>JAPDNY010000006.1:155639425-157047425 GCA_029375565.1 Gekko gecko
AACCCGTTTGCTACTGGACTTCCCCTAGTGTTTTTTTACTCCACTTCTGTGGTGGAGCAAAACGGTTTGCCGACGAGTGTGGGAAGCTTGGCAGTTGTTCTCATGTGATCGCGCCCTTAAAATCCACCCAGCATTCACGCCTGTGGTGCAGCTAATTCTGCGTGTGATCACACCTCATGTTAGATTTTACAAAAATTAGCAGGAGGGAACCACTAGTTATCAATCTCCAAATTTATTAATGCAAAATATACATTAGGAAATTTTCTTGATGTCCAATTCTATTCTTTAAATAGTCCAACTGTGGTTACATGAGAAGACATTCCTAAACAGGTCAGAAGTAAGTCCCATTTTATTCAGTAGGGTTTACTCCCAGGAAAGCATTCTCAGGATTGCAGCCTGAGTCATGGATCCTAAAGCCTAGATATGATTAACCTAATGCATTATTGCACAGATATAGTTACCCGCCCTGAGCCTACAATCTGGGGAGGGCAGGCTATACGTCTAATGAAATAAATAAATAAATAAATAAATAAATAAGGCTAACCCCAAACCCCAGTTCACAGAGCTGCCTTTCAGAGACTGCATAATGTTCAGAGAGAACTGATTTTCTAAAGAGCAAGAGTCCAGTAGCATCTTCTTCAGATATCTGAAGAAGTGAGCAGTGACTCATGAAAGCTCATACCCTGCCACAACTTTTGTGAGTCTTTAAGGTGCTACTGGACTCTGGCTCTTGTCTACTGCTACAAACCGACTAACACCATCTTGATGATTCTCTAAATTTTATTTATTTTATTTGTTATTTAATTTCTACCTCGCCCTTCCCACCGTGGCAGTCTCAGGGTATACATATTATATGCAAAAATCACAGTTTCCCACACCATGGCTCAATCAATGTTTTGTAGGCTTGCATCAGGTTGCAGAACTGCATTATGATGAAGAATTCAGGTGACACATTATGCTACACACACAGAGCAATCATGCAAACAGACACCATGCCAGGCACATAGATTGCTGTGTGACCTGGCCCCTTGATGATTGACTTTGGCCACTCATAACTGTCATTTGCCTGAAACAAGAAGCAAGAAGGGATTCTTCATGCAGAAGTATTTGTAAAACATATCAACCACCAGTGCTAATTCGTGCACTTCCTGAGAAAAAGCAAAAGGCAGAACTAATAAAATGATGAGTGACTGTCTGGGAGTAACAGTGAATAAACCAGGCTCCTAAGGCAACCAGAGAAGTAGGAGTGGAGATTATATCCCTCACCCACAAAAAACAAATATCCCCCACAGTTCTGTTTTCATACAGAAGCAAGTGCCCCAGCCTGCCCTTTTCTCTGCAGCCACAAATAGCTTTGAGTCTTTGGTGCTTCGTTTCTCATAAAGTAATTGTTTAAAAACCTCTTGTTGATCTTGAAGTCTCAATAAACTCATCCATGTTATGGAAGGAAGGTTCCCTGAGCTAAAGTGTTTGTGAAAGAACTGCTGCATTTTTAAAAAGACCTACAAGTACCCCTTTAAAAAAGTTTTCAGTATAAATAGACACAAGCACACATGGACCAAAAATCCGTGCAATGGAATTTGAATTCCAACAGATCTGAGCTAAAGCTGATCGGGTCAAGCTTTCTGCTTGCAGCTCTGCACAGACCTGTGCCTTTGCGGGTTTGACAATATAAGAAGCACAGTTCTGTGGAATAACTAAGTAGGTTTTTTTCTGTGTGAGGCTCACTAAATGAATGTTTTCCTAGCAGATTTGGAAGAAAATAACAGTGGCCTACCATGCAGAGTTGTTGGCATTACTGATACATCGTATGAGACATGCTATATAAATAGCATTATTAAAAGGAGGCATTATTAAAAGTTCTTTAAGCATGAATCCACATACTACCGTTGTAAAACCCAGAAATGCAAAATTAACTTTATTCCTACCTTTTGTGTCATTAATAGTTTGGCTAGGATTTTCCCCAAGAACTGCATACAAACTGGAAATTAGTGAGCTCAGAATTATGATACACATAACTACTTCACTTTAACTTCACTTTAAAGCTAGCAGTGATTTAAAATGCAACCCATGTAAGAATTTTGCTTAGACAAAAGTAAGCTTTTACTTTATAGGTTCTATCTCATTGTTTTAATTCCATCCTTCTTCCTAAGAGGTCAGAGTTTTGTACAATATTCTCCCTTTTTATTCTCCCAACAACCTTGCAAGAAAGAACAAGAGTGAGAGACTGGCCCAAATTCACATATGGAGCTTCACTGCTGAGTGAGGGTTTGAAACTGGGTCTCCCTGGTTCTAGTTTAACAGTAATCACTACACCATACTGGCTTTCATTATCATCAATGTAACTATTTCTCAACATGGTCAAATCTCAGGATACTTAAATCCAGAGACTGGAGCCATGACCATACAAGACAGTTCTTTCTAAAAACCTGAAAAAGTCCCAGGTTTGCAGAAAACTCTGAGGTGATTTGCCATTGCTAGCCTGTGCATAGCAACCCTGGACTTCCTTAGTGGTTTCCTGTCCAAGTATTAACCAGAGCTGATCCCGCTTAGCTTCCAAGATCTGACGAAATTGGACTAACCTCGGATATCCAGGTCAGGGCTAAATACATAGCCTTGGTGTCTGTCAATAAAAGGCAAGGGCTATTTTGGCCTTTGAAGGAGACTCACTCACACCAGGCTTGGCAGCAACCATCAGGCAACTTGCTACCACACAACTTGCATGACTCAACCAGGCCTCTCTGCTTACTATTGTTCAATAGCAGCCATCCCACAAAACCAGTATGCTGTACTAGTTAAACTTTCAGATTTGGGAGATCCAGATTCAAATCATCACTCTACCATTGAAGCTCCCTGGGTGACCTTGGGCTAGTCACTCTCTCTCAATTTAATCTGCCTCACAAGGTTGTTATGAAGACAAAATGGGGGAGAGGAAAACGATGCAAGCTGTTATGGGCCCCATTGTGGAGAAAGACAGGATATGTGTAAAGTAAACAAATAATAAATATAGCAGAAGTTAGGGGTAGGTTAGTTGGTGAGTGGGAAGGAGAGAAGGACGCATGGAAAGGTGTGGATATGGTGGTTGCCAGGAGGAGGAAAAGAGGCAACAAGGTTCAGAAGGGGACACAGGGAAACAATGTCACCCATGCAAGTATATGCAAGTCCTTGTTGGTTTGCCACCACACAATTGGGCTGGGCCTTTTTTTTTGGCGCAACTAGTTTTTCTAGGTAGGAGACTGCCAGAGGGAGGGAAGGAGGGAAAGCTGAAAACCAAGAGGCAGATAAAGGTAGATTGGTTGGTGGGTAGGAAGAAAAGAATGAAGCAGGAAAAGAGGGAAGCTATGGGAGCTTTCAACAAAGAAGAAGAAAAAATAGTGGGGGAACAGAGAAATGAGATGCTGCCTAGAAATCCTTCTGGGCTCACCCCTTGTGATAGTATATTACTGACTGATTGTAATTCAGTTTAAAAACTTTGCAGAGCCCTTGTTGTCTAAAAACATCTCTTGGAATCCTGGGACAGAAAGATGTATACATCATTCCTTATTCTCGCTAAGACAAAAACTCTCATAAAAGATATGCATGTGCTGTCTTGGTACCCAGTGTTGCCTTCAGCAAAATCTAGTCAGGTACAGAGTGAAGCACAAGAATCTATAGCTCACAGCCACTTGCTTGAATGCCAGGGGGGGGGAAATCATAGAAATGATATAGAGAACAAGTGCAATATGATGCTTGATTACTGGACTGGAGAATCTCATTAGGTATAGCAAAAAATCAATTTGTTTAATTTTACCACAAGGAGGCTTATAGTCCCAAAGAGTTTCTATGCATTCTTTCAACATCATAACTTGTCCTTTCACACTCAGGTTCAGGTTCACAGCTGTACACTGTTTGGGGACATATCAGTATTTTAAAAATCTGCTGGGAAGTTATGCCCAACAGGAAGAAAAGTATAATCAGAGAATGACTGGTAAAATAGGAGATGAGTTAAGAATAGTTGAGAATATCTAAGATAGCTGTTGCTAAAATTCCAGGTTTTATTTTCTTAGGCACCAGATGCCATGGCAAATCTATGTTTACTAGTGATGGGTCCCAAGATATGTTCACTAGGGATGGGCATGAATCTTGTCACGGACCTAAATTCATGACAAAAATTGCCCAGGGTATGGTTTGCAAACCAAGGTTTGTGCCCATCCCTATCTACAACCCCACACGTGTTTTCTGGAGGTTCGTGGGGCTTTTGGTGGGAAGCAGGCAGGGAGCAAGAAGGATTGCTGAAATGGCTTGCATCTATTTCAGCCTAACACTGGGGCTGATGTGCCCGTCAGCTGTCAGGCTGAAATAGATGCAAGACACTTCAGTAATCCCTTTCGCTCCCCCCCACTTGCAAGAGACCTCCCCACCACACACAGATCCTGGGGGGAGGCAGCTTCATGAACCTCCCAAAATGAACCAGTTTGGTGAGTGGGAAGGCTCATGAAAGGTTCGTGGTTCATGTAGCTCCACAAACCAAGATGAATCTCCATTTTCCCGGGTCATGCCCATTCCAAATGTTCATATGCTCCCTCTCTTCTCCTTCCCCTTCGCCTCACTCATGGAATGTAACTGAACACTTTCTAGTTTGGAAAGCCTTTGATCAAACTCCAATTTGCAATGGATGTCCAAATGTAGGAATCTTTCCCCCTACAAACCGGGATTCTGCCCCCATTTAGAATCCCATCTTCTGCAGAGGAAACAAAATCAAGTTTGTCTAGGCATCTGCATTTGGACATCACAGCAAACAGAAGTTTCACTGAAGGCTTCCCAAACTTCAAAGCTTTTAACAGTGCTATGAAAAATGAGGGGAAGCAAGCAGAGGAAGAAAAGGAGCATACAAGCATGGCCAACAGGTTGTGTTTATGACTACAACAAACAGAGGTTTCTTGTATCACCTGAATGCCAGAATGTTCTTGCTATTCTACAATGAATGAGACTGGAAGCTGTTATGCAAAAGTCCTTCTGATTGCTGCCGGGCAATCAGCTGTAGGTGGTCAGAGTTATAGTCTTATTTTCTCCTTGTCTGCAGCATTATTCAGTAGCTGAATATGCTCTATTGTGTCAGGCTGCAGCTAAAGAAAAGCTACAATGATGCCACTCTGCATAGCATGCAGTTCTTATTAATTGTCTGTAACAGCAGATAACTACTAGTGTTTCATCAGAGAGCCAGTCCAGTAAAGAAGTCAGAATAGTGCACAGTATTTTATAACTCTGTGCACAGAACATGGGAGTTTTTCCATATTTCTCTCAATTCCTGAAGCCCCTTTCAACCCCCAGGAAGATCATTCCTCTGGTAAAAGGACCCACCCAGAGGAACAACCACTTGGATTGGAGGCTAGAGAGCAAAATCATTCTCCTCTTCTCTCATGAACACATGAAGCTGCCTTACACTAAATCACACCTTTGGTCCATCAAAGACAGTATTGTCTAATCAAACTGGCAGCAGCTCTCCAGGGCTCCAGGCAGAGGTCTTTCAAGTCACCTACTACCTAGTCCTTTTAACTGGAGATGCTGGGGACTGAACCTGGGACCACTGAGCCACAGCCCCTTCTCCTGCAAGCACCGGTCCACTGAGGAAAGGGGTCAAATTCATCCCTTTGTCCCTCCTCACTCCAGTCCACCAACCCGCAAAGTTCTTCTTTCACAAAGACACTGCAGCACCAGGAATGATCTTTCCAGGGATCAGAAGAGGTTGCAGGAATGCGAAAGGATGTGGGAAAGACTTTCATGCACAGATGGTTGGATATTGCACTACAGCTCAGGAGAGCTGGGTTCAAATCACCATTCTCCTATTGGATGACCTTACACTAGTTGTTCTCTCTCATCCTAATGTGTCTCACAGGGCTGCTGTGAGGCTAAAATGAAGGAAGAAAAACCATTCATCCTACCCTGAGCTCCTTAGAGGAAGAACGGACAAAAAAAGTCCAACAGATAGCTTTTAAGAAGCCTAATTATTTCAAATGGAAAGAACATAAGAACAGCCCTGCTGGATCAGACCACCAATCTTCCATCTAGTCCACCATACTGTTTCACAGAGTGGCCAACCATTTCTTCTGGAGGGCCAACAACAGGGCACAGAGGGTGAGGCCTTCCCCTGATGTTGACTCCTGGCACTGAGATTCAGATACTGAAGGTCTCTGAACGTAGAGGTTCACCTCAGTTACCATGGCTAGGAGCCATTGGCAGACTTATCCTCCATGAATCTGTCTAATTCCCTTTTAAAAGCTGTCTATACTTGTGGCCATCACTATATCCTCTGGCAGCAAATTCCACATTTTAATAACTCGCGAGCATTACATTTAATATTAGTAGCATTTAATATTATTTTAAGAACCATCATTGTATTACATGACCTCTTTTGCCCTGGATTGCTGCCACTCTGAATGCCTGTCTCACACCTGCAAGACTCAGTTCATAACTGACCACACACACATTCAAGCAGTCGCAAGTTTTCCCTGAACATTAAAAATGAATATATTTTTTGCACCAAGACACCGGTGGCAAAATGAAGACACTCTTGGAATGGATGAAGAAGAATGATAACATCAGCATAAGAAATAAATTCTTTGGTGTTACTTAAACAGCTCAGGAACTGTAACAGTAGATCTAAATCAGATATTTGTAATAATAGATGTCATTTTTTAACAAGCCAAAATCTTTTTCCACCTCATTTTTACAATCCTTCGTTATGAAGGTATAAGTAAACCTGACAAAACAGGGGGAAAGTGCCAAGATGATTGAATGACGATTGATGGGATACAGAATTCTTGATCAAAACAGCACACATTGCCTCTGGCTCCCTGCAAACCATGAGAGTTGGCTCCAGCTACAGGAAGAAAAACTGTTGGAAAGCACACGGGATGAAAAGCCTCCTCAATTATTGGTGTCAGGAGGTGGAAGAACAGAAAGCTGCATAAGGGTGCATCCTGGGCTGTGTGTGCATAAGAACGCACAGGTCCATCTCTCTTCATGTCTCTCAGGCTAATCATGCTTCTCACAATTTATAATTTTCAAAAGCCCAAAGTCTGGCCCAGATCAAGCCAATACAAGGCTGTTCTTGGGTTGATGTTGTGCTGTTTGGGGGTCAAACCAGATGTGTGATGCAGATCACAGATCTCTGTTCGTCTTTAACTGATGAATTACAAGTGTGTATGTCCCAAAATCAGATTGGAGCCATGCAGGGATGCAGGAAGGGAGTTTAACCCTAGGACCCTATGTGGTTTTCCTAATTGAAGCCACTGCACCCAGTGCTGTCATGAGTACTTTGATGGGAGAAGTTGGATTTTGAATGATTCTGTGATTGATATTCCACATTACGAAACTAGTGGGGGGGAGAGAGGAGGAGAAGGAGAAGAGTTGTATTTATACCCCACTCGTCACTTGGAGTCTCAGAGTGGCTTACAATCTCCTTCCCTTCTTCTTCCCACAACAAACACCCTGTGAAATAGATGGGGCTGAGAGAGCTCTGAGAGAACAGCCCTGAGGGAACTGTGACTGACCCAAGGTCACCCAGCTAGCTGCAAGTGGCAGAAGTGGGGAATCAAACTCGATTGTGCCAGATTAGAGTCTGCACTCCTAACCACTATACCAAACTGGCTACTACAGAACATTAGGGATGGGCTCCTGAGGAAAAGACCATGCTTAACTCTTTCTCCCATGCATATTTCATGATTTAAACAGCTCCCCCAAAGTTCTAGCTAGCATCCTGAGTGGGAAAAAGGAGAGTTCCAGCAAGCGCTCAGGTGTTTGAGACACAATGTCCATCTCCAGCGAAGAGATGCTGGCCAGGTCATGAAAAACAAAAGCAATTATTAGACCCTGAGCAGTCAATTCCACTTCAGGAAAGAGTACATGGTCTTCTACCAGCACACGTCATCACAACTTTTCAAATCTTTTACAGAGATCATTTTTAGCTGCAGCAAGGTCTGTGGGAAAGCTTAGCTTTTCCTTAGGGAAGACTTTTCTGTCCCAGAACACTTTGATCTAATTGATAGGGGGTCTTTTCTGCCTAAAGTTGGCATGAACAGATATGAAAACTTGAAGCTACCATATCAGCCCATTGGACCATCAGGGTCAGTCTTGTCTACTCAGACTGTCATCCACTGGGTCTCAAGGAGAGGTCTTTCACATCACTTCCTACCTGGTGCTTTTACCTGGAGATGCTGGAAACTGAACCTATAACCTCCTGAATGTCAAGCAGATGCTCAATCACTGAGCCATAGCCCCATCCCCAAAAGGAGGGGAATACAAAAATGCTGCATTAAAAATACATGAATTTTCCCCTTCTGAGCAAAGATTTAATTCAGTTGCCCAGCAAGCCCTGCATTGCATACTGCATGCAAGCCCTGCATTGCTCAGGTAGATTTGCATAGTTACCTGTGGCCGTTTAATAGTAACTAAGACGGGAGCTTAGTGTTTAATCCACTATGCAGTTATTTAACCAAACATTTGGCAAATGACCCATGGCTGTTAATATGAAAAACATGAGGAGACGGCTCTAGAATTGTTCAAAAGATTATAGCAGGGGAGTTAATTGGAGTTATGGCACTTCTTCCTACAGTGCACTGCTGGAGCTCTTGTTTAACAAAACCAAGACAAATCCCAATACAACAGGAGTGCTCAAGAAAAAAAAAAGTAAAGGGACAAATCAAGTATGTAAAACAGTCTCAGCCATTCTTCACTGATGTGAAAAGAATATAATGAATGCTTCATTGCTTAAAGGGGGAATATTTCATTCTTGCCAGGGAACAGGTTTACAAAGAATGATATTTACATTTTCCTGCAACCTCTAATTTTCCCATTCATCATTTGCCAGAGCCTCAAGACCTTACCCAGTGCGTGGAATGTTTGCATATGCTTAATGATCCTTTTACCAAACAAATGCCTCAGATGCAAATGAGGAAATTAGTTAATATTGCTGATGCTTCTATGTTAGATCCATTAATATCACACTGTGGCTCCGATTTACACACAAACTCGATTTACACATGGCTGAGAATGGTCTCAAGGCATATGATAGGAACTGTACCACCAAAGCTAACCAGATCTGGCCCTGTAAATTGCCCAGATGGAAGATCACCTGGGAACTGTGTGTAAGTTATGCAGAGCAATTTGTAGGAAGAACAGGATATAAGTCAAACAAACAAAGCCTATTGTCTCTTATTAAGACAAGCCTCTCTAATTGTGAATTTGGTTCCCAGTAGAGATTATGAGGATACCATAACCCAAATAAATATTGCGTGCAAGCTAATTTAGTAAGGACAACATTTCAGAAATTTTCCACTGAGACAGGCCTCACCACTTCTCTTGTCCACACTGGGAATATTGCTCATTGTTCCTCCTTCATAGCTAAAAGTTAGGGTTTCCAAATTGTGAAATTCCCAGAGATTTGGGAGGTGAAATCTGGGGAGGGCAGAGTTTGGGGAGGGACTTCAGTGGGGTATAAAGCCATACAGTAGGGTTGCCAAGTACTTATCATAATTCGGTGGGGGACACAGGCCAGAACATCCTCCTTGGAACACCCACGCCGCATGATGCCGTTGCCAAAAAGTGATGCCAGGCGACACTCTGGCAATGGGCCGAGCGTTGCCCGGCATCACTTCCTGGTGATGGCATTGTGCGCCATGTCTCCCCCCCACCCAGGAATGGTCCTGCCAAGAAGTATGCGTCCCCTGCCGAATTACAGTAAGTTCTTGGGAAGCCTGCCATACAATCCACCTTCCAAAGCAGCCATTTTCTCCAGGGGAACTGATCTCCGTCACCTGGAGATCAGTTGTAATCCCAGGAGATCTCCAGCCACCACTGGAGGCTGGCAACCCTACTGAAAGTAGCCCATGTAAAGCAGCCTGATCCTGCTTTTTCTTCTGCCCTGTTTTCCACCTTTATTCTCCAAATACCTCCAGAACAACCTCTACAGAAGGTGTGGCCAGAACTTGTCTGAGTTTGTCAGAGCAGATAGGCGTCCAAGGCCAAGAGACAGAAACTAATCCCAACTAAATGGAAACTGAAAGATCAGGGAAACAGTGCTCCCCATCCCCCCACGTGCCTGAAATATGGGAGAGAGGATCTCTTCAGTGAGTGGTACAATCCCTGAGAATTTCATCCCATTTTATGACTCAGAAAATGCAGCATATCCTGAATTTTACAACTAGGGCTAGAGGAGGAAGGGCATGTGAATATACACCTCTAACAGGAAAGACAGTTGTATACATTCAAGACAGTGTTTGCACACATATTCAGGGCCTGTGTAATAAAGATGATATGCAAATTGGCTCTGCTCATACCACTTCAAGACACAACAGATGAAAGCAGGTACATTTATTTTATACGAAGTGAAAGTAATTAGTAACAGTGGGGATAACAACCATGAGAGATGAACCAGTAGCCTCCATGAGATAAAATAGCTGGTATAACCCATTAAGGAACTGTTAAATCCTTGGCTGTGATCCAAAGGGCATTTGTGCCTCACAACTAAGATTACAATGGGCTTTTTTGTTCTCTCTTTCCCAGCACTATCACACTGCACTTCACTGCAAACTGCTTGTATAATTCCCAAGTATTCCAAGAAAGCCTTATATTGGGGAGCTACTGTTCACATCTCCCCTCTTGTGTGAATGCAAGCCAGCTCTCTGCATCAAAACCTTAATCTTCAAAAATGTGAATGCCTGCACGTTTCTATACAGAATGGAAATACACCATTGGTTACCTTTTGTGCATGGCATACAAACATGGCTCCCAACTATGAGAATTTTCAGAATCTTTCATTTTACATTAGCAAAATTGTTTGATCTGATTCTGGACCAAGAATTTTGGCCTCTAATAGCCAATTAATTACAAAAAGAATGCTTGAGTATCTAGTAAATGTTCATTATAAACTATTCACCTATTTAAAAAAACCCCAGGAAAATAAGTTAGTTTCAGCACCTACTGAATAGGTACAACTAGAAATATTTTCAAGCTGCCAAAACCAGGCACAGGCTGAGCAATTAAAAGTTCATTTTCACAAAAACACTGCAAGCCTGTGATCCCCAGAGCCTGTGATCCTGAACAAATTCCCTGTCTTTTCTTGCCCTCCTTCTGCTATCTAAAAATATACCATATAAGAGCACCCTGCACTGGGACTAATTCTGACTTTTGGACATATTCGAATGCTGAACTTATTTAACAAATCAATGATGTGAATACTCTAGACGCTTCGACTGTGCTTTGTGATCTCAAACAAGCTAAGACACAGCAGTATACCTAACCCAGTACAGACTACAGACCTACTTGCAAAGAGGACGGTGATATGAAATGTATCTTGAAAAGGTTGGTCCAAAAACTGGCACCGAAGTCCTAGCCAAAGGAAGAAAACACTTCACTGGGCAACCAATCTCATTTCACACAAGTTCTTTCTCTTACCTCTCCCCCTCCAATCATCTGCCTGCATGCAAACCAGTGCCTCACTTTTCTTTACATTAACAGGCCTCTTGGAACAAGAGCAACTTCTGAACAACTGAACCTCAAGGCACACATAATGCACACCTGGCACAGTGAGATATGGAGATCTGCAAGCAATAAGAGGATTCCAATTCACAGCCTAATGAAAAAACAACAATCTCAGTATTACATATTGCAATGGAAAAGCCACCTGCATTTTGAGAAGCCTTTTAATATTCCAGAAGCAAAGACACGTTCACTCCCTGAATTTAAGAGAGGAGGGGGGAATCCATACACACACACACCCCAGACAGAAGAAGGGAATAATTCAAAGTATTCCAACAGTCAAATACAAATCTGATATATTAAATCATTGTACAAAAATACACCATAATTTTACTGTGACACCCCGTTCATTCTAATCTGCATCACTGTGTCATATTACAAGCCTGCCTATCACTGCCAAAACAGGACCAGAAGAAGAGGAATGGGGGTGTGTAGAATGCAGTAACTAGAGAAGGCATAAAGTGCCATTCTAAGCATGACTACACCTTCTTAAGTCTGTTAACTTCAATGAACCTAGAGGCCAATTCTGCTTCAGACTGATAGGCTGGAATCCAACAAAATCCCACTAACAGAACAAGACAATTTTTTTCCAGTTCCCTTTTCCCTTTGCAGACTTCTGCTTCCTCCCTCATGCTGTTCCTGGAGGTCTCCTGTCCTGCAGCAGCAGCATTTTGGGAGTAATTTTGGGCTGCAATAGAGGGGCAGAGGTGAGGATGTCCTGTTCAGCTGATGAAAATCCTCTCTGTCAGCGAAGATTTACCGTGAAATCCAAGCCATATTGTAAAAGCCACATTCTGAATGGTATATGTATTTAATTCCTCTTTTTATGATCCCTCTGTCATTGATTTCTTCCTGGACTATTCCTTAAAGAAAGAGTTGAAGCATGTTGGATTTCATTATCATTATGATTAAAACTGATTAACCAGTTTGTACAGCATCATCAACGAACATGGCATTTTACAAAGTAACATAAGCAAAACAGACAGCTCCTTGCCCCAAAGAGATTATAGTTTAAATTTTGACAACAGGGAAACAACAAAGAAGATGAAAGATAAAAGTAATGAACAATGAATATAAATAAATGTACTCATATGCACCTAGCCTCCATTTCAGTTATGCACAAACTCCCAACCTTTTCATGGTCAAAGTTTATGGTCAAGGGCATATCAAGAGGGCAATGAATGAGGCCGCCTCCAGATTAGGCATGTGTTTCTGCATAATGGGTGTCACCACCCAGGCATGCAGGGAAAAAAACCTTTTAAAATTAAAAAAGCCTTCCCCCCCCTCCAAAAAACACACCTATCCTGACAGGAGTGGAACATGACTTTGGCATAAGAGCAGTTAAGAGTTAATCTTTTCTTTTAAGTGAATGTTTTGCACATTATGGAGCTGCGGTGGCTCAAGTGGTTAAGACACTGAACTGCAGGCTGTGGAAGGTCAGTAGTTCAGCAGTTCGAGACCCGGGTGCCGCAAGATGGAGTGAGCTCCCGTCTCTAGTTCCAGCTCCTGCCAACCTAGCAGTTCGAAAGCAAGAAATTGCAAGTAGATAAATAGGTACCACTTCGGTGGGAAGGTAACAGCGTTCCGTGCGCCTTGGTGTTTAGTCATGCCGGCCACATGACCACGGAAACGTCTTCGGACAGTGCTGGCTCTTCGGCTTTGAAACGGAGATGAGCACCGCAACCCTTGAGTCGGATTCGACTGGCTTTCGAGCAAGGGAACCTTTACCTTTACCTTTGCACATTATAATATACTTGGTGTGGTGCTAGGGATTGAAATATAATGCAATGCAGACCGCACAAAGTTACAGCACACCCTACCCAGGTTTACTCTAGTCTAAGACCGCTGATTTCAACAGGCTTAGACTGGAGGGACTATGCACAGGGATGCAGGGTTGTTGTTTCAATACATAAATATGACTTTTAAGTAGACTTGCTGGAAAACACAATGGATTTTGGAATGGACAAAATAATTCCAGACTGGAATTTGCAAGTTTGCAAGAGAGCCAATGTGGTGTATTAGTGATAACATGGGACAACAATCTGGGTGATCCAGGTCTGAATTCCCCATTCTGCCATGGAAGCCAATGTTGGATCAGGCCAATGGCCCATCCAGTCGAACACTCTGTCACACGGTGGCCAAAAATACCAGGACTGATTGAGTGACTGATTTCCTGCCTTTCTGCCTAATGGGGACCCAAAGTGGCTTACATACTTCTCCTTTTGTCCATTTTATCCTGACAACAACCTTGTGAGGTAGGTTAGGCTGAGACTGTGTGACTGGCCCAAGGTCATCCAGCAAGCTTCCATGCCAGAGTGGGGATTCGAACCTGGGTTTCCCAGATCTTAGTCTGACACTCTAAACATGACACCACACTAGCTCTTTAAATCTCCAATAAAGTGGAAGATAAAGATGGTAAGCTGCTTTGAGTCTCCATCGGGGAAAAAGGTGGGATATTAATGAACTGAAAAAGTGAAGAACCTCAATATTTGACCTAGATTCCAGGTTTTTAAAAATTATTTTAGCAGCAGGTCTGCCTCTGCTTTTCAGGATCTTCACTTATGTCAGAGATCCAAAGAAGATAGCTGCACATATGGAAGAAGAATGCATAGAACCAGAAAGTCACTTTCTTTTTTCAGTCTAGCAATGGCCTGTCTCCAGGCATTAAATTAGGTTTCTTCCTCTGCTTGTTTAAATCAACTTCTTTAACATACCTGTTAGAGAACAACCTTGGACCCAGCTTTTCTGCTTCGCAGCAGTTCAGCCTTCCTCTCCCCATCCCCACTATTCACCAACAATTCCCAACCACAACCTTTTTTTACCCATTCCCCTTCTTTTTGTCTAAATTAGATAGCAAGCCCTGTGGGCAGAGCATGTATCTCTTCAATGTTCTGTAAGTAGCAGTGTGCTACCAGACGTTAAATAGGAGGAAGAGGTCACCATTTTTCTGTGACACAATGAAACATCTGTGACATTCTTAACTACAGAGAATTACAAGGAACAGATGCTTCCTGACAGAATACAGAGGTCACCTTTTCAAGATACCCTGTGCCTCTAATGGTACATAGAGGAGGTACTTGTATACGGCAGCATTCCTTGCAGGGTTGAGGGGAAGGGAATGATTTCAAATCCTTGTCTTGGAGTTATCCTTGCTGCTCCAGTTCATGAAGCATCTTCATATCAGGACCACATCCCCTAGCAGCTGTGTGGAAGCTTTCACATGATTGTTAGAACACTGATCCCAAACTGGAGTCTATACCACAACAGATTAAGAAATACTGTTCTTAGAAGGTATAGTCCAGGCATCACTAAGCTTTTCATTAATGAAATCTATTTCCAAGTAATGAAAACATCACAAGATACTCCACAGCAGCTGGCTTATGAGCTTCTGATAATTAAACTTCTGATCTTCTCCAAGTCCTGTCTGAAATAAGAACCTGTTGACTCAATGACCAGTTTGGTGTAGTGATTAAGGGCACAGACTCTAATCTGGGAGAACCGGGTTTGAGTCCCCTCTCCTCCACATGCAGTTTTTGGTGTGACTTTGGGTCAGTCATAAGTTCTTTCAAAGCTGTTCTTTCAAAGCTGTTCTCTCAAGGGCAGTTCTTGAGAGAGCTCTCTCAGCCCCACCTACCTCACAGGGTGTCTCTTGTGGGGAGGGGAAGGGAAAGGGATTGTAAACCGCTCTGAGACTCCTTTGGGTAGTGAAGGGTGGGGTATAAATCTCATCTCCTCCTCCTCCTCTTCTTCTTCAATCTGGACCCTGAAGCTAGAGTTTCCAACCATTCAAGTGGACAACCTAAACATCTGAATGATTCAGTGCACTCAAGGTTCCTTGCTGTCATATGAGCTTCTAGAATGTGAGGCTAATGAGTATTTTAGAAATGCAAGGGCACAAGCCAGGTCACTTCCTCCCTAAGTGAATCCATTCTGCCCTTGGTTGGGATGTCTTTAGTATTAGAATACAGTGGCCTTTGTTTAGCTCCACACCTTAGCATCCTTTACACACTACAGCAACAGCATAAGAGCAGTGGTGTTACAGATTTCTCCTATAAAATTTAAATGCCTGCCACTGCACAGACAAGCTCAAAGGTCCGTACCACACCATCAGATAGTAAGGTCCCAAATGATTAGGCCTGCCCATAGAGTGGGAGGCTTTGAAGTCTTGCAACAGTTCTCTGAGGATGAACCAATGGTAAAGAGACAGTGATGTGTAATGGTGCTAGACTAGATCCACCAGGGACTTGGATTCATATCTCCATTCAGCCATGAAGCTCACTGGGTGATACTCTAACAAGCCTATCTCATATGTCTGTTGTGAAGATACAGTGAAAAACTATCAAGGGAGAGGAAGACCCCTTGGAGCTCCTTAGAGAAACAGTGAAATTAAAATGTAACATATAGTCAGAATGATTGACTGATAAACAGAAAACTCCCATGATGCTGTTGTCTAAAGGACACTATTTACATACTGAAACAACTGGTCAGCTTTCTTGGAGCTGTCCCTGGTCCTGCAGTTCCAGCCTGAGACTCAGGTTTCTCTCTCTCTCCCCCTAACTTTCTGTTAATTGAGCATCTGTCTACAACGTTCCACCTAAGTGATATGCCAGCCAATCTTGACACTACTGCTCAGATCCAAGCCTTAGTGCCTATCACAGTCATCTCTTGCTATTACTTAGATTGTCAGGAGAAGGCAAACCACTTCTCTCTTGCCTTGAATGCCCCATAGTTGGGATCCCCATGAGTCCTTGCAGCTTGATGGCAATGGCTGCTGCTTCTCCTTCCTCCTCTTCTTCCATCCAATGTTTCCCTAGCTCCTTGCTTCAGAAAAACAGGTCTGGAAGACTACATGAGTGCATGATTGCAGACATTATCCTTTGCCACCAGAAATGGAACTATGCAGTTGCATTTTGGGTTATATACACATGGCAGGAGAATATCTGCTTAGCAGGGAAGAATCCTTTGCTGTAGACCCAAGGTCCTTGGTTCAAGACTGGTTACAGACATAAAAAGACATTCTCATACATTCAATGCTCATATCAATTTATATAGTTCCTGTTACTTCAGGAGGTAATTGTAATGTCCATGCTGTCAACAGGACTTCAGTTTATTGAACACATGTAGTAAGAACGTTGAAAAGAAATGAAATAATCCAGCATCAGCAGTACTGACCTCAGTTATCTAGAGAACACAAGGAAATAGACTTATCATGGATAAAAGACCTCATACTCTGAAGTTCTGATGAAGTTAATGGTTTCATTTACACACTGCATGGAAAGGTGAAAATATCTAGAACAAGTACCAGTGAGGCATTCCTTATTGTTTTTATTTTGGATAATGAACCCACATATATCCAGACTAGCTTGATCTCATCACATCTCAGAAGCTAAGCAGAGTCACCTCTGGTTAGCACTTGGACAGGAGACCACCAAGGAAGTCCAGGATTGCTACGCAGATTGCTACGCAAACCACCCCGTTCATCTCTTGCCTTGAAAACCCTACAAGCTTGTCATAAGTTGGCTGTGACTTGACAGCACTTTTCACCACAATCACCACATCCACTTACAAGGATTCTCATGCAACCAAATTTCTTTGATAATTAGTCAGGTAATTTCGAAATTGTTGACAACTTTTATTTTGGACTATTTTGAAATGTAATTTCCCGAACCAGAGACTCACTAAACAATAAATGATTGCAATCTGGTTTTAAACTCTGAGATCGTAAACAGCTAGTTTAAAATAAGCCAAGGAAATGCAACAAGAACAATAATAAAGATCCCTTTCCACAGGTGTTTTTCAGTCACTTGTCATTGCAGTAGCAGCTACTCAAATTCTTAATAGAAGATTCTACTATGTGGAAGCAAATTCTCTGAAACAGGCAGAAAATCCAAGTGGAGACTGAAAGTTGCAAGAGGGAGGGGGAAAAACCCAACAGAACTGTCATTCATAGCACTCTACCCATAGCTTCACTGCAAACAAATTAGGCACACAAGAACATAAGAAGAGCCCTGCTGGATCAGACCAATAGTCCATCTAGTCCAGCATTCTGTCTCACACAGTGGCCAACCAATTCCTCTGGATGGCCAGCGAAGGGGAGAGAGGCCTGATGTTGCCTCCTGGCTCTGGGATTCAGAGGTTTAGTGCCTCTAAATGTGGAGGATTCCCTCAGTCACCACTGATAAACCTATCCTCTATGAATCTATCTAATCCCCTTTTAAAGCTGTTTATTCCTGTGGCCATCACTAGGATTTTCTACATATAGCACAATCCACTGGTAAAGATCTTACTGAAACCTGGGACACAAAACCAATTTGGTACAGAGAGCCAGTTTGGTGTAGTGGTTAAGAGCATGGACTCTAATCTAGGAGAAATGGGTTTGATTTCCCACTCCTTCACATGCAGCTGCTGGTGTGATCTTGGGTCAGTCATAAATTCTTTCAGAGCTGTTCTCTCAAGGACAGTTCTTGAGAGCTCTCTTAGCCCCATCTACCTCATGTGGTGTCTGTTGTGGGGAGGGGAAGGGGATTGTAAGCTGCTCTGAGATTCCTTCAGGTAGTGAAGGGTGGAGTATAAATCCAATATCTTCTCTTCTTCTTTCTCCTTATATTAAAGTTGGCAGTTATTAGATACACATTAGTACAGAGACATTTCCTCCTGTGATAGCTACAAACTTTGTATGTGATAGTTCAACTACTCAGATGGTTCACAAGGACTTTGTCCTTGTCATCTGCAGGCAACATAACAGGTAAACTAGTCCACAAACCAGGGCAGTGGAAGCCCTTCAGTCCTAGTACAAGAAAAGGGCTTCAGTGGTATGATATGAGGCCACATGATTCAGCCACCTTGTTGAACCTAAGGAAATTTGGGGCTGTGAATCTTACGGTGTAGTAGTTAAAGAGTGTTGGACAAGACCTGGGAGACCCAAGTTCAAATTCCCGATCTTGCTGGGTGACCTTGGGCTAATCACATTCTCTACCTCACAGCGTTGTTGTAAGGATAAAATGGAGAAAAGGAAAATGTTGTAAGCCATTTTGGATCCCCTTTGAGAAGAAACATGAGGCATAAATAAATAAACCTTGATTTTGGGGAAGGGGCTGTGTGGCTCAGTGGTAGAGCATCTGCTTTGCATACAAAGGGTCACAGGTTCAATCCCCCACCATTGCCAGTTAAAAAGAAAGATGAGGTGGTAGGTTATGTTAGACTCTGGAGAGCCACTGCCAGTGTGAACAGACAATGGACCAATGGTCTGATTCAGCTGATTAGGAAGTCCCAAGTTCAACCCTTGGCATCTCCAGTTACAAGGACCAAGCAGTAGGTGATGTAACAGACCTCTGCCTGAGACCCTGGAGAGCTGCTACCAGTCTGAATAGACAATACTGACCTTAACGGACCAAGATTCTGATTCAATATAAGGCAGATTTGTTCTAGTCCATTCACACTGCTTGGCCATGAATTCTCTTCACATGAATATAAAGAGCTTCATTTGAGCTCCATAAGAGAAAGGTAGGCTATAAATTTACCAAATTAATGAAACTGACACGTTCAATGCCTCCTCTTACAGAATTGCTCTAGGGTTCAATGCTGCTTAGTTAAATACAACAAATGCTTTCAAGCAGATGCAAACAAACAAACAAAATTCACTAGTTTAAATGGCCACTTTGAAAAAGTCAGAGTGTTCAAGTAGGACCTGGGAGACCCAGGTTCAAATCCACATTCTGCCATGAAAGCTTTCTGGGTGACCTTGGACCAATCACTTTCTCTCAGCCTAATATACAGGGCTGTTTTCCTGAGGATGAAACAGAGAAGGGGAGAACAATTTTTTAAGCTGCTTTGTGTCTCCATAGGGGGGAAAACAAGGCATAAAATACATAAAAAATAATAACAATAACCCTGCCAGGTCAAAATTGCTACATCTGCACTGACTGAATGCCACTTCTATGTCAAAAAAATGGAGACTCAGTTCCCCCCCGACACCCAGAGATTGTTCATAAATCATAACCAGAATCTCTCACCACAAATAAGATGCAATGGGCAACATGCACCTGTTGTCACACAAGTGTGTAGCAATCATGCAGCTCCTGCCCTCCAGCAGACCTGTTAAGGTAGGGCCAATGTTTCTAAAGTAACAGGAAGGATGTCCTGGGGACGTGGTATTTGTTACTTTGAGAAATGTGCTTCATTTCTAAAACCAGCCATTGTCAGGAATAAGCCAGGGTGGGTGCATGGCTGTGATTATTCAGTGGAAGGGGGCAGCTCGACTTCTGTACTTTCTTTTTTTCCCCAGAGTCCCCAGCATTCAAAAACAAGATGGGGGGGGGGCGCTAAGTCCTAGCTGTAACCTCTGAAACGATAACTGGGGGGGGGGGGTTTGTCATTTGTTGGAGAAAAGCTGCCCCCAGGCAGTTGGTCAAATGGTCATAAGAATGCGGCTCCTTTCCGAGTACTTCTTGGCTGAACTCGCTGCGGCCTCCAAGGCAGCCCCGGGAGAGGGCGGAGAACCACGCCGCGCGCGGCGGGGGGTGGAGAACCGGCGGCGGCTTTGCCTTCCCAGCCCGGTTGCCGCGCAAGGCAAGCCACAACAAGGCACATGTCCTGGCCGAGCCGGGCCGCCTCAAGTGCAGAAACAAGGTCAAATGGCGAGAGCAGCAGACGGCGAGAGTGCTGCTCCTTCGCTCCCGCCCCTTCCCAACTTACCTCAGGCAGCCCCTTTCCCAGCTGCAGCAGCCCAGGGCCGAGGAAGGGCTCGTGGTGACCCGTGGCCGCCGCTCTGAACCCGGACAGAGACGGAGGCGGGGCTGGCGCTGCGCCCCCCCCCCCCCGGCGTGCAACAAGGAGCCGGTGGGCAGCCGCCAGCCTGCCTGGAGCAGCGCGGGAAAAGGGGGCAGAGGCGGCAGGTCTGCGAGCCAAGCGGCAGAATGTCGCGCAAAGCAATGCCCGCGCCCTGCAGGACCACACAGCTGCTTGGCCTCGGTCCCGCCCGCCCTCGCTGTGCCGCGCGACTCAGCGAGGGGCTCCCACCGGCCAGCGCGGGACGAGCCGAAGGGAATGCCTCGAACCATCTGTTGCGGCGCCCCTTTCCCCGCCGGGGCTGCGCAGAAGCTTCCCCTTTCTTCCAAGAGAAGAGAGCAGGCGAGGGGGGGGGTGCTTTGCCATTGCCTCAACTGGGCGCTCAACGAACACGCTCCCCTTTCGCGCTCTTTCTTCCCTCATCCTTTCCCTTCTCCCAGCTCTTCTGTTTCCCCATCTGCTGGTTGTTCCAGCCCGTCTCTCTGTCCCTTAGACAGGGCCCCAAAAGAACTACCCTTATTGAAAAGCAGGGGGGGTGGAATTTTTAAACAAAAGTTTAAAAAACAACTGAATAGCAAGTTGCCCTGACTATGAGGTTGCCAACATCCAGGTAGGGCCTGGAGTCCTGGAACTGTTACTGATCTCTAGACTACGGGGGTCAGTTCCCCTGGAGAAAATGGCTGCTTTGGAGGGTGAGGTCCCTCCCTTTGCCAAACCCCGCCCTCCTCCATCTCTACCCCCAAATTTTCAGGAATTTCCCAACCAGGTGCTGGCAACCTTATCAGTCCCCCTGAAAGAAATGGCATAAGAACATAAGAACAGCCAATGTTCAATCAGGCCAATTGCCCATCCAGTCCAACACTCTGTCACATAGAGCGGACTCTGTGGCATCACATCCCTGCTATGCTCTTTCTCCAGGCGCCAGATTCTATCAGATGTCCAGGAATTTCCCAAGCTTGAGTTGGCAACCCTCTGATGTGAGTTAACATAATTCCTTCCCTTAACTACTCAGGCCAAATGATCATTTATGTAAGAAGAGGCATGTAGGTGCTATTGAAAAGGACCTCAGGGTTCCTGTAGGCACAGTTATTTTTAAATATTTAATATTTATTTCATTTATACCAGCCTTTCTCTCCAGTGGGGGACCAAAGCAACTTAACATCATTTTGCTGTCCTCCATTTTATCCTCACAGCAATTCTGAGAGGTAGGTTAGGCTGAGGATGTGTGACTGGCCCCAGGTCACTAAAAGATAGTCTCTCATATTCAAAAGGCAGAGAGCTGGTACCCTATAATCACATGATCTAAAGCTTTCTAGATCAGAGCTTAGAGACTGTCATATAAGATCTTTGAGTTGCTTTTCAAATTAAAGTTTTAAACCATACTGCATTCCGGTAGTCTTTTATCTGTGGAGCCAGAAATATTTTGTCTATTTGATGCTATGCTTCATATATAGTTTGCTTTTCTGGCTGAGAAATTACATTTAAAAATCTAATAAGGACTATACAAACATTCAACCAATAATGAATAAAACTGGGCTACAAAATTAGAGAATAAACAGTATAAGACATTCAAATAATGTAACAGTTGATTTGTGAGATTGGCAAACAGTGCAATAAAGGTAAAGGTTCCCTTGCTCGAAAGCCAGTCGAATCTGACTCAAGGGTTGCGGTGCTCATCTCCGTTTCAAAGCCGAAGAGCCAGCACTGTCCGAAGACGTTTCCATGGTCATGTGGCCGGCATGACTAAACACCAAGGTGCACGGAATGCTGTTACCTTCCCACTGGAGTGGTACCTATTTATCTATTTGCAATTTCTTGCTTTCGAACTGCTAGGTTGGCAGGAGCTGGAACCAGAGATGGGAGCTCACTCCATCATGCGGCACTCTCGGGTCTCAAACTGCTGAACTACTGACCTTCTGCAGCCTGCAGTTCAGCGTCTTAACCACTTGAGCCACCGCAGCTCCTTAACAGTGCAATAAAACATGATAAACTGCAAGAAACAGAGCAGTAAAAATTGCCTAAATTTCACAACCTTTTTCATTATTATATAAATGCCTTTCTGTTTTACATATTCCAAAGAATGATAAAAAGCATGGTAGCTTTCATGACCTTATCAGGCAGGCAGTTCTGCCAAGTCAGAATGAGAGTCGTATCAGAGAATGCCAGGGTATGGTCAAATGGTGTTCCTACCCATTTGCAGAGTGGCACCTTCAGAAGTCTTTGGTCAGATGAGTCTATCTAGAGAGATGATCCTACAGACATGTGAATCCTAGACCATGAAGATCACTGTAGGTAGTAATAAGCAGTACCTTGAATTGAACCCAGTATTGAATTGGTAGCCCATAGGCTCAATATGACATTTCCACCTAATTCCCAATAGTAATCAAGCTCCAGTGTCCTGTACCAGCTGGAGCTTCCAAGTTATCTTCAAGAACAGACCCATGTAGAATGCTTACAGTAGTCTAGCCTCTAGGTTACCATGGTACAGATCCTCCTGGCCAAATCTGCCAATCAAGATTTTATTTATGTTATTTATTTATTTGTCAAATTTCTACCCCGCCCTCCCAGCCAAGGCTGGCTCAGGGCAGCTTACATAAAAATCAGCACATAAATTACAATAAAACAATTAAAACAATTCTAAAGCCATTAACCATCTAACATAATAAGTGCTAGTGTTGTTGTCAATTTAATGATGGCTGCCATATTCAGTTTCACACAATTCACACAATTGGTTCCTTTCAGGTGACTAGCTCAGGCTGCTATTGGAAATTCCAGGGACAACAGGGCTCTCTGTCCTTCAGCTGTTAGTTGTTAATGGTATTTAATGGCAGCGGCGGTGGCTCCAGAAGGCTGGTGGAAGAGCTCCATTTTACAGGCCCTGCAAAACTGCAAAAAGTTCCCCAGGGCTCTGATCTCTTCTGGGAGCTCTTTCCACCAGAACAGAGCCACCACCGAGAAAGCCCTGGCCCTGGTTGTCACCAGCCTGGTCTCCTTAAGACTTGGGAGGGCCAATTGGTTTTGGGTCCCTGATCGCAGTGCTCTCTGGGGAAAGGCAGTCCCTCAGCTTTGTAGGCCCCTGACCATAAAGGGCTCTAAAGGTAAGACCCAGCACCTTGAAACAAATTAGGTATGCTATCAGCAGCCAGTGCAACACCTTTAGCATAGGCTGGATGTGCTCCCAAACTGAGAGTCCCATCAGAAGCCTGGCCACAGCATTTTGTACCAGCTGAAGCTTCTGGATTTGGAACAAGAGCGGCCCCATGTAGAGAGTATTACAGTAGTCCAGTCTCGAGGTGACCATTGCATGGATCACTGTTGCCAACTCATTGTGTTCGAGGAAGGGAACCAACACCCTGATCAACCGAAGGTGATAAAAGGCTGTTTTGGCAGTGGCTGCTACCTGGGCCTCCATTGTTAAGGAGGCATCCAGGAGCATTCCCAGGCTCCTAACCCCTGGTGCTAGCACCAGTGGAGCCCCATTGAAGGTCGGAAGTGTGATAACATAAGAGAAGCCAATGTTGGATCAGGCCAATGGCCCATCTAGTCCTACACTCTGTCACACACTGGCCAAAAATACCAGGTGCCATCAGGAGGTCCAGTAGTGGGGCCAGGACACTAAAAGCCCTCCCACTGCTGCCCCCCCAGCACCAAGAATAGAGTGCATCACCTGCTCCAAATTGAGAGTTCCTATCTATACCTTGTGGCTAATAGCCACTGATGGACTTCTGCTCCATATGTTTATCTAATTCCCTCTTGATTCCTACCCTTGGACCACCCCGGCTCAGGCACAGGACCTCTCTCTTCGTTGGATTCAATTTCAGCCAACTCAGCCTAAGCCAACCAGCCATGGCTTGTAATGCCCAGTCTAGGTCTTCCGGTTTGGAGTCAGACTGATTGCCCATGAGAAGATAGAGCTGGGTGTCATCTACATACTGGTGACATCCCAGCCCGTGCTTCCAGGCAATCTCGGCAAGGGAGCACATATAGATATTAAAGAGCATTGGGGACAACACTGCCCCTTATGGCACTCCACAGTCCAGTGGGTGCCTTTGGGATAGTTGTTCCCCCAAGTGCCACCCTTTGTCCCCGACCTTGAAGAAAAGGAGACAAGCCATTGCAAGGCCAGCCCCTGAACACCAGTGTCAGCAAGGCGGTGGGTCAGTAGTTGATGGTCAACCATGTCAAATGCTGCTGACAGGTCTAACAGCAACAGCACTGCCTATCCACCCTGATCCAGATGCCTCCGGAGGTCATCCGTGAGGGCAACCAGTGCCATCTCCATCCCGTGGCCTGGGTGAAAACTGGAAGGGGTCTAGAATGGTAGATATCCTTCAGGCTAATTGGAGATGAAAGAAAGCATATGTTTTTATTTCTTTTGCTTTCTTAACTAAATGCATAGGAGGTGGTGTACAAGCAATAAAATAATATTAAAATGGCACAATCCCATAGAGAGCCAGCAATAATATCAAATCAGGCAAAGGGGGCACACACAAGTAAAGAGCAACACCAGCAACAGTGGCAACTTGAAGGAAAGAACACCAAAAGGAAATTTAAAAAAATAACAACCAGTGGGAAAAGTCAACTAAATTAACTAAAAGCAAGCTGGGGGAAAATTGCAGCCTCACACTGAGAGATAGTCAGCCATGACATCAGGCATGGAGAGAGAAGAGGAATGCATCCCAAACCAGAGGCAGTGTCAAAGAGTCCAAGGCTGAACCCCATGGGTTTGCAGGGTTGATGTACACAAGTAGCCAAACCTTTTTTAAAAAATTATATAAAGTTTTCTTTAATATCTTTCAGAAGAAAATGTTTAACCTACAGGCAACACAACTCTCTAAAATCACACAGCAATAAAAACAAGAGAACTAGCGTAACTATCTAACACATTTCTAAGACCTGTGTTGGATGGCACAAACTTCAAGTTCAAGAGTCAAAGGCATTCTCTATGTTGCTGTCTATTGCAATATGAGCATACTAGGGAGCAAAGCCCGTTGTGGTGGAAGACAACCAGCCCTAGAAAGGAAGGGAGGGAGGTGGAAGGGAGAGAGGGTTGGAGAAAGGAAGGAATAGGGGGAAGAGTGAAAGAAAGGAGAGAGAAAGAAAGAAAAAGGGGGAAAGGAAGGGAAGAGGGGCAGAAAAGGGCTTCTCTGGGTCCAGAGAAGGCCTTTTCTGTCCCCCATACACCATCCCCTGGGCCTTCTATGGCAGCAGTAGGCAGTGTGTGGGGGAAAAGGGCTTCTCTGGGCCTACTGCCCCCATAGAAGGCCCATAGGATGGCGTGTGGGGGGGCGGAAAAGGGCTTCTCTGGGCCTAGTGCCCCATAGAAGGCCCAGGGGATGGGGTGTGGGGGGCGGAAAAGGGCTTCTCTGGGCCTAGTGCCCCATAGAAGGCCCAGGGGATGGTGTGTGAGGGACGGAAAAGGGCTTCTCTGGGCCTAGTCCCCTCATAGAAGGCCCAGGGGATGGGGTGTGGGGGACGGAAAAGGCCTTCTCTGGGCCTAGTGCCCCATAGAAGGCCCAGGGGATGGGGTGTGGGGGACGGAAAAGGGCTTCTCTGGGCCTAGTCCCCTCATAGAAGGCCCAGGGGATGGGGTGTGGGGGACGGAAAAGGGCTTCTCTGGGCCTAGTGCCCCATAGAAGGCCAAGAGGATGGGATGTGGGGGACGGAAAAGGGCTTCTCTGGGCCTAGTGCCCCATAGAAGGCCCAGGGGATGGGGTGTGGGGGACGGAAAAAGGCTTCTCTGGGCCTAGTCCCCTCATAGAAGGCCCAGGGGATGGGGTGTGGGGGACGGAAAAGGGCTTCTCTGGGCGTAGTGCCCCCATAGAAGGCCCAGGGGATGGAGTGTGGGGGACGGAAAAGGCCTTCTCTGGGCCTAGTCCCCTCATAGAAGGCCTAGGGGATGGGGTGTGGGGGACGGAAAAGGGCTTCTCTGGGCCTTCTCCCCTCATAGAAGGCCCAGGGGATGGGGTGTGGGGGACGGAAAAGGGCTTCTCTGGGCCTAGTGCCCCATAGAAGGCCCAGGGGATGGCGTGTGGGGGACTGAAAAGGCCTTCTCTGGGCCTAGCCCCCTCATAGAAGGCCCAGGGGATGGGGGGGGCGCGGAAAAGGGCTTCTCTCACTTGTCTCAGCCTTGAGGGACTGTTCCTGTGCTCACACTCCAGACGGTCCTCTCCTGTCGGAGGACTGGAGCAGACTGAGCTGAAAACATTGATGGGGGCTGACATGGGCGGGACTTTGCGAAGCAGCCAGTCAGCCCTGGCCAGTGTCTTCTGACTGCCAGTTCTTGAGCCGAATCAATTATGGCAAGCATAGAATGTGGTGGAACCAGAATTCAAATATATATAAGGACAGGATTAGTCCAGAACTTTGGTCCCTCACAATCCAAGCTAGCCTCCCTTCTTCAGGCTCTTAGCTCAATTATAGTTTTTTTTGGCCAAGCAGCATCAGGTGATGATGATGCCCGATCAGGACACTTTCTTGCTGGGACCCTCTAGAAAGTTACCTCATCACTCCTGATCCCCCTCCAATCCTGTGAGCCACAGGTTCTCATGAGAAGCCAATTACCCCATTTCCAGCTCTGGTCTTTAAGATGATAAGGGCTGTGTAGGCTGAGAGACCCAATTAGCAACACCTGCAAGATGGAATAAGCCTGTTACTATTCATGTTAACCTTGAGAGGACTCAGGAGTGCTTTGCCTCAAAAGCAGGTACTGAAAAGGCTCTGCCCTTCATGACCCATCACACTTTGGAAAGTGGGTAAGCATAAAGAAGGGCCTGAGATATAGTATCTGTGGAGGAATATACAGGAGCAGATGATTCTTCAGGGACCCTGGATCCAAGCTGTGTCAGGCTTTGTAGCGGTGGTCTTCAACATTTATAATCTTGGGACCTATCTTTAATCCCTAGGTAGCAGTACAGGACTCACTACACTGCGATTATATAACATTACAAGTGTTTGCCATCTTGGGCCTAAGTGTAGATTTGAAATAAATAAATGGATTACAGTTACATGACAGGAAGAGGGGAGTCAGAGTTGTAGGTTTCATGGGTGTCAAGGACAGGAGAGTGAGAAGCAGACAAAGAGAACTGGAGATAGGAAATACAAGCCAATCACCAGGAAGTGCACCATAGTGAGGAATGAGCTAAGGGTTAGAGCCATGCAGGTGTCCTCTCCACTTCTAGGTGATGTCACATCATTGTCTTTGAGCTGGTCCTCTCAGCTTGCATGTGAAGAGAAGTACCTTTGTCTGTTGTTCCCCCAGGTTTACAAAATCCTAAATGGTAGTTGGGTCTAACCCCCTTGCGTGGATGGGCTATTTTTGTTGGATATTGTAACTCTGCATGCAAGAGGAACTGGGAAAGAAAGGGTTAAGAGAATTTTCTCTCACTCAGGTGCACTTGGCAGTGGAACTTCTTTGGTGGTTGTCTTCCATTTTATTTTATATGTGACCTCTCCTCTCTCTCTTACCTGGGCTTGGAGCTGTAGCAAGTTAACCTTTTTTGAAGTTAATCTGTTCACAGTAAGTTAAATGTACCTACTTGAGTATGTCATGTAAGATGTGCTTCTATTTTTTAAAGTAACATTTCTTTCTCTTGTTACCACTGGAGTCAGATCATCGTTGTAATTTGTCTGAACAGCACTTTCCCCTTAACCGAGAAATGTGAAACATCAGGGATACTGCATAAAGTTTCTGTGCTTCCAAGGCACATTGATAATTGTCACAGGGAATAGACAGTAGAAACAGTATTATGTGTATCATTTGGATGGCATACAAATCCAATGCACAACCAAATCATGTCAGTTTTTAAAATGTGAAGTTTATGCCAACAACATCTTCAGAGAGAAGAGATGTGGGGGCATGGGGTAAGATCACACATCAAGATGGTAGGGAAGGTGAAAATCTGAGAACAATGCATTAGCTCACAAGGTATCTGTATTATTTAGGATAACTTGTCTCTCTCTTTTTAAAAACCTTTCATCTGGTTTGACTTTAAATCCTTTTGTATCATCTTTTCTGGCTCTAAAATGAGACAAAGTAATATAAATGAAAGGTGAGATTAATGGAAAGAATAATCTTTCAGTTGTTTAGAGAGACAAAACCCACACTAATAAACTATTCCTAGGCATCAATCAGAACTAATGATAGTAATTACGATATTATCTCTCAATTCATTCTAGGCAGTAAATTCTTGACATTCAATTTAGTTAATGGTGCCTAAGCATCATGGAGACATTGTATTTTTTTCCTTTTAAAAAGGATTGTTTACTATAAATACCTTTAACATTCAGAATCCCGAGAAACATGAAATCTGTAAGTGTTTAGGAGAAAAGGATGAATTGGAGAATATTACTATTTGACAAGTAATGCATTTGAAGTTGTTTAAACTGCAGTGTGCATGTTTTTCTAACAAAATGAAATGCATAAAAAAGAGAATCCCAAATATATTAACAGAAGTTATATTTTACAAATAAGACACATTCATACCTGCCATTTCAACTCTGTATCCATATTTGGTACTAATACTGGTATGCTATATACAATCCAAGTAGAAAATCAACTCCTGTAGTAATATAGTAAACAGTTGAGAATTTATATTATAATAGAACAAACTCAGAAGGCTCATAGGATATTTAGAAATCACAGTACTGCATTATTTTTTAGAGCCAGCTTGGTTTAGTAGTTAAGAGTGGTAGACTCTAATCTGGAGAACTGGATTTGATTCCCCACTCCTCCACATGAAGCCTGCTGGGTGACCTTGGGTCAGTCACAATTCTCTCTGCCCCCCTACCTCACAGGGTGTCTGTTGTAGGGATAGGAAGGAAGGGCAAGCCACTCTGAGACTCCTTTGGATGGTGAAGAGCAGAGTATAAAACCAATTCTTCTCCTTCTTCTCTTATGTTACTCTTTAGCAGATTTCCAAAGAGTTAATTGTGTCCATCAAGCAGGATAATCCCATACTTTCTAAAAGTCATGATGTCACAGAAGGTTCCATTGTCCCTAAATCAATTGTATTGTAAATTGTACTGTGGTTGCCAATTTCCTTTTCTCCAGAAACTTCAGTAATGTTGTTAAATGAAGTTAAGAACATAAGAGAAGCCAATGTTGAATCAGGCCAATAGCCCATCTAGTCCAACACTCTGTCACACAGTGGCCAAAAATACCAGGTGCCATCAGGAGGTCCAGCAGTGGGGCCAGGACACTAGAAGCCCTCCCACTGCTGCCCCCCCCAGCACCAAGAATAGAGTACATCACCTGCCCCAGACTGAGAGTTCCTATCTATACCTTGTGGCTAATAGCCACTGATGGACTTCTGCTCCATATGTTTATCTAATTCCCTCTGGAAACTGTCCATGCTTGTAGCTGCCACCACCTGCTGTGGCAGTGAATTCCATGTGTTAATCACTCTTTGGGTGAAGAAGTACTTCCTTTTATCTGTTCTAATCTGACTGCTCAGCAATTTCATGGAGTGCCCATGAGTTCTTGCATTGTGAGAAAGAGAGAAAAGTACAAACCTCAATCATGTCACCCCCTCAGCCGTCGTTTCTCCAAGCTAAAGAGCCCCATGCGTTTTAACCTTTCTTCATAGGGAAAGTGTTCCAACCCTTTTAATGACACTCACTAACTTTGAGACACCCTGTTCTCCAGGTTTAAATATAACTTTGAATGTTTTCAGGAAGCTGTTCTATCAAATGGTATGAGATACAATATCAGATCTAAACAACCCTATATTTTTGCATTTTGAGGTACAGATAACTAAGCCTTTATTCTAAATATATTAGTCCAAAAGTGGTTCTAGGACAAAGCTGGCAAATCATGGCAGAACACAAAAACAAAGTAATCAAATTTGTTTTGTTTCTTTAAAATACTTATACCCTGCTCTAATGGCAGTGTTGGACTAGAGGGTCTTAATCTCTAAGAGCCAGAAGCAGATCCACATCCTGCCACAGAAGCTCACTGGGTGAACTTGGACCAGTCACAAACTCTGAGCCTAGCCTAACCCGTTTCTCAAGCTTGTTGTGAGAACAAAATGACAAAAGGGAGAACAATCAAGATAGGCAGCCATATTAGTCTGTCTGTCTGTAGGAATAGAAAACAGCAAGAGTCCTTAAAGACTAACAAAATATGTGGCAGGGTATGAACTTTCATGAGTCACTGCTCACTTCTTCAGATACGGCTAGAATGGGATAGCCTGAATCCTATGCTGTAGTCTTCTGTGACTTTCAAAACTGCTCCCCCATGGGTCAGTGGGCCCCAGAAACACCATGGAGGTCAGTGGATGGTTGCAATGAAAGTGGGGAACCAGCAAAAATCACCATCTCCATCTTCCAAAAACTATGAGCAGGAAGAAGAAGTAAGGATCTAAGCCTGGGAGCACTTTGGATGAAGAGCATGAAAAAATATATACTATGCTAAAAATATATATACTAGGTATGTGAAACCTTTTCAAGGCAGCTTAGTTTATAAATATACAATAACAAAAGGAGGTGTGTGTGACCATCTGTTTGGGACATGTGACTGGTCATTTGTTAGTATGACAGATTTGCACCTTTTATTCATAAATATGTGCAGGCAGGATTTCTGATTCTAGAGATGTGTATAGGGCCACTGGGAGTGTGGGGGACACACAAAATCCTGGGGGTCCAAGTCAGCTGGAGGGCCCCTGAGGCCATTGTCATGCTGCAGTCAACAGAATGCATTTAATTTCTTTCCTAATGCAGTTCTGACTACAGCCATTAGGGGTGCAGGGGAGGTAGAGCACAAGAGCAGTATTTCTGACTCTTCTGGCTCAGCCCTTCTACAAAGTTTATGACCACGCTGAGAGAAACACTTGCTTCTCACATCCTGTTAAACCCATTAGCCAAGCCAGCACTGGAGCAAAGCAAGACCAGCTGGGAAAAGCTACAGTCATTGCAAGCATGCAACTTCCTATCAAGGTCATTTATCTCCAGCAGTCTATGGTTTCCCTTATCCTTTAGTTCCACACAGCTCCTGCCAAGCCAGATCTTACATAGGGGCAACCCTGTGAGTGGCTGGCAGCAATTTTTTTTTAAAAAAAACCCACAACACCTTTTGTTGGGTACATTTCTCTCTATACCACACTTTTTCCCTTTGTTTTGCCAGTTTGGTGTAGTGGTTAAGAGCATGGACTTTAATCGGGGAGAACTGGGTTTGATTCCCCACTGCTGCTGCTGATGTGACCAATGTTCCCTCTTAGCTCTGGAGTCATGTGAGCAAAAATTCTACTTTGTGAGCTACTGGCATTAAAGTTGTGAGTTAGTGATTTGGCTACAGTTTGCTCTGGAGCCATCCTTCCTGAGCTAAGGCAAAAATGTGTGAGCCGGAGGCTAAAAAACTGTGAGCTAGCTCACACTAACTCAGCTTAGAGGGAACACTGGATGTGACCCTGGGTCAGTCACAGTTCTGGGTGTCTGCTGTGGGGAGGGGAAGGGAAAGGGATTGTAAGGTGCTCTGAGTCTTCAGATAGTGAAGGGCAGGGTATAAATCCAGTCTCTTCTGTTCTTCCTTTCATGATCAGCAATTCGTCTATCCTCACTTCTAATCCCCCCCCCTTTATTTTTCAGTCTCAATTCCTTCTCATTTTTCTGGTTAGCAACTCAGAATGTATTTAATAGTAGAATAGCAGCAAACCTTTGTTAACATTATGAACAGTTTGGGGAAGTTAATATTTCCCCATAATATATCAAAGTAGTAAAAGGATGCCCCCCCCACATGCATGATAATAAATATTAATCTGCCTTAGTGGTAACAAATCAGGAACAGAAGTTAGAACTTATTTATTTACTTGCTTTATTTATATCCCATCTTTCTCCCCAAGGGGGATCCAAAGCAACTTATATTGTTCTCTTCTCCTCTGTTTTTATCCTCACACAACCCTGTGATATAAGTCAGGCTGAGAGTGTGTGACAGGCCCAAGGTCACCCAGCAAGCTTCTGTCACAGAGTGGGGACTCGAACCTGGGTTTCCCAGATCCTAGTCCGACACTTTAACTACTTTGTAAGCTTAGCTTCCATTGTAAATAGTATGGGGGTGTATGTTGGCGATAACTGGGACCAGGGCATTCCAATTCCTTTCAGTTTTGGCTCTGGAACTCCCATGATCATCCTGAAGCCAATTTTGAGGTTCCTAGATTTATTTTCTGATGAGTTATGCCTGCCACAAATGGACAGATAGATGGGCATGCCAATCCTTTTACTATATAGATACATGACAACAGCTAGTCAAGTGACTTGTTTTCTTATGATATTTGGTTTGGATCAGGGACCATGGTGGCTCTCGACAGTCCTGGATGTGTTCTGATAGTCTGATATTCCAGTGTTCAACTGGTCCATTAGACTGTGAGTAGTGTGGTCATGCCTGCAGAACCTCAATTTCATACAGACCTTTGGAATTCTTCTAAAGTATACTAAGAACCATTGTCTGAGGTTTTTGTACAAAAGCCATACATGGCAAATATCACCCATGTGTGACTTTTTATAGTGCTTCCAGGGATGTTTTGTAGTGATGTGACAAAGTAACAAGTGTACTGAAGTAGTCAAATTGAGGTAGACAATGTAGTTAATAGTAGTTGGCATTCTTCTGAGGGCATCTCCTTTGGAACCACTGTCAACTCTCCTTTGAACACTTTTTAATACAGACAGGCTTGCTTCCAACATATAAAAAAATTTCCACTGATCTCAGAAGTATGTTGTTTGCACCATGGACCACTCTGTTCTTATGGCTTCTTGTAGAAAAGCAACATAGCATCATTGTCTGTTTTCTTTGCTATTCCGACAGCAGTGTTTCAGATACTGGTAAGTGCTGAAGGATCAGACATATTTGTTCTTTCAGATCCCTTTCCTCTTTGATATCGTATTCTTATGAAATGGTGAAACAGGAGATCTACAATATAAATCTCTTCCCCAGGTTGACATTTTACCTTTAATTTGTATCTTCAGAGTTTCACAACTGTGAATTGATGTCTCCCATTGATGATGCCAAAAAGAGAAATTTGTGGTGCATATGTTATTGGATCAGCCCTAATAGCACAGACTAGCTGTCTGTCATCAAATCTTGAAAGCTAAGCAGGGTCAGTACTTGGATGAGAAACCACCAAGGAAGACTGGGGAAGCTATGCAAAGGAAGGCAATGGCAAATAACCTCTGGTCATCTCTAGCCTTGAAAACTCCATGAGGTTGTGGGCCCAGGACTTAGTAAGGAGAGGTCTTGTGCAAAGTAACAAATTATATGACACCAACTTTGGAATAAAACAGGCCACAGTTTTCTTATTGATTACAGACCATTGGCGAAGCATGGGGGCGGATCCAAAAACCTAGCAACCCACCTGCCACTTGATAACATACCCTGCAGCCAACCCGCTGGGGAAAACCAGGGAGTGAGAAATATATGTGGTATCACAAGGGCAGCAGCTGCTGAGTGGTACCATTTATCACCTGGGGTGAGCCCACACACAGCCCCTGAACTGGTGGCTCAAGCCCCAAGACCCCATAAGGGAATCCCCAACCAGGGGAGGTGGGCCCGCAGACCCATCTCCCCAAAAGGAGCTGCCCAGATGTGCAAAACCACCAAGCTGCGAGAATTAAAGCATATATACACAAAACCAAAAAAGGGGGGGAGAGATCTAGAAAAACTGCACTGCTGGACCCACCAGGCAGTGTGGTTTAAATAGAGCTGAGAGGGCAATATGTAATCCATACACAGAGGCTGCAAAAACCTTCGCTCGCCAAACAAAGAGGACGTGGGGCTGGCCATCATGGCTGCCTGAGGCTCCTGCCCTTGCCCGCCATTTGGCTATGGGTGGGGAAAGCCTCCTCCTGGCCGCTCCAGAGTCCCTGGCCATAATTCAGCCATTTTAGGTCAGTCTTGGCCTAAGTGAGTTTCATGTAATCACAATTTACCTTTATGTTACCAGATCAGTACAGCTGCTGCTCCAGTTGCTGCTTGTAAGCGTCTACTTATAAGGTCATTAAAAAAAAATCTCATATTGTTTTGGTTTTATTTAGATGTCATCCTTTATATTTTGGAAGATGCTGTCCAGAATCCTAATCCAATGCTAGTCATTGCCCTTTCCTCTCAGATGTCACAGACGCTGTGATTTCTGCCACTCTTGGTATAAATCCAGGATCTCCAACAGGTAATTCCTGAGCTGTGGGTATTTTACCGGTTGCTTCAGAGCAGTTTGTGCATCCTCTAGAAGACCCAGAGGGGAAAAAATGAAAAGATCTGCTGTAGGCTATTTTTAAAGCTTTCGTTACATAGGATTTTTCTCTGTCCTGCTTAGCTGATAGTGTCATTTCTGGTGCTCTTCTAAATCGATGATCTGTTTCTGCTGGTGGTGGAAAGCACCATCAAACTGCAGTGGACTTACAGCAACCCCAAATGGTTTTCAAAGCAAGAAATGTTCAGAGGTTGTTTGCCACTGCCTGCTTCCGCATAGCAACCCTGGACTTCCTTGGTGGTGTCCTATCCAAATAGTAACCAGGGCTGACCAACTGGGCTTAGCTTCTGAGATCAGGAAGAAAAATCTGAGAGGGGTGAGAGTAGCTCAGGATATTTTTCCATTACTCTGAAGTAGCTTTCATTAAAGAAACGGTTGGTGACCCTTGTTATAAATATTGATAAGTTGGTAACTATTTCTAATGTTGAATGCCTGCCGGAACGATGAGCCTATAAAGTACTGGGTTTGCCGCATGGAGACTCGGACTACGACATGCGTTCAGACGCGTTTATTGTACTTCACATACAAGACTGAAAACTGGTCCTGCAAGGGCCAACTATATACATTCCACCTGGCACACCCACAGACCCATTGGAGGGTTTGAATTTCCTGCCAGAGGTCCTATTGGTGGACACAGGGTGGTCTAGGATCCCTGGTCCCTATTGTGTTTTGGAACCAAGCTCCTTACTGCAGTCGTGGACTCCTGGTGGCGGTCTGCATATATAACAGAGCCTTTAGCTCTTTTATTGCTTATACCTTATTTGGGTCTGGTCTGATGCTCTTTTTTTCTAGGGCTGTAATCCTCAGGACACTTTCCTGGGAGGAAGAACCATTGACGAACATGGGACAAGTATCCCTGTTTAGGATTGCACTCTGGAATATGACTAAAGCATTTCACTTATTCCAAAACAATTTGCATTTGCATAATCCCCTCCTACATTTATCTGTTCTCCTTTTATCTTTCAGCATAGCCGTTAGAACTTAACTACATGATAAGCACAACACATGCTGGGTCATATATCCTTCCTAGGGCACCTGGAGCCAGAGAAAGGAGGTGAGAAGCCCTCCCACCTCTCTTTCTTCTGGCAAAAGAAGGGTGGGATGGAAACTGGAAGCACCTTCTCCCCCCTTGCAGCCCCCCTTGCAATGCCTAGCAAACAAGTCCTTTTTAAAGTGAATTCCCCCACCCGGTGTACATTTGTCTTGCAAGTCCCGTTGGACATGTTGTGTAACCTGGCCCTCAGATTTGTCATGGTGCCCTTAGAAACCCCACTAACTAGAGTATAATCGGTGATGGGATCACCACCTTCCAGGCCTTTTAATGTTTCCTGTGAGGTTTCCCCCAATCTGATTGCACAGCATTTGTATTATTTGCCAGAGACTTGCTGGCTGCCCTCCAAGAAGAAAAGGAAACCCTCCCTGGCTGGCATTTCAGTGGAGAAAAGAGAAAGCAAAGCAAATATCTTCAATATTATTTGAGTGTATAGGTTCTTTTTTTTTTTTTGAAGTGGAAGACAAACCTCCCACCCACAAGACCTGGAGAAAACATGCTAACACTTCTCACTCTTCAACAAATACCTTGGGCTTTCACCAGAGTCACGCAGGAGTACAGCCAACTCTGGGTGATTTCTCTGGAGCATGTTCTCCAGTGTGAGTGCTGTTTTGTAGCACTGCAGAATTCCATAATAGTCATTATTAAAGTAATCATGAGGCAAAATTCTTAAGAACCTGTAGCTCTCATGCGGAACTACTTCATTCTGTGTAGAGATAAAAAATCAAATAAACCACCACCAGAAAATTCTATGTGGCAGAGACTTCTGTGGTAAATGTGAAGCACTGAATCATCACATTAGTTGCAGTGTTTTAAGTTATTACAAACACATGGAGTATATTATTTCATCAATTTTGCCGCAGATGCTATTGCAGCCCTACTGATGAAGAAAATATTTCCATTATGCTTTAAGGAAAAAATAATCCTGCTTTTACCCAAGATGTCATCTCTTTATTACTATGAAATCCAGCCCATAAATGAGATTGCGGCATACTTATCTTACTCTAGTATGCACATGTATCCAGTACACTTATGGAGAGCCACTGACAAGGGTTTATCATTCCAGAGCCATTTGCTGCAATGGCAGGGAATGCTTTGTGTATGAGATCCTTAGACCCTTGGGAAAGGTTTGGAATCAAACGGTTATATTTTGCTCCTTGCATGCTGGACTAAGAGTACTGGGATGAGTACTGACTCATCCCATATAGTTAATAAGAGCACTTATGTATGTAAGTACTATCAAATGGCAACTAATTTAAGGCAATCCCTGCAAGGGGCTTTCAAGGCAAGTGAGAAGCATAGGTGGTTTTCCATGGTCTTCCTCTGCAGAGTCTTCCTTGGTGGTCTCCCATCCAAGTACCAACCCTGCCTAGCTTCTGAGATCTGAAAAGATTGGGCTATACCCTCCCGTTAATAGGAGTAAGCAACCATAATGGATTAACCACACCCTGTCCCTGACATGGTATGTGCTGGCACAGTTTCTTTGGTCCCTTGGGGCACTTTACTATCAGCTTTTATACTTAGAGGTCAGACAGACTTATGGATTCCGTATAACATCACAGACCTCTGCCCACTTCAGGTGGCATGGTTCCAAGATTTCCATATCCAACAAAACATAAGTTATTAATTACTGGCAGCTTCATATGTTCATAGCAAAAAAACAAAAAAAAACAGTTTTTGCTATATTTATTTAAAATATTGAAGTCTCACCTCACCTCTACAACAAAACAGCAAAACTGCAAGGATAAGCATCAAACAAGTTAAAAGCCACAGGGAGAAACACAGTCGAAAACATTTACACTCCACCAAACGCCCTCTGAAAAAGCCTTACTGAATGTAGTAACTGAAAGTGCTTGCTGCACCCATTCTGTTTCAGAGGAAAGGGCTTACCACAAGCAATGCTGATGAACAATGGCCCAATCTGCATCTAGCATTTGCTCTACATTGTATGCTACTTTCACTTTGATTGTGGGATGTTATGGCAGTGTCCAGACTGCATGCCTGCTTTTACTTCGTTTGATCTCTCAATTTTATGGTAGCTGTCTGCATAGATTTATGGCAGTTTTATGGCCATTCAGGTTTGACTCTGCAGTCAATACAGCATTGGCCCAGGGTATTTGAATGTGGTTTTGAGCCACATCTTTTTCTGCTCCAGTGTGGGCTTGGTAAAACAGCGGCGCAAATGCTAGATGCAGATTGGGCCAATCTTTTTTTCTCTCTGAGCAGAGCAGATCACATCCTGAGCAGAATATAACTACTGTTATCTTAAAATGGGCAATGGGCAGTGCAAGAGCCTGTGCAGTTCCAGATTACTGCTGAGTGGGGCTTCCCATGTTAATGAAAGGCTGCTCATGCCCACAGTTTAGAGGGAACACTGCTGATGACCTAACTATAAAGTACTGAGACTGATGCGTGGATGCGTGATAACAGCTTATACTTTACTAGTACATTTAAGACTTGAGATGGCTGTCAGGCTTGTAGGACGGTTTATATGCCCGTGTTCCCCACTCCCCCAACACACACACACACACACACACACACACACACACACACACACACACACACACACACGATAGGTTATTTACAGTGCACCCTATTTCTCATTGGCTTCTCCTATGATCCTGGCCGTCCGATAGGTGCGGGCTAGGATCCGTTTGGTCTATTGTCTCTGGAGATGAAGCTCGTGTTCTTTCCAAGACCATGGGGTTCTCTGACTGCGTGTGCGGTCTTTGCTTGGTATACAACACTAACTTTTGTATAACAGACCGTTCCAGCTTAGGCTACCGCCAGGAGAAGGCTATCTGAGCATAGTTTGCCAGGTCTCCCCAGGCCACGGCAGGGATGGCAGGGTGGAGTTGCCAGCTCCAGGTTGGGAAACTCCTAGAGATTTGGGGGTGGAGTCTGGGGAGGACAGGAACCTCAGTGCCATACAATGCCATAGAGTCCATCCTCCAAAGCATCTGTTTTCTCCAGGGAAACTGATTTCTGTAGTTTGGAAATGAGCTGAAATGTTGGGAGTTGTCCCATCTGGAGGTTGGCATCTCTATCTGAGTAGCACAACTGGTATACTGGTGCATACTATAAAATGTGGTTTGAGTCATATGAAGGTCCCAGGCCGTGAAAGGCTTTAGATGTATGGATGCATACAGGATGTACGTGGCATCTGTATACTAAAAATGCCATGTGAATTTGGTAAGCCATTCAAAAATTAAATACTTTAAAATTGCCTGTATTAACTTAGAGATATCTAGTGTAACCCATTGCTCTTTGTATGGTTGCCAACAACTTTTCCCTGGCCTTTTTGTTTTGCATGACACATACAAACTCAGAGAAAGCTTTCCCCATTGCTGCTTTCTCCATGCTTTTCTTGCTGAATTTCTGCATGGTACATAGCTCTGTACCCAAACTCCAATCCACTTCCCATACACTGAAATCAAGCCACACTAAAATCTGAGGTAAATAGATGTGTCTCCATGTCAAACATAAACCACATGTGTAATGTTTTAAATTTTATAAAACTTTTTAAATAAACAAAATGAATAAAATTCAAAGTCTGCATCTGAAGTGAATAGTCACTATAGCATGCCAGACACTAAGAGCAATAGTTCCATTAGCACAAACGTCTGAATTCCCTGTACAGTGCCTTATGATATCCTATGTCAGCATAATATTTGTGTAAAAATCTTTCACATTTACCACATCTCCTGGATTGTCCCCAGGCTGCAGAGGCAAATGAAAAATATTTTTAAATGCACCTGCTGTTTGAAACTGCATGTATTTTATTTTGAGACACATTTAGCTATCATGGCCAATAGCTGTTGATTGACCTACTATGACACCCCAGTCCTCTTCCCTCTCTCAGAGGCAAGATTTTCCCTCTTTTTTTCTTTTCCTTCTGTGACTGAGCTGCCCTAGTTGTCTGTTTTCTTCTTTCCTGAAGAATTCTGGCTGTCCCACCCTGTCACAGTATAATATTTTGGCTGTTTGCTCAGCCCAGGAGCCCATGGGAAGGAATGGGAGCCCTCTTTAACTTATGTGACTTAAATGACACTCGAGAAGTTTTTATATTCCAAACTAGCAAAATATTTTATTCAACATAGAGGGGAAAAGTCAGGTGAAATTAGAGGTAAAATTTCTGAGGTAAAATGAGTACATGCACAGACTTTAGTTCTTATACTTCAGGCTAATGAGAGTTTCTTAAGCTTTTCACAATGACAAATCTTTTTGTTGAGAGGCTTTTGTTCCAGTGTTTTCCCCAAACACTTCAGTACACTTTCTTTGAGTATTATCTGACTCTTTGGTTTTCAGAAGACTGGTACAGTCTTTCCAGTACCCAAACCCCTTCTCTTGAAACACCAGTACTGAGTTGTAACTGACTCTTAAGGTCAGTTTCTAAGGACACCAGACCAGGGATCTTCCAAGCTAACTCCCTGTTTGACTGAGTAGGGAAATTCTCCTCTCACTAAAAGATCTATCCCCTTTCTTTGGCCTGGATAGGAGACTCTGCCTACTTCCTTGCCAACTTTCCCCCAGTTCTCCATCTGTGTTAAACTGCTCTCAGCTAAGGCTGAAATCAGACTCCACTCAGTCAAAGCAGAAATCTGACTGACTCTCTTCAGCATGCAGCTCTCAAATCTACTTCTGCTCAGCTGATGCTAACCAATCAGATTGCTTGGAGCAGCCTGTCACTCAATGTTCTCTGTTTCTGTGAAGAATTAACCCTTCACAGTTTCTTAAAAGTATAGTCCATCACACACCTTTCACCTCTATTTTTTGGTTCTAAATTCCAAGTTTGGTTCTAAATTCCAAGTTTCAGCCTACAACATTTTTGCCTCTGTGACTTCCACTGGCTACTTATATTATACTGAGTAAAAAACTACTAACCTTTGTCATTCTGCAGCATTATACAGCATATTTATTTTGTCTTCTTTTATACATTTAGTTTAGAAACAATAGTCCAAATTTTATGGCTTAGATCCACACTAGTGTTTTTCCTGGGCCCAAGTTTTCCTTGTGCCCACAGAACAAGATTTTCCTGCCTTCCCTTTCCCACAACAGCCATAAAATGCCTCCCCAACTCCTGTTCCTGTTGGCGAGGAACCCCAGAACAGGATTTGGGGGGCATTTTGGGCTGTGACAGGAAACAGGATATTCTAATTCCATAGGCTTTCTTGCACCCATAGAAATGATAGGGTGATGTTTTGCCAGAGGCTGTTTTGCCCAAGGCAAGGGTCCCTTAAGGGATTTGAATGGCCAAGAAAACCCATAGAAGCAAGATATCTTGCTTACATGAAAAAACAAGGACAGCTGTTTCTTACTTCCTTTTAGTCACTGGGAATTTCTTCCAGCAATGGCCATGCACCTGAGCCTCATTCTGCAACACCTCCTGATCTCTAGGGATACCCTCTTGCTACCGCTTCCTTCTTCCCTTTTATATAGTCTTCAGTCTGTTAGATACAGCCTCCCAGGACAAGGAGCATCTGGTAGTCTGTTGAGTCATGCTGGCTGTTAATGGGTGCACTTCCAATATTTAACCCTTATTACAAAGGCTGAATGACTGGAGGAAGTAAACCTGTAGCTACTTACAGCTATGGAACCAGTTGCCAACATGTTTGAGACCAGAATAAGGTCACCTGACCACACCATCCCTAATTGGGAGTTCTTCCAAACTGGCACTGGAGTTGTATCTAAGCTATTGGCTTTAAATCAGTTAGTCTTTGGCCCTTTCTGCACTCTCCTTTTAATCCATGTTCACTGCTTGGTATTGGTATCCTCCAATCAATACCAACCAAGGGATTAGTATCCTCCAATCAATTCCACACTAAAATCGAGTTCAACCTTCTTTTCATACCGGGTTTTTTCCCCATTCTGCATTACATTACCTCCCTTCAATGGTCAGCCCAGTTTCAACCTGCTGTTGCCCTGGGTTATTCAGATGCTGTTTTGCCGTGGACTTAAATTGTCTCAACTTGAACACAGAGAAATGTGGAAAGGACCTTTGATACAGCTGGGTTTTGTGAACTGTTAGATGAATAACTGGTTTGAAGGAGATGTGGCAACATGGAACCTGGCACTGCATTTAGTAAGCAAGCATAGAGCCTCACACTCGGCTGTGCTTGACATGTTGACAAACAGCATCAAATATTTTAAGAGTAGGTGTTGTTAAAGGCCTCTGCCTAAGACCATAGAGAGCCACTGCCTGTCTGAGAAGACAATGCTGACTTTAATGGTTCAATGGTCTGATTCAGTAGGCAGCTTCATGTGTAATAGCTTTCTTCTTCCATGAAGAGATGCTGACTAGAGAGAGTTCTGCTGCTGATGCAGTGACATCACATGCTTTTCTTTCCTGAGTGTGTAAATTTTAAAGTAGCATTTGTATGGCTTTACTGCATGAGCAGAGAAATAGAAATGGAATACAATTAGCAGCTTGTACAGAAGCTTCCATTATTTAGCTGATATGAAAAAGAAATCTGTATGTTATTAATTGTTAACTGACAGGTTGATTGGAGAAAACAGCTGTGTGTTCTAGGGTTGCTGTAGAACACGTAGACAGGCATTACATGTTCCCAGGAAAGCCCCCACCACCACCATGGGTGGAAGCCAGGCCATCCACTAACAAGAGGCAAGAATAAGTCTGGGACTGTAGTACTAATTCCACAACTGCAGCACCAATCTTTCCCAATAGGAATGAATTATACAATTGATTAATCTGTGAGAATTAAAAAAAAACCCTCACAAACACCAGGAACACAACATAAAAAGCTGTGAATTAGACCCTCAGTCCATGAAGGTCAGTATTGTCTACTCAAAATGGCAGCAGCTCTCCAGAGTCTCAGGTTGAGGTCTTTCCCATCACCTGGTCCTTATAAATGGGGATGCTGGGGACTGAAACTGGGACCTTCTACATGCCAACCGATACTCTGCCACTGAGCCACAGCCCTTTCCAAGGACACTGGTGACCCAGTTTGTTGGAATTGCTCCTCAATCTCCCTCCCTCAGGTGCAAATAATAGTATGGAGGCAGCCAATTTAAATTAGAGAAACCATGTAAGGGTTCTAGGGTTAGCATCCTTCTCATTTCCCTGTGTACCCTTGATCCAAATCAGAACTGCTCAACCTGTTTACTTTTGAAAATAGAACAGAGACCCATAATTTTCATCATGTGTATTTTTGACCTTAAGTGCGCGGATTCTAATCTGGGAGAACCAGGTTTGATTCCCCACTCCTCCACTTGCAGCTGCTGGATGACCTTGGGCAAGCCATAGTTCTGTCAGAGCTGTTCTTGAAAGAGCACTTCTTGAAAGAGCTCTCTCAGCCCCACCTACCTCACAGGGTGTCTGTTGTGGGGAGGGGAAGGGAAGGGAAAGGATTTTGTAAGCCACTCTGAGACTCCAAGTGATGGGCGGGGTATAAATCCAATCTCTTCTCTTCTATAAAAATGAATTCTCTGTGCAATATCTGAACAGGTAATGAGATAGAGCAGATATGAAGGCTGGGATGGGGGGGAAGAAAAACCCTCCACTATCCCCAGCTGGCAGATCTGCAGCAGCAGCTGGATAGAAAGACCTCCATTTTAAGATGGATCCTGGAGCCCTCCCAGCCAGCAGATCACCTCATGAAACAACCCCTCCATAAGTTCATTCACAGAGCGTTCCAGGTAAGGAAAGGAAGGAAGGAAGGATGCCATGATTTTGCTTCTGCTTTTATAAAGGTCCAGTGTGGCAAATGCAATTCTGTGCAGAGACACGCTTACACAACTATCCCACCTATTATACCTGTATAGGGAAGATTCTCTGTTTTAAGATTAGCACACATGTCCACTATTAATTCTAGCTTCTTTCTTCCAGCTAAGGGTTGCCATTGCCAACAGGCCTGAGAAAAAAATGTCCTGCCCACATTAACAGAGGCTTAATGTGTTGAAATAACGCCCCTTATTAAAGGTCTCAGATATATTTATTATTTTTAACAAGATTTTTACCCCACCTTGCTGCCTTCACAGGGCCACCAAAGCAATTAAAATGTACACATGAACAATCTCATCTTAAAAGCCATTAAAACCAGCACACAAATACATTGTTAAAACAATCTAAAACAAGAGCTTAAAATAAGTACAAAAGATAAAAACCGTTAAAACATAGGGAAGGAGGGAGAGAGGGATCAGTCCCCAGCATCTCCAGTTAAAAGGACTAGGCATTACGTGATATGAAAGCCCTCTGCCTATGACCTCAGAGAGCCGCTACCAGTCTGAGTAGACAATACTGACCTTGATGGGCCAAGCTTCATGCGTGATTGTGTGTGTTCATCCTAGGGTTGCCAGGTCCTTACCTTGTGCCAGCTGGGGATGGGAGGGAGATTTCTGGGAGTGGGGCAGGGTGGGGTGATGTTGCCATGTGTGGCATCCCCAACATGATGATATCATGTGGAAGTGACATCATGCCAGGGGGTCACATGGCAATGCTCTGGTTTTGAGGCAAACTCCATGGTAAAACTGGGCTCAAACCATAGAGTTTTGCCCAAAAACCAGAGTATCGCTACATGACATCCCTAGTGTGATGATGTCCCTTCCACAGGGGGACTGGCAGCCCTAGTTCATCTCATTAAGGCTCTACAGGGAGTGTTGGCAGCTGGGCCCCCTTCTCTACAAACATGGATGCCAGTCACATAACCCCATGGATAAGTAAATCAGAAGGTGGTCAAGAACAGATGTCTTTTTCTCCACCCTAAAGGCATGCATAACTTAAGCAAATGGATTACTCAGGACTTATGCGAAACATCTCTGGAAGACTTCTTCAGTAACTCAAGCAACTACTCTCATATGAAAGATCACTTTTCCCTCTTCACTGTCCACTAAAGTACAACTTATTTGCTTTATCTCAGTGTCACCTGTCAAGTCAAGCCTTCCTGGGTCATCAACAGGCCATCAAGCCATGACCCAAACCTTTGTTTCACCCTGGTAAAGCAATCATCATAAGGGAGGATTGGCTATTTAATTTACAGCACAAGCTCCCGGTGGGCTACTGCCCTGGACGACCAATGGTGGCCAGAAGCAAGCAAAGCTAAGCCCCAACAGCTCTGACAGCACCACAGTGACCACTTAGCTTGAACCTGTCAGAAGCAGCATATATGAGTTTGCCAATTGCCTTTTCTTACTCTGAGCCATTTGGCAGCAGTGCAAGAAGCAGAAATGGGTAAGCTGATGCATATCATTGGTGCCACTGTCTGAGCTGAGAATCTCCTGAAATATTGGCTTGTATCCCCGCAACCCCCTTTTAAGGTGGATGCTGGGACCCTCCTGGCCAGTAGATCACCTTGTGAAACTCAACCCACCCATAAAGTTCATTTACAGAGTGTTCCCAGGTAAGGAGAGCAAGGTGAGGAAGGAAGGATGCTGTGATTTTGCTCCTGCTTCTGTAAAGTGATTGCTCCTAGCCCATTTTACCTTTCTCAGGCTGTCTCTGGCAGTGACAAGGAGTACAATTCACTTCATTCATTTTTTAAAAGTAAGTTTTTCAACAAACTGCAACAATAGGCCCATTACATCACAAGATTTTAATCCTCTTTAACGTAGATATTATTCCCTCTACCTGATTAGCTATCATTATACCAAATCTCTAACCTTTAATCAGCAATCTTAACTAAAACAAAATTTAACAACCTTCAGACATACATAACCATCTTTTACACAAATTTCAATACCTTTTGCTGCTACAAATCATGATAACTTTATGGTTATTCCAGTACCTGGTAAATAAGCTCCAAGTGTCCATAAACTCTGTGACTGACCATGGTCTCCAAGTCCACATATACCTACATGATGAGTCATTAGTTATTGTCCATATGAACCATATTTTATCTAACCACAATGGCAAGGACTGATCTCTCCAACAGTATGGATTTACATTGAAGAAATTTACTGCGACAGTTGGTCCTTGCAGCTAGAATTACATTGGTACAATTCATGCACTTCAGCCATTGTACCTGTGCAGCCAGGAGTCACTCATGGTTTGTGTAGTTTCAAGGTTTGTTCTTGTGAAGGCTACTACAGTTCCTCTGCAGTTAGTAAATTGGTCTGCTTCCTTGCTTGGTATTGGTTTGGGTAGACATTTGAGCCTTCCCTCTGTCTGCTGCTTTTTGAGCACCTAAGCTGGACAGTACAGCAAGAAGTGTCACTTGAGTGGCAATTGTTATTACCACATGCCCTTTATAAAATCAAATAGTGTTAGGTAAAATGTAAGATAATTAATCTGGGATGACTCTGTATGTTTCCATAGTCATTGGTGAGGGTCACGCTGCTTCTAGCTAACCATTGACTATGAGAAATGGAGGCTGTTTGGATCTGTTGTTGCCATTTCCAGCGGGAAGGTATTAAATACTGATGAGTGCCCTTCCCATTCTAATTGATTGCTTAATGAAGACCTGAGTCAACCAACGTTTTATGACCAGTTGTTCATCCTTTGGAAGAAAAGCCAGTTTGAGTCTATTGGGGATAAAGCATGAAGGCATATTAGTTTTCCCCCTCTTCTTTCTTTGCCAGATATTAATACAGATTTCTTTTGTGCAATTTACTTGTCACCAATATATGGGAAGACCATCGGTCCATCAAGGTCAATATTGCCTACTCAGACTGGCAGCAGGACAAGGTCTTTCCTGTCATCTAATACCGATCCTTTCCACTAGAGATGCTGTGGATTGAACCTGAGACCTTCTGCATATTAAAAAAAATCTCTACCACTGAGCCACAGCCCCTCCCTGATAAATTCATAGCATATTTTGTGCTACTAAAATATTTTAAAATTGCAATTTAAAACGTATGAAGTTGGCAACAAGTTAATCCCCCCTTCCTGCCATAGTTAAACGAGTGTCTGCAAGATCTCTTAGATGTTGAACAGTGTAACAACCTGACAGCTTATTCTTATGACACCCCTTTCCTTTTAAAGATGGTAAATGCAGGCTTGTTCTTGGGAGACCTCACACAGCCTTGATAATCCTCCTGCAACATTTTGAACCCTCAAATAAATTATAAATGGATATATATCTAGCATTTCAGTGTCAGAAAATCTCAGAAGATAAATTCACTGCATGACACACAAGCATCACATTTGTTCCAATTGCATATACACACTCCAGTTTGTTCCCGTAGGGAAGCAAGTCTGATGATCGGCAGTGTACTTTCAGACTACTTCCTAATCAGGTGGGTTCCTTTTAATTCTTTCAAGTCATGAAGCAAGCCCAGTAATTAATTCTCAAAAATTCCTATGGCTGTACTTAAGAGTGTACCATTTGTAATCCTTTAGGGAAGTCAATATACTTCCCACGCTTCTAACTGTTCCATTGGGCTTTGGCTTCTTAGGCCCTTTGCAGGATTGGCTGCCAGCCCCAGAGTTTTTTGTTTTTCGTAATTGTTCAGTTGAGACCTTTGACATCGGAATGATGTCAGGCAGGGAACAGTGCCTGTTGATTGTAATTATTACCTTTTGATGTCTTGGTAATATTTGGATTGTGGGTTGTTATTTTAATGGTTGTAAGCTGATCTGAGTCCTATAGTAAAGGGGGGGGGGGAAGCAATGTATAAATATGAATAAACATTTAGAAACTTTGGCTGCAGTCACACACACACACACACTAAATAATTCACTTTCAATGCATTTTCCAACTGGATTTTACCGGCAAAATCCAGTTGGAAAGTGCATTGAAAGTGGATTATTTAGTATATGTGACTGCAACCTTTATCTGAACAAGGACCAGTTGGAATCACTATGTGATTCCACTGTGCTTTACATCTTCCAATGTTCTGTTTTCTTAACAAAGCTGTATGATTCTCTGTCTCCCATTGCAAAGAGCCAAAGCCCTCCTTTCTAAGTGTAGCCATTATTTATTTATTAATTAAAACATTTATATCTGCCTCTCCTCTTGGTTCAAGGTGGCTTACAATAATAGTTAAAACATGCGCAGCCAAAACCAAAGATAAAATAAGCCCCTTACCCACCTGCAAAAGATGCCTGCTATTCAAACTCCCTCAAAAGCCCTGGCAAACACGCAGGCCTTGCAGGGCTTCCTGAAGATCTCCAGGGAGGGGCCCCTCTTACTGAGCATCAGCCCCCCACCTTGATGTCACAATGACGTCACCCGGAATATTTTGTGAACAGAGGTATGGGGGTAGACAAGTTGATAGACTGCAAAGACAGCAATATTATTTATGCTTGACTGGTTTTACTTTTGAGTAAACCTAGGAAGCTGTCTTTTACTAGGTCATACCATTAGTCCATCTAACTCAGTGTTGTATGCTTGGTGGCAGTAGCTCCATGGGGTCTCAGGCAAGGAGATGTCTTTCCTAATACTTGTGGTTTGAGGTCCTTTTAACCAAAAATGGTTGAACTTAGGACCTTCTGCATGCAAAGTATATAGCAACCCCTTCATGTGGATAGCCACAGGATTGCACAAGATTGGGCAGCATGGCCCCTAAACATAGTTAACTTGGGAAACACCCTAATTGAAATCCATGTGACTTACTTCTGAGTAAGTTTTATAGCCTGTCTATAAGTTTTGAGTCTAACTGTAGGCTTGTGCATAAGATACACAAATCAACTTTACCATCAAGGCAAATGCTATCTTTTCTCATTTGATCAGAGTCAGAATTCTTATCACCTGAGAGAGTCTTTTTCCTCTAGTAAATAATCTTTAGCTACGGATAATGTCGAAGCTCCCTAATTAGGATTGCCAGCCAGATTAATACTGACCTGGTATGCACTTGTGCATTTAACAGAGATCTGATATGCAAAAGTCAGGGGGTGAAGCCTTTTTTTTTTTTGGTGGCAAGGTACTAAACGTTTTCACTTGCTAATTCCTAAAGATCAAACTGATGTTAAAGGGACAGCTACAGGAACTAGTTCAAAACCAGTAGCCTGTTATCTGTGTTATACCTCTGAGGATGCCAGTCATAGCTGCCGAGACCATGGCCATACAACCTGGAAAATCTACAACAACCAATAGCCTTTCTTTTGATGCAGAGGCCAAATTCATACCTGCTTATACTTACCAGGCTAAATCAGGGCAAACAAGGAATAAACTGTTACCCAACTGGAAAGGGCTATAGCTCAGTTGTAGAGCATCTGCCTGACATACAGAGGATCCCAGGTTCAATCTCCAGCATCTGCCACTAAAAGAATTATGTGGTAGGTTATGTGAAATACCTTGACATGAGACCTTGGAGTGCTGCTGTTAGTCAATGAGATACCTTGACCTGAGATCTTGGAGTGCTGCCTTGTTAGACCACTGGTTTGGCTCCGTATAAGGTAACTTCACATGTTCAAACCCTAGTCCTCTATGGAACAAGTTCCTGAAAAAGTTAAAGCACTGGAATTTATTTTCACAGAAGCCACAGTATGTTTTCCCGCTATTAGCATGCGTGGTGTGTCATGCAGATGGCTTCTATCTTAAGGGTGTGCGTGCAGGAGGGCTATGTGGATGCCTTTAATCATTTGATGGCAGAAGAACTTAAACATTGATTCCAGAATGAACGTGCTCTTCATTATCTTGAATGGTCCTTACGTTGAACAACATTGGTAAGAAATTGCTTAATGTGCTCTTCTCAGGAGCATAGCAGATAATCTCTTAATAAAGCAATCAAGAGCTGCTAGAGTCCTACAATTAAGCATTAGCACATCTCCTCTCTATGGTACATTTTCCCAAGTCCACGTGACCTAGTTTTCAATACCTTTCTTCCACCAGCCCCTTCCCCCTCAGCTTGTCTTCTGAGCTAAAGAAATCTCTTCAAGTATGAGGCCCAATCCATTAAATAATTTATCATTCTCATTTAAACCAAATAACCATCTTCTTGATTAAACTACTTAAAAGTGCTGTCTAGCAGTCTGGGGAAGACAGCCCTTAGGAGGAAGACACACTGTGTATTATTCTTCACAATTACCCAGCTGGAAGCATTTCATATTGCTTTTGCAGAGCTGTTTACTGGGGGAAATGAAAAGAGGGAAAACATTGAAATTCTGAATTAATACCAACCATATATTTGCCCATGTCATCTTTTTTCCAAAAAATTGTTCTTGTAATGGGGTCAAGGTAAGGTTAGGTAACTTGTTCAGGAATGAGGGCTGTGCTGTGAATATATCATCAGTTTCGGGGCTGTTTGTTTAATTCAGTATAGCTCTATTTGCATATCATTTTCATGAACCTGGCAAAGTATAGTTTGTACTTAAGAACACAAGAAGGGCCATGCTGGATTAGGCTACAGATCATCTATTCCAGCATCCTGCTTCTAGCAAATGGTTCTGGGAAACTTAAGGGTAATGGATAAAGACAATAACTCTTCCCTATTGTCTGTACTTAGGTGGCACCTAAAGATTTCCCACTATTAGGATTGATCTCCAGATGACCACGATTTGTTCCCCTAGAGAAAATGGTTGCTTTGAAGAAGAAGAAGAGATTGGATTTATACCCCGCCCTTCACTACCCAAAGGTGTCTCAGAGTGGCTTACAAACTCCTTTCCCTTCCCCTCCCCACAACAGACACCCTGTGAGGTGAGGTAGGTGGGGCTGAGAGAGCTCTTGACAAAAACTACTCTCTTTCAAGAACACCTCTTATCAGAAGTAAGGCTTGCCCAAGATCATCCAGCCAGTGGAGGAGTGGGGAATCAAGCCCAGTTCTCCCAGATTAGAGTCCGCACACTTAACCACTACACCAAACTGGCTCTTTGGAGGGTGAACACTATGGAATTGCACCCTGCTGATGTCCCTCTCCTCCCCAAACCCTGCTGTCCCCAGGCTCCACCCCTCAAATCTCCAGGCATTTCCCAACTCAGAACCAGCAACCCCATTTGTACTTGGTCTATAAATATATACTTCCTATGGACTTGGAGGTTCCACTAGCCATCCTCATTAGTATTTTAGGAAAAATTTCACTGGTTCATCTGAAAAGGTGAGTTAGCAAGCTAGAAGAACAGGCTAGAAACTGATTAATCTTTCATGGTTTCCCAGCTTTTAAATGGACTGGCTGGGCTTTTGGATTGACCTCTGGCCACCTTGTTTTAAGGATTATAATGTGCAAGACTCTTTTTCAAAATCTTTAGTAATGAAAACTTCTTTAATAATGACAACAGCCTAATGCAAGTGTTGCTGTTTCCTTTCTAGTGACTCAGCATCTGAAACCTCAATCCATCATGGGTCTCAGATTAACCGCAGAATGCAAAATAGACAGCTCATAGGAGTGAGAAGGTAAGCATATTTTGCAACATAAAGGCATGTTTGGATGTAAATCATATTGGGTAGACAGACAGTTAACTGTCTAGAGAAGAAATTTCCGGGTATGATGCTATGCCGCAGCAACCTCTCTTAGAATTTATATCAAAGGATCCACTTTCTATTACATTATATTGGGAGCCCTTTTGATACCAGCTGTCACTGAGTTTGAAAATTTAAATGACATGAGCAGTTTGCAGCACTGGAGGAAAATAATGGGACTAAAGTGATATCTGATTCCAAGAGCAATGAGGCCGTCTCTTTGTAGGGAGTTGAATTATTATTGCAGATGCATTTCCTTTAAGAAGCAGGAAAGACTAAAAGACTCAGTTCGTTCCAGCTTTCAACTGCTGATATTGAACACACTGGCGGGTTAAACCCTGACCTGTGGTGAGCTGCACCAGCTGCCACCATTTTTCTATTTAAGAAGTTTTCCAGAGAAAAATACTAGAGGAGATGACAGCAACACGCATGGTGAAAAGTTGTTTTATGCTGCTGATTGGTGATAAAGTGGATGGTGGTGCCAACTTGGGTCTGAAGAAGCTGAGGGTGGCATTTCTATTAACACAGGAAAAATTCAAAGCAGTATTGAAGAGCTTCAGGCTGATTATGGTCTTTGGAGAGCATGCTGCAATAAGTCCAGAAGTTCTCATTGAGTTCCACATGCATTTATTGTTGGAAGTTCCAGGTGCAATGTCCCCTGCCTCAGACCTCCAGACTGAGTGGCAAGAGAGGCTAGATAGCTAGATAGGCACACTAACCTTTCTTCCTGTCTTTACTCTTCTGCCACTGTTCTCTTTGAAATGCAGATTATGTTCTCAGGGACTATTTCCCCTTCCTTCCTCTCTCTCACTCAGATGAAGACAAGGTCTCTTCCTGCACGCACCAAAAGAGAGACATGTGATCCTCTCTTGGCACCATGAGGCAGATGGGCCTCTCACCTTCTGGTTCCATCCTTTAGCTAGTAAGTTAGTAATCTATCATGTTTCTACTCTTTCCTATCCAAAGTGTACTTCTCAAATAAGGAGAGAAGTATTTCTCTTCCAAATTTCCAATGTGGCTCTGTGTAGCTTTGTAAACTGAGTAACCTGATAAAGTGACACTGCTGTGTTTGTAGCACTCTGCTAACTAGTGGCAACTGGACTAACCACACCAGTTAACCTCAATAGTTATGGCTCTGACATTGAGTTGGATTCTGCAAATCCCTTCTGTCATGTGAGCGCCCCATGTTTCTTTGCTTGGGCCCATTGAGGGAAGGCTTCTTCAGTAAGCAGAGAGGAGTCATATAAGATCCCACCTGATGCATCTCTCATCTTGATTTCCACTGGGCCTGAGCTGAGGGTTTGAATATGCCACTAGGTTGCCTGTCTCCTTTTTTAGAGTATTCATTAGGGATTATTGGTGGAAAGGGCCATCAAGTTGCAGCAATTTATGATAATCTCATACGGTTTTCAGGGCAAGAGATGAACAGAGGTGGTTTGCCATTGCCTGCCTCTGTTCAGTGACCATGGACTTCCTTGGTGGTCTCCCATCCAAATACTAACCAGGGATGACCCTGATTAGATTCCAAGATTTGATGAAACTAGGCTAGCCTGGGTCATACAGGATCCAACCTGATGCATCTCTCACCTTATCCATGTCAAGATTTCCACCAGGCTTGGCAGAAGCTTCAAAGATGCCACTTGGTTTCCTATCTCCTTTTCAGGGGATTCATCAGGGACTATTAACACTACTGTGTACTTCATTCCAGCCCAAGAGGTACTGGCCAACTGTGACACGTCTCTTAATCATAAAATATTGTCAAAATTTTTCTGTTAGTTCATCCACCCTCTTCTCAAGGCCAGCCTTCATCTTCCTAGCAGAAAGGAACTCCAGGAATCAGATGAAGCCTGTGGTTGGCTCAGCCACTTCCCACATCTTAAATAGGGATGTTCAGATGTGTCGTGTTTCATTCACGGTGCAGTCTAGCTATCACAGTCCTCTAAACCAAATGACTTCAATAGACTTATAAGTGCAGTCCTATCCCTTCCATTTACCACAATTTTTAAAAACTCTGTCTAACAATAAAGGCTTGGCTCCATGCTAGATGTTTCCTGTTGCTGCAAGGATTTACAGTGTGCAATTTCCCCACCTTTCCCTCCCATGGCAGCATAAAATATCCCCACAATTCTGTTCTGGGGGATCCCGCCTCCCCCAGGACCAGGATTGGGGGGCATTTTAGGCTGCTGCAGGAGGGGGGAGGGAAAAAAGTTGCACTTTGTGAGCAGAAATACTTGCACCCATGGAATGTTAGTCAGGATCCATCCCAATAGTTGTAGGACACATCCAAACCATATTGATTCATAACCAGTGAAAAATCTGAAAGCATATCTGACTTTATTTGTTTACTTCACTTATGACCCGCTTTTCTTCTCAATGGGGCCCCAAAGTGGCTTAGGGATGCCAGCCTCTGGGAGAGACCTGGGGATCCCCCGGAATTACAGCTCATCTCCAGACAACAGAGATCAGTTCCCCTGGAGAAAACGGATGCTTTGGAGGGTGGTCTCTATGGCATTGTACCCCACTGAGGTCCCTGGCCTCCCCAGGCTCCATCCTCAAATCTCCAGGAGTTTCCCAACCTGGATCGGGCAGCCCTACACACCATGTCCCACCAGTGGCCAGGAAGGGCCTGGCTACCCTAACATTCCCCATTCTCCATTTTATCCTCACCACAATTCTGTGATGTTAATTATACTGAGAGTGTGTCACTAGTCCAAGGTGGCCCAGCAAGCTTCTGGGGCAGAAGAGGAATTAAAACTGGGGTGTCCCAGATCCTAGTCCAATACTCTGTCAGTATATCACACTTTTGTTGGGCAACATTCAATAGCATCAGGGATAGAACTGAAGTTGTTCTGATATTTTGACCTTGAGGTCTTAGACCTAATCAGTGGTTCCAGGCTGATAAGTTTACCTAGTTGTTAGAAGATGTATTGACTGAATGTTTTCTTTCTTCCTCTTTTAATATGCTTTAGAGCTTGGGTCAGCAGAACTTTGTGCGCTGTGTGGTACAGGTTGCAGTGGTGATCCAACTGGCAAGTCCAGAGCTCTGAACGTCTTTCTAGTGACTTGGACAATTATCGTCCCATGTGCCATAATTCTGCCTGCGTGGAAATCAAACCTGGAGTTGCCTGTTTTGGACTATGCTGGGAGAAAATACGTTGTGTGCAAAAAGTTCTAGAAAGATTTCAAAAGGATGTTGTGTGAGAAAAAGAAACTGTTTTGCAAATCTTCTCTATGTTTCATGCTGGAAGGAAAGGTTGAAGAAGGGAGTGTTTCTCTTGCCCTCTCGACATTTCCCTCTCTGGAACTTTTGTAATAGGTAAACCATCATTTTTTTGCAATAGAACATCAGCAACATGAATGTGTATCATAGTGAAGAAGGGATTACACTTTCTATGGCCACATAATGTACTTGAACCCGAGTTACAACATCTCCTCTGCAAAGCATTGATGTATGGTAGGGTAGAGGGGAGATTTTGTCCTAAGGAACTGGCAGGTAAGAGAGAAAATGCATTTGCATTCGAAATATGGGGCCAGCAACCTAGCTAGAGGGAAATAGCCGGGTGGGCAGTTGTGGGGAAAGATGAGGGTAGGGGAGATGGATTAAGCACTCTCACCCCTACACACCACTTCTGTGCTAGCAATCCCTCTACCCCACCATGTGATTTTGCAGAACAGAAGCAGCACTGGCTTGGGGTGGGGGGTTACATTGCAGTGGCCACAGAAGATGTACTTGAAACTCGGCAGTCTCTGATGTTTTCCACCTTTTTGGCAGCAATGCAAGCAGCACATTACTGAAGCATTTAACGATTTACCTTGATAAAAGGTAGCAATTTTACAAATAAGTAGACTTTATTTCTGAGAAAATACAACTTGTGCCATGCCGCTGTAATTCTGACTTGGCCCCCAAGTTAATTTGAGGAAGGAAGGGGTGGATTAAGCCTCTGTTCACACAAATCCTTTTGCCCATTTCTTTGTTTGATTGTAATCTCTTGGAGCAAGAATCCTGTCTCCTTTATAAGTACAGGTAACGGTGTGCCTTTAGCAATGACAGTGAAAGTATTTTCCAATTACAGGTTATAATTTTGTGGTGAGAAAGTTATTTAAACTAACTATAATTCTTGACTTTTCATCCATTTCTTCAAAGCTTTACAGTTGGAAGCTCAGAATATAACTCTGGAAAAAATGTTTAAGGCAAGAAGAGAAAAAGACATTCATTTATGCGAAATAGGACTTGAAATGACTTTGGAATAATTTCTGGAGGAACATGATATTCTAAAATAAGGTTTAGTTTAAAGAAAAAAAATTACAATGGTTTGCTCCTTCCAAAGTACAACCTGCCACCCCATGGCTATCAGTCTCAGCAGGTCCTGTGACTCCAGGAATCTACTTTACAAGCACTGCTTGGGGGTGGGGGAAAAGGGGGAGATCTGTGATCTTTGTTCCTATGGGTCTCTGGATCCAACCCACAGTTTACTATTACATCCCAATTGGAAAGCAATAGTTTGCATTTGCTTTGGGAGCAAACCACGGTTTGGAATCCTGGTTTGCTTAGTAAGCAACAACCTGGTTTTTGATTCTATTTTGCCAAATCCCTGGAAATAATTGATTAGCAAACAGATTCAGGTGTTAATCTGTACTAGCAGAAGAAAATTTGAGTCCACAGTAGCACCTTAGAGGCCAACAGAATTGTCTAGGGTTTAAGCTTTTGTAAGTCAAAGCTCACTTTGTCTTGTATCTGACAAAGTGAGCTTTGACGCGTGAAATCTTATACCCTACACAGTTTTGCAGATTAGCCAGCACTGTTTGTGTTAAGTATGCAATTTAACATGATTGATTTCAGCAAAAGTGATTTCAGCTTTATTGTAACAGCAAACTTCAACCCAACAACACACACACAGAACAGTGGAGCACCAGCTCCCTTTTTAAATGATCTGGGCTGTCAAAGCCACACCCATAAATAAGTTAACAACCAATAAGAAAACAAGGATAAAGACCAATAAGGTCTGTTCCCTCCAAACTGCTATGCACAGTTGTGATTGGCTATTTACAAGGTTTCACAGAAACTGACCAATGGGAATGTGACAGATTACAATCCCTCTTTATGTCTGAAGCTTAACATTGCAAGAGATAGGGCAGATTCCAGCTTCAGGACACAACAGTTTGACTGTGCAGGTGTGTCTTTTGGGGTTACTCATGTGGTTCTACACTGTGGTTTGGCATTACATCTGAACCAGGCCTCTGCTTTCTTCACCTTACTAGCTTTTTTTCTTTTCTATTCTTTTTTTTGTTGAGTATTTGTGTGTGTGTGCACCTGGAAGTAATATTTGACTTCTGGCGATCCCTGGTGGAAGTTTCAGAGAGGTGGCTTGCTATTGTCTGCCTCCGCCGCCCAGCCCTGGTATTCCTTGGAGGTTTCCCATCCAAGTAGTTGCCAGGGTTGGCCCTGCTTAACTTCCAAGATCTGATGAGATTGGCTTGCCTGGGCTATCCATGTCAGGGCCTTACTAGCTTTTTTTTTAACTTGCAAATTCCCAATTAACACTGCAAGGCAACACACCCTAGAAGGAAGCGCTAGTGAACTCAGTGTGAATTGTGCTTGATTGACTAATGGTTAAGATCAAAATGCAGAAGAGCCCTTGACCTACAGACCAACTACAGTGCATTAAAAGAAAATATTTCTCTTCCCATTAGTTTAGTTCCTGTGTGCTCTTGTCATTCATAATTCAAAACCTGTAGTTGGTTTATGGGATCAAAGCCTACACTGAAATCCACAGCATTCCACTGCTTGGTCACCTGCTGACCTTAGAAACTGACAAGTAATCAATTCCAAATGTCTCCTGAATGTTTGGAATAAAAGTACTAAGAATAGTAACATTGACTGGTTTTACCTATTGATTGGCTTTGCTTAGGGCAGTTTTTAGCTGTTCTTATCACTAGAATAAGGAAAGAATAGGCAGAGCAATGACATGGAGGAGTTTTTGAAAAGCACTTTATTTACTTCATTTATAGCCCACCTTTCTTGCTGACTCTCAAAGCAGATTATGAAATATATATTTAAAAAACTGATCAGACAGCAGAAGACATTTGCTAAAGAGTACGGCTATGATCACTGAATTGGAAAACAATACAAACAAACAAAAACCTGTCTAAAGCATGACATGCTATTATACAGAAAGTGGGATAAAGGTAGAAGACAATTCAGTAAAAGGAAGGTGATACATACAGTAAGCATTGCAGCAAGCTATCATCCTATTCCCCTTATAAAACTGACCTCCGTTATACAACGCTTCAACCCCCTTATAAAAATGTCCTCCTGAAAGTTTCATTTCAATGAATTTTTCCACTGTCCTTACCAATAACTGGAGGGAGTTGGATCTGAGCCATAAACTGGACCCAAAGCTGTCTTTCTGCTCAGGGAAGAAATTCTTCCATGACAGGAAAGGCTCCTTTCAGATTCAACCCAATAAAACAGAGAGACACAAATTAAAAACAAAAATGAAAGCAAATGCCTTATTTTTTCTGGAAGCACAAAGTTATCTGGAAGAAAAGAAGCTCCCAATAATTGAATTATGTGCACGTGGCTAGCTATTTGATCTTTGTACATCTTTGCAGTCCGGTCTTCATTTAAATTAGTGAGAAGATAAGGAAAACGGGCGGGGGAGGGGAGATGACAGGGAATTTGTTCCAGTAGGGCAAGGAGCCAGATGAACTGAAGCCAAAAACATTGGGATGAAGGAGAAATACTGGTGACAGTCACTTTGTTTGCCTGAGGATATATCTGTTCTGTAAACCTATATCAATTTTATACTACTTTTCCTTACTCTTATGAATTGCCATTTTAATTTTTTGTTATAAATCCTTGTTCTACTTACAGAATTACAATTGCCAGTATTTCCTGGGGAGTGAGAATGTCTGTTAACCCAGTTTAAAGAAGTTGTCAGTGATGCTGGTCCAAACATGGTCCACATAATAACCTTTTGTTAGGGCCAACCAAATGACACATTTGCAAGCTTTCTAATTCTCCAGAATTCATCTTCAGGCTGGAAGTTGTGCGTGTGTATAAAGTGCCGTCAAGTTGCAGCCAACTTATGGCGACCCCAGGAAGGGGCTTTCGAGGCAAGTGATTGAGCAGAGGTGGTTTGCCATTGCCTCCCTCTGCAGAGTCTTCCTTGGTGGTCTCCCTTCCAAGTAATGACCCTGCTTAGCTTCCAAGATCTGACAAGATCGGGCTATGCTATGCTGCCTTCCTTCCCCAGGCTGGACGTTACATAAAGAAATAAAAACAGAAAAATGCTAGGACTGGATGTAAAATCCTGGTGTGGTCTGCATTGTGCTTAAATCTCAGATGCAAAGCTGATACTGGTATCCAGTGATGCCCCCCCCCCCATTTAACAAACAGAGGCGATTACCTGGTTACATTCTACAGAAACCAGAAACAACAGCAAATGATCTTTATGTCTCTCTGCCTAGCAAGAATGAATTGGTCTAACTGTTGTGTAGCTGGCTTTATTTAGAGGGTCACATGCAATGCTCCCATCTAGGCTATGGAGTCTTGTGAGCAAAAATTATACTTTGTGAGCTACTGGCATAACAATTGTGAGCGAGCGATTTGGCTGCTGCATAAATTAGTTTGCTCTGGAGCCATCCTTCCTAAGCTAGGATGAAAATGTGTGAGCCGGAGGCTAAAAACCTGTGAGCCAGCTCACACTAACTCAGCTTAGAGGGAACACTGGTCACATGCAGATTTCAGGAATGGAGGAGTTTGTTGAGGCAAAATGTTATGTTTCCACTAGGGAATGGCAGCAATTACGGGATCAGGTATAGCGGAGAGGAAGCATGAGCCATGAACGGGAAATCTCTGTTTAAAATATCAACTCAAATGATGAATCACTGAGGCCATTCTTTCTCAACATTAATACCCCTCCCCCCATAAAATGGGAATCAAAACACCAGTCCATCATGCAGAGTTATTGGAAATGTCATTATATAATGTCTGTGGACCTCTAAAGGAGCTTGAGAACTGGGGAAGAAAGGGCTCTATAAATACTCGGTGATTAAAATGAGCTTTGGGGATATATAAATGTAACAAAAGCTATTGATATCATTTAAAAATTTTTTATAGCATCAACAATATACACTACAAACTGTATTACCAAAAGGATATATCTGGTTAACAAAAATGAGGAACATGCGTAATGGATGAGGGGTACACTTCTGGGTAGCAGTATGTGCGAACAAGATCTTAAGGTACAGGTGGACCATAAGTTAAATATGAGCAGCCAGTATGATACAGCATCAAAAAAGACTAATGCAATCTTGGGGTGTATCAACAGAGGCATAACATCCAAATCGCAAGATGTGATTGTTCCACTGTATGCTGCATTGGTCAGGCTGCACCTGGAGTATTGTGTGCAGTTCTGGAGGCCTTACTTCAAAAAGGATGTGGACAGAATGGAGTGCGTGCAGAGGAGAGGATGATTGGGGGCCTGGAGACCAAGCCCTATGAGGAAAGGCTGAGGGACTTGGGAATATTTAGTCTGGAGAAGATGTTGAGGGGGGACATGATTGCTCTCTTGAAGTGTTTGAAGGGCTGTCACTTAAATGAGGGCAGGGAGCTGTTCCTGTTGGCAGCAGAGGATAGGACTCACAATCATGAGTTTAAATTAAGGGTGGGAGGGTAACAGCTGGATATTAGGAAAAACATCTTTACAGTAAGAGTTGTGCAACAGTGGAATCAACTGCCTAGGGAGGTAGTGTGAGCTCCCCCTCACTGGCAGTCTTTAAGCAGTGTCTAGACAAACACTTGTCAGGGATGCTCTATGCTGATCCTGCAGTGAGCAGGGGGTTGCACTAGATGGCCTGTATGGCCCCTTCCATCTCTGTGATTCTATGATGTACCTCCTGCTGAGATGGTGAGTTTCTACAATAATTCAATAAGATATGGATGTGGTAGTTATAGGTAGCTGCCCCAGTTCAAAGAAAATTTCAAGAACAAAGGCCATGCAGTATCTTTTATTAGGACACACCAAAATAACTCAAAACTGTGTACAAGCTTTTAAGTCCTACAGAACTCTTCATCAGGCTGGATATTTAAAAGGAGTGGGGAGAAAAGCAAGTGTTCCATGTCCTTATCTTAAGGTTTCTACAGTTGAGTGGATCAGGTGAAGCTTGTACCAAGTCCTACCTACAGTCTTCTGGGCAGGAAGAAAAATGGTGACCTCCAACTGTCTTACTAATACCACATGGATCACACCATTCCCGAAGGCTGAGATCCAAGCAAAAACAGGGTGGTCATCATTTTAACAATTATGTGCCCCTAGCTGTAAATTAACATCATCGTCCATTAGCAAATTGAGAGTCCCTTGGCCTGCAAGGAGATCAAATCAGTCAGTCCTAAAAGAAATCAACTCTGACTGTTCCCTGGAAGGCCAGATACTGAAGCTGAAGCTCAAACACTTTGGCCACCAAAGGAGAAGGGAGCACTCACTGGAGAAGACCCTGATGCTGGGAAAGATTGAAAGTAAAAGAAGAAGGGGACAGCAAGGGATGAGATGGTTAGACAGTGTTATCGATGCAATGAACATGAAATTAAGCAAACTCTGGAGTATGACGGAAGACAGGAGGGCCTGGCATGATGTGGTCCATGGGGTTGCGAAGAGTCGGACTTGACTGTGCGACTGAACATCAATCATTAGCAAGCAAACCCCACATCTTAGAGCCTTCAACATCTTGCAAATTGCCACCCCGCCAGTAATAATTTGTGAGAAGTGGCTTGAAACAGGGGGAGGAATGTGTTCCCATCCTCCCATTTAGAAGGCCACACCTTCCAGGCACCAGTTCTTCCCATGCTAGAAAAGACAGCCTCTTTCTAGTCCCAGTATCTTTCTGGCTGCAATAATAGCAACCTTGGGGGAGGGGGTGACAGTTGAACAAACAACCTCTCTATAGCATCTTTAACTGACTGCCTTTTCTCTTCCAGCCAAAAGTGAAATTGTCACATAATCAATAAGATTTGGCAAAGTGCAGATGCCACTGAGGACAAGCAGAATAATGGATCCCTTAAATTAGAAGAAATATAGAGGGCAGCCCTAAACAAACAAGCCAACAAACAAACAAAGCAAAAGAGTTGGTCATTGTTCACACAGTAGCATCTCTATATTGGCATATAACGTTCACATGTTCATTAAGGTCTGTTTTCACTCTAATGAGCCCCTGGGTAGCTTTCTGAAACAACAGTGGAATGTTGTCCGTGCTTGTTGATCCTTTATCCTGTGTATCGGATTTATATTAAGATTGCAAGAGGAGTTATAAAGTTGTTAGGTAGTTCAAGATACTCCTTTGAAAAAGGCTTAATTGTTTGTATGAAAATTATGTCCTTTAAACTTAAAGGTGTACCTTTAGGGCTGATGATTATCTGGTTGAGATTTCAGCCTGTGTAGGTAGTATAAGGATCCTGGATTCTACATTAATTATAGACACTTTCCATCCTAATCCAATTATCTATGTTGCAGTTGACAGAATTTTATGTCTCTCTCTTTCTCAGAAGGAAATACTGATGTTTAGGAGCATTCTGATTGCAAGCCACCTCTGGCTCATAGTTCTCTGTATTTAAATCTTCTTCCTGCACATCTAAATTTTTCATTAGGTAAATATTGCCACTGTTTGCTCTTCTTGTTATGCAGTGTTCTCAAGTATCAAGCTAATTCTACTTTGATTGCCGAAAACACAAATTCAATGCATTATTAAAAATTTAGATGAGCTACTGTAAATTTATAAATGCCCTTTTCGCTTACAGATGGCGTGCAAGAACAAGGCTGAAGTTGCTAACAGATTTTGATAGCAGACATGACAATTAGGAGTTTATCTTTGCAAACAGAACGATTCCTTCTGCTTAGCTCCCAAGAAAAGAACAAACAGATCAGCTAATCACATTCTGATTTGCATCACCTTGTAGGAAAAGCAGGTTTTGGAATTTCCTGTTGCTGTAGCATGAGAGCTTTCATAATTTAGGAGGCCCGGCAACAAAGAGAGAATTGTAAATAATCAAGCTCTACAGCAGACATGCCTGGGAATATGGCTCTTCCATACTGATGAGAGCTTGGTACAATAAAGCATAATTGTATATTGAAAGTGGAAGGATGGGAAAAGAACAACCAAGTGATGCCTTTTTTTTGGCATGCCAGAAGGCTACTGAGTGGGCTTGTAAAGGATGCAGACATATAATGCATATTGTAATCAGCTTGACTGACCTGACTTGGATAAACCAGGCTAGCCCAATCTCATCAGTTCTTGGCCCTGCTTAGTATTTGGATCGGAGACCACCAAAGAATACCAGGGTCATGACGTGGAAGCAGGCAATGACAACCCACCTCTGAACATCTTTTACCTTGAAATCCTGGTGGGGTTGGTCACCATAAGTTAGCTGTGACTTGACAGCACTTTCCACCACCAATCAACGTGATTAGAACAGAAGGGATATACCTGGGGGCAGAAAATGAAACTCTGTAGTGAGATAAGAAACACTGAGATAACCTCCTCTTCCCTTTCCTTCCAGGTAGGCTGAACAAGCTCTGTGTTCAGAGATACTGGTGAGTCAGCACCAATCTGTTGATCAGTCGGTCTTGGAGTGGCTGTTCTTCAGCCTATGGGTTAGATTCAGTGGTAATTTTCTGTTAGTGGAGGCCACTTCCTTCAGCAGAAAGGAATTTCCTGATTCCTTCCTGACATTGCAGCCCACTGAGATTGGAAAAATACTGTTTTTGAAATACAACGTGACCGGCAAATTGAGGGGTCTGTAGTGGATGCCAGTGAAAATTGCTCTCCCTTTTTCTGGCAGAAAATTGTCTGTAGATTCAACCATAACTTTCTCACACCAAGTTATATATTGCCGTCAAGTCACAGTTGACTTACGGTGACCTTGTAGGGTTTTCAAGGCAAGAGAAGGTCAGAGATGGTTTGCCATTGCCTGCTGCCACATTGTGGCCTTGGTATTCCTTATCTCCCATCCAAACACTGGCCATGGCCGACCCTGATTAGCTTCCGAGATCTAATGAAATCAGGCTAGCTTGGGCTCAGGTATTAGATGCCCTCTTATCCAGCCAACGTTCCATGTTTTAACTCCTACTAATCATTCGTGTTGTGAGTCTCTGTGACCCTGACAGTAGGCTGTTCAAAGTATTTTTCCTCCATCAGCAACTTCTAGGCTCAGAGAACGAAATTTTAGGGCCCAAGTAGAAAGGTAACAAGTAGCTTGCTGAAAATGTGTAGTAAACAGAAGAGAATGTCCCTTGAGGAATGGTTCCAAAGATGGACAGAGCCATAATAGAAGGGTCCACTAGATGATCAGTTGCACAGCCTGAGCTGAAAAGTTTAGTCTAAAGGAATAAGGACACAGGAGGGCAAGCAGATGATGTTGCTGGGGTGGAGGACCAGACAAAGAAAGAAATGCATGGTGTAGTGGTTAGAGCATAGAAAAGCCAGGTTGATATCCCCATGCTGCCATGAAGCTTGCTGGTTGACCTTGGTCTAATCACTTTCAGCCAAACCTACCTCACAAGTAAAGTTGCCAGATGTCCACTGAGGGTGGGAAACTCCTACCCCCATTCTTGTTCTGTTTGGTGTAGTGGTTAAGTACATGGACTCTAATCTGGGAGAATCAGGTTTGATTCCCCACTCCTCCACTTGCAGCTGCTGGATGACCTTGGGCAAGCCATAGTTCTCTCAGAGCCCTCTCAGGGCTGCCTACCTCACAGGGTTTCTGTTGTGTAGAGGGGAAGGGAAAGGACATTGTAAACCGCTCTGAGTGAAGGGCGGGGCATAAGAATGGCAGTGGTGGGATAATGTAGTTAATGTTTTGACCTCACATCTGGGTGAAAGCTTGGAAGGGAATATCATCCTGCCAATGCTCCCTCTAAGCTACAGAATCTTGTGAGCAAAAATTCTACTTTGTGAGCTACTGGCATTAAAATTGTGAGTGAGTGATTTGGCTGCTGCATAAATCAGTTTGCCCTGGAGCCATCCTTCCTAAGCTAAGACAAAAATGTGTGAGCTGGAGGCTAAAAAACTGTGAGCTAGCTTACACTAACTCAGTTTAGAGGGAATACTGCATCCCATCATGCAGTACTCTAGGAACTGACCAAATTTCTCTGGTATTTTCTCTGGTATTTTTACATCATTGACACTTTTCGCTCCCAGGCCCTGCCCCCAAACAACTCATGAGAAGTGCAGCATGGGCCTGGCAATCATACCCACAGGGTTGTCGCTAGACTAAAAATGGAGGAGGGGAGAGTCATGTTGGCTACTCTGAACTCCTTGGAGGAAAGGTAAGATAAAAATATACTTAATAAATGCCACACAAGCTGAAAGTATTTAAAGCTAGGCAAGTCAAGAGAACACAGTGGGATGCTGGGGCCATGTTGAGACTTGGATTGGCAATACTGTCCCTTCTTTGGTCACTCTGCAACTCAAGCATCTCACCACAAGCAGCACTAGTGTGCAGATTCAGGAGCCCTCCCTGGTTTGAGCTCTGGCTTATCCTGCCCCTATGAAAGAAAAGTATGTAGATTATGGTTTTTGATGTTTCAATGGTTTCAGTAGAGAATTTACAAAATTATGCATGGGATAGAGAAGGTAGAGAAAGAAGTACTTTTCTCCCTTTCTCACAAGACAAGAACTTGTGGGCACTCAATGAAATTAATGAGCAGAAGCTTAGAACAGATGAAAGGAAATACTCATGGTGCTGAGTGCTGGCTTTTGGGGGAGGGGCTGTGGCTCAGTGGTAGAGCATCTGCTTGGCATGCAGAATGTCCCTGGTTCAATCCCCAGCATCTCCAGTCAAAAGGATTAGTTAAGAGGTGATGTGAATGGCCTCTACCTGAGACCTTGGAGAGCTGCTGCCAGTCTGAGTAGACAATATTGTCTTTGATAGACCAGAAGTTTGATTCGGTATAAGGCAGCTTCATATGTTCTTCACCCAAAGAGTAATTAACACATGGAATTCACTGCTGCTGGAAATGGTGGTGGCTACAAGCATAGATAGCTTCAAGAGAGGACTGGATAAACAAATGGAGCAGAGGTCCATGAGTGGCTATTAGTTACAAGGTATAGCTGGAATCTTTCTCATGGATCACTGCCACTTGACGTGGTGAGGGGGCTTGCGTGGTTCAATGAGGCTGCGGGCTATGCCATGGAGGGCCACCCAGGATGGACAGGCCACAGCAGAGAACTCAAACAAAACGTCCTTCACTGGAGAAGGAAATGGCAAGCCCTCCAGTATCTTTGCCAAAAAAAACCACCCCATGGACAGTAACAAAGGGCTAAAAGACAGGAGGGCCTGGCGTGATGTGTTCCATGGGGTTGCAAAGAGTTGGACTCAACTGTGCGACTGAACAACAACAACAAATAGATGGAACACTATGTCTGGGGCAGCGATGCTCTATATTCTTGGTGATTGTGGGGCAGCAGTGAGAGGGCTTCTGGAGTTCTGGCCTTGCTGGTGGACCTCCTGATGGCACCTGGGTTTTGGCCACCGTGTGACACAGAGTGTTGGGCTGGATGGGCCACTGGCCTGTTCCAACATGGCTTCTCTTATGTTCTTAATCTGGAAATGAGCAGAACTGTTGCTGTATGTGTTGTGTGAGAGTGCAAGGGAGATCAATCTGAGCTTTGCGAGTAATTTGAGGTCTGTCCAGTGTGGGAGGTAAAGTAAAGATTTCATCATCCCCGGTCTGTAAGCGCAGCCAAAGAAAGCTTTGCCCACAGCCAGCCGTGTTTGTTTTTCTTTGAAAGAGTGGCTGGAAAATCCCTTGGCTGTTGGCTCCTTTTCAATGTCCACCAACCTGCTCCCTTGGAGGAAAACTTGGCCTGAGTGACTCGTAGCCTGTGTAGCAAAGGAAGGAGGGGGTGCAGGCATCTTTTTCTCCAAGTACATTGATAATGTTTTAAATGTCGCCTCCCTGTAACTTTTGGAGAAGCCTCTGAGGAATGACAAAACTTTTCAGGGAGAAACAGACAACAGCCTTCAAGTACTCCCATACCACAGAGGGGTGTTCTACACCAATCCTCTGTTTTATATTTTAAAATATTTATTATTAAGCTGTTAATTAGACATTTTGTGTGATGCCTTCTTCCAGATCCGCACATCTCTCTCAGCTATATCTCTGTCTTCACAGAGACTCATCCTTTTCTTCAAAAGACTATTTCTTTTCCGCCTTTGGATTCCTAGCGCTTTAGAGGGCCTTCTTTGAAGAACACCCCTCCCATTTTGCGACCCAGCTTTTCAAGTGGAGGTGTGTTTTGCGAGGGGAGGGAGAAGAGGAAGAGTTTTAGCAGAACATAAAACAGGAGGGACAGCCCAGAGAGAAAAGCTGGTTAAGAAAGATCTTTTTAATGTTGCTTTTGCTCTCTCTTTAAGCTACCCTGCAAATCACCTCCAGCAAGTGGGGAAGAGCCATCTGAGAAAGACTCTAACTTATGGATTGGTTTACAGGGAACCCTGGGGCATCTTTCTGCGGCTTGACTCATTATCGTGTTGAGTGCTAGCTTATGAGCATATTCCAAAATCGGCATTTGGAGAAAAGGTGCTGTAACACTACGTTATTGTCACTTCATATTACTCCTGGAAAGCAGTTTTGACTCCTCGTTACGGCAAGCAAATGAAGGGAGTGTCCCCAGGAAGAGAAGAGCAAGGGAATGTAAAATCACTACATCTCTTAAAAGATGGGCTGTGGCAAAGGAAGAGCTGTAGCAAAGGATGAGAGCGTAAGGGAGAGCTTTAAGCCTCACTGAGTTTGTATAGGTTAAGCACACTGGCTAGCCACCTGGGACCCACCTACTCTTTGGTAGTTTTTGCCACCACCTGTGGTTTATTAACCAATCGACTGTCCCAGGTCACTTTGAGCATTTTTGTAGGTGTGGATGAGAGAGGGAGAGATGGATGGACAGACAGACAGGGAGAAATTTGCTTTCCTGCTTGAGAAGAGAACCAGACAACTTCCTCTTCCCTGAGAGGCAAGCCACCTTCCATTTCTCATAATCTCTGGTAGATGACATGCAGCTGGTGTCATGTGAGGGATGCAGCACTAGGGATGGACATGAACTGTATTTTTGCAGTTTGGTTTGTGACTGAACCATGAAAAGATACACTAACCAAACTGGTACCTATCAATTTGTGAGCCATTCTGCTCCCCAAGAAAATGGCAGGGAGCAGAAAGCAGGGGTTTAAATGGCTCAGAGCCATTCTGTTCCCTGCCATTTTCATTGGAAGCAGAAAGCAGAGGGTGAAAGGTTCGGAGACCTGTTCTCTGGAGGCCAGGTCTACCAATATAGAGGAACGGGGCAGGTAGACCTGGTCTCTGGAGGCCTAGTTACCCCAATAGAGGACAACATTTTCTGTAATGAAATCTGACTTGATTCTGTTTTCTTTTAATGTTTAAATTATTCTTAAAATATAGTTTAAAAGAATTCATTTTGAGATTTTGACAAGATTATGGAAATAACCACTCACAACTTTAATGCTACTAGCTTTTTTGCTCACAAGGTAGAATTTTTGCTCACAGCACTGGAGCTTAGAGGAAACATTGGTGACTGGGGTGTCAGACCAGGAGAAATTCTTCTTAGGTTTTCCCAGGTTAAAGTTTGATAGGCTATTGTGATAGGTGTCAAATCTATAAGGCAAATGTGCCACATCCTGGATGCTTACATGACTTTCCCATCTCAGGAGAACAGCATTTCAGTTCACCTCAGTTGTCCACAGAAAAATTGGCCTTCTTCCCTCAAATATCTTGGTCAAAATTTTGTATTTAAAATAGCCACCAAATCAGTAATTGTGGCTTCATCTTTAGACTACAAACAATCAAAACCTTGGAGAGGATTGTCAGTTGTTGTAAATTATTTTTACACCTGACTAAGCTGAACTATCCTTAACTGATATATTTCAGTTTAGAATCTGCTTTGCCACTGTAAAATGTTCCCCAACAAATCACTCAACAAGGCAGGATCCAGTTTTTTAAAAACTGCAGTCTCTAGATTTTTTAAAATCTGAAAAGCAAGCAGTTTCCCCTTCAAAGGTGGCAAGTCATTTTTGCTATAGAACTTTTTTAAAAAAAGAACATGAAACAAAGCTAAATAAATTCTAGATGGGTCTGATCTCTGCCTGTTTTGGAAGAAGTCTGAACTGAAATGAATTCTTCCACTTGTACGTTGTACACAAGTTGTCCATAGGGTGAAATGTCCTTTCACCACACATGCCTCTGTGAAACATTTTAATAGCTTGTTAATAGCTTAATAGGTTCGTCCTTCAGTAAAAGTCTGTTCAAGACCATAAAAATGAGAACCAGCTCTCTGAAGGGGAAAGAACTGGACTGATATGTTAATGGAAGGTAAACAAGAAGACAAGCAGGCTGCCCTGAATACAGGCAAAGAGTCATGTTCTCAGCAGAGGTGAAATGAAGATGCTAAGTCAGCTTAGAAGAATTTTCCACAAAGAAAGGTGGAAATGGCTCATGTTGCTTAAAGGAGGGAATACTGTTCTGTGTTTGGAAGGCTACAGTGCAGTCCAAGGCAAAGTTGTACCCTTCAAAGCCCATTGACTCCATATGTCTTAGAACAGGGTAAGTCTGTTTAGAATTGTGCTGTTTGTGGGTAATACTAGGAATTCCAGGACAGATTTGGAGGGAGAAGTAGAACAGGACTCAAAAAAAATTCTTCTCTTACAAAGGCCATAGTTTGGCCTAGCTGAAGAATGAAACATGGCTTTGAAAATGTGGAGAAAAGATGGAAAATTAAATCTGAATCCCAAGAACACCTATCAAGTAGCCAGTTTCTGTATGACGATACAGTTTGGTGTAGTGGTTAAATGCATGGACTTCAATCTGGGAGAACCGGGTTTGATTCCCCACTCCTCCACTTACAGCTGCTGGATGACCTTGGGCAAGCCATAGTTCTGTCAGAGCTGTCCTTGAAAGGGGAGTTCTCTCAGAGCTCTTTCAGCCCCACCTACCTCACAGGGTGTCTGTTGTGGGGAGGGGAAGGGAAGAGTTTGTAAGCTGCTCTGAGACTCTGAGTGAAGGGTGGGGTATAAATCCAATCTCCTCCTCCTCCTCCTCCTCCTCCTCTTCCTGTTATGGAATTTTTATGGTAGTTAGGTAGTTACAGTAGTTAGACATTAGATTAAATTTTAATCTGCTTGTAATGTTTTATTGATGTCTTTTAAAATTTTGGAATATTGTAAAGGTGTACTTTTCGTTTTTGTATGACTGGTCTAAGGACCATAACAATAAACTGAGCTGAACTGAATCTGAATGGGAAACTTATGCCATTCTTTCAGAATTGGCAAGATATGATCTCAATAACCAGCTCTAGTTGATAGCCTTACTATTGCATTTGGAACAACAGAATTTTCCCAAGAAGTCTTCTTGACAGCCCCATGTAAATTGTGGTCTCTTCTGGGTATGAGCAAAACATGGTTTTCTAAGAAGGGGCACAGATAGTGAGCTGGCTAAAGATGATTACATGTGCTTCCTATCACAGAAGAGACCTGAGCCTCCGTCTTTAGACACAGATCTGTTGTCAGATCTAAGGGTTACTTTAATTAAGAAAGTGTCCAGAAAGTTTACTTTACCTGACAGCCCATTTGGTGTAATGGATAGGAGCGTTGACTCTAATCTGGGAGAACCGGGTTTGATTCCATGCTCCTCCACATGCAACTGCTGGTGTGACCTTGGGTCAGTCATAAGTTCTTTCAGAGCTGTTCTCTCAAGGGCAGTTCTTGAGAGAGCTCTCTTAGCCCCACCTACCTCACAGGGTGTCTGTTGTGGGGAGGGGAAGGGAAAGGGTTTGTAAGCCTCTCTGAGACTCCTTTGGGTAGTAAAAGGTGGGGTATAAATCTTCTTGTTTTTCTTTCCCCTTGGCTGGCACGAAACTCACTTACCACTATTTTGTCCCTGTCCCATTAAATCTTGTAGCTGAATTATGTACTGGAGCAATCTTTTATGGAATAATGGGAAAGTGGACAGAGGCAAGTGAACTGCTCATTCCAGAAAGGTGTGGGTTTTTTTTTTGCAGACAATATTCTTATAATCTATTTGACGTAGAAGAGCTTCATGGTTCTTTTGATAGAACAAAAAACATGAGTGAAAACACATGTTATGCTTGAACTGACAATTAGGTAGTGTTGACACAATCAGTTTGGAATCTTAACAGCCTTGTTACCACCCAGGGGGCGGGGAGGGGGGGAATAAAGCAAGCGCACTGCTTGTAAGGCAACAAGTTATATATCATACATAATCAAAGCCTCTTGATAATATGGGAAGTTTACTTTTAGTGGCGGCAGAGGGTATTTTCCGTATACATTACCTGAAATGTCAATGTTTTAAATGCATTTCATCGTAACAAAACAGTGAGTGTGCAGAGAACAACTAATGCAGTTATGTTGATATTAAGGATGGAAGGTTCTACTGGGCACAGACTCTTTATCCGGCAGCCCTGCTTTCTAGTTCCAAACACACGGGGATGAGACGCAGGTGGAGGTGAAGGAAATGCATTCTGCTCTTATTGGACTGTATCTTCTGTGACATTAATAGTGACAAGTAGCACACTCTTCCCTTTGCTGTGTTTGGAACATTCTAGAATTTAGGAATTTGTGTTAGTATTATATAAGATGCCCATTTATCAAGCGTCCCTTTAAAAACATAACACAAAGCTGACCATCATGTCTTCCCTAAATTTTCCAATTTAACCGCAAGTTTTATTTTTCATCTATTTTCCTTTATAAGCATGTACTCTGCTTTTGCAGAACACTGAATTACATTTTCATATTCATTTTTAGTGAAATAGATTAGTTCTGAAATTACTATGTGGTCTAGTCAGTTTCACTTCCCTACTGACTTCAGAGAAGCAGCTGCAGTTAGGAAAGAGGGGGGAAACGTTAATCAGTTCTTCCTTGCAGCCGGGCTCCCTGTTTCCCTATTTTATTTGCAATGCTATATCAGAGCTAGTTCCACGAAACAGATAAGGATAAAATCACCCTTCTCGTTCACTGACAACACTGCATACGTTTCAAAATTCTGTGCTGTATGTATACATGCCATCCTGTACATACACATGCCACGTTAAGCGGCTGCAGCAGTGTAAGTGGGAATTATATGAAGCAGAAAACTTTTCTAAAACATACAAAAGGCATCAGGGGGTGAGGAAAAACTGACATGAGCATATTGCTGACCAGTTGAGAAGTGTTCATCCATGCTGTAAGAGCAGGGGACATAATCTTTATGATGTGCAGTGTGATACTAAGTTCATTTATTGGAAAAAATACTGCAAAGTTGTGTGGGACTGAGTTATTAGTAAGCATATATAGGACAGCCTGACATTTCTTCCCTTAACACAGACACCTGCTGTTACCCAAATGGGGTACAGTTATAGGGCCCTCGGTGTCTGGAGCATTCCTCTTGTGTGTCAAGGCCAAACACGGGCACTTACAAACTTTATTAAAGGATCACTGTCTGGTTTTCCACTGCCACTGCTATAGCTTGTGGGAGGAAGATAATCTAAAAAAACTAGACAATGGGCAACAGCATTATATCACTTCCGGGGGGCGGGGGGACACCCCCCAGAAGATTCCTTTCTAGGAATCACCAGATTATGGATTTACCATAGAGTTTCTGGAGAAAGTGTCCCAGAAGTCCCAGAAGTCATGTCATACAATTCCTGACCAGTATCTCCCATGTCCTTGCCCTCCTGGTGGAAGTATGTGGTTTTAGTCAGTCTTCCTTCTGCATTATATATATCACAAAGGCTGCAATCGTAAGCACACTTAATAAGGGAGCAAATTTCACTGGGCTCTATGAGACTTAGTTCTGCTTAACATCATCAGTATTGTGCTGAGTGTCAGATACAATTTCTGTCATTTACCTTATATGCTGTTTGACATTAAGATAAAAAGAAGGCTGTGGAAGGAGGATTGGGAAACAAGAAACTATGAACATGGAAATTTGCCTACACACTAATTTAGGAAGGCAAAAATGTTAGTGACAGTATGTTTATTTCTATTACAGCTGAAGAACTAAAGGGGAATGGCAGAAAAAAGAGACAGTTTAAGAGGCTCTGTAAAAAAAAAAAAAAAAAGGAAGATGCCTAAATATCAAGAGGGAAAGAATTCCAGCTAAAAGGGGAGATAACCACAGAAGGCGTGCAACTGAACATGCTTGCCTACCATGCTTGCTTCCCTCTCCACCTCTTAAATTTGGATTGGAAGCTCAACAGGGCAGAGAGCTGTCATTTGTTCACATTATTCTGTAGATGTACACAGAAGCAATGTGACCTCCAATAAGAGGAGTCCTCTGTATAGTACTTTCAGGGGCTTACATAATGAGAAGAAGAGGCAATTGTAAAAAACATATAACATTTTGATTGATTGAAAATAATGTAAACCAGGTTCCCAACCTTTTTGAACTTGTGGGCACCTCAGGAGGTGGTGAGCACCACCCCAAAAAGGCTACCACTGGAGGCAGATCCTAACACAATACTGACCGCCTCACTTTGCAAAAGAATCACAGAAGAGGGATAAAGAGAAATGAAAGAGAGCCTCAGGATGGTGAGGATGGGGGGAAGGGAGGAACGGAGAAAGAGATGGAGCAATAAAAAAGGAAAGCCTGAAGGAGAAAAGGAATGACAAGCCTGGATGCTTGCTAGTCTTCCTCATCCTTCAGAGGCTGCTGCTGCTATTGCACTCACAAAAAAACCCTTTCATTTGAACGAGGGCAGCCAGTAACCAGCCCTGCCTCCCAAAGGCCCCACTTACAGTTGCTAATCTCCAGGTGGTGGCTGGAGATCTCCTGGGAGTACAACTGATCTTCAGGTGACAGAGATAAGAACATAAGAACGTACATAAGAACATAAGAGAAGCCAGTGTTGAATCAGGCCAATGGCCCATCCAGTCCAACACTCTGTCACACAGTGGCCAAAAATACCAGGTGCCATCAGGAGGTCCAGCAGTGGGGCCAGGACACTAGAAGCCCTCCCACTGCTGCCCCCTCCAGCACCAAGAATAGAGTGCATCACCTGCCCCAGACTGAGAGTTCCTATCTATTCCTTGTGGCTAATAGCCACTGATGGACTTCTGCTCCATATATTTATCTAATTCCCTCTTGAAACTGTCCATGCTTGTAGCTGCCACCACCTCCTGTTTACCTGGAGAAAATGGCTGCTTTGGAAGATAGATTTATGGCATTAAACCCAACTGATGTCCCGCCCCCCAAACCCCACCCTCCTTAGGCTCTACTCCCAAATTTCCCAGAGCTGGCAACTCTAGTCCTGCCCAGTTTCTGAAGAGCTCAGAAGGCACCAGGGAAAGTACTGGTAGTCGCCATGGTGCTCATGGGCACCACATTGGGGAAACCTTGATGTAAACAATATATAAAATGGTGTGTGTGCACACACGTGCTTATATGCATGCACATATATACCTAGGGAGAATTATGGCTGAGAGGGACTTTGAGCTATTTTGGGGACCAGTCTTTGTTCAGAGGAGATTAACAATAAAACTGTAGGTCTTCTCACTCCAGCTTGGTGTAGTGGTTAAGAGAGGTGGACTCTAATCTGGAGAACTGGGTTTGATTCCCTACTCCTCCACATGAAGCCAGCTGGGTGACCTTGGGTTTGACAGTTACCTCACAGGGTGTCTGTTGTGGGGAGAGGAAGGAAAGGTGATTGTAAGCCACTCCTCCTCCTTCTCCTTCTTCCTAGTCCAACACTATAGCCTCTGCACATTACATATGCTAAAGCAGGAGTGTCAAACCTATGGCCCACAGGCAGGAAGTGGCCTGCCCAGGGTTTTAATCTGGCCTGCAAGCAAGTGGCCAGAGGGAGAGAATTGGAGGGAACCACCATTTCAGCTACCAAGCACTTTTCTCCCCCTCCCATGAATGAAGTAGATGAGGCCAAATACCCCTCCTGTCTTTTCCCACACAAATCCCACCCCTTCCTTGCTTGGGTCCACCTCCCCCTCACCTTGCTAACACACGTCTTTGTGTGTGAAGCGAAGTTTGATTCCACTGGCACCTTAATACCAACAAAATTTTCTTCAAGGTATGAGCTTTCCTGTGCCTTGCTACAGTGTGTGTGTGTTCTGTTTGACTTGTTATGCTGCTGTTCTCCTGGGTGCAGCTGGGTCCACTTCCACCTCCACTCCCCCTTGCCTTGCTACCATGCATGCATCTGTGTGTGCACAAAACGAAGTTAGAGTCCAGTGGCATCTAAAGACCAACAACGTTTTCTTCAAAGATATGAGCTTTCCTGTGCCTTGCTACTTTGTATGTGTGTGTTCTATGGGGCTCATTATGCTGTAGCTTTCCCGGGTGCAACCACCTCCTCCTCCACTAGCTATGGCTCATCTCTGTGTGTGTGCAAAGCAAAATTAGAGTCCAGTGGCATGTAAAGACCAACAAAGTTTTCTTCAAGGTATGAGCTTTCCTGTGCCTTGCTACTCTGTGTGTGTGTTTCTTGGGCTGGTTACATTGTGGCTCTTCTGGGTGCAACTGGGTACGCCTCCCCCTCCCTTCCTCCTCCGTTTCATTGCATTCATGCCCTCATGTTCCAGTCTTTTTCAGTAGGAAAGCAATGTGAACTGTTTGGCTGAGAACAAGCCAGTGAGGTGGATTAGTCTGAGACTGTGTGTCCAGCCCAAGTTCACCCAGCACATTTCTTTTATAGACTGGGGATTTTGAACCTAGGCCTCCCAAATAGTAGGCTCATACTGACCACTATACATTGCTGTCTCTCTATTATTGCACTGCCTTATAGGGGTTGTAATTATTTTTCTGGGGAGGACTATAGTTTTGTAGGCAAACACTCCAATTTAGTTTTGTAGAGTCACCACTCCAGGCAGCACAGGGCATCAGCAAGATTGCAAGAGTGTTAATGTTTGAAGCATGTTTGTATTTTAAGTAAAAATAATATATTTAATTGTGTTTGTCTGTGTCCTTTATGAAGTTTACATATCTGCTGCTTGGCATTACATTTTATGACACACATGGTCTGTCCTGACAAGGTCCCATTTATATCCGATCCAGCCCTCATAACAAATGAGTTTGACATCACTGCCCTAAAGGAACAAGAACCTCTACCGAAACATGAGAGGAGACAAGGGCTAATAATCAAAAGAACAACTGGGTAAGAGACAGAATAGCCACAACTGGAATTTCCAAGAGCTTTATGCATTCTTGGGTGGGTCTTTCCCTCAAGGACCCGACTACACCTGCCTCTGACTTTCTCATCGCCTCTGCCAGCTTCAGTACTCGGATGAAAGCAGATTTCTGCCTGAACATGCCTTTTTGATTAGTTTATTTAGATGACTGATTAGCCACAATTTCCAATTTTTGAAGCTGCTTGCAAACAGCAGCATAATATAATATAATATAATATAATATAATATAATATAATATAATATAATATAATATAATATAATATAATATAATATAATAATAAAATAACTGATAAGATCATAAGCAGCTGAGTTAGGAGGGGGGGAAAGCTAGATGCTAAAAGGTACTGTAAAAACTATGCAGCACAAATACACTTTCTAAACCAGGTCGGCAAATTATGACTAGCAAAAAATTTTTTTAAAGGACAAATTTCACACAGGGCATTTAATAAAACTCTCTGAAGCGTTAAAATGAGGGCACAATATTACAAAAGCAATTAACAGAATGGCTTGCCAAATAAAGGGCTTTGGCTGCTCAGTGCAATCCCAAGCAGAATTACATCCTTCCAAATCAATGGGCTTCGAAGGATGTAACTCTGTTTAGGATTTCACTGCTGATACCTGTGGAGCTGCTATGCAGAGGGCATTTTGTAACTAAGATGAGACCAGAAAAACCCTTCTCTTTGTTACAAGTGGAGAGACTTCCTGAATGTAGGTTTTGGTGGTGGGGAAGGAGATAGGGTGGCCAGCACTGCCTTGGCAAATGCAGGAGATTTTGAGGGTGATGTCCCTCAAGGGGGGAGTTTGGGGGATGTGATATCACTTCTCTGAGTAGGAATTTCTTCTCATATCTGTGGTAAAGACCACAGAGACATGGGAAAATAGACAAAGCTTCACCATGGAAGCTATTTTCTGGCCATTTTTCCCCCTCCCACTCTTTAGTTTATTGAGAGTGGGGGATTGGGGCTGAGCCACTGTGAGCAGGCAAATGGCAAGCCTAGGAGGAGGAGAAAAGTGGATGGATGGTCTGAAGAACTGAAAGACAAAATAAGAAATGTTCTCATTTAGAGGACCATGTCTTGGGGAAGGGCCATAGCTCACTGGCAGACCATCTTGTTCACATGCAGAAGGTCCCAAGTTCAATCCCTGGCATCTCCAGTTAAAAAGAATCAGTTAGTAGCAGTACTCAATCTAAGCTATGGAGTCTTGTGAACAAAACTTCTGCTTTGTGAGCTACTGGCATTAAAGTTGTGAGTAAGCGATTTGGCTACTGCATAAATTAGTTTGCTCTGAAGCCATCCTTCCTGAGCTAAGACAAAAATGGGTGATCCAGAAGCTAAAAAACTGTGAGCTAGCTCACACTAACTCAGCTTAGAGGGAACACTGGTTAGCAGGTGACGTGAAAGACCTCTGCTTGAAACCCTGGAGAGCTGCTGCCAGTCTGAGTAGAACAATACTGACCTTGATGGACCAATGGTCAGATTCAGTATAAGGCAGCTCCATGTGTATTCTTATGTGTCTTTACATTGACCTGAGTATGATTATGGATAAGGTCTTTAGATTTTCCACATTCTTTGGTTCAATCATTTTTCTTCCCTAACATAAGCCCTGCTTGATCATACCATCTTTCCCCCCACAGTAGCTAGCTGGTTGGTTCTTGGAAGCCCACAACAAACAGAGTACAGTTGGGAAGCCTGCTCCTGCAGTTGCCTCTTGCACCTAATAGCTAAACAATGCCTCTGAACCTAAAATTTCAACTCCGTGGTCGTAGTTAATAGCTATTGATAGACCTTGGTTATTGTTCTGCTCTTTATTGAAAGTACACAATAGCAAATTGCTATTTAGATCCTGTTTAGTGCAATATATTAAAAAGTGTCCTCATTATATGTGATCTTTGATTTAATATGTAATGGCAATTCATATGTTTAGGTTTTTCTCCCTCTTTAATTTTGCAGTAGCAGTCTTAGAACTTTGAACATATTTTCCATTAAGCATGCCACCAGGGAAACCAAATTAGATTAGCAAAAGTTATGCAAAACTTCAAAATTCAGAAAATTATTCCCAAGTTGAGCTGTGTTTCATAAATTATTGTCCTAAGGGACAAAGCAGACTGTTCAAAATATGCCAGCTGTACACATTAAAGCATTTAGCAACTCTCAAAATTGCATTAAATAACTACCACAATGCTGGATAGGCTCTTCATTAACCATTTATCAGACAGACACTAGAAATGTTTTTCCTTTTTAAAAAGGTAAAGTATAAAATATCTAATTCACTTTTGTGCAGCTTCGGCTCCTGGGTTGGTGCATGAGCCCTATGGCTGTGCAGCTGGAATATGAGATATGAATTTGGGTGGGGCAGAATTTTATTTGCAGCTCATCTGTTCTCTGTCTGTTGACACTGTCTATGTATACAACCCTTCTGGAAATGGCTGGGCTCAAGGGATGAGTGACAGCCACTCTCTTCTTGGCAAAGGCCAAAACCACAGTAGACATGTTGGGCCTGGTAGGGAATAGAAAGTACAGTGTTAAGTACATGAGCCCAGTTCATGATACACATTTTGATGTGGGCTTCTGTGCCTATAGAAGATGTATATACTATCCTAAACAAAAATAGCTTTAGGTCTTATATACACAATACATAATACAATTCTATAGCTCTCGAACTCAGAGTAGAAAGAACATGTATAACAGGAGAGCAGGAATAAACATGCTAGCCCTCTGCCCATGCACAGTCATCAGATTGTGAGCTGAAATGTGAGCTCGGCATCCCTGTATGAGCAAATTGCAAGTTGGTACGTCCCACGTTTGATAATGTCCAAATGAGCAGTATTCCCGGTTAGAGGGACACAGTCGCTATCTGTTGATTTTACATGTGTGTAGGCGCCAGGCTCGTGTTCTGTGATTGCACATAGGCAGGGGGTGAAGCCAATTAGTCTGTTCCTGTTCCCAGTCTATATGCATTCTTTCCATCCTGGGAATGTTGAGTGGACAGGGCTACCACGGTGCTGTGAGTTCCTGATATAGAACCCACTAGAACAAAATGGCTGTTTGCATGACTTCAGATCCTTCTGTAATGTAACAACACATACAAAGACATTTTTATTTCATAATGGACAGACACAATTGTCATTGGTAGATGATAATGTGTGATGGGACCTGATTAATATTAGCATGAGGGCTAAGCTTGACATGAGTAGCTTCCATGTCTTAAAACAGGTAAAACTCAGTTTAGGAGGCATCACCCAGGCTAATTTGTTCTGTGTCTTGTATCGATGGGTGATTGAGGCAATTAAAAGTCAGCTCTCCTGGATGGCCTCAGCCAATACATTACTTAGCTTATTAAGCAGTGAGGGGCATTATATAGTAAGGGATCTTGACAAAACCTTTTGCTTGAAAAAGCTCCCCCGATAAGCTTTCCACAAGCCCTGCCTTTGATTTGTCTAAGGACCTGTCAGCTAACTGACTGGATCTCATTAGCTGGGATGGATTCAAGTTTGAAACAGTGATTGGGCCTGGGAATTGCTCTTTCATCTCCTCATTAAACCTGACTCCTCTTTGAGGAAGTAAAGTTGTCCCAGAGCTCCATTTTGAAATGGCGTGAGATAAAAAACTACCAGAACCTATTTGAAGCTGCATCCACACATCATTGGACATTGCCCTATTGCTGTACTTATAACAGTCATTCACAACTGGAGCCATTTTCAGTCATTATATTTGACCCCATATACAGAACAAATGTGCTTCCAGTTTGGGGGGTAACCTTTTCTTCTGAAAGGGGCAGCATGCATATATTACATCTTTATGACATGAGCAGTGTTCTCTTTAAGCTGAGTTAGTGTGAGCTAGCTCACAGGTTTTTAGCCTCTGGCTCACACATTTTTGTTTTAGTTCAGGAAGGATGGCTCCAGAGCAAACTGATTTATGCAGTAGCCATATTGCTTGCCAGTAGCTTTAATGCCAGTAGCTCACAAAGCAGAATTTTTGCTCACAAGACTCCACAGCTTAGAGGGAGCATCGGACATGAGTGCCAGGGTCCAGATTAATGTGGGATCTGGCATGTGTGTACCAAGGTGGAAAATTGACATGTTGTCCCTTTCAGAAGAACTGGCAGTCACATCTATCAGGAAGACTGCATGTTTCACATTTGTTCTGTACATAGTACATAGTCCAAGTACCAGGAACAGAATGATCGAAAGGGGCTTGCATTATCCTGTCTGGGCAATCCAATCCTTTTCAACTTTATTGTAACAATTCAAGAATGGCACAGTATTCAGGTAGTATGGATGCAACCTAAGTCTTGAGCTCTGCTGGATAATAATTCCATTCTTAGCCAAGCAGCACTTGAAAGGCAATCAGCATAAGTAATCCTGTGCTTTGTTCCCTATTTTTCTTGTTGCCTCTCAATAGTAAATCATATTAAGAAGACCAAATGACAGTTTGTATGCATGCTTATGAAGGATCCTACCTCGACAATTGGATGAAATATATTCAATTCTACTTTAAAATGATAAAGTTTTTGCCAGTCCAGTACTACTGTACAGATATGGTTGTAAAATGTTTTCAGGACTAATTTATTGGGATTTTTTTTTTTTTGTTCTCCAGGAAACAAAACTGGACGACTTCAGCCATTAAAAGCAGGATGATGAACAAGGGGATGATTTTGTTTTTGCTTTTTAAAGGAAAGTAACCTACATCTGAGTTGAATCCAAGCAACTCAGTCTTGACCACTTGAAGACCAAATTGTAACAGAAACTGCTGTGGTTTCACTGAAAATGATAATCTCTGCTCTTGGAGGAGGAATAATATGCTCTAATAATCAATTTGGTTTTTATTATATGTGAAAGGCTAATAGTATCCACCATTGCAAAAAAAAAAAAAAATAGCATTCCATTTTTCCTCACTGATTTGAACCAAAAAAAGAAGATTCATTTTGGTTACCTTTTTAAAAAAAGGTGGTCGTTTGCCAATGATTTCATGTTGTAAAATGATGTTACAAATGGATATGGCCCCCTTGAAGACCTCTACATGAACCCACCAGCAGGGTGACCTCAGAAGAGAATTTGATCTTGGCTTTGACAATCAGGTTCCACTTAACCCTCAAGACCTTTGAACTGGTTAATTTACAGACAACTGGCTGAGCTTAAAGAGGCTTGCAAGAAAACAGGACCCAAATGGAATGAGAAAGTCTGTTTCTGTGACTGATCTTTGAAAAATTCAGAGGTCTGGATAATCAATATCAAAAACCACCAACAGCAACAAGCATCTGTTCCCATCTAAGTGGCCTTCCTGATTGACCACTGGGAGTAAAGTTTTAATTGAACATGATTTAAAGCCGCCTGATTAGTGCCCATACAAACGTGCATTAAGACATTACTGAAACCTGCTGCAGCTTACTTGGAATGGTCTGCCTTTGGCTTCAACCAGTGTTTCGCCAGCTTTAACAACCTTAATGTATCACATATTTCCTCTTTATCAGTTTGATGGGCTATTGGCCATTTGGAAGAGGTCCTTGTTTATAGCAAGGCTGTTAAGTAACAAACACCAGTCTTATCTTTGGCAAGAGTGGCCAGATTTCTTGCCAGCCCTAAAAACAGGATTTGGGGAAGCAAGATTTACGCTGGAGCTCTGATAAGAATTATGCATGGAAAGAATGAAAGTTGGTAGATGGCCAGACTTTGAAGATCCTTGAGAATTGTTAGGTTAATATTCTACAGAAACAAATGTGATGAGTTGACAACTAATTACAATTTATGATTTACAAAGCATATGTAATGTGGATGCTTCGTGGACAATTTTTATTTGGTTCATGTTAACATCTTGTTTCATTGCTGTAATTCCTCATTTTTAATGGCATAGGAAAATGGAGATAAGAGATAACGAGAGAGATAATTTATCCAAGTGGAACTGAAACAGATTCCACAGGGCCTGTATCTCATCTGGCAGGGTGTTCTACCAGGCTAGGGCCAGAGCCAAGAAGGCTCTGCTCTGGCCCGGGCTGAGTCAAGATGAATACTTTTGGGGCTCAGAAGGTTTTTGTTCACAAAGTGCAATGTTCTCTGGGGGGCGTACCAGGGGAGATGATCCCAAAGATATGTTGTTCCCAGACTGTGTAGGGCTTTGAAGGAACTCATAATTGGTTCACTTTGCCTCAGTTGTGTTCGCAAGGCAGAGCTGAGTATGTGTGGTTACTCCCATGACCCTGTATTAATTTCTTATCTTTCTTTTCTCCTCAGTATTTATTTATTTATTTTATTGGACTTGTATCCCACCCTCCCTGCAAGCAGGCTCAGGGTGTCATGGACTGGGGTACAGGTAGAGAGGAAGTCCAAGTCCAGCCCAGGGTCTAAGCCAAAAGGAGCAGAGCAGGAACCGAAAGAGAAAGTCAGAGTTGGGGTCAGAAAACCGAAAGATCGGAGCAGGAGCAAAGTCCGGAAACAGGATGCCAGAGCATCACAAGGTTGACTACTTGCTTCCACGAAGAAGCCAGCCTAGAACATGGAGCTAAATAATCCTCTGCTGCTGTTTCCAATTAGCGAGCGGCACGAGCAGCCAAGTGTCTGTCAAAACTCCAGGCTGAACAACTATCTGCTCTATAAGCGAGCTGCACGGCACCTGCTCGCCAAGTCCCGGTGGACTCGATCTCTTAAGTGAGCAACCTGCGGGGGCGAGTGGGGAGGGGGGCTTTCTACTTGTAGCTGCTTCTGGTCAGCTGTTGCTGAGCCGAGTGCTGATGCAGGTGACAATGGCAAATTGTCAATCTCTGAAGCTTCAGAGGGACAGCTATGGAGTCTGCTGAAGCCATCAGTGCCCGCTCGCCATCACCCATAACACAAAGTGGGTTCCATCAGTATTAAAACAATATATAATACAATTAAAAACAACTTTAAAACAACAATTTAGGACAACATAGATTATAAAGTAATGTGTACATTTGGTCAGATGTCTCAACAATTTAGATGTACCAGAAGTGTGGATTCCTAGATGGCTATTTGGATCCAGGGCACTGATGGGAGATCAACAGAGTGGGGATGTCTGCTGCCTTAACCAAAAGCCTGGTGGAAGGGCTCCCTCTTACAGGCCCTGTGGAATTGTAATAAATCCCGCAGGTCTCTGATCTCATATGCACGGCCGGATTGCCCATTGGGCGAACTAGGCGCTTGCCTAGGGTGCGCCCGGCCTCAGGGGCACCAAGTGGCACCCCACTCCCCCCAAAAAAGCCCCCCGCCGCCCTAACTGGGTGCCCGCCGCTGCTGCCGCTGTGGAAAAGCACCCGACTAGGGCGCAAGTCGCCCTCCTCCTCCTGGGGGGAGGAGGAGGGCGGCCGGCGGCGGCCAGCAGGATCTCCCTGCTGCCACCGCCGCCGAAATTAAAAGCGCCCACCTAGGGTGCAAGTCGCCCTCCTCCCTGGTGGGGGGAGATGGCCGCGGCCAGTGGGGACTCCCCGCTGCTGCCGCCGCCGCTGCAGAGCACCCAGCCGGGGCACAGCTTGCCCACCCTCCCCCTCTTCCCTGGGGGGGAGAGGAGGGGGGGCGGCATGGCTGGGTCTCCAGGCCCAACCGGGAGGTTGGGATCTGCGCCTGCCTAGGGCGCAGAAATACCTGGAGCTGGCCCTGCTCATATGGGAGCTCATTCCACCAGGTAGGGGACAGGGCCGAAAAGGCCCAGGCCCTAGTTAAGGCAAGCCAGAAGTCCCTGGGGCTGGGTACTACCAAAAGGTATTGATTTGTAGACCTCAGTGCTCTATGGGGCTCAAATGGGGAGAGGTGGTTCTGAAGGTAACGTAGTAATACTTTTTTATTTCATTACCTGCTTCATGTAATTGACTGGCACTGGCAGACAAAAATGCAACGCTGGGTGTCTGAGGGCCGATTCAGGTTCTCTGATCTGAATCGGCTTGCCGCCGATTGGGCCCCATTATATCCTATGGGCCACTGAAGTCAATGGCGAAAACATAGGGTATATTCTGGGGTCTGGAGGGACGGGGTTTTGAGGGAGAGGCTCCAAACTCACAGAGTAGCTGATGGAGATATCCACCAAGTTTCAGGAACATTGGACCAGGGGGTCCAATTCTATGGGCCCCCAAACAGGTTGCCCCCATGGAGTAACTTTTCCCCCCACCATAAAGAACAATGGAGGGGATGGGGGCAACCTGTTTGGGGGCCCATAGAATTGGACCCCCTGGTCCAATGTTCTTGAAAGTTGGTGGGTATCTTGGGGATAGGCTCTATCAGCTACCCTGTGAGTTTGGAGCTTCTTCCTCAAACCCCCATCCTTCCAGCCCCCAGAATATACCCTATGTTTTTGCCATTGACTTCAATGGCCCATAGGATATAATAGGGCTGAAATTGACATTCAGCTGGCAGAAAGACTCCCAGTTCCTACTGCCAAAACTGACACGTGGGAGCCTTTCTGCCCTCCAAAACTGATTGTGCCCGATTTGGCGAACCGAATTGAGCCAAACTATTTTTTTTTTGCACACCCCTACCGGGGATGCCGGCTGGGGGTGGAGCTTGCCACCACCGCCATTTGTTGTGGCTCCCGAGCTGTCGGAGCTGTGCTCCGGTGCACTCCCCTCCCCACCAAAGACCCCGAGGACGGAAGCCATTTTCCTCATAGCCTGATGTCAGAAGAAATTTGCCTTTTACTTATGCTCCTTCTGGTTAACCTTACTGAGTCCAAGGAGAAAAATATATTAGGTACTTCAGAGAAATAATATCTTTATTCATTTAGCTTCTGAAATACTTCTTAAGCGGTGTATATGTGTGTGTGTGTGTATGACTGTGTCATTCTGAGTCTTTCTCTTTTCCTTCAGCAAGAGGCACATACAAATCCCCTTTTCTCTCCCTTCCCCAGGGGATAAAAACCAACTTTAAAAAAAACCCTTAAAATAATTATTGAAATGGTTTTTAGAAATTCTGAGCATAAAATAACTTTTACCTCCATCATCTTTCTTACAGAAAAAAACAGATGCAGCAGATTGAACCACATCACTTGAAAAGAAAAACATCCAGGCATTACTGATTTACTTGTGTTTCAGGTGCATAAATTCCTGTAGCGTCCTTGGCAAGTGTCAAGTATAGATACGAGGATGGAAGAATAAATCTACACCAGGGGAAAGACTTTGCTCAGCTTTCAGTTGTATTTGTGAGAGGTGCTGAGGAAAGCACTGTGTAATTACTACTTAAAAACCCAGAGCTCCTTTTCTGGGTCCTGGTTTTTGTATATTTCACAAAATCCATAATAGAATCCATATATTTCTCTTTTATCACTTAAAGTTAAGAACTTAAGAGAAGCCAATGTTGGATCGGGCCAATGGCCCATCTTAAATAGAAGTTAGGGTTGGGTGAGAGACCCACTTCACATGATTTTTTGTGTCCCTTCAGATGTAATGCCAACCCAGGGCTATTTTGGGGCAGGAACGAAGTTCCGGTTGGCTCCAGAGATGGCCACGCCCAGCAGGAACTCATTAGCATAATAGGCCACACCCAACAGCAGAAACTCATTAGGATTGGCTACATTAGGGCTATGTGGCCTAATGTGCAAAGGAGTTTCTGCTTCAAAAAAAGCCCTGGGTTTTGACAACAAACAAGGTAAACAGAATAAGAAGCAAAAGGTGGGTATGGCTGGATGACCACATTTCTGCTAACATGGGGGTGTGACCTAATATGCTAATGAGCTGTGCTGTCAGGGGGTGCTGCCTAATATGCTAATGAATTTCTGCTGATGGGTGTGGCCTATTATGCTAATGAGTTAGTGCTGGGCCTTTTCTACAAAAAAAAAAGCTCTGTGCCAACCCATGAATGGATGTGATCAGAATAAGCCTCATGGTCTTCCCTCCCTCTCTTAGTGTTGTCAACCTCTAGGTGGTGGCTAGAGATCCCCCACTATTACAACTGATCTCCAGGTGATAGAGATCAGTTCACTTGAAGAAAATTCCCACTTTTGAAGGTGGACTCTGTGTGATTATACCAATCTGGAGTCCCTCCTCTCCCCAAACCCCACCCTCCTCAGGTTACACCCCCAAAACCTCTAGGTATTTCCCAACCCTGAGCTGGCAACCCTACTCACTCACCCTCCCATTCTTGCAAGCTGTCCTCCTAATAGTTACTTCCTCTTTAATGCAAACTGTAGTTTGCCATTATATCCAAACCCACAAATGATGGTTTGCTGTTGTGCTCCAAACCTAAACAGCAAACCATGGCTTGAAGCTAGTTTGCAATTCTGGTGTGGTGGGAAAGTGCAAATGGAGGAGGGGAGATCCAGTGGCTGGATCCCATAAAAGGATCATCCAATGTCCATACAAGGATCCTGAATTGTTCTGGTGTTCCCTCTCCCCAGCAGCAATTTCCAGCCTACAGAAAGTTCCCCAGGGTTACAGGACCTGTATGGAATAGTGTTCATCTCACTGGGAGGCTGCATTGGGTTGAAATCTCTCCCTTCTTCCTCTTCCAACTCACTCAGAAAGCAGGAGAGTGTGATTTTGTCCCCTTCTCCTTCCCACTGCAGCATCCTGCCCAAAAGGCTGTTAATCTGTGTGGGTCCCATGACCTCAAGAATAAACTTGCCCAAGGTTGGCAATGGCTGCTGGCAGGGAGGGAAGCTGGGAAGACTGGTAACCATCAGTGCCTTCTGCTGACATGTAACAAGATCCAAGCTCACGTACACTGTCATTATCTCTTTGGAGAAAGATCAGTATGAAATCTAAATAGTTTGTTGTCTCATTTCTAATCTTAAAGGCATATTTGAACTCTTTGTCACAAGTTATTTATTTGTTGCATTTTTCTGTACTTTGTCCAGATCTACAAATTGTTTTCATAGCTATCTTTAAAGGAGAGAGAGAGATTTATGGAAATTACAATGTTTATTCATTTATACATTGCAAGCATTTATAATGGCGGTTTTTATGTATCCCACCCTTTCTCCGAGGAGCTCAGGATACACTGTTTTCCACTCACTGCATCCTCATAACAACCCTGGGACCAGTATATCTTAAGGATCTCCTTCTCCAATCGGAACCTTCCTGTTCACTCTGGTCATCTTTGGAGGCTCTGCTTCAATTGACCCTGCTATTTGAGGCTTAGATGTGTGGTGACCCGAGAAAGGGCTTTCTCACTCATGGCCCCAAAACTTTGGAACTCCTTCCTCAGAAACTTCTGTGCATTGCAGTTTGTGGTAATTGTTAAGAGATTTTATTTTTATAATGGCTTCTAAATTGTGAGCCTATGTTGGGTTCATCTTCCCTACCTGCCCCGCCCCCCCGGAAACCTGTTAGTAGGCCTGCTGATCACTAAGCAGCCTTATCTTGATCAAGGGTCTGTTCATCCCTATCTCCTATAAAATATGTGTAGAGGGTATGTTTTCTTTTTCTCCCTAGAAGGAATGAAAGATGTACTCTGAAAGGAGGATAAAAGAGAGGTATGTTTAAAGACAGAATTGGTGAACTTCCTTTTGGAATTCTAGACCCTGACCTTTTGTCTGTTTTATCTTATAAAAGAAGAACTTTGAATCTTGTTCAGTATGCCAGCTTGATCTCTTCTTATTAAAACTGCATGCTCTGGTAGCCTAAAGCCATGATGAATCTTTTTCTCTTCCAGATAGAACTTGGGGAAAGGGGTGGGGGAGGTATATTAGGATCTTGAAAACTTCCCTAACAGTAACTGTGGAACATATAAATGGGATATGAGAAGTAATAGGAGTTCCCTGAGGAGTTCCCCATTTTACATTTAGCACACAATTTCCATGTTATTTGTGTGTGTGTGCACGTGTTTGTGTGTGTGTGTGAGAGAGAGAGGTGGATCTCTTCAGCCACATGACTGTGACAGCATGCATTCAGTGATACCATTATAGCACAATTCCAAGCAATTTGTGGAAGTTCTCCCATTAGTACTGATACTCAGTGTGAGGTCACCATTGGACTCACCCCATTAAACTCAGGACTTGGGCATACTGCAATATGGCAACCTCATCCAGTGCTGAAGGGGATATATGGTCTGAATAATCTAAATTGTACACATTATAGAGAACACAGGTCAGGGTTCCTACCACAGGCCCTGTGAGTTCTCCTCAATTCCTTCATGCTTGGTGCCTAATTCAGATCACAGTTGTGCTGTGTGTAGAGAAGAAGCTTCAGCTGTTCCCTCCATCTACCCTGTATCATCTTCCTGACCTTTCACAGTCCTGGGAGGTAGTATTTGGCCTATGGAAACCCGTTATGGGATAAGAAAATCCAAGTGTTTGAATATTAATAAATTATTACTTATTTTAATCATTTTTATGATGACTTTCCATCCAAATAGGACCCCCAAGGTGCCAACATGAAAACACTTGAACAATAAAACCCTATTTAAAATAATATATAAAACAATTCGATAAAAAACATATACACACAACATCAAAAACAAGGAGGAGGGCCAATAACAGATTTTGAGGGTATGCCAAATGATATAGGGTTGCCAGATCTCTCCTGGCCACCGGCGAGGGATGGGAGGATAGGGTTGCCAGATCCAGGTTGAGAAACTCATCGAGATTTGGAGCTGGGGGTGGGGGGCAGGGACCTCAGTAGGCTACAATGTCATAGAGTCCAAAGCATCCATTTTCTCCAGGGAAACTGATCTCTGTAGTCTGGAGATGAGATGTAATTCCAAGGGGGTCCCCAGGTCCCACCTGGAGGCTGGCATCCCTAACGAAACAAGTCTTCTTCACCTACTGGTAGAAGGCAACATTATAAGGAGACAGACAAATCTCCAGGAGGAGGGAGTTCCAAAGTTTTAGCACCATGATCAAGAAGCCCATTTTTCCGGTTGCCACCCATCGAGACTCAGATGGCAGGGACACCCAAAGCTGGGCCTCCAAAGACAACCGGAGTGGGCAGGTAGGTGGACGTATACACAAACATTGCAACCACTATAAAGGGTAACTGAGTCCAGGACTGAATGGAGCCATGAACACCATTGTATAAGTGTATCCAGTGATGCCAGACACAAGAATTGGGCAGTGAGGATTGCACAAGCGCAGGTCAGAAAGGAGGCCAAGTAAGGAGGCACAAGGCAGGAGCTTAAGCCCATAGCTCTCTGGACCATCATTCAGACAATTGCCTGTTCCAGACCAGGACGCTTTTATCCCCAAGAAGGTCACCAGTGTTCAGTAAAGGGAACCACAGAGGTGCCAGGGAGAACAAGATTTCTGCTGGGAAAGACTCATCATGCCCAAAATCTGCTGGACTTCATGATACAAATTCAAAGCTGTACTGCAGGAACTATCCTGTGTAGGAAACCCGCAGGTTATAAGTCAGTTATCAAAACAAAACAAAATAACAAATAATAAGTATGAGCAAGGATTTCAGAATGTCAATCAGGGAAATTAATTAAAATATCTTGGGTGATATATGAACAAACATGAGATCTGTGATTAAAAACCTTTTACAATGAATGTCCCAGAGGCTGCTTATTTTAAGACTGCCCTCTCTCCATTAAAGAACAGGGATTTAAAAGTTAGCTAAACAGGTAAACACATGCCTTTTCTCACCTGCTATGATAACAACATGTAAATCACTGCTGTATTAACATTACACCCTGACAAGTTTCATTTGCCCTGTTTCCGTTAATTATAGGAACCGGATCTCTCTTTCCCTGAATTTGGAACCAGGTCTATGCACTACTTTGCTTTGTGAACAGAGGGATAATAAGCAAACATGAAAGCAGACGCATTGCCCTTTGTCAGACTTCTTTAGGAGGCACAATTACCAAGGGCTACTATCTATAAATCTGCTGCCAAATTTCCACCAACACCCTTATTACATTATGGGTCTATTTCTGTGTCAATGGTGGAATTAGAACCTTAATGCCATCTATTGTAGGACACAATGCTTATCTCATTCATCTACAGACACTTACCTTGTTATCATTTTCATGTAAAGGCAACAGACAGCACCTTTTTGACCTTCCTTTATGGCAGGGGGAAAAATCCTATTACATTAATTTATACCTACTGAAAGACCACGTGCAGCATTTCTTCTGTGCTATTTTTGTTAGAGAGTAATTCTCCAGTTCTATAAATCTATCATATTTTATCTCCTTTCTCCAGGGAGCTCACAGTGGCATTTGTAAGATCTCTTTTCCCATTTATCCTCACAACAACCATGCAAGGTCAATTAGGCCTAATGTCATCTAATGAGATTCTTGGCTGGGTAAGTAATTGAACCCAGGTCTCCCCATTCCTCGTATGACATGATGATATCACATTGGCTGTCTTTGGAATGGATTTTCTGATTTAGCCAGTAGCAAAGAAGTTTACAATAACTGGGTCCTCTGAGCTTTGGCCAGCTAGCCTCCGGGTGGGACCTGGGGTTCTCTCGGCATTACATCTCATCTCCAGACTAGAGAAATCAGTTCCCCTGGAGAAAATGGATGCCTTGGAGGGTGGACTCGATGACATTGTACCCCACTGATGTTCCTGTTCTCCCCAGGGTCCACCCCAGATCTCCAGGAGTTCCCTAACCTGGAGCTGGCAACCCTACCCCATCTCTAGCTGGTGACTGGAGGGGACCTGTTAACCCTATCTGAACTAGCAGCTGCACATCCTTGTATCCTTTCACTCTGCTCAGTGAAGTCCAAAGCCTTTCTCCAGGACTCAGCTCCCGGGTAAACAATGAAATCATAGAACAACGTTTGAGTCCAGTGGCACCTTTGAGACCAACAAAGTTTAATTCTGGGTATAAGCTTTGATGTGATTGCACACTTCTTCAGATATATCAGATCATAGTTTGCCTTGTGTTCATTCTTTCCCCTGCCTCCCCTGGATTGTGTTGAGGCAATACCAAGAAAGAAGCCAGGATTACTACAGGATAACTATGCTTGTATGTTGTGCAAAACTGTAATTAAGACTGTTAGGAATCACAAAGAGGCTGTTACACAGGAGGTATACATCCAGCTAGGAAGTTGCTACAAAAGGAAATGCCAGTTTGGTGTAGTGGTTGGAGTATCGGTCTAGGATCTGGGAGAGTCAAGTCTGAATCCCCACTCTGCCACGAATGATTGCTGGATGACCTTGGGCCGGTCACTTTGAGCCCAACCTACCTCACAGGGTTGTTGTGAGGGTAAAATGGAGAAGGAAAGAATTTAGTGAGCCACTTTAGGTCCCCATGAACTAAATAATAAAAAAATGAAGAATTGCTGAATGGCCTGCTAATAAGAGACCCCAGAGAATTGTAGTGGATAGTATCTTGAGCTAGGACCTGTGAGACCTGGATTTGAATCCCCGTTGTCCCATGAAAACTTACTTGTTGACCTTGGGCCAGCCTCTCAGCCTCACCTTCCTCAGAGGCTTTTTGCTATGAGCGTAAAATGAAGAAGGGGAGAACAGTGTTGTAAACCATTTGGTTATGTCATTGAGAAGATCTGAGTAGCATCAAACATGCTACTTCTTCTTTCACAGGACATGAAAGAAGAAGAAGAGGAAGAGAAGGAGGAGGAGGAGACTGGATTTATACCCTGCTTTTCACGCAGAGTCTCAGAGCATCTTCTAATCTCCTTCCCCTCCCCACAACAGACACTCCGTGAGGTACGTGGGGCTGAGGGAGCTCTGAGAGAACTGCTTTTGAGAGAACAGCTCAGACAGAACTTGTGACTGACCCAAGATCACACCAGCAGCTGCATGTGGAGGAGTGGGGAATCAAGCCCCATTCTCCCAGATTAGAGTCCATGCTCTTAACCACTGCACCTAACTGGCTCTTTGGTGAAACTGTTGAGAAGGTGAATGCCAACACTTCTTAACTGAGATTATGATTTCACATGGTGTCTCAGTGGAATTTAGATAAGATTTTAGTGCACTTTTAAAGAAACCATGTCTTTTATTGATAATTTATATGCCTTTTTTAAAAAGTAAATATGACAGGGATGAAGGACAATAACACATTTTCTTCCTCTTATGATATCTTTCCTATCCCTTTGGCATATTATGTCCCATCTCAGGTAATGACTTAGCTTTCGGTAGCACTTCTCTGCATTATTAATGTCCCTTATTTAGCTCTTGAGCATTTAGCTCTTGAATCCACCCACATCAATGCCGGCTGCCGCTTGGTCGATTTTGATGACAAAAATAACAAATTAGAAGTACAGCATTTGTTTACACAGTGCACATTAGGCGGGTAGTTATCAAATAAGAACTGTATTACCACCTTAAATTACCTTGAAAATAAAATCGATAGCTTATTTAAACTCCCAGCAAACATACCACCACCACCACCAACAAAAATTATTGCCCCAGGAAACAAAGCAACAACTTTCGATAAAAAAAAAGTGCAAATAGACTCATGAAAAACAAAAGTTCTGGGAGCAAAGACGCAGGATAGAATGGTAGCTTCAGGGAAGAGAGTTAGTTCTAGATGCAATGCAATTTATTTCTTATTTAATGGGCAAGGAATAAGACAATGGGTACGTGTATGCGTGTGTGATTTATTTTGGTGCGTGCAATGGTAGTTGCTGGGTTCCAAGTATCCCCCAATTGTTTCCCTCTTTCGGTTATAAAAGCTCCACTTGATAGAATGGCAGTTCATCAATAGTGCTGTATAAACTGTGGGGGCGAAAAACACAGACACAAACAAACACCAGACTCCGGAGTTACTCAAAGTGAAATGACACTTAACACTCCATAATGTGATCTCTTAACATTTCCTTTAATATGAAAAATCCGATGGGGGTGTGGTTATATTGAGGTGCACTACAAGGCAAAGGGGAAGTTTAAATATTTATCTATGTATTCACTTTATTTCGACCTCTCCTTTCTCCCCAGTAGGGACCAAGGTGGCTTAAATCACTGTCCTTTCCTCCATTTTATCCTCACAACAAGCCTGTGGATGGGTTAGGCTGAGAGTGTGTGACTGGCCTGAGGTCACCTAGCTACTTCCCAAGGCATGAGTGGGGATTCTCTTGACATTTCCCTGACAGATGTCAGGAGGCCGTGATTCGGTGGCAGACCAACTGTTTCACATGCTGAAGTTCCCAGGATCAGTCTCCAGTATCTCCAGTTAAAAGGATCAGGCAGTAGGTGATCTGAATGACCTCTATCAGAAGAAGAAGAAGAACTCTCTGAGCAGCTTACAATCGCCTTCCCTTCCCCTCCCCACAACTGACACCCTGTGAGGTAGGTGGGGCTGAGAGAGCTCTGAGACAGCTGTGACTGACCCAAGGTCACCCAGCTGGCATTATATGGAGGAATGGGGAATCAAACTCAGTTCTCCAGATTAGAGTCTGCTGCTCTTTACCACTACACCAAATGGAGACCCTGGCAATCTGTTTTCCTAGCCTGAAATGGCCCTGAAGGGTACTATTTGCCCCACTGGTAAAACCTGATCTCTCTCCATACCCATGGAATCCCCAAAGGAGCCAATAGCTCTCCCAGGGCTGTTTCAGTTCATAAAAATGTCATGAGGGGAAAGCTTAAGCCTCCCCTCTCTGTGAGTCATCATGGTTTCAGTCCAAATGAGGCCCTCACATTCTCAAGGACTGAGTACTGAGCAGGGAACTCATAGGGCATGTGTAATCACCAGGACCCAGGCAGAATGTAAGGAAAACATAATATGTGGCTAGGCCCTGCATCAGACCAGTGGTCTATCAAGGTCAGTAGTGTCTACTGTGCCTGGAGCAGATTGCCAGTGTCTCAGCTAAATGTTCAAGTGCTAAATTCAAGAGTTAAATAAGGGACATTAATAATTGGAAAGACATAAGCTCCCTCTCCCAGCACATCATGGTCCTGATTTGAATCGGGACCATACATACCAGGGTATTAAGGTCCCAGTGGGGAATTTGTCATATATGTCCAATTAAAAGTCCTTGCAACAGACAAGGACTTTGTAGCATGTGTAAGGCCCTTTTGACTTTGGAAGTGAATGAGGGTTGGCTCTGGTTAGTGCTTGGTTGAGAGAACACCAAGGAAGTCCAGGGTTGCTATGCAAAGGCAGGCAATGGCAAACCACTTCTATTTGTCTCTTGCCTCAAAAACTCCATGGGGTCACCATAATGGCACTTTCTACCACCATAAGGCCGTTTAGTGTGTCATATCACACACACAAGCTCCCTCCAGTTCAGTTATGATCCTGTCAGGGAAATGGCATGATCAAAATTGCCCCACCTAACAGCAAATTTCTAACGTTAAAAAAATGGCAAACCACATGTAACCTTTCTGAGAGGCACAGAGTGAAAAAGAAGCACAGTTACCTTGCTTGTTTCTACTGAGCCTCACAGCCAGACGGAGAACCATTCGACCATGAACCCTTGTTCTGACATAAATAAAATATGGGACTTAAGCAGGCATGTTTAGATTCTTCGGTTATAAAATTTGATCAAGAAATATACAAGAAATGTTGGTTACAAAGAGCTTATAAAAACCCTAGGTCACCAACCCTGTTCCTTCATAGTTGGTTTGTTGGCTCTCTCCTCCTGTCTTCTAATTCTACTTTTATATACATCTTTCTTTCAGAAACTTATCTTGAATTCCTGATGTCCTCAACAACAAGGATGTCATAACAGAAGACTGATACTCTAATCAACAGCAAAGAATTAAAACAACCTAGATGCCTGTCTTCTTCACAAGGGAAGGAGGCTATCAAACCCAAAAGTCAACAGGCATCCATCACAAGGAGAGCCATCACAGATCTACCACCCAGTTTCCGGATTGGTCTTCATATGCCATTTTAAGTTTCCTGGAAATTCAACCTGCCTATTCCACAGGATAAATGTTTCAAGGCACCTCACCTAAGACCCTGAGTAAACATAGCAGTCATTTAATTTATTCATCAATGATCTGGAACTAGGGTTGAGTAGTGTAGTGGCCAAATCTGCAGATGACACCAAATTATTCAGGATGGTGAAAACAAGGTTGTGAAGAGCTCCAAGAGGACCTCCACAAATTGGATGAGTGGGCAACGATGTGGCAAATGAAGTTCAGTGTTGGTAAGTGTAAGGTGATGTACGTTGGAGAACAAATCCCAAGTTCAAGTATAGTTTAATGGGGTCTGAACTTGCTGAGACTGAGAGGGGTCATAGTGGATAGTGGATAGCTCAACGAAGCTTGCTAATCAGTGAAATTGTCAAACCTGTGTTGCAGCGCAAAAGGCAAACTCTGTGTTCGGAATTATTAGGAAGAGGATTGAGAATAAAACAGCTGATATTGTAATGCGGCCACGTTTGGAATACTGTGTACAGTTCTGGTCACCATATCTCCAGAAGGACATTGCAGAGCAGGAAAAAGTACAGAGGGGGGCGACCAAGATGATTAGGGGCTTGGAGCACCTTCTCTATGAGGAAAGGCTGAAGAGTCTGGGACTTTTCAGTTTAGAAAAGAGATGGAGGATAAGTCTATCAATTGCTACTAACCATGCTGATTGAGAGGAACCTCCACATTCAGAAGCACTAAAACTCTGAATCCCAGAGCCAGGAGGCAACAACAGGGGAACACTCTGTACCCTGTTGTTGGATATCCAGAGGAACTGGTTGGCCACTGTGTGAGACAGGACCACACATGAAGCTGACTTATATTGAACCAGACCTTTGGTCCATCAACGTCAGTATTGTCTACTCAGACTGGCAGCAGCTCTCCAGGGCCGCTGGCAAAAGTCTTTCACATCACCTATTGCCTGATCTTTTCAATGGGAGATGCTGGGAATTGAACCAGAGACCTTCTGTGGTGCTCTTCCACGGAGCCACAGGCCCTTCCAGTGCTGGACTAGATAGACCATTGGTCTGATTCAGCAGAGCTCATGTTATGTTCTTATCCTCACAATCACCCTGTGAAGGGAGAATGGCAGACTGGCTCACTATTCCATGCTGGCTTTTGGGGAGAAGTGGTGACCAGTGCTTACATTTGAACCGTTTATTCATTCAAATACTTGTATACTGTCTTTCTTCATGCACACTGAGCCCAAGTAAGCACCCATCAGTATCTATGGATGGGGAGTTAATGCCTGACCAGGCTCAGGAGGGACATCCTTGGGATTAGACTCCATCACTTAGCTTTAGAACAAGGGGGAATGGTTCATCTGCTCTCTGAGCAAATTTTTGTGAGCATGTGGAAGGGCAATGCAAAGATTCTTTTCCCTAGGCATACCAGCACTGGGTGGGTGGGGGAAGCAGTAGAGTTTGCAGAGTGGAAGAGCTAATCCTTTTGTCTGGTTTCCTCCTGTCCATTCTGCTGCTCTCCCTTTATTACCTACATAGCTATTCTTAGGGACTTCCTGGCTTTTGGCTCCTCTCCTTGCTCACTCTCCCTCTGACCTCTAAGAGGGCAACTTCTGTGCTCAGCATCTCTCCATATCGTCTACTTAGTCATGTCTTGCCTTTCATATCACAGTATGGATTTCTTTAACTATAAAGAATATCCATTTCTTTCTTAAAGCAACAAGGCACATGCAGACTTTGTCCTAAAGCAGTCTCCCTCCTCCAATTGGACACAGCCAGTGCCAGCTAACAGCACAGGGGCTGAGAGGCAAAACATGGCAGCATTGCCAAGCTGACTTTTGAGCCATAGTATTGTTGTTGTTGTTCACATCATGGACCACATCACGCCAGGCCCTCCTGTTTTCCACCATCCTCCGGAGTTTGCTTAATTTCATGTTCATTGCCTCGATGACACTGTCTAATCATCTCATCCTTTGCTGTCCCCTTCTTCTTTTACCTTCAATCTTTCCCAGTATCAGGGTCTTCTCCAGTGAGTGCTCCCTTCTCATTTGGTGACCAAAGTATTTGAGCTTCAGCCAGAGTGGGATTGCCCCAAATGCTGGAAAACCTGTGGGCAGCCCACTGATAGGGTGATCCACACTAATATGTTTAAACCAGTTGCACAGATCAGCTGTTAGTCCATTTCATAGTCTTGTGTCTTCAGTTCAAGATGGTGATGGGCTTAGATGCAAAGTTCAGAAAATGCATTCCTTGATTATACAAAACTGAAGGTCCCAAATTGCTTTGACATCCCCCCCCATTGCTATCTGGCAATCGTAGTGAATGACACTAATGATCTCCAAAACAGGCACATTAGGTCAAAATCAATCAAATCAAATGAATCTGAGCCATTTATTTCAGCATCCTTCCATATACAAAGGTTGCAATTAAGATCTAGAAGTTGCAGAAATGGGTATCTGATTTGAAGTCATCAGTTCCTATATGGAAGATATATTTAAATATGTATCAGCAAGTAAGTACACAGACTACAAAAGAAAGCAAAACAATTAGGACCTTTCTTGACTAATGTGGGCCAAATACTACAAATGTTTCTGCCACAGCCATTTTTTATCAGGATTAAGCAGAGGGCTGGATCCAGCCAGCTTTAATCTTGCCTGTTTAATCTTGGCCACTTCCTCTCCTTACTGGAGCCCCCATCTCATATGGCTTTTTCCATGAGAGTCCCATGATTTCCAGCATAGTCTTTTGGGTGGTCAAAGGAAAGCCACTTTTCATCAAAGAAAAACCTGGCTGGATCCAACCCAAAGAAAAAGTGTTAATAATAGCATAATCATTTGTCCACTTTCACAAGCAGGGATAATTGTTTCCCCAAGTTCACTGGAGGATGCAGTCCTCACTCCTTTTATATGCATGGATGAAATTCCGCATTAGATCATTTGCGTCAGAACACCAAATCCTACTGAGCACCTCCACCTTTTGAGTCAGCTTCTCTCCATGGGCTTACATTGCCTTTGGTAGATCAGCAGGCAACCCGCACAGGGCATCTCAACAGCTCATTTTTGTGATCTGTTTAAATTTCTGGGGCATTTATACATGCCTCAAAGAGAGAGACTGGAAATCTGGAAGCCAAGTGAAATTGACACCCAAAAAGCCACAAGGAAGTCCTGCAGCCTTCCAGAAAGTGAGCACACAAGATGCTAATGAAGAACTTGTTGTTTGTTATAAGCCTAATATATGCTAAAGCCTTCTGGAGAACTGAGCGATGAGGTTCCCCGCTGTTTTATCACATGAGAGCTGCTGATGCTGATGCTTTATTTTGCCCAGGGATAGAAACATAGCAAACTGACACAGTGGGTTATGGGCTGAGTATGTGAAGCCGGAGACTGAGAATGCTCAAGCTAATCATCCCTTAAAGGGGGGAATCATATCCCATTTTTTTATCTGCCAAGGATCTGCTGTCAACGGAGATTTAGAGACATCATAATACTGTACAATGGCAGCCTCTGTAAGTGGCCTGATATGGTGTACAGAGAGAGAATACTCTAGGCTACGGCAGTAACAGACGTTTGAAGTTAAAACAAAGTTTAAAAATACCTACAAAGATATATTTACTTGACCTGGATGGCTCCAGCAAGCCTGATCTCTTCAGATCTCTGAAGCTAAGCAAGGTCAGCCCTGGTTAGTATTTGGATGGGAGACCAACAAGGAAGTCCAGGCTGCTACACAGAGGCAGACAATGACAAACCACTTCTGTTAATCTCTTTCCTTGAAAACCCTGTGGGGTCACCATAAATCGGCTGTGACTTGACATCATTTTCCACCACCACCACCAGGATATATTGCAGGAGAGGTCTACCTTCCTGTCCCTGGTTGAGCAATTAGATCTCTTGTACATAACCCCTAAAGATTTAAGAAAGGTTGCACAGACACCCCCACTGATGTTTAATAAGACTTATAATGTGTATAAAAACATCACTAAGGTTGCGTTCAGATATCACTTGTAACTCAGGTTAAGGGGAAATGTTTAGAAGCCCAGCTTGTTGCCTAGCTTGAATACACGCATCACTCTTTTTTCCTTCCTCCAACACTGCACCAAAAATAATAACTAAAATGTGAAATCCTGTGACCCATGACCAATGCAGGCATGCTTGCGGGCTAACCAGAGTTAATTTTTCCTTCATGAACTGGAATCCCAAACCACACTCTGAGAATCCCCATTAGTGGGAAGAAAACTCCAGGTAATGTGTGTGCCTGCATTCATATGTCACAGGGAACAAGAGTTAGTGTTTAACCATGATTTTCGGTGTGAGGATGAAGACGAGAGAAGGAAAGAATGAGGTGCACATGCAAGCCTGGTAACAAGCCATATTTATGCACAGTTTCCCTTAACCATGGCTTCATGTGAAATTTGAGCACAAACTCACCAACTCATGAGTGCATCAAAATGGTTAGGTAGATAACGAGTCCAGTAGCATCCTAGAGACCAAGATATTCAGGGGATGAGCTTTTAGCATTCAAAGTTCCCAAAGCTTTGACTCTTGAAAACTCATGTCCTGAAAATTGGTATCTATCTCCTGAAAATTTTGTTGTTCTCTAAGCTGCGCTTGCGCTTGTATCTAGCTGTTGTACTGCAGACCAAAATGGCTACTGTTATGTACTGAATGTGAATCGCTCCTATCTGTTCACATGTTAAGCTTGAGTCTGAATGTGGCTCTTCAGATGTCGCATTGCTATTGGTCGGTTTCTGCGAAACCTGTGTAATTACCCAATCACTGAGTGATATTGTTGCAAAGAGGGAACGGTCCTGATTGGCCTTTATCCCTGTATCCTGATTGGCTTTTATCCCAGCGTTGCTATTGGTTTTTATCTGACTATGGGTGTGGCTTTGACAGCCCGGGAGAGTTTAAAAGAAGGAGTTGTGCTTCCCTTGTGTGTGTTCAGTCGTGTGTTCCTGACTTACAGTTGCTGTTTAATAAAGCTGAAATCACTTGAAGCTGAATCCTTTGTTGAGTCTCATACTTAACAGCTACCCTCTGGGGAAAAAAAAATCAAAATTGTTAGGTTACAAATCTGATAGCATTACTACAACAATCTGGAATGGGAAGACTCATCATGCCTTAGCTCAGTGGTAGAGCATCTGCTTTGCATGAAGAAGGTCCCGGTTTCCACCCTTACATCTCCAGTAAAAAAGGCTCAGATAGTGGGTGATATGGAAAACCTCAACTCAAGGCCTGATTCCTAGCTGTTTGGACTATACTTGTAGACTTCATGTCATTTTGAATCTTACCAGAGCTGGGTAGGATACATCACTGATGAAGCCCTAAGAAACAGCAAAGCAACCTAGGTGTGCTGTCACTGCTCCTTCAGTTCACACTGTAGCTAGTCTTAAGCCCATGCCGTCCACTGTGTGTTTTCTGCTTGAAACTCTTCTCTGCATCATGAGCCGGTGACTGCATCATTCTAAAGAGAGGCTTGTACTTTCAGGGACTATCAGGTCACTATTTAACTGGTGTAGATGTCATTTACGCATGGTGGCAAAATAATTTGTCATGTGTATCGTTTATAATTGTAAGAACTGTATAAGAAGACGGAAGTCTCGAGTGTGATTTGTACAGCATGACAGATTATTCTGGTTATTTGCACAACTGTATTCGCTGTATTTCCATTTTTGTGTGGTTGTTAACTTCCAAGTGCTGGCTGGAGATCTCCTGGGATTACAATGATCTCCGGGTGACAGAGATCAGTTTGCCTGGAGAAAACGGCCTCTCTGAAAGGTGGACTCTTTGGCATTGTATCCCATTCAAGTCCCTCCCCTTCCCAAACCCCGCCCTCCTCAGGCTCCACCCCCCAAATCTCCTGATATTTCCCAACTTGGAGCTGGCAACCCTACTTATTGTTATTTTCTTCTTTTGACAGTTTGCAATTACTTAATTTTTTTTATTCCACAGGACTGTGTGATTGTAATGATTCACAACATTTTAGGCTTTGAGTTGTATTGCAGACAGCAAAACTGTAACACTTTGGATGCAAAGATAGGTGAGCTTGCAAGTCATCTTTGCTGTTTTCTTCTCACTTCCGCCTGCCACCTTTTGGGATGGTGATGGGGTGCTGAGTATTACTCTTCTTACAGGGTGCTAAAAGGCAACTGTGTCTTCAGTCATGCTGCCGGTCCTACAGAGAGGAAAAACACACGTGTTAAAAAAAGAGATGTCACTTTGGAAATTGATCTGCGAACTTCCAGCTTCTTTGTGTTAATTCCGCAAGGAAATAACACTTATGTGTTGATGTTTCACATCTACCCTGATGCTGTGATGTTAAAAGCAGGTCAGTACTGAAATATCACAGAACACAAGGCGGGAATGTTCATTGCCTTTCCTTTTGAGAATAGGAGAAGAAACAGAAGTTCCACGATATTTTCCACAGGGGTTTATCTGGGACTTTTCTTTATATTTCTGTCCCAGTATTTAAACCCTGCTATTCATCCCAATGGGAATTGAAACTAATTAATAACATCATTCTCCTGTCTTCCATTTTATCTAGGTATGGGCTGTGGCTCAGTGGTGGAACATCTGTTTGATGTGCTGAAGCTCCCAGGTTCAATCCTTGGCAGCTCCATTTAGAAGGATAGATTTTCAGGATATAAGCTTCTGAGAGTCAAAGCTCCCATCTTCAGATACAAATGGGAACTTTAGCTCTTGCAGGTTTATACCCCCCAAATCTTATCGGTCTCTAAGCTGCTACTGGACTCAAATCTAGCTGTCCCCTGAAACTAAGTTAAAAGGATCAGGTTGTAGGTGATGCAAGAGACCTCTACCTGAGATCTTGGAGAGCTGCTGCCAGTCCGAGTAGACAGTGCTGACGCTGATGGACCAGTGATCTGATTCGGTAGAAGGCAGCTTTATGTGCTCATCCTTGCAATAAAAACTCTATGAGGTTGGTTAGGCTGGCAATAAATGCCTGACCCAAGGCCACCTACTGAATTTTCATGGTAGAGTAGGGATTTGAACCTGGGTCTCCCTGATCCTAGTCCAGCTCTCTAATTACTATACTAGCTCTCCAATGTGGCTCTCTGTTCTTATTGGGCAGTAAATATTTATGATGTTAGATATTAACAGGAATGGTATTTTTTTTCAGACACGCCATAAATATCCATGCCTCTGTGCAGTGTTCCCTTTAAGTTGAGTTAGTGTGAGCTAGCTCACAATTTTTTAACCTCTGGCTCACACATTGTTGTCTTAGTTCAGGAAGGATGGCTCCAGAGCAAACTAATTTATGCAGTATCCAAATTGATCGCTCACAACATTAATGCCAGCAGCTCACCAAGTAGAATATTTGCTCATAAGACTCCACAGCTTAGAGGGATCATTACCTCTGTGGCTTTATTAAGTTTTATTTCATTTGGGGTGGGGAGGAATTTGGGGTTCTGTTACTGTCTGATGTCAGATTGTTTATACTGCATCATATTGGTACAGTTTTACAGTTTTCTGGTAAATCACCTTGAGCCAGGGGAAAGACATGATATATATGTATAGACAAACAAAGGATAGCAGGAGCAAGTGAGAGCAGCAGCAAGTGAAATGTTCAGCTTCTCATTTCCATGCTTCATCACATCATGCAACCCTCCTTCCAGGAAAGGTCAATGGAGCCACTGCTACCTTTTAACATGCTACCTTCCTTCCTTTCAAAACCCTGGTATTAAAACGATATGCTTTCCTATGAAGAGATCTCATTTTCATAAAGTTGCTGTTGTGCAAGCTCCCAGCTGGAGACTGGCGTGATTTTTATTTGTTCAAGGAATGTCAATACTGGTAGAAATGGGATGAGGAATGTAATATTTCCCTTTGAAAGAGAATATATATATTTGTTGATGGTCTTGGAACTGAGCTTCTGCTGCCACATTTTGATCTTAGTGGTATGGCTAAAAACAACAACAACAACAACAACAATAATAGTGTGCCATCAAGTTGCAACTGATCCCAGGACCATGAGGTTTTCAATGCAAGGGATGAGCAGAGGTTGGTTTGCCACTGTCTTCCTCTGCATAGCAACTTCCATCTTCCTTGATGGTCTCCTATCCAAGTACTAACCATGGCTGACTCTACAAACTATAGATTTTGTTAATATGGAGATAACTCTAGAAGGGCTCACAGCAATTAAGTCTGTCCTTTTTGGGGGTACCATACTTTGTGCACACAAAGAAAACTAGCAAGACTCATTGGTTGTCCAGGAACATTTTGCATTCTTATATCACAACTCCTTTTCATTTTTGACAGAAATCAAACACATCTGCTGTTTTTATGTCACAGAGAAGCAATGAAAGGGTGTCTAGTCAATAAACAATAACGTTATCAAGTTTTCATCCTCTAGTGCATATTTGCATTTTGCCCCCCATTATGAAAAAGAATTGGTAGGCAGTAAGTATAGTTCAGGAATGCTAGTAATAAATAACAGCATACTACTTATTTTCTCACAGAAATGCAAGGCATAAAATTAAAAACTATAAGTACAATTTTAAAACTACAAAAAAAACTACGATAAAAAACAATCAGGATGTCTATAGACATTGAAACTTATGACAACTTTATGAAAATATGAAAACAGTTGCAAAGATGAAGAGTTGTGATGGACATATGTTTCAATAACTGCAGTGGCATCCTATAGAAAGCAAATGGACAGTTCTATCCAGCAGTGCTACACATCTGTTGCATTTGGTGCTGTCAAGCTCCTCATCAATTTGGTTCAAAATGGAATTGGACCAGGAAAGCATCCCATATTCTGAGCCCAGTTCAGGTCCTATTGCAATCTCAGTGACATCATCAGGTCATGATAGAATCTCAATATCTCCCTATTACTTTGCCAAGGGCATATAGTTTCTAGGCAGGGAAGTCAAGGATAGTTTCCAGGGTAGTTAACTGGCAGGGGTTTTTTTTACACAGGGAAATGTCTATTTCCCAAGTCCTTGGTGACTGGGAAACTGCCATAGCAGTAGTCCAGCAGGTTCCAAGGAGAAAGGAGTGGGGAATCCAACAAGGCCTCACTGCCATTATTGCCACAAGAATGATCAGTGAGAAGGTGGGAGGCAAATGAGAAGAGAGGCAGGCAGAAAGGGAAGAATTCTTCTCTAACTTACCTGAACCGTAGAAAAGCCTAAAGCAATAATGCTTATCTTGGATTGGCATGGAAGTTTATAAACTACCTTTGTTTGTATTCAGAACTGGAACAATGTCACCTTCAATAGCATCACTAGCTGCAATCCATTTCACACTTTATTAAAAAGTATCAAGAATGTGCATTCTTATTGAAACAGTTGCTCTGTGGGTGCCAAAATGCCTTTCATACTGGAGCACAGTATGGTCTTCAGTCCTATTTTTCACCATACCTATCTCTCTCAACTTAAGAGTAACTGTAGATAGGTGCCTCAATATGAAGACTCATAGCTCAGTGGCAAAGCTCGTGTTTTGCATTTGTAACAGCCAGAATGGTACGATAGATAGAATATCTGACTATGGCCTATTATGCATGGGTGTTTTGTCTCACTTTTTCCATGCATGCCCATCAGGTTTCCTTTTTCATTCTGCATTGTTTTTCCTCCTTTCAGAGCTTAGTTTGCTTTCCGTTCGCTGTTTCTCTGGGCTTCCTGAGAGTGCCTTTGTGCTGGTTTTTCCCTTGCTTCATTTCCAAGCTGAAGGTAGTTCAAAAGCATACAGATTCCCTCAGATTCCTCTGCCCTGAAGATAGTTCAAAAGCATACAGATTCCGCCCCTTGAAGGCCACTCCCATGGTGGGATAATCTGGATGGCAGAAGAAGGCAGCACAGAGCTGTACCTACGGGGAGCCATCAGTTCCCCACAGGCACAGCAAGTCCAGCTGGTCTGCCCTCTCTTGCTGCCCAGTTTAAACCTGGTGGCAGGAAAGGGCAGTCCAGCTGGAATCGCTGCAGAATAAATACATCAGGGGAAAAAGAACGGTGCATACTGCAAGCACAGAATCCGAAGTCAAGCTTAAAGGCTTGACTGCTCGGATTCTCTGCAGTAAGCTATGCATCTGTAATAAGCCTATGACTAGGAATGCCCAGCTTCAGATCCCAGCTCAGCCATGAAGCTCACTGCATGATTTAGGCCTATCTCAGAAGGATGCTCCAGGGAGGGGGAGAGGGATGAAGGAGGAGAGGAGTTGCTTGCAGGAAGGGTGTGTAAGAAACCTAGAGGCTTGGATTGTTCCCTTCATGCTTCTCTCTGTCTGCTGTGGACACTTTCTTCTTCTTTGGCTTTCACTTCCTCTGCCGCTAACATTTCTGTGTGTGCAAGGATCCCATATGCATGCAGAGGCACTAGTGACAGAAGAAGCGAGCATTGCACTGGAGGAAACTCTCTGCAGTTGCCAGAGAGAAATGTGAGGGGAACAATGTCATAAAACCCAAGCCAATATATTCATGGTATCTAAGCTCCAAGGATCAATCCAGTTACTGCATTTCTAACAACAGACAAGAAAAGACCTCTTCCAGAGACCTTGGAGTACTGCTGTCAATTGACAGTAGGCCACAACAGGGGGTACAAGGTGAATCAGTTTCATGTATTAGTATGCTGTTCTGCTATTGTAATCCAAGAACAAGAGTCTCTTATTAACTATCAGCCCGAATAACAAAGCGTGCAAGCATTCAGGTTCTCCAAAATTTTCTATCAGGTTGGATGTATTATTTGTTTGGCCTTTCTAAAAGGTATTACATGGCTTTTTTTTTTTTTTGCTATGGATCACTAGGGTTGACTGTCAGCATAATGTATATATGAAGCTGGCAAGATTGTCAGCAGTCAGAATAGATCAGTTCCATCTACTTGACAGATGTAGCTAGTCAGGTGATAAATGTTGCATCAGCCAGGCAGCCTGACTCAGCATATTCTGACAATTAGACAAAGTGTCTAGTGATTGGCTGGCACTGTGTATATATGTGTTTAGTGTCCAGCAGCTCTCTCTCTCCCAGAGAGACTGGTTGCAGCGTAGCACTTTGTCCTTCTGTGAAATAATTGTAAGTAAGCTCCAGCTCTGTAAATAAATCTGTACATAGCTTTCAGCTCACGGCTCTGCATTCATTCTTTACGGTGGCGCGCACCCGCTACCGACAGGGTTATGGGCCCAGCCTGAGCTGTTAGCGGGCTAGTACAGTAGCAGAGTGAAGCTGAGTGAAGCTGTGGAGAATCAGTTCCTGAAGGAGCAGTGATTTCTCTGGAAGCAGTTTTCAGCACAACGTGGAGCTAGCCAGCATTTCTGCAGAGGACGAGAAACCTCTGTCCAGCTTGGTGAAGGCAGAGGCGTTGGAGGAGGCAGACCAGTCTGTGGAGCAGCTGTTGCCAAGGTCGTTTTGGCGTGGAAGGAGAAGTGAGTACGAGATGGCTCTTTCCTCAACTACACTGTTAGTGGATAAGCTAACAGACTCTAATTATGCTGTGTGGTCTATCCGGCTGAAGCATTTACTTAAAAAGGAGGGTCTGTGGACTTGTGTCAGTTCCCCTCCAGCCGCTCCTGACGAGGACGAAAAGGAGCAAGATGAGCGTGCCTTGGCTCATATCGTGCTGAGCTTATCAGACTCTCAATTACTGCATGTTTCTACTTTAGAAACGGCCAAGCTTGCGTGGGAGGCTTTGGCAAACATTCACGTTCAGAAATCAGCCTCTTCAATTATAGCACTCACCAGGAAGCTCTATCGCACTGTGCTCTGCCAGGGGCAGCGTGTCAGAAGTCATGTTGATGCTTTGACTGAGTGTTTCCAGGCTCTTGCAGCACGAGGTAAAGACTTTTCTGAGCTTGACAGAATATATGTTCTTTTGTCATCTTTGCCTGACAAGTACAATGCATTAATCTCATCGTTGGAGAGTTATAAGCCTGAGGAATTAAGATGGGATTCAATCGTGGGTCGCCTGCTTGATGAGGAAGCGCGTTGGAATGCAAAACCCAGTTTTGGAGCTGCAGCAGCCTCCTGTTTCCGGTCAGAGGAGTCAGCGTCTGTTGGCAGTGTTTTCAGCTCTGGAATGTGTCCGGGCAAGCCACCTTTTGCAGTTTCCAGGAAAAAGCGTTGTTTTAAGTGCGGCTCTGAAAAACACATAGCTCGTTTCTGCCCCAAGCGGGAGCAGTCTCGCCAGAAATCATCTGTTCAACAGTCTACTGAGCAGCGAACTCCAGCCTCATTTTCAAGTTCTGTCCAGAAGAATCGCCTTACTTTGGTGACAGTTGGGAAGGGGCTAGGCTGTGTAAAATATTTGCTTGATTCAGGAGCTAGTAAAACTGTTGTGAAAGACAGGCATTTGCTGACCAGTGAAACTGCTGCAGAGGTAAGCTCTGTCTGTCTAGCTGATGGCAGAGAAGCCTCTGTAATTTGTAAAGGCAGCGTGTTTATTCCAGAATTGAATTGTGAGATAAAAAACGCACTCTGTGTTCCAAGTTTGGAAAATAATTTACTTAGTATACAATCACTCACTGAGAAAGGGTTCAAGATAATTTTTGAAAATGATGAATGCCTTTTATGTGAGGGTGATGTAATAATGGCTCGGGGCAAGCTGCAAGATGGTGTTTATGTGCTTAGCAGTGAATGTGTGCAGGCACAGTCAGTTATCCAGAATGTTAACCCTCTGCATTCTAACTGTTCTCATCTTTTCCATAGAAGGTTTGCACATACCAGCTTCCATACTTTGGGCAAAACTTTTGATTGTTTGGGCAAAACTGATGTGTCTCACTGTGACAACTTTCTTGATTGTTCTATTTGCAAGCAATCCAAGTCCCAGGCTCACCCGGTTGCCAAGGTGAGCAGTAGAGTCTCTGAGGAGCCTCTTGAGCTTGTTCATGGGGATGTAATTGGTCCACTGCCCCCCACAGTTTCTGGGTGTCGTTTCTGTTTGGTCTTGGTGGACGACCATTCACATTATGGTTGGGTTTTTCCATTAAAGCACAAGTCACAAGTGTGTGCAACAATTAAATACTGGGCTGCTAATGTGGAGAAGCAATTACAATGTCCTCTTCGTGCCTTTCAATCTGATATGGGTGGGGAGTTTCTGAGTGAAAGTCTCCTTCAGTTTTTCCAGTCACATGGGATTGTACATAGGCGGACAAATGTGGCACAGCCCAGAGAGAATGGCCTAGCAGAGCGTAGAAATGGTGTGTTGCAGACCATGGTCCATTCAGTACTTACTGATGCCAAGTTACCTTTTTCTTTTTGGGGAGAAGCAATTAAATATTGCCAGTATACTTTAAACCGTCTCTGGACCAAATCCATTGATCAAATCCCCTACACCGTTCTGTTTGGCACAGAGCCCAGCATAGATCATTTGAGAATCTTTGGTGCAAAGGCATGGGTAAATGTTCCTTTAAGCAAGAGGCGAAAGGGACAGAAAAGGGCTCAACTTCTAACTTTTGTTGGGTATCAGAGTGGCATGAAAGCCTACCGGTTTGCCACTAAGGATAATGCTGTGGTTTTCAGTCGCTCAGCAAATTTTTGTGAACATAAAAACTGGGCTGATATTCATGATAATGACTTGCCTTCACAGGTAATTTTTCCTGTTGCTGGTGCTGAGCAGAGTGCTCAAGGTCGAGCTGAAACTAACTCAAAGAAGCTTTCTCCTACCAGGTCTTTATCTGAAGCTGATAAGACGGAACAGCAGCCAGAAAGCAGCCAGCAGTCGCAGCTGCGTGTGTCTACCAGGAGCAACAAAGGCATTCCGCCCCAACGTTATGGAATTAATCATGTTTATATTCCTAACACTGTTGATGATGTTTTTGCTTTGCAAGGGGCCGAGCGGGAAGCGTGGCTTGAAGCCATGAAGGCAGAACATGCCTCTTTGCAGAATTATAAAGTGTGTTCTCCTGCACAGTTGCCAGAGGGCAAGAAAGCTTTGGGCTGTCGCTGGTTATTTAAGGTTAAATCAACCAAGGATGGATCTTTAACTTATAAAGCTAGACTTGTCGCAAAAGGCTACGCCCAGGTTGAAGGTCAAGATTATGATGCTTGTTTCTCTTCTACTGTGAAGATGGAAAGTGTAAAGACAGCATTGGCTCTAGCTTCTAAACTTAATATGAGTGTTACACATTTTGATTTTGACACAGCGTATTTAAATGCTGATCTCAAGGATGAGCTGTACATGCAGCAAATACCAGGGTTTCAATTTGCCGATCCAAACTTAGTTCTGCGTTTACATAAAGGCCTCTATGGTCTCAAACAGAGCGCTTTTCTTTGGCAGGACTGTTTGTACAATGCACTGACGCAGCTAGGATTCAAACAGAGTGTTGCTGATCCTTGCTTGTATAGCATATCTGTACACGATAAGCTTTGCTTGGTCTTGGTTTTTGTTGATGATCTCCTATTTCTGCATCTTACAAACAAGCAGCTTTCGTGGTTTAAAAGCACTGTGCAACAATTGTTTAAAATAAAAGATTTGGGGTCTGTGAAAAACTATTTGGGCATCACAGTACAGAGAAATGCTCAAGGGATGTTTGAGCTGAGTCAAGCAGACAAAATACAGGCATTGCTAGATAAATTTAAAATGGGTGAATGTAACATTGTTGGAACTCCAATGTCTACTGATTTTTGTAAGCCTGTAAATAGCCCAGAGTTCGCTGACAAGCAATTGTATCAGTCATTGGTGGGGTCTTTGTTATATTTGAGTTGCTGTACTCGCCCTGATATATGCACTGCTGTACATTGGCTAACCCAAAAGTCTTCCTCTCCCACAGATCATGACTGGCAAGCTGCTAAGAGAGTTCTACGTTTTCTAAAAGGGTCAATAAATAAAAAACTTGTTCTGGATGTGTCCAGCACTCAGCAGCTGTTTGCATACTGTGATGCCAGTTGGGGGAGAGATCTGATGGCAGATCTACCACAGGGTATGCAATATGTGTATATGGCGCACTTGTATGTTGGAAAACAATCCGCCAAAATCATATTTCAGCCAGCTCTTGTGAGGCGGAATATTCATCGATAAATGAGTGTGTGTTACAGATGGAATGGTTTATGCATCTGTTAAAAAGTTTTGATATAAATTGTCTTTTGCCTGTTAAACTTTTTTGTGACAGCAGTTCAGCTAGGCAACTTGCTACAGGTCAACAGGTACGCTTCAGAAGCAAGCATGTGGTTGTGCGTTACCAAAATGTAAGAGATGCTGTTCAAAGAAAATTTGTATCCATTGAACCGTGCACCTCTGAATCAAATGTTGCCGACATCTTTACTAAAAATTTATGTAAAGAAAAATTTGTTTATTTAAGTGGAATGCTTGGTCTGACTGTCTGAAATCTTGAGAGGCGTGTCAGCATAATGTATATATGAAGCTGGCAAGATTGTCAGCAGTCAGAATAGATCAGTTCCATCTACTTGACAGATGTAGCTAGTCAGGTGATAAATGTTGCATCAGCCAGGCAGCCTGACTCAGCATATTCTGACAATTAGACAAAGTGTCTAGTGATTGGCTGGCACTGTGTATATATGTGTTTAGTGTCCAGCAGCTCTCTCTCTCCCAGAGAGACTGGTTGCAGCGTAGCACTTTGTCCTTCTGTGAAATAATTGTAAGTAAGCTCCAGCTCTGTAAATAAATCTGTACATAGCTTTCAGCTCACGGCTCTGCATTCATTCTTTACGGTGGCGCGCACCCGCTACCGACATTGACAACTTTTTTCTGTTGTAATTGTTCTTTGTGAGGGAAGGTGGCATAGTGTAGCCTGACTTTGTTAGATCCCAGAAGCAAAATAGGGTTGGTACTTGGATGGGGGACCACCAAGGAAGACTCCGCAGAGGAAGGCAATGGCAAATCATCTCCTGCTTCTCATTTGCCTTGAAAACCTGGCTGGGGTCACTGTAAGTTGATTGCAACTTGATAGAAGAAGGAGGAGGAGGAGAAGAAGAAGAACTGGATTTATACCCTGCCCTTCACTCAAAGTCTCAGAATGGCTTACAATCTCCTTCCCTTCCTCTCCCCACAACAGACACCCTGTGAGGTAAGTGGGCTGAGAGAGCTCTGATAGAAGTGTTCTTGAGAGAGCAGCTCTGAGAGAACTGTGACTGACCCAAGGTCACTCCAGCAGCTGCATGTGGAGGAATGGGGAATCTAACCTGGTTCTCTAGATTAGAGTCCGCCACTCTTAACCACTACACCACACACAATTGCTCTTCACCTTATATGTTCTGGTTAGCAATTAGCTCTCTGTCTCTCCAGGTTTCCCTTCTAGTCCTTGCCTTGGAGTAGTTTTTAAGATGATACATAAAGGCTGGAATTCTTATCTGATTGATCTGGAATGATGTTTCCCTGCCATGCCAGATATTTGGAAGGGGGGTTATAAATGAAAGGAATAAAAATAGATCACAGTGATGGTTCCCACCACGACATTGCCAATCATATATGAAGATGGAAATGAGAGGTGGGAAAATAGAACCCTCTCTGGATTCAACTGATCAAAGCAGCTCATCTTCATTGTTTCATGGTAAAGCCAGCCCTGTTCTATTGGAAAAAAAACAGAATTTAATTTCAAGCAGATTTAGGAATGCGGTTTTTCTCATTTTAGGAGTCCATATGTGTTAGGCTACTTTACTGATGTATTTGCATTGCATTCCATCAGGCCATTCAGTGTGATTATTGCAAAGTGCACAGGTCTGAGTAGATTCGGGTGGGTAGCCATGTTGGTCTGAAGCAGCAGAACAAAATTTGAGTCCAGTGGCACCTTTAAGACCAAAAAAGTTTTATTCAAGGAATAAGCGTACACACGAAAGCTTATACTTTGGTTAAAACGTTGTTGGTTTTAAAGGTGCCACTGGACTCAAACTTTGTTCCACATGTCTAAGTATGCATACAAATAAATCCTAAATAGAAAGTTGGAAAATTACCCCCCTGCATTTTATAACATCTCTGTTTACCTTTACTAGGCACTTAGTTTACTTGTTTTGGCAACAGCAAAGCTGTTGCAATTAGCATTCTTTAAAAAAACAAAAAACAAAACCAAGCTGTTATGGGTATAGATGCTGGTGGTTTTACAAGCAGACAGTTTGTGCTGTGTTAGTCTGTAATGGAAGAAAATGGCTAATAAAATATACAACCTGACTTAAGAGAAAATAAAAGTTAGAATATGTTGTACTGTTGTTTTGAAGTTTTCTTTTTAAGCATTTGAGAGGAGGTGAAGTAGATATGTTCCCAAATGTTGAAGGTAGACATTTTATTTGTTTTCAGACCAATGGTCATGTTAGTTGTTTCTGCCATAGACCTGCTTGGCTCCCAGAATCCCTTCGCCCTTTGCACTCAGCTAACAACCAAGGGGTCTGGTGCTTAAAAAACTAACTTTCTACCTGCCTAGAGAATCAGAAACTCCTCTTTTCTGCCTGGGACGCCTCTTCTGGATTGGCTGCCACTACTAAAAGGAATCTTTTAAGGGGTCACTTGTCCCCTCTTCTCTCTTGGCCCATTTTCCCAAGGCCAGAGTCTACGTGCATGTATATGTTTTGTGTGAGAGTGAGAAAGAGGTTTTTCAGCTCTCCTTAGAGTTGCTAGGCAGTGCTTGACGACCAGATGGAGGGTTGTGGGCAGGGATACAGGGCAGACATGACACTGGCTGTGGAGTCACATCACTTCTGGTTAAAAAACCCAGAAGTGACACAGGTAGCTCTATGAATCACCTGCAACTCTATGGCAAACCCCTTTTGTCATTTTGTCTTTGTCACTCCCCCCTTTTTTAACTGGAAGTGACCTGATGCCACAGCTGGTATCCCTTTAAAAAATCCCCCCACAGCGGTGGACAACAAGAGCAGGGATTGGGGGATCCCCCCACCCTAACTGGAGGCCTGGCAGCCTGGTGTAGCCTAGAATAACCCCGGGGGTTAATCCAGACTAACCCCTGCCAGACAAACCCCTGCCGGGCTCTGTTGACTAATGAGATTGGATTCATACCCCATTCTTCACTACCCAGAGGAATCTCAGATTGGCTGACAAGTTTCTCATGGACCTCAAACCCTCAGAAGCTGACACTGTGCTGGTCACAGTGACATTTAACTTACCACTCTATATTGGGGACTGGGAGACCCAGGTTCAGATAGTTTGGCATAGGAAACTTTACACCCCAGGGGTTACTTTGGCCTGGGGGTTACAGGTTGTTGTGTTGTGCAGTTGGGGTAACTCTGGCATGGCCCAGCAGAGGTTTGTCTGGCAGGGGTTAGTCTGGATTAACCCCTGGGGTTACTCTGGCCTGGCCCGGCAGGGGTTATTCTAGGCTAGGCCAGAGTAATCCCGGGGTTACTCTGGCCAGGGGGTGAATCCAGCCTGTTACACCGGGCTTCCCCTAACCTGGGGATCTAAGTTTCCAATTCTATCAGATAAGCCCAGAGGAGGAGGGGGAGGAGCCCTCAGCCAATTTACGGAAGGGAGGTTTGGCTTTCTTTCTCTCCTCTGCAAAGCAGGAAATAAGACAGGCTGGGCAAAAGCAGATGTGATGAAGGAAACAGGAAGTAGGAACAGGAAGCAGCAGACAGCCAGTTGGTCATAGGCCAGATAGGAGCCCTGCAGGGGCTGGATCCAGCCCGCAGGCTATATTTTTTACACCCTTGGTCTATACAGTTATGAAGGATACATGCTGGATAAGTAAAAACAACTAATTCTCTCCTTAATTCATGCTTCAAGACATGGAAGAAATGTTTTGCTTTCACAGCAATTTTTTCCTCCAAAGTTGGTGTTGTCACCAGAGGATGCAATAGACGTCATAAGTAGGCCATAGTCTTTTAATGCTTATGTAACACAGTTCACTATAATTTCTGATTTTTCATTTGAGGTGCTATTCAGTTGTATCAATTTTGATTTAATACCATGAACTTTATAAAAAATATTGTAACACAACAGGGAATAGTTTTTATGGCCTATGGTTGCTGCCATCTGGGGAAACACCTAAGCAGAATATTTCATTTAAACCCTGAATTGCCATAGCAACAGTGTGGAGCAAGCACTCTATTGACAATGGCCTCAGCTTTTGTTCTTGTACTTCAGTTTTTGTTTTTGCACAGAAAACCTTTTCCCCTATGTCTGGATCAGAATGTATCCCTTGATTTAATGTTGAAGTGCAATCCATAGAGCTATATGGTAGGTGATGTTTTACAGCATTAAGTGACAATGCTTCCTCAATTGCTACAACTTAGGCTTCTGTTTTTGAATTCTGTTTGATGAAGAATTCACTCATCTATGGGGTATTAAGACAGCTCTGGGATTTTTTCTTGTGCTTGTCACTGTTGACATTTGCTTCCAAATCATGACTTCCTTTGCCACAGTCACAAAACTCTTGCATGTAGTGCATTTTGCTTCATTTTCATTTCTGCCACCACTGAAGCAAGGAAATTTTATTTAAAGTTCATGACTAAATTTATGCTTTCTCTTTGGCGTATTCCTGTTCATGAAGAAAAAATATAAGTCGCTTCACCTTCCACCTTGCTGGTCTGGATATTCCAAAGGACTTCTCTCTAGCACACAAGGTTTACCAACAGCAGAAGGCAGCAAATGCAATAAAAAGCCTCCCATGCAAACTCACACACTCCAAGGGAGAGTGCCTTCCACGCGTCAAATCCTCCGTGTGACTGGGGCCATTGTATGTTTTGTCACTCATCTACCCAGTAAGTGAAGATCTGCAGCTGTGTCCCCTGCAAAAGATCACCTCTCCTCCAGATAAGAGGTGATAGTGCAGTCCTTATACAGAGTTATACCCTTCTAAGCTTATTGACTTAAATGGACCTGGAAGTGTGTAACTCTACTTAGGGTGGCACTGTGAGTCTGTAAGTTCCAGGCTTGGGTTTCTCAACAGATGTCTGCTTTTGGACTCCCCAGATAGAAACACAAGCATTATGTACCTGATGCTTAGAAATTTAGGGTTGCAATGGGTCCTGAAATGGCATGTTCAAATATGCCATGAGGAATTTCAATCCCCTTCCCTATTTCTTGTTCCTGAAGAAATAGCCAAATGTAACAATGAATGGTGCTGGAGAAGACTCTTGAGAGTCCCTTGGACTGCAAGGAGATCAAATCAGTCAATCCTAAAAGAAACCAACCCTGACTGTTCCCTGGAAGGCCAGATAATGAAGCTAAAGCTCAAATATTGTGGCCACCAAATGAGAAGGAAGCACTCTCTGGAGAAGACCCTGATGCTGGGAAAGATTGAAGGTCAAAGAAGAAGGGGCAGCAAAGGATGAGATGGTTAGACAGTGTTATCAATGCAACAAACATAAAATTAAGCAAGCTCCAGAGGATGGCGGAAGACAGGAGGGACCAGCATGATGACCATGTGACCATGGTCACAAAGAGTTGGACTTGACTGTGTGACTGAACAACAAAACTGCTTGATCATCCACTTCAGCCCTGTTGTTTCAGCTTTGGAAGTGGTATAAGATGTTTGACAGCTAATAAGCTGCTCATTTTGGTAGGTTCCTTGGAAAAGGCAAAACAGTATACCACATCAATGTATTATTGTTTGGATCTTGGCCTGTGTGACAGGCCCATGTTGAACCGTGTGACCATGGGAGTAGCATTTACAAAGGGCAGCAGAGCCAGTGGCAATTCAGACTAGAGGCCACCAAATCAACAACCAGTTAAACAGTTGTCTGTGGGTCTTTTTTGCTGCACTATTTTAGATTGCTTTATCTTTGCTTTAGCACTGTTGATCAAAAACCAGGGTACCTTTTTTAACAAAATAATAATTATAAGTGTGTTAAGCATACAGGATGATGCTTTTGGCATGCTCTGGGTTATGTGAAATGAGACCTGCATATTGGCAGATGTAACTAATGTTTCCAGACTGGTGGGGAAATTATACTGGATTGTCTTACCAATTTCACCTTTCAGAACCTAAGGATGCAAGCCTGAAAACAGAGGGTGGAGCTTGCAATTTTGGGAAGAGGAACATAGGTCTCAGCAGCTAATTGTTCATAAAAAAAATCATTAACTGACAACATGTGTTTCTGCAAGAGAAGGTTTTGCAGTGCTTTTAGTGACTCTTTGGCAAATAATCAGGAAAAAAACAAACCACTCTGAGGCTGTAGTTTGTACATCCAGGAGACAGGAGGGGAGGAACGCTGGGTTGCAAAATTAATTTCAGCAGAATACCAGCAGAGCTGACTAGCTCACCATTCAATAAGCATCTGCAAATCTCACTTACTGTCAGCTGAGTCACTGTATGTAGATGGAAAGAACACTTGCAACGCCACCTGCTCCTTTCTGGAGCAGGCTTGCCGAATGGATGCCTTTCCTGGCACACACATTTCAGAACAGGCCTGCACTCACTGAAGGAATCTGGCAAATCAGTCACTCATTGATGAAAACCAGCACCTACCTGGCTTCCTGCCTCTTGTCATTAGGATGGGCCAGTTTCAAGATGCTGAGAATCCAGTTCACGTTAGTGAAGCCTTATTTAGCTCCAGACAGTCATTTTTGTCTGCTTGTGGCTTGCATAAACACTTTATAGCAGGGGTCCCCAACGTGGTGCCAGAGGGCACCATGGCACCCACCAACAGCCTTTCCTGATGCCCAGGTGTATTTAGAAAGTGGGTGGAGCCAGATAGGGCTTTTGCCCAGCAAGGCTTCTGATTGGTCATTAGAGAATTGATTGGCTATGCAGATTTTTAAAAACATTGATTTGGCAGCAGCTGCCACCACTGCCAAAGGATTGTCACCATGTCCTGCAACCAGGCCTGTAGCCATGGTGTGCAAAAGGGGGGCAGTGCCCCACCAATCATTTCTCACATTAGGGGTTGGTGTGAAATCTATCACAGTCTTTCAGGTGTAAATTTTCTATGTAAAAAAGGAAGGAGCTGAGGTAAAAAGTGTGAATCCTGTCATAAATCTTCCAAGGGCGAATTTTCTATGCAATTGGCTAGAACAGAATTAGCAGGGCTGAAGAGTCCTGATTTTAAAAGCCTGTGGGGGTGGGTGGCATGAAATCATGTGGGAGTAAAGCAGAGAGAGAGAGATTAAAGAATAAAAGGATAGAAAAAGTGTTGTAGCAAATTCAGAAGAAAGTAAAGAAAAAGACAGAGAGGACAGGACAGTGTTTCACAATAGTTCTGTAGAAATTGTTGGGGAAATTATTTTTGACAGAACAGGAGACAAATAATAAGAAATTTAGGTCCAGAGGTAAGTGAGCACAAAACCACGGGAATCTCATTTACAGGGCTCTGGTAGAAGCCTTGTGTTAGTGATCTACAGAGAAAAGAAGGCTGAATTTACAGTTTCAGGTTTCAGTAATTTGAAGAAAGCTCTCATGGTTCTTTAATTCTGCAAACTATGTAAAACAGGTGCTTGGGAGGGCATTTTTATAAAGACAAGACTGTAGTCTATGACACAGTGTATGCTATATATTATTGATTTGTTGTATGTTCTATTATGCTGTTAAAGAATTGCTTTCATTTTTTGTAATCTCATGTATTGCACTGCTTGTATAGTTTGATACTAGTGTTTTATAGTGTTGTGTAGTTTGATACTTTTATGCATTTTTAATTTTTTGTAAGCCTAGTCCTATTGCATTGTTTATTAGATATCTCATGCTGTTTGATTACAATGCTCTATACCACAGAATCCACCCTGAGTCTCAACTAGAAAATTGGTAAATAACTAATAAATTATAAATAAATAAATAATAAAGTAAATACATAATGATGGACTGACCACCACTGTATTCAGTCCCACCCCCCACAATTTTCTGGCTACAGGCCTGCCTGCAACAGCCATTTTGTGGCAGCCATTCTGTGGCCGCACTGACTACACTGTGTCAGAATTCCAAAGGTGCCCTCAGGCTCAAAAAGGTTGGGGACCCCTGCTTTATAGGTTCTATCTCAACTGTCTACAAGGACATTCATTCATTCATTCATTCATTCATTCATTCATTCATTCATTCATTCATTTATTTATTTATTTATTTCATTTATTTCATTTATACCCTGTCTTTCTCCCCAGTGGGGACCCAAAGCAGCTTACATTGTTCTTCTCTCCACTATTTTATCTTCACAATCTCCCTACCTGTGAAGTAGGTTAGGCTGAGAATATACGACTGGCTCAAGGTCCCCCAGCAAGCTTCTGTGGTAGAGTGGGAATTCCAGCCTGGGTCTCCCAGATATTAGTCTGGCACTCTAACCACTACACAAAACTGTCTCTTGAATACCGAGGCGTCTTCTCATCTAGGTTGATTCTGATATAAGGTTTGGTACTTGTGGAATAACTTTCTAAAGCGACTTCAGAACGGACGATTTGCATAACATCCTTAGAGAGGATCTCATGAGCACCTTCCTAGATTGTTTTCATATCTTGTTTGCGGGACAGTTTACCATGAAAGTTGGATGGACAGAGTCTGGGAATTCCTTGGGATTGTTGATGGAAAGGTTCTGTGGAAAAAAAAATCCATTCTGTTGAAACATTCCCATGTATGCATTCATGAAATCAATTCAAAACTGATGAAATATTATACTCAAATCAGCCTTGCGTTTGGATACTTCACTGAGCAAGTTTGTCAGCCCATCCTTTGCCAGCCCACCCAGCATGCATTTTTGCCTAATATTAAAAATATGTATCTATTTCTACAGAAAGTACGGGATTCATAAAGAGCTAGATGGTCCTCCTATGCCCTCTGGTTTTTAGCAGTCATTTCTATTACCTTAATTTATTTTTCTCCACAGAAAGGCTAGAAATGCACTCTTCTTTTAACAGAGCACAGTATTCTGATGGGTGCAATGGACACACTATTCTGGGACTCCTGGCTCTAGTGTTTAAACTAGAATTGGAGAGACCTGGGTTGAAACCCAGTCAGCCACAAAGTTGCCTGGGCAGACTTGAGCCAGTCGCCTTCACTCAGGTTCCACTACCTCATGGAGTTGTTGTGATGATAAAATGTTCGAAGAGAGAATCATGAAGATGACCTTGAATTTCTTGGAGAAAGAATGGGCTGAAATTGTGATCGTCAAACGACAGAAGGACGAAATGTGACAGCAGCATGAGGATTAATGGGCTACATTTTCTTTCCTAAATGAGAGACCCTGCCCAGTAGTTTATTACTAAATAATCCAAGGAAACAAATTCATGTGGTCTTTGAGCCCAGAGTAATTGCATGCTCTTTTTCTTTCTATAGCAAATGAAGGGTACACAGGCAATGCAAGCTAGATAGGGGGTAATGACACAGCAGTCACTTTGTCTAACTTCCCACTTTTGGCATGGAAATGAGATGAAGAATTAGTGTTGTTATCCCGTTGGCCAGGGCAAAACTGGCAGCCAGAGATTGCAAGCAAGTGATCTCTCGCTCGAATGCCCTAAAGGACTTGCAGAAGAGTGTCTGGCAGAGGTTCGGCAGCTCCAGGAAAGCTGTTTAGCTAGGCTTGGGAAACTGTGTGCTGGGAGAACATATGCTGAGTTTAGTGCTGTTACAGATGGTGGGAATTAGGCACAATCTGTAAACTGACAATTGCTCATTCAGTAGCTTTTTAAGGGGGAAGAAAATTAAGTGTTAATAGAAACATTGCACTGAATGTGCAAAAAGACTGCATAAATTTGTACAAAAGAATTGGGTGTATGACGTTTTGAAGTGTCATTGGACAAGGTAGTGCTGCTATTCTCCTGGACCTTTCAGCTGGTATCTTTCAGAACTGTCTGGGATGGAAGTGGGAGACAACATTAGTTTCCACTCCTTCCTAAGCTGGTAGGTTCTGAAGATGGTTCTGGGAAATATACAATCTATGGGAATTATGTTATGTGGGTCTCAGGTTCAGTACTGCCTCGCATGCTCTTTGACATCTACATGAAACCACTGGGTATTCTTATCTCGTTCAAGTTAAAATATCTACATACCTTTCTCTACTTGAAACCCTGGAGAGCTGCTACCAGTTTAGAATACATGGAATGAGTGGCACATGCTTTGCGAGTAGAAGGACCCAGGCTGCATCCCTAATATCTCCAGTCAGAGAATCCCAGGTATCAGGAACTGTCCTTTCCTTGGCCCATGACTCTGGAGAGTCATTGCTGGTCAGATTATACAGTACTGAGGCAGTATAAGGCAACTCTATATAACATCAGTTCTTATATTTCCTTTTCATCTAATCCAAGTGTGGTGATGGGATCAACTACCTGAGATTACTGATGTACTGCATGAGGATGAATAAACTCAAAATCAGTACAGGTAGGATGAAAATGTTGAAGGCCAGGGCTTTAGCTAAGGAACTGCATAAGGTTGCCAATTCCAGCTTGGGAAATTCCTGGAGATTTGGGGGTGGTGCTTGAGGAGGATAGAGTTTGAGGATGGGAGGGCATTCAGTGGAGATGTCATACCACAGAACTCCCACAGGATATTAGATCCACTAAAAGTAGTGAAGTAGTGACTGACTTCACGTTCCTGGGATCCCAGATCACTGCAGATAGTTACTGCAGCCATGAAATTAAACAACGCCTGCTCCTTGGGAGGAAAGCAATGGCAAACCTAAACAGCATGATAAAAAGCAGAGACATCACCCTGCCAACAAAAATCCACATGGTCAAAGCAATGGTATTCCCCGTAGTAATGTATGGCTGCGAGAGTTGGACTATAAGGAAGGCCGAGCGCCGAAGAATAGATTCTTTTGAACTATGGTGCTGGAGAAGACTCTTGAGAGTCCCTTGGACTGCAAGGAGATCAAATCAGTCAATCCTAAAAGAAATCAACCCTGATTGTTCCTTGGAAGGCCAGATCCTGAAGCTGAAGCTCAAATACTTTGGCCACCAAATGAGAAGGGAGCATTCACTGTAGACGACCCTGATGCTGGGAAAGATTGAAGGTCAAAGAAGAAGGGGACGGCAAAGGATGAGATGGTTAGACAGTGTCATCGATGCAACAAACATGAAATTGAGCAAACTTCAGAGGACAGCGGAAGACAGGAGGGCCTGGCGTGATGTGGTCCATGGGGTCGCGAAGAGCCGGACTCGACTGTGTGACTGAACAACAAAAAAAGCTAAAGGTAAAGGTTTCCCTTGCTCAAAAGCCAGTTGCATCTGGCTCTAGGGGGTGGTGCTCATCTCCATTTCCAAGCCAAAGGGCCAGTGTTGTCCATGTGGCTGGCATGACTAAATGCTGAGGTGCATGGAACGCTGTTACCTTTCCACTGAAGTGGTACCTGTTTATCTACTTGCAGTTTCTTGCTTTTGAACTGCTAGGTTGGCAGGAGCTGGGGCCAGAGACGGGAACTCACTCCATCATGCGGCACTTGGGCCTTGAAATGCTGAGCTCCCAACTTTCTGGTCTGCAGCTCAGCGTCTTAACCACTTGAGCCACTGCAGCCCCTTATTAGATCCACTAGGGAACATCAGATACACAAACACATGCACATGCACACACACACAGAGAATGCTCACATTTCCAAAGCACTTTAGCCTCTCTCTGCTTCTATCTCGGTCTCTGTTAGACTCATACTCTAGCCTCCTCACAGACAGACAGAATTACAGAAACATACACACACACACACTTTCCTGCACCTTATTTCAGCTGAGTGAGACCAGCTCCAATACCTTTCCTTCTGGCTGAAATTTGAACAGAGTAATCTCATAAGAAACCCCTTTTAGTATTAAAATGGTTTTTAATGGGGTCTTGCCCCCTCCAGGCACACCACATCAGACCAAACTCACAGGCCACGCCCATTTATGGTAACAAAATGCCAAACCAACTGGAGTATTAAAATATACTTCTGAAAGTAGGTGATACATTGCTGGGTTTGTGTTGCTGATCATTATTGGTACTACTACAACAGGTGCCCATGACAAGAACATTCAACACAGAGCTTGTATGCAGTGGATAGTCCTTAGGGGCAAGGAAGAAATCACAACAGCAATTTTGTTGGGTGGCTTATAAGTGCTGGGAAGTTGATAACTCACAAGGGAAGCACTTTCTGGCATAACAATACACAAAAACACCATAATGGATGTGCAGCCACTGAATATTTTAAAAGGACTAGTTGTTGCCAAGACACCTCTAAATACTTCTTTGCATATGGATGGTACCCACCTTCAATACTGAAGGGCGTCACACAATACGGAATGAATATACCACGGTAAGCTGTAAACTGTTCATCTGCATTCACCTTCTCTGCTATGGCAGCTGTAACTCTTCCTGGCAGCTGGCTTGGCACATTTCTGGAACATTTTGTATATCCTTTCCTTGGGTCTCATGTAGTTAGTTTGATTCTTTTTCACTGCAATTTATGGGATAGAAGGAAAAAACTCGCAGGAATTGTACAGGAAAGATTTGATCCCTCCACAACTTAAGACTGTGATGGTGGGTTATCTTCTTCCCTGTTATTAGAAAGCTTTGTGAAGCCATTTCTGTTATCAATGTCACAGGCTGACTGGGATTAGCCTCTTTCCCCTGTGGCTGGAGCACCAGCTAGCTCTGTGGGTCACAGTGTTAGACCCAGTTAAGATGATTAGTGTACCATGACAAAAAAGATCTTTATATTAAGAAAAAATATAGGAAACTAGTGCAGCAACATAGCTCTCCTATATAAAAACTTTGTCTCACATAGGAAATAGCATGATTATGTGAACAACCTGAGGCCATTTTGGGTGTGTGTGTGTGTGTGTACAAACACACACATACGAACCTACCTGACTGTTGTGGTCATCTTCACTTTGGGTGTCCCTGCCTTCGGAGATTAGGCAGGTAACAACCCTGGAAAGGGTCTTCTTGGTCAGGGTGCCAAAACTCTGGAACTCTCTCCCCAGGGAGATTCGTCTGTCCCGTCCTGTTGCCATCTTCCAACCGCAGGTGAATGCTTTTTTGTTTAGTTTGACATTCCTCCAATGATCCATCTGTCCTGCCTAACATTTTAATTGTTGTTTTTATGTCTTTGTATGCTTTTTTTGTTGTGGTTTTAAATGTTTTAATGATATGTTATTGGCTTTTGGTTGGTTTTAATGGTTTTAAAGATGGGGTTTTACATTTTAATTAGCTATCTTTGTGGCCCTTAGGAGGAAAGAAGGTGGGATATAAATGTTAAATAATCTGTATACTGTTAGCCACCCATGGCCACCATCTGTGGATATCTAGATCTGCAGATTGGGGCCGTGCGGAAGCTAAAGAGATTTTTCTGCACATTTGGGGCATTCCCCAGGTTTGCAGAAAAATCTGAATTTTTTTTTTAAAATAGACCTGTATATATGTGAGTGTATGTCTGCATGTTTATGCATGTGCTTACCAACTCACATGTTAAATGTTATTCCTTAAGGGTGGCAGGTTGAGCAAGAACAAAACCACAAAATGCTAGAATGCGATGGTCCGTCCTCTCTTGAAAAAACAATCTCTGGATCCAGCCAAATTGGCCAACTATTGGCCGGTTTCCAATTTGCCCTATGTGGGCAAATTAATTGAGAGGGTGATGGCGATGCAGTTGCAGGGCTTTATGGATGTCACTTCCATACTAAACCCCTCCCAATCCAGCTTCCACCCAGGACACAGGACGGAAATGGCACTGGTCGCTCTGGTGGATGACCTGCAGAGGCATCTGGATCGGGGTGGTTCGGTGGTACTGTTGTTAGATCTGTTTGACACGGTTGACCATCAGTTGCTGACCCACCACCTCACTGACATGGGGATCCAGGGGCTTGCCTTGCAATGGCTTGCTCCCTTTCTACAGGGTGAGGACAAAGGGTGGTGCTAGGGGACCAGCAGTCCAGGAGACACCCACTGGAGTGTGGTGTGCCTCAAGGGGCAGTGCTGTCTCCAATGTTATTTAACATCTATATGTGCCCCCTTGCCCAGATTGCTCGGAGGCACGGGCTGGGGTGTCACCAGTACGCTGATGACACCCAGCTCTATCTGATGTGGGGTGGCTGGTCAGACTCCAGACTGCAAGACCTGGATCTGGCATTGCAATCCGTGGCTGGTTGGCTAAGACTGAGCCAGCTGAATCTGAATCTGGCGAAGACAGAGGTCCTGTGCCTGAGACGGGGTGGTTCGGGGGTGGGGATCCCACTCCTGGCCTTTGGTGGGACACCATTGGTGCCAGTACTGGAGTTTAGGAGTCTGGGAGTGCTCCTGGATGCATCCTTAACAATGGAGAACCAAGTAGCAGCCACTGCTAAGTCGGCCTGTTACAATCTTTGGCTGATTCGGCAGCTGGTTCCCTTCCTTGGCCATGATGACCTGACTACAGTGATCCATGTGATGGTCACCTTGAGACTAGACTACTATAATGCTCTTTACATGGGGCTGTCCCTGTCGCAAATCTGGAAGCTGCAGCTAGTGCAGAATGCTGCAGCCAGGCTTTTGATGGGCCTCCCTAAATGGGAGCACATCCGGCCTGCACTGAAGGCACTGCACTGGCTGCCAATAGCATACCGAATTCGCTTCAAGGTGCTGGTACTTACCTTTAAAGCCCTATATGGCCAGGGTCTGACATACCTCAGGGACTACCTTTCCCCAATTTGGTGTCGTGGTTAAGTGTGTGGACTGTAATCCGGGAGAACCGGGTTTGATTCCCCACTCCTCCACTTGCAGCTGGTTGGATGACCTTGGGCAAGCCATAGTTCTGATAAGAGCTGTTCTTGAAAAAGAGCAGTGTCTGCCAGAGCTCTCTCAGCCCCACCTACCTCAAAGGGTGTCTGTTGTGGGGAGGGGAAGGGAAGGGAGTTTGTAAGCTGCTCTGAGACACCTTTGGGTAGTGAAGGGCGGGGTATAAATCCAATCTCCTCCTCCTCCTCCTCCTCCTCCACCTCCTCCTCCTCCTCCTCCTCCTCCTCCTCCTCCTCTTCTTCTTCTTCTTCTTCTTCTTCTTCTTCTTCTTCTTCTTCTTCTTCTTCTTCTTCTTCTTCTTCTTCTTCTTCTTCTTCTTCTTCCCCGTACATACCCCAGAGAGCACTTTGGTCAAGATTATATCTTTTGATCATCCCAGGCCCTAAGGATGCCAGACTTGCAGCCATCAGGGCCAGGGCCTTTTCAGTGGCGGCTCTATACTGGTGGAACAACCTCCCAGAAGAGATCAGGGCCATTTGGGATCTTTTACAGTTCCACAGGGCCTGCAAGTCGGAGCTCTTCCACCAGGCTTTTGATTAGGAGCTGCCACACCACTACCACCAATACCGGTGGGGGATGGGTTGGCCCTGGCCTGGTGATTGTGCCGTACCATCATGCAATGTCGAAGACCATGGAATTGGAAATAAGTGTGGTTTACCATGCAGCATGCTATCTTAAGCACTGAAAGACGACGAGTATCACTAACACTTTAATAGTTGGATTGTGTAATGTTTTAATATTTTAACTTTTGTATATGATTTTATGGTATTGTTACCAATCGTTGTAAGCTGCCCTGAGCCTGCTTGCAGGGAGGGTGAGGTATAAATTGAAATATTAAAATAAATGTGACTTCCCACAACCCCAGGGTAACATGCTACCACCCTTTACTAACCCGCCAGCCTAGGGTTGCTAGCTCTGGGCTGAGAAATACCTGGAGATTTTGGAGCTGGAGCCTATGGAGGGTGGGGGTAGGGCATAATTTTATTTGTTTATTTATTTAATTAGATTTGCTAGACCACCTTTCTTTACAAGTGGGACCCAGGGCAGCTTACAACAGAATGATAACAATTGAACAACATTAAAACCACTAATACAGATTGATGAATAAAAATGTCATAGAGTCCAGCTTCCAAAGTGGCTATTTTCTCCAGGTGAACTGATATCTGTCACCTGGAGATCAGTGTCAAAAACAGTTTAGAATACTAAGGGCCATCAAGTCACAGTTTCAAAAGCAGGAGATCTCCATCTGCTACCTGGAGATTGGCAACCCTACACCAGCCAGAGACCAAGACTCCAGCCCTCCTAAATCAAAAAGTCAGCCTTGCAAGGTGGGACACTTGCAAGCTGAGTTCCAAGAAACAATTATTCTGGTAGCTGTAGCCAACAAGAGCAAAAGTACTAGATTCAGTGAACAGCAAGGATAAAACAATGAAAGCTAAATATCTAAACTAAGGCATTATTACCACATTGGTTCTCTAATCCAGATGTTACCTGACCAGACTGAGTCCAACAGCGTTTCACAGTCCCAAGTCCAAGTAAGTGTTTCAGCCAGCAAGGCCCACCTGGTCGAGAATCAAGAGGTAACCCGAAGGTAGATGTAATCCAGAGAAAAGGCAGAGTAAACTGAAAGATTTTCCTTTATGCCAAATTAACTGTGTTGGCCTGATTCTAGTTGACCAATCAGATGTGTTGCTAGCTGGTTGACCTTAACCAATCAGGTGGGTTGCAAGCATGAGACCATGTACTCTGCAGCCGTACAAGGCCCAATTAAGCAAGGGTCCTCGCACTAACAAGATGGAATGTACAGGAGAAACTCCCCCAGCTCTCTTTGCCTTAGAACCAAGCTCCATGATTTCCCCAGCACCTGTGTTAGATTTCCATCTCTTATCTCTCTTCTCTGACATTGCAGTCAATGTGACCTTAAGTTCTCAGAGAGAGGCGCTTGTATGATATTTGGTAGTCCCAAGCCTGAACCAATGTCTCTGAAAAGCAACTGCTAGGCAAACCAGTCACTTGACAACACATGTATATAATGTATATAAATATATCAGAACAAAGTTTGAGTCCAGTGGCACCTTTGAGACCAACAAACTTTAATTCAAGGTATAAGCTTTCTGAAGAAGTGTGCTTGCACACAAAAGCTTATGCCTTGAATTAAACTTTGTTGGTCTTAAAGGTGCTGCTGGACTCACACTTTGTTCTGCTGCTTCAGACCAACGTGGTTGCCCACCTGGATCTATAAATCTATTAGATTGCAATCTTCAATAGCATTAATAATGAGTAATAATTAAGTGCCATCAAGTCACAACCGAATTATGGCCACTGCTAATGGGATTTTGAAAGCAAGAGACGAGCAGAGGTAGTTTTCCATTGCCTTCCTCTACATAACAGCCCTTATCTTTCTTGGTGGGCTCCCATCCAAGTACTAACTAAAGCCAGCCCTGTTTAGCTTCTGAGCTCTGACAAACTTGGGCAAGTCTGGGCTATTCAGACTGCTCAATAGCATTAAATAGCATTAATGTAGATTTATTATTAATAAGTCATATGTATGCCTTTCTGTACCAGTGTGCCACGCTAAAACCCTTCACGAAGAAAAACCAATATAAGTTCTTAGGCCACCCTTGAACATTGTTTGTTAGTCATACTGTTAAAAATAGAAGGTCCGTCTGCCTTTGTAAAAATCTTTTTAAAAGATGTTTTGTTACTGATTGGAAATACAGCTAGAAAAATAACTGGGAAAATTTTAGAATAAGGGGTAAATATTCATTTTCAGGCCCATTAATATTTCTACCACCAAGAATATAGGAATCAATGGACAGTGGACATACAGAATTGGTTATGATATATACAAAAATCTGAAAGTTGGCTTAGATTCAGGAAGCTCTGGAGAGCTTAGCTGTAAAGCTTCTATGTGGTAATAGCAGAGCAGAGCACAGTTCATGCAGCAACGTTACACAGAGTTAGGCTGTTTGAATAGATCACTATGCCCACACAATTATTGGTTGAACTTGGACCAGAGAGGCTTGAGTTTAAGCCAGCTCACCTGTATACCTTTGTTCTGCTTACCTTGGGCCAGTGACAGCTTGAAGTACTCAGTGGGGTTCATGTGAGGATAGAATGGGATAATCCATTGTATGGCATCCTGAGATTCTTGAAGAAATGGTGGGATAAAAAAATGGTATTTATTTAAGTAGTTATATTTCACTTTTCTCCTCACTGGAAGCCCAAAGTGGCTTACAAAAAACAGGAAAGTAGAATTTAGACACAGGCAGGCAGGCAGGCAAGAATGAGAGAGAGGGAGGGAGGGAGGGAGGGAGGGAGGGAGAGAGAGAGAGAGAGAGAGAGAGAGAGAGAGGGAACAACTCCAACTCCTGGCTCACTCAAAGTCACAGGCTAAGAACCAAGGGTCAACATCCCTCTGGCTGTAGCCCACTGGCCTGTGGAAACCATTGCACTGATGGCCATTTCCAAGCTAAATACCTGCAACAGACTAAAGATGTTCCCAACCTCACTTCACCACCAGCTAGAACATGTTTCTAGGTTGTGAAGAACTTCAGATATTTCAGCAGAATGGATCTAATGACCCTCTGCAGAGTTACTCCAGCCTAAACCTGTTGAAATAAATTGTCTTAGATTGGAGTAATTCTGTTTAGGATAGCACTGTAAGTAGGGCTTCCAAAGGCAGAATTTTTGCATGTCCCTGAATATGTATTAAGGATGGGACCATCATTCAGTGGTAGAACACAGATGGTATCATGTTCAGTCTCCAGCATCTATAATTAAATGATTACGGGCAGCAGGGTTCAGGGGAGGGAAGGTGGGATGCGGGTTCCTTTTGTAGCAGGAACTCCTTTGCATATTAGGCCACACCCTCCTAATGTAGCCAATCCTCCAAGAGCTTACAGAGATCTTCTTACAGGGGCTACTGTAAGCTCTTGGAGGATTAGCTACATCAGGGGTGTGTGCAGGGCCAGCTCCAGGTGTCTGGGCGCCCTAGGCAAGACAGCCTGGGATGCCTGCCACTGGGGATGCCAACCTCCTGGTGGGGCCTGGAGACCGGGGGGCGGGCAGAGCGCTGGCTTTCCTGGAGGCTCCGCAGCTGCAGGGGGCCCCCAGGAAAGCCAGGGAAGGGGGCAGGACCCCCAGAAAAGCCGGGAAGGGGGCGGGGGGTCTAGCCGCCTCCCCCTCCCTCCCAGCACCGGCTTTTCTGGGGGCTCCGCGGCTGTGGGACCCCCAGGAAATCCGGGAAGGGGGCGGGGGTCTGGTGGCGGCGGGCGCCGTGTTAGGGGGGCGGGGGGCGCTTTTCGGGGGGGGAGTGGGGCGCTATTTGGCGCCCCTGAGGCCGGCGCACCCTAGGTGAGCGCCTAGTTCGCCCTATGGGCGATCCGGCCGTGGGTGTGTGGCATAATATGCAAAGGAGCTCCTGCTACAAAAAGAGCTCTGTGGAATAGTATAGCTCAATCTCAGCAGCTAAGCAGGGTCGGTCGGTTACCTGAATGGTAGACCACCAAGGAAGACTCTGCAGAGGAGGACAATGGCAAACCAGCTTTGCTTCTCACTCTCTTTGAAAGCCTCTTTCTGGGGTTGTCCTAAGTCAGTTGTGACTTGACGGCACTTATGTATATATGTAGCAGGGTTCAGAAGAACCTATCCCTGAGGTCTTGGAGACCCGTTGTCTGTAAAAACAATTGGTTTAGACAGACCCATGTTCTTGACGTAGTATGAAACACCTTCCTGGGTGTTCATAAAATCAACAGGACTTAAACTTTCTAGCTTGGTACATTATTGTAGCCCCAGACTAAAAGCTGAATATAGACATCATCATACCACAGTAGACAGGTGCAAGGATTGTTTAGCTGAATTGTGTTCTGTCAAAGATTTCTGATTTCTTCATTTTTTAGCTGCATGCTTTTCTGGTTTTGATATAACCATTCTAAACTTTAAGTAATGGTCCCAGATTTTTTACTCTTGTTGCAGAGGACATGTATCTTTCCCCCTATAAACTAGCAGGGGCACAGGTGGCATGAAAAAAACTCCCAGCCACTTTCTTTTTCCAAGGGCACCACTGCCCCATCTGTTCCTTTGAAAGAGGCTTTAGAGCCTGTGTTTAAAGCAGACAAAGTGAGGAAGACGCTGCATGACCTGCAAGCTGCTTTCCTTGTTCTCGAAAGCTTTTCTTCTTCTCCACTGTTCCTCAGTGCTTTGTGTTCCTGCCATTGCTCAAAGTTCTCCTGGATTCCCCAGTGAGGGCTCCAGATGACTTGCCCATGAATGGGTTTTGCTTCCTCCTGTTCCCTACAGTCCATTCTCTCAGGTCCAGCCTGATGGCGTCCTTTCACAGACCACTGCCTGCTTGCCCAACCATTTTTGGGAAAAAAAAGAGCCTTCAAGAATTTATGCGTACAGAAGGGGAAGAGGACTCGGCATACATTCTAATGAGCTTTGCGGTCCTCTCCTCCCTCTCGTTCTCCCCCCTCCACAATAATGGTCTAAAGCATGGCCAGAAATGTGTACAATAACTCTTGTTATTTCAGAAGGATTCCATTAGAAGGGTGAGTGGTCATGTATGTCACACTTTTGGGCTATAGTAGAAAACACCGAAGCATAGAAACAAAGAATATAGATATAACAAAAAGAGCAGAGGGGTAACATTTTCCTCCTCGTTATATAAAATCCACCTGCTTGGCCAGATAGAAATTGAACTGTTATCAGGATATGGATTGTGGCATTTCATTTTTGAGACACTGACTCCTTTTGTACTTTGTTTGTGTTTGCCCTCATTTTTTCATTGATCCACGTTACCACATACAGCATTAGTACAGGAAGTTTTATTCCAGTGATATTCCAGAAGACATTGAAATGAGGAGAAAAGAGAGAGCTACAATGGTGTAGAGGTTAGATGTTAGACTAGAGGTAAAGGTTTCCCTTGGTCGAAAGCCAGTCGAATCCGACTCTAGGGATGCAGTGCTCATCTCTGTTTCCAAGCCGAAGAGCCAGCGCTCTCCGAAGATGTTTCCATGGTCATGTGGCCGGCATGACTAGATGCCGAGGCTCACGGAATGCTGTTTACCTTTCCACCGAAGTGGTACCTGTTTATCTACTTGCAGTTTCTTGCTTTCGAACTGCTAGGTTGGCAAAAGCTGGGACCAGAGATGGGAGCTCACTCCGTCATGCGGCACTCGGGTTTCAAACTGCTGAACTACTGACTTTCCAGTCTGCAGTTCAGCGTCTTAACCACTTGAGCCACTGCACCCTTAGAATCTGGGAAACAAAGGTTCAAATCCTCACTCTGCTGAGGAAGCTTCCTGGGTGACCCTGGGCCAGTGACCCTGGGCCAGCCTAACCTACCTCACAGGGTTGTTATGAGGATAAAATGGAAGTGGAGAGAATGATGCTGGAAAAACCATTATGGGTCCCCACTGGGGAGAAAAGTGGGGTATAGATAAATGCTACATTCCAGTACAAACCATCTGTATAATTTGCAGCATTAGCATGGCCAGTTTTGTTCCAATGGTCTTATAGAAGATATTTAAATTATGAGAAATGTACAATGCGTTATAGCACAGTGCAGAGCTCCTGCTGTCATCAGTGGCAGACATGTAGTGTGTTTGGGCAGTTCCTGGCAGGCCACAATAATCGTGGCTTAGATAAATTCTGCTACACCCACTTGCAGAAGAAGTTATCCATCATTCTGTTAAGAGTTAATCCAAATGCCCTTTTATTCACTGTGTCTTTCATACAGCTCGCTAAATATAACAGTTTTATTTACCTAAAGAGTAAGGTGCCTTTCGGAAATCCCTAGTTAATTCTCCAGCAATTAATTTTACTGGCAGTGAGATTAATGCCCGATGAAGGGAGTGAATGTGTAACAGGATCTGCAGCATGATGTCCCCCCCCCACACACATAGATTCTACTTATTCATGACCGATTCATTTTTTTCCTAACTCAGGGGCTTTGCACGGAAGCAGAACCGATGTTTGACTTGAGGGTATGTCATCTGGGATATGTAATTGCTAGAGACAGGCAGCAGCCAGGAAAGAATCTCATTCCATTGCTGGGGATTCCTGTTCACGATATTGCCCACAGCCATTGGGGGCACCGACATCATAGTCTGAGAGCCACGTTGGTTCTACAGAACCTAAAACACAGAGTAAGTGGTGCCATTAGTATAACGACTTTTAAAATGCTGGAAGCAAGCTAATCCGGAACTCGTAAGTAGGAGTTCACAGCCAAGATCTGTGCACGCACGTGAAAGCCCACTCCTTGAATAAGACTTCATTGGTCTTTAAGGTGCCACTAGATTCAAATTTTGTTCTCTCTCTGTATGTGTGTGTGTCTAGCCCTGACCTGAATGGCCCAGACTAGCCTGATTTCATCAGATCTCCGAAGCTAAGCAGGTTTGGCCCTGGTTAGTACTTGGATGGGAGACACAGAAGCAGGCAATGACAAATATCTCTTGCCTTGAAAACTGGGATGGCATCACCACAAGTTGATTTGCAACTTGATGGCACTTTTCACCATCACCATCTATTTGTCAGTCATTCTGTCTAACAGGACAACAAATGGCAGGCTGAATCAGACCCATCTGAGTTAAGGAAGAAAGATTGAAGGCAGGTTACAATCCTGAACTCTATGTGCTTAGAAAGCAGGATGCCTCCTGGATCATAGAAAGTGTCAGTACGAATCTTCCCTTTCCAGAACTTCAGCTGTCCTGCTGCACTTAGTATTGTACAGTTCAGCTTGGCCATTGGGCACACTTAATGATATTTATGGGCAATAGGTCTATAATGAACAAAATGAGGTACTTTTTTAACCTAATTACATTATGGAATTATATTATGGAATTCACTGCCAATGAACGTAGTAATGGCCACATGCAGAGATGGCTTTAAAAGGGGGATCAGACAGATTCATGGAGGAATCATAGAATCATAGAATCATAGAATGTTAGAGTTGGAAGGGACCTTGCAGGCCATCTAGTCCAACCCCCTGCACTCTGCAGGAACACAGCCGAAACCCCTACATACCTACAACATACCCAAAAGATGGTTGTCCAGTCTCCTCTTGAAAACGTCCAGCGAAGGAGCATCCACCACCTCCCGAGGCAGTCTGTTCCACTGCTCAACCACTCTTACAGTTAGGAAGTTTCTCCTGATATTAAGCCGGTAACGACTCCCTTGTAATTTCCACCCATTAGATCTAGTCTTGCAATCCAGAGCAAGAGAGAATAGATCCACTCCATCTTCTACATGACAGCCCTTCAAATACTTGAAGACTGCAATCATGTCCCCTCTAAACCTTCTCTTTCCCAGGCTAAACATACCCAACTCCCTCAGCCTTTCCTCGTAAGACTTGGACTCCAACCCTCTCACCATCCTGGTCGCCCTCCTCTGGACCTGCTCGAGTTTGTCAACATCCTTCCAAAAATGTGGTGCCCAAAACTGGACACAGTACTCCAGGTGGGGCCTGACCATAGCAGAATACAGCGGAACTACTACCTCCCGTGATCTGGACACAATGCTTCTGCTAATGCATCCTAAGATTGCATTAGCTTTCTTCACAGCCGCATCACACTGCAGGCTCATGTTTAGCTTGTGATCAACCATAACACCTAGATCCCTTTCACATGTGCTGCTGTCAAGCCAAGTCCCTCCCATTCTATATCTGTGCCTTTGATTTTTTGTACCTAAGTGTAGGACTTTGCACTTATCTCTATTGAAATTCATTTTATTAAACTAAACTAAAAGGACTAAAAGGAAACTCCATATTCAGAGGCAGTAAGCCTCTGAAGACCTAGGAGGCAACATCAAGGAGTGATCATGGCTTCCATTCCCCATTTGTTGGCCCACCAAGATAACTGGCTGATCACTGTGTGAGGCAGGATGTTGAACTTGGAGCCATTTAAACCAAACAGCTGAGCAGTGGAGTAGAAAGCAGAGTTTAAATGGCTTGGAGCCATGTACAACAAATAGCTGAGCACTGGAGCAGAAAGCAGGGTATAAATGGATCTGAGCCATTTAAACCAAACAGCTGAGTGGCAGTGGGTTGCCATTATAAGATCCTTCTTGACTGGGTCAGCCTTAGCAGCTTATCAGTCCTTAAGTGCCACAATTGCCTTAGATTACAAGAACGTCATGCAGGCTATTTTCTGTGGATTGCACATTACCGAGGAAACATATCGCCAATGATTCTGGGTGTACAAATGAGGGAAAGGCAAGAGTCCCTTTCAGATAATGTACATCTTAAAGGAGTTGCCTCAGAAGTGGCTCAAGCCAATTGGTTCCCAGGCATGGCCAGCTCACCCACTAGGCGAGCTAGGTGCTCGCCTAGAGCGCACCCACTGCAAGGGCGCCAAAATGTGCCCGCCCCCGCCGAAAAACTCCGCCGCTGCCGCCTGTGAAGAGCGCCTGGCGGGGCTCAGGAGGCAGCGGTGGAGCTTGCCCGCCCTCCCCCTCCCCCCTGAGGGGGAGGAGGCGGGGGCAGCGGCTCTTCCCCGCCTCTTCCCTGGAGGAGGGAGGCAAGTGGGGGGGCGGATGGGGCCCGGGTCGTTGGAGAAGGCCCTGACTGGAGAAGGTACTGCTGCACTCGGCTCCTGCAGAACCAGGGGGTGGGGGCTGCCGGAGGGAATCCCTGGCGGAAGGGGCCACTGCGCTCCGGGGGGTGAGGGGTGCACCCTGCGCAGGCCCCCTCTGCACCTTCTCCCTCTCTCCTGGGGCCTTCCAGGGCTCAGGCAGCTCACCAGGCGGGGCAGGTGCAGGGGTGGTGGTGGTGGAGAGAGCCGAGCAGCCTCCTCTCCCTGCCCCGGCTGCAGTCTTGCCAGTCGCTCTCTCCAGCTCCGGCCAAGAGGGGAGGGGCTGCAGCCCGGGCTTGCTGGCTGAGTGGCCGAAGCCGGCCCTGGTCTGAGGAGGGGGAGACAGGACCACCCGCTCGCTCCTACCGCGGGCCCTGCCGCCCCTGGGAAGCCCGCGTGTGCACCCGGCGCCGCCTCGGCAGCAGGCAGCCACTGCCCCGTTGGGCCCCAGACCTGGGGGGGGGGGAATATGGTGAGGACGGAGGCTGCCCTCCCTGGCCTGGACTGGGGGGGGAGTGGGACCCGGAGGCCCCCAGTCTGCTGCAGCTCGCAGATGTGGGGGGGATGGAAGCCCAGGAGACCCAGCGGGGAAGCAAAGCCTCAGCCTGGGCTCCTGCCCGGTCTCCAAGGAGCGTCCAGTATGTGTGTGCGGGGGGGGGACGCAGGCCCTGCCCCTCACCAATCCAGCCCACTGGCTCCCCTGTCCCTCTTGTCCTTCGCCAGCCCGGGGGGGGGCAGCAAGGATGACCCGGGTGGGAAGGGGCACTGTTTGGGGGGGGGAAACCATTTAGCTCTCCAGCTCCCTGCCGAGACGTGCGGCCTGGGAGACTCCCCTCCTCCCCCTGTGCCAGATGGAACGGAAGAGTCGAGGCGCTCTGTCGGAGGTGTGAAGGGCAAGGAGATGATCGGGCTGTTGACGGGAGGGTGCGTGGATGGGGGGGGGGTTGTTTTGCAGTTTCCAGTTCGCCCTCCTTTCCCGTCCCTGACAAGTGAGGCAGCAAAGGAAGGGTTCCACTGTTGATCAGACACCACGGTGGTTTTCTTTCTTTCTCGCAGCCCTTTTTGGCTGTATTCCTTGCTTGTGGACCCTTTGGGGCTGGCTTCGGTTTCAGCTCCCTTCTCTTGATCTTGTTCTCCACACTCTTCCTTCCCGCCCCATGTGTGTGCGCGTGAGTGTGTGTGTGCGTGTGTGTTAAAAGAAAGCCACCTTGGACACTGATGCTGAATGGTGAGAGGCAGAAGGCGGGGGGGGGGCACCAGAAGGTAGCTCCGCCTAGGGGGCAAAAAAACCTCGGGCCGGCCCTGTTCCCAGGTGGAGGCAGTAGTAGAAAAGGTGGTGCAGGAACAGTTGCCTCTAGCAATGCCTGCCCCTTGCCACAACTGGGTCTTGCAATAATGACCTGAGTCTCTAGACAGTGATGTGCAGCTTCTAGATGCTTACTGGGCAGCTGAATCGGCATTTTCTGGTGAAGAGGCAAGGGTGGTGCCTAAGGGACCTGAGAAAAAACTTAGAAAGGGCACACTGGATACCCATGAGGTATGCAGGAAGCCATGCCTAGCAGCTGTCTGGGGCTGGGCTTGAATGCTGAAGTGGACCCCATGGTCACGGGAAGGCAAGAGAGAACAGGCACCCAGAGCATGGCTGAGAGTGTGTTGGCTGATTGGGCTGGTGGTACCGTGGAAGGCCTGAGGCTGGATGGTGACCTTAAGGGCACGGGTAACACAAATAGGGCATGGTGACATCTGGGATGCAAGTTCTCTGCTATACCTGCGGGCAACCCAGGCATTTTCAATGAGATTGCCCATGTATGGAATGTGACTGGCCACTTCCAGTGGAAAGGTGCCTGGCAAGGAAAGAGGACCATCTGTTAGTAAGTTGAGTCACTTGTATTTGATTAAGTCATCCCTGCCCTGCTGGATACAAGCAGTGCTGTGGCTGTCATTCATCCAGATCTGGTAACAAGGGAGGTACCTCAGGACAACCTAAGAGACACACTGTGCACAGGCAAAAGGAAGAATGGCCAACAGTGTATGGGACTCTGAGAGTCGGGCATTTTAAAGCTGAGCTGCCCATGCCAATCCTAAGGGAAGTACCTGCCCCCGTTCTGATTGGGCGCAGCTTTCCACCTTGACTAGCCCTTGTGATAGGGGCAGCCTGTCTCAAGGGTCTGCAACTTGGGGTAGGACACCCCTTGCCGGCGAAGGAGCAGGTGAGATGCCTAGCAGACACAGATAGAGAAGAACAGGATACACAGGCCTCACTTAGCAGGGAACCTGGAATTTAGGCAATGGCAAGTGAATGACGAGACCCTGAAGGACCTGTGGGAACCGGTGGCTGTAAAGGATGATGTGGTCGGGGACCAATGACAGGCTGGTCGACTACCACATTTTGAACAAGTGGGTGGGCTACTCTGGTGGGTTACCTATGACATGGGGTCAGAGCTGAAGGAGGTCCACCAGTTGGTGGCCCACAACAAACATAGTCCCTTATCCTGGTTCAGGTACATGATGGGGTTTGGGCAGGGCATTTGGGCAGGAGAAAGACACTACAGAGAATTCTACAGAAGTTCTTTAACCGATGGCAGAACAGGATTTAGGGGGCTACTGTCAGAAATGTTCCCACGTCAGTGTGCCACCCAGTAGGGACCACTGCCCATTACCATTGGAGTCCTTGCTCCTGATAGTTGAACCCTTTTAATATGTAGGTATGGATTTTATGGGGCCTCTGCTGTGCACACCCTGGGGACATTGCTTTATACTGATGCTGGTGGATTACTCCATTAAAAACACGGCCCAGCCATGGCCAAGGTGCTAATCTTGGTTTTTTTCATGGCTGGGTGTGCCACAGGAAGTGGTGAAGGGAGAAGCTTCACCTCAAGGCTGTTTCAACAGCTTTGTTAGTTGCTGAGAGTCAAACACCTGATTACTTTAGTCTATCATGTTTAGACTGATGGGCTGGTGGAATGATATAATCGGGCTCTGAAAGCTATGCTCAGGTGGTATGTGGGAGAAAAGCAATGCAACTGGGCCTATTGTTGGACCCCCTTACGTTTGCTCTGTGGGACATACCACAGGAATCCATGCAGGTGGCCCCATTCAAGTTGGTTTATGGCCAAGTGCCTAAGGGGCCATTGGCAATATTGGTGGAGGGGACAACAAGGAACCTCCCCAAGAGCAAGAGGAATATATCTCAGCATTAGAAACCACCTATCAAATGGTTTGGCCATGGGCCCGCCAAAATTTATGTGTGGCCCAGCAGGCCGCAAAAGCCAGGTATGATAGGAAAGTGTGAGAACGGAACCTCCCAGATGGGGCCCAGGTACTTTTTAAAGGCTCATGTCCTGGGTAACTGAGGGGGAGACCTTTGGGTGGACCTGTTTCCATTCCTGGGACAGAAAGGTTCATTCGTGTATCAGATGCAGGTAGGCCACACACAGCCACACATGAAATGGTTACCTATCAGTCTGCTGAAGGAGTGATGGGACTGAGCAGGTCAAAGAGGTCAGGGCCAATGAAGAACCAGGTAGGACATTGCCAAACAAACAAAATGGCAGAGTCCTGGTCTGAGGCCCCGTAACTCATGACAGATCGCTTTTTATGAACTTTTTAAAAAAAATCAGTACTTGCAAAATTGCTGTAGTATTACAATAATCTATTGGAGTGATGATCTATTGTACAGTTCCTTTGAATTCCCAACTTTCTTCTTTTTTAAAAAGTAAAAATCCTACTTCTTACTACTGTAACAAATAGACTTTTGGCACATTAATGGAATTTTATTTCTGTATATATTATTTGTGCCCACTCTTTAACACTACCCCCTGTGTGTCCCCCCAAAAAACACCTTCCAAACCAGGGTGGTCTGTCTTCCCTGTGCCTGTTCTTCAAGCAAGAATCTCAGTTCATTACGAAACAGGGATGCTTTCTCCCATCTGTCTTAGATTTGGGAGGATGGATCCCAGTTCTTGAGAATTCCATCCCAAGTGGAATTGGGGGGGGGGGAGCTGCTGCTGGGGAAATGTGTTTCACATCAAAACGAATGGACGTGAAAAATGAATTACAATGAACAAAACTGAAAGTTTCAAGAAAGGAAACCAAAACAAAATGGGCGAAACTGAGACCATGCCTGTTATGTCCTCTTTTTTTGTTGTTGTCATGCTGCAGCAGAGTTATGGTGGCCCCATGGGGTTTTCAAGGCAAGTGACATTGAGAAATGGTTTCCCATTGCCTGCCTCTGCATAGCATCCCTAGTATTTCTTGGTGGGCTCTCATCCAAGTAATAGCGAGGGTGGACTCCGTTTAGCTTTTGAGATCTGACAAGATTGGGCTAGCCACAGGAAGTGGGGGTGCCTACAAGCATGGATGACTTCGAGAGAGAATTGGATAAACATATGGAGCAGTGGTCCATCAATGGCTATAGCCACAAGGTATAGCTAGGAACTCTTGGCCTGGGGCAAGTGATGCTCTGTATTCTTGGTGCTTGGGGGGGGCAATAGTTGGAGAGTTTCTACTGTCCTGGCCCCATTGCTGGACCTCCTGATGGCACCTGGTATTTTTGGCCACTGTGTGACAGAGTGTTGGACTGGATGGGCCATTGGCCTGATTCAACATCAGCTTCTCTCGTGTTCTTATGCTATCCAGGTCAGGGCATTCTGTACTATAGTTTCTATCTATTAGTTGAACCATCTATTGCTTAATGATACTCCTTGCTTTCCTTCCAAGTTTTCAGTTCAGTTTTGCTTCCAATTACACAGAAGTTCAATTAATTACAAAGGAACATATGAGACAGTGTATCCCAGCTGGTAATTCAAAAAACTATTAGTGCAATTCTAAACAGAGATGCATCCTTCTAAATTCATTGACTAGAATAGGTTTAGAGAGCCAGTGTGGTGTAGCGGTTAAGAGCACGGACTCTAATCTGGGAGAACTGGGTTTAATCCCCACTACTCCACATGCAGCTGCTGGCATGACCTTGGGTCAGTTACAAGTTCTCTCAGAGTTGTTCTCTCAAGAGCAGTTCTTGAAAGAGCTCTCTTAGCACCACCTACCTCACAGGGTGTCTGTTGTAGGGAGGGAAGGTGATTGTAAGATGCTCTGAGACTCCAAGTGAAAGGAGGGATATAAATCTCTCCTCCTCCTCCTCCTCCTCCTCCTCCACCTCCTCCTCCTCCTCCTCCTCCTCCTCCTCTTCTTCTTCTTCTTCTTCTTCTTCTTCTTCTTCTTCTTCTTCTTCTTCTTCTTCTTCTTCTTCTTCTTCTTCTTCTTCTTCTTCTTCTTCTCCTCCTCCTCCTCCTCCTCCTCCTCCTCCTCCTCCTCCTCCTCTGTTTAGGATTACACTGTACTGTTCTATTAAAAAAGAAACCATTTGCAGGCTGTTCTTCTTTCCTCTTGTCCTTCAGCTCATTCTCTCCTGCACACTTGACAATTTTCAGCACAAAAATAATATATGGCTGCAATGGTTTACAAGACATGATAAACTTCGACTTCTAAATGGGGAGCTCATTTTTAAACGTTTTACTAGCGATGAAAAGAAAATGTCTTTCAAAGAAACAAGACAAACAGATGTATTTTGGGAAGCCAATCAATACCACTGGCAGGAAATAATATTAGGACACATGTTCAATTCATTTTTGTTGAGGATATTATTTTCTGGTCCATCAAGAACTCACAATGGATGTATGGATTTCAGTGAATGCATGAAGCACAATAAAACAAAGATCCTTGGTCTTTCATTCCCAGGATATGTGGGAAATTTCATGGTTTGGCCATTGTTGAAAATAAAGGACAGTAGCCTAGAGTACTTCAGACTTGGGAAATGTGGTATTTAAGACGTTTGTTGAGATAAGTGGTGGGGCTGTTCCCAAACTCAGATGTTCTATTGTGAGCTAACTGAGCAGTTTTTATTGATCTCAAAATCAGAACAGTGGTGTAGTGGTTAGGAGCACAGACTCTAATCTGGGAGAACTGGGTTTGATTCCCACTCCTCCACAATGCAGCTGCTGGTGTGACCTTGGGTCATTCACAAGTTCTTTCAGAGCTGTTCTCTCAAGCGCAGTTCTCAGGAGAGCTCTCTCAGCCCCACCTACCTCACAGGGTGTCTGTTGTGGGGAGGGGAAGGGAAAAGGATTGTAAGCCACACTGAGACTCCTTCGGGTAGTGAAGGGCAGGGTATAAATCCAACCTCTCTCTCCTCCTCTTCTTCTTCAGTGCTGTCAAATTGCTTCTGATTTATGGCACCCCTATGAATCAATGATCTCTAAAACATCTTATCATTAACGGCTTTGCTCAGATCTTGCAAACTGGGGGCTGTAGCTTCCTTTATTGAATCAATCCATCTCGTGTTCAATGTTCCCTCTAAGCTATGGAGTCTTGTGAGCAAAAATTCTGCTTTGTGAGCTACTGGCATTAAAGTTGTGAGTGAGTGATTTGGCTACTGCATAAATTAGTTTGCTCCGGAGCCATCCTTCCTGAGCCAACACAAAAATGTGTGAGCCAGAGGCTAAAAAACTGTGAGCTAGCTCACACTAACTCAGCTTAGAGGGAACACTGCTCAGGTTGGGTCTCCCTCTTTTCCTGATGCCTTCAACTTTCCTTAGCATAAATGTCTTTTCCAACGACTCTTGTTTTCTCATAATGTGATTAAAGTATGATAGCCTCCGTCTAGTCAGTTTAGCTTCTAGGGAGAGTTGAAGTGTTCCTACATGATGTTTAATTGAACATATGAAGCTACCTTGTATTGAGTTAGACCACGGGTCAATTGAGCTCAGTACTGTTTGCTCTGACAGGCCATGGTTCTCTCTGCACAGAGGCTGAGAAGGGTTTTCAACGCCTGTCACTCAAGGCCCTTTTAACTGCAGGCAGCAGGCACTGGAACTGAGATCATCCGTAAATAAAACGTGTTGCCCCACTGAGCCAGGGCTCCATGGGCATGCAGGAGGGGTGACGCCCTCCAATGCTGGCCCCTGGTACTGCAGTGGTAGTGGGGCCAAGAGGAATCCCTCCCCACAACATTACTAACATTAAAGGCAGCAACCATTTTAGGAAATGTCCCACTGGCCCTTGAGTTGAGAGGTAATTTAATTCAGGACTAATTGCCAAAATTGTTGTGATCTTGTTCACTCTGGAACTTGGATTCTGTGGTCTGTTTCTGAAGATGAAAAGGCACTTCACTAGGCAGACAAGGGAGTGGAAGGTGGACTCTGTGGCATTATACCAAATGAAGTCTTTCCCTTTCCCAAATCCCACCTCCCTAGGCTCCACCTTCAAAAGCTCCAGGTATTTCTCAACTTGGAGATGAAAACACTATCCCCGCTATCAGCTAAGGTTGCCAGGTCTGGGCTGGGAAATTCCTGAAGATTTTGGGGGTGGAACCTAGGGAGAGCAGGGTTTGGGAAGGGACCTCAGCAAGGTATAAATCAATTGAGTTCACCTTCCAAGGAAGCTATTTTCTCAAGGGGAATTGATCACTGTAGCCTGGAGATCGGTTGTGATTCCAGGAGCTCTCCAGCCACCACCTGGAGGTTGGCAACCCCACGACACAGCCAACATACAGGAGTAACTCTGGTGGGGGGATGCGATTGGGCAAAGAACATAGAGGGAGACAGATTTTCATTGAGAAGACCACTAGTTTGTGAGCAGCTTGAGCTTGTTTGGTAGGTCACTCTGCAAATTCAAACAGTACAAGTACAGCCAAGCAGAAATTTCACAGCATTTCCGAGATTCCACATATCCCGCTGGGAGTTCTAGACCCACCATGGTCTATCATCACTGCACATCAGTCAGCAGCCACATTATTTAAATAAAGACCAAACAAACCATCCAGTCAGTCAGTGATTATAAACACTTTTTTTTTTTTAATGTAACCATTTGGTGTTTGTCTAGGTCCATGTTGTTGACATTATTTTGAGCATGTTTATTTTTTGCATAACCTATGAGAGTTGTAGTCCACCCTGCACCATTTAATAACCTGACACACACACCCTCCATGGCCTGGGGTGTATGTGTGTGTGTGGAGGGGGACTGATTTCTCCTACTCTGCAGATGCAAAAATAACCAGTAATGAGAGCCAGTGTGGATTTGTAGCTGTGCGTGTCGGACTAGTGTCTGGGAGTCCTCCTGGGTTCGAATCCCCACTTGTGCCATGGAAGCTCACTGGGTGACCTTGGGCCAGTCACACTTTCTCCATAGGGTTGTTGTGAGGGTAAAATGGAGGGGAGGAGAAGGATGTAAGCTACTTTGAGTCCCCATTGGGGAGAAAGGTGGGTTACAAATGAATACAATAAGTAAATAAACCTCAAGGCAGAAGGACTGAAACTGCGCCATGACACCCACTGTGCGGCTGCAATGCTGCTTGGCAGCCTCTTGAATCAGACGGCAGTGAAGTGGTGAAGAAGAGGTGAAGAGATCAGAAATTCAACTCACAAGTGATTGCAGCTGTCCTAGGTTTTCCACATCTCTGTATGAAAGTTCCGCCTGTTGTGTGGTATACAATGGCTGACGCATACAGACAAGTCGTTGCCTGATGTTATTGTGGAACAATTGTTCATGCATGTGTGAACCAGCCCTTGGACATTTCTCTGTCACTCGAGACTGTGGAAATCCAAACCAGTAGACATTTGTTGGGCAAACTGAAAATTAAGCGGAGGATGTTCCATTTGTTGTCACATTTTTGTCTCATACTTTTCCAGCCTTGGCTTATATGTGGATAGAATTTAACAGCAGTGAATAAAGCTCCGTGCTATTGAACGGCTCATTGTTCTCTGAGTACAATACAGCCAGGCTAAATCATATGCAGAGCTGGATCTCAACACTGGTGGGCATTGTTTTTAATAAGCAGATATCCTTCAACTTAAGCTAAAACAAAACAAACGACAGAAATTGCCAGCTAGTCCCTTGTGTGAAGGATGTTGCTTCGAATCCATCCTGAGCCAAATTTCTTTTGCAAGAGAGCCAAGAGAGCATGAAATATGGTGGTCTGAGCCATTCTGCTGCGTGCATTATCCTCTCGCGCGTGATATCTGAAGCGCCCTGTCTTTGCACTTTGTGTCTCTCCAATAGCCCCCCGCTGTCGAGTGGATTCAGGCCTGCTGTTCGTTTTTGAAAAGTCATTTCGTACAATTATCCTCGTACATATTGATAGCTTTCACCACTCCAGCCACAGCTAATTAAAAGACATACTGTGTAAAATTTTAATTAGGATTCATGTTAAAGTGCATAACAACATCTCTCTTTCTGTAGGGGCGCAACAAAAGTGCTTGGCAGTGAGGGGTAGGAAAGGAGTGGGGAGGCAGTTTATTTATGACCTACTGTTTTGACATTAGAGCTTTTTTGTCCTGACTTATTTTGCCTGCTGTCCAAGAAGATGGGAAAAGACTAAAGGGTAATGAGGGGCTAGTGGTGGACTGAGCTCTACATTGGCTTCAGTATTCCACAAGATCCTGCTGAATTGTTCTAGACTTGAAGATGTATTATATTATGGTGGTGATGGAAAGTGCCATCAGGTCCGATAAGGTGTGATCTAGGCTTCAACTGTGATGTAGCATCAGGCGCTTCTAAAACATTTGGGAAGAAACGCAGGATGTGGGTGTGGGGTCAGCTGATTTATGGCCACCCTGTGGGGTTTTTCAAGGTAAAAGACGTTCAGAGCCAGTTTGCCATTGCCCGTCTCTGTGTCATGACCCTGATATTCCTTGCCAATCTCCCATCCAAATACTAGCCAGAGCTGACCCTGCTTAGTTTCCAAGATCTGATGAGCTTGGGCTATTTAGGTCTGGGGGCAAAGCAGGATAAAAATATACTAAGTAAATATTTAAAAATTCACTGGTTCTCGAGGCTGGGTGCACTGGTTTGTATTATGAGATTATGGAGTGGATGCTCCCAGTTACATTAGGTCATTGTTTTGCTATCAAGTGATGACAATGGCATGAGGCATTTCCCAGCAATTGATGACCAGTTAGAAGAGTTGATGATCCAAAGCACAGGCAACGACCATTAAGCTCAGCTTGTTATTAATTACTAGGGAAACCGCCGGTGCCGAGATCCTTATTGCTTTTATGGACCATTTGTAGTGGGTGTGTAGAGGTGGGGAAAGAGACATTTGCCTTTCTGTGCACTTCTGAACAAATATCTTTATTGTCATACGTAGGCTGCAAAGTATCTTCCCTTTTGGATTACAGCGGAAATAGCCATTACAAATTAAACAAAAAACAACAGACTCAGAATTTCTCATTTTTAAAACGATATTAGCATTTATATGCCTCCTTAATTCAGATTTATGTGACTTGCCTTGATTCTCTTTCAGGCAAACTGCCTATCCTGTCTCAGTATTCATTGCCTCATTGTTGCTAAAATGAGCCCACACAAAGAATTCATATTCTGATTTGCTTTCTTTTTTCCTAAAAATTTGAGTCAGGCCCTTGCATATTGTAATTAAAGTTTGCATTAGGAAATCAGGCCCAAATTTGTTTCCAGTAGGGTCAATGTGAAACATTTCCCAAGAATGGCTCCCTTTGCCAAATGATATTAAATTGTCAAGAGTTGTACCCTCACTCGAGGGACCTCCCTTCCACACTGCAGTCTAAGGTTGTGGTCACATGGCAAAGCAATTGCGATTTGTTCCCGATATAAATTTAATCAGGAATATTTTGGGGATGGGTGGGATGCTCATACATCCCTCCCTGAACTGCAAGCATTGTGCCAGGAGGCTCTGGGCACCATCTGGATGCAGCCGGCCCCTCTCTCCACCACCCGCTCGTCTGCCAGCCCACCCGGCAACTTTCCTTCCCCACTTGCCTGCCTCCCCCCCCCAGCAACTTTCCACGCTGCCGCCTGGCACTGCTGGCAAGCTGGGCCAAGCAGGAGAAACGTGCATGGGGGTGGGGTGGGGGTGTCTATTGCCTTTCTGGAGCAGTTTCTTTTCCAAGAGTCTCCTATTTGAAGGGTTGCTGCTTCGTCCCGTCCCTTTTGTGTGTGCTAGACGGGTTTGAAAAACTTACTGCATCCCAGGAAACGAGGAAAATAAAAGTCGGGCCCGGTGGGAGGGGGGTTCTGCCCTCTGACACTGCTGGCAAGCTGGGCACACTCCCCTGGTGCTGGAGGCTCCCTCCTCCCGCTGCAGCTTCAGGGACTCCTGGGGCAGGCTTCGCAGCCTGTTCACCAGCCAGCCTGCCCAGCAGTTCCTTCCCCATCTGCCAGCTTCCTCCCCCAGCAACTTTCCATGCTGTCTTCTGCTCCCCGGTGCCGGGGCTCCCTCCTTCCCTCCTAACGCCGCATCGGGGACTCCCGGAGTGTGGGGAGGGAAGGCGGGCAGGTCCCAAGCTCTGCACTGGATGTGCACTTGAACGTAGAATATTTCCAGTGAGGAAGTGCTCATGCGCTCAGAGGTGGAAATTGGAAAAAAAAAAACCCTCATAGTGCGAAGAACGGTCAGACAAGCCTAATCGCAATCATTGTGAGAGATGGCTGTCCACAGCAACATAACTGCAGATTCAAAGTGCAAATACCCGGAAAGTACTTGATTTTCCTGTACCAGGAAAACACGGTAGAGAATCGAGAGTATTGCATGAATGAGCTGGCTTTGGTACGGGAGGCAGATTGGCCCATCTGATCAGCAAAATAAAATGCGAAAGGGAACAGTGGCAAACCCCGATCAAAAGGACTGTGTGACTGCACCCTAATAGGATGAAGCATTTCCATTTTAGAAGCAATTGGAATGTTCATTTGCAGAAGTAGGCACAGGGAAGAGTTTGAGTTTACTACTGAAGAAAACTAAACCCTGGATCCCCCACACGATCCCACCCCCCAGTTCTCTTGCTTCTAACATTATTCTTGCATTCTGGCTGGACTTTGGGTGGAGCTGAACAGGAAAACATCTGGTTCAAATAATAAAGGGTAGCAAAGTAAGGTGTCAGGGCAAGGCAGGTTTAGTTTCCCTTTCATGAACACTTCTGTTTGGTTTAAAAATTGACCTTGCCTGCTTTTTATGTTAACAGGCAAATCTGTGCCCCAACATCTGCTTTTAAATATAGCAGAGGTACTGAAGAGATTTCATATCCTGAACCAACAATTCCTTTGCATAGACAGATGATCTGACCATCACTGATTTCTCACTTGTGTCCTAAATGTGACTGTGTGTTTGCTCCTTGTTAGGGAGCCTTAAGCCTCTGCCTCCATTGCCTTCAGTCAGTACAGCAAGTGCGCAGCCTAAACAAAAGAACAAAACATAGTACTCTGCTTCTGTTCTTGATCTGCAAGCTCTGTTACTCAGCCTGCCTGCCAGTGTATGAAACCAAAGCCATTGCCACTGTCTGTTACAGAGCCGAAGGGCTACATACCAATCACAGGGAGATCTATGCTGGTGCCTCTCACATAGTCTGCAGAGCTGGGGGAACAAATCCAAGGGCCTCTGGCCCCTCAGTCTCTGCAACCAGGCATGCCGGCCAGTGTGTGTAAGTAGATCTTTTACTTCCATGCTCTACAGGCAGGTGGGCTGCCTATTACAGAGGCAGAAATCTTAGCACAGACTCTGTCCTCTTCATGTGCCCTGTGCCCCTATGTACAGTCAAGCCAGTATGTACATGGCCATTAAGGCCATGAGAAAAAGTCCCTGGCAGAGGATGACGTGTAGGGACAGTCCCTTTACAGAGCTGTTTTGGCCTCCTGGTCTGCTGTTGCCTTTTTCGGTGCCTAGGTTTGAAAAATGAAATAACTCTTGGAAACATGAAGCCCATACCTTTATAGAATTGGAAAGCCTTCCCAAAGGCAGTGAAATGGTTGAGGGAAGGAGGAAATACAGCATAGAAAATGGCAGTTGGAATAACCTTGTTTGGTTGGAAGATCAGCTTACAGTTGTAGGTAGGTGAAGCTATGAACACATATCTCCTCTCTCCCCTGACTGCCCCTTCTCCTCCCACTGCCCAGAAAAGGGAAACCAAACAGCAAGGCACTATAATAAACTATCAGGTCAGAAGGTTTCTGTTTGCTCCCAAATGTAATGATATATATCCATGTGCTTTAAACAGTGTGAAGTTTGTATTTGTGTACTGGGGCACGGAGGACATTCAGAGAAGTGGCTTGATAGCCCGTCTGGCCTCCCAACCCTGGTATTCTCTGGAGGTTTCCAAATATTTGCCAGGGTCGGCCCTGCTTAGCTTCCAAAATCTGACCAGATTGGGCTTGCCTTGGCTATCCAGGTCAGGGCCTGGCAGAGGAAGTTTTGTTCAGATTTGGAGGGTTTATGATATTTATGTTTGGATTAGATCTGGATTAGTAAATGACTGTACACATAATAGTAGTACTTAGTTTAGGGTTGCCAGCTCTGGGTTGGGAAATACCTGGAGATTTTGAGGGTGGAGCCTGGGGAGGGTGGGGTTTGGGGAGGGAAGGACCACATCAGGGTATAATGCTGTAGAGTTCACCCTCCAAAGCAGCCATTTTCTCCCAGGGATCTGATCTTGGTCATCTGGAGATCAGTTATAACAATAGGAGAACTCCAGGTGCCACCTGGAGGTTGGCAACCCTAGCTTAGTTGCTAATTGGCCCTGACCTGGATATCCCAAGCTAGCCTGATCTTGCCAGCTCTCAGAAGCTAAGCAGGGTTGGCCCTGGTTAGTATTTGGTTGGGAGACCACCAAAGAATACCAAGATTGCTACACAGAGGCAGGCAATGGCACACCAGCTCTGAACATCTCTTGCCTTGAAAACCCTGTGGGGTTGCCATAAGTTGGCTGTGAGTTGATGGCAAAAAAAAAATGCTAATTGAATCTATTTGTTTAGGACAGATTTCTCTGTTTTAGGAGTTAAATGTCAGAGGTTTGGAACTGTGTGTAATGTACTGGGTTCGCCGCATGGAGGACTCATACTACGACATGCGTTCAGATACGTTTATTGTACTTCACACACGAACTGGCAAAATGGCCCCGCAAGGGCCAACTATATACATCCCACCCGGCACACCCACAGTCCTATTGTAGGGTTTGAATTTCTCACCAGAGGTGCTATTGGTGGACACTAGGTGGTCTAGGATCCTAGGCCCCTTTGTGTTCAGGGACCAAGCTCCTTACTTTAGCCACAGACCCCTGGAGACGGTCTGCGTACATAACACTGTGTACCAACATTTATTACTGTGAAAATGTATATTGATCCAGAATCTGTGTTCAAAACATTGCACCTATGTTCAGTTCCCTCCCCTCTATTTTTACCCTGTGGCATGGTGTAATGGTTAAAGTGTTGGACTAGGCTGTGGGGAAACCAGGTTTGAATCCTCATGCTGTCATAGAAGCTTGCTGGGTGACCTTGGACCAGTCACTCTCTCAGTCTATCCTGCCTCACAGAGCTGTTGTGGGAATATAATGGAAGAAGGGAGAATGATGTTGTAAGCTGCTTTGGGTGCCCATTAGTGAGAAAAATATTTAAAAGAAAAATTCGTAAAATAATAGGAAGGATGTTCCAGGAGCTGAAACCTCTTCTTAATAATCTTTTTGTATAAAAGTATGCTTCTTGTATATATATATATATATATATATATATATATATATATATATATATATATATATATATATATATATATATATATTTAACACATTGCAGTCTTCATATCTCATAGCAGAAACTACGCCTTAGTGTGCATTGTGGCACAGTATAGCTTTTCTCACACTGGAAGAATGTCTTCTGAGGGTTTGCCCCACGGTTTTCACTTTGGCTGTCCTATTTATAGTGGATTTACATTTCTTTCTTTCAATTAAAAGAATGCTGAATACGAGAGTAGTAGTGACAAAGAACTGAGGCAGGAAGAGGAGATCTTTAGGGACATATAGGAGCACAAACATCTTCCAATTTCTGTGCCTTAGGAAGCAATCTTATGCCATGCTTATTTAAAAGTAAACGCCAGTGAACTCATTGGGACTTTCTTCTGAATGAGTCACAGGAATGGGTTGCACAACACATAATGCAAGTATATTTCATTTTCTGTGCAAACATGAGATTTTGAAAAATGCCTTTTGAGGAAGAAAGCCACTATTGTTTGCTAGATGCTGTGTTCATATCTATGCGGATTTATAAATTCCGGTGTACCTGGATCCTGTGAGCATTTTGGGTTTCTGTTGTGTGCTATGGCAGATGGCCACCCATGCGAGTACTGGAACTAGGTAATAGTTTTTGCTCTTGTTGAAAACTATACTTTAGACAATCAGAACTCAATTTCCAGATCCTTTCATGCAGAATTCCAAGAGAAGAAGTCAAAAGAAGATATGTTTGGGGCTTAAGCTTTAGTTTTGCTTCTCTCTCTCTCTCTTTTTGGAGCAGCTCCTTTCTATGTCTGGATTATAGTTTGTTTTACAGATAAGATCAGGCTGTTGATCCATTTTATTCATGCCCTAAATATGTAATCTTTACATTAAACTCAGCAATCAGGACAATTGTGCGGTGATTGCGATCATAACCCTGTGCTCCATCTACTCACACAGAATGACCACATTTCTGTGTACAAATTGGTTAACTGCACGCACAAATAGCTAATTAGGCACATCACATGGGTGGTCGCCCTGGTTTGAGGATGCCGTCATAGAAACTGCATGAGCACACTTATATCATGTGTCTTTTCTAGGTTTGTACATGGAAAAATTCAATTAAAATCAATTCTGTGCAGCCAGGAGGACATTAGCAAGCATGTTTTGTGTTCTCTCTTAATTGGTTTATATCTTAAACTGTCCCGTCCCAAGAGTTTGGGAAACAGGCATTTGGCACCCTTTCCCTGGCTGACTCCTCTTCCTTGCCCTGCCTGAAAAGCAGAAATGAAGCAGATAAAACTTCTCCCAGCATGCTAAGAGTCACTTGAAAGAAAGAACAAAAGGGGAGCAGCTGTACCAGTATGCCTTATTGTTCATCTGATTTTTAATGGGTGAAGATAAACTGATAATTGGAAGCTTAAGTAAGTGTAATTGCATTTGTTCACAGAGCTAATCTCGTCTCTCCCTCCCCTTCCGCTGTTGTCTTCCCCCTGTAAAGTGCCCATGTAACACGCTGAAGGCACTGTATTGATTAAATAATTGTAGTAATTATTATCATTATCATCTTGGTTTTCACCCATGCAGCCATCAAGAGCTAGCACAGCATATTATTGTGGCATATCAGAGAAAAAGTTTATTGAATGTTGTATAAAGGACATATATGTTGTATATTTAAAAATATATATAGTTTATTGAATGTTGTATAAGGGACACATATGAGTCAGTTTGGTGTAGTAGTTAAGTGCACGGACTCTAATCTGGGAGAACCAGGTTTGATTCCCGACTCCTTTACATGCAGCTATTGGTTGACCTTGTGTTGACCACATTTCTCTCAGAGATGTTCTATTGAGTAGTTCTCTGAGAGCTCTCAGCCCCACTTACCTTACAGAGTGTCTGTTGTGGGGAGAGGAAGGGAAGGAGATCGTAAGCCACTCTGAGACTCTGAGTGAAGGGCAGGGTATAAATCCAATCTCTTCTCCTCTTCTTCTAGTGTTGGAGACAGATTTGAACTACTGCCTGAGTGGTGTAGCGGTCAGGTTGTCAGACTAGGATCTGGGAGGGCCAGGTTTGAAAGCCCAGTCTGCCATGGAAGCTTGCAGGGTAAGCTTGGGGCACTCAGTCTCCTCTCATACTAAGGTTGCCAGATCCCTCGGGGGAGTTGCCCACTTTAGAGGCTCTCGATCTGCTGGCCCGGATCTGGCCGGTGGGGGGAACCCCGCCCCCCAAAGTGCCTGGATCAGGCCATCATGCCTGGTGTGATGATGTCACCTGGAAATCCAAGGAGAGCAGCTTCTCCCCCCTGCCAGCAAAAGGTAGGGACCTGGCAACCCTATCTCACCCTACCTGACTTCACAGGATTGTTGTGAGGAGAAAATGGAGGGGAGGACAAGGATGTAAACTGCTGTGGGCCCCCACTGGGGAGAAAGGTGGGTGTAAAATAAGTTTAAAAAATTATATTCTCCCTTACATTATAAGGAAGAACAGATATTATATTCTTGTCCCATTTTTGCCCCAGTTGTTGTTGTTGTTCAGTCGCACAGTCGAGTCCGACTCTTCGCGACCCCATGGACCAGATCACGCCAGGCCCTCCTGTCTTCTGCTGTCCGCTGAAGTTTGCTCAATTTCATGTTCGTTGCATCGATGACACTGTCTAACCATCTCATCCTTTGCCGTCCCCTTCTTCTTTGACCTTCAATCTTTCCCAGCATCAGGGTCTTCTCCAGTGAATGCTCCCTTCTCATTTGGTGGCCAAAGTATTTGAGCTTCAGCTTCAGGATCTGGCCTTCCAGGGAACAGTCAGGGTTGATTTCTTTTAGGGTTGACTGATTTGATCTCCTTGCAGTCCAAGGGACTCTCAAGAGTCTTCTCCAGCACCATAGTTCAAAAGAATCTATTCTTCGGCGCTCGGCCTTCCTTATAGTCCAACTCTCACAGCCATACATTACTACGGGGAATACCATTGCTTTGACCATGCGGACTTTTGTTGGCAAGGTGATGTCTCTGCTTTTAATCATGCTGTTTAGGTTTGCCATCGCTTTCCTCCCAAGGAGCAGGCGTCTTTTTATTTCATGGCTGCAGTCACCATCTGCAGTGATCTGGGATCCTAGGAACGTGAAGTCTGTCACTACTTCTACGACTTCCCCTTCTATTTGCCAAGGAGTGATGGGGCCAGATGCCATGATCTTAGTTTTTTTGATGTTGAGCTTCAAGCCCACTTTTGCACTCTCCTCTTTCACCCTGAGCAAGAGACTCTTTAGGTCCTCTTCACTTTCTGCCATCAGAGTGGTATCGTCTGCATATCTGAGGTTATTGATCTTTTCCCCAGCAATCTTAACTCCAGCTTGTGATTCATCCAGGCCAGCATTTCACATGATGTACTCTGCATATAAATTAAATAAGCAAGGTGACAATATACATCCTTGTCGTACTCCTTTTCCTATGCTAAACCAATCAGTTGTTCCATATCCGGTTCTAACTGTTGCTTCTTGACCCTTATACAGGTTTCTCAGGAGACATATGAGGTGGTCTGGTACTCCCATCTCTTTAAGAACCTGCCATAATTTATTGTGATTCACACAATCAAAGGCTTTAGCATAGTCAATGGAGCAGAAGTAGATGTTTTTCTGGTACTCTCTTGCTTTCTCCATAATCCAGCGAATGTTGGCAATTTTATCTCTAGTTCCTCTACCTCTTCGAAACCCAGGTTGTACTTCTGGCAGTTCTCTATCCACGTACTGTTGGAGCCTAGCTTGTAGGATTTTGAGCATGACCTTGCTAGCGTTTGAAATGAGTGCAATTGTGCGATAGTTTGAACATTCCTTGACGTTGCCCTTCTTTGGGATTGGAATGTAAACTGACCTTTTCCAATCCTGTGGCCACTGTTGTGTTTTCCAAATTTGTTGGCAAATTGAGTGCAGCACTTTAACAGCATCTTCTTTTAAGACTTTGAATAACTCAGCTGGGATACCATCACCTCCACTAGCTTTGTTGTTAGTAATGCTTTCTAAGGCCCATTTAACTTCACTTTCCAGGATGTCTGGCTCGAGGTCAGTGATTATACCATCGTGGTTGTCAAGGACATCGAGGTCCTTCTTGTATAGTTCTTCTGTGTATTCTTGCCATCTTTTCCTAATCTCTTCTGCTTCTGTTAGGTCCCTACCGGTTTTGTCCTTTATCATGGCCAGCTTTGCATGGAACGTTCCCTTGATTTCTCCAATTTTCTTGAAGAGATCTCTAGTCCTTCCCAATCTATTGTTTTCCTCTATTACTTTGCATTGTTCATTCAGGAAAGCCTCCTTATCTCTCCTTGCTGTTCTCTGGAAATCTGCATTCAGTTGGGCAAATCTTTCCTTTTCCCCATTGCCTTTAGCTTTCCTTCTTTCCTCTGCTATGTGTAAAGCCTCATCAGACAGCCACTTTGCTTTTTTGCATTTCTTTTTCTTTGGGATGGCGGTGAGTGCTGCCTCCTTTACAATGTCACGGACCTCTGTCCATAGTTCTTCAGGCACTCTGTCTATCAAATCTAGTCCCTTAAACCTATTCTTCACCTCTACTGTATATTCATCGGGGATGTGATCTAGGTCAAATCTGAATGGCCTTGTGGTTTTCCCAACTTTCTTCAATTTAAGTCTGAATTTTGCAATGAGTAGCTCATGATCTGAGCCACAGTCAGCTCCAGGTCTTGTTTTTACTGACTGGATAGAGCTTCTCCATCTTTGACTGCAAATTATATAGCCAATCTGATTTCGGTGTTGCCCATCTGGTGATGTCCATGTGTAGAGACGCCTCTTAGGTTGTTGGAAAAGGGTGTTTGCTATGACCAGCGTGTTCTCTTGACAAAACTCTGTTAGCCTTTGCCCTGCTTCATTTTGTTCTCCAAGGCCAAACTTGTCTGTTATTCCGGTTACCTTTTGATTTCCTACTTTAGCATTCCAGTCCCCTATGATGATGAGGACATCATTTTTTGGTGTTAGTTCTATGAGCTGTTGTAGGTCTTCGTAGAACTGGTCCACTTCAGTCTCTTCTGCAGCAGTGGTTGGGGCATAGACTTGGATTACTGTGATATTGAATGGTTTGCCTTGGATTCGGACCGAGATCATTCTGTCATTTTTGAGATTGTATCCCAATACTGCCTTTCTCACTCTCTTGTTGACTATAAAGGCCACACCATTTTTTCTACGGGATTCCTGGCCACAGTAGTAGATATAATGGTCTTCTGAGTTAAATTCGCCCATTCCTGTCCACTTTAGTTCACTGACTCCCAAGATGTCGATGTTCATTCTTGCCATCTCATTTTTGACCACGTCAAGCTTACCTTGATTCATAGATCTTACATTCCAGGTTCCTATGCAGTATTGTTCTTTGCAGCATCGAACTTTCCTTTCACCGTCAGACACATCCACAACTGAGCGTCCTTTCGGCTTTGGCCCAGCCACTTCACTCTTTCTGGGGTTACTCGTACTTGCCCTCTGCTCTTCCTCAGTAGCATATTGGACACCTTCCGACCTGAGGGGCTCATCTTCCGGCGTCATATCTTTTAGCCTTTTGTTACTGTCCATGGGGTTTTCTTGGCAAAGATACTGGAGTGGGTTGCCATTTCCTTCTCCAGGGGATCACGCTTGGTCTGAGTTCTCTGCTATGGCCTGTCCGTCCTGGGTGGCCCTCCACGGCATAGCCCACAGCCTCATTGAACCACGCAAGCCCCCTCGCCACGACAAGGCAGTGATCCATGAGGGAGTTTGCCCCAGTAGCTTTCTGTTATTTGGTATCTATCTGCTATAACTTACTAAAAGCTGTGTGGAGCACTTTCTCCGCTCTTTCTTCAACTGATAAGCCAGAGTTAGGATTCTGATCATGCCCCACAAACATCATTTTTTCAGATACGACAACAAGGCTTACAATAACAATACATGCTTTCTGACACAGTAAGTTTGTATTTTCTATCCCCTCTGATACTATGATTCTTCACCACTTCCATTCTTCAGTTTCTAAGCCTGCCAGATTGAGTTTAAAACAGCACAATGATGTTATTGTGCTGGAGGATCAGCAATGCATACTGATTTTTAAAAAGTTTGTGGAATTGCCCTTTTCTCTATTTAAAATAATAGGGGGAAAGTAGCTTGGTTGATCAATGTGTTTGAAAGAAGCAGCAGCAAAGGTACATTTCTCCCCCTTTATGTTTACTAGTGTAAAGTCAAATTGTCCCAAAAGGGAATGGAAGAAAATTACCTATTTACTACAAATGCAGTGCTTGGAACTGAGCAAGTAATGGATAATTCCCCAGATGCCAAAATCCTACCTGCTTTCGGATTTGCATTTAAAAAGGAGGGAGAGAAAAAAAAGCCATCATCTTTTGCAGTGAGCCAGACATTGTCATTTTTAGTCTGCTTATGCAAGTAGGAATTTTCTGTCATCTAGAAATGGAAATTGTACAGAGCTGGGATGCCTTTGAATCCTTCATGCTTAGGAAGATGTCCTTGTATCAAAAGAACAGACTAGCCAACCCATATCTGTAACTCTCCAGAACGACAGACCAAGTTGTATTTTGAATCAAATGTACAGTCCAATCCAGCTCTGCTATGTGTCGGTACAAGGGCTTCTGACCTCCAGATGGCACCTAGAGCTCTTCTGGTATTCCAAGTGATCTCCAGACAACCAAGGACCCTGGTCACACATGCCAGATAACATGGGGGGAAGTGAGGCTATTTGCTCCACAGTAATTTGTCCCGTCACTGCATGATCAGATGCACCAGTAGGTGAATCAGGTTTCTTTAGTTGCCATGTGTTGCCAGTGTGCTTCAACGAGGGATCACTGACACAATGGGAACGCGCCGGAGCGATCACATGAGGAAGTCCATCTGTGGCCCGTCACAAACCCGCTTGATACAGCACTTTCCCTGGTATTTTTTAACGCCGCTTCTTTGGCAGAGCGAGACGGTTAGCTGATGGGTGCGGGACGCTTGCCAGATGTTCCCATGTGATCGCGCCCTTAAAATCTGCCCAGCATTCGTGCCTATCGCTCAGCTACTTCTGCATGTGACCGGGACCAAGATCGGTTTTCCTAGAGAAACTGGGTGGTTTGGAGGGTGGACTCTATGGCATTGTACCCTGCTGAGGTCCCTCCCTTCCCCTAATCCCACACTTCCCAAGCTCCACCCCCAAAATCTCCAGGTATTTCCCAACCCAGAGGTGGCAGCCAGTGTTCCCTCTAAGCTGAGTTAGTATGAGCTAGCTCACAGTTTTTTAGCCTCTGGCTCACACATTTTTACCTTAGCTCAGGAAGGATGGCTCCAGAGCAAACTAATTTATGCAGCGGACAAATCACTCGCTCACAACTTTATTGTCAGTAGCTCACAAAGGTAGAATTTTTTGCTCACAAGACTCTACAGCTTAGAGGGAACATTGGTGGCAGCCCTACTTGATGCATTCATGTTGGGCTGCTTTGTGGATTACTGCTGAGGCTGTTTCATACTGTATTTTATTGTAATGTTGTATTGATTTTGTAAGCTGCCTCAAGCAATGTTAAGAAACAGAATTAAAAACAACAACAAGATACAATTAAAATAAATAAAATCCATTTCTTCAGGATTGGGCTGGGCTGCCTGAATCAACTTGGATAATGTCCACCATCTTAGAAATCCTGTAATTGAAATAATTCTCCAGGCCACCTCTCCAGGCTAAAGGGAGAGAGGCACTTCCTGTCTGAGTGAGTCAGGATGGTTTGCATTACTTGAGGTCTGGTTTAGGGCAGAATTTTAAAATGGTTATGTGAGGAAAGTCTGAAAGTTCTTATCATATTAACATTAATAAAAATATAGATCCAAGGGAATGACTTCAGTAATTTGAACGATTACCAGAGAAACGATGAAGAGAGCAACTTTTCACCTCAGTATGTCAAACTGAGCAGTAATAGATGCAAGGTGGGGATGACGTACATTTAGGTTGATAAAATATTTTCTCTTAGATATTTTGTTATTTTTCAAGGCTGGGTTCTAAGAAGCATCTCAGGTACACATCAAGGCATTTCCAACTCTTTTGAACTGCTTTTTAAACTTCCCTCTGTTTGGAAAGCAGTTTGCCATGCCACATAAAGCCAGTGTGGGATAGTGGTAAGGGCATTACTGGGACTTGGGAGACCTGGGTTCAAATCCTTGCTGAGCCACTTTGTGACTTAGGACTAGTCACTACCTCTTAGCCTAACCTTCCTCACAGGTAGGGCTGCTGAGAAGGAGAACTGGGAGTACAAAACTCCCCAGGCCTGGGTTGCTCTGGTGGAGCCAAGAAACCAGGCAGCCCACATGCCTCATTTGCTGTCCTGGTCTCACTCAGAACGTTTCTGCATGTTCAGCTCACTCCTGATTTTCATGGGATTGGATTGGGCAGGGTTAAGACCATAAGAACATAAGAGAAACCAATGTTGGATCAGGCTAATGGCCCATCCAGTCCAACACTCTGTCACACAGTGGCCAAAAATACCAGGTGCCATCAGGAGGTCCAGCAGTAGGGCCAGGACACTAGAAGCCCTCCCACTGTCCCCTCCCCAAGCACCAAGAATACAGAGCATCACTTGCCCCAGACTGAGAGTTCCTATCTGTACCTTGTGGCTAATAGCCACTGATGGACTTCTGTTTATCTAATTCCCTCTTGAAGGGTTCTTCTACACTTCTGCCCTGCCTCTGCATTCTCACGGTTATGTGGTCAGTTTATTTTCTTCCACACATGTGGAATGAGGAATTTTAAAGGAGGGTGCTGTCATCATTGGCGGTGTTATTGATGGTGTCACAGACCCCCCTTTTTTTTCAAAAAGGAAATAAAATATCAATATATTGCTAGAGTGTTGTAATAATAGGCTTAGCAGGTTCTCTGAATTCACAGTTGTCATTTGGGGGGAGGTAAGTCTCTACCGTCTTTCCTTGTGGAGATAAAAGGAAAAAGACCACGTCTTCAGGGTGGAAGGAGGAGAGGGAGTGGTTTGACCACAGCAATCCAATCATTGACAATTGGTCTAGAGGTGTGTGGGAGCAGGTGAAGTAAAGAAAACTGGCAGAAACATTACACATGAAGGGAAAGGGTGACTTAAAATTTGTTTCCAGAAAAAGATCAAGGTAAAAGTCGTCTCAAAAGAAACATAAGAAACCTGGGTGGGGGGGACAAAAACACAAAACAAAGTGAAAACTAAGGCACAAAAACACATGTGGAAATCAGGGGATAAATCAAAGAAGTATGGAGCCAGAACCTACCCCCCCCCCCAAAAAAAAAAAAAACCCATCTGGAAAAGCCCTCAGTATGGTGCCTATAATCTTCGGGCTTCAGCAACTATTAGAAACTGCTCTAGGTAGAAATCCATAATTACTCATTTTAATCCTTTGGTTGTCTGAAATCACAGGCAAGTTCTTTCCTCCAGCACAAGAGCACTGGCTATGTTTTCCAGCCAAGCAACGGGTTAAGGTAGTATTTATGGATTCCAAGAGAGGCTTTTCACTCTGTTCCATTAAAGACTGGCCAGTTCTGTCTCTCACAGCTGTTTGTGCCTTCAAATGAGTGAGGGGAGAGCAGGAGGGAATCTTTCGCCAGGAACCTGTGGAGGCTCTTAGCAGCTCTGCTCACAGCCTGTTTGTGAGAATAAACGGCAGGGAGGAAGCAATGTATGGTGCCTCAAGACTGTGCTGCTTTTTTAATTTGCTAAGGAAAATCAGCCCATAATGGTTTTAGCTACTCTGTCATAACTCAGCTCATAACTCAGTTCATGGTTCTTCTTGTTTTCATAATAGGTAACACAGATTGAGGAAGACTTGCCCAGAGTCACACAATGGTTCCAATCCAAAGAAAGGTAGTCATGCATACTTCCCATGGAAATTAATGGATCTTAACTGAGACTCAATCAGGACTGCAGGGTGGAGCAAGTGGCACATTTCACCTCACCTTAAAAAAAAAAGTTAACTTATGGGAGTCTTTGTCTAAAAAGTGAAAGCTTCATTTTAGAATAGGGATATTTCTGATTAAAAAGAAAATCCTACTCTTTTAAGCTATTGGGACTGTAATCATGACTAGATGCTAAAAGGGAATGAGGAACTTAAAACAGTAATGCCCAATTTCTTCAGTCTGTGGTTTGGATCTTCTCCATCCAAAATCACCTCTTCACAGAATAGGGAGCTGGGCCTCACCTGGAAAAGTTGGAGGCCCACCAAAGTTGTATTCAGATATTCAGTTTTAGCACTCAAACTGCATGTAACAGAAGTATGCACTATACATGATTATAACAAAATGCACCCTCATCATTTTGTGAGACTGGGGTGATATTTGCTTTTCCCAGGCACATACAGATTCAGTACATGCAAACAGTGGTGGTGGTGGCAGTGGAAAGTGCTGTCAAGTTGCAGCTGACTTATGGCAACCCCAGGGTTTTTAAGGCATGAGATGAACAAAGGTGGTCTCCCACAACCCCGAAAATCTACAGCAACTAATGAACTCCGGCCGTGAAAGCCTTCGACAACATAGTGGTTTCCCATTGCCTGCCTGTACATAGAGACCGTGGACTTCCTTGGTGGTCTCCCCTCCAAATATTAACCAGGACCAACCCAACTTAGCTTTGAAAAGCTGATGAGATCTGGCTTGACTAGGCCATCCATTTCAGGGCACATGCAAATGGAACCCCAGATTTTTGAGGAAACATATTTGTACATATTGAAGTGTGGGAAACGCTTGTGTTTCCCAAATCACACAAAATGGCAACTGCTTATATTGGAAAGATTGAGTGTAGCGTGCATCCCTTTACACACAGTTAGGAACACCAGAACTGAACATCTCCAAAGGACTCTGCTGAAGAAGGTCTTGCCATGGCTTTGGTTGCAATTAATAGATCCTGTTGATTTTAATAGAGGTTCAACTACATTTCTATGGATTGTTGTTAATGAATCTATAATAGACTCATCTGAAGTAGAGATGTTACTGAAGATAACTGTTTCATTTCAAAAATTTTCATTTCAGATAAGGGTTCTTGTTTTTGGAGATGAGCCTTTCCCCCAGAGTCTTTTTCTCAGCTATACTTAAGAAATTTAAGAGAAATATCACTATTAAAACTGATGCCTGTTTTTTGTATATAAATAGCATATAATATAACAGCAACATATAATGGTGTTGTCACACACTCCCATCCCCCCTGGGTTGCTGTGGTGCTGGAGGGCCATGCCCTGCCTGCGTCCAAGCTAGAACCCCAAATCCTGCAAAGGAGGGTATGGCTTGGTCACTTGTAGTGGCTCTCAGGGCCTGGAGGAAGGAGGGGCCTCAGACCAGGGATGCTACAAAAGTGGTTACTTCACCCCTCATGTTCCTCAGAGCATGCACATTGCTCTCTCGCTCTCTCTGTCCCTATGTGCTCCGTCTCCTCTCCCTCTTTTATTGCTGCTTCAGTTCCCCAAGCCATCCCTATATATGGCCCCACCCCCAGTCAAAAGGACCGACGCCATCCTGCCCAATGATGGCCCTGCTCCCCTCTGTGCAGCGTCCATCTGATGGCTTCTGTGCCAGTCCCAGGTAGGCATTCTGCATCAGTCTCTGCCTGCCTGTTCCGGGCTGGCTTTCTGGGGCATGTGGCGATCTCGGCCAATTCTCCATCTCTTCCACTGAGCCCTCTCTCTCCCTGTTTCTGGGCTCTAGCCCAGCCGGCCGGTCACCCCTGCGTTTCCTGCCTTCCCAACGCCTCATTCTGCCTCAGCGGCTCCGCTGCATGTCCCGCTGCTGGGGCTCACTTGCTGCCTCCTTCCCCCTTTTGTGCCAGTGAGTGCAGCAGGGATGGGCCGTGGGGGTGCTGCGGTTTAGGGATGTGCGGGGCCTCTGGCGATCCTGCCCTGCATCCTGGGGGGGGGTCCTCCTGGATTCCTCTCTTACCATGGAGGCCCAGGTAGCGGCCACAGCCAAGTCGGCCTTCTATCATCTTAGGCTGATTAGGCAGTTGGTCCCCTTCCTCGACCGGGCTGACCTGGCCACAGTGATCAATGCAATGGTCACCTCGAGACTAGACTACTGCAACGCTCTCTACATGGGGCTGCCTCTGTCATGGATCCGGAAGCTGCAGCTGGTGCAGAACGCCGCGGCCAGGCTGCTGCTGGGCCTCCCTAGAAGGGAGCATATCCGGCCTACGCTAAGGTCACTGCACTGGCTGCCAATAGCATACCGAGTCCGCTTCAAAGTGCTGGTTATTACCTTTAAAGCCCTATATGGCCGGGGTCCAACATATCTGCGGGACCGCCTTTCCCCGCACATACCCCAGAGAGCACTACGGTCTGGGTCGCAAAACCGTTTGACCCTCCCTGGCCCACGGGAGGCCAGGCTAGCTGCTACCAGAGCTGGGGCATTTTCGGTGGCGGCCCCTACCTGGTAGAATGAGCTCCCAGAGGAGATCAGGGCCCTGCGGGACCTTTCTCAGTTCTGCAGGGCCTGCAAGACGGAGCTCTTCCGCCAGGCATTTAGTTAGGGGCCGCCGCTGTTGGAGTGCCCAGCTCGTAATGCTACAACGGTGCAGCTGCCTGAGCAGGAACATCTAGTATTTATTACCAAGTTGGCGAGTAAGGAATACCAGCTCTTCAGAGACGATGAAACATTGGCCTATTGTATTGTATTGTATTGTATTGTAATGGTTTTATACTTGCATTATAATATGTTTTATCGGGTGTATTCTAAATATGTTTTATGTATGTATTTATATTGTTTGTGAGCCGCCCTGAGCCTGCTTTGCGGGGAGGGCGGGGTATAAATCCCATAATAAATAAATAAATAAATCCTGGTCCAGCCCGGGACAAGTGTAAAATGGATGGATATAAATGTATAAAATAGGAGAATGAGCAAGGAAAACAGGGTCAAAATACTTGCAACAAATACTAAAAATAATTACAAAGTGCTTATTCCTAAATTAGAACCCACAACTCCTACTCCAAAAAGAATTCTCTATCCATTGAATAAACACTAAGGTTTCTCATTCCCTGCTTTAAACTAGGAATAGTTTTAGTGTGTGTCTCCTTCAACTTTCTCATTATTGAAGGAGAAAGCAAAAAGAGCTACAACATATTAAGTGCCAAGGAATGATTTGCAGAAATTGTATTGGAGTCGAGGTGAATAAGCTTTTTCTCTTTTGAAAGAAGAGACTTTGCCACAACATATTAATGTAATCTCTGTCTTAAATAATTCATTTTAATAAACAGTAGCATTATTTGCATACTTACCACTAAATAATTGAGTACCAATATCATTTGGGTCAATATACATTCATTTTAATCTAATACCTTAATAATACATTCCTTCTTTCTGTTGCCATCTGAATTTTTATGCTGCTACTTGGACATTGTGTTACCTTCTTTTATTAAAATGCAAAAAGGCATATGAATAGACAAAAATATAGAATACGTCCAAAAATACAATGTCTATAAATCTATCTAAACCCTGTTTCAGCATTCCTCCCTAATCATAGAGAACCTTTCATTAGTGACTGTCAATATTACTGCAATTTTACTTATACCATTAAAAAGTAAGTCTGTAATTTTATTTACTGCCATTTAAAGCATGCTTGCATATCTCTGTGCATTTCTTAGAAGCAGCTGTGACAACTAAGGATTTATTTTAAACTAGGAATAAGGCCCATTGTGGAAATAAGTAAATACAACAAGCTTTAGAAAGAGGCTCTGGGAGAGAGCCCTGGCCTTGGGCACTCAGTGTCAATTTGCTGTGGCGACCTCAGTAGGGTATAATAACACAGAGTCCACCATTTTCTCCAGAGGAACTGATCTCTGCTACCTGAAGAGCAGTTGTAATTTTGAGTGATCTCCACCCTCACCTGGACATTGGCAACAGTGGTTCCCCAGGAAGAAATGGCTGGTTTGGAGAGTGTATGGCATTGTACCTGTCTGAGGTCTCACTTCTCCTCAAACCCTCTCCAGGCTCCACCCCTCAAATTTCCAGGAATTTCCCAACCTGGAGGTGGCAACCCTATCTCCCTCCCAGCCAACCATCAACCTACCTTTACCTGCCCCTCTGACTTCAACTTTCCATCTCCTCCCCCCCTCCCTCCTGGAGACCAGTTGTAATTTTGAGTGATCTCCAGCCCCCATCTGGAGACTGGTAACAATGGTTCCCCAGGAGGGAATGGCTGGTTTGGAGGGTGGAGTCTATGGCATTGAACCTGACTGAGGTCTCACCCCTCCTCAAACCCCACCCTCTTCAGGCTCCACCCCTCAAATCTCCAGGAATTTCCCAACCTGGAGTTGTTAACTCTATCTCGTTTCCAGCCAACCATCAACCTACCTTTACCTGCCCCTCTGATTTCAGCTTTCCATCTCCCCCCCCTTGGAGAGCAGTTGTAATTCTGAGTGATCTCCAGCCCTCACCTGGAGATTGGCAACAATGGTTCCCCAAGAGGAAAAGTACAGTTTTTCTCTGCAATGGACCAAAGCAGCTTACATCATTCTCCTCTCCCCCTTTTGACTTGCACAACAACCATGTGAGGTAGGTTAGGCTGAAAGTCTGTGACTGGTCCAAAATCACCCACTCAGCTTCCACAACAAGAATCTGGGTCTAGCAGACCCTGCTCTGAAGCACTGACTGCTACATCTAGGGTAGCCAACCTCCAGGTGGAGCCTGAAGATCGCCAGGTATCACAACTGAACTCCAGACAACAGATCTCTCCCCCCGGGAGAAAATAACTGCTTTGAAGGGTGGGCTTTATGGTATTCTGCTGAGGCCTCTCCCCTCCCCAAACCTGGCTTCCATAGACTCTACCATAAAATCTCCAGGAATTTCCCTACTTGAAGCTGCCAATGAGTTTTCTCCCAAAGGCCAAAATAGGCATAGAATGGGTCTCCCCCGCCTGCCTTTTACTGACAGAAATAAGCTTGGTTGCCTAGCAACAGGCACTGAGGGGAAAGTTGGGTTGCCAGCTCTGAGTAGGGAAATACCTGGAAATTTGGGGGGTGGATCATGTGGAGGGCAGGGTTTGGGGAGGGGAAGGACTCAGCATGGTATAATGCCATAGAGTCTACCCTCCAAAGCAGCCATTTTCTCCAGGGGAACTGATCTCTGTCATCTGGAGATCAGTTGTAACAGCGAGAGATCCACCTGGAGATTGGCAACCATAAGGGAAAGCCAGCCACACAGCAGGAGGTTGAAGAGAATGGTTTCACCTCTGCTGGCCCACCCCAGTAGCCAGCCAGCCATGGCGGAGCCAAGCAGGAGAGAGCCATTTTCACAGTTTATTTTGACAGGAAAGTGGCCAAGTTGGCAATGGGTGGGGGTTATGCTGACCGTGGTTGGTCCAAAATCACAGCTTTCACAGCAAGTGGGTCTGGCAGACCCTGTTCTGAAGCACTAACTGCTATGCCTGGGGTAGCCAACCTCCAGGTGGAGCCTGAAGATTGCCGGGTATCACAACTGAACTCCAGACAACAGATCTCTTTCCCTCCTGGAGAAAATAACTGCTTTTGAGGGTGGGCTCTATGGCATTCTGTTCAGCTGAGGTCTCTCTTCTCCCCAAACTCTGGCTTCCTTAGACAGAGACTATTGAGGAATTTCCCAAACTGGAGCTGGCAACCCTAGTCGGAACTGGCCCCAATGACTTCATCACAAAGGCTTGTAAAGGGTTTCCTTCCTTTGTCTTTTTACTGATATAACCAAGCTTGGTTGCCTACCAACAGCCACTGAGGGAAAAGTTAGTCCCACAGAGAAGCCAAGCATGAGAAGTGTCTTCATCAGGAGAGACAGCCGTTTGGCAGTTATTCTGACAGGGAACAGTGGCTGAAATGGAAGTGGGCAGGGAAGAGGAGCAGACCCAGCACCCAGCCAATGGCACATGAGTACTCTTGAGTGGCAGCTGACGGGCCAATGGCTGATGGATCGCATTGCACAGCCAATGGGAGAGCTGGAAACGGCCAATATGCTAAGAGGATTATTATATATAGAGGATGAGGAAGTTTGCCTTTAAAAAAATGTACTTGTGAACCCATCTGAACCTCAGAGTCAAATTCCAGCATCTGAGTGCAATCCTAAGCAGTCTATTCAGAATTAAGCCCCTTTTTGTTCAATTATTTTATTACATATAGGAAAGTGTTCACAGGATTGCAGCCTTAATTTTAGATCCTCAGCATTAGAGTAGTAGTTGTAAATCAGTTTAGTAATCTCTAGATATAAAGTAAAGGTAAAGGTTCCCTTGCTCGAAAGCCAGTCGAATCCGACTCTAGGGTTGCGGTGCTCATCTCCGTTTCAAAGCCGAAGAGCCAGCGCTGTCCGAAGACGTTTCCGTGGTCATGTGGCCGGCATGACTAAACACCAAGGTGCACGGAACGCTGTTACCTTCCCACCGAAGTGGTACCTATTTATCTACTTGCAATTTCTTGCTTTCGAACTGCTAGGTTGGCAGGAGCTGGAACTAGAGACAGGAGCTCACCCTGTCATGCGGCACCCGGGTCTCGAACTGCTGAACTACTGACCTTCCACAGCCTGCAGTTCAGCGTCTTAACCACTTGAGCCACCGCAGCTCCACATCTCTAGATATAGTCATTAGTTTAAGAATGGTGAAGTCGATCAACTGGTTGTAGGTTCTGAAAAAGAATGACATATAGCATTGTGAGAATCCTTGGAGCCATTTCAAAATTTATGAGAGCCACTTCCAGAGTCCAATCCCACATCACTCTAGTGACAAAGAAGCACAATATGGGCAAGTTTTCTATTTCTTTGGTCATTTCCCTATTCTTTGGTAATTCTCTCCCCCAAGGAGAGGAAAAAGACAGCAAGAACTGAAATAAAGTGTTGGTTCCAGCCTTCTTTTTACACTCAGTCTCCCCCAATTCTCCTCCTAATTATAGCCTCCACCACACACGAACTTTATCTATGCAGGACCAATGATCTCCAGCATAGGCTTTTGGGTGGTCAAAGGGGAATCCTTCCTCCCATTTCCATCAGTGGAAAAACCTGATTGGATCCAATCCATATGCTGGAAAATGGAGGTGGTTTCAGTTTTAGAAGAAGGAAGACAGCTGGGAATGGGCCCTCTGGCAAAATGGCTTTTTGTTTCTTGATTCTTATCCTTTTACTTAACACCTTCACCAGGAAATCTTGAGATCAAGGCTAACACAGAAACTCTGAGTCAAACTGTGAGACCTGAAGTCCTAATTGGTTACTCAGCATTACTGGATTTTCACAAAACCAGGGCATGCTGAAGCAGCTCCCAGTGGACAAGGTAATGTTTGAACCATACTGTAGATGGAACCTCATCCAGGACCACACTAAGAGCAAGACTGCACCCAGCAACATTGTGGCATGTAGGCAAGAAACATACATTCAGTCTAGGCAGCAGGTTCACAAAGGATGCAGGGTAAAGCACAAACATGCATTCACCAGTCTGCTCCCACTAATACAGACAGGCATATATAAGAAGGGACAACATTTTTTTTTTTCATATACATGCCTAGAGATACCTCCATTGGTTATTGGGTGCGTGGTGGGGTGAAGTACCATGCAGAGGTACAAATGCCATTTGGACATGTGGTTCCATCCCCATAGATCAATATAATTTCACATTGCAATGAAAAGAAGTCATGTCATCTTGGGGAGGGAAGCTTCTGATTTATCTGCCAGAAGTCTGACCTGGCCAGTGTTCCCTCTAAGCTGAGTTAGTGTGAGCTAGCTCACAGTTTTGTAGCCTCCAGCCACACATTTTTTGTCTTAGCTCAGGAAGGGATGGCTCCAGAGCAACCTAATTCATGCAGGAGCCAAATCGCTCGCTCACGACTTTAATGCCAGTAGCTCATGAAGTAGAAGTTTTGCTCTCGAGACTCCACAGCTTAGAAGGAGCATTGGTCCTGGCTTCTTTTTGCAGGATCTGCTAGGAGGCTGGGTCCACTAGAAAGGGAAATGTCATTCTAAACTTATCAGTTAGGGCAGGGGTGTCAAACTCATTTGTTACAAGGGCCGGATCTGATTTAAATAGGACTGTCGGGCCAGGCCGTGTGTGTCATAAAATGTAATGCCAGGTAGCTAAGATATTAAATGTATAAAGGACACCAACAAACACAATTAAAGGGTTTTTTAAACTTAAAATACAAACATGCTTAAAACAGTAACATTCTTGCCATATTTTATTTAAGAGTCTTTGAAAACTGACACTTCCCAAGCCTCCCCTCTTAAACGATGCCTACCTAAAACAGAAAGGTTGGGGGGATAGTGGGATTTGTCAATGCAATTTTTTAAATCAAACATCAAGAAGAAGCGCAAGGATCACAGCAGAAACTAAAAGTAAAAACTAAAAATATAAAATGTTCTGAGCCTAGGAAAACATGAAATGGCTGGGCATTGCAAGCTTCCCTCCATCTACTCAGAGTGGCAGTGGCTCTCCAGTGTAATGTCCCCCTTTGGCTGTGAGTTCCCAGGTTAGAGTACTCACTGAGGCACCTGTTCTCAGGTCCATTCAGCAGAGGGAAGCTGGCTCAAAACGTCAGCCCTTTATTTGCAAGTAGACAAATTCAGCTGGCATACAAACACTGGAAACTGAAACGCCACTCCATTGGAATACATTGCAGCTCAAAAAAAGTTGCAAAGAAAATGCAGAATGGATTTTCCATTAAGTTTTCTGGGCCCAGATAGACTACTCTGGAACTGGAATGGCAACCCCCAGAGTGGAATTCCATTCCCAGAATGCAGCTGCTACTCCCAAGGACCTGCACTCCACTATGGGGGTTGCCATTCCAATCCCAGAGTAGTCTATCTGGGCCTAGAGATCTTAAAGGAAAATCCATTCTGCATTTTCTTTGCAGCTTTTTTTGTGCTTTAGCCCAGAGGAGCTTCCTGCTGGAGGAGAAACTGTGAAGACAAGGGCCAGCCAGCTGGGAAGTTCGCTAGCCCCGATCTCCCTCCTAAGGGTGAGGACAGGCAGGAGAGGGAGTGGGGGATGGAGAAGAGAGCCAGGGGGCTGATTAAAGCCCTGGGCAGGTAGCTTCCGGCCTACAGGCCTTAGGTTTGACACTCCTGAGTTAGGAGCTGGAGAAAAAGCCCTAATAGTGATTCAGAATCCAGGGAAAGCAAGAATTCTTTCTTCATGTCTTGCCTTTCTAACAATTGGGTCAACAGGGAACATCCAACAGAATTCCTGTGTTGGCAGGATTGAGACATGCCATTCATTGGTCCCAAAGTCAGAAAAGTACTAATTTGGCTCTTCTAGCAGGAAGTTCTACACTGTTGCTTCAGTAGCACAAACCCATTGAGGTGTAATCCCATAGTTCCCATGAACCTCCAGAAGCTGTCAACCTTTGAGGAGACAACAACTATAATTCAGTCTTTTTTATTATTATTGTTGCCACTGAGGCAGTCATTTTTCGCTAAGCAATGCTGAGTGATGTGTGGCAATTTTTATGATCTTGTGTGGGGATTAGAGAGTTGGAGCTGAACTCATTTTCCTTCGAGTCGCATATTGGCCTCGAACCATGGTTCATGGACCATGCTGATAAAAAGCAAATGATTTTATTCTGTTCACATTAAATTCAAACTTCAGGCCTCGGAGACCTGCGGGGGGAAAAATAATAAAGTATTAACTTATCTTATAAAGCTGAATTCTTCAAGGAATAGCGGTCCTTCAGCAGGCAGACGAGGAGAAAAGAAAATGCTAAGCCATTTTAGCAGCCTGAAGTATGTATTGTATTATGAATAAAGTGAAATGAAGTGTTAACACTTAGAAGGGGCAGCTGTTAACTAGAATCAGGCACATAAATTATAGTAATGTTGCCAGCAATGCTGTGTATATCCTCCTACCCCTAGTATGAACCCCAATTAATAAAGTATTGTCAAATGGGGGTGGGGGACAGGTTTATGGACCTGGAAGAAATGGTCCATCTACAGCAGATTAAAGCTGTGGGAAAATATCCATGGATAAGAATAGGTTGAAGAGGAAGCAGAAATGCAGTTTTATTTCCTAAGGTAGATATTAGTTATACCAGTTTAGTATACACCCTGTTGAGTGCAAATATATTCCTTTAAACCTAGTGTGGAATTTGGGAACTTAGTGTGTACCCTCCATTGTGTTAGGGTTGGGATTATCTTTCCTTTTAAAGATTTAGAACAGCATAACTCTGCTTAGGGTGGTACTGTTACAGTAATGGCTGAGAGGGCCAGTTTTTTACCCAGCACAATGCTGATTGCCCCACCCCCCCAAGGTGGAATAATGAGACAGACACCAGAAACTTGGATAAACTATGGACCACTTTATTTAACATTCAGATTATTAAATAGCAAGGGCTAAACAAATGCGGCTCTTACCAGGCCAGGGGTCGCAGCAGACCCCTCCCTGGTAAAGCCACGGGTGAGCCCCCCAGCCCCCTGGCAGGAGCCAACCTATTATGGCTCAACCCAGGCAGGCCCAGCAAATGGGCAACCACCCAGAAGGCCAGCCCACAAGCCGCACAGCTCAATGTCCACCTTCTAGGCAGCCCCCACTAAAGGCAGTCTGCATTCCTCCACCCCAGGTTGCAAAACCCAAAGGTAGCCCATGCCAGACCCCAAACCCCCAAAACTGGGGTTTTTGCTATCTGGGGCTCCCCTAGCTGCAAAGTCATCCCATCAAGAACATTCCTGCCATGGCTAAGCCAAGCCTCAGCTTAGGCCTTAGCACCCATCAGGAGGCCTAACGCCAACCAAAGCCCTTGCCGCAGATCTTCTAAGAAGAGCTCGTTGTCCTTCTCAGACAGATGAAGCCCATCACCTTGGTAGAGGTCTGGACACTGTGTTTAAATGCGGGGATGGGGTGTATAGTGGCCCAGTCCCCTGTCCATAGCCCTCTTGTTCTCACTATTGGCTTTTCGACAGGCTCTGTCAATCCCCATAGGGTCCATTAAAAGGTAAAGGTAAAGGTTCCCTTGCTCGAAAGCCAGTCGAATCCGACTCTAGGGTTGCGGTGCTCATCTCCGTTTCTAAGCCGAAGAGCCAGCGCTGTCCGAAGACATTTCCGTGGTCATGTGGCCGGCATGACTAAACACCAAAGTGCACGGAACGCTGTTACCTTCCCACCGAAGTGGTACCTATTTATCTACTTGCAATTTCTTGCTTTCGAACTGCTAGGTTGGCAGGAGCTGGAACTAGAGACAGGAGCTCACCCCATCATGCGGCACTCTCGGGTCTTGAACTGCTGAACTACTGACCTTCCACAGCCTGCAGTTCAGCGTCTTAACCACTTGAGCCACCACAGCTCCATAGCCACCACAGCTCCATTATAGGGTCCATTACACCCCGCCAAAGAATGCGAGGGATCATTGCAGACCATACTAATTGAACCCAGGGCCATCTCGCTTTTAGAGCCCGCAAATCCTCCTTAGCCTGCAAAGCTAAGGCCTTGCCCTTCATTAATCTCAAGTCGTTCTCTCCCAAGTGAATGACCACCACCTGAGGAGGGAGACCTTGACCCCCATGCAGCAGCAAGGGCATAAGCCCAGGCCAATGCAGACCCCAGTGCCCATGCCACTTTATGTTGTAAGCTACCCTGAGCTGCTTAGGTGGGCGGGAGGGATAAAAATCGAACAAATAAATAAATAAATATAGTAACCCATCAGCTGAGTCCCAGCTGAGACCTGGAAGCCGTTCTTTGAGCCTGATGAGCTGCCCAGAACACAAAACTATGCCCACAGATGAGAATTCGGCTCCTTTTGCCAGGAACAGCCACAGCAGCATGTAAAAGAGAAAAACAGTTAACTTGGCAACCAAGCCATTTACTAGGCAACTGGAAACTCAAATGCCAGAGAAAGGACAGATATAGGACTTGTAAGCAGAAGAGCGCCATCTGCCCAAGGGTCTGAATCTCGGATGCAGAATAGCCCATGGCCGATGCTGTAGATGCTGCCCCAATCCGGAATGAATGTGTCCCAAATTTAACCCCTAACAAGCCCAACCTCACCAAAGCTCGGGACCTAATGGCCCAAAATTGATGCTTAGTGAGTGGACTGCAGTCCACATGCCTAAACAGCAAGCCCTGGTCAGAACCCTGTGCCATTAAATATTTTCACCAGCGTGGAGACTGGGCACAGCTCCCTGTCAAAACAAGGTCCCAATGTGATCATTGTGCCTCTATGTGTCTTAGAAAACAGCACTGTAATTAAAGCCTTTTTTCCCTCTAACCTCACATCTGAGGCTAATAAAGCGCACCCAGACACATCACTTTGTGACTGTGCCACTAACTCGCTAACTCTGAGTGCCCCCCAAAAGGCAACCAAAGCAGCAGCATGAAACAAGCTGGCTTCATAGCCAGATGCACAGACTTCCCCCCAGGTGCCCAATAGGCCTTTTAGTATTGTTGGGGAAATAGGCCTTCTTCCATCCTTCTGAGGACCTATTTCCCTAGACCACCCTTCAAGCATCTTCCGAATCCGGAAGTTGCCTGTGTACTCCATATAACCCAGGGCCTTGTTAGCAAATGCCAATGCAGAAAGGTGGCCTCGGATCAATCTCACCGCCAAACCTTTACTCTTAAGCAGGGGTCTTTTTGTAGAAAAAGAGCTACAGGAGCTCATTAGCATATGGTATGCTAATGAGCTATTAGGCTATTAGCATATGCCACGCCCCCTGACATCACGGGAAGTGATGTCAGAAGGGGAAGCAAAAGGGGGGGAGGCATCTTCAAAAGCCTCCCTCCCCTTCCCCAGCTGGTCTGGGTGGGGGAGCTAAGAGAGAAGGGGTTTAAAGTTTAAACTCCTTCTCATGAGAGTTGGGCCACAAAAGGAGGAAAGAGAGAGAGTAGAGAGAAGGAAAGAAGGAAGGAAAGAGGGAAAGAAAGAAAGAAAGAAAGAAAGAAAGAAAGAAAGAAAGAAAGAAAGAAAGAAAGAAAGAAAGAAAGAAAGAAAGAAGGAAAGGGGAGGGAAAGAGAGAGAGAGAAGGAGGAAACAGGGAAAGGAGGAAAAAGAGAAGAAAAGAAGGTGGGAAAGAAAGAAAGAAAAGAAGAAGGAGGGAAAGAGGAAAAAGAGAGAAGGAAAGGACGGCAATTCGGCCCCATTATATCCCATGGGCCATTGAAGTCAATGGTGAAAATATAGGGTATATTCTGGGGGCTGGAGGGGAGGCGGTTTGAGGGAGGGGTTCCAAACTCACAGGGTAGCTGGTGGAGTCTCTCCCCAAGATACCCACCAAGTTTCAAGAACTTTGGACCGGGGGTCCAATTCTATGGGCCCCCAAACAGGTTGCCCCTATTCACTCCATTGTTCTCTGTACTGGGAAAAAAACTTACTTTTTTCCCACTATAGAGAACAATGGAGGGAATAGGGGTAACCTGTTTGGGGGCCCATAGAATTGTACCCCCTGATCCAATGTTCTTGACACTTGGTGGGTATCTTGGGGAGAGGCTCCATCAGCTACCCTGTGAGTTTGAAGCCTGTCCCTTAAACTCCATCCCCTCCAGCCCCCAGAATATACCCTATGTTTTCACCATTGACTTCAATGGCCCATAGGATATAATGGAGCTGAAATTGACATTCGGCTGCCTGAAAGACTCTCCGGGACGCCGGCTGGGGGCGGGGCTTGGCTCCTGAGCTCCTGGAGCTGTGCTCCGGTGCGCTCCCCCCCAAAAGACCCCTGCTCTTAAGGTTGACACCATAATGGAGCAATTGCTCCACTGGAAGGGGCCAAGTTGCATGATACCCTACCTCCAACCGAAACTCCTCAAATTGCCTCACAGCATGCTCATACGACTTCCTGGTGCTGGGGGCTATGGCAAGGCCTATCACTCTGCAGGCCTCGGCTCTCCAATCATCCATAGTTCCTGGGGCATCCTTGCTGGATAATGATCGGCCTCTGGGGCTAGCTGATGAAACCTCTCCATCTGTTTGCGAGAGAGAGCGTCAGCTACCCCATTGTTGAATCCAGGCATGTGCCTAGCCAGAAACAATATATTAAGCCGAAGGCATTTCAGAGTGAAGGCTCTCACCAACCTCATGACTTGTGGTGATTTGGATGAGAGGGAATTAATGACATGCACCACAGCCAAGTTGTCACACCAGAAGTGGACTGTATGATTGGCTAGGTCATCCCCCCACAACTAAACCACCACTAAGATGGGAAAAAATTCCAGAAAAGTCAGGTCCTTATTTAGACCTGCTCTCATCCAATACTCAGGCCAGTTCTCAGTGCACCAATGTCCACGAAAGTAGACCCTGAAACCCTGAGAACCTACCGCATCTGACACAGCTTGCAGCTCAGCTTCAAACCTCATGTCCTCCCACTAGAAGGATACACCATTAAATGAGTCGAGAAACTCCTGCCAGACCAGAAAGTCGGCACACATGGACCTAGTTATATGCGTTCTGTGTTGGGGAAGCCTTAAACTGGCCATTGCATCACTTAGCCACCACAGAAATGCTCGCCCAGGTGCCACAAACTTGCAAGCAAAGTTGAGGTGACCAGTGAGCTGCTGCAACTCTAATAATGAAGTTTTCCACTTGGCTAGAAATAGAGCAAGTCTGTCACGCAAGTCTGACAGCTTGGCCGCAGGCAATCATGACAGCTGTGCTACAGTATCCAATTCAATACCCTGGGAGGTCAACCTCTGAACTGGACCTTCTGTTTTTTCATGGGCCAATGGAACACCAAGCCCCACTGACAACTCCTCAAAACTTCACAATAACCGGGTGCAATGACCTGATCCTACTGGTCCAACAAACAAGAAATCGTCCAAATAGTGGACCCCCTCCTGTAGACCGGCTTTTTCGTGTACAGTCCAATCCAATCCAGAAACATGCTGAAACACTCAAATGTTGCGCATGAGACAGAGCACCCCATAGGAAGTGCCCTATCCATGTAGAATTTACCCTCAAAAGAAAAACCTATCACTTTGAAATCTGAGGGGTGAACTGGGAGAAGGCGAACAGCTGACTTGATGTCGTATTTTGCCACCTCGGCCCCTTGACCACAACAATGCACCATACGCACTACCTGACCAAAGGTAGTGTACCTCACTGAACATAAATTATCAGGAATACCGTGGTGGGTAAGATAGGTGGTGAATCAAGCAATATTCACCTGGAGCCTTCTTGGGAACTACCCCAAGTGGGGAGACACGAAGGTTAGGTAACGGCGCTGGCTGCTTTCCCTTCGAAGGGCCAGAACCCTTCTTAGAAGCCATCACCCTATAGTCAGCCCACCTAAAATGGCCACTGCAGAACTTGTAATCTGCCCACTAAAATGGCTGCCCCGGCAACTAGGTGAAATCTGCCCACCTAGGATGACAGCCCCAGTGACAGCCTGGAGTCTAGCTGCCAACAGTGGCTGCAATACTATAAGGAGAGTGATAGAAGGAGACAACCGAGATTTTGATTGGCTGATGCCTGAGAATGTGGGAGATGTTCCCCAACAGCGGCTACCCCAGCAACAACTGAGGCTTGTCACAGTAAGATGGCCAGCCTATCCCAATCACCACCAAATGCCTGAAGATAGCCCACTGGCGTAATCTGGTCCATGGGGTCGCGAAGAGTCAGACTCGACTGTGTGACTGAACAACAACAAAAAGCCCACCAGAACAGGCCAAACCTCTGGCCTTATGACAGGCTGGCCAAGCCCTTGGTCCTAAGGAGTATGACAAGCCCTACACCACTGGCCTACACTGAAGTCACCAGTAAGCTGGCCCTTTGAACAAACCCTGTCCCCGGTCTGCCAAAAGGTGGGTGGAAAGGCGCCCCCTATCTCCTGATCTACAATGGCCCACACCATTGCCCCAGATCCCCAAGGCCCACAGACACAAAGGACCACTGCCCCTCGGCCACCCCTTCGCCTGCCCACAAGCCTGAGACCCTGGGCCAGTGCCCTTGGCCAACCGCCACCTTTTCCACCACCGCTGGTCACCCTAGCTCTCCTGAGTGCTGCTAAATGCAGCTGCCGCCCTTGGGCGACTTCCTGATGCAGGCAGATGCTGCTACCCATTGTCGCCCCGTATGTGCTCTACTGCAGCCGCCCCACCACTCAGTGAGTGTTCCACCGCTGCTGGGATGGCTCCGTGGCCTCAATAGGAAGGCCGCAATCCTCCACTGAAGATCAGAGCTGTGCTCAGCCCGATCTTCAGCCAGCGACTGACTGTCATGGGGCAGAGCCAGCCAAGAACGACCAGCTCTGCCCCCTTCTGGAGCATGTGGTGACTCTCTCCAGCTGGGAAGGCAAAGCTGGCCCTCGGACCACATGGCTGGGTGGCTGGGTGAGCCCGTATTCCCTTTCGCTTCCCCAGTTCTTGTTTTCCTGCTCATTCACATGGTGCCTCCCAAGGCCCAAACCACCTTTTCCTGTATTCAATACTTGCTTGCATTCAGTAGCTGACATTCAGTGATTAAATATGATAGCTGCATTTAGTATCTGACAAGTGGGGGCACACAAGCTCGGGGGAGGAGGCTGCTCTCCATTGCCCTTTTGCCAGTTTGCATCCCTGTTCATATCCCCGCAACACTTCTTGCTCTCCCCTTTGCTACCCCTTTCCCTGCCCTAGTCACCATCTTTGGCTCCCTCTTTCTCCACCCCCTCTGCCACTTTTCACTCCCTGTTTTCCCCCCACTTAGCCCTTTCCTGAACTGCTTCACACACATCCAACATTTTGGGCCCCCTTCCCTACCTTTTCACTGCTTTCTGCCCCTTTCCTGCCTCCTCACTGCTTTGCTTTTCCTTATTATAGAATCATAGAGTTGGAAGGGGCCATACAGACTACCTAGTCAGGACCAGCCTAAAGCATCTCTGACAAATATCCGTCCAGCCTCTTCTTGAAAGCTGTCAGTGAAGGGGAGCTAAACATCTCTCTAGGCAGCTGATTCCAGCTTTGAACCACTCTGACTGTGAAAAAGTTTCTCCTAATATCCAGCTGATACTTTTCTGCATGTAATTTAAATCCGCTGCTTCGGGTCCTATCCTCTGCTACCAACTGGAACAGCTCCTTGCCCTCCTCCAAATGACAGCCTTTCAAATATTTAAAGAGAGCAATCATATCCCCCCTCAATCTCCTCTTCTCCAACCTAAACATTCCAAAGGCCCTTAGCCTTTCCTTGTAGAGCTCAGTCTCCAGACCACTGATCATCCTTGTCGCTCTCTTCTGCACCTTCTCTTCATCTCCCACTTGCTGCTTTCTGCTCCTTCCAAAGGTGAAAGCTTCTCATTCTGGTGGGTTCATTAGGAAATCCCACAATGCCCACCATGATCTGATGAGGTTTCCAGAGATCTTGATCCAGAGATCCATTTGGGGAGGCGGGGTTACTTTCTCACTTTTTTGTTTTGGATTTTTCTGCAAAACTAGAGGCTGTCCCAGGTTTATTTGTTTATTTATAATTTAAATTTATGGATCGCCCAATCCCTGAATAACACAGGGCTCTGAGCGATTTACGTCAGTGAGTTAAAACATGTAACAGACATTGTTAAAATTGGAATAAAAATCATTCAGTGCATTCCTAAAGACAATCCCAGATGATGTATAAATTTGTATGAGCTAATTCTGGATTGCATTGCTGCCTCGCAGGTCGGTCAAGGGGAGATGAGAGAAAGAAGAGAAGGAGAAGAGGAGGAAAACCCCCCATCTTTCTACATCGCCCCATTGTTCAGATTTTAAATTTGCATTCTGAAACCATACTCAGAATGAGATATATAGATAACACATGCATGCAATAAGGAGATGCTGCAAGGCAAAACCACTCAAGTTATGATAGGAAGTTAAAAATGGAAAATTCTCAAGACTGAGAGACAAAACTGGGAAAGAATCTCCAGCTTTAAAGTATTTGACAGTGTTTCCTTCTACTTTAACACATTTGTCTACTGTTTGTTAATTTAAACAGCACCCAACTGCAGTAAGGAAAGACAGGGAAATCCTACCGATTGAGTTTTATGTGCCCAATTTAACCAACCTCCACAGCATGCCGTGCAGATGCTGGCTCATGTTACACGTTTTGCAAATGATACTCCTTGGATGAGGGTGCTTCATCAGTATACAGTTCCATCTGTTTCCTGTGTTTGTTTTCCAGACTAGCACTTCTGCAGGAGTTCAGCAGCTCAGCCATCATCTATTTCAAGGCTGAAGTCTAAGTTCCTTGGATATTGTGCTTCGATTATTTCTTCCTCTCCTACTTCTTTGGCTGTGGGACAATGCAACCCCTTTCTTACCACCATTAAAAAAAAAAAAAGATTGTGGTGATCTTGGAAGAAATCGGTTTCTTGCTAAATCGTAAATCGTTGATATGAGCACCATTCATTTGCATTTTGAATTCACTCCCTCACCGCTTCCACACCAACTTCCAAAACTATTTATTTACTGGAGAGGGTACACAGAATTTTCCTAAGCAAAGGAACAGAAACGTATCTATATAGCATCATCATCACCGTCTGACACAGAGCTGAAGTAGTGTCTGTGCAGTCGCCTTGCAACTACCGTTGGTGAATTAAAGAAATTACTAAATGAGGCAAACATGACGACAAGAGGGATTTGGGTCTAGTTCTGATAGTGCCAGCATAGCATTGTCAACAGACTGTCAGGTAGTATGACTCTGAACACCTCTGCGTTTCAGTGGGTTATATCCGAAGAAGATCTTCTCACTTTATGTGATTTTACAATCCTGCCTCTTACATTCATCCATCTATAGACAGCCACCCTGAGCCTGCATCGCGGGGAAGGCAGGGGTATAAGTGTGATAATAAATAAATAAATAAAATAGACAGCCAAAATTATGATAATTACCTTGCTGGCTTCAGACTGAAGGTCTATCTAGCCCAGGTTTCTGTTTCCAGAAGTTAGATGCTTCTGGCTACAGAACTGCAGAGATGAAACCTCTCCATGTTATTTGTTCCCAGTGTCTGGTATTAAGAGGACTGCTGCAGGTGATCATGGAAGCCGAACCACCCAGGGGCCTTCTCTTGTGTATTTCCATGGGAATCCTGCTAGTAACCAGCTGAGGAAATGCTTATCAATGCTGTCAAAACAATGAGCAGTCCAGTTTGAACAGGAAACCACAGCACCTTGAAATAAAATCAGATGCTGACCTCTGCAGATGTAACGAAGAAAGGTGATGCTCTTTTAAAACCACAATTTGGAATGTCCTAAAACCAAGGAAGGGATGAATGGCATATTCCTAGTGGTTGCTATGGAAATCTAGACAATGGCTTGGATCCAGCACAGCATTTCCACAGGAGGAAGGATTTTGACCTTTAGAACATGACTTTCTGTCTTCCACTCTCCCACCGTAGCCTGAAATGCTCCCCAGCAGCAGCATATCTGGGGGAGCATCTGGGGCTAGAGGGAGGCAAGAAAGTCAAAGTCCACAAATGGAAATCACAAAAATGCTAGCTCCAAGTTACCTAGTTCATGTTTTGTTAGTGTGACTGCACTAAACCAGGCTTGATTTAAAAGTGTCTGGCACACATTAATCTCAGACCAGCTTCTTTATGAATTTACTGAGGGCTTTTTTTGTAGAAAAAGCCCAGCAGGAACTCATTACCATAATAGGCCACACCCAATAGCAGAAACTCATTAACGTATTAGGCCACACACCCCTGACAGCACAGCTCATTACCATATTAGGTCACCCCCCATGCCTTCCCTTGGCTTGCCTGGGCACCCCACGGCTGCGGGGAGCCTGGGCAAGCCAGCCCTTGGACAGGCTGGGGAAGGCATAGGGAGGCATTTAAATGCCCCCCGATCCTTCCAGGGCCCCTCTGGCCCACCCGCCTTGGAGTTGCTGGGGGGGACTTTCTCCAGGCCTTCCCTCTGTAGCCATGCATGCAGAGGTTTTGGCTGTAATGGGCGTGCCCAGCTCTGAAGCCAGCCGGAACTCCGTTCCTGTGTGTTCCTGCCCCAAAATAGCCTTAAATTTACTTAATACATTAACTGCACCATAAAACAAAGTTTCAGTTGATTGGGCTTCATAATACCTTCTGCAGAGATATTGTTCTATCATGTTAATAAAGTTCTATGCCCCATTTTTTCACAATTTTGCTGCTAAATGTTTCTGTCTCAGGGGATCTGGCACTTATTTTCTTTCAACTGAAGGTGAATGTGGTGTAAGTATTTATTGTTTCTATGCACACTAATTTTAGCATACAATTTTAACGTGCAGATGTAATTTGATAATTGAATATAATTTAAGTAAAATCCATTAAGGGGTCAGAGAGGATGTCTTTTAACCCCAGAATGCTCCCTTGTGTTATTGGCCATGTTTTTATGATTCTCTTTTATTCCTTTGGTCTCCAATAAGTCTGTTCAGTCCATCCTCAACAAAGCATGAAGGGAGATGATGATACTTAATAAAACTCTCTTGAAGAGTAAAAATACTTTGGAAGTGGCATGTTATTGCAATTCTTCCAATAGGAAAGTACAAAAGAATATGAATGGTGTGGGCCTGAGGTCTGCTATAACAAATGTAAGAGTTTATTAAATGAATACTCTGGCAGCTAAGCTGACACTATCACAAAGCATTGCTTTATATGAAAAGAACATTTTAAAAGGCTTTCCAGATCAACAAAAGTCCAGAAATATAGTCAGATGTGCATTGCCTTAGAACTGGGTCCCCCAGTCTCTGGGCCCTTTTTGGAATGTTGTGAAAGTGCAGTGGTTGCCATTGCCACCACAAAACATCTGCCTGGGGTCAGGACTGGCTCTTTGCTCTGGGAAAAAAACACTTTGGTTTCAGCTTCCAAGGAAGATTAGCTCCCTGTACAAGCCACAGAAAAGGTTACCAAGCCTTTAAAGTGAAGGCTGCATCTATAGCCAAGCTGAGGGTGCACTGTTGTGACATGCCTTCACAGGATGATCTCAGTACCTTGCTAGCTAGATGGTTATGTTGGAAGTTCCAGGTGCGATGTCCCCTGTCTCAGACCTCCAGAATGAGTGGCAACAGAGGCTAGATAGCTAGATAGGCAACCTGACCTTTCTTCTTGCCTTTACTCTTCTGCCATTGTCCCCATTGAAATGCAGAATGTGTTCTCAGGGATGATTTCCCCTTCTTTCCATTCTCTCACTCAGATGAAGACGAGCTGTCTTCCTGCATGCACCAAGGCTGTGGTCACGCTGCCGACTTGGCACAAAATGGTGCCGCCTCTAATTGAACCGGTTTAAAGTTGCGGGGTATATCAGCACACCCTGCTGTGGGTTACCCACAGATACATCCTATGATAAAGCATCCACATTATTGCAGCACCTCAGCCATGGAGCATGCTGCCATTTTTTTCAAAATTAATGCACACGCATAAGTGTGCACATGTGTGCATGCGTGCATGCATGTGCATGCACATATAGGCATTTTTTTCAAACACCCCCCTTGCGGCAGAGTGGATCTGCAGGCTCAGACTGCCAAATCCATTCTGTGCGCTCTCCCCCACATTCAGACATTTGGCCATGTGCAATGACTGTGCAGGGAATTGAAAATACCACTTGTGATGTTGTGCCTTTTTAACCAGGCTCCAAGTCATCCTATGATGGAATAAGTATGGCTGGGGAGCGCCTGACAGATGCAGCTGTCTGACTGTGCCCATTTGATCTGGAAGGCAGGAGTGGCCGCACTGGGCCAAACTACCTGTGTGATCACAGTGCAAGAGAGAGACATGCAATCCTCTCTTGGCACCGTGAGGCAGATGGGCTTCTTGCCATCTGCTTCCATCCCTTAGCTAGTAAGTTAGTACTTTATCATATCCCTACTCTTTCCTATCCAAAGTGTACTTCTCAAATAAAGAGAGAAGTATTTTTCTTCTAAACTTGCAATGTGGCTCTGTGCAACTTCGTAAACGGAGTAACCTGGTAAAGTGACTCTCCTGCATTTGTAGCTTTATTTATGCACTCTGCCGACTAATGGTGACTGGACCAAACACACCTGTTAACCTCAATTGGTTAAGTGTGACCTAAAGCTCTCTCTCTCTCTGTTGTGTATTAACTGGAATAAGATGGCTGCCATGGAGTGGCCTGACCATGCGGTCCAACAAACCTCAGAGCTTCGCTCCCAAGACAATAGCCACTTTGGATCTGAAGGCGCACCTATGGGCTCACCTGGATCCGAAAGTAGCCCTATTGAATTGTAGATGTGCAAATAAGGCCAATCACGGGTGATGGGTGTGTGTGTGTGTGGTGTGGGGCATGCATATAAGCCAGGCACTTACTGGCCCATTTATCTTCCTTTCCTAATGTAACCTAATAAACAAGAGCTGATTCACTATGCTGAGTCTCTGGCCTCAGTACTTTTCACTCTCTTTCTTCTGTTTCAGTCAAGACCCTTCAGATTTTATTTCCAAGACTCACAAATTATGTGGGCACCAGAGAATGCTAGGTGGGTATCATGGTGCTCACTGATGATAGCTGCCATAGAAAATAAGAATCTATTTAGATATCACAGCTAATAGTCATTGATTGATTGGCAGGAAGATCAAAATAGATAAAACTCTTCTTGATAACACATAACTAACATAACTAGCTTAGATGGCTTTTAAAAAATCATACAAATGCATGGAGGATAAATTATCAGTGAGTATTGAGTAATAAAGTATTGTTACATGCTTCCTCTTTCTTTAAGAAGCAAGAACTCTAAGAGGTAGCATTTATCTTGGTTAGTCCCCTGTGGAGGAGAGAACATGGAAGACTTTGAGTGTTTTGTAATATTTCCTTCATTTACAAATATATTTATGTATTCAGCTTCATTTATACCTTTCCTTTCTACCCAGTGGGAACCCAAAGTGGCTTACATTGTTCTCTTTTCTTTCATTTTATCCTTACAAAAACCCCATGAAGTAGGGTTGATAGGTCCTCCCTGGCCTCCAACGAGGGATGGGGGGGTAGTGTGGCTGGATCCAGGTTGGGAAACTCCTGGAGATTTGGGAATGGAGCCTGGGGAGAAGAGGGACCTCAGTGGGGAGAACAGGGACCTCATAGAATCCACCCTCCAAAACATCCGTTTCCTCCAGGGAAACTGATCTCTGCAGTCTGGAGATAAGCTGTAATTCCAGGGGACCCCCAGGTCTCACCTAGAGGCTGACATCTCTTGCCCAAGGTCACTCAGCAAGCCTCCATGGCAGAGTGGGGATTCGAACCTGAGTCTACCAGACCCTAGTCTGACACTCTAACCACTATGCTACACTTGCTCTCCATAAGTGAAGGCAAAGAAGGTATCAAGCCCGGTAGCCCAACTCAGATCCCACAGAGAGACTGTGCATTCAGCCAACTCACAGCAGTTTCTGCTCATAGATCTGACCAAGCCATATGCCTCCTTAAGAACATAAGAGAAGCCATTGTTGGATCAGGCCAATGGCCCATCCAGTCCAACACTCTGTCACACAGTGGCCAAAAATACCAGGAGCCATCGGGAGGTCCACCAGTGGGGCCAGGGCACTAGAAGCCCTTGCACTGTTGCCGCCCCCCAAGCACCAAGAATACAGAGCGTCACTTGCCACAGCCTGAGAGTTCCTAATAGCCACTGATGGACCTCTGCTCCATATGCTTATCTAATTCCCTCTTGAAGCCGTCCATGCTTGTAGCCACCACCACCTCCTGTGGCAATGAATTCCATGTGTAAATTACTCCTTCTCAGACTCAAACTGCTGTTTCTTCCCAGGACATGCCCACCTTATCCCTTCAGCTGGGGATGTCATCTCCTACAAGCTTTAACAGGTGCTTGGGCAGAGCCAACAATTAAGAGCCAACAGGGAATCAACCACCATTGCTTAAGTAATGCCATTCTTTTATCACAGGCTCCAGTTCCCAAGAGGCATGCCATCCTGTAGCAAGCTTCTAGGCATTGTAACCAGATTGCAAACTCACAACAGACAAAAAGGAGTCCCCCCCCTATGCACTCTCTAGACCATTCATAGTTTCATACATCTCTACAATATACTTTGTACAGCACTTAATAAAGACATAGTGTGAAATGCTAATGATTCCTATTAACACCTTTTGAAAAAAAAATGCTAGACAAGAACAGCTTTGCATGCAAAAACAGAAAGGCAAGCACTTCAAAAAGCAGGACTTCATGGTCCTAGGGAAATGTAAGATACTACTTTACGATAAAAGTTGTAAATTTATAAGAACCTTGCTGGATCACAGTAATGGTCCATCTAGCATTGGGGATGGACAACCAGATTACCCACAAACAGGGATATAGAGAACAAAGATTCCCCATATTTTTCCTCCCTGGTGATTGTTATTCAGAGGTATCCATGGACTTCCCATTAAGCCTTTATAGTTAGTAGCAATTAATGGTTGAAATGGCAATTAGTATGTATAATGCAGGGGTTGGATGGTCATATATGCTAGATGCACATTTGTCCCCTTGAAAATACCGTATTTCCCCAAAAGGAAGCATCCCCCCCCCAGATGTGCCATCAAGAAAAAGAGAGGGTTAATGCATGTTCACATGTCAGGTATATACAGGAAAAAGACCGAAAAAGAGAAGAAAGAGGCCTCTGTAAGGATCCACAAAAGCTACGAGTAGAAGAAAGGGGGGAAAGCAATTACTCATTCAGAAACTGTTATATTTTACTGGGATTGTTCACAATTTATGTGTTATCAGGACATTCAGAAATTGTTACACTTTACTGGGATTGTTTGTACCATACAGGGAATGTTTGCACTGTGTATCATAACAATATTTTTTACACAATTAAGGATAATTGGTTTTCCCCCATTTGTTTTTTGTGACCTCTGGTACTCAGCACCTTTGGAGGTACGTACAGTGACACAAAACTTGGTGTGCACCATTTTTTTTTAGGCGGTCTTCCTTTTTGGGTAAATACAGTAGGTAGGTATGCCTTCAGGAGCCAGGAGCTTGCTGTGAAGAACAGAACATCCCTGCTTGCTTCCAGTGTTGCTTAGAAATTGTCATTGCTGTGGCAGCTCTGCCTTTGGCACAGGAACTCACTCTCTTAACAAGAAAGGAATTATAATAATATAGTACAAGATGCCAGATGGATCACACTTGCTCAAAAGCTGCATTAGGGAGGATTCATGTAGGCAGCATCTGGCAAGTTGCAGCTGCGAGTTCACCTCTGAAGAAGGGCAAAGGCAAAATTTTGCTTTCTCTGTGCCAGTATGTGCTGGATCAGTATCAGCATCTCTGGCATCCACATTAAATATCTGTAGGGTTTCCCTCCTCCCTCCCTCCCATATCTTCCATCTGTATTTTAAAAAAACCAGAGCCACATTTCTACCCTGCCTCATCTTGTCTTCCTTCCATGTACAGAAGATTATCAAGTGCAGCCATGTGATGTGAAACACAAGCCAGAAGCATTTGAAAGTCATATTCAAGATTATACATATAGGAAACAGCGCAAGGGCTTCTAGCTATCAAAAAGTGTGTGGCTGAATTGAAGAGTTGACTGTTTATAACCTTTCTCAGCACAGAAGATCTAGCACGATGGATTGTTCTGGTGCTTATCTTGCACAGAAACGTTGACTCATGGCACCAGAGTCAGGTACTCCAGGTTCACGGTGGCCCCATGTAAGACCTTACAGGTGGGGTTCCCAACCTCCAGGCAGGGCCTGGAGTTCTCCCACTATTACAATTGTTCTCCAGGCAATAGAGATCAGTTTGCCTGTAGAAAATGGCTGCTTTGGAAGGTGGACTCTATGGTATTGTATCCTGCTTATGTCCTTCTCCTTACCAAACTCCACCCTCCCCAGGCTCCACCCCTAAAATCTTCAGGTATTTCCCAACCTAGAGCTTGCAACAAGCCATCTCATGCAGGACATCTTCCTTGGTGAGTGATGCTAGGAAACATAATTGCACTGTTTCCCTCTTTGATTCCTCGCGATCACAGCATTTGGCCTACTCAGAAATATATTATTTTTTAAAGTGTAGACTTTCCCCCCTAGGATGCTGGTTCACCATAGCTTAGTTCAACAAAAGCATAACTATCCTTTTAAAAATAATGTATTCAGAAAGGCTGCCGTTACAAAATCAAATACTTTCCATGGCTTGAACTAATTACTCTGCCCTTTTCATGTAAAGTATTGCCCTGTTGTGAAATTCCTCTGGTAAATATTCCAAGAGGCATCAAATGCCACAGGCTGACCCAAGCAAGCTGTGAAATGACTAACAGCATTGGCTTTTATCGCTTTCCCTGTCTCTGAAGGAGCAGCTTTCTTGCTGCAGTTCAGTGACAGTCTGACCCATTCTGCCAACTCATGACCCTCACTAAAAAAATTAGATGTCATCAGCATGAATGGAAATTTACTCAAATACAGCCTTTTTAAGAAACTTGTTAGTATTGTTTCCAGTATCTTTTTGAATTAGACTTTAGATAAAAAATGTAATAAGGCACCTAATTCCTTCGCAATTAGGTGACAGATCCTGCAAAAGATCTCTGAAGTCACCCTGGGGTTTTGGTGAGAGGAAGAATATCTAATAAATAAAATAAAATATTCCCCCCCTGCCTGCACAGAAGAGTAGGCAATTATCTACAGACTTAATAGTCCAGATAGCCTTAGGAACTGTGTTTCTGTAAGGACAGCCATTGTTGTTATGTACTGAATGTGAATCGCTTCTATCTATTCACATGTTAAGCTTGAGTCTGAATGTGGCTCTTCAGATGTCGCATTGCTATTGGTCAGTTTCTGCGAAACCTCCTGTAAATACCAATCACTGTGTGAGATTGTTGCAAAGAGGGAATGGTCCTGATTGGCCCTTATCCCTGCAATGTCACTGGTCATTAATTTATTATGGGTGTGGCTTTGACAGCCCAGGAGAGTTTAAAAGAAGGAGCTGCACTCCACTATTTTGTGGGTGTTATTGATGTGTTCTGAGTTGGTGTTGCTGTTATGAAATAAAGCTGAATCACTTGCTGAAATCACTTCGTTGTTAAGTTGTCTATACTTAACAATTGTGGTATAGTGGATAGAGTGCTGGATTGTGGCATAGTGGGTAGAGTGCTGGAGAGACCCAAACTGAATCTCCACCTGCCTCTAAACTATCACTAGATAACCTTCAGCCAGTGACTTGGGGCTTTTCTGCACACTCAAGTTACTCCTTATTTTCTTGGGAATCAACCCACAAGCACTGGAATCAGTTTGGGCATGGTTCTTTAAAACGGGAGGGGGGGCAGTTTGGTGTAGTGGTTAAGTGCGTGGACTCTTATCTGGGAGAACCGGGTTTGATTCCCCACTCCTCCACTTGCACCTGCTGATGTGACCTTGGGTCAGTCACAAGCTCTGGCACAGCTGTTCTCTCAAGGACAGTTTGTGTTAGAGTTCTCTCAGCCCCACCTACCTCACAGGTGTCTGTTGTGGGGAGGGGAAGGGAAAGGAGTTTGTAAGCCGCTCTGAGACGCCTTTGGGCAGTGAAGGGTGGGGTATAAATCCAATCTCTTCTCTTCTTCTTCTCTTCTTCCATCTGCCCTCCCTCTGCATTTTCTCAGTTGGAGAGTTGGTTTATTTTCTTTTGCACATTCCTTCAGTAGTTAGGATTTTAAAGGGAAAGTGCTGTCATCATTGGTGGAATCGTTACCAGCATCATAGTACCTACCCACCCTTCATTTTTGGCACGCTTGTCCCGATGGCACTGAACTATTGATATATTGATACACTGATGTAATGATAGGTCAAGCAGGTTCTCTGAATTCCCAGTTTTCACTTTATAAAAGAAGTTAAGTATTTAGCACCTTCCCCTCTGGAGATATGCCTTTTTCCTTATATCTTCACAAGGGAAAGTGCAAGAGACTTATGGTTTGGGCCCAAATCCACCATAGCGTTTTGCTCAAAAACTAGAGTGTCTCTGCACAACGTCAGCAGCACAATGATGTCACTTCTGGGGGATGTCATTGTGCCATGTTTCCACCCACCAGCTGGCTGGTGGTGAGGAGAAACCCACAAAAGCAGGGGAAACCCACCCAGACTGGGGGGCTGGCAGTCCTATGGAGAAAGGGCAGGATGAAACTGCCCCAAACCAACCAACAAACAAACCAACAAACCTCGGGTTTAATAAACAATTCTCAGCACAATATTATACTTCCCAAGATCTTGGTGGAGAAGCCACGAGAACTGAACTGATGAAAAACAGAAATTTGCAGTCTCCTATGGCTTTTCTTGAAATCAAGGGGTTTGTTCATTTATAAAAATCTGTATGCCATGTTTCTGCACAATCAAGACACCAAGGTGGCTAACAGTAAAGACAATATTATAAAATCATACCCCCAAAACAAGTCAGAAAAACAAAACTGAAATATGTAATAAAAGCACATAAAACTGTAATTAAAATGTAGGGCAGGCAGCAGGGATAATTGAGGAAATGGCAGACAAAGTCTTCAGCAACTGGTGTTAGACTGCAACAGGAGACAGGTGTGAGAGAGTTCCTCAGTTTTGGTGCAAAGGCCAAGAAGGCCCTTGCTTGGGTTGTTACCTGTCTAATCTCAGGAGGTGGAGTCACCCAAAGCAGGGCATCCAACAATGACCATAGTGGTTTGTGTAGACATAAGGGAGTAGGGGGTCCCTCAGCTATGCTGGCCCCAAACGATGTAGGGCTTCAAAGGTCAATACCAGCACCTTGAATTAGGCCCCAAAACAAGTTGAGAACCATGGGCCAAGATTGGAGAGATGGGCCAAGACTGGAGCGATATGGCCCCTGCGCTGCAGCTATGATATTCTAGGCGTGCATTCCCATTCCTGGGTGAAACAAAATGGGGTAGCCTAACTAAGCAACCTCATTCCAAATGAGATCTTCAAAATATGATTAAATACGATTAAACAGAATGTTCTCGCATGCACTTGAACTCCTTGCAAGGCTTCTTTAGAAAATGAGCACACTTTATTTACAGACCCAGGGAGGGGGGAAAAAACCCTTTACTTTCTTATTCCTCTACATATTAATAAGACGTTAGATATTTTTCAGCCCACTCCCTAAAAAGAAATCATTGGCAACCCTTGATAATAACTGTGGCACAAGATAGCTTTTTTTAGTGCTCTATCCACAGCTTCTTTTCAAGAACTGCTTGAGAAGCTGCGAATAGGCAGATCACATATTTGATGCCTTTCTTATCTTTACTGAAGGGGTTCTCCTCATTAGTTCCTTCTCCTGCTTTCTTCTTGCCTCGCCGCCTGTCTGAGTCTAGATGTTTGAGTATCTTATTGTCTGACTGTCTCAAGATATACAAGATACATTCAGGTGTCTCATTATCTGCACTCTGGGCTCACAGTTCAAAGATATGAGACTCAAAATGGGAGTCACACCCACCCACCCACCCACCCACAACACTTTCATTCGACTTTTGAACAGGCTCAAATGGAATAGAAGGGACTGCTCAGCTAAAGGGGGGAGGCTGAACGGAGAGTGTCAAGGGCCCCCTCCCCTGTTCACCACCAGCCCCCCTAAATGCTCTTCCCCCCACTTGCTTGCCAGACCTTCCAATTCCTGCATTCACACCAGCCTGCACTGCCTTCATACACTTTCTTGATGATGGGTGTATGGGTGGTAACACATTTGGCTGGGAGCACGGGAGGTGAAGCACTGGCAAAGCAGGCAACCAGGCATGCTGGCAGGTGTCAGCGGAGACACATGGGCAGGGAGGTTCCTGGCAGTAATCTCTGGCAGCTGCCCCTCCTCAGGGTATGCTGACACTGGCCCTGACTGCAGGACATCTTTGCTCACTGAGGCAGATCCATTTGATCAGACTATACCTTTTCCAGTTTTACATACTGGCATTGATGATTTTAAAAGAGGATTACACAGATTCGTGGAGAATACATCCATCAATGGCTACTAGCCATGAGGATTAAAGGCAAGGTTGCCGGTCCATTAGAGATACTGGTGGGGGTGGGGGGGACGTTCTGGGAGCTGGAAACTTCACTTCTGATGTGCTGACATCACTGGAAGGGACGCTGTACACTGTGCCTGTGTCACCCAGAAGTGATGTAGGCAGGGCTCTTTTTGTAGCAGGAACTCCTTTGCACATTAGGTGACACACCCCCTAATGTGGCCAATCCTCCAAGAGCTTACAGAGCTCTTCTTACAGGGGCTACTGTAAACTCTTGGAAGATTGGCTACATTAGGGGTGTGTCACCTAATATGCAAAGGAGTTCCTGCTGTAAAAAGAGCCCTGGATGTAGGCACATCAGGGGCAACCCTCTGGTCTTAGGGCAAAACGCTATGATAAAATTCACCCTCAAACTCTAGAGTTTTGCCTAAAACCAAGAGCGTTGCCTACCCAGCATGCCCACGTCACTTCCAGGTGACATACGCACATTGTGTGACATTACAGTTGGGGGGGGGCACAAAACCGGGCAATCCCCTGCCTCCAGCTGGAGAATGGCAACCCTAACTAAAGGGGGCATCCATGTCCAGAACAATTTGACTCCAGTGGCACCTTTAAGGTCTACTGAGATAACCTTTCAAAGAGGCAGTACACAACAATGATATGCAGGCCCTTTTTTGGGGGGGAACTCTCAAGAGGGAAATGAAGTTTTCAGTCTGTATACTGAAAACTCATGCACTTTTAAACATTTTTAAAATAATTTTGTTGGAGAGGTTCTGGAACTCCATTCTGGCATGTTCCCCCAGAAAAAAAGCCCTGGTGATATGACTGTTTCAGCCTCTAGTGTCCACTCTTTTTTTTAGCAGTGCTCTATCCATCTAATGCATCTAACTACCTTTTTATCCTGCATTTTCTCCAAGAAGCTCAAGTTCTTCTTCATTTTTTATGATGCCTCATATGATGTATATATGAGCTCACTCCTTTTAAGAGCCCACTCCTTTTAAGAGCCAGTTTGGTGTAGTGGTTAGAAGGGTGGACTCTAATCTGGGAGAACTGGGTTTGATTCCCCACTCCTCCATATGCAGCTGCTGGTGTGACCTTAAGTCAGTTACAAGTTTTTTCAGAACTGTTCTCTCAAGGGCAGTTCTCGAAAGAGTTCTCTCAGCCCCACCTACTTCACAGGTTGTCTGTTGTGGGGAGGGGAAGGGAAAAGAGATTGTAAGCTGCTCTGAGGCTCCTTCAGGTAGTGAAAGATGGGGTATAAGTCCACTCTCTTTTTCTTCTGATGGGAGCAAACAGGATGTTCCTAATTGCTCCTTTGTCACTCTTAGGCTGTGGTCACACGGCAAGGTAATTGCGATTTGTTCCCATTATAAATTTAATCGGGAATGTTTTTTTCGGGTTGGGATGATCACACATTCCTCCCCGAACTGCAAGCATTCCACGAGGAGGCTCTGGGCACTGTCTATATGCAGCCGACACTTCTCTCTGCTGCCCACTCGCCTGCCAGCCCCCCAGCACTTCCTTTCCCGCCCACCTCCCCAGCAACTTTCCACGCTGCTGGCCCAATGCTGCTGGCAAGTTGGGCGTGCTCCCTGGTGCTAGGGTATCCCTCCCTCCTAATGCTGCAGCTTCGGGGACTCCTGGGGCAGGCTCCACAGCCCACTTGCCTGCCAGCCCCCCCGGCATTTCCTTCTCCGCCCGACGGCTTCCTCCCCCTGCGACTTTCCATGCCACCTCCTGCTGCCTGATGCTGCTGGCAAGCTGGGTGAGATCCCTGGTGCCTCCCTCCCTCCTAACACCACATTGGGGACTCCTGGTTCGAGCAGGATCATGAGCTCTGCGCTGGATGTGTGCTTGAACGTTTAAATATAGTTATTCAGCGCAGGATTGCTCATGCGCTCAAAGGTGGAAGCTGGGGGGGAAAACCTCATCCCGCGAAGAATGGTCAGATGACCCTAATCACAATCATTGCGAGAGATGGCTGTCCAGATCAGCGAAATTGCGGATGCAAACCGCAAGTACCTGGAAAGTACTTGATTTTCCTGGTGCAGGAAAAAACAGTAGAGAACTGGGAAGATTGCGTGAGTGAGCCTGCTTCGGCACAGGAGGCAGATTGGCCCATCTGATCAGCAAATTTAAATGCGAGAGGGAACAGCAGTGAAACCTGATCAAAACAACCGTGTGACCTCAGCCTTATATTCCAAAATGCTAATCAGTTACATTCATTTCCTACAAGTAATGAATTCCTGTACATCAGCCCGAAATGTCCTTCTTCGTGATGGACAAGTCTGAGAATGCCTCATCCCATATTTGATATTTGTTTGACAAGACTATTTAATTAACTAATTAATTCACTTTATTTATAGCCAGCCTTTCTTGCTGACACTCAAGGCAGGTTATAAAATATAAAAGTCGAATCAGACAGCATAAGTTACCCAATAATAATAATATTATTTCTCTCTGTGGCTGCGGAAAGTACCATCAAGTCACAGCTGATTTATGGCAATCCTGTAAGGTTTTCCATGCAGAGTGCTGCAAAGTTTCTTGGGACGGGTCTGATCCTTTATACTATATATTTATTTGTTAATTGTCCCAAAGTATACAATGTGTCTTCTAGTGATGACAAAGAAAATACATGAAGAGGTTTATAATATTATCGGTGGGGTGAGGAATGTAAACAGGGAGTGCTAAAACTTGAGGCCCAGTGAAGCAGATGGGCTGCAGATTCAGAACAGACAAAAGGAAACACTTTTCAACTCAGAGAATGATAAACTTGTGGCATTTACTGCCACAGGATGTAGTGAGGGCCAGCAGCCTTGTCTACTTCACCTTCTTTATATGACAGTAGCCCCTTTTATACTTAGGTAAAGCACAGTAGCTGAAACACAAAAAATAATTTATTTGCACCTTTATTGGCTTCGGTGTTGAAGAAGGAGACATAATCCTGGCTCAGGATGGAGAGTAAGGCAGATACCAGGCCAGACTGAGAGAGAAAGATAGAGGGGCGGGGGGGGAGGGGGGCAGGGGGGAGAGAGGGAGAGAGAGAGAGGTGCACTCACAAGGTAGAGCAGAGCAAGCTGTCCCAATGCTTCGGTGTTGAAGAAGGAGACATAATCCTGGCTCAGGATGGAGAGAAAGGCAGATATCAGGCCAGACTGAGAGAGAAAGATAGAGGGGCGGGGGGGGGAGAGAGAGAGGTGCACTCACAAGGTAGAGCAGAGCAAGCTGTCCCAACGCAGGCACTTTCAATCTCTGAAATGTTTTGGCATTGAGATGCAAATGTTTTAAAAAAAAAAAACACTCACATCAGCCTGCCCTTTCTGGGCGGCTTTTGGTAGGGTGGTGGGTTTGCTGGAAGTCACCAATGCAAAAAACTTAGTTCAGATTACAGAGCAGAGGCTTTGTTGTGGTTACATTTTGCTTTACCCCCCAAAAGGAGAAACCACTTGTATTAGGAACGGGGTGGGACGGGGACAGGGAAGATATGAGAGAGTGCTGGGATGTTTATGAAAGTGTGTGAACATGAGAAAAAAGCACGTTTACATCAGGTGATGCAAGTGGATTTTTAAAGTAATGTGAAAGCCCCCTCATTCAGTGGGCTATAAAATGATTTGTTTACTGCCTCTATACCCCGCTGTTCTCCCCAATAGGGACTCAAAGCAGCTTACATCATTCTCCTGTCCTCCATTTTATCCTCACAGATTCCCTGTGAGGAAGGATAGGCTGAGAGGGTGACTGGCCCAAGATCACCTAGCAATCTTACGTGGAATTATTTATTTATTTATTTATTTTATATCCTGTCCTCCCCGCAAAGGCAGGCTCAGGGCAGCTGAGGGGATTCAAACTAGGATCTCCCAGATCCTAATCCAGGGGTTCTCAACATGGTGCCCATGGAACCTTTCCTGGTGCCCACCAATTTTTTAAAAATGTTGCATTGGAAGCAGCGTGCCACCACAGGACTAAGATCTTCACTATGTGACTGAAGGTAAGCTATGGCAGCCATTTTGAGGCTGCATCCATTATCCTGTTTCAGAATTCCAAAGGTGCCCACAGGGTCAAAACTAGTCCAACACTCTAACAACAAACAAACTAATAAGGAAGAGGCTTAGACAAATTCATGGAGGATACATCTGTCAATGGCTATCAGCCATGATGACAAAAAGAAATCTCTAGGTTCATGGGTAACTAACTGAGCAGCACTGAGAGGAAGTCACAGGAGCAGTCTTTGGCCATACCCTGTTCATAGGCTTCTGGAGCCACTGCATGAAACAGGATGCTGGACTGGCTGGACCAATGATCTCATCTAACAAAGCTTGATTGAACCTCCATGTTCAGAGGCAGTAAACCTCTGGATGCCAGTGCCAGGAGCCAACATCAGGGAATGGCCTCTATGCCCTGCTGTTGGACCTCCAAAGGAACTGGTTGGCCACTGTATGAGACAGGGTGCTGGACTAGATGGACCACTGGTCTGATCCAGCAGGGCTTAACTTAAGTTCTTATAAGTTGAGTGCTACCTGCATATCCTGCGAAAGAATAGCCGTTGGGGCCTAGAGATCTCCTTTTATTACAATTGATCTCTAGACATCAGAGATCAGTTCCCCTGTAGAAAAAGGCTGCTTTGGAGGGTGCACTCTATGGTATTGTACCCTGCTGAGGTCCCTTACCTCCCCAAACCCCACCCTCTCCAGGCTCTACCCCCCAAATCTCCAGGAGTTTCCCACCCAGAGCTGGCAACTCTACACCAAGGCAGGAAAATTGGCACCCAATCCCTCACTTTTTTGTCTAATCCTTTTGTGCAGCCTGTAATGTATGCTGCACTTTGAAAGATGTTGTCTCCATCTGCCCTCTTTCCCTGCCTTGTGTCATAGATATCCCCTTCTTTTTCTGAGGTTCTGCTATTTTTCATTGCTATGCCCTGACCTGGATGACCCAGGCTAGCCTGATCTCATCAGATTTTGAAAGCTAAACAGAGTTGGCCCTGATTAGTACTTAGATGGGAGACCACCAAGGAACTTCAGGGTGGCCGTGTAGAGGAAGGCAACGGCAAACCACCTCTGAATGTCTCTTGCCTTGAAAGCACCACGTGATGGTCTCCATAAGTTGGCTGTGATTTGACAGCACTTTACACACACACACACCCCCTGCAGTTTGTCTTAATGCCTACCATTTCCCTGACCTGGACAGGCCAGGCTAGCCTGATCTCATTAGATCTCGGGAGCTAAGCAGAGTTGGCCCTGCTCAGTACATGGATGGGAGATCCCCAAGGAACACCAGGGTCACTATGCAGAGGCAGGCAATGTCAAACCACCTCTGAATGTTTCCTGCCTTGAGAACCCTACATGGTCACCATAAGTCAGCTGTGACTTGATGGCAAAAATAAATAAATAAATTGCTATAGAAGACCCACTGAAGAAGTCCTGCTGGATTCAATGAGGCCTACTCTCAAGTAACAGGCTTGTGGCTTTTGTCTTTTGTGGCTGGAATGTTAACAAATGCAGAGCAGGTTTAGAAAGGCAGGGGAAGTGACAGCCTGCGTTTGATCTTGCAGCTTTTTTTTTGGCTGGGACATAAACAACTGCACAGTACTTCGACAGCCTGTGTTTGATCTTTCTGCTGCTGGCACCCGCAGGAGCAGCAAACCCCCCCCCTTTTTCATAGCCCTTCTTCTAGTGATAAACCACACAAAGCAACTAAATCCTGTGCTATTCCACCCTATCAATATAACACTTGCGCAAGGGGGGAGGGGGATGCAAAGGACAATGCATTGACACCCTCGGTGATGCCGAAAGTGCCAAATGTTTTATGGAAAGCCCATGACAAAAACTAAGAGACGGTAGCAGAAAAAAAGGAAAGAAGGCTGTCCCGAAGAAGCACAGTTCTTGGAGTACCTCAGATGGGAACGCGGTAGCAACTGAGGAAAGCCAGAAAAACATTTTTGTGTGAAAATGTTAGGCCCTGACTACAAGAATAGCTCCTCACCAACAGATCCTTTCATATGAGTCATTAAGACTTTGTTCACGGGGCGGGGCGGGGGGGGGAACGAAGCTCTGTTGATCATTTATAGCCTCTCCTTTAATCAGATCACTTCAAAGATTCTATTTTGAGTATCCCCCCCCCCCCGGTAAAAATACTATGACAAGGCAATAGACAGTAGCCGTCTGTATGTGAAGGGGGGGGTTCTGCTAGAGTTGCAATAAGAAAAGAAACCTTAATCCTCTAACAAAACAGCTTCCAAAGGTATGGTGAGGTTAGCCAGCATTTCAGGGTATTGTTGAATCGAATCTTTGGAGGCTTGTGCATTGCAAGGGGGGGGGATTGCGGATCAAATATCTGTGAAAAAAATACCCATGACACAGCCAGAGATGAATGTTGGGCCTTTAAACTTCAGCTTGCCCCTTCATGCCATCGGTTGCTATGTCTGCCGTCTTACCTAAATGTCTCAAAATAAACTTATTGTGCATGGATAAACCGCAAGCTGATTGTTCTCGTAGATTCCAAATATTGTGAAAGAGGAGCTAACTTTCCCTGCAAGTGGTTCCCTGACTTCCTGGTTGATTTTGAAAAGAAAACATAATCCTTTTTCAAAATACACTTTTCTGTGTTCAGGATGGTATTAGCATAAAAGAAATAATTCTTGTTTCTGCACTGCCAAATTTTGTAAAGGTCCTCCTGAGCTCCACATAACACTCCCAAAAAAGGTTTTGATTCCCCAGGTTTGATTTCTTAGTCTACGACTGATAGACAAGGCCTTTTTTGTAGAAAAAGCCCAGCAGGAACTCATTAGCATAATAGGCCACACCCAACAGCAGAGAGCTAGTTTGGTGTAGTGGTTAAGTGCGCGGACTCTTATCTGGGAGAACCGGGTTTGATTCCCCACTCCTCCACTTGCACCTGCTGATGTGACCTTGGGTCAGTCACAAGCTCTGACACAGCTGTTCTCTCAAGGACAGTTTCTGTCAGAAGTTCTCTCAGCCCCACCTACCTCATAGGGTGTCTGTTGTGGGGAGGGGAAGGGAAAGGAGTTTGTAAGCTGCTCTGAGATGCCTTTGGGCAGTGAAGGGCGGGGTATAAATCCAATCTCTTCTTCTTCTTCTTCTTCTTCTTCCCCTAACCCTAATAAACCTAACCCTACACCTAATAACCCTAGCCCTAGCAACCCTAACCCTAATAACCCTAACACTAACCCCAACCCTAACCCCAATCCCTAACCCTAATAACCCTAACAACCTTAACCTTATTACATCAGAAGTGGGAAACAATAGTGTCTGGACTGGAACCAGAGGGAGGATACGGTTTTTCGGGGCAAAGGTGGTTAGATGAACCGTTAGTCTCCGAGATGTTATTTTGGGGTTCAGAGCTTTCCAACTCTCCTAAGTGTTTCTGGATGAATTGACGAATAAGTCACAAATAAGGAATGAATAAGGAACTGCAAATAAGGAACCAAGTTCAGCCTCCTGTGATTTCAGCTCATAGTTTATTTTCAGCTCAGAACTAAGATAAACTAGCTGGTCCCAAGGCCAGCTTATATCCATGCAGCGCACCACACACACACACACACACACACACACACACACACACACACACACACCACTCCCCGTGATAGGCTATTTACAGTGTTCGTGTTCCCTACAGGTCTGCTCTAGGATCTGGGTGAACCGATTGGTCCGCCTCAGGATCCCCCGTGGCTATTGTTTTCCCTCCTGAAGGTGCGCTAGACCACATGGTCTTGCTAGCACAGATGTGCTCTTTAGTAGTAGTCCAGGTGTGCTCCTTAGTAGTAGTCCATATCGATGTGCTCCTTAGTAGTCATCCATATCGATACACGACAAACTCAAATGTGAACTTGTGGATCTTCTGACAAAAATATGTAATCTTTCTTTAAAATCTGCCTCCATTCCTGAGGACTGGAAAGTAGCTAATGTTACTCCCATCTTTAAAAAGGGTTCCAGAGGAGATCCGGGAAATTACAGGCCAGTCAGTCTGACGTCGATACCGGATAAGTTGGTGGAAACTGTTATTAAGGAAAGAATTAGTAGGCACATGGATGAACAAAAAATCTGAGGCAGACTCAGCATGGGTTCTGTAAGGGAAGATATTCCCTCACTAACCTATTAGTGTTCTTTGAGGGAGTAAACAAACATGGGGACAAGGGGGACCCAATAAATATTATTTACCTCAACTTCCAGAAAGCTTTTGATACAGTTCCTCATCAAAGGCTCCTAAGTATGCTCAATAGTCATGGGATAAAAGGACAAGTCCTCTTGTGGATCAAAAACTGGCTAATTCATAGGAAACAGAGAGTGAGTATAAATGGGCAATTTTCTTAGTGGAGGATGGTAAGCAGTGGGGTACCACAGGGATCAGTACTCAGTCTGATGCTTTTTAACTTGTTTATTAATGATTTGGAGTTGGGGGTAAGCAGTGAAGTGGCTAAATTTGCAGATAACATGAAGTTGTTCAGGGTGGTGACAACCAGGGAGGATTGTGAGGCACTCCAAAGAGATCTATTGAGGATGTGCAAGTGGGCGTCAGCATTGGAAATGGGGTTCAATGTGGTCAAGTGCAAAGTGATGCACATTGGAGCCAAAAATCCTAACTATAAATACACGTTGATGGGGTCCAAACTGGCAGAGATGGACCAAGAGAGAGACCTTGGAGTCATAGTAGATAACTCATTGAAAATGTCGAGACAGTGTGAGACTGAAATAAAAAAGGCCAATGCTATGCTAGGGATTATTAGGAAGGGAATTGAAAACAAATCAGCCAATAGCATAATGCCCCTATATAAATCGATGGTGTGACCTCATTTGGAGTACTGTGTACAGTTCTGGTCGCCACATCTCCAAAAGGATATTATAGCACTGGGAAAAGTGCAGAAAAGGGCAACTAGAATGATAAAAGGGTTGGAACGTTTTCTCTGTGAAGAAAGGTTAAAGTGGTTTGGGCTCTTTAGCTTGGAGAAATGATGGCTGAGGGGTGTCATGATCGAGGTTTATAAGATTATGCATGGAATAGAGAAAGAAGTACTTTTCTCCCTTTCTCACAATACAAGAACTCGTGGGCACTCCATGAAATCGCTGAGCAATTAGAACAGATAAAAGTACTTCTTCACCGAAAGAGTCATTAACACATGGAATTCACTGCCACAGGAGGTGGTGGCAGCTACAAGCATGGGCAGTTTCAAGAGGGAATTAAATAAACGTATGGAGCAGAGGTCCATCAGTGGCCATTAGCCATAAGGTAGGATCTCTCAGTCTGGGGCAAGTGATGCACTGTATTCTTGGTGCTGGGGGGGCAGCAGTGGAAGGGCTTCTAGTGTTCTGGCCCCACTGCTGGACCTCCTGATTTTTTGGCCACTGTGTGACAGAGTTTTGGACTAGATGGGCCATTGGCCTGATCCAACATTGGCTTCTCTTATGTTCTTATGCTTTTAAGCTTGCTGGGTGGCCTTAGGTCAATTGGTCTCTGTCTCTCTCTCTCTCTAAGCTACCTCAATAGGGTGGTTGTGAGGATAAAATGGAGGAGGAGAGAACAATATTGTAAGCTGCTTTTTGTTCCCATGGGGGAGTGTTGTGGGCAGGGGCTAGAAAGGTTCTGTAATGGCTACCGCCATTCTGGTATGGGTCTCCTTGGGAGGGCCTAGAGCACCCACCATATCCCTCTATTAGGGTTGCCAGGTCCCTACCTTTTGCCAGTGGGGGGCTCTAGGCTGCTCTCCTGGATCTGACATCATCTCAGAAGTGATGTCATTGTGCTAGGCACATCATGGGGGGATGCTCTAGCATTTGGCCAAAAACTCTATGGTCATAGCCAAATGCTAGAGCATCCCTCCCCCTGTCATGTGCCCAATGCAATGATGTCACCTCTAGGTTATGTCATTGCACTGGACACATCAGCCATGGTGGGGCTCTTCAGGGGTGGGGCTTATCCCTCTGGCCATTTGGGTGGTAGCAGATTTGGGGACCCGAAATCAGGGGAAACCCTGCCCCCATCTCTATACATTCCTTTTCCAGATGGTTTATCCTTATAAATGACCCAATGAAGTGTGAGGACCCAGGCAGAGTAACAAACTATTTTTATTAGAGAGATTTAACTTCAACTGTAACTCAATAACATGCAGGAAAAATGAGCACAGTAAAGGCAGGTAAACCAACAAAATAAGAAACCCTAACATGTCTGACTATACAGTACCTAGCCTTCTCTAGGTATTTGGCCTCAGGCTGACTCGCCCATTTTGGATGATGGATCCCTCCATCTGCAGCAGTGTCACAGTGGCTCTGCTCCCTAGGAGTGAACCACTGCCCACTTTGGGCAAAGCCTTTTATCTCTTCTTCCCAGGCAACACCCTCTACTATCCTAGCAGTGTAAGTTTTCCCTTCAAATCCCTTTAGCTAGTTACAGGGTCCAGAGGGTGACCTGGGAAATGTAGGCCTTGATAGCTACTCTAGTACAGGTTTCCCTAGAGCCTGTATGATGCACTACTATAGGCCTAGGATCATGATAGGGAGAAAATGGAGGACAGTAAAATGAAGTCAGCTGCTTTGGGTCCCTATTAGAGAGAAAGGTAAGTAAGTAAATAAATAAATGTGTTGCATAAGAAAGAAACATATAAATTGCTCCAAAGGTCTGAGTGGACACTAGCCCCGGTTCTTGAGAGAAAGCCCTTCCCACACTCTCTTGCTCTTTGGAATAATAAGCACTCCAGATATTTTCCCGCATCCCCACTGAGTTGCAAGGCAGAAGGAAATATTCTAGGTACCTTTTGGCATCAAACACAGCCTCATTCAGCTTCAGGGTTTCTCTGGCACAACAACTCCAAGCCTCCCACTTGTCTATACCCAATGCCAGTGAGCTTCCTGTGGGTCTCACATACCAGTATTTAGCTACCCATTTCCTTCTAAGAGCCACCTGAAGCTTGTAAAGGAGTCTTGCAGAGAAGAGGGTTAACTGAATAGAAGGTACACACAGACTTCTCACTCTGTATAATGGTTGACCCATGGCTTTGCACATACACACTTATATCAAGGGATGGCTAAAGAAACAGAAGAGGCATCTATTGATTCCTGTGCTTATTAAATGCCACGTGGGCATCATTAATGTATTGCACCCTGCGTTTCCAGATGCTTAAAAACAGCAGCTTGAGATTCACCTTCTTTGTTGGATCCCTTGTCTTTCTTTTTTTTTTGTGTGTGTAAAACTCTCTTAAAAAAGAGAGAATTTTATTCTTTTTATAAGAAACAGGAAGGGTAGACAGATGGAGAAAGAAAAAGATGGAGTGAAATTTTTCCTGTTAGTGAGTGTTAGTTTAGGTTAATAACCAATACCAGTTTTGGCATCTATCGTGGTTAGAAGATCTTCTTTTTAACTATTGCGAAGTCCAAAATCACTCTGTTAATACAGTTAGTAAAGTCCATTGGGGTTAGTAATTAAACAGCTCCTTCCAGATGTTACACGAACAGTCCTCAAAATATCTTCTTTTTAAATCTCTTCCAGTTATGGATTGAGTCCATTTTAACTTTGAAGTCTTCCGTTCCATCACCACTTTCCCCTGGGCTGCTGTCTTCTTCGCTTGTCCCAGTTTGGAATACTGCATCTTCCTCCCTGCTGGCGTGTCTCTTCAGAAGTTTCTGTATTTTAAAGATGAAATCCTTCTTCTTTCTTTTTTCTTTTTCCTTAAACTTCTGGCTTTCAGGCTTCCTGGGCTCCACAAACTCTTCGGATGAAATTAGATCTCCAGCTTGTCACTTGCTATGCTCAACATCCCCTTCTACTGGCAGAGTATTCTCTTTTATAAAAGCGGAATAGGCTTTGGGAGCCTCATCCACCTCTTCTTTTAATTTTATCGCTTCATTGCCAGTTAGGGGTGCCAAGACATTGTCAAGGTAAATCCGAGATCTTCTTTCTCTTCTTCTTTAACGCCCTGGAAACCTAGAATCAAATTCGCTTTCTGTTCAATCTCCATCATCTTTCCAGTTGTTTCCGATATCTGTTTCTGTCGACTGATGAGAACACTATCCATTTTAGACAGAGTTTCGTTGATTTTCCGCAATTGTTCCAGCAGGGGGCACAGCATCTCCTTTTCCTGTTGATTGACAGCAAGCTCTTGGGAGGGGCTGTCTGGACCGGAAGTCCCTCCTCTCTTCTCTTCCGGTATCTGCAGGACTTTTTCCAGTATCGACATTTTGTTTTTTGTTTACTTTTAAAAAGTTCGTGCCGCATCCCCCAGGAAGCTAAGATGATCAAAATCTTCCATGCAACCCCAACGGTACTTTCACCAACACTTTTTCTTCTCTCAGCCCCCCTTCGCGCTCCCTTTGTGGATCTTGCTTCTCAAAGGGGGTGGGAACTCCTCCCTCCTCCCAACGCTTATACGCATGCAGGGGGGCTCCGATTTACGCTTCAAAATAGATCTCCAACTCACGATTCGATGCTACTTCTTCTTTTTAATTTAAGCCATAGCGCTGTCTTCACTCCTGGAATTCGGTGGCGCCGCTAAGTCCCATTACGGGCACGCCGCAGCGGGGCCGATTGGGGCGGGGAGAAAGCCTCAATTTCCCGGCTGTCTGCCGGCAAAGAGGCTACTCCCCAAGCGCCCCCGGTTCGGAGCCTTTACCTAAGGCTCACTAGGGTCTTTCGCACATGCGAAGACCCCCCCTAACTGCGCGTGGGCTAACCGCCTCCGGGAGCGTCCCGAGAAGCGGCCGCCATTCGCGACGCCGAAACCGAAAACGGATCCCTTGTCTTTCTAATTGAAATGTACTTACTTTCCTAATATGCTACATCAGTCCTAAATGTCAGTTTATCTCAAGGAAATTGGCTGAACTCCTAATTAAATGAAAAAAGAAATTAGTACGGCAAAATACATTAGAGAGAATATGTTCAACTACTAACAGAATATGTTCAACTACTAACAGAAAATATAATCAAAATGCATTAGAGAGAATATGTTCAACTACTAACAGAAAATATAATCAAACACCTTAAGTCAGGCATACTGGAATGGATACACTTCTGAATGAAGGTGTTTGTTTGTGCAATGGTGTTTGCCATTTTAGCAAGGTAAAAATTAAAGAACACAGCCCATAATTGTCTTTCTTAATTACTGTACCTGTTGCAAGTGCTTATAATTAATCTGGATCTAAAGCCCCATCAGTTGCTATTCTGTGTTCCAGGTGCAGAAGCAATGGTTATGGTCAGCTGTTTTCAATAAAGTTTAGTTTCAAGAAAATATGCCATTTCACAAAAGGTTGGCCTTTTTTCCTGTTTGGCTTTTCAATAAATAAAAAGTTACAGCATTGAAATTTTAGAAGTTTAAATTTGTTAACTTTTGGCACAATTCTGCTTATTGAATGTCCCATTTTGTTGATTGTGTTGACCTGGTCTTTACAATCCTCTTGGGGTCCCTATGAAAAAGGCAGACTATAAGTAGTATTAATAAATATGTAAGTAAGTAAGTAAGTAAGTAAGTAAGTAAGTAAAGCTCTAAAATTCATGCACATGTTAATCCATAGTATTCATCTTTGAGTACTGAAAGGCTGGAACTTTATGTGATCTGAAACTAGACAGTATTCATAGACAGCTCCTTCCAATGAACCTGTCTTGGGTTGATCAAAAAGAAGAGGAAAGTGATGTTTGCATTGGATACTCCATAAGAGGTGGGATGTGGCAGCATCACAGGTCCCAGGACACAAACATATACACATAGCTACCAGTCATCAACGGGGAAACTATATTTCCTAGAGTCTCTGGCACTTGGATGCTACCATAGCAAGATGTGGGGTAAGGCTGGAAAAGGACCCTTGCAGTAACGGCCTGTTAAGCGCTGGATGTGAAGAATTGCACAATTTCTCTTTTGTACCAAGCTCACCAGTACTCCAGAGGGGTTTGCAAAGCTAGTAAAGGAGGTAGGTCAGTTTCCTGGATAGCTTTCCTGTTGTCTGTTCTACTGCTAGCTCTTTGTTTAGGTTTGCCAGGTCCACCCTAACTACTGAGTGAGGGGCTTAGGGTTGACAGCTCCAGGTTGGGAAACTCCTGGAGATTTGGGGGTGGAGCCTTTAGAGGACAGGAACCTCAGTGGGCTACAATGCCAGAGTCCACCCTCCAAAACATCCATTTTCTCCAGAGGAACTGATCTCCATAGTCTGGAGATGAGTTGTAATTCTGGGAGATCCTTAGGCCCTACCTGGATACTGGCATCCCTAGACTGTTTACCCAGATTGCTACTCATAGGGTTTTCCTTCCTTCCAGCTAACCTTATCTTCATGCTGCTTTGTCTAAACCCTAGGAGGGCAAGATGTGTCTCTCAGAATCTCCCCCCATCCTAGCTTAGATAGAAAGCTAGAATGCTCATTCATCTTTAACAACAGAGGACATCCATTTCTTTTCTCAAGCGACAAGTCTCGTGTGGACTTACACCTAAAAGCAGCATCCCCAATGCAGTCAGCTTCTAAAGCTATCAATAAGGGGGTGGGTAGAGAGTGGGAGGGAGAGAAAAGTTAGTGAACCAGAGAGGAACTTGAGGTGTATTAGCAGGTGATGCTTGCCTTGAAGGTAAAGATTCTGAATCACCAAATGTCATACTCAGGGTATTATAAACTTTGATTACATCACTGATAGGGATGCGAACTTCTAGGCAGGGTGATCTCCCAGAGGTACAGCTGTTTTCAAGACACAGCGATCAGTTTCCTGGTTGTTTTGGAAGATGGACTGTATGGTGTTATACCCTGCTGGGGTCTCTACCCAGCCCCAAATCTCCAGGTATTTCCTACCTCTGCATTAGCATCCCTAATCACTAGTCCTCCCTCCTTGGTTTGGTGAAGTGGTTAAGTGCATGGACTCTAATCTGGCAAAACTGGGTTTGATTCCCCGCTCCTCCTCTTGCAGCTGCTGATATGACCTTGGGTCAATTACAAGTTCTTTCAGAGCTGTTCTTGAAAGAACAGCTCTTGAAAGAGCTCTCTCAGCCCCACCTACCTCACAGGGTGTCTGTTGTGAGGAGGGGAAGAGAAAGGCATTTGTAAGCTGCTTTGAGATTCCAAGTGAAGAATGGGGTATAAATCCAATCTCTTCTTCTCTACTTCTTCTTCATGGTTGTTTTGATAATAAGTTGATTATGGTCAGCACTTCTGCTGCCAATACCAATTAAACAGAGTTGTAACCACAGTGATTTAGTTGACCCCTTCTCAATGTCCACAGAGAATCATGGCCAGTGGGCACTTTGAGTTCACTACTGACAACTCCGGCTGTGTCATTTTGGCTGTGTTTGGTCCATCTGTCTTGTCTTTGCTATCTATTTTCTGAATCTGGCTGCTGCCCATGACTCACTCACTCAGCTACCAGCCTTCTGACAAGCTATATTTTTTCTTTCTCCCCTTGATGAACTCTTTCAGAGGTTTTGCCCAGCTACCATCTCTCAAAGCCGAAGTCAGGATGCTTCTTCCCTCTCGGGACAAGTTCTAGTTTCAGATCGCATGAAATGCTATCCCTTTGGCATTCGAAGATAAGTTATTTTACCAAACACTCAATATAATCTCATCTCCCCTGATGCTGTAGTGTGTGAGAGGCCATCAGTCAAAATTTATGGAAATTCAGCTCAAGGCATACAAGTGGGTTCCCCCCCACACACACACTGTTGCTTTTCAGGGTTGAAGTTATCTACGGAAAGAGTTTATTACTATCTACCATGGATGTCTATTATTGCTGTCCAGAGTCACTGCTTCAATATTGTTTATCACTTTCTCAGCTGTGTTGGACGACAAGTTTTATTACCTTAATTATATGATACAAGCAAGAAAGCAGCTGCAAGCAATGCAGGGAATGTGTTTGAAGTTTGAGTGATATATTATGTTCCTTTGCATCTTCAACTTTCTAGCATTTATAATAAGTAACACATCTTTTTAACAAGTAAGATGCCTATACATTAAATTTGATTGTGCTGTCCTCATAATGTACCTTCACATAAAACTAAGTACTAATTGCTTTGAGCATCTCTGTTAAGCAGGAAGAAAAAATGCTAGGGATCTAATATTGTTTGAAATTCTGGTCATAAAGACAATTGAAACATTTGGTAGAGGAGCACTTCTATGATCTTATGTTATTAATACTTGATATTTATAAACATTAATGCCATGTATTTGGAAAGACTAGAAATTCCTGAATATATGGACATGGTTTTATAGCTGGTACAACAAGTTGGAATAGGCTGATAATGTTGAGGGCAAATATAAGGTGTAACATAAATATGCACCCTAGAGGAAGGGAAGGAATGGACAAGAGATATTTTTAGTAATTTTAATGTTTACTATGAGACTTAGGTTAGATGTTAAGTAAGAACATGTATTACCCCCATTTATGTTTTGTGGTAAGTGTTGTTTGTCTGTATTGTATTGCATTGTTTTGTTATATGTAAAAAATTTAATAAAATTCTGTCCCTTGGGGCAGTTAAAAAAAAGAAAAGAAAGAAAGACTAGAAAGTATTATAAGGATTGTTGTTGTTTTTGCAAATGGCCACTCCAGCTAAAACAAACACTGATTTGGATTATTTACTTGTAGACCACCCTCCCCTGTGCACAGGGCTCAGGGCGGTGAACAACATTTCCAATAAATACATTAATAACATTTCAATAACTACATTCACAGATCCAGTTAAAATACTTAAAACAATAGCAGTTCGATAACAGTTTCAGACGATGCTTAAGACACATCCATTTATATCCTTAGCCCTTGGGGGAAGAGGAAAGAAAGGGTGGAGAGGAAGGAGTCAGGGTAGATGGAAACTGTTGTTGGGTCAGATCCACCTAATATTTGCAGTAGCTAGGGATGTCAGCCTCCAGGTGGGACCTGGGGAATTCCCTGGAATTACAGCTCATCTCCAGACTACAGAGATCAGTTCCGCTGAAGAAAATGCATACTTTGAAAGGTTGGACTCTCAGGCATTTTAGCCCACTGAGATCTCTCTCCTCCCCAGGCTCCATCCTCAAATCACCAGGAGTTTCCCAACCTGGATCTGGCAACTCTACCCCCATCCCCCACCAGTAGCCAGGAAGGACCTGGCAACTCTAGCAGGAGTGTGTCTCCTCCTATTCTCTGCCATGACAGCTTTGTTTAACAGAGCCTTCTGCAAGATCGAGAACCACCAAAAGTACATTTTCTGTAGGGGTCTCCACCTTATCTGTCTGAAGAGCTCAGGAGGACTCCCATGGTTTTGCCTTTCCCCAAACTATGTAAAATAGTACTGTGGAGGGGGCGTTTTCTATCAAAGTAAAGGGGCTACACCAGAAAAGAAGGTTCAGAAATACACATATAAAGGGAATAGGGCTGAAGACTGTACTTCTGATTATAGGATGTAGTATCTTTTTGCTTTATCCTATCACTGCATCGTTTTCTACTGATGTCCCACCATTTCTCTACATTCTGAATAAGAGTTCTGCAACCCGAGTCATAATCCATTGCTGATTAGAGGTCTCATCCTCTGTATCACATCAATTTACATTATGTAATTTGCCTAGAGTAGGGATGTCAAACCTACAGCCCACGGGCCGAACCAGCCTGCCCATGACTTTAATCTGGCCTACCAGTGGGACTCTCTTCTCTCCTCCTTCTTCCCCCTCCCCTGCCCATACTCACCCTTCTGAACTTGAGCTGCCTCTGATTGCAAGGAGCAGAGGCGGGGCTGCCTAACTTTCCAGCTTGCTGGGCCCTTGAGTAGATTCCTCTCTGCTTTCCACCACTCTCAGCCTCCATCATCCTCTTCAGAGGTAGGAGTCCTGGGGCATCCTTCTGCTGTAATCATTGTGCATCTTGTTGTTTTATTTTAAAAATTGCCTTGCCAAATTCCACTATTCCCTCACCTTTCCATTTAGGCAGGCATCTTTTAAGGGGGGGAAGGTTTGAGACCTACCACAGTTAAAATACAGAATTCTACAAACTCAATGAAGTCCAGTTTTGCAGAGAAATGTTTTAACACACACCCTCCTAATGTGGGGCTGCAATGGAATAGAAGAACAAGTGCTGAAGAGGGCAACCGAAATTATTATCTCAAACCACCATGTAAAATGCCCTGAGAACCTGGAGAGCCACTCCCACTCTGAGTAGGGGGGAAGAAGCTTGTAATGTTCAGCGGTTTCATGTTTTCCCCTGGGTCCTAGGCTCAGAGCATTTATATTTTTAGGTTATACTTTTAGTTTCTGCTGTGATCCTTGTGCTTCCTTGATTTTTTTTAAATTGCATTGCCAAATCCCAGTATTCAACTATCTTTCCATTTTAGGCAGGCATCTTTTAAGGGTGGAGGGGAATTTGGGACCAACTGCAGTTAAAATATAGAGTTCTACAGACTCAAGGAACTCCAGTTTTGCAGAGAAATATTAACACACACACACCCTCCTAATGTGAATCTCCAATGGAATATCTCTGTTACCTGGCATTACATTTTATGACACACATGACCTGGCCTGACAAAGTCCCATATATGTCAGATCTGGCCCTCATAACAAATGAGTCTGATACCCCTGGCCTAGAGTCTCAGTGCAAAAGACGGACTATAAACATAGTAAATTAAATAAACAGGTTACACTGTGGATGATTGGACCTACACGTACAAAATTGTATGGATGGTAGAATGGAGGGGAATTGGGTGTTACAAAGTGCAAAAGCTGGTCAGATCCCACACTGCTCTGATCTGTTTTTATAATGGTCTGTTTTAATTGTTAGCTCCTTTGATGGCCCCAGTTGGCCACTGGGACAATCAGGGGTGCTTAAGAAAAAGCAAAAAGTTTCACAGTTTTGCATCCCTGCCCCCGCTGTTTCTTGATATCTTCATCTTAATATCAAGTGCATTTTTTGCCCAAACTTCCAAGCCTTTGAAGTGGCAACATTTTGAAGCTATGACTTGGATTTCTGGGTTCCTTCCTCATTCTCTGAAGGGAATAACTGCCAAGAAGGAGTTATGTTGAAACTTACCCTTTCGATGTGCTGATGAATTTTCTCCATTCCCGAGTTCTGTCACTGAAATGTCCTAGCATGAAATAATGTTTTTCATTCCTTTCTATTATAAATTCTGTGCAGGGCACTTTCATCACAGCCCAAGAGAAAGCAGATGTGTTTATACTGTCTCCATGGAGACACAAAGCAAGACTGTATTTCACACTAAAGACTCTTCCAAAAGGAGGTGGGGGAGATGATAGGAAGGTTGCAGAGGGAATGCTGAAAAGAATCCAGACAGGATTCTTGAAAGATTTGTCTTCCTCCTGTCTTTTCAATGAATGCTATTTTGTGCCAAACTTAAATGCAGATGCCTGATTGTTGTTACAGGTGCTTGCTGAGCCAGTGTTTAAATTTTTTTTTTTTTTTTAGTTTTCTTTTATGACAAGTTCACCACATGTGTGAAGTTCACTTGGATATTCACCAGGGGTGACGCAGTATGCAAGACCTGTCCGTGTTTGCCATGGAACATTCACTCACCTGGAAGCAGCTGCAAGTTCTAGCTCCCTGACAACCGTGCCTGTATGATAATTGTGTTTGCAAACAGCTCTTACCCATTTTTGCTCGAGGAACAGCTGCTTCTCCTAGCATGACTCCTGTTAGTTGATCACTTATTCCGGGGAAAAGAGGTCAGTCCAGAGCCTCTGCTCTATATGTGGCTTAAATGCCCAACAGGGCCCAAGGATGGTGCCATGGGGAGTAAATATTTTTACTTCATTAGGCCCTGGTCCTCAGAAGGAAGAGGATGTTGGAACAGCAGTAGCAAAGGATCACACACTGCAGAAGTGGGGAAGTATTTAGAGGGTTAATTTACTTGCAAAGTTATTCAGTAGATAGAGGGGGCTGATGTTGCCTAGTAACTAATTGGGGCCTAGAAGTCGCTTCTAGTTTCTGTTTTGCTCCTTCCTTCCTTGAATGCCTGCTGGATCTGCTGCAGACCAGGAGAGAGGTCTGCATACACTAGGGATGGATGGGCATGAACTGGGAAAATGTGGCTCGGTTCATGCATTGTGGCTGAACAACAAACTGAACTGGGAGGCTCATTCATGAACTGAAATGGTTCATGGTTCATAAGAGAACATAAGAGAACATAAGAGAAGCCAATGTTGAATCAGGCCAATGGCTGATCTAGTCCAACACTCTGTCACACAGTGGCCAAACATATCAGGTGCCATCAGGAGGTCCAGCAGTGGGACCAGGACACTACAAGCCCTCCCACTGCTGCCCCCCCAGCACCAAGAATAGAGTGCATCACCTGCCCCAGACTGAGAGTTCCCGTCTATACCTTATGGCTAATAGCCACTGATGGACTTCTGCTCCATATGTTTATCTAATTCCCTCTTGAAATTGTCCATGCTTGTAGCTGCCACCACCTCCTGTGGCAGTGAATTCCATATGTTAATCACTGTTTGGGTGAAGAAGTACTTCCTTTTATCTGTTCTAACCCGACTGCTCAGCAATTTCATGGAGTGCCCATGAGTTCTTGTATTGTGAGAAAGGGAGAAAAGTACTTCTTTCTTAACCTGCTCAATCTCAGGCATAATCTTATAAAACTTGACCATGTCAGACGTCATTTCTCCAAGCTAAAGGGCCCCAAGCATTTTAACGTTTCTTCATAGGGAAAGTGTTCCAACCCTTTTATCATTCTAGTTGCTCTTTAAAGGAACTGCACAAAACAGCCCAAAAGCAAAAAAGAGCTGCATAGTGGGGAGGTGCTCCCTGCTGCTCAGCTGTTTTGGGCTGTCTTCTGCAGTCTCTTTAAATTTTACAAGGCAATGCCCAAGACAGGCTGAAACAGCTGATAGGCTCCCTGTCACTCAGCCGTTTTGGTGGCTTTCACTGGGAACAGAAAGCAGGGGTTTAAAGGGACTTGGAGTCCATTTAAACCCCTGCTTTTTGCCCCATCAATGAACTGCTCTAAAAGTTTGTGGAACTTTGTGATGGCAGACCCATCATGAATTTCTGTTCCCAAAACATAAACATGGCAAAATCCATGATGAATTTTGCCTCATGGTTTGGTTTGTGCCCATCCCTATTCTGCACTGTACCTATGTAGTTGCCTACTGTAGGGGCAATTCCATGTTTTGAGAGGCCCTGTGCAGATGGTGCCCACAGGCCCACCACTTTTCTGCCCACCACCTGCCCACCACCAGACCCCCTCACACCTTTACACCCCTCCCACTTTGTGCTCCTCATTTCTCCCATTCATAAGACATCTTACTGCCTATGCTCAGTTGCTTGCAACACATACCCTTTCCCCGACAGCTGGGGCAGCACATGCCTTCCCCCAATGATGCTTGGCAGCTATGAGTACAGGAGGCAGAGCACTTCCCGTAAACAGATGGGGAAGGGCATGCAGACAGATGGCTATTGAGGTTCATGGTCAGGGGCTAGCAGCAGTGGGCCTCACTAGGAGTGATGAGCCCTGGCAGCTGCTCCATCTCAAAGTATGCTGGCACCAGCCGTTAACTGTTCTGTGTGTCTTAAAGTTAAGTAGAAGTTTTACTTCTTGAAAGAGTCTTCAGCCTCTTAGTTTATTTGCAAAATTGCAACATGCATCAGGGGACATAGGCTGATCTTGTAATCCCATTACTTGACTGTGCCATCCTAAGCAGCATTACATCCTTCTAAGCCCACTAGTTTCAATGGATTTAGAAGGCTGTAAACGTGGGATAGCATTGATTGTTACCATTTTAGAAATAATCATTGGGATGACTGAAAAAAATTCCGTTAGGGGGGCTTTTGCAATCAAATGTTGTTTCTTTCTCAACAGATAGAAACCTGATCTATGGCCAATCCAAAGGAGTCCAAGAAGAGTTTGTACTTCTTTTAAAAAAAACCAAACCAAATATTTAAATTTCTTTTATTTAGGAAACATTTATGAGAAGGCTTATAAATAAAAACATCATAAAAGCATTGTAAATTACTAATATAAAAAATAAGAGTGTGCATCCCAACATTGCCCTAATCTGGGTGGCCCAGGCTAGCCCTATCTCATAGATCTCAGAAGCTAAGCAGGGTCAGCCTACCTGAATGGGAGACATCCAAGGAATATCAAGGTCATGACACAGAGGCAAGCAATGGTAAGCCCCTTCTGAAGTTCTCTTGTCTTGAAAACCCATGGGGTTACTGTAAGTCAGCTGTGACTTGGTGGCAACCCCCCCCTCCAGCATTACTGGATCAAAAATGTACCCTCCAAATGACTTTTCAGGTAATTGTGTACATTTACAGAACACAAAAACAAATTAAAAAATCAGGTAAAATAGAAGATATTTCCAAGGCTCTGGAGAAGGTGTTTGCGGAGCAAATGACATCCTAGTTACAGGGAACCAAGCCGTCCCTCTCTTCTAAAGACCCCCAAGTTTGAAGGGGTTTGGACAAAGGGGGCCAAGTTTACAGACCCCTGAATGAGGTACTCCACTAATCTTTGTCCCCGTTACTTCCACAGGATGGGGTGTGCGCATACATGCACACCATGCTTCCTCCTAGGCAAGATTCATCCCACAGTTGCCTATGCAGAATTGAGAGTATTTATGGAAGCAAGCGCATACATCTGTCACGTAGGCCAGAATCCTGCAGGCACTTACAACTGGACTTAGTTCAGCATCCTGCAAAGCCTCATGATGGCTCTTAATAGTCACAAAGCTCATTTGATGGAGGAGAAAGCAGATGTGTTTACATACCTGGACTTTCAAAAGGCTTTGGACAAGGTACCTCACCAAAGACTCCTGAGTAAACTTAGCAGTCATGGGATAAGAGGACAGGTTCTCTTATGGGTTAAAAACTGGCTAAATGACAGGAAGCAAAGTGTAGGAATCCATGGACTTCTCACAATGGAGGGAAGTAAGCAGTGGGGGCCCACAAGGATCAGTATTGGGGCCGGTACTATTTAATTTGTTCATCAGTGATCTGGAACTAGGGGTGAGTAGGGTAGTGGCCAATGACACAAAATTATTCAGGATGGTGAAAACCAAGACTGACTGCAAAGAGCTCCAAGAGGACCTCCACAAACTGGGCGACAATGTGGCAAATGAAGTTCAGTGTTGAGAAGTGTAAAGTGATGCACATTGGGACAAAAAAAAAAATCCCAGCTTCAAGTGTAGTGTAATGGGGTCTGAACTTGCTGGGACTGAGAGAGGAAAATATCTTGGGATTGTAGTAGATAGTTTAAAGAAAGTGTTGACCCAGTTTCCTGCTGTGGTGAAAAAGGCAAACTCTATGTTAGGGATTATTAGGAAAGGGATTGAGAATAAAACGGTCAATCCTGTAATGCCCCTGTATAGATCTATCGTGTGGCCTCATTTGGAACACTATGTACAATTCTGGTCACCGTATCTCAAAAAGGACATTGCAGAGCTGGAAAAAGTACAGAGGAGAGTGACTGAGATGATTAGGAGGTTGAAGTACCTTCCCTATGAGGAAAGGCTGAAGAGTCTAAGACTTTTCAGTTCAGAAAAGAGTTGACTGGGGGGGGGGTGATAGAGGTTTATAAAATTATGCATGGGGTGGAAAGAGCTGATCAAGAGAAATTTTTCTCCCTCTCCCGAAAAACTAAAACTTGAGGCATCCAATGAAACTGATGAGCAGTAGGTTTAGGAGAGACAAAAAGGAAATACTACATTATACAGAGAGTGATTAAAATGTGGAATTTGCTGCCAGAATAGTGATGGCCACAGGAATAAACAGCTTTAAAGGGGGAGTAGATAGATTCATGCAGGATAAGTCTATCAGTAGGTACTAGCCATGGTGACTGAGGGGAACTTCCACATTCAGAGGCACTACTAAACCTCTGACTCCCAGAGGCAGGAGGCAAGATCAGGGGAAGGCCTCAGCCTCTGTGCCCTGTTGTTGGCCCTCCAGAGGAACTGGTTGAACACTGTGTGAGACAGGATGCTGGATAAGATGGGCCATTGGTCTGATCCAGCAGGGCTCTTCTTATGTTCTTATGAAATTCCTTTAAAGTCTCACCTTTGTGTGCAAATATGCATTATTTTTTCAGCATATAAAGGACTAATTCTGAAGACTCTCTCTCTCTCTCTCTCTCTCTCTCTCTCTCTCTCTCTCTCTCTCTCTCTCTCTACACACACACACACACACACACACACACACACACCATCGTGTTGCCAAAGGGCCCAGCTGTGCTATTCTGCAATTACAGAACAACAACAAAAAGAACCCTCTCATAATTAATGCTTTACATATCAAATGTATTATATTTATAGTCTCTAATGGTGGAGACGGCTAGTGTTGAAGGAGCTTCAGTTATTTTGGTATTGATATTACACCGAAATACATGGGTGCTCTTTCCCCAGGATCCCCAGTTCCTGGAGCTGTGAAGTGTGGCGGTAGTGGAAACTGCCATCAAGTAACAGCCATGTCTTTCATGGCTCATGAGGCTCTCCTTTAGAGAGGATTGGGTAGATGAGATTATCAATCTGTGCCATGCCCCAAAAGATCATGCTTTGATCCTGCTCACTTTATGTTTTATATCCTTATCTTCTCTCTTCCTGTCCCCAGCAAGTCCTCCTCCCACCTCCAGGCAATGACCCTCAGAGCACCTTTGCCCTTGGGCTCATGCTGCAGGTTCATGGCTCTGGGCCAGCTCAGGCTTAGCATGGTTATCTGCAAGAAGGGAGCAGAGCAGAGACTCAATTTGGAAGCCTTACAGTACCTGGCAGATCTTCCAGAGCCCTCCGCTCCTTGCGCCTCATGCCCAGCAAACACTGAAAACCTGAGCACAAGCCTTGCTAAGTTTGCCAATGGCTTGGTGGGAGTAGAAATATATCTTGTCCCTTTAATAAAGCCTTAATATGTGAGGCAGGTGAGGCTTTTATGGAGTGGAGGTAAATAACATGGCCCAGTAAATAAGCCTCTATTAAAAGGGTGGGACATTCCCCCCCACCCCCCGCCAGGCTGTTGACAACCCTGGACCTTACTGTACCTCTGTCCCTCTCCTGCAGAAAGTATGACTGTTGATAGAGCTGACAGTCGTCCAGGCTGGTTGATGGAAGAAACCTTATTTTCTCTTCCGCTCCTGCAGAATCTGTGCTTAATGCAGTGAGTGAAACAAGTTCAGGGCTTGCTATCTATTCCAGAATGTGCCTGTACTTTTACTTGTGCTTTTTGCTACTTGTGTCTCTTGCAATATGGAGTGTAGAATTCACAACGGATGTCACCCACACTGAGATCAATAACTCCCAAAGGTCTTCTGGGTTTCACAGATGGTACCATGGATGACATCCTTGTGTCTTTCTTCACACGGTGTCACAGAAGAAGACATGCTGATCACTGGTGAATTATCTTTCTCCTTGTATAGAATAAACTCCAAATTAATAGTCATTTGTACATCACAGGGTGCTTATTATAGTTTCACAAAGTAAACCTGGTGGTGAAAAATAGCCTAGATATGTTTGTGCTCATGGTCTTCAGGCTTTTTTTCTTTTCTTTTGGTGAGCGCTCACCAAATCCCACACTAATGAATATAACATGAAAAAGGCTGTTACGTACTGGTAGAGCTTGAGTCTGAGCAAGGCTCCAAAAGCCTTCAAGACTATTGGTTGTGTTACTGGTAATGGCCAATCATATTTGTGGACTATAACCCAATAGCTGCACTTTCATTAGTTACATTGTATATAGTTCATGCAAATGAAGGATTCTGGCTGCCTACTTGGTATTGGTTGTTGTTCAAGGTGGGTGTGGTTTTTAAAAGTATAAATTGGCTCCTGTTGACCCTGGGTCTTTGGTTCGGAAGTTCAGTAAAGAAGCATGTTGTTATGAAAAGAGCTGCCTCATCTCAATACTTAATAAAGGCTAACTGGGATTTGAAAATCAGGGCCAAAGCCTGGGGAGTGGAGTGAATGGGCACACTACACCAGGGACCCAGGAGGTCTTAGCCTGTACTGGAAACCCACTACCATGGTCATGTCTATTTATGACTTCAGGGAATAAAAGAAACAGTTTTATGACTCTTGTGTTTGACTAGGACTCCTGTGTCACAAGCTTTTCCAGAAAAATTATGCTTGCTCCTTATTGAAAGCACAGGTATCCAGCAGGTACAATATCACAGAACTGATTTTCGCTGTAGCTCCTTGTTTGAAGGCAAACAAACTGCTGTAAATGCTGTACCTCTTATATGCTGACTTGTGGCCTGCCTTGTTCATAGTTGATTATTTACTTTGTGTAATTCTTCTATCCTTTCTCTGGCACCAACCAGTGTTCGCATTTGACATTTTCATTCAGACCCTTGATTGGAATGTTGTCTCTGCTTTGTCTGTCTGTCATTTCTGTTTTCCTTGGGATATTATGGACTAGGCAAGAATAAATCACACGCTTGACAGGTTTCTGCTATATAATAGCTCATCTTTCTATGCTTCGTGACTTCTCCAAGAAGAGAGAAAGGATTAGGTTGAAGATGTCTTCTCTGTTCTGGCACTATCCCTAATCAGAGTGAAAATGAAGGGTCCTTAAACAAAGGGAAGGCTGTGATTTGGAAGTTTTTCTATCATCTCACAGCAATTTCCCATCAAGTTTTCAATAGGTCTCCCACTGTTCTTTTTCATACAAGTTTCAGATTGTTGCACAAAAGGGGGTCAGCATGCAATTTTGTTTCTCGATGCCCCCCCCCCCGAAATCTTCCACAAACTTTTTTTTCTTTAAGAGAGAAAAGAACAGGATCAAAACTGCTTTCTTCAGCCATGTAGTGTGATGAAAAATATACTTAGAAGAAAGGGAGATTATCTGACTTTCTGCACTAAACAATAAAATTGCCATGACTGGTTGCAATGTATGGGACAGCTTTAGATTTTGTAGTGTGTGTGTGCACGCTCTAGATACTTACAAACTTCACAAATGTGATGATGTGTTAGTAGCCTCACAGAGGTCACTAAGGACAAATTCATAAGACTGACTGGGAAATAGTGGTCTCTGAAATCTACTTGGTCCCTGCCTGTATTGGCTCCCTGCCTTTGGCAAGCCAGTTATATGTCAGCTCCACCATAAACAGGGTTGGCTTTTGAGCATCATAGTGCACTACCTGAATGCAGGATAGCAGTGATACACTGTAGAGGGAGTCTATGCAGGGTAGAATTGGCATCTGACTATCTAATTGAGGGCAGGAAGCCAAGGCACAGAGTGGCCACCACTCCCCCAGATTAGCAGGTTAATTAGTTCAGCTTAACTACCCTTTGGTAAATGGGAGACAGAATCTCTCCATAAAACAGTAAGATTATAGCTTGCTGCATACTTTGCTGTTTCAATTTTTGGGTAGAATCTGGCAACGTTTTTCCTATGGGGAAAAAAATAGGGTTGACTTTTCCCACTGTTCTGTTCAGCTCATGTTTTCCCCTGACTGCTGCAGCTTTGCTACTGATTTTTTCCTTCTTCCTTCTGGCTGCTGATGGATTAATTACATGGGAGACCCCCAACCAATTCGTAATCACACAATGAATTGGGTAGTACCATATTGCACAACCAATCAGGTATCACTGAAGGCGAGCAAGTCAGAGAGAGTGCCACAGAAAGCAGGCTCTTTGGGCACTGCCAAAATATTCGTGAGTTGTTTTCGACTCAGCTGAAATTACTGCAGCAGATACTTTTCTAAGGGAAACAAAATATATTGGAAATGTGATCTCTTGGGATGTATGGATAAGTGTACAATCAGCAATGGCTTGGTTGAAATCAGTGCTATAGTATGGGAAGCTTGATCATGCAAGAAATGACCCTTATGTTGCCTAGACTCTGCTGATTGTCTCTTTCCTAAAGCGTTGTTTCCCGGTGCTGCTTCCAACTTCATCTCCTTTGATAGCGAATAATGGCTCTATTACAAATTCTGTTTCTGATCTTTGATGGAACCCCCTCCTGCTCTTTCCTCCTTTTATGTAGCAGAGGCTATCGGTGAGGGCAGAAACTGAGCACTTTCCCGCTTTGCCTACTTCATTTACAGGTCGCTAGTGTCTCCCCCACACTGCCCCCCAAAGTGATAAGGAGGAGGAACCAGCAGTAAGTGGCTTCCAAGCATCCTATTGATTGCCACCGAACACGTTGCTGTCTGTCTTGCATTAAATTAGACAATGAGTACCTGTGTCCCTTGATGCCAAATGAAAGGAGAACAGAAACCCTAATGCAGCAATATTTTCATTATCCTTTTGAAACCAGGCACCCAACGCCAAGCGTCTTACTTGCTGTGCATCTCACATCCACTCTTCTCCCCAGGGCTGGAGGGGGGTGGAAAAGAATCAATACAAATCCCTAACAATCAAAATGTCATCGGCATCCGAAGAGCTTTTTCTAAATTATTTGACTTCTATTCCATATGGATAACTCAATTTATTTACAGTAGAAAGAGTGATGCTCGGGGGAGAAAGGGAAACAGAACGCGGGGTTAAGCTTTGCCTCCTGCCAGCGATGCATCCTGGATATTAAACTCTTAGCCGAGCCTGAAGGTGTTGCCTTTTGCATGTGTATCTCCATGTTTAATCCTGCCGCTGTGCACAGAAGATCTCTGCTTTGGCAGATGCTTGGGAGATTGGAAGGCAGTGCAATCAAAAAGGGCTCAAAATAGATTCCGTAAAGAGATGATAGACTTTGCCTGCTTTGTGATTTCATCTGTTGTTGCAAAGAACTGCCAGGCAGCAAGCACAATGAAGCCAGCCATGGTGGCCAAAATACAAGAAATGGGCACTGAGAAATGAACGGACCATTCTCTAGAGCTCAGAGAGGGACACTGACGGAATAGTGCTAGAGTCATGCCTGGAAGCAAGGGCCAGATATATTTCCTGGGGTGAAAATTATGGGCGCATCAAGTATGAAACTTTTCCTGGGTCCAGTATGGCTCCTCCTAAAAACCAGTGGTAAAAACATTGTGTTTTTTTGGAATCAGATTTAAATGTGTATAATTTGTTAAGTGTGAGTGTTTTGCACACTTCATGGCATATGTCATCTGCATCTTTGGGTGAAGAAAAAGTTCGCCCAAATGACCAAACCAACTGCTGTGAATTTAGGCTCATCATGAGAGGGAGGGCAGGAAGGGATGAGTCAGTACTTGGCTCTTGTTGCCCTTTCTTATATATCTTGGGTAGTGGCAATCACCAGTTTGAGGTCAGGAAGGAATTATCTTCCAGGCCAGATTGGCCCAGGAATCCTGAAGGCTTGGGGCCTTACTCTGGACATAGAGCAGGGGTCAGTGGTGGAATGTGGGCAGGGAGATTGCTGTGAACTTCCTGAATTGTGCAGAAGGTTGGACTAGATGAGCCTTGGGGTCCCATCCAGCTCTATGTTTCTATGCTCATGCTAAATTAAAGACTCAGTATTTTTACAGAACTGTCTTAAACAATTTTCATGTTTACCCCATAATTCTCCCCAACAAAGACCCAAAGTGGCTTAGAACATCATTATTCACTCTTCCATTTTATCCCTGCAACAACAGACCTGTGATGTAGGTTAGGCTGAGAGTGTGTGACTGGCCCAAGATCACCCAGTGAACTACCTTGCTTCGAACCTTGGTCTCCCAAGTCCTAGTCCAACACACTAACCATTCCATCACCCTGGCTGCAAATTGCTGTACCTCTCCTGGAGTCATCCAAAAGCTGGAGTAGGAGGGAGACCTGGATCCATGCTGACAAATCCATGTTAGAACTCAACAGCCTGTTGTACTTTGGACAACCCAATGCTCTGAAGCACTTGGGGGCCTTTTTTGGTTCCATTTCAGACTGGGGGATGGGGCCAAAATCCCACTGCCTGTGGCTGAGGCTGTGATTGTCCCTGCCAACGTGAAGTGTCTGCCTTGCTCCATCCAGGATCACAGACAATCAGGGGGATGGAAGAGCTCAGGGAAGTGTCTCCTTTGGAACACTGGGAGAGGATGCAGGAGAAAACAGATATAATGCATAAGAGCTGCCAATGGTGAAATTGTAAGAAGAGAAAGAAACAAGGGAGTGCCAGAAGAACAGGGACAGCAGGCTGACAATTTGACACTGAAAGAGGGAAGCCCTCATCCCGGAGAGATGGAAGTCAGGGCCCAGACTGGGAAGCCTGCCAGGATACTCTTGGACAGAAGGGAAGCCTTTGGGGAGCCAATTAACCTGGTCATTGCCTTGGCTGTGCAGGAGGATGAGAGCACAAAGAGAATCTGTGCCTTAGATAAGATCCGACTCAGACTGGGAACAAACAGCATTGGAAGAGAGGGAACTTGAGGAATCTGAAAGGGAACAGCAAACTCCATGGAAACAATGGGAGTCAAGCTGCAAACCAGAGACTTTCCGTATGTACTGGGATGCATAAAACATAGCTTTGAAAAGTAGTCCCTTTCAAAATAAATAAGTTACACATCAAGGTGGAGATAGGGCCTGATGGTTCATCCAGAGCTGTTGAGAGGGGAAGGACTAGGGGAACAAGATTCTGGGTCTCCTGGTCATCCTGGCCAGGTCATGGCATCAGTTTTTGCATGATGCTTACCTTGGACCTGGGTGGTACAAGCAGGGGCCCAGAGGGACCTGTGGTGGCTCTCAGCTGCTCCTGGTTCATCCCTCCCACATCCCCCATATCCGTGCTTTGGATTGGGCTGGTTCTTGAGTTTGATGCCATTCCTAATGGTATATTGCAGACTGTCCTGCCTCTCTTGTAATTCTGCACAGCCTGTGGGCTTCTCCTCTCGTTGTTCATGCCTAAATGTTACCTGGCATGAATTCTTTGCATCTCTTCTCATTCTCTGTCCCTGGTGTCCTCATTATGGCCCTCTAACAGAAGGTATCTAACAAGGCAGAAGCAATGAGAGCTGAAGCATTCCAACTAAGGCTTCCACACTGCACTACTATGACTCACTCCCATCTGCTGTGCTTGGACGACTGATAGGATCCCTACTGAATGCTCAGCCACAGGCCAAAGTATTCGCTAATTGTCCCTCTATTGTAGGGAAAATATCCTGACATTCGGTAAGAGGGATAGAAGGGTGGAATTCTATTTCTATCTGACTCCATCCACATTTCTGCTATGGCAGGACAGTAATGCCATTCCTTATAGCCAGTCTGAGTTTTCATGGTTGTGATGAATTTTGAAATCATATTCTGTCTGTCCACCAGTACAGCAAGATACACTGTGAACTCTGATGTGAATTAATCACCAGATAAACTTACTTTGGTTCCATGCCCCATCTACACTCTAGTCAGCCTCCTTTTCCAGATCTCTTGATATTTTTATTTGACGCCTGGTCTAACGCTGTGTTGAGAAATTTTTATTTATTTTATTTATCTATTTATGTTATTTATAGTCTGCCTTTCTCAGTAGAGGGCACTTTCACATACACTAAATAATGCGCTTCCAATCCACTTCCAGTACAACTGGATTTTACTGTGTGGGATGGCAAAATCCACTTGCAAACAGTCGCTGAAGTGGATTGAAACTGCATTGTTTACCATGTGAGTGCTAGGACTTAAGGTGGATTACCCAGAGTGAGTGAATGGGAGTCAACAAATGCCATGTTACCTTAAATAACTGGGATGGTCGTGAACTAGCTGATGCAATAGTAGCAGACCAATAACATTTCTTCACCACCATCACTGCCACTTCACAGGTTTTAGAGTGAACTGATCTGTCAGATTCAGTCTGAGTTCTCTGCCAGGACCATTCTAGACATCTCCAAGCCCTTTTCAGATCACCCAGATCAGTGGTAAACCAGGGGGCTAGGCTCATCTCAAGGGGAGGGGAGGTTGTTGAAGGGCAGCCTTGCAATAGCTTAAAGGAACTTCAGATTCCATGCTATTACTGCAAACTCTACAGAGCAAGTGTTTGGAATCCTAAAATCCCCTTCAGCATTCTGGAATCCAGTCGGATTCATGAGCTTCCATGGGTAGACCATTTTAACTTGGTTCTCTCTTCTGTGGCATGCTGGTGCCACACTGACCTTAGTTTGAGTAGGTAGTGGTCAGAACAAGGTTCAGGGTGAATCTCCAGCCCTGAAATCAAACCTGCTTTCAAAGATTAGGTGCAAAAGATTAGATCCAAGATGTGACCTCTTTCATGTGTTGGGCCAGTCACAATTTGGGAGAGACCCTAGACAAAGAAGTTATAAAATTCTGGGCTGGCCCCAGTGAGGTATTCTTGGCAGACATGTTGAAGTCCTTCAGAATGATGAGTCTGGGTGTCTCCAGCACTTCAAATGAAACCACTTCCAACAATTCAGATAAGGTGCCCACTGGAGAACTGAGCAGTTGGTAAACAAACAGAATGCCTAATTTATCCTTAGTCCCTAATATTAGGAGCATATAGTCAATGCCAGTGATGGTTTGTACTGGAATTCTGTGGAAGTTCACAGGTACTCCTTGTGCCACAGGAACATGGTTCAGTTGTGCTTTTCCTGCTTTTGTTCTGTCATTGGGAGTACCATGTATCAAAGACGTTGTATTTCCCCATGATGCATCCCTTGTATTATTTTTAAAGGCTGTAAGGGGATGGACAGGGAGAGAAATAAACTACAAGTCCCATGATGCTGTGCAAGAACGTGCCTGTGTGAATTGATCTGGACAGATCAACAGCCATTACTGGACAGCACCTGCTGGGGCAGCTCATACTCTTGCCTGAAGTTTCCCACCCATCTCCAGTAGAGTCAAGCCAACCAAGAAAAATAGCACTTCTGTAAGTTACTAGTTTTTTCCATTAGATGCACTGGGCAGATGGCATTCAGGCTACTTGGGTGGAGGACAGTCATGGGAAAGCAGTGAGAAAAATATACATCTGGACAATATTTGCAGTGTAATTTTATTGTTCAAGAGTGCTGCTCACAATTAGTGATTACAAACCACCAAATTTGTATTGTTAAAACTTGTTCCACAAACAGAAACTTGTCTTGAGGCTATGGATGTTAAGCTTGGCCAAACGTGCTCTTAGCCCAATGGTTACCGAAATAAATTATGCATCCTAACTGTGCAGGCCAAAGAGGAGGTAAACCATAAGTGGTCCATTCTCAAACTCTGTGTGTATGTGAGTGTGAAGTGCTGTCAAGTTGCTTCTGGCATATGGCAACCCTATGAATTAATGATCTCCAAAATATATGGTGAACAGCATTTCCCAGGTCTTGCAAACTGAGGGACAGGGCTTCCTTGATTGAGTCAACCCATGCTCAAAAAGTAGGCCACTTGAATGACCCAGCCATGACATTGGGAAATACATGCCTCCTGTGACCAGGAAAGTTATGTCCACTGATGGCACAGGTACAAAAGCTACCCCAAGCTACAACACTTAAGTTACAAGCATAGTTTACTTACCATGGCACAAGCTAGGGTTGTGAACCTCCTGATGGGCCCTGGAGAAAATGGTAGCTTCAAATGGCGATATCAATGGCACCACATCTCTGCTGAGCTCCCTCCTCTTTCCCAACTCCTCTCTACTCAGGCAGCACCCCCAAATCTCCTGGAATTTCCCAAACCAGAGTTGGTAACCTTAGCACAACCTGCCCAAGAGAACCAGTGTGGTGCATTGGCTAAGAGGGGCAGACTCTAATCTGGAGAGCTGGGTTTGATTCCCCCACTCCTCCTCCACCTGAACCCTGCTGGGTGATCTTGGGCCAGTCACAGTTCTCTCAGAGCTCTCCCAGCCCTGCCTAACTCGCAAGGTGCCTGTTGTGGGAAGAGGAAGGGAAAGTAATTGTAAGCTGCTTTGAAACCTTTAAGTAGAGAAAAGCATAAGCTTGCCAGTCCCCAGGTCAGAGGTTCCCTGCTTTTGGGGGCTTCAGCCTGCTGCCTGCCTGCTGGCCAGCAGGGGAAACCCCATCCCCAAACAGGGACGTCCCAGTGGAACGTTTTCAAAATGATGACATCACGCAGAAGTGGGGACATTCAAACTAGAGCATCACTGGCGCAACATTACCAGTGCAACGATATCACCTCCAGGTCATCGCATTGGGGACATCCCAGAATGCCCCCCAAATCCCTCCGCTGGAGCAACAAGGGGACCTGGCAACCCTAGAAAGCAGGGTATAAAAACCTACTCTTCTTCTCCTCCCCTACATGAAGCTTTTTGGGTGACCTTGGGCCTGTCACAGTTCTCTCAGAACTCTCTCAGCCCCACCTCCCTCACAAAGTGCCTGTTATGGTCAGAGGAAGGGAAGGCCATTGTAGGTCTCTTTGAGACTCCTTAAGGTAGAGGAAAGCAGGGTATAAAAATGTACTCTTCTTCTTCTGCTCAACATGGTATTCTATTTGAATTTTAAGCAAAAATATGACTGCGATCACATGCAGAATTAGCCCTACCATAGGCACAAATGGCGGGTGGATTTTAAGGGCGCGATCAGACGCAAACATCTGGGAAGTGCCCCACACCATGGGCAACCCATTTTGCTCCATCGCAGAAGCAGAGTAAAAAAAATACTCAGGAAAGTTTGCTACAGGCCAAGGATGGACTTTCACCTGTGTGACTGCGCCAGCGCGCTCTCATGGCATTGAGATGGTCTTATTGGGAGCACTGTATAGGGAGCACTCAGTGTGGAGATGCAGATCGATCCCCTGTTGAAGTGCACTGGAAACATGCGGCAACCCCCCCCCATTCACCCATGGTTTGCATCTGATCACGCAGTGGCGGGCTGCCCTCGCAGCTCCCAGGAACTGTGTGATCGCGCAACTGTGGGTCAAATTACTCCAGAGCAAATAGCCTCATTCCCCACCCCCAGCGTTATCTGGCTCGTGGGACCGCCACCTATGCCAGGCAATTCACTGGCAGAATAATTAAAAAAAAATATTGATCAGATTGCAATCTGAGCAGAGGATTGATTTCTGGGAGGCATTGTCACGCCCAAATACAAAGGGCAAATCAGATCTGTGCCTCCAAGAAACGTGGGCAAAATGAGATTTAAAGCATAAGCCTGTAAACCTCTTGCAAAATTAACTATAATGCCTTAAATGTGGGAAGCCTAATGGTTATACCTCCACATTACATGTCTATGTATACCTTTACATCTTGTTTGGATTCCAGATTGAGTAGATCGTACATTACCTTGAGTGTGTGTTTTTCACCCAGTAGAGAAGCAACTCAGAAAGGTTTGTAAGTAAGGAAAAGGAAATAACATCCCAGACAGACGGTTTCCCCTCCCCAGTGTTTTGACAGTTGAGCCAGTGTGTTCCTAAATTAATAAGGATGTATTGCCGGTACAGAAAAAGGGGAGGGAGAAGAGGATGTAAAGAGGAATTTAGACTTTAAACCATTTCTTCCCACTGTGATTCATATCTCTTAGTATGCCCGCAGTGTCAGGGACAGGTGATAAAAGGCTGGACAACATGAGGTAAGTGTTCAGAAAGCTAGCTGACATTCTGAAAACAACCAGAGGGCTCTTTTCGTAATCTTCTTGAAGCCCCACGCAAGGTCAGCTTTTATGTCAATTGCTCAGACTCCCCAAGGAACCTTGGGACTTCACTCCCTCATGGAAACATACACAAGACCTGTCAATTTCATTGTGGGTTATATACACAAGGCTTGCATTCTTCACCTCTGAGCCCATAATTTGCAGCTCTAAGAAACTGTCTCGTTGGTAGGATGGGGAAAGAAGGTGTGGGAATGAGAATGAATGCTCTGAGTGGGAAATGGATAACAGCAAAGACACGGCGAAAAGCTTCATGGGAAAACTTTACATAAGGTTTGTGTAACCCGGCAAATAAAATTATGGGGGTCTGCTTTGTCTTTTAGTCTCTCTAGAGAATTCCTGAAAGAATCTGGTCCCTGCAAAAGATTAAAAAAAAACCCCAATCCTTTCCACTAAACTTTTTAAGCTGTTTCAGTGATTCCCAAATTTTATTAAAATTCTGTCTGGCCAGCTTAAAGAATATTAATCAGCACAGAATTTCTCTGTTAAAGGATGCATGGATGATCACATGTTATAAACTTGGGCTGTTGTATTCTACATGAATCTACAATTTCATCCCTTAGAAAGCTGTAATTTTTAGCATACTGACTTGGAAGTTAGTCCCACTGAAATCAGTGGACCTTTTTTTAAGTACACGTGTTCAAAATTGAGCTGTAACTATGTTGATAACACATAAAACCAAATCCCACTGACAAATAGGGCTTACTTCTAAATAAATGTGTTGAGTGGGATGGCACAGAATATTTTGCTATATGAGGTTTCTGTGTTTTTTTGAAAATACCATCAAGTTTGTAGTTTAAATAATGTCACAGCATTGTTCTGTAGTTGCAGTAGGAAGTTTACAGCTGTGTCAGTCCAGAAGTCAAATTCAAAACCCAGAATACAGCACACATAATACCTTTTATTAGGACCAACCAAATGACACATGACACAGAGAGAGTCCTCGTGAACTCTAAAGCTCACACAATTTCATGTGTAATTTAGTTGGTCCTAATCAATGCTGGTTCCAGGTTTTGGGGGGCACGGTGCAGACAGTGTCCAGGGGCCCCCATCTGACCAGCCGTAGGCATCCCTCTTCTACCTCCCACTTGCATGCCTCCCCCACCTGCCTGTGTATCCTTCTCCTGCTCATAAGCCCTCCTGTTGCCCATGCTCAGTTGCCTGTACCACCTGTACACCCAACAGCGCTGGCCAGTGTACACAGCTGGGAGTGCTGCTACAATGGCCACTGGGAGAGCCATGACTGTGCACCACCCACATGGCCTTCCTCAATGACAATGAGCAACAGGAAGCATGGGTGGTGGAGCAGATAACACAAGCAGATGGGGAAGGGCATGCAGACAGGTGGCAGGGGCAATGCCTGGGTAGGGGTCAGCAGCAGTGAGGCCCACCAAGAGCCACGAGACCTGGCAGCTGCCCCACCTCAGGGCATGCTGACACCAGCCCCAGTCCTTATAAAAGCTATTATGTGCATTGTGTTCTTGGTTTGTGGGTTATACTTGCTGCAACATTCATGCAGCCAAATTCCACAACCGCTGCCACAATATACCGTGGTGGTGAGAGAAAGAAGCATACTACTTCCCAGTTACGGAACATTACACTTTGATACTGAGCAAATATGATGTTCCAGTAACAGAAATGCTATCACCAATGAAAGTACTGGGATTTTCCATAACAAATAATTAGGGATTTTGTGTTCATTTAAAGTACCTTTCCCTTGACAGAAAAACAGGAAGAAAATATAACAAACAAACCAACACACTGGAGAGCCAGGGTGATAAAGTGTTCAGAGTGTTAGATGAGGGCCTGGCAGAACTGGGTTTAAATCCACACTCAGCTAAGGAACCTTGCTTGGTGACCTTGGGACCAGTCACATACTCTTAGCTTAATCTACCTCCCAGGGTTGCTGTGAGGATACAGTGGAGGAGAGAATGATGTGAGTTCGTTTGGGAGCAAGGCCGGGTATAAATGAAGTATGTAAATAAATAACTGGAACTTATTGTGCCAGAAAGTGGTTGTTTAGAAGGGATATTGGTCAGCAGTGGGCCTTACGCATCCGGTAGTAAGACAGGAGGTAAGTAGGCAGAACAGCTGGTGGAGAGAACTGTCCTGGAACAAAGCGCTCTGGCCCTAAAAGCGAGCACATCTCTGCCCAGTGAGCCTTCCTGCCTGTTGCTCATCCTGTAGAGCCATGGCAGAAGGATGGGAGAGTTCCTGGATCTACCTCTGGTAGCTCTTGTCACCATTTGAAGAAGGGACAGCAACACTGAAATCCTAAAAACAGTTTCCTGGGAGTGAATTTGAGTAGATCTGTTTAGGATTGCACTGTGAGACATAGAAACAAGTGGGACTACGTGAAAATTCAGTGATTTTTTTTTAAAAAAGAGACTGGATCTCTATTATTTACAGGTCTAAAACAGTACAAGGCAGACTCAGAAGAGAAACAAAGTAAGGGAAATTTAGTCCTGCTGGTTTAATATTGTTCCTTAACACCAGGGGCACACTGAGTATGAGGGAATATGAGGAAACGTGCTCTTCTTTTTCTTGTTGTTTTGTTCTTCTTAGAGAGGTCCTGGCAAGAAGAGAGGTCCAGGCCCAGCTACTGTTAAGGGATGACAAAAACCAGCCTATAGCTCCAAACTGCAACACTGAAGGCATGTTATGAGGAACATGGCTTGACTGGAAGAAGTCCTTAGGAGATTACACAGCGGGTGGGGGGGAGTTGAAAATACAACAGCAAGCAACAGTAGAAGAAGAATTGGTTTTTATACCCCACCCTTCACTACCCGAAGGAGTCTCAGAGCAGCTTACAATCGCCTACCCTTTCGCTCCCCACAACAGCCACCTTTGTGAGGTAGATGGGGCTGAGAGTTCTGAGAGAAGGGTGACTGGCCCAAGGTCACCTAGCAGGCTTTATGTGGAGGAGTGGGGAATCAAACCTGGTTCTTCAGATTGGAGTCTGCCATTCTTAACCACTACTCTGTGTTAGTTCTCACATTGCAGCCCACTGCCCCCAGTGAGACTGAGAAAGTATGACAAAAAGAGAGCAGGTTTTTAAAATAGGGTTAGAGAGACCAAGGTGGACGCCTTGGGAAATCACCACACATGTTGCACATACCGTGGATCAAATTAGATGTTAGATGGCCCAGGGGATCATCCCATGGATGGCAGTGCCATTTTGTAGAAAAAATTTGGCCATTTAAAAATGCCGCAAGCACCTGCTTCTGACTGGGCCCACAGCATGGTGGAACCAGGCGGTCTTGTTTTCCCCCATACATCTTTTCAAGTGCTGAAACAGGCCCCCTACAGCTGTTTTGGCACTTGAAAAGAGGGGACATCTAGTTTCACCCTGTGAAAAAAAAGGGTTCCAGTTGAGAATGGACTGCCTTGGTTGGGGGACAAATGATTTCTTGTATCACATGCAGGAGCACAAGTAGCTGGACCTTCCCTTTATCTCTTTATCTCAGTCTTTTTAAATAGGGTGCTGCTTGCCCTCTTAGTATTTTTTAACCTATGCTAGAATAAATAGCATGGCGTAATCTGGTCCATGGGGTCGCGAAGAGTCGGACTCGACTGTGCGACTGAACAACAACAACAACAGAATAAACATCGCGAAGAGTTGGACTCGACTATGCGACTGAACAACAACAACAACAACAACAGAATAAATATAGCAGAGAGGGCGGGATATAAATATAATAAATAAGTAAAATAAATAAATAGGAGATAGGACAATTTTCACTGATTACCCTGCCTGCAACAGACCTCTCAATTTCTCTAGCTGTTCCTGGGGGGGTGGTCCTCTTTTCCCCAGGAGCAGCATTTGGGGGTCAGAAGTGCTCCAAGCCTACCAACAGCAGATTGGCCTTGTCTTTCTTGTGCTGGGACCCAATAAGAGTTGGCTCAGAGAGGAGGAGGGAGGTGAAAGGAAGTGTCAGCTCTCCCTGGCTGTGAATACCAGCAAACCAGCAGCTGGAAGGGACTTTAGAAGTGGCACACTTGGGACAAAGGGGCAGCCTCAAGCCAAAAACCATGAACGCTCAGCAGCCAGGTGGATCTAAGTGGGCTAGCAGTCACAGAGGCTTGGAAGCCTCAGCAACAAAAGAACACCAGCCAAGGGAAGCGGAGTCTTGGGAGAAAGGGAAGAGAGTGAAAGCTGATAGAGGTGAAGGACTGTGTATACTGAAGGATTCTAACATAAAGATCTGTACTTGCCTGAATCCTGCCATCTGCTGGTCAGGCAGCAGGCAATTCTCCTCTGCAGATAGTCACATGACCACCTTATCCCATAGGTGAGGTACCCCTAAGACATCTGAATCAAACCAATTGGCTTTCCCCTTCAAAATTCTTCTGCCATGCTTCGTGTTTAGAAATGAAAGAAAGTGACCAAAATAAATAAGTGAACTCTGATATCTGTTAGACCTCAATGGCATACCGAGTCTCCTCTAAACTCCACCGAAACCAGTCGGGGACAGTTCTTTCTAGTGATTTCAAAGGGCTCTGGATCCCAGCATAAATCATCACATAACAATATAACTCATTTGTGAACCCCCTTTGCAGGTTGACCTTTGCACAGTTCCACTTTGGGATTTTTTGTTGTTGTTAAAAGAAACCTATACAAAACCTTCCAAAGACATATGTTTGGGAGCAAAAATTTATAAGTATTGGATTTCAAAGCCATCAAATCCTCTCAGCTGGCTGAGGCACTATGACGGTCTCTGACCCCTTGTTTGATTTATCTCCTGTTGTCAACAGACCCTTGATGTAGCAGGACTTGTGATTTAGAGCCCCTGGTGAAGTTAGCGTGGCCTACTGACTAGAAGTTCAGGACCTCTCACAGCAGCTTCTTCAATGGAAGAACTCTAAAAGGTTAAAAAATTGTCAGAGTACTCAACTCAGAAGCACAATGTCTTCATTGCCTTTGCTGGATGATTCCCCACAATGAAATTGAATCAAAGGGATAAAATTAAGTGGATTTGTGTGTGTGTGTGTGTGTGTGTGTGTGGTTTCATTTTGTTTGTGTTCACTTCAACCTCTCCCTTGCAGTTTGTACTTCCCACCCACTGTGAATATGATGCTAGAAGGCAGCCAAAACCATTGCAGTTTTCCATGAACAGCTATAGCAGGGCCAAACCCAACTCCCTTTGTTGATAATTTCCCGGCAATGAATATTTTGCTTACTTGTTTACTAGCTGCATCTGAAGAAGTGTGCAGTGATTCACGAAAGCACATCCCCCATCACAAAGTCTGTTAGTCTTTAAGGTGCTACTGGACTCTTGTTCTTTTCTACCGCTACAGACAGACTAACATGGCTGCCCATCTTGATCTGTTTACTTTGCCTTCACTTGCTGTCACTCCCAGTTGCTTTCACTTGCCGTTACCAATCACCTCTCACAGCTGTATCCAACTGGCTATGTAAAGTTCTAACGGTATGACTTTCATTCCGTGTTCTCCTATTGGGTAGGATTATCTAAGTGACTGAAAGAAGGAAGAACCATCAATAAGGCAGGGTGGGGGAAAAGAAGACCTCCATCAAGAGGCACAACCCTGGGAAAAGTAGCGCTGAATAGGGCTGTAAAAAGAAGGCTTTTCATGCAAAGGGGGGGGGTGCTAATGAAGCTACATCTTTCCCTCCGCTGTGCTTTCTGCACAGATTTTCAATGTTTCGCACTTCAGAAATGTGAAACCAATAAAAGCCAGATGGTGTTTATTTTGGTGTGGGGATAATAATTCCCTATATACTCTCAGAGTTTAAGGTTCTCTGGGCTCCAACTTTTTGCTTCATCCATAATCACCAAACCACTCAACCCACATGAAAGTGAATGTCATTAATGAAAATCACATTAGGGGAAAGTTTACAAGAGACAAAATCTGTACTGTACTTGGTCGGCCCATTCTGTTTATGTCATTAGTTTCATATATTATTGTCTCAGTGCAAACATGCCAAGTGTTCTCAGGCTGTTAAAGGCAGTCTTTAATTGTGATTTAAGTCCATTGGATATCCCAGAAATTATCCTGTTTAAATATTGTTTAATTAACCCTTATGGCCTGAGAACTTTAGCTCCAGGAATCTATTAATTCTGTGCAAATCCTGGGATATATAGTTTTATGAGAACTGGACTAAGAGGGCTTGTACCTGAAATTTTCAGCAGTCTTGTAGAAATACACCAAGTAACCTGTGTTTAATTCCTTTGACAGTTATTTTTGTTCCCCTATCAATGGAGTCTCTTTTTGTTTATACTATTTTTAAAATTTTATTTATTAAAGTTCTTGTAGCCCACCTTTCCTCTTGATTCAAGGCAGGTTGTTGGTGGTGGAAAGTGCCGTCAAGTCACAGCTGACTTATGGTGATCCCATAGGGTTTTCAAGGCAAGCAACATCCAGAGGCGATTTACCATTGCCTGCCTCTGCATTATGACCCTGGTATTCCTTGGTGGTGGTCTCCCAGCTGAATACCAGCTAGTACCAACCCTGCATAGCTTCCGAGATCTGACAAGATTGGGCCAGCCTGGGCTATTCAGGTCAAGGCCCAAGGCAGCTTAAACTTACAGAAATATATTTGCATGTAAAAACTGACTACCATTTTGCATTCCACTTCCCATCTATGCTTAAAAAAATCCCATTGGTTGGAATGCAGCTTGTAAATTGTTATAAAAACATATGAGAAAAATCAGTGTGGTATGTAATTTAGAGAACTGGACTAGTATTGGGGAGACCTGGCTTCAAATAGCCTTGAGCCTTGTGTGATTTTGCCCACCCCCTTCCCATCAGCTCCCAACCATCCTCATGGGGTTACTGTACAGATAAATAGACAAAAAGGGAACCATATATACTGCCCTGAGTTCCTTCAATGAAGGGTGGAATAAACAGAATGAACTGCCTTATTCAATCAAAATCCACCCCACGTCATCATCTTTCCAACAGCACACAAACTAGACATCTTCTGGGCATTCACAAACTAGGTATAATGCTGATAGTCACCCCCTGTTTGTCCACTAGAGCTGAAATTGAGAGGTATACTGCCACGGCGCATGAAGGTTCCATTCAGATATCATGGCTCACTGATTGTCTATTGTCTATCTTCCATGAGGATACTAACAGTAATATGATTTGAGTCCAGTGGCACCTTCAAGACCAACAAAGTTTTATGCAAGGTATAAACTTCCATGTGCAAGCAGTATCTGAGGAATTGTGCTTGCACACAAAAGCTTGTACCGTGAGTAAAATTTTGTCGGCCTTAAAGGTGTCCCTGGACTCAAACTTTGTTCTGCTGCTTCAGACCAACATGGCTACCCACCTGAATCTAGTATGATTTGAAAAATAATGTTTTTAAAAACCTCAAGTTCCTTGCCCATTGTCATCTAATGAGACTTCTGGGTGGGGGGGTCACCCCATCAATATTCAGTCTGAGAGATAAACTGAAGAACCTGGTTGACTGATGCCCTGACAACAGGCTCTCCCTGTTCTCCCTCCCCCCCTCTCTCATCCTATCCCTCTCCTCCCAGGGAATCTGATGAGGACTAGTAATCCCACCGCCTTGATTGTCTTTTCATCTTCACGTCTTCTGCACTTGCATGTTGATAAATAAATGTAACGTTACGACACTATAAATCTCTATTGCTTTCTCATCCAAAGAAAATTAAACCCGCTGTCACAGTCCCAGAGCCATTCATTGTTCGGGGGATTGGGGAGCCATAACAACAATAATAAGACAGTGGAAGATAGAAGGAGTCGAAGGAACAGACTGGGGGTGAGGGAGGGGGACCAGAGAAAGAGATGAAAGTGCCAGAGACAAACCATAATGCCTGCAGTAATTTCCAAACAGCAAATTAAGCCACTTAGATCGGCTCTCTTATAGTATGAGTCATTCAAGGTCATGCAACAGTCCCTGAACTTAAGAAGAAAGTGCAAGGATTTGAACGTTTTTTTTTTAAAAAAAGGAGAGCAGAAAATATACTGGGGGTTTGATCCCCTCCATCTGAGCCGTCTGCCCTTTTTGTAGCCCACCAAGGAATAACTGTTCTGAGACTCTATAGCAAAAAAATTCTCTCAACCTGGGGAAATCCTCCTGGAGAGGCAGCCAGCTGCTTCCTCACCCCACCAGTCTTTTGAGGGACCTGAAGACTGAACTGTTGTTCAGTTTGCATTGTCTAGTGGATGACCCTGTAGCCCATGTCAGCATAAATTAGACCCTACTTCCAGAAACACGCAGCTGCGGACCAAATGGCTGTGTGCTGTAACTTGTCATGGGAAGCAGAGGAAAAGGAGAGGGGAGGAAACTTTCCCCATATGAATCACAGAATCATAGAATCACAGAGCTGGAAGGGGCCATACAGGCCATCTAGTCCAACCGCCAGCTCAGTGCAGGATCAGCCTAGAGCACCCCTGACAATTGTTTGTCTGGCCACTCCTTAAAGACTGCCAGTTATTATTATTAACAAATTGTGTTTGCTTCTTCTTTTTAAAAACTCCTCTCTCACACACACACACACCATACATAGACCAGAGAGATCCCTTTTTTTGGAGACAACTCTGCCATGAGGCAAGATGAGGCAGCTGACTTAGGAAGCAGAGTTTGATTGGTCTGATCTGTGGGTAGGATTGTCAGCCTCCGGATGGCACCTGGAGATTTCCCACTATTACAATTGATCTCCAGCCAGCCAAGAGCAGTTGCTCCAGAGAAAATAGCCGCTTTGGAAGCTGGATTTTATGACATTATACCCTGCTGAGGTCCCTCCCCAAACCACACCATCCCCAGACTCTACTGCCAAAATCTCCAGGTATTTCCCAACCCAGGGTTGGCAGCCCTACCTATGGGGTAGGATCCAGCAGGAATTTCTCTTGTGAAAGCATACACAGAGTATGGTGTAGTGGATAAGATGTTGATCTTAGTCCAAAAGGGCATTCCAATTCTCCGCAACCAAAATCACCAGCCACATATTACTAATCCAGATTATCAGAAAAACATGTGGGAAATGTGGCAAAGCTCTTCCACTGGGTGAAGACCCCAGCCTGTATCACATATAAGAATGTGTGGTAGAAAAATAGAGCACCCCATTTTTACTATTCCAAACAACTAGGGGTCATTTCCTGCCAGAGCGCCCCGGAGCTGCCCTCTGGCAGTAAGGAGCCCAGGCCCTACCCCACCACCTTTCCTGGCCTGCCAGCAGAAAAACTCAGGGAGGGGGGATTTAAATGCCTGGGTTCCCTGCCTGATCTTCTCCAGGTGCCCTGCAGCCACAGGGCACTTGGAGAAAATTGGGCAGGGAAGCCAGGCATGTCTGCCTCCCTACCCTTCCCTTCTCCAGCCAGCCTGCGGTGGTGGGTTGGCTAGGGAGGCAGGCAGACATGGGCCCTTTTCCCCTGAGCCTCTCCCCTTTTTCAGAGAGACTCAGGGAAGGGGGGATTTAAGCTCATTTCCATATTCCTTAACTTATTTTAAACATGCCTGCCCTTTGTCAGGGTGTGTGGCATATGCAAACGAGTTATGAAAATGAGCTCCTGCACCTCTTTTTCTAGGAAATGACCCCTGCAGAAAACCAAATAAAAATCTTCTCTGTAGTAAACTGGATGTTGCTGGTGACTCAGTGTAATCCTAAAGGGAGTTAAAGGTAAAGGTAAAGGTTCCCTTGCTCGAAAGCCAGTCGAATCCGACTCTAGGGTTGCGGTGCTCATCTCCGTTTCAAAGCCGAAGAGCCAGCGCTGTCCGAAGACATTTCCGTGGTCATGTGGCCAGCATGACTAAACACCAAGGTGCACGGAACGCTGTTACCTTCCCACCAAAGTGGTACCTATTTATCTACTTGCAATTTCTTGCTTTTCAAACTGCTAGGTTGGCAGGAGCTGGAACTAGAGACAGGAGCTCACCCCGTCATGCGGCACCCGGGTCTCAAACTGCCAAACTACTGACCTTCCACAGCCTGCAGTTCAGCGTCTTAACCACTTGAGCCACCGCAGCTCCAAAGTTACACCCTTCTAAATCTTTTGAAGATAAGGGCCTTAGAGAAGGGTGTAACTATGCTTAGGACTGCACTAAGGCTTGGGGAAGTCTGTTTCAGTGTTATCTGAAGAAGTGTGTATGTACATGAAAACTTATACCCAGAACTTTGTTAAACTTTATTGGTCTTAAAAGTGCCACTGGATTCAAACTTCGTTCTGCCTCTTCAGACAACACAGCTACCTACCTGAATCTTGGACAGCACTGTCATAAGAACATAAGAGAAGCCAATGTTGGATCAGGCCAATGGCCCATCCAGTCCAACGCTCTGTCATACAGTGGCCAAAAACACCAGGTGCTATCAGGAGGTCCAGCAGTGGGACCAGGAAACTAGAAGCCCTCCCACTGTTGCCCCCCCCCAAGCACCAAGAATACAGAGTATCACTTGCCTCAGCCTGAGAGTTCCTATCTATACCTTGTGGCTAATAGCCACTGATGGACTTCTAATTCCCTCTTGAAGTGGTCCATGCTTGTAGCCACCACCACCTCCTGTGGCAATGAATTCCATGTGTTAATCACTCTTGGGGTGAAGAAGTGTTCCATTGATATGAATGGAAGCTGTGTTGTTTTCATTGTGCTGGCATATGGGACCCACCCCATGAATTGTGCTCCATGCTAATCAGTGGGGAAAGGTTATTCTTTGGTTTTCTTTTTTTCTACTTTAGTCACCAAAACGTCTGACTGCCTGTTCCTAAAGGGTTCAAGTCTAGATAAGAATCTTAGATCCCTCATCCTCATCCTCACACACTTACTCTTTCTGTTTGCTTGCTTCTGCTGGATTGATTGATTGATTTAAATTTATAGCCTGCTCTCCCCCAGCCCAGCTCAGAGCAGGTGACAACAGTTATTAATATACAAGATAAATATACAATTTTAACTTTCTAGAACATAACTTACACACAATTATTCATAAATACAATAAAATCAATTGAACAATTACTAAAAAAATCACAATGGTGTAAAAACTCATCTAGGGAGTAATCTACAAACATCTAAGAAGGGGAATAGGTGGGACACCGGGGGAGGGGGGAAGGAAGGCCCCCCCCGAAATTGTTTATATCCTACTGGCTAGAGGCCCAGCACTGTCCTCAACCATATGCTCAGTTGAACAACTCTTTTGCAAGCTCTGCGGAATTGTACCAGATCCAGCAGGGCCCTGATCTCTCCTGGAAGAGGGTTCCACCATGGTCAAGGACAGCTGGACACTCTCTGAGCCAGGGACCACCAGAAGATTTTGGTCACTCGAGTGTAGCACTCTGGGGGATTTACCAGTAATAATAGTTGCTATAAGTTTAGTCTTTAATTGTTTATATGTTACTGCCTTTTTAAGACATAATCAAGGGGCACTCTGAGAAAAAGGGAGGGCACAGGCTGAAGTGATTTTAGTTTTGAAGGTGTTCTAGTCTGTGCCTGGTGTGGTTTTTTTTTTTAAGAAATAGACGTTGATGTTTCCTACATTTCCTCCTTTTGCCTTGATTGGAGTGTAACATTTGCCCACATCTAGTCAACATCCCCACATTCTGTGAAGTGATAAAGATGTCCTGGCAGCAACTGCTCTCACATTTCAGCTGTAAAACCCAAATTATGCCAGCTGTCAAACAACCTCCCACTAGCTGGAAGTGCACAGATGTCATCACCCACCACATGAGCCAACTTCTCTTACACCCTTTAAGGGCTGGGGTTTCTATGAGTCTCCTCTCTGGACCCTTCCCCAACAACCTCTAATGGCAAGGGATGGTTAAATCACCTCACTCTCTAGCTCACGTCTTCATTAGTCCTATAGCTTTTCTATGTGAAGGTATAACCCAATTTACACTTTAACAAACAGAGGCTACCACTCACTGTCAGAAGACCCTCTTTAATATTTCCTTCCTTGTTTGCTATCACAGCATCACGCCAGACGCGGAACCTTCAAAGTGAGGAAACGCACTGCTAACTTTCAGCTCTACCAATTAAAATCCCCTCCCGCCAATTAATCAACCAAAGCCCTGGCTGACTAATCTATTTGATTAAGCCTTTGCCACCCCTAACATTAATCTTTGCATTGGAAAACGTAATGTGAATATTGGCCCTTCGAGATAAGGGGGATTTCAAAATCCGAAGAGCAGATTGCTTACATATCATGCCATCCTCAACTGGCTCCATTGCAGTGGCACTGTGAATACGTTCTGGCACTCCCAACATGACTATATTTTGGTCTTCTGCACTCAGCCCTTGATCGTTGTGAAGTGACATTTTTGTATCCTCAAGTTGGTTTGTAAAAGGTCATTACAGATGTCACACTGTCAGGCCCAAAGCTCCAGGGGCTGAGAGCAAACACCATCCTTTCCTCTGCCATTATGCAAGACTGCTTGTTTAAGTCAAAATGAGCAGCTGCCCGAGTGTGTGTCGTTTGGGGTTGCCATCCAGAACCAGTTAGCTCAAATTGATATGGGTAATTTATTTTGCTATGTCTTGATACTTAGGTGATGCAGTTCTGCCTCTGTTTACTGCACTGCTCTGCTGACAGATGGGGGGGAAGTGCTGAATTGATATTGATTTTTTAAAAAATGCTGCTGACAGTGGCTTTTTTCCATGTGCCAAGATTAAAAGGCAAAAATATGTGCGTGCCATATATATTAATAATGGATACAGAAAATACTCTTTGTGTTCTATAACTTTTGAGAACTACAGAATGTGATGTGTTTATGTTCTGTGATTTTCTGTGAAACAATGCCTCCCATAATTTAAAGAAATGCAAAGGCAAAGAGACAGTTTTTATGAGCCCAGTTTCTGGTCCAAAGGTTCACAACCACCATTGTGCAAATAGCCCCTTTGCTGCCCATTGTCCCTTCCCACCCCAGTTTGGCTTACAGCCTGACTTTTCCTACTGTTTCTGCTCTTCTTGTTGGACATCTTTATCACATCCCCTGCTTTCCCCAACATTTTGTGGGAAGCCCCTCAGAGCATCACTGGGACCTCCTCTCAGCTAATTACTTTGCTTCTATTCACCAAATCTTTCACTTGCCCCATATCAGTCTGGCCTCATTCGATAGGTATTTCCTTGCTTTACTAAGTTCACAGAGTGTGCATGGCTGACCTTACCCATCGTTTTGCTGCTGGGAGCAGTACTAAGCCCACCCAGTAGGTAGATCAGATGGAAATGGATTGATATCCCTGATCCAAACAGCGCCAGGGCACAAGTGGGTTGCAGGTAGGGATGCCGCCAATTTTGCCCCAGACATGTTCAATAGTCAGACTTCACTGGATTCAAAAGTGTTGATCGGCTGTGAGTCAATCACCTGATGACCTATTCTGTTCATGCTGAACAGCTATGAATGGGCAATTCTGCACCTGGCATTCACTCCACATTTTCTCAACAGATTTTCTCAAAACCACATTCAAATACCCCAGGGCAATGCAGTACTGTCTGTGAAGTCACCCCTGAATGGCCATAAATCTATGCAGAAGGTACCATAAAACCTGATGATCAAAGAAAGTGAAAGCGGTATGCTCTGCAGAGAGTACCATAAAATCTGATGATCAAAGAAAGTGAAAGCATGCAATGCAGAGGGGAATTTCTGTTCCAAGGTGGGCTTGGTAAAACAAGGGAGGGAAAAGCCAATGCAGAATTGCCCAATTGCCTACCAAACTGGTTTGCATTGGGTTTTTGCAAACCTGTGCATGCGCAAAGAGGTTGCCGATTCAAACTGATCAGCAGCCATTAGCATCAATAAGAACTACTTGGATGAACATCCCAAAGTAGGATTTTATTGAAAAGCAGCATTGATTTATGATTGATTTATATGATTTGTGAATGATTGCCTATTTAAACAATTCCCTGATGATTGGAGCAATTATGCAGCAAGGATGGGGTGGGTAGTAGAACTTCTTGGGCTGTGCGAGAATGTGCATATGCAAAGAGCCCATTGCACTGTACTGGATGATTAGGGAGGGAGTTCAGTGAAGGAATATGGTGAAGCAACTTGCTGAACACTGACTAACTGATCAACAGACCATTGAACTTATCACTAAAAACTCAGGTCCTTTTTTGTGACTAGTGAACAGGACATGAGTCAAACCAAGTGGGTGTTTGAGCATCTCTAGTTCTGAAGAGTATCCCAGCCCACAGCTCTTAACAATACTGAAAGGAGGGTACAACCCTTATCTGCAGGCATTTGATGGTGGTGATGGAGCTGCCAGGGCCACACCTGCAGAACCACATAAGCATGCAACTATCAAATGGTGGAGGGGGAGGAGGAACAAAGCGCAAGGGAGAGTAAACAAAGGATCAGGTGATAGATGATACAAAAGTTTTAACAGGGGGAGAGGAGTAGATAGACCAGGTATAACTGATATGAGGCACTTCTAGCAACAAGGGTGGTCTGTTTCTCCAGCACCAGAACTGTGTCCTACAGCAACTCCAAACTCTTCACCTGATATGCAAGTGATAGTTTCATCTCATCTAAAGCAAGTGGGTCAATTCTCTCCAATGATGCACTGTATTATTGGTGCTTGGGGGGCAACAGTGGGAGGGCTTCTAGTGTCCTGGCCCCACTGCTGGACCTCCTGATGGCACCTGGTATTTTTGGCCAGTGTGTGACAGAGTGTTGGACTAGATGGGCCACTGGCCTGATCCAACATTGGCTTCTCTTATGTTCGTATGTTCTTAACATCCCCGTTAGTGATCAGTGTCATTTCTGTCTAATATGGATTAAGGCAACAGCAACAGGAGGATTAGCCAAGAACTTTAGTTCGGCGTTGGCAACACATGGATGACAGTCATACCTCAAACTCCACATGATCTCATTCAAAGGTCTGCCATAAATGTTAAACAGCAATGAAGACATCACTGATCCTGTGGTTATCCTGGGGTTGCCATCCTCTTTGTATGGCCTGGAGAGCTCCTGGAATTACAGTATCTCCAAACTACAAAGATCAGTTCCCCTGGAGAAAACGGTGGCTTTGGACTGGAGGGTAGACTGTAGGGCATTATACCACTCTGAGGTCCCTCCTGTTTCCAAACCCCTCTATTCCCAGGCTCAATCCCCAAATCTCCAGAAATTTCCCAACCTGGAGCTGGTGACCCTAAACACTTCTTAGGGCAGCTCCCAAATTCGTGATTTGATTTTTCCTATGGATTTTCAGGGAATTTTTATGCATCCGAGCCAAATGAGAACCCAAGTCTTAATAGAAAGCTACCCTAGGAATGATATCATATGTGCCACTTGGAACTGATTAGCTAGAAGATTGTACAGCAGACCTAGCTCTTGTGAACTTGAGGGCCCAGCAGAATTTGAAGGTCAGTTTGGAGCCAGTAAGAATGGATCTTACTAGTCGCTCAGGCCAGCATGGAAGCTTTTATAGTGGGCAGGGAATGGCCAATCTCTGATTTATTAGAGTAAGAAGGCTTCTTGGGTTGGTATGGCTGTTCTCCCTCCCATGTCCAAAGCTGGATGGTAGCAGACAAAAAATCACAGTGGTAGGAACCAACAACTAGAGAGATACACTGTGAGTAAGAGATGTCCAATATCTAATTACAACAATCTTTCAAAAAATAAAGATTCAAATATTTTATGAAAAATAAAGTGTAGTTTTATATTATAAATTAGTGAGGTAACACAACACCTATACAATAGGATACCTCATTCATAGCGTTTATAACAGGGGGAAATCCCAAACAAGCAATACTCTAAGGAGTCCATTTAAGAAATTGTAAGCTTGGTACCTGTTTATTCCCATAGGTCTTTTTTGTGTGTGAATGTAACAGAAGGACTTTTGAATAAACATGCCCAATGATAAAGTGCTATGGAAACCATGTTGGTCTTCTTTGACATATTCTGGAGAACTTCTTTGATATATTATGGACTTTGGACTTTGTTGACTTTTTTGTGATTGAAACAGACTGCTTAGAATATTGCTTGTTTGGGATTTCCCCCCTATGTTATAAATGTTATGAGATATTCTATTTTATAGGGGTTGTGTTACTTCATTAATTTATAATATAAATGTACACTTATATTTGTCATATTTAAATCTTAACATTTTTGAAAGACTGTTGTACTTAGGTATTGGATGTCTCTTTCAGTGTGTGTCTCAAAGCTGGATGCTAGCATGCAGGATAAACCCCATCAATCCCTTAGAATACCATGTTCTAGTAGTGTGGGACTCCTCAGATATGAATACATCATTATCACCTAAAAATATCAATGCTTACAAGAAGTATTTAAATAGTAAATAAATAAGTGTGGCGTGGAATTTGCTTCAAGGACTTAACTGCCTTTGCAAATTTCAAGCATTCCTTCCAGTGAGGAGTCATACCTGCCTTGCTCTTTCTTTTCAGGAGGTTGGAATAGAGACTTGTGTCACCAGGAATCTCCAGAGAACTTTCATTAATAACATCTCCTTTATATATTCTCTGCTTCTCACACTGTGAACAAGTACTCTGTTATGTATTCATAATAACTGTGGTTTTCAAAGAATGAATAATCCATGAATAAACCTTGCTCTTGGGATACATGCCAGATGCACATAAGCTGTATAGTCTTCTCTTCCTTATTTGCAACTATATTTATCCGTTAAACTGAGCCTGGTATCAAATCTGGTGGTCCTCAGCAATGTTTAACACAAAGAATTGGGAGTTCAAGTCAGCAAACTAAGGGCTAAATGACATGTTACGTGGGAGATCCATATCAGATCTCCTGTATTTTCTTTGGCAGTTATGGGGAGAGAGGTCAAATTATATCGGAGTTCCAGAACTAAGAACAAGGTTTTTTTAAGCATCATGGAAGGCTCTGGGAGGGCTGATCGCATAACATGCAGTCTGGTCTAAGGGAACTGTGGAAATATGATTTGACGCAGGATGATATTGTGTGATGGTACCAACCCATCAGAATTTGTATTTTAACATTGTCTCTTCTCTTGTGTTCCATCCATATAAGGGTAATTGCACACATGTATGTACATGATTTGAATGCGGAGAATACATGCTTATAATTTTAGTACAGTGCTCACCTTAGGCTTTATCATGTCTCACTAGGCTGGAATGTAAGGTAAAGAAATCTGGGCCCACTAAAACTTGTGTGTACAACTGAAATATTCTTAATCAGAACTTGATAGACACTATGGAATGGGGGGCATTCATCTCAGTTCTTTCCTTTTGTTCTCCAGAGGCTTCCAAAGAAATTCACCACAAGGGAAACTCCCAGGCTTGTTTCCCTCCTGACTTAGGTGTAAATGCTCACAGTCTTAGAAATATATTTCTACTAGGAATAAGGCCTGTTGTGAGAATAAATATGAGCTCTAGAAGGAGGGTCTGGGAGAGTGCCAAGGCCTGGGGCACACAGCATCAATTTGCTGTGGTGACCTCCTCAAACCCCAACCTCTCCAAGCTCCACCCATGAAATCCCTAGGTATCTGCCATCCTGGAGTTGGCAACCCCATTCCCCTCTGAGCTAACCATCAACCCACCACTATCTGCCCCTCTGACTGCAGTTGACATCTGCCCTCAGTCCTGGAGATAAATTGTAAATCTGAGTGATCTCCACCCCTCACCTGGAGATTGGCAACAATAGTTCCCCAGGAGAAAAGTGGCTGGGTTGGAGGGTGGAGTCTATGGCATTGTACCTGTCTGAGGTCCAATCCCTCCTCAAATCTCACCCCCTGCAGGCTCCACCCTCAAATCTCCAGGAATTTCCCAACCTGGAGCTGGCAACGCTATCTCCTTGCCAGGCAAGCATCAACCTGCAACTATCTGCCCCTCTGATGTCAGCTGCCCATCTCCTCCCCCCCTCCCAGAGATCAGTTGTAATTCTGAGTGATGTCCACCCCTGACCTGGAGACTGTCAAGAGTGATTCCCCAGGAAGGAATGGCTGGGTGGGAGAAGAAGAAGAGGAGGAGGAGGAGGAGGAGATTGGATTTATACCCCGCCCTTCACTCAGAGTCTCAGAGCGGCTTACAAAGTCCTTTCCCTTCCCCTCCCCAGAACAGACACCCTGTGAGGTAGGTGGGGCAGAAAGAGCTGTGACAGAAAGTGCTCTTTCAAGGACAGCTCTGAAAGAACCATGGCCTGGGCAAGGTCCTCAAAGCCGGCTCGGCCAGAGTAGAGTCTGCTCTCACTAGAGGTTGGAGTCTCTGGCATTGCACCTATCCGAGGTCTGACCCCTCCTCAAACCTCACCCTCTCCAGGCTGCATCCCTCAAAGATCCAGGAATATCCATGAATTTCCAAGGTGGAGTTGGCAACCCAATGTCCTTCCCAGGCAATCATCAACCTACCTTTATTTCTCCCTCACTCCCGTGGGTGTATCTCACTCACCACCTCCATGTTATCATCACAACAACCCTGTAATATAGGTAGGTTTGGTTTAGAGAGACAATGATTGGGCCAAGGTCACCCAGCAGACTTCAGTGTCAGAGTTGGGATTTGAACCTGAGTCTCCCAGATCCCAGTCCAACAGTAAGACTTGTACCATAGTGACTGTCAAAATGCTGAGAAACTTGTGAACTCTCTGCCAAAAATGTTTTGAAAAGTAGTATCTGGCAGCATCTGGGCCCATTGGACTGAGGCCATGGTACACAGGAGACATAGAGAAGGGCGTTTATTTCTCTGTACCATTTTCCCCAGTTTCAAATGCCCCCAATGTGTTTTTTGCAACTTGAAAATTTCCCCTACCAGGCAAATAGCAGCCCCAAGGGGCCATGTGGGGTTATGAAAATGGTGCAGAAGGGTGGGATTTTTTTAATGCTTTAGTTGTGTGGCTTAACTGGCTTCTCCATCCAGCAGGTTATGCTTATTACCATTTTTAAAAATGCCAAGGTGATTCAGTCACTCAGCTCAGATCATCTAATCTAGTTTGGTGTTCAAATGTAGCTGCCTCGGCTTGCTGGTTTTTGAAGAAATTGTTCTGGATCAGTGCCCCCGGGTGCAGGTGGGCAAGCGGTGGCAGCAGCGATCGAGGCACTGGGGAGGGTGAGTGAGGCAGTAGGCGGATGGTGCAGGCTGGGCCGCTGTGTTGGTGGCACCTCTCAGCCTGGCTGGAGCGTGCCTGCGCCATCACCATCAAGCAGGGCCAGGCCCTGGAGGTAATTCCTGTGGGGCACTAGGGGTGGGCTCCATGTGTCTCCACCACTGCTGCCCCCCCGAGAGCGGGTGGGTGAGCAGCGGCACCAATTGAGGCACTGGGGAGGGTGAGCAAGGCAGCAGGCGGCTGATGCAGGCCGGGGCCAGGTGGGCTACTGATTTGGTGGTGCCTCTCGGCCTGGCTGGAACGTGCCTGCACTATCACCATCGAGCAGGGCCAAGCCCTGGAGGTCATTCTCATGGAGCGTTGGGGTATGTCTCCAATGCTGCTGTCCCCTGGGTGTGGGTGGGTGGGCAAGCAGCAGCAGTGACTGAGGTGCTAGGGTGGGTGAGCAAGGCACCCAGTACATGGGGGGGGGCTCTGTCAGGCTTCTCCAAGGCCTGTGGAGAGTCATGTCCACTCCTCCATGGGCACCGGACAGTGAGTACAAGATGGTGCCCACCCCTCTGTGGGCGGGTGGGCGGGACTGGAGCCACACGGCCATTGGCACGCTGTCTGAGTGACAGACAGGTCATGGAGCCAAAGGCTGTGGAGGCGTGTGGAACATTGAGGCAAGAGGGACATGAAAACTCAAATATAATAAGGAGAGATACTGATGTAATTTTGTGTCAGATTAAAACTTTTCAATTGACTCCATGGTAACCTATGAATGCAGTATGTTTCCAGTGTATCAGAGCTATGATAGCAGCTGTCTCAGATTTTCAATGAAGCTTTATATTAGAGGGCAGGGCAGATCCAGAACAAAAGGATGATTCTGCTTCTAGCCTACCCCATCTGCTCCAGCATTCACTGTATGACCAAAGCCATACCAGGGTCTGACTTTTAAGAAGCAGGACATATGACTTTCAACAGAAGAAAACAGTCAGTTGACTAACTCAAGAACAGATGTTACCAATCTGCAACACTAAGCTTGGATTTTCTCTCTGTAAAATAACATCTGTTTAGTGTGGTGTAATTTTGTGTAGCCAGGATTACAATGTTTGGTATTTTTCCTTTACAACGTAATGGTCTTGTTCTGTTTGTATTATAATGAAATACTTTGGCAATTAACCTTTCAGATTCTGCACGACATGAGCTTAGTTTAAAAGCACAGTGTACCTTGGAATTATATATCCAAATTTTGCCAGCATAGTATGGAATCCATAAATACTATACCACCATCTTTGTTTACATCTCTGAGGAACACTGGATGTGAATGAGGTGAAGTAAGTTGGTGTCGAAGAATATATTATTGAAGAAAAGAGAGGACTGGAAGGAGGAAATCTTGTAGTTGGTTTGTCTCTGAGATCAGTATAGGGGCAGCTTAACTATGGCCATTAATGGTTTGCATATTAATCCACTATAGATTCTATGTACAGGCATGCTTTGGTTTACTGGAACCTCTGTTGGCCAATAAGAAAATGTTCTCTGAGCAGAACACTCTAAAAGTGTTATTGGCAGGGGCTGACCAAAGAACTACTGGTGTTCTGCAATGAGAATATGAGCTGAGAACATCCAGTCCATAATTTACCCAGATTCTGTCCTTTTAACTGTAGGTATCTGAAGTGATTTAGAGAGGTTTTATGTAGTTAATTAATTTTATAGTAGTGTTATAATCTGATTTACTCTGCTTCTGAATGGCCTGTGGGCTGGCTGACTGACTGACATTAATGGAACCAAATTAAGGACAGACACTTCCCTGCCACAAAACATTATGAAAGACATTCTCATAGCTCATCGACTGGGCTGATGTTTAGAATAACACTGCTGGTTTTTCATTCAAAGACCTTCCCCACTCCCATAACAGTTCCTTTCATGGTAAATAAATACTGATGTTCAAAATACTTTAGATGGCATTGCCTAAATGAACTGGAAATAAAAGGATGGAACCTCACAGGTCCAAGAAGTTATGAGGCACACAGTAAAAGAAAGAAGTGAGAGAGGTAAGATCCCATGAAGTTAAAACCCTGTTAGAAGGACAGCTGTTATAGGTGAAGATGCCAGACACCCCAGTGTGGATGGGGGTTCCCCAGTTTTGGGTGCTCCTCTCCATCCCCCAATTACCCTCCCATGGGTAAAAAGTCAGAAATAAATGTGATGTGCCTAAGTGACCCAGAAGTGATGTAGGCACATTGGTGATGTTGAGGAAGGATGCTCTGATTTGGGGGCAAAACTCTATGGTAGAAGCTAATTCTACCATGGAGTTTTGCCTCAAAACCACAGTGTTGCCCCCCGACATCCCTGACATGCCTAAGTTACTTCTGAGTCACATAGACACGTCACATTTATTTCCAGCATGTGATGTGCCTAAGTGACCCAGAAGTGATATAGGCACATTGGTGATGTTGAGGAAGGATGCTCTGATTTGGGGGCAAAACTCTATGGTAGAAGCTAATTCTACCATAGAATTTTGCCCCAAAACCACAGTGTTGCCCCCTGACATCCCTGACATGCCTAAGTTACTCCCGAGTCATGTAGACATGTCACATTTATTTCCAGCATTTCTCCCTGTTCCTGGTAAGTTCACCCATCCACCCCCCACTGGTAGGTCAGAGGGACCTGGCAACCTTAATTACAGGCTCTAGAAAAAATATTTAAAAGTATAATGTATTCAGGGAGTGTAGGGAAATAAGAAAGTAACTGTCCCAGTAAACTCGTCCAGGTTCTTCTACTGATCAGCCACTACTCACTATTATTAATTCACTACTCTTCATAGAATGGGGCCTTGTGATTCTGTGGTAGATGTAATTTTTATGGTGTTTGATAATTTAGCCATAGCAAGAAAATTTATTCATCTTCCTTCCTAACACAGGGTTGGTTTTGTCACACACCAAGTCACTCATATTCCTTGAGTATTCATAACATAACGACTGACAGCTAAATGTGTGAACTGTCTCCACTGAGAAGCAATACATATGAGAGGAAACACTGGGTGATCTACATATTCTAGGTGAGGCATTTGGTCTGTGATGGCATATTTATACATGTCAATCTGCCCTGATGTTACAGTCATGAAATAATAACAATGAATGTGTGAACTAGCCCTAATTTTAGACTGCAAGCCTTCAAGGTATAGTACGTGCATGATATAGCACAGGGCGGATGAGATGGCATACCCAACGGCCCCATTTTGACTACCACCCTGATACAGCATTTTCCTTGGAATCTAATAACCTTGCTGTTAGTATCCAATAACATTAAGCAATGGCTATCTCTGTACCTGAGGGTTTCACAGACAGCCAGTTTGGTGTAGTGGTTAAGAGTGGTGGACTCTAACCTGGAGAACCAGGTTTGATCCCCCACTCCTCCACATGCAGCCAGCTGGGTGACCTTGGTCCAGTCACAATTCTCTCAGGGCTGCTCTCTCCGGAGCTGTTCTCTCAGAGCTCTCTCAGCCCCACCTACCTCACTGCGTGTCTGTTGTGGGGAGAGGAAGGGAAGGAGACTGTAAGCTAATCTGAGACTCCAAGTGAAGGTTGGTATAAAACCAACTCTTCTTCTGGGAAACTTTTCCATCTTGACTTGCCTGTCAGTCCCACATATCTACTCTGTGTGCTTCAGAAGATTGCTGGAAGTGCATTCAGTCCTAATAGGATGCTAAGCCAAGTCTTCTGGATCCTTTATTAACCCTGCAGAAGGCTGTGCCCTTGATCTCTTCTGTCAATCCTCCTTTGGCTGTGCACAGGGCTATTTCTGGGCAGGAACCCACAGGAACAGAGTTCTGTCTGGCTCCTGAGTTGACCACGCCCAGCAGGAACTCATTAGCATAACAGACCACACCTAACAGCAGAAACTCATTAGGATTGGCTACATTAGGGGTGTGTGGCCTAACATGCAAAGGAGTTCCTCCTCCAAAAAAAGCCCTGGGTTTTGACAACAAACAAGGTAAACAGAATAAGAAGCAAAAGGTGGGTGTGGCTGGATGACCACACTTCTGATAACATGGGGGTGTGGCCTAATATGCTAATGAGTTTCTACTGTTAGGTGTGGCCTATTATGCTAATGAGTTCCTGCTGGGCTTTTTCTACAAAAAAAGCCCTGGCTGTGCATAACGGGAACATCTGCTGTGGTAGTGAAGCTGTCTATCAAGAAAACCCATCCCTCAGCCACTACTGCACTTCTTACTGGGGAGCCACATAAAAGTTTCATGGGTTCTCTGGTATACAAAACAGTTGTTTCAGTCACATCTTTTTGAGCAATTGGGCTAGTGTTGATTACAATATACAAAAGTGATGTAGAAATGATGATGATCTACAACTGGTTGGTCTTTGAAGACTCTTCCGGAGCAGCACGTTACCCTCTCAGGCATATCAGAAAGCACCCTTCCTGGGCCATCCTAGGCAGTGTTTACACCCTTCTATGACTTAACTCTGTTTAGGACTGCACTGTAAATCCACAGATCTTATACTGCTTTTATTCAGAGACTTCTTCAGTTTGAGTCCAGTAGCACCTTAAAGACCAACAAGATTTTGAGGGTATAAGCTCCTGCTTCAACTCCTGAAAGCTCATACTCCCAAAATCTTGTTGGTCTCTAAGGTGAACCTGGACTCAAATCTAGCTACCTTCTGAAACAAACTTCAACTAAATATACCATAAAGGTGCTTGTCAAGACTTGGCCAGTGGCCAGCATAAACCATTTGAGTTTCAACTTCCCTAGAGTCTTTCTTCTTCCTATTTTAGGAAACACTGAAAATATAATCCCCAGGAGAGTCTGTGTTTGTCTGAAGTTTTCTTTGTCACTGAAAGGCACTACGCATATCATTGCATTCCAGTGGTTCCAAGCATGAAAGAGAAACAATGAATAGCAAGAAGAAAACAAGATAAAATTGCTTTCCAAACATGTAAAACTAAAGCACAATGACTATAGTTTAAAGTTACATTCCTGTTAAACCATAGCATGTCTTAACGCCCTTAGAAACAGAACACAAACTGATAACAAGAAGAAATGTTATCCAAAGGCCAAAGTATTTGTACAGAAGTTGCCAGTTTGTTTTTTTCCATAAACAATAACTGGGATTTTTGTACTGAACACAAAGACTCCAAGAACATCATAAAAGGAATCTGATTTATAACAAACAAGTGACGTCCAGGAAAGAAAGTTAACAGCATTTTGGCCATATAATATTAACTGTAACTTTTTGAAAATGTCATGAGATGTTCTTTTTGCATTAGCAGATATGAATCAAAGTGCATACTTGCCCTAACACTTTCCATATTTTGGCACTGGCGTTTCAGAATCATGGTCAAATAAGTTATTGTCTATATGCCTTTTAGACCCTGGATACACATTTATGAATGTATGAAGCTGCCTTATATTGAATCAGACTACTGGTCTATCAGGGTAAGTATTGCCTACTCAGACTGGCAGTGGCTCTCCAGGGTCTCCAGTAAATGTCTTTCACATCATCTGCCACCTGATCTTTTAAACTAGAAATTAGGGATGGGCACGAACTGCATATTTGCAATTTACTTTGTGGTTCGTGGGTGAACCATGAACCAAACCACAAATCTATAGGCTGGTTTGTGAATCGAACCACTTTCTATAGGTTCATGAGCCATTGAACGTTTAAACCTCTGCTTTCTGCTCCCTATGGCTTTTCACAGGGAACAGAAAGCAGGTGTTTCCAAACAGCCGAGCAGCAGGGAGCACCACTCATCTATTGGGTTTAAATGGCTCTGAGCCATTTAAGCCCTGCTTTTCTGCTCCCTGTGGCTTTTCATGGGGAGCAGAAAGCAGTAATTTAAATGCCTCCAAGCAATTTAAACCAAACAGCTGAGTGGCGAGGAGCTCAGCTGTTTTTCATGAAGAGCAGAAAGCAGGGATAAACTGAATGGCATCAAAATTCATGGAAGTTCATGGTAGTTCTTCAGTTTGTAAACATCACTTCATATACCACGAACCAGCCAAAATTTGTGACAAACTTTAGTTCGCCAGCCGGTTCATGCCCATGCCCACTAGAGATGCCAGAGACTGAACCTGGAACCTTCTGCATGCCAAGCAGATGTTTTACCTTTGAGCCATGAAAGACATGAAATAGTAGTTCAGCCCCTATTTATTTAGTAGGAAGATAAGTGAAAAGGAGGAGGGGAGCATTGAAGAAGTGAATTTACTACATTTTTATCCTACCCTTCCTCCAAGAAGCCTATAGTGATAATTCTTCTCCCCTCTTCCATTTTATCCTCAGAATAATGTATGAGGCAGATTAGGCTAAAAGATAATGAATGCGGAAGTGGACAAAATGGAGCAGGTACAGAAGAGAGTGACAAATATGATTGGGGGCCTGGAGGCCAAGCCCTATGAGGAAAGGCTGAGGGACTTGGGAATGTTCAGTCTGGAGAAGCGGCGGTTAAGGGGGGCATGATTGCTCTGTTTAAGTATTTGAAAGGCTGTCACTTAGAGGAGGGCAGGGAGCTGTTTCTGTTGGCAGCAGAGGACAGGAATCACAACAATGGGTTTAAATTATGGCAGAAAGGCACTGGCTGGATAATAGGATTTATTTTTTTTTACATTAGGAGTCATTCAGCAGTGGAATTGGCTGCCTAGGAAGGGGGCGAGCTCCCCTTCACTGGACATCTTCTAGTAGCAATGGATGAACACTTGACTGGGATGGTTTTGAGGCTGATCCCACATTGAGCAGGGGGCTGGACTAGATGGCCTGTATGATCTCTTCCAACTCTATGAATGGCCCAAGGTCAACAATTCCTACACCAGCCTGCACCCCTTGAGGTACAGCAAACACACCATGAACAAGTAGAGTAATGGAGGCAACCAGACTACGTTTCCCCCCCACGAAAAACTCCTGTTGCATAGAAAAAGTTCACACACAATATTTGGCTTAGCTCTAAGGAAAACCCTCTCTTTAAAACAAGATCTCCCTAACATTTGGTAAACTATCATAATGGCACCCAACTTTCTTGTTAGTTGCTACCTTTAAATTAGATGAAAGTGCTGAAGTGTTCATTAAAGTGTCATTTAAATGGATAATGCCTTATTCATGCACTGGAAACATAGGAACAAAAGATATTGACACAGAAAAATTAACAAACTGTGCTATCCATGAGAACAAACTCTTAATTAAAGTAGCAGCTGCATGCAGCCTCATTCTTTGAGTGCAGCCAGTGAATCAGTTAGGCACTTAAAAATCTATTTCAAGTTGATTTAACTGTTTTGATGGGGAGAAGTGGAGTGTGAATTACAAAATGTTAATTTTGTTAAACAATTGACTCAAACGTGAAACGTATCAAAGGCCATTTGTGCAACAATAAACTCATCTCAGCCTGCAGGAAGGCAGTTGGAGAATCTGGCCAAGCTCAAGGGGGAACGGCCTGTAGAAAGAAAGAAGACCTATTGATGACCATTCAGATTTGACCACAAGTCATTTGGGGGTTTGTGTATTTTAAGAAAGCTGCTGTCCTTATATTATTTGAAAATAGTGCATGTGGCTCTTTTATTTTCATACCTAACCTCAATGACCTAGTGTCATGGTTTTCATAAAGCTGATATACTCTTATCATTGAAACCAAAATGACTACTTTTCCTTGGGTCTGTTCAGGCCATGACGTTGAGACAAGTTGATAGCATCAGCATAAGTTGCCTCATAGTCACTTGAGGCACACACACAGGCACCACACTTCTTCAGCAGCCTGACCACATCGGAATGAAAAATGAAATGTCGGTTGGAGTGAGTTCCATAAATTGTTGCGGTGACTGGAGAAGAGTTGATTCCTAGAGTCAACTACTTGCATTCCTTCTACCTTAGATATCATTGGTTTTCAACCCATGCTATGGGGTCAGTTTCTTCTTTAAAACAAGTAATGCGCCCCAGGCATCCAAAGAATTTTGTCTGTTCCTGCATGAATGTGGCCTCGCCCTGCAACATTGTTTTGGAGAGGCCCCATCCAAAATGATGCAGTCAAAGGCATATTTGATACAGTGCTACATCTTAGGAAAGCTTTCCCGTGTGAGACCCACCTAGCACCTTCACAGCTGGCATTCAGACACTTAGCAAAGATCTTTTCATTTCAACGTGCCTTTGGTTGATCTGCTTTCTTGCTCTTCTGGTTTTTTTTTAATGTTATGATCTGCACCGATGAATAGATTATCTGGTGTTGATTTTATTGTGTCGCCTATATTTCTTAGGCATAATTTCTTTTGCAAATTGCTTGTTGAGTGTCACGACATTTCTTTCTTATGTGCTGAATTGTGAGCGATTTTGGGGAAATTATGTTTGGTGGAGCTGCAGGATATAAATAATATTTATAAGTGAATCAAATAAAGGCAAAAAAAGGTTCTCTATAAAACAGCAGCACCTACTACTATTGATTCTTTCCTCCTGCTATGTGCAGATACAGAAAAGTACAAACAGTGCAATCCTAAGAACACTTTCCTGGGAGAAAGCCACGTAGAGTAGACCACAGTAGGATGCAGACGAGACCTGCTTCAGATCGGTCTCTTAGTGTGTTCCAGATCACTCTGTCCATTCCACACAAGGAGACTGTTCTTTCGCCTTTAAATAATGCCCCAGCATCATATGTGATATCTGTTCAGACAAGTCAGTGTAAAAAAGTGCCTTCTGAAGACAGAAAGTTTGAAAAATACTGTTAGACAGTTTGTTCTGGGCAGGAGAAAAATTGGATTAAATTCTGATAGCCTACAAAAGCATGTGCACAGCCCCTTCCCCCCCCAAAGCAATTTTTAACATTAGCCAATGGCATAGTGGGTAGTTAATGGTTAGTTGTGACACCAAGGGAAGCAATTAATGTACTAATAAAGATGCTATTAGGGAGCATAATTTTCAATGTCATGAGCATTATAACAGCAATAATTCATATTCATTGAGTTTTTATAATACCAGTAATATATTAGAAAGATAAGCACCATTTTGCTATAGAATACTCAACTGCACAATGTTTCAGCCAAGATAATGCAGGTAATGACCTTTTTTGGGGGGGGACCAGACATGAGAATGTGTTACTCTGTGTTTAATAATTCATACCCAAATGGGCTGAAGTTCTATTTTACCATATTTCTGCAATTAAGGTGCTCAGACTAGCTAGGGGAAAGCACATTTGTATTTTTTAAAGAGCGGATTTGAATAGGGGTATAAATTCCACAGCTAGAAGACTTACAACTAATAAGTGATTATTGAAAATTCATACAAGGTGATCCTGTAAATTGAACTATCTATAAAGTTTCCAAAAAGCAATCTGTTTTTTTATTAATATAATGCAGGGAAAACCATCAAAGGGAGACACAGAAAAAGCCCATTCTGCATTTGCAGAGAATGTAGATTTTTCTCAAAATAAAAATGACCTTAATGCCTTCTCTATACGTTACAATTCAGAAATTTGTTCAAGTCATGTAGAATGTGGCCTAGTTTCCTTAAACCAAATTATATTTTGATTCTTGTGTTGCATATGCACCTATTTTGCAAACAAAAATGGTTCTTGATGGGAAGGGTTTTTTTTCCTTTTTGACTTATATAAATGAGATGAACCCTGCTATGTAAAAAATCTCTAGTTATATTTATTTATTTAGAAAATTTGCATGAGGTCTCTCCAGAGACCTCTCCAGAGGTACATTTGCTGTCGTTTTCCTCTGTCAGTAGGAAAGGAAAACTCATGGGAGCTTGAACAATGATTTAACCTCAAAAAGCTCTTAGTGCTTTATTGTAAAATCCACACCGGTAAAACAGAGTTCTTTTTTAAACGTCTCTGAAACTAGGGATGAATACAGTAACTGAGATTGCATTCAGACATCACATATGAACACAATTAAAAAACAATCTGTGCAAACATAGACTCAGATTCTCTCAGGGTTCACGTATGCTCCCGATTCCTCACTCCTTTTCCTTCATAGTTAAGGCTTAAACACTGCTACACACAACGTACGTATGCCGGAATGTGGCTAACCAGGTCGTTTTCTTCCTACTAACTAGAATCTTAAACCAGGGTTTTATTTTATTTACTCAATTTATATCCCACCTTTCTCCCCAGTGTGGACCCAAGGAATCTCACAAGTTCTCTTCTCCTCCATTTTATCCTCACAACAACCCTATGAAGTAGTTTGGGCTGAGAATGTATGACTGGCCCAAAGTCATTCAGCAAACTCCCATGTCAGAGTGGGGATTCAAACTTGGCCTGGGTCTCCCAAATCCTAGTCTAGCTCTCTAACCTATATACCACATTGGCTCTAATCAGGGGCAGACTGGGAGGCAACAATGGCCCTCAAAGGGCCCTGTCCCCCCCAATGGAGGGGGAAAGGAGGGCAAGCTGGCCATGGGGCCAACTGACTACTTGCCTCAGCAGCTTTCAGTGGCAGTAGTGGCTGTTTGTGCTTGCATGGGGCAAGGACAGCTCCTTGGTCAAGGCCAGGGTTGTTCTCACAGGGAAGTTGGTGCCCCCCTGGCCATTGCCCCATGCCAGCCTTTTCCCAGTGGCCTTAAAGGCTGGCCTGCCCTGGTTTTAATCCAGACTTAAAATTCCAGTTAGTATGTGTGTGGGGGGAGATCTTGATTCAAACACTATCAGTAACTGGGGTTACCTTACTCATGATCATTTTTCATTTATGTGTGACTTCTGAATAAACTTTACAATTTTATTGATATGACCATTTGGTGAACCGGGCATATGTATTGTTATGGTAAATAAAATCGTACCACATTTGCACCTGATCAGAGTTCTGAGAAAGCAGGGTAGAGATAAGATTCTCCTTGCCATTTGGCAGGATAATGCAAACAACTAATTTATGAAGTGGTTATAAGCCCCCAGTGACAAATTGCTGCTTGGTAAATATACAACTAGGTTTACCATTTGCCCACCTCCACCCCCAGTCACCCACCCTTAATAATTTGAGGAGTGGTATCTAATGTGATCCTCTAGGATTTTTCCACCAATCTCTGTGGTAAAGACCTGGATCTGACTTCATGTCCATCAACCCTCCATACCACTTTAGGAATTTCTCCAATCACTATGGATCATAAAGACTAGGGAAATTAGCAGAGTATAACTTGGAAGTGATATGACATTTCTTTGAACTTCCCCCTCCTCAGGCACCACTCCAAATATTTCCTAGTATATGCCGATGCAGGGCTGGCAACACTATACAGCTGTTTTTGTTGTTTATCTGTTCTTGTTGTTTTGAGCACTTTCAATAGTATTTAAGTGTTTCCTTAAATGATGTTACTGGATCAATTATTTCTTTGGGGCGCAGTGTTTCTTGATTGGCATTGGATTGGAGGGTGATTATAGCACTTTTGAGCCTCTTTGAGCCCATTCTTTTCAGGAAAGGTGGAATATGAGTATGTTAAAACACAAACACAATTATTAAACAGAGAAACTTTGCTAATGTTCAAACTGTATTGAAACAGGTGTTTTTTTCCTACTAAAGGAAGCATTTCCATTTTTCTTCAGACAAAATCCAAGGACCACTGAGAGATATATGAAATGAATAACCTCTCTGAGAAATGTCAGTAGCCACAAGAAAAAGTTCATTGGATTTTCCTTGAAATTTCTCAAGTATTTTGTGCAAAGTTGGAACCTCCAGATCTGGTTCAATATTCAGTCTAGAGTGAACTCTATACAATGGGCAGTTAAAATGAGTTTAGGTTTCATCCAGTCCATAACTCCAAGGCCAAGGTTATGCAAAAGGGGAGGCATGAAAAGTGAGTAGTAGGCCCCAGAAACTACTTGAGGGTTAGCTTTACGCCAAGTTAATGAAACCGTTAGCATCCCATAACAATACTATTGAAAATGAGGGTCTGTTTCTAGACGTTCCCTTTCCATGGTTTACATCTACAATGAACTGTCAAGTAGGAAAACAGAGCAGATAATTAAATGGACTAAAACTCTATCTGCTTTCCAATCACGATGATCACATTTCAGTGTCATGGAGAAGGACTTTGAAGGGAAAAGGATGAAATGTCAGCAGGCATTGAAAATCAAGATGATGAAGAAAGGAAAATGCAAACACAGGGAAGAACCATTTGTGGGTAACTGGCAGACTCTTCATTTTGCAGGTTCTTCATTAAACTGTAAAACAGTTATCAGTCGTAAGTGGACAAAAACCATAGCCCATAAAGAAGCTGAGCTGGGTCCTGCTCTCCCTGTCTGAGTTTCATATCTTTGAAAGACCTTGGGCCTTCCTGAGCCTAGTAGCTCTAGGGTTACCAATCTCCAGGTAATGGCTGGAGATATTCTGGGATTACAACTATGGATCTACAGGTGATAGAGATCAGTTCACCTGGGGAAAATGGTGCTTTGGAAGATGGACTCTACAGTATATACCCCACTGAGGTCCCTCCCTTCCCCAAACACTGCCCTCCTCAGGCTCCACCCCCAGGTATATCCCAACACAGAGCCGGCAACCCTAAGTAGCTCCTAGGACTCTTATTTATTATTCATTTAAAGTATTTGTATGCCATATTTCAGCTGGATAACAGGCTTCCAAGGCAGCTCACTATGGATAACAGGCTTCCAAGGCAGTTCACTATGAGAGAAAAGATTGAAATAAGCATACTTATTTTTATAGAAAGGCAATGGTGGCCACAGGGAGGAAGAATGTGAAGTGGGGGAGGAATTATGTGAAATGCCTTTCCCTCAGGACGCTGCTGTTCTAGCTTTAAGGTGTGACAAATGTTGTGAGGGAATAGCACCCATACTCTGAAACACACTACTTAGCAACCAAGGCCAGAAGGACTTGGCATTTTTGTCTCTAAGGCTTGGGGTTTTTCCTCATCTAGACAGATAGCTCTTTCTGGCAGCAGTAGTAACCAGCAAAAGAATTTGGGAATGGAGTACTGATGTTAAATGCCCTCTTTGCAGGTTTCAGATGCTCCTTTTAGCCTTGCAATTGTGACCAATCCCCTGTTCTTGCTTGTTCTCATATAGTCTTCCCTTTCCTGTTAGCAAGTGAAACATCTATGGGATCTAAGAGAAGTTTAAAAAGTTTTGATAAGACCATTGAGATTTCTCAGGCTGGACTGGCACATCCTTAGTTCTGTGCACTTTGTGAACATCAGCTGATTAAACCCTAAGATACTCCCTTGTGGTGGGCTAAGTAATTCTTTTTCATATTATGCAGAGCAGAGAACAGAACACAGCTGTCCCACCACCTGGTTGTCTTGTGTGATTGCAAGACCCCACACTTCTCTCCTCCGAAGTCAACAAGCCTTTCTTGTTGCCTAGCAGACTGTTCTGTTTAGCTAGGGATTCAAGCTGTCTGAATCGTGAAAGAGCCTTGATTTTAAAGTGATTACCTTTGATGTCAGTCATAAAGCTAAAGATGTCAGCTCAAACCCTATGGAAACGGAAACACCAAATGTCAGGGAAAGTGTGTCAACCTGACAAATACCTCTCCCTCAAGTTGACATCCTGAGCAGGAGCTTTTGTTTACACAATATTTTACTCACTGGCTAATTAAGGAAAATGAAAGGCTGTATTAGTGGAAGGGGAAAATGAAGACCGTGGTTTGAGCATAGGGAGCTTGAGGGAATGCTGGAAATATTTACCGGAGATAATTGCTGGAAGGTGATATCCAAAAGTAACATTTCTTCACTGTAGCATTGCAAGATCACACGGTTTGACTAATGTCAAATGCAGGAGAAGCCTTCCTCAGCTACAGCTGAAATATATGGTAACAATATACTTCTCTGTGTTCCTAAGTGCATTAAAATCGCTGCCTGTTCATAAGGGGGTATCTGTTTATCCCATCTATCTGTCTAAATCACTTCCCAGGAATGCAACAGCGTGAGCAGAAAGACCTAATGGGAAATAAACTTTTTAATCTCTTTCAGAAACAGAAAAGATTCTTCACATCATAAAATATTTCAGGTATGAAATGAATCACTTCAGGCCTCTTCTCCGGCAAATTGCCAAGTGCACAAAACAGAACAGTTTCTTGGGTTTTTATTTTCATTTATTCTTTCTCTCTCCCCCCACCCCTTCCCCAGCATGTAATTTCAGAGCATTTTGGGTATCCCTGATGAGGAGGATAATATTTTGAAAATGCAGTCTGGAACCACATATAACCATGAGATCTTTTACTGTTTCAAACTGCGGGAACCCTGTATCCTTCTTGCTGATAGGCTGAGCTCTGTTGGGGGTAATCATGATGCTGGGAGACTTTTCTCTCAGGAGGAAATTCTTTAAATTCTCTCAGGGAGATTCTGTATGGATAGGAGGTGGAAAGAAAGAGATAAGCGGTAGGTTAGATATTTGTACAAAGAAGCATAATTCATATATTGTCTCTCAGTAATCATAGCATCTGATCTTATCCATACATTTCCTAAGCAGTCGGTATTATGTTTTCCATGACTGCCAACCCACACCACTCCAGGAATGAATAAAACATGTGAGAAGTCCCCATGTCACTCTGTAGGCCAAAACTGAGGAGAGATGCTGGCATGGAAAATTCACCCTTCCCACGTGATTCGCTTATTTCAGATGTTACAGAGGTGCATGATTTCTGTGGAATGTGGTTGCAGGATACCTGCCCCCATGCTGTTTGGTTGATATGTGAACTGGGACTAGTATATGCACATATATGTAATATAACATGGAATTACATGCAATGGGAGACCACAGCTCAGTGGTAGAGCATCTGCTTGACATGCAGATTCATTCCAGGTTCAGTGCTCAGCATCTGCAGGTACTATCAGTTGGTAGCTGATAAAAAAGACAGATACTTGTACTGCCAGTCAGAGTAGGCAATGCTGACCTTGATGGAACAATGGTCTGATTCCATATGAGGCAGTGTTCATGCGTGGTATAAGAGCAAACAGTTCGGTGACAGTTTGTCCGCTTCTCATGCTCCCATGTGGACCCAAAGCTGGATAGTCCCTATCTACCTCAATGCCAGAGACAATTCTATGTATATATTTCTACTGGATGTATGCAACTATCTCTATCAATGAAGTCCCCAACCAACTTGGGCTTTAGCCAGTTTGGTGTAGTGGTTAAGTGCGCGGACTCTAATCTGGGAGAACCGGGTTTGATTTCCCACTCCTCCACTTGCACCTGCTATATGACCTTGGGCAAGCCATAGTTCCGGCACAGCTGTTCTTGAAAGAGAGCAGTTTCTGCCAGAGCTCTCTCAGCCCCACGTACGTCACAGGGTGTCTGTTGTGGGGAGGGGAAGGGAAACGAGTTTGTAAGCCGCTCTGAGACTCCTTTGGGTAGTGAAGGGCGGGATATAAATCCCATATCTTCTTCTCTTCTTTAAGTAACGTGATCTGGACCTTTGACTTCTATGCCTTATATATACATGTCAGTGTAGACAATCTTGCTGAATTGATAGGCACTTTTGGAATTTCAAGAAAGGGTAGTGAGTAGCACGACAAAGTGTTGGAAATGTATGTGCTTACAAGGTCTGACAATCCAGTCATTATAGGGTTAACTTGTTTACCTAGTATTGCTATTGTCTAGACTCACCTGGAAGGGAAACTGGGACAGAGCCAATGGGGGTTTAGCCCGGGAAAAGTAATTTCTATTGTGATACAGATTGGCTGTTTGTTTCAGGTGACTTCCTTTCTAGAGGTCGAGAAGAAGGACAGCTTCTTCCTTTGTCTGTGTGTAGTGAGTAGCCATGACTTGAACTATAAGCAGCTTAGAAATGTAGCTCTTAGATGTTTGGTTTATTTGTAGGTTTCCTGTATACCTTTTACCCTTATAATTAAAGGTTTTTAAATGCAAAGAAATCTCTTCTTTCCAATAGAGCAAGATCCATCAATGCTCTGAGTAATTAAATACTTTTGAATATTTTACAACACAAAGTGGCTGCTCTGGGTGAGAGGTTCCACAAAGTGTTGAGTATCCCAAACGAAGCAGCATTTTACAGGTTTCTCAATGAGTACTTCTTGCAGATATAAGAGCAATGTTGGTATTCCAGGGCAACTGATTGGCCACTATGAGAAATGAGGATGCTGGGTTAGATGGACAACTGGTCTGATCCTGCAGGGCTTTATGTTTTTACATTCAGTGCCTCCTAGGCATTTCTGAAGTACCTCCTGCACAGAAGAGGGTAGAGGAAGGTCAGGATTATCTCTGCGCTGAGAAAGAGACATTGGTGCTTTCACACATACTAAATAATGCAGTTTTAATCCACTTCAGCAATCGTTTGCAAGTGGATTTTGCCATTTCACATAATAAAATCCAGTTGCAAAGTGCATTGCAAATGGATTGAGTGTGTTATTTAGTGTGTGTGAAAGCACCCTATGTTTGGTTTCAGTTTCCAAGGGGGAGGATTTTCTTCCTGTGTGAACACAGGAAAGATTGCTGTGCCCAGACAAGTACTAGCAACCAGCAGGGGCCATTGCTGGGCAGGCAACTACATGGCATAATGACACATGGTGCTGTGATGTAATTTCCAGTGTGTATTCAGAAGTGATATCATGACACTCTAGGAATTCACTCATCTCTATGGGTGTTTTAAATCAAGAGGTGTGCAAATTCCTAGAGTGTCATGACATCATTTCCGGGTACAATCAGAAATAGCATCACAACAGTCACCCCATCACTACCTGCCCCTTACTCCTGCTGGAGTGAAGAAGCACAGCAGGGCCTGGAGCCTGGGGATGGGATCTTGCCCACCACCCTTGGGAGGGTGGCAGTTCTCATTAGCAACCCTCAGCCAAGCTGAGGCTGCATGGCTGAGACACTCTTGTTGAGGATGAGCTCAATGCTTCTCTAGTCAGTTAGCTGGCAGGGAGCCATCTGAAGCTCCCTGCAATTTTTTGTTCTAGTCAAGAAGTTTTAGATTTTTTTTGCCTCCAGGGCACAAGAAGCAAGTGGATGGCAGAAAACACATCAGTGGGTATCATGATACATTTGGGCACTATATTGGGGATTTGTGCAATAAAGAGTGTATGAAAACCAATGACTTGGGCAGAGGTCACATAGGTTCTGAACCACTGGTTAAGGAGGGGCAAATGCACCCAGAATTCCCTGGATGGAATCCTATCTGGCCTGGCAATAAATACTTTCAATTGCAAGTCAATCCTGTTTTTGTGTGGAGAATGTTTATCTTTGGCTTTGCATTCTCTTTCTCTGTCTCTCTCCCCCACCCACAAAATATTTGAGATTAAGGGATGTTTGTGTGAAAGTGTTATCATAGGACTACTACTCTGATCCAGCTAGAATCAAATCCTTAGAGACCAGCAAGGTTTTCAGGGAGTAAACTTTTAAGAGTCAAAGCTGAAGAAGGGAGCTTTGACTCTCTCCAAAGCTTATACCCCCAAAATCTTGTTGGTCACTAAGGTACTATTGGACTCAATTCTAGCTGTTCTACTGTAGACCTCTGAAACAGCTCTGGTCCATTTTCTGTTATCCCAGTAGCATGTCTCATATCAAAAGAACAATTCTACTACAGCAGCATCTAGCAAACTCTACATTTTAGCTTTATCCCTTTAACCATCCAACAAAGGGAATTGAGTTGTTGTAGCTTGTAAAAAAAGGCCTGGTATGATTTTTTCCAACTTCATAACTAAAATAAGACAGATTTTAGGGAAGTGATAGGGAAATCCTCTGAGAGGAGCTGCTCAGAGTAATCAGTGATACCTGTCTTTTGGTTGCCACCAATTCATAACAATGTTGGATTTAACAGTGCCCCCTAAGCTCTTAAAAACATTATTGGGGGAGACAGAAATCTCTTATCCCCCTCATAATGGTCCCTAGCAAGACTGGGCCCCCACATCAATTGGAAAAGTAAAAAATTCAGGATCTAAAATGACATTGTATCCCTCTGGTGGACTTGGGGATGGGGTATTGTCTATTTTGGCCATAAGTCCATGGCTTAGAAGTGTGTGACTCTGCTTAAGATGAGCCTGTTAATTGGAATCTTCCTTTCAGAGGCAGCATTTACCAAACACTTGGGGGGTGGGAGGTTGAGGAGGGTGTTCGTGGATGGTTTCAGAGAAGTCCCCACAGAAATATCTGCCATACTTTATCTAATGAAATGTGGCATTGGTTTGTCCACAGAATCCTCTCAGTTTCAATTTCCTAAAACAGTAAAAAAAATAACATTAGGAGACCAATCTTTCCCAAGGTTTTGGAAGAAAAAAATGATTTTCTGTGGGGGTTTTGTAAGCAGTCAAATGACTTAAAATGTCAAATATATATCTCTTCCCATATATGGATTTTGTATGATTCATTAGTATGAGCTGGACATTTGCTGTACTACTAGCAAAGGGAACAACCTGGTCAAAGTTAAGCACTTTTAAGTTCCATTGATATCGATGACTGGAAGGTTATTTTTTTAAAAAAAATTAAAAACCAAGCCATTAACCTCTAGTCTAACAATGAGCCATGGATGTGGTGTTCCATTGGAGCATAAAATATTTTCCACATAATATCTGAAACTTATTATCGGTTCTGTTTCTGTAGACATAGTGTAAGAGAAAAAGAAATGTTCCCTGTGTGTAGATGATGATATAACAACTGTGCCAGATCAGTGGGAAAGGGCTGCTTTGTGCAAATGGCATACAGAGCCTTTCACCCCTGGGTCACCCTCAAAAAACCACCCACACCACTGCCTTGTCACTAGATGACACCTCAAATGACAGTTGTGACCTAAGGGTCAAGCACTGAATGCCCAACAGGAGGCTCAATAATTCTCTCCTCTTTTACAGCTGTAAGTCAGAACAGTAAAAACTGAAAAGGAGGATGTGTGTGTGAGAGAATATAATACTATGGTGTCCATTTTACAATGGACACCATAGCCCTTTTCAGATGTTCGATTTTGGCATTCCAGCTGCACATCATGGGAGTGCGTTCTGGGCATGATACTCCCAATATGTGCAGTTGCTATTTTGTATGAATGGGGCTGCACACATATAAGATCCAGTATGGTATAGTGGTTAAGAGTGACAGACTGTAATCTGGAGACCAAGTTTGATTCCCCATTTCTCCACATAAAGCCTGCTGGGCCTGTCACAGTTCTCTCAGAACTCTCTCAGCCCCACCTACCTCACAAGGTTCCTATTGCGGGGAGTAGGAAGTGCAGGTGATCGTAAGCCACTTTGAGACTCCTTAGGGTACAGAAAAAAATGGGATATAAAAACCAGCTCTTCTTCCTCTTCTTCATATTCGCTATGTGGGCAGAACTTTGGTAAATGTAATTACGTTCCCTCAAAAACCTGGAACTCTATGTGCACATACTGAATCTTTATGCATATGTGTGTTGGTTGCTGCATTCACACAAAATGACAATCACATGCATTGGGGATGATTGCATGTATTGTGCACTTTTGTTACGTGTGGTTGGAGCACCAAAATCAAGCATCCCAAAAGGGCTTATATGGCATGATAAAACTCAAAACTCATACCATAATGAGCTCCAAACAGATAGAATCCATACCACATCTTTCTTTCATACATACACAATAGTCACTAAATTAATACTCCATGCAAATCAAAAGCTACTCATTGTGGTTTACGGAGTCAAAGCCAAAATGACAGGCTATAATTGTAGGTTATTCCATACAAATGTTGGTTTTGTGGCCACTTCTCAACAAAGACCACAACTGAAGCTGTTACATGTCATACTTTTATATCTGTGTGCAGCTTTATTTACCTGTCTCTAGATAGTTGTGTTTTAAAAGAAAGCAAATTATTCTGGGTGAAGTGAAGTAACACCCCTTTCATCAATCTTTCTGTTGACTCTATAGCCACAAGCTGAACACTGTTTCTTGTTGATATTGTTCTTATTCTGATGTACTCTGAGAGGAGAAACACTGAAAATTCAGAGCACTTTGTGGCCATGTGAATTGTTGGCAGGGAAACCTTCGTGGAGGGGATGTTTTAGATGTTGACTGACATGGTCTTGAAAAGATACCAGGAAGGAACTGGAAAAAAGTATAGAAAAAGAACAAGCAGAGATCTGGGGGATGGGTTCTGTGTGAACAGTTGGGCCTTTCTAGCTTTAAAAAAAGAGACAACTGTGTGGTAAATTTAGGACTACATTTGTGTGTGAGAGAGAGAAAGAGTGTGAGAGAGAATGGTGAAAATAATCCATGGGGGGGGGTTGTTTTACAATTCCCGTTATTTATTTTCATACAGACTAATACGTATCATGCCATACGATCATTTTCATGAAGGCAAAAACAAAATAGGACAGAAGTAATAATTATACTGAGGATATAAGTCATCTATATAATCAACAGTCGTGGTCTTTTCTTAACAACTGATCCATAAAGCCACAGAACATTACACCAGAATGTTTACTCTGTTATGGCTTATAGCAGCCATATAGACTGGCAAGGCTGAGCAGAACAGAAATGCTTGCTTGATTACATGTTTGTATTTCTGAGGGTGTTTTCCTTGTATAGTTTTAACACAAATCAAACCTTTTGGAGTAACTAATATTTTAGAGTTGGCAATCTGCAAGCAGCTAAAAAGATTCAGGTGGGTAGCTGCATTGGTCTGAAGCAGCAGAACAAGGTTTGAGTCCAGTATGGCACCTTTTAAGACCAACAAAGTTTAATTCTGCGTATAAGCTTTCATGTGCATGCACATCCTGTCCTTATTAATATTTGAATTTTGGTTCCATCACATTCTATGCTTGCCATAATTGATTCGGCTCAAGAACTGGCAGTCAGAGGACACTGGCCAGGGCTGACTGGCTGCTTCGCAAAGTCCCGCCCACGTCAGCCCCGGTCGGTGTTTTCAGCTCAGTCTGCTCCAGTCCTCCGGCAGGAGAGGACCTTTTCCGTCACCCCCACACCATCCCCTGGGCCTTCTGTGGGGGCAGTAGGCCCAGAAAAGCCCTTTTCCGCCCCCCCCACACCATCCCCTGGGCCTTCTGTGGGGGCAGTAGGCCCAGAAAAGCCCTTTTCTGTCCCCCACACCCCATCCCCTGGGCCTTCTATGGGGGCAGTAGGCCCAGAGAAGACCTTTTCCACCCCCTCACACCATCCCCTGGGCCTTCTATGGGGGCAGTAGGCCCAGAGAAGACCTTTTCTGCCCCCTCACACCATCCCCTGGGCCTTCTATGGGGGCAGTAGGCCCAGAGAAGCCCTTTTCCACCCCTCTTCCCTTCCTTTCTCCCCTTTCCTTTCTTCCTCTCTCCTTTCTTTCACTCTTCCCCTCCTTCCTTCCTTCCTTCCTTCCTTCCTTCCTTCCTTCCTTCCTTCCTTCCACCCTCCCTCCCTTCCTTTCTAGGGCCTGTTGTCTTCCACCACAACGGGCTTTGCTCCCTAGTCTTAAATAAAACCTTATTGGTCTTAAAGGTACCATTGGACTCAAGCTGCTATTTGGCTACTGGGGGTAATATCTGCCGGGAGCTACAATCTGCCCCATCTTGTTTTATTGCCTGGGCTATAATGTTTGGATGTTGTCTTATATGTTTTCTGGTTTTATATTGTTGAACTTGTTTTAAAGTTGGCATGCGTGCCTTGCTGTTAGCTGCCCTGAGCCTCTGGGGAGGGTGGGATACAAATCCAAATAAATAAATAAAAAATAAATAAAAAGACACATTTCTCATACGTCTATGAGATCTGCAAACTATGTAGTATGTTACTCTGACCATAAACAACCATATAGCTATACAATACATACAATATTTTCAAACTCTATAGTGGTTCAAAATATACATAAGGGTATACACCCTGCTCACATTTCTTATTCCAAAACATAATTTAAAAATTCCAAAAGTCAAGAGTTTGTCCTCATACAAATTCTCACCACCCAAGATACTTTTATAATATGTTAATTTAGTATAATAAGCATTCTTCCAAATTCTGTAAAGCCATTCAGACATTGTAGGGACCTCCACATATAATCCATAGTTTAAAATAAACTAAATGCAGTGCATAAAGAATCAATGGAACCCCATGCTACAGGATACTATGATAGTGAAGAGCATATGTTAAAATGTTGGATAAGTATATGGAGAATTGGTTTACCAGCAGCAAATAACCATTATGATCAGTAGCACCACTTCCACTAAACAGGATCAGAGTAGTGCTAACAAGCCCAGCATATCACCAACCCAACCGATGATCTGCCTGAGTATAAATTATTGGGTGACCTAGCATGTTGTTTGGAATGGTTTAATTTCATTTAATTGATTGATGCATAAACCACCTAAAAACGCTGGACACTGTACAAAACAGAAAAATGAAAGAAACTGCACCAAACTGAAAAAGAGGTTGTAGAAGGAGGAGTAGGAGTAGGAGTTGGTTTTTATACCCCACTCTCTACCTAAGGAGTCTCAAAGCAGTTTACAATTGCCTTCCCTTCTTCTCCTCACAACAGGTGAGGTAGGTGGGGCTGAGAGAGTTCTAAGAGATCTGTGACTGGCCCAAGATCACCCAGCAGGCCTCATGTGAAGGAGAAGGGAATCAAACCCAGTTCTCCAGATTACAGTCTGCCACTCTTAACCACTACACTATTCTGGTTCTAGAAAATAAATTATGGAAGCAAGAGAAAGAGACCCCTTTCAGACATTTTAAACTTGGCAAATGAATACATGTGGGGACGGAGTATGAATGCAGCAGCAAGGTCCACTTATACATGTCCACCGGAATGCCTGTATAATGCACACATGTATACCTGTGGCTCTCTCTGTGTAATCAAGAAAACTATTTGGAAAGAGAGCCCTATCTATGCACCCACATACATATAGAGTGATTCTATATGTGTTTTCCAATCAATACGCACAGGTGAGAATAGAGCTTGCTGCTGCAATAACATGCCATTCCCCCATGTGTGATCATTTCCCAACCATAAAACATCTTAGAAGAAGTACAGTGTAGAAGGAAAGGAAAATGCAGGGTGAAACAATATGTTTTACCAGTGCTTGAATGTGGAAATAGGAAAGGAGAGTCAAATAGGTGGATGAGTATTCCAGTGGTACAGCAGGGAAGTAAATGAGGTGTAGAAGGAATATTTATTATTTATTTATTAGATTTATATCCTGCCCTCCCCGCGAGCAGGCTCAGGGCGGCTAACAGAAGCACCACGTGCCAAGATAAAACAATTAAAAACAAGATAAAACAATTATACAATTACCTTAGATACAATAATCCTAAAATTTACCCAGGAATTGATTCCCCTTTTGCAAGGATTACAGAGAGGAGCACACAGATAAAGAAAGATCTGTAGATACTACCCTCTCTTACATCTGAACTGATTAATATGTAATCTTGTATTGTTTTAACAAACTGTTTTAATGGTTTTGATGATTTGATTGTTGATCTGTGTTTTATTTGTGTGAGCCACCCTGAGCCCGCTCTGGTGGGGTAGGGCGGGATAGAAATCAGAATATAAATAAATAAAATAAACAAAATTGAACAGGGGCTTGGAAGACATCCTCTTTTCGTGCCAAGGACAACTAGTAATCCACTCCGAGGAACTTATGTTGAAATACCTATTGGAGGACAAATCCATTGAAATTTCAAAGAAGGTTGCCAAATTTCTTTTTATTGCATTTTCAAAGCGCAAGCACCTCTTTAATTCTTCTTACGACATTTCTCCCCCGTAATGTTGGTAACCCAGGTCTGTATTCTGAGCCTGTATGCTGTTTGATGGGTCTCTGACCGTAATAAATATTTATGTTATGTTATGTTAACCTCTTTTCTATTGAACTGAAAGCACTGCATTCCTATGAACACTTTCCTGGGAGTAGACCCATTGAACAAACTAGGACTTACTTTGAAGTAGTCCTGTTTAGGATTGCTCTCTGAATGTTGCCCTGGCAAGTTAACATTGTTTATATGACTGACCAGGGCTCTTTTTGTAGCAGGAACTCCTTTGCATATTAGGCGACACACCCCTAATGTAGCCAATCCTCCAAGAGCTTAGAGAACTGTTCTTACAGGGGCTACTGTAAGCTCCTGGAGGATTGGCTACATTAGGGTGTGTCGCCTAATATGCAAAGGAGTTCCTGCTACAAAAAGAGCCCCATGACTGACTAGGGAAGGTGGCGTGGTATAGCCTGATATCATGAGATCTTGGACGCTAAGCAGGGTCAGTACTTGGATGGAAGGCCCCAAGGAAGGCTCTGCAGAGGAAGGCAATGGCCAAACCACCTCTGCTTTTCACTTGCCTTGAAAACCCCTTGCTGGAGTCACAAGCTGGTTGCAACTTGATAGTGCATATCATACATCTAGTGGTGAAATGCCCACTGCTTTGAAAGACAGAGGAGGGTAAATTTGTGATCTGTAGACACCTCAGAAGTCAAGGAAGGAATCCACAGACTCTCAAAACATGTCTGTAAGCAGTGTTCCCTCTAAACTGAGTTAGTATGAGCTAGCTCACAGCTTTGGCTCACACATTTTTGTCTTAGTTCAGGAAGGATGGCTCCAGAGCAAACTAAATTTATTCAGTAGCCAAATTGCTCACACACAACTTTTACTGCCAGTAGCCCACAAAGTAGAATTTTTGCTCACAAGACTCCACAGCTTAGAGGGAGCATTGTCTGTAAACTGGTCTGCAGTTCATGCAAAAGTTCTCCTCCCTCCCTCCCTCCCTCCCACTTTCTGCACAAAAACAGCTTCCAGACTGTGGCCCAAAGAACATGGTGGTGGGGAGGGAGGGATGAGAAGAGCCAGTCATTGTATACAATTATATAATGTGCTAGTGTAATGCTCTCTGTCTTCTTGAAACACAGAATCCATAACCTGACAGTATTATCAAAATTGTACTCTTGGCTGACAGTACTAGGAATAGTAGTGATAGAGGGGATTATGATAATAGTAATCAAAGTACATTCCTACATGTAATTGCATACCATAGGCGTGACATCAGAGAAACTTAAAACCAGGAAATGAGCAGAGAATCTTTCTTGAAAACAAAGCAAAGCAAAAAAAAAACCACTCAATAGCAAAGCAACAGGAGACCCATCATCCTTTGAATACATGTAATGGAAATGTCTGGCATATGTGATCATTCTGCTTTCAGCCTATGAAAGCAAAAGTTCAAACGGTGCTTGTTGGAGGAAGAATTTCGTCTGTTTATAGTGGTCCTGACCTGTCATATGTGGGCCAGTGTGCTGCTGATGACCTGGGTCTACTGTTTTGTTGGCTTGCTGTCTTCAGTTTGTGTGGGAAAGTACATTGTGATTAGCTGTGCATTTCACTTCAGTTTGCTGGTCCTGACAGGAAAACAATGAACTTCTTTAAAAACAAAAGTTTTTAATGCATGCAAGGAGGAGGACCTGACAGCAATTTAATTCCACAAACAGAGTCCAGTTTAGATAAATCCAAAGAAATCTTCCATTGAGGCTGGAAAATGTACTCTTTTTCCTTAATACTTCTAGCTTCATGGCTAACTTGTGGTTAGTGCAGCTAGAACAAGGTCAATAAACAAACAAGACCCCCTAGAACTGTGAGCCAAGATTTGAGTCCAGTAGCACCTTAGATATGTACAAGATTTGGGGGGTGTATGCTTTTAAGAGTCAAATCTTTCTTCGTAAGCTTTGATTCTTGAAAGTTTATACCCCCCCAAATAAAAATTCCCTTTCTTTTTTTCTTTTTTCTTTTGCTCTTTCATAGTTAATATATTATTGAGTTCATGAATAACAAACAATAACAACATATAGTTAAGTAGTTAACATTCCATAATAATAATCTCAAAGGTTATGTGTATCGCTTGAGTATCTAGATGGTAGGTAAAGTACAAGAATACTTTAAATTTCCTATGAATATTAATAAGCTAGTATATTACAATGTAAACATTAGAGAGACTAAATGCATTTTTATTAAATATTAAATGTCTATAAATATTTCAGCAATAAAAGCCTTTTACAAACTATTGATGATTTAAAAATGGGTTGAAGAGTTTAGAGTTGTGACTTTTTTTGGAATTATGTTTATTTATTCATTTATTTAATTAATTTATATCCCACCCTCCCCGTCGAAGCAGGATCAGGGTGCCTTACATAAAAATTATTAAGCAGATAAAAACAAACAAGTCAAAATATAAATATAAAATATATAAAAAGATAAATATATAAAATATAAATATATTATGTGTTGACATATAATCTAGAACAGGGTACCATTTCTCAGGGAAATCTGAGTGTCTAGGGAAGAATTCATATTATAACAATAAATCAGTAATCTTTTCCATCACGTAAATATTCCATATTTTATCAAACTACTGTGATGACGTTGGAAGTGAATTGGTTTTCCATTTTGAAGTTATGGCAGTTTTTACCACCACTATTAAAGTTTAAATCAAGTCTTTTCTAATTTTAGGAACAGAGATTGGGCCAAAAATTAAAAATTTAATCTCAGGCCTAAATGGGACATCATAGCCCCTTATCTGGTGTATTTTGTCTAAAACCAAAATCCAAAACTCATGGATGAGTTTGCATCACCACCAACAGTAGTCGAAGGATCTCTCCACACAGTTTCCAGCAGTATGGAGTAGGTGACTGTTTCTATATGGAACATTTTTTGTGGAGTAAGCTACCATTGTGTTAAAATTTTGTAAGCTTCTAGCTTAATACTTATTGTGGAGGATTTAAAATAGATGATCTCAGGACAGTATGCCAGTTCTCATCTGATAATGTCATATTACAGTACCCCTGCCATCTTTTCTGGAATCTAGTTATATTCGTTGAGTAATTTTCAATCAGCAATTTGTATGTCATCTTAATAAAGTCATATTTAATATCATCAGGTCTTTTAAGAATCAGTTCAAGAGGTGTGAATGGTCTATTGTGTAATTGTGAACCTGGAGTCTTGAGGATAAATGATTTAGTTGAAAATAATTAAACCAAGGAAGTGGTTTACTTAGTAGCTCTTCTAATTTGCTTTTCTCTAGTAAGCCTCTCTTATTAGAATCATCTATAAGCCTCATTAAATAAGCTTGCCTCCAAACATGGAAAAAAGAACTATCTTGACCAGGTAGGAACCAGTCTTGATTAAGAAAAGGGGAGAGTAAGAAATCTTTAGGTATAAGTTTTAGTTTATATTGTCCCATCTTTGAAGACAGGGGTAGAAAAAATGACTAGTACCTATTTTTGGAGGCCTACTCAGTGGTTGATTCCAAATAATTTCCAATTATAATTTCAGAAAAGACAGCATTTAACATCTGGACCCATTCCTTCACATGATTTGATTATGATGGATAGATGAGTTGCTTCATAGTAGGATCTTAAATCAGGCTAATTGAATCCTCCACGATTAGATGATCTATGCAGAGATTCAAATGAAATTCTTGGCTTTTTACCTTCCCAAAGAAATGACTTGAGCGTATTTTGCCATTTCCTAAAATATTCAAGGGGAATTTTGATTGGAAGTGTCCTAAAATAATAAAGAAACTTGAAGAGAATAAAGGATTTAATAAGATCATATCTGGCTGACCAAGAGAGGTTAAGTTTTTCCCATTGATTGATTTGGGTTTGAATATTTTGGTGAAGTTCTTTCAAATTGATTTTTAGAAGATCATCTAAAGTCATTGGGATTTTTAGTCCCAGAGATGTCCAAAATGAGGAAACCCATTTAAATGAGTATGACACTTTTAGATGAGAAATGGTCAATGGTGATAAATGCATTGGGTAGAGAACTGTTTTCTCTTGATTAATGGACGGCCCAGAAACCCTAGCAAAATTGTCAATGTCTACTTGAAGATGTGGGATTGAATTAATAGGGTTAGTAAGATATATAACCATATCATCCGCAAAAAGACTCAATTTCAATTCATTACTGCCTATTTTCACATCTTTAAGTAAATTATTTTGTCTGATAGACATAGCTAATGGTTCAGTGGCCAAAGCGAAGAGCAACATTGATAAGGGACACCCTTGACATGTTCCCCTTCCTAGAATGAAAGTATTAGAAGGGTGAGGTATACATCCAATCTCTCCTCCCCTCTTCTTGTAACATTACCATACCCTAGAGTGGCCAGATCTGGGTTGGGAAACTCATGGAGATTTGGGGGCAGAGCCTCAGGTGGGCAGAAATTGGGTAGGGGAGGAAACGAAGCAGAAATGTGATGCCACAGAGTCTACCCCCCCACACCCACACAAATGCTGCCCTTTTCTCCAGGGAAACTAATCTCTGTAGTCTGTAGATCAGTTGTAATTCCAGGAGAACTGCAGCCCCCACTTGGAGGTTGACAATATTACCATATCGCAAGGGTTCAGCAGTTCAGATGAAAATATAAACAATCCCAGATGTATAATGTGTTTCTGTTTCCATTAATTTCTGCACCCCTCTTCTTCCAGGAGGGCCAGTTTGGTGTAGTGGTTAGGAGTGTGGGCTCTAATCTAGGAGAACTGGGTTTGATTCCCCACTCCTTCACATGCAGCTGCTGCTGTGACCTTGGATCAGTTACAAGTTCTTTTAGAGCTGTCCTCTCACAAGGAGTTCTCAAAATGGCTCTCTCAGTCCCACCTACCTCAGGGTGTCTGTTGTGGAGAGGGGAAGGGAAAGGAGATTGTAAGGGGCTCTGAGATACTTTCAGGTAGTGAAGGGTGGGGTATAAATCCAATTTCTCCTCCTCCTCCTCCTCCTCCCCACATTTTTATCTGATGTTTGGGAGCCACTCTGTGCAATGGGAAACAGAGAAGTGTGTGTATACGAGCCAAGGCCAGAAAAAAGGGGGTGTGTGTCTAATAGAGTCTTTGCTGACTTTGGCATTATGATTCTGAAACACACAAGAGCCCCAGGCTGGCTGGGATTTGGGAGATTGCATGCATACCCACATTTCAGCAGTGTACACTTAACACAACATTTGTGGCAAGGTTAAGGCTTGGCAGCAAGGGCTTAAATCTTGCAGAAGCCAGATAATGGGAATGGACTTCTTCGGTATGTATTCAAAAGCCTCCAGGTGATCGTTGTTGAGGCAACTAAGCAATGGGAGGATCTAGAGATTAGATGACTACAATAGATGACTACAATATAAAAGGAGGAAGGTGGGGGCAGGTATTTCTTTTGCTCGGTGTTTCGAGTTATTATTGCTCTATTTGGCTTTGGGGCAGTAAGCAGAATAGGGGAAACTGTGATTTTGTTACAGGCACAAGAGCTTTTTGATTGATTTATTTTTTCTGGTTTTAAAGACCTCTCAAGGGGGCAGAAGGTTGTATATAAGCTAGAGTACTTTGTAAGGGGGCAGCTGAGGGAAAGCTGGCTTCTTCAGAAATCGTGTTGAATGGACTTCTTTGAACAAGCCATATTTTCTTCTATACATGAAAGGATGCCAGAGAAAAGTCACATAGTTCCTGAGATATGCTACACAACACATTGTAGGAGGTGTCAGAAAACATTTAAAATATGAATGGTTTTATATCCTTACTTTTAGCCACCTAGAAAGCAGTTCAAACCATTTTTCCTCCTTGAAAAGGTACTTGGAATGGAAATTGTCATACTCTCTCTCTTCCAGTTATGAAAGAAGTTAGCTCTTATGGAGAGTAGTGCACTGTCAAGTTGCAACCAATTCATGGCAAGCTCATGCACGGGGTATTCTAAGTAGGGATGGGCACAAAACTAAAAATTCTGGTTCAGACTGGTTCCTGAATGGAACTGAATCAAAAATGTCCTGAACCAAACTGGCCACTTTGGGTCCCCCTTTCTCCCAGCCACATCAAGCCATGGCAGGAAGAGGGAGGGGGGATCACCCGGGAAGGGTTAAATGGCTGCCATTTAACCCATCCGTTTCACTTACTCCCACTTCAGTGCTTCCCCCCTAATTCTAAGCAAGAGACAAGCAGAGGTGGTTGTTAGTTTGCTATTGCCTTCCTCCACATAGTGGTAGTTTCCTATCCAAGTAATAAAGAAGGCCAACGCTATGCTGGGGATTATTAGGAAGGGAATTGATAACAAATCAGCCAGTATCATCATGCCCCTGTAAAAATCATTGGTGCGACCTCATTTGGAATACTGTGTACAGTTCTGGTCACCACATCTCAAAAAGGATATTATAGCATTGGAAAAAGTGCAGAGAAGGGCAACTAGAATGATAAAAGGGTTGGAACACCTTCCCTATGAAGAAAGGTTAAAATGCTTGGGGCTCTTTAGCTTGGAGAAACGACGGCTGAGGGGTGACATGATCGAGGTTTATAAGATTATGAATGGGATTGAGCAGGTTGAGAAAGAAGTACTTTTCTCCCTTTCTCACAATACAAGAACTCGTGGGCACTCCATGAAATTGCTGAGCAGTCGGGTTAGAACAGATAAAAGGAAATACTTCTTCACCCAAAGAGTGATTAACATATGGAATTCACTGCCACAGGAGGTCGTGGCAGCTGCAAGCATGGACAGTTTCAAGAGGAAATTAGATAAACATATGGAGCAGAAGTCCACCAGTGGCTATTAGCCACAGGGTATAGAATGGGAACTCTCAGTCTGGGGCAGGTGATGCACTCTATTCTTGGTGCTGGAGGGGGCAGCAGTGGGAGGGCTTCTGGTGCCCTGGCCCCACTGCTGGACCTCCTGATGGCACCTGGTATATTTTGGCCGCTGTGTGACAGAGTGTTGGACTAGATGGGCCATTGGCCTGATTCAACATTGGCTTCTCTTATGTTCTTATGTTCTTATGTATTAACCCTGGCATCACTACTTAGCAGTTAAGATCTGATGAACTCAGGCTAAACTGGATTACTCAGCTCTTACAGGGAACAACAAATAAGCAAAGTTGGTTAAGATGGTTGCTACCTGTCTTTCAAATCCACTAAGCGTTGTTTCCTTGCTTGTTTCCAGAATACAGCTCTCAGGCGGACTTCCTTCTTTTCATTCTAGCTCTGTCCAATAATGTGACTTTTTAAATAAATGCTTTAGCCTCTTGAACCTGCAAACGCCTCCCAGCATGGCTCCTGATGAACAAAATTCCTCTCTGCCAATAGTTCTAGCTGGGTAGCCGTGTTGGTCTGCAGCAATAGGACAAAGATTGAGTCCAGTGGCACCTTTAAGACCAACAAAGTTTAATGCTGAGTATAAGCTTTTGTGTGCACGCACACTTCTTCAGATACATTGTCTCTGATAGCGATCATGTTTCCATAGGGCAGGTTTCCCTACCTATTTCCTGGCCCAGTCCCCTGGCAGCAGTTAACCCCCCTCTGCTTTGTTAAAGGGGTTCTATACAGTAGCTGACCCAGTTTGTCATCTATATATGTGGATTTATGTTTTGGAAAACATTTCCATGAACCTTGGGTGGCACCCATGTGGATTGTAAAGTATGGGCTAGAGAACCTAATAGAATGCTATAATGTTATAATGCTGTAACAGTATTCTGTCGCCATTTTTTTAATAAAAATTGGGAAAAGTTCCCAGTGGCACATGGTGGTGACAGTAGCTGCTGCCAGAAGACAGGGCAGGGAAAATATAGGGAAGCCAGCCATATGGAATCCCTGTTGCCGCTTTGCTGTCTTGGCAGCTTCAGCAGCAACAGGGAAACCACACAAGCCCATCGTCATGTGAAAAACACCATATTGTATCCATTGTACTTTCAGAAGGATGTGATGAGGAAACAGGACTTCTGTGGACTTTAAAAGGAGTACAGGAGAACAAATTCTGGCAGGGGCAGCTTTCCTTACCAGCTTTCCTTACCAACATATGGCAAGCTGCACTTGCCCAAAGTCCTTTAGGCAAAGTCATTGCAGGGCTCTTTCAGGGCAGAAGCCTTGGTGTCCTTTACATTTGGTCACTCTTAGAATGATGCCTTCCTTTAGGATCACCAACCTCCAGGTGTCACCTAAAGACCTCCAGCTATTACAATTGAACTCCTGATAATTAAAATCTGTTTCCCTGGACAAAATGGCCGCTTTGGAGGGAGGACTCTATGGCATTACACCCTTTTGAAGTTCTAGAGTTGCTAGATCCTCTAGTAGAGGTGGGGGTCCCCTGCCACCAGGCCCTGCCTCCAGCTGTCAATCAGCTGGCTGGTGGGTAGACTTACCAGGAGAAAGAGGAAGGCCCAGGCCACAACACTGGCATCGCATAGGAAATAACATCATCACACCAGCAAAGTCTAGGCAATGTTCTGGTATTTGGGTAAAAACTCTATCGTAGAAACTGTTTTTACCATAGAGTCTCTGCCCAAATACCAGAGCATCACAGTGATGGCACTATGAGATGATGTCACTTCCTGTGTGATGCCGGCGATATGGCCTGGGCCTTCCTCTTTCTCCTGGTAAGTCCCCCCATCCAGTGTTCCCTCTAAGCTGAGTTAGTGTGAGCTAGCTCACAGTTTTTTAGCCTCTGGTTCACACATTTTTGTCTTAGCTCAGGAAGGATGGCTCCAGAGCAAACTAATTTATGCAGTAACCAAATTGCCCGCTCACAACTTTAATGCCAGTAGCTCACAAAGTAGAATTTTTGCTCACAAAACTCCACAGCTTAGAGGGAACATTGCCTCTCCTGCCATTTGCAGGATGGACCTGTAATCCTATGAGGTCTCTCCCCTCCCCAAACCCCACCCTCACCAGGCTCTACCCCAAAAATCTTCAGATATTTCCCAAACCCAGAGCTGTCAATCCTACCTTTCTTTTCATGGGCCAATTTCATACATAGAATTTAATGAGTCATAAAAGATCATTTTCTTCATGCAGCTCAGTCCTATGCATGTTTACTCAGAACGAAGTCCTGTCATATTCAGTGGTGCTTATGTAACCCTGAGTCCACTGGAGGGCGGGCTAAAGAGTTGGGGTATTCCATATAAGGGGGGGGGGAGAGGCAATCTTCTCAGAGTGATTTGAGGGCTGAAGCTGCAGGTAGAAGCACTCTTACCTTAGAAGCACTATTTTCTATAAAACTACATATTAATATTCTAGATATGAGACATTATTATACTGATTACTGCAAGGGGGATTGGGTTAATATTAATTGACTGTCTGTATTTTGATTGTTGTTGTGGATATTTGCAATGGGTGTTATATGAATTTTCTCAGAGTTATTGGAGGGCCTGATGCTGCAAGTAGCTTACCTCAGAAGCACTCTTTTCTCTAAAACTACATATTAATATTCTAGGGCTACCAGAAATTCCTGAAAAGAAAGAATAGATGACATCCCAATGCATGGCAGAGCTGCAAGTTGATACATCTTTAAGCGACGGACTAGACGGAAATCAGAAAGACTGAGACCATGGTCTACTCAAACACAACAGGCCTGAACTGTTACATGTTGATTATTGATGAACATACGTAATTATTGTTCCAGACACTATGTCATTTGAAGTTTGTTTATTTCCCCCCATAAATGTGTCACGTGAACTCTCTCAGCTCTCTAATTTTTTAAAAAAATATTTATATTTCGTACTGCTCTTTGAATTAAATAGAAACGACTTATTCCTAAATAAGAATGCTGAGGATTAAAATCCATTTCGCAGTAACTGAATGGCAGCCCTGCTCATCCTGGTTAATGTAGCAGTTTTCCTTATCCTGTATTTGGCCATGCTGTCTAGAGACGTCTTTCTGTTTTAACCCTGGTTTGTGCAATCATGTGGGAATTCACTGCGAAACAAGTACCATAGCTGGAAATAATGCAAGTGTTCATCTGCTGAGAAGCAGGCCAAAGTTGCCAGCTCTTGGTCTGGTTGGGAACGTGTCCCCCCCTTTTTTTTGCAAAGGGGACTCCCTCTTGGCTACTTTCTCACACTTTGGAGAGACTCCAAGTCTAGCTGGAACTCATGCTCCGTGCCTGAAGTAAAATTTTCCTCCTCTCCCCACTTTGCTGTGGAATGCACAAGAAAATAAGCCAGTGTGTAATCAGGCCAGCTTTGGTCTGTGAGGCCTTGCAGCAGTATTTCACAGTTAAAGGGGGTCTATACAGTAGCTGACTGGGACTGCCAACTGATTTATGTATTTTAATAATATAAAAAGCCTTTGGAAGAGAAACGTGCACTTGAAACGCACGAAATCTGAGCTTATGTGTTAATGTTCCATGTAGTCATACTGAAATTTCTTGCAAAGGGATCTTTGGAAACAATGCAGAACTGTCTTCTACAGAAATCCTGCCTGCCTGTTCCCCAGACAGAGAAATTTTAATAGCTGAACGATGCCCTTTGCTTAGCTCATATCCTGTGAAGTCTCTAGTGTGAATTCTACGAAGGATTTTTTTGCCTGTTTTCTTCACAGGATTGTTTTAAAAGGCTACAAACTTTGCTCATGTGTGCGGATTTTTTATGTTGCCTTGTAATTGGCTGGCACAACATTGAATTACCTATTTGGCACAAGATAAACAGAAGCTATGTATGTAATTCAAGTGCCACCACCATAAAAGAGAAGGTAATATCAGGAGACATGAACTGGCAAGCCCAATGTGTTCTTTATCCTGGTTCCAAAGTTAGTGGCTCTGGCAGCATAGACCAACAGCTGGTGTCATTTATATGCAGCAACAGTCTAGTGTTTGATCCTCAAGCCACCCAGATGAGTGAATAAGTCACCAAAATTTACAAGGACAGATTCATAGTTTTTCCTACGGAGGTGTCAGGTACTGACCTGATCTATTCTAATGCTTATCCCTTAGGTGGTATATGTATTTATAGGGGGGAAATTATATAGTGAGAACTCTCTGTGATGAGCCAGACATTGATTCGAGTACAGAAAGCTGCAGTCTGTTGAGCAGACCATGGTTTTACTGCCATTCTTGCAGAAGGACTCAAGTAACTGGGATTGTCCAATTTCTTCTTCTTTAGGCATAACTCTCATTTCCCCATTACTTCCTTTGTTTCTTCTGGTCCTTTTCAAATCCTCCAATAGTTCTGTTATTAGTCTGCTGCTAATTTTGACCTTTTCCACACATTGGAGTTATTCTTGATTTCCTTGGGAGTCGATCCATAAGGACTGGAATCAGTTTGGGCAGGGTTCTTCTTCATGTCTGCCTCCCTGTGCATTTTTATAGTTGTGGAATCAGTTTATTTTCTTCCACACATGGCTTAAATAATGAGGATTTGCAATGAAGGTGCTGTCATCATCAGTGTTGTTATTGGTGCCCTCAGAGCACCCTTCATTATTTTAAAAAAGACAGCTCTAAAATATTGATATAACATTGTAGCATTGTAATGATAGTTTAAGCAGGTTCTGTGAATGTCCAGATTTCATTTTTAAAAAGTCAGTCTATAGTCCCCTCACTTGCGGAGATATAAGGGAAAAGGCATATTTCCACAAGGGACGGAGCTAGAGACTTTTTTTTTTAGATGAAAACTGGGCATTCAGAGAACCTGCTTGAACTTTCATTACAACACTACAGCATAATCAATATTTAGTGCCTTTTAAAAAACCCTGAAATCACTCATCTTAGTGGGAGTGGAGTGGTTTAACGATGACAACAGTCCAATCATTGAAAAGTAGACTCAAGGCAGGTGGGACAAAGGAAACCAATACAAACTTTACACACTAGGAAAAAGCCAACTCAAAATCTTCTTCCAGAAAAACATTGGGAGGAAAAGGGGCCTCAAAAAAGCTGGGGGAAACCAGGGAGGGTGGAAACAAAAACAAAAAAATGATGTGAACACTAAAAGCACAAAAATGCATGGGGAAATCAGGGGAGAAACCAAAGCAGTATGGGGCCAGCACTGACCAGGGGGGAAATGGAGAAAAACCTGACTTTTCTTATTTATTTATTTATTTAAATTTATATCCCACACTCCCCACAAGCAGACTCATAACATTTGTATTATCCCAGTTTAGTTGCTATATTAGTATAAACTGTGGCCCACTGTTTTGCACTAAACCCTTTCTCCCGCTGCTGACCATTCTGTACTAAATAATCTGAAATATTTGTTCACATTTACTGTCAGGCGTTTTAAGCTTCTGATTAGGACTTGCCATGGCAAAGGGATGATTGAATCTTAGAGGCAGTCATATTTTGGGGCCTCTTTGTTCTTCAGTACATTAATTTATGGTGCATTGTGCAAAAGTATATGTGATTTGAGTACTGATGATTAAACTCCTGCTAGAGGAGTAATTTGGGATTATGCTTCAATAAGATATCCATAGTTGACCCCTTAAACAATCATGGCTGTTTAGCAAGAATTTCCTACTCATTGGCATTAATCCACAATCTACTTTTGAACTTTCACTTATCTGAATCTCTTTTACAAACAGGCTTCTTTTGCACCGTTTCGATGGAAGGAACTGAGCATTTACCTTGAAAATGGCTACTAGGACCAAAATGGTAGTAAAAACTCGATATACTTTCTAGTTGTGTGTGTTTGGGAAAACCCAGGTGCCCATAGACATGTCTGTGAAGGTGGTCGACTTTCCAATTTGAACCCAATTTCAAAACTGGATAGTATGAATTTAAGGAAGACATCTTTCTTTCTGCCACCTCTCATTCCTACACTAAATAAGCAACTAGTTTAGATTCTATATCTTGTTTAGGGGATGCCCCAAGCTAGACGATGACACACACAAAAAGCAGAAGGGATCTACTTTCCAGGTGACACAGCTCCCCACAAACTCAGAAAAGAATACTGAGGATTCAGATACAGTGACATCAGACATAGTATATTGAGAGAAACAGTTTGTAACCTCAAACAATCAGAAGGTTATCAAGCATATAGCAATACAGACAATTCAGAAAGCCCTTGTTATGATGCAGACATTCTACATGAAACATATTTCAATCAAGGAGGAAGTACGGAGGAGCCTCAGAAACAGAGTGCCTGATAAAATAGGGGCTTATAACTAACTGCTCATCCATTTTGCGGGCAGAGGACCATGCAGCAAATAATCCTAACAATAAACAATATAAACAATAATTAAATGGGAAGAACCATGAAAGAGGAGGGGCTGTGGCTCAGTGGAAGAACCTCTGCTTTGCATGCAGAAGGTCCTGAGTTCAATTGGCAGCATCTCCAATTGAAAGGACCTGGCAAGTATGTGATATGAAAGACCTCTACCTGAGTCCCTGGAGAGCTGCTGCCAGTCTGAATAGACAGTCCTCACCTTGATGCATCAACGGTCTGATTCAGAATAAGGCTGCTTCATGTGTGATCATGTGAAAAGGTGCATAATGTGTGGCAGAAATAGAAGTTTTCTGCTGATAAGGCAGTGGTAATCGTAGGCAAGCAAAAACTGCTTTGCCAGAGTTCCAATGAGAAGGCCTATATAAAAGCATGGCAGGGCAGAAAGAACCAGACTAGCTGCGATCACACACCCTTGTTTTTTCCACTGATCTCCTCAACCATTATTCACAGTGCAATCCTAAACAGAGTTACATCTTTCTAAGCCCACTGCCTAGGATTGCACTGTAAATCCCTGTAAATATTCTGGATGCTTTTCTGCATTCTTTGGTAGAACATCCAGAAACGGCACCTGCAGTGACCAGCAGAAACAAAATTACTGAATGTCTTCTCAAACTTATCTAAGTACTTCTGTACCATAGTCATACTGCCAGCATATAAAGATACATTCAAAGCAGAGGTGTTAAGACTCTCCCTTAGCTTCGGCCTTTTTCTACTGGCACATGTTTCAGGATAATTGTATTTAATATTACATTTGCAGCAAGAAAATGTACAGGTTTGGGTAGATTCTCAGCAAAACATTTCAGCCTGTAAGAAGCATAGTTTTAACCAATTCCCTCAGATCTTAATGGTTTGATCACATAGCCATTTCATGAGCTCTTTCTGGTATTGGCACCAATATGGTTGGGGGGGGTGCCATCTGCCTGTAGTCTCTTTTATTATGGACATTATATTTACAGTTGTGTGATAAATTTACTCTTCCTTGCTACTGATATACTGGGGGTTTGGCGACTATTTTTTTTGGTACTGGAATGTGTTCGCATATTTTAAGAGGAGTTATCAGCCATTCACTTGTCTGTATCTTGTTAGTATTACACATTTTTACCAACAGCTGGGTGGAGAATTTATACTCATGCAATGTCAACCCCATTTTGGCACCGTCAATTTATTCTTACTAACAACCCCATAGTTAGTTAAAGGATGTTCTCTTTCTTTTTCAAACTTTTGGCAAAACTACACTAAGAATGATGATCTGGATCCATATTACAATGTTTACAATGTTTGGTTCCGGGGAAGCATATACATAATATACAGGGCTCATCTCCTGCAGGAGTACACAGGACCGAAACTCCGGCAGTAAGGAGCCCAGGGGGCGGGCACAAGCAGCAAGCCCCACCCCCTGCTCCCAGCAGCCCCTCCTTGCCTTTCCCAGCCCACTGGCCAACCCAGCAGAGTGCTGCTGTGAGCTGGCCCTCGAGCTGCTCCACCATTGCCTGGGCTGTGGCACCCAGCCTGACCAGGCTCTGCCCATCCTCAGGCCGGCCCTGGCGTGGCACCTTTGCAAGGTGGGCCCTGGCTACTCCTGTGAGGCCTGAGAGGAGCTCTGTCCCAGCTTCCTGCATCTACTCAGCCTCCTCCTGCAACTCTGCCCTACCACCACCCTGGCCCCCTACCTGCTCGAGGCCATGCACATCCTCCACACTGCCCTCCTCGATCCATGAGCAGCCACGCACTTTTCTGCACTTGCTGGCCATCCAAAAGAGTCCAGTGGCACCTTTAAGATCAAGATTTATTCAGGTACAAACTCTCCCTCCTCTGTGAGGGCAGATCTGTGTGTCCCCCTCCATAGCTAGCAATTCAAAAGAGTCCAGTGGTACCTTTAAGACCAAGGTTTATTCAGTACAAGCTCTCCCTCCTCTGTGAGGATTCTAAGTAGACTTTCTTAGGATTGTTCTCCAAACTGTATAAATCTTCAGACCACAAGGTAGCACTGTGCAGTGTTGAATGCCAAAATTCATATGGGACCACACAAGAATAACAACCCAGGGTAGGATGTGTGGATTCACTGTAGGATGGGCAGTTTCCCTCGACCTACATTAGTATAGAAGGACACCATTAATAATAGACACAGACTGACAAGGTTTTATTACTTTTATGAGAAAAAGATATTAAAACCCAGAAAACATAGCCACTGTAGTCTTGTGCAGTGTTCCCTCTAAGCTGTGGAGTCTTGTGAGCAAAAATTCTACTTTGTGAGCAACTGGCATTAAAGTTGTGAGCGAGCGATTTGGCTGCTGCATGAATTAGTTTGCTTCCTGAGCTAAGACAAACATGTATGAGCTGGAGGCTAAAAAACTGTGAGCTAGCTCACACTAACTCAGCTTAGAGGGAACACTGGTCTCGTGGTTTTTGTTGTTGTTATTCAGTCTGACTCTTCGCGACCCCATGGACCACATCACACCAGGCTCTCCTGTCTTCCGCCGTCCTCCAGAGTTTGCTCGACTCCATGTTTGTTGCATCGATAACACTGTCTAACCATCTCATCCTTTGCCCTCCCCTTCTTCTTTGACCTTCAATCTTTCCCAGCACCAGTGTCTTCTCCAGTGAATGCTCCCTTCTTATTTGGTGGCCAAAGTGTTTGAGCTTCAGCTTCAGTATCTGGCCTTCCAGGGAACAGTCAGGGTTGATTTCTTTTAGGATTGACTGATTTGATCTCCTTGCAGTCCAAGGGACTCTCAGGAGTCTTCTCCAGCACCATATATTCTCCAGCAGCATATATTCTTCAGCACTCAGCCTTCCTTATGGTCCAGTTTTCACAGCTGTGCATTACTACTGGGAATACCACCATTGCTTTGACCATATGGACTTTTGTTGGCAGGGTGATGTTTCTACTTTTTATTATGCTGTCTAGGTTTGCCATCGCTTTCCTCCCAAGGAGCAGGTGTCTTTTAATTTCTTGGCTGCAGTCACCATCTGCAGTGATCTTGGATCCCAGGAATGTGAATTCTGGCTGAGGACAGATGGGCAGTTTGCTCTGGGAGTCAGTCGCGGCAAAAAAGCCCCAGAACAAACTGTTCTGGGGTTTCCCATTCAGACAGCCTGGGCTGCTGCCGGAAGATATGGGGCAGAGGCAGGTGGGAGCATTCAGACTGCTACCCCAGAGGTACACTGTATTCTGTGGACCCCGCAGCGCTGGCACCATATTGGGCAGTAGAGCAGAGCACGGCCAATCATACCGTTGCTGCCTTCTGCCCAACGCGGGTTGCTCCCAGCTTATCGGCGGAGTGTTCAGACTTCCTGGAAGCGGAGAAACACGCAACACACGTGTGCTTTTGGGATTTGCTACTGGTTACATGACATATCTTTTTAACATGGCAGTGAAGCACAACGGCACGGGTTGGCTATGGGTGGGGGACACCAGGCAGATGTGCCTGTGTGACCGCCCAGTATACTGCGGGATTGAATCGTCGCTGGCCCGGGTCCCTACCGGAGCAAATTGCCAGTCTGAACTCAGCCTCTGTGTGTCAAAGTAGGATCTGTGAGACTCAAGTTCAAATCCCCACCACTTGTCATGACACTTACTGTGTGACTTTGGGTCCTCAGTGGAAACAAGAGAAGGAGGGAGGGAGGGAGGGAGGGAGGGAGGGAGGGAGGGAGGGAGGGAGGGAGGGAGGGAGGGAGGAAGGAAGGAAGGAAGGAAGGAAGGAAGGAAGGAAGGAAGGAAGGAAGGAAGGAAGGAAGGAAGGAAGGAAGGAAGGAAGGAAGGAAGGAAATAGAAGAATTCCTTTAGGTTCTGTATCCAAAGTTAAGGGATTCCTGCCCATACACTGTCCAACTGATACCTTGCAGTTCCTTATTAAATTAATCCCCCATAGGATGGTGGTGTACCAGAGTGCTTGCTTTTGTCTGTGGCTCTCTTCTTGTCTGTGGCTGAGTGGAAGAACCTCTGGTTTACATGCAGAAGGTCCCAGGTTCAATCCTTGGCATGTCCAGCTAAAAGGATCAGGTAGTAGATCCTGAGACCCTTGAGAGCCACTGCTAGTCTGAGTAGACAATACTGACCTTGATGGACCACGGGTCTGATTCCATATTAGGCAGCTTCAGTGTGTGACCATATGTGACTTGCTTCTTAGGACTGTCCCTTTTGACCGAAATGTTCACATCATGTAGCCCCCAGAGAGAGACCTATATCAGGCCACTCTAAGCAGAGTTACACCCGTCTAAATCCATTGAAGTCAATGGACTTAGAAGGCTATATCTGTTCATTTAAAGTCTATGCATTTTGAAACATGGGTAATTCTGTACACTTAATAAAGTGTCTGGGAAGGAAGGGTCATGGTACAGCCTGATCTCATCAGATCTCAGAAGCTAAGCAGGGCTGGCACTTGGACGGGAGACCACCAAGGAAGACTCTGCAGAGGAAGAAAATGGCAAACCACCTCTGCTTCTCACTTACCCTGAGAGCCCCTCGCTGGGGTCGCCATAGGTCGGCTGCAACCTGACAGCACTTCATACACACAAGAAAATATCTACTCTTAATTAGTCTCCTTCTCTAAGAAGAATATGTGAATGTTTAAAGTACCATTGAGAACCAGGCACCACTACATGAAACCTCATGTTAACCTCAAAGGTGTTTTACTCCCTGTCACAATTCTATGCTATCTCATGTCAGGGAAAACCAATTTTAAGAGGTGAGCATAGGCCACAGCACTGAAACATACTTTTAATCCCACTCTGAGCCCTTGAGAAAATGTCTGGTGAAGGGGGAGTCTGAAAGTGAACTGAAGTTATGTCTTTAAATCATGTGGAAATGTTCACCAAGTCTGTTTTATATAAACAAGTCCGTTTGTTCATTGAATGAGCCTGAGGCACTTCAAGGCAACTGTTTATATTAAAGAAGAAACAGAAAATTTGGATTGGCAAAGTTCCATTTTCACACCTAAAGGAGTTGTCAAGCAGTTAAATCAACACTAGAGAGCTAATATATTTATCCTGAATAGGGGACAGCTGAAGCCAAAAGTATAATTTCTGGATGGAACATCCAGATGTGTTAGCCTACTTGCTCATGGTTTTGGAGACAAAATGGCCACTGTTAATTCAGAGTTGATTTTGGCTAAGTTTCATCAGAGGACCTGGACAAGTAAGTGTTTTGCTTATGGGTACAAGTAGAAGTCTACCTCTGTAAAAGTGGCTTGGAAGGACAACGGGGATAACACTGAAAGCATTTTGATATATATATATATATATATATATGTATGTATGTATGTAGATATATATATATATAGGCATGCATTGGATCAGATCTGTTCTATATACCTGTATTGGTTTATGACAGCATTAAGTATCATGGCTTCCTAACAAAGATTTTTGGAACTGTAGTTTCATGGGGGTGCTTAGAATTTCCTCCAGGATTCCTAGCTTTCTTGACAGACTTAAGGGTCCCAGGACTTCCTGAGGACAGGGAATTACTATTAAAGTAGCCAGTAATGTAGATTTGCCATTAGTAGCACTGGAAATTGGAGAGGTTTTTTTCTTCTTCCAATATTCTAATAACCAGAATTAAAATGGAGTTCTAATTTTTTATATATTCAGCATTATCAGCCACAAGATCTCTTCATTCCATTGTGTCTAGCTTCTTGGCAGCAACAGAAAGATGAAATCAAAGTGTTTATTGTCTTTCAGTAGCCCCTAAGGTGCTCTGCCATGTCATCTGCATGAAGCAGTGGTCTAAATGTCTTCCAAATGGACCCACATAGTAGATACTGGGTTGCATCACACAATTCCACTTGGCTAAAAGTGGCATCTTTCATCAGCTCAAGGTACATCTTACCAGTGCAAGAGGCTCATCCACCTGTGGGATGCACCCTGCAGTGACAGAATATATCTCTTGTACCTGAGCAGAGTGTTAGGATGCATCTATTTTTAATTTCCAAATACTACTGATATTATAACCTTGGCTGGCATGTTGCACTTACTTAGAAACCAAATCTTACAACCTTAATCTACTCTGGTTGCTTCGTTTATCTGATACACTGCTGCTTCCAGCTTTTAAATGTTCCCGAGAATGGATTCCCATGCACATAATAAGTCACAGGGAACAGGGGTAGTAGGGCTAAGAAGTGGAACTAGAGATCAGACAGTCCCTTCAGGTCAGATCTTGCCTCTGCCACAAACTCAATGAGTGTCCATAGGCAAGCCACTTTTACCCTAGTCTCCCCCCACCCCCCAGCAATCTGTAGTATGGGGCTACTGGCATAGCTGGCATACTATGCAGGACTATTGCAAGGACAATTTTTAAAAAAGATAATGCATTTGAAGCATTTTGAACACTGAAATGCCAAAAATCAGCAGTAGTAGCAACAATGGGCATGCAATAGCACAGAAACATTCCTGGTTATCCTTGCAGTGCCTTTTCTTAGTTACTTCACACGCTGTGAAAATATAAATCGTGAGCTTCTAACAATGCACTGTGAGGGAATAAGGTGATCTTTTGCTATGTACATTCATAACGGTATATTCTTCTCCTTATTAATAATATATTATTGATGTTGTAATGATACTACTACTACTACAGGCTACATCACTATGTGTAATATGTTATCTGCTTGTTTTACGTATTGTCTTGGGATATGGAATGGTATAGTATAGCCCAATCTCATCCAATCTCAGAAGCTAAGCAGGGTTGCTGCTTGGATGGGAGCAATGCTCCCTCTAAGCTGCGGAGTCCTGAGAGCAAAAATTCTACTTTCTGAGCTACCAGCATTAAAGTTGTGAGCAGGTGGTTTGGCTACTGCATGAATTAGTTTGCTCTGGACCCATCCTTCCTGAGCTAAGACAAAAATCTGTGAACTGGCGGCTAAAAAACTGTGAGCTAGCTCACACCGACTCAACTTAGAGGAAACACTGAATGGGCGACCACCAAGGGAGATTCTGCAGAGGAAGGTAATGGCAAACCACCTCTGCTTCTCACTTGCCTTGAAAGCCCCTTGCTGGGGTTGCCTTAAGTTGGCTACAACTTGATAACACTTTACACACACGCATGAACACACACACACATTATCATGCTCTCACCACATTGTTATCTATGAGGATGATAAAATTACTGTTCCATCAACCTATCAGTTCTGAACAGCTGTACGATGAGCCACAACAATTGAAAATAATTTGGCTACAGCCAGAGTGACTTTTTGTTTGTCTCTCAGAAGCCACGTCATCCTAGCAGGGGGTGACACAGAGGGCAAACCTTCAAGAGGGACAATCAGCTCATTTCTGTACGCTGAATGGATACAGCAATCAAAGAGGATATGATCTATAGTGTCTATTTTCCCACTGCCACACGGGCATAACCTTTCTGAATATGGTTGTTTTTACATAATGCCTGCTAGTAACCACTGAGGGTAGTACATTTAGACATCCAAGGATACAAGTACATTGATATCTATCTATGTAATTCTATCTTTTGGCATTGTTAACATATGTCTAATACTTGTGCTTTGTTTACAGAGCACTGTAATCCTAGTCCTATTACTTCACCTTTCAGATATTACATACTTATACATATCAGATATTACAGACTTACATTGTGTAAACTGCCTTGAGTCTCAATGATCGAGGTGGACTATAAATAATGTAAATAAAATAGATGTTTGTTCATTCAGGAAAGAGAGTGATATGCTGGATAAGGGTATGCATTTTTTAAAAAATTGCATTAATTTCGGGGACCTTTGGACATGTGTAATTGATTAAGATTGGCTAGAGACCCATATGGAAAAGTCATAACTCACATGGAAGGTATTTAAGGGAAGAGTCATTTTAAAATCTTCAAGTAAAGCTTTACAACAGATGATGAAATATTAAGAAAGGAAAAAAGAACCTTTTATATACTTTTGAAATCTTAACCTATATCTAATCTATATCTAATTTATAGAAGACTAAAGCAGAATGCTTAAACAACACTTAAATAGAAGTGAATATATATTGTTAAAACATAGACTTGCAAGAAGTATAGTTGGCTAAATGGTAGAAAGATAGATAATTAGATATCTATATATGAGGTATTTTAATAGATACACACTTGTTATGATTACTCTCATGTATGCATATTGTCTTAAAATAATAAAATTGTTTTTAAAAAATTGTGTTAATTTCAGAATTGGATTTGAGGGAGAATATACTTTTTGTTACCCAAAGTTTCTGGACCCTTCTTATTGTTTTGTTGGGGTGGGGGAGGTGCTTTTTTGGGGTCCCCCAAATTTGGGACCATTTCCCTAATCCCCTTTCATTCTCCCAGAGGCAGCAAAAGCAGGGAGGGGGAGAGAGGAAGCTGGCCTCATCCAACAGCTGTTAGTTTTGTCTCCTGTCCCTTTAAATTTTAAAGGGATTAGAAGTCTTGTCTGACAGCTGATAGTAACTAACGGTGCATAGTGGACAGAAGCCAGGTCCATCTGCCATTGTATGAATGGGGCCATTATTTCATAAGGCCAGGGCTACCCACTGGAAATAATGGCCCCATTATCTCCAGTGGCAGGTAAAACTGTCTCCCCTACCCAATTATCATCTGTTAGTCAGTATTAGGTCTTTCAAGGGACAGAGATACTAACAGCTGTTTGACAAGCCAGCTTCCTTTCTCCCCCTTCCTACTCCTGTGCCTCCCTGAAACCAAAACCTTCCCCTAATTCTGGGAGATAATTTTTTGTTGCTCCCAGAATTTTGGGAGTGTTTTGGGTCATCGCAGATATCCCTAAACTAACCGGAAACAGATAATTTGGGGTTTAATTTTGGCTTGGGCATGTCAGAATGCACACCCCTAATAGTTTTGTAGCACACACTGCTCAGAAATATGCAAGTAATAACAATAATATTACACAGCATAAAGACTTCCATATTACAACTTTTTTTCTTGTACACAGGACTGATTTGTAGTGGGAGGAGAGAAGTGCATTTTTTTAAAAAAAGTAAGAAATGGAAGTGGAAATACAGGGAAAGCAGATGGTAATTCAGGACTTTGCATTAGCAATTTCCCCTGAATTTGTCATGCAGAACCATATCTGCTTGTTGCATACAGGCTTCACATGTGATTTTGATCACTCTCACCTGTGATAGATTTTAAGCCAGGAGGTAAGGAAAATGGGACATCAGTACTGTCAGAGAGGCTGGCATTTCCCCCAGTTTTGTAAGTAAGTCCACCTGCCAGCCTGTGATTGATGGAGCCATCTGGCTCTGCATTATAATGGAGCAGGAATGCAAAATGTGCAGGAAACAAGACGGTCACCCGCTTGTGTAAAGCAAGCTCTGGATTTAGAGATGCTGAACTTACAGTGAAAAGGTCACCTTAAAAAGAAGAGTGTCTCATAAACATGCGAAAATGCAGAGGGCTATGTCATTAATGGCTTACTTGAGTGACCTCATGAAGGCTATTAAAAGAGGATTTTTCTTTTCTCCATTGCATTGTTGTGTATGCTACTGCTGTTCTTAAGGTATGGGTTTGAATCATGTCTGTTCCTACAGATACTCAGTGACCACCACCACCACCACCCCTTTTTTTAATTAGGAGCAATCATTAAGTGGAAGCCATGGTGGTATTGCTTCTACCATCAGCTTAAGACCTTTTCAGGTATTCTAAAACTAAACTGGGCAAAACTGATTCACAGATGGGGTACCAGGCTTGTACCTGCTGGCCTGGCCCCATCCTCCACAGGTTGACCATTCCTTTGCATGCACAGTCTGAATGTGTACCAGATGGACATGCATAGGATCAACCTGAGTGTTTTGGAATCCTACAAGATGCACTGATTCTATACTTCATTAGAACAAAAGAACAGTTGTGTCAAGTCTGTTCCTTTAATCCAAGTATTTTAGGCTTCTCTTGTCCACTCCAGGCCTTAGCGTAGACTAGAACAGAGAACAAGAAAGCTGTTGCTGTAGCTCCAGGCAGAGAAAAGGCCTGACATATTGAGCTGTGTTCCTGTTTAAAACTATGGTGGAAAGCACCATCAAGTCACAGCCTTATGGTGACCCTGTAGGGTTTTCAAGGCAATAGATGTTCAGAGGTGGTTTGCCATTTCCCGCCTCCATGAGGTCTCCCTTCCAAATGCTAGCCACGTCCGATCCTGCTTAGCTTCCAAGATCTGGCAAGCCTGGGCTATCCAGGTCATCCTGATGCCTACTATTAAGGACACAACACTGCCAGTACCTCATCAGACAGGAAGACTACAAAATAAGTTTCTTAAAAGAACAGCAGAAAATAAAAGACATCATGCTGTCAGCAATCTGGAATATTATTTAGGGAAACGTGTGTTTTCTCTCCACTCCAGATCTCGAGGACAATGGGTTTTGACATGTGAACAAAAATGCCCTCCCATTCACAGCTGTCCTGGGATTGTATACAGACTTTACATGCTATTTTCCTGGTAGTTAAATCCCCTTCTCTTTATTCCTAGATCTTAAATGAATGAACAAATGTGGCATGCATTTGTATGAGTGGTTAGTGTGAATAAGGAAGCTGTGTTAGTCTGTCTGTAGCAGTAAAAAAGAGCAAGAGTCCAGAAGCACCTTAAAGACTACACCAGTTTGGTGTAGTGGTTAAGTGTGTGGACTCTAATCTGGGAGAACCGGGTTTGATTCCCCACTCCTCCACTTGCACCTGCTGATGTGACCTTGGGTCAGTCATGAGCTCTGGCACAGCTGTTCCTGAAAGAGCAGTTTGTGTTAGAGTTCTCTCAGCCCCACCTACCTCACAGGGTGTCTGTTGTGGGGAGGGGAAGGGAAAGGAGTTTGTAAGCCACTCTGAGACTCCAAGCTAAGGGCAGGGTAATCTTCTTCTTCTTCTTCTTCTTCTTCTTCTTCTTCTTCTTCTTCTTCTTCTTCTTCTTCTTCTTCTTCTTCTTCTTCTTCTTCTTCTTCTTCTTCTTCTTCTTCTTCTTCTTCTTCTTCTTCTTCTTCTTCCAAAATATGTGGCAGGGTATGAGCTTCCGTGAGTCACTGATCACTTCTTAAGATCCCAAGAGGTGAAGAAGTATCTGAAGAAGTGAGCAGTGACTCACGAAAGTTCATACCCTGCCACATATTTTGTTAGTCTTTAAGGGGCTACTGGACTCTTGCTCTTTTCTACTAAGTTTGTGTCTGGATTTGTCAACAGTGTAGTGAGAGGTGTGGTTGGACGGAGTGACTCATGTGAGAATGGTGTATAAACAGAAATAAGTGGGGATGCTTTTGTGGTACATGTGAACAGAACTGACATTTATGAAAAAAGCACAGAAGAATGGCTATTAATAAGAATTGGTGTCCACATACATTGTACTACTTGACATGTACCAAAATGAAATTTAGGTATAGGAAGTATTTTAAAAAGTCAGTCTTTTTCTGTGGTGCAGCCTAAGAATGAGCTCTTAATCTTCAGGACGTTCCTTTATTAATACTTATATGATCCATTTAGTTTCATTTAGCCCTGGTTTTGACTAATTTCAAATTAATGTGCCATTCTTTAGAAAATTGCAATAAGCTGCCAGCTGTCACCTAACAGAGTAATTTTCTCACTTCCTACAGTGCAATCTTTGTAGCGCAACTTTTCTCTTGGTTTTTAAAAAGAGTTTCGGCACCACGTACTCTAAAGAGAGTACAAGATGCTCTCCAGCTTTACAACATTAATAATCACCATGAACAGCTAATGCAAAATATAACAGCCAGGTTGAAGCTTTGCTTGCACGTATGGGTAATACACTCCAAGTATATGGATTTGTGCTGCTGTATCTGAAGCATGCACAATCCTGTGGCTGAGAAGTGAGATGGAGCTAGTGGGCACTTTTCCACTTCCCAAGGTATGGCAAGTTTACATCTGCACAGATCAAAATGGCTCCTGTATTTCTAAAAGGTCCATGTGCATAATGCTGTACATGGGGTAAAGTAAACACTTTGCCTCCTCCATGCTGCAGCCAAGCAGCTCACTGGCCACAGGTGGTAATGCAGTGCTGCAATAGAACCTGCACAGGACAGACATATTAAGACAGTCTGCCTCCCAGTCATATAAGAGTAGCTTCTTGTTGGTGCTAGGATCCCATGCACCAAATCCTACCTGGGTCTTGGAATGAGGTTGGAAACTATCACCACTAATGACTCAAGTTTGCAAGGCAAAGAAGTACATGTGAATGGTGAATTGTGGACCAGCTTGGTATAGGGTTAAGAGTGGCAGACTCTAATCTGGAGAACCGGGTTTGATTCCCCACACCTCCACATGCAGCCAGTTGGGTGACCTTGGGTCAGTCACAGTTCTCTCAGAACTCTCTCAGTCCCACCTACCTCACAGGATGTCTGTTGTGGGGAGAGGAAGGGAAGTTGATTGTATGAGACTCTTGAGTGAAGGGCAGGGTATAAATCCAGTTCTTCTTCTTCTTCTTCCTGCCTCGTGCTGAGTTTCATGCATGCTGTAACACTATCTCCACCTGGATCAGCAGGATTTGTAATGAGGTACCTGAACCCATTTCACTATTCTAACAGGAAAAGGGTTTTGGGGTTCCACAAAGAACACATGGATCTCTGGACTGATGCTACTCATTACTCAATGAGGTGTATGGAGATTTGCTTCCCCATAGACCGATTTCCCACAAGCAGCTGTGCCGCCCTTGCTCTTGTGTTTTCCCCGCTTGCATTGTTCAATTTCATACTGTTCACTGTGCAGCTGCATTTTGACCTGCAGCTCTCCCCAATTTCCCCCACGTCTTCTTTTTCTCAAAAAACAAGGATCATGAAGACGCGGGGGAAATTGGGGGGAGCTGCAGGTCAAAATGCAGCTGAACAGCGAATAGTGTGAAATTGACCAATTCCAGTGGGGGAAACAGAAGAGCGAGGGGGGCACAGCTGCTTGTGGGGAATCAGTTTTAATCCCCTTAAGAGTATGCTTTGAAAATTGTTCTCAGATGAAAAGCTATTTCCTTGTACTGGTCTTCCATTTCTGGAGCAGAGTCTAGATGATCACTAATTCAGAAGACTGAAACTTTCCAGGGTGTTTTTTTTTAACACATTTTTCTATGTTAGTTGGTATTAGTAAAACCCTGTAGGGTTGTTTACAAAAAAGTAACACTGTGGTCCCTAAGACACAAGCCAAAGCTTATGTAAAAGTTCATTAGAAGATCATTCTTAATACTGACACACAAAGTTTAAAAAAACCCTTCATAATCACATGGAAGATCATTCTCAATACTGACACACAGCATTTTTAAAAACTTCATAATCACAAAGAGATGGGATTGTATATGAGTAAGAGAAGGAAAGATAGATGCTTTAAAAAAAAAGCCCTTTCCATATTTTTATCCCCATAATCCCGTGAGCCAGATCTCTAATTATACCTCTTTTGGCCAGCTAGAAAAATGTTATTCTCTAGGCTTGATGGCACTTATTCACAACACTGATGTACAAATGATTATTGCTTCCCCATCCAAATCTGACTGTTTCTGCCTCTGATAAGGATTTCCTAAACGCTGCTTGTGAAGAAAAAAAATATTCCATGGCACAGAACAATTTCCTCTGTAGACTGCAGAGTGTTTGCATTTTCCTGAGATGACATTTTGGGCTCAATGCAGCATAACTAATGAGTTGCTCAAAATTGGCTGTAAATAAGAGGCGCCAGAGCAGGCATTACAAAGTTGATTTGGAACAGGTAGCGCCTCCGTTTTCTCCTACCATCTCTGTCAAGGCTAATGCATATTAAGCAGGATTTCAATCCCATAAAACAAACAAGCTAAAGCGACAGAGATGGGATAGAATATATGTGTGGCATTTGCATTAATTAGCTTATCGTAGGTAAACGGCCCAATGTTCGTAATGTTTCCCTTGGATTCTAAAGCAAATGAGCTGCATGATAAATTTCTTGCTCAATGGTCTTTCTTTCTGCAAATGCCAGAGGTGATTAAAGACATTAATTTCACATTGGAAGAACTAGGCACATTTTTGCTTTGCAGGAGAATATTTGCTACTCCTAATTCCAATCCACTCAGTTCAGCCATTCTGAATGATATCTTGAGTGGAAAAGTCCCTGCAATTGCACTGGAACCATTAATGAGACAGAATAAATACAATTTACCCAAAAGAACAATTCTGAAATAAGCTTGCAAGGGGTTGTTTTTTAAAAAATATATATATCAGGCATATACTATACAACTGTCAGAATCCAAAAATGTGAGTAATCTTAGATTTGTGCTAAGTCACTGATTCTCCCTTCAATTTCATTATCTCATGCAAGGTCTAAATTTATTTGTTACTAAGGAAAAACCAAATGTGACGCCTTGCTGTGGCCTCAGACCAGGGACCCTTTACGTTTGTGCATATGGGCTGCCCTCCCAGATTCGTCCCTAGTTACCTGAATTACATCTATGTACCTTGACAGTTTGTACAGTACTTAGCCCCATACCCCCTCCTATACCTTTGTGCCTTCACAAAGTGAGAGGTCCCTCCCCTGGCTCCAGCCCCCTGCTCCCTCTTGTCTTTTGAGTCCCTTCAGACAGTCCTTCCCTGGGTTCTTCGGGGACCGGGTTTGATTGCTGCCTGGCTGCCCCCTGGCTCAGTTTCTGCTGACATTAGATTGAACAGCTGCAATGTGCTGTACCTTTAAGAGTGTTTGGAAGCTGCACTTGCAACAGAATGCTGGGACCAGAATGCCAAAAGGCAGAATAAAAATGTTTTAAATCAAGCCAAAATAAATAAATTCTGATGCAAAAGACCAGTAAGATGCAATAAGAGCACCATGGTACTAATGCAGACTTGCAAGTTTTCAGATTTTGGGCTACATCCACAAATCTTTGGAAGCTGCACTCCTGTTTTGTACTACAACAATAATTCGCAACTGGATTTTCCAGCATGGACAGGACAACCCAGCTGAAAACCGTTGCTATAGCACTGTAATAGCATGATGTCCAACAGTTTATGGAAACATTTTTCTTTTGTGCAGAGTGCTACAACAGCCGGTGTACCTTCTGCAGATGTGCATTTCATTGACTATGTTAATTTTTCCCCCGTGCTTGCAGTTGGAACAATGAAAGCCTGCTAACTTTGACCATATATTTAAAGAGACACTTGGGTAATAGTGTGCCAGGGAGAATGCTGCTGTCATTCTGAATATTGCCTTATTTGGTGAATTAAACCCAGCTTGCAGGGAGGAGAAATCCATTGTCCCTTCGTTTTTATAATTATTGTGTGGATATAAATTAAGCAACATGTGCTTGGTCAGCTGTCACATTTGTCCTTTAAGTAGTGGATTTACAGTGCACACATGGCTCTGAGGTGATTATTCTCTGGTGGTTTATGGTATCTAAGCTCTTTTTCCCCCTACCTCTCGATAAATCTAATTTATATGGATTGGCAGTTCAAACAATGTCTTTTCTAGTCTCAGGAGGCAGCGTATGGCTCACTTTTGGGTCTGCAACGGGAAGGGGATGAATTGTTTTGCATAATGTAAATGGGAGGTAGAGGATGCTTTCGCCTGCACTGCTGCAAATACAATTAAGCAAGATAAGTACAGAGAGCTAAATTCATCTCCTCTGAAAAGAGCTGACCTGATTGGTATGCAAAAAGCACCTTTATTTGCAATCCTGGTGCTTCCTAAAGTAGTTAGCAATGCACAGGGTGGCATTTTGATTTGCAGCTTTAAAGAATTCTGGGATGAATAAAACATGGAATTAATTGCCAAAGACGAACCTTTGCCAGCCTGTATGAAATCTACTGCACTGGATGAAAGCCCTAATTGTGATAGACTTCTTGCCAGTCCCAGGGGAAACGATGCCAATATGGGAAAAGGTTAGCTGGGACTTCTCATCATTTGTGGCAGGCCCAGTCCTCTTCCCTTCTCAGATATAAGATATCAGAGAACACTAGTGCCTCTTTTCCTTCTGACTACTGATTCACATATTTTATCTCCAGAAACAGGGGGGGACTTACAGAGAACCAGCATGCCATAGCAAAATATAATGCAGCACACAGAGGGTTTTGGGATTGGGTTTTTGTTTTTTTGCATTCAATTGTTTATTGTGATAATTTCAATGAATGTAATTTTTACCACCTCCTGAAGAGACAGAAATGACTACAGCTGTGTTGAAATGGTATAGTGTCATACAAATAACGGGTATCCATATCTCAAGTTTTTATTTCCACTCCCTTCTTCCCCACTCCTTCCAAGACTGGGCAAATGTTTTCTGTTTTAGATGCTGTTATGCTGAGGTCATAGACCGAACTCTCTTAAGAAAAGGCAATGCATGCATGATGTTCGGGTTTGTGACAAATGGCATTCAAGAGAACCAAATGCAGTCCCCAGCATCTTGGAGAGGACAGGCCCTGGTAGGGATTATAATGTGCAGTGTGTGTTGAATGAATGGGTTGAGACAGAGAAATTAAGAAAATGGCAGAATTTAGTTGGGGGAGAGAATTCAGATGAATAAGGACCAGCACAGTCAGAAAGGCCAGCATCCCTCAGCCTAGCACACAGTAGCCACACTTTCAGTCTCCTTGTGAACATTAGATAATGGTTCAACAGTGATAAAACTATGGCCCTTTCTGCACTCTCCATGTTTACTGCGTGTCCTCCAAGCAATTCTGCACTAAAATCGAGTTCAGCCTTCTTTTTTATTCCATTTCCCCCCCTATTCTGCATTACATTACCTCCCTTAAGTGGTCAGCCCGGTTTCAACCTGCTGTTTTCCTGGGTTATTTGGGTGCTGTTTTGCCGTGGATTTAAATTGCCTCTATTCAAACAGTGAGAAAATCTGGAGTGGCAGGCAAATGTGGAAAGGACCTATTATCCTGACCCAACTACAACAGATCTAGGCTTGCTGACTTTTGGTTTCAAATACTGCCCCCCTCCCCCGAAGGACTAGGAGATGGAACCAGGGCACAGGAAACCAGGGCAGAACTTGGTCATTTAGGAACAGAGGAGAATCTGGAGGTCTGCAGTTTTTTCCTGGAGCAACTTGACAAGTCAGGGTTAACTGTGGTTTGGTAGATTAGGGATGGAGGAAAATCTGTCAGGTTTGTTTCAACATATAGATGTCTATGGAGCTGCCCAATGCTCCCTCTAAGGTGTGGAGTCTTGTGAGCAAAAATTCTACTTTGTGAGCTACTGGCATTAAAGTTGTGAGCGAGCGATTTGGCTACTGCATCAATTAGTTTGCTCTGAAGCCATCCTTCCTGAGCTAAGACAAAAATGTGTGAGCCAGAGGCTAAAAAACTGTGAGCTAGCTCACACTAACTCAGCTTAGAGGGAACACTGGAGCTGCCATGTACTGAGACAGACCTCTGGCTTAATACTGCCAACTCTGATCGGCAGCTGTTCTCCAGGGCCTCGCGCAGGGTTTTTTTTTCAGACCAACAAAAACAAAAGTATGCTAGCCCTGTAATAAAACAACAGCCGCCATAAAACCACAAGCTTGTCAGCATCCAACACCAAATGCTCGTAAGATTAGACTTCAGTTCTTGACCTGAAAGATCTGCTTTTTTCCCCTCCTCAAAAAAAATATTTTTAATTTATAACATCTGGCCTGATGAACAGTGCTGGTGAGTGCTAAAGCTTGCATAATGTTTTGTGTCACTTTGGTTGGGCCTAGTAAAAGGTGTTGCTTTGACCTGGATGGCCCAGGCCAATCTGATGGCACCAGATTCTGGAAGCTAAGCAGAGTAAGCCCTGGTTATGACTTATATGGGAGACCACCAAGGAAGTCCAGGGTTGCTGGTCAGAGTCAGGCAATGGTAAACCAGCTTTGTTCCTCTCTTGCCTTGCAAACCCTAAGAGGTCACCATAAGTTGTCTGCAACTTCATAGCATTTGCTGCCACCAATAAAAGGTATGAAATAGTTTGAAATACTGGGTTCCATGGATGGTCTGACCCCAAGCATAGTGATCAGCTCTGCTTTATTAGTGATTCAGCAGGAACAAGACAAAGTCAAAAGACAAACTGCCAAGGCAACGGTCCTATTAAATAGCATGCAACTCCACGCACTTCCCAAACAACTACCAATGATAGGCCATTATCAGAACCATTATTTCCCCATTGGCCACCTCCAGAGTCCTGGTGGGCTTTTGTTCTAGAGCTCCAGGCTCAGCCAGTCTCTGGTAGAAACAGTCCTGGAATGTTCCAGTCCCAATACATAACACATAGGTTTTGGTTTTGTTCTGGATTTTGTGTGGGTCCAAATGTTTACCACTTTTTCTCTTTTCCTGTTGCAAAGTTCTGTGCTGCAGTCACACACACTAAATAATCCACTTTCAATCCACTTTCAATGCACTTTCCAACTGGATTTTGCCAGTACACGCAGTAAAAATCCAGCTGGAAATGCATTGAAAGTGGATTATTTAGTGTGTGTGACCACAGTCTATAACTGATGTATTAATCTTCTAGTGAAGACTGGGCAAGACTTGTCAGATGATGGCTGGATCTTGGTAGAATCCCTACTTCCTTGAAATAATATATTGAATGGCAATCTTAAGTGGAAATTGGAACCATTTGGGAATTGAAATTAGAAAGATTTTTTTGGTCAAAATGACAGTGTATACAGTATGTGTGTGTATTTGTGTGAGGCATCAGGAAATGTGATTGTGTGAGAAGACAGTTGGCTTCTTTATTTCAGATAACTATATGGGATACATACATTAAATCGCAGCAAGAAAATGATTTGACTAGGTAATGTCTGGATGATGGTTTGCTGTGCACATTTTAAAAAAAGTGGTTGTAAAACATGGGCACATTTGTCATAAAAATTCCCTGTGGAGCATAAACAGGGGCATTTTATGGCTTGGCCCACACAACTATAATAGAAAATTACAGTTTTTCACCTTGTTGTGACACCAGTCAATGTTGATGTTTTCATTGAATGTTATCATCAGAGCTTTGGGCCTCATTTGTCCTGCCGCAATGAGCTTGGGCCATGGCATGAAAACACAAGTCCTTCAAGAACTGCCCCTTCCTCCCCCCAAAAGTGCAGTTCTGCCTGTTCTAGGCACCCTCAGGGATTATCATGAAGTATTCCCTGAGAAACGTCATAGAGACCAATCTTGCTCTGTTACTACAAATACATTTTCTTAGCTTATCTCCCTGGTGGAAAATGATGGCTGGCTAAGAGCAGATGGCAGCCTCTTTCCTCAGGCACTCAAAATGAGAGCGTCTGAGTTAAACAGCCAAGAAGAAGAAGAACCATTTCATTATTAAAGCTTTGAAGAAACCCTGTGAGATTGGCAGAAGTATGTTGGTCGCCATATGTTTTGGAGGTGCCTGCTGGACATTCAGCTCTGCAGAAACAAATAAATGTGGGAAATCTTACAGATGCAGAGGGTGAAATGTTTAAATCTTAGTGTCAGGTTAATTATTTTCTGACTAAAAGGTATGCTGGGAATGGAAGATGGCCAAAATGGGACATGGCCAGACATTCTGTACACACCGTATTCCAGTTTCTCCAAGTTCTATTCATTTCCGTGTAAGTTATAAATATCTTCTTTATATGAATAGTTCCGATATGATGAATGGAAATTTATGAGCATCTTGAAGAGAGAAAGAAGAACAGCAAAGGCATATTAGTCTAAAAGAAACTAGCAAGGCCATGGGCACCATTTTCAGTTTTAAAGAAGAGAGGAACAAAGAGATAACAGATTGTTGGTAGAGAAGGAACAAGATAGTCATCAAGATTTAAAGATTTTCTCTTAGATATATTCACTACATACATATATTTTGTGTTCCTTCAGATCTACTTGAAGTTTTCCCGCTCCCTACTTGAAGTTTTCCCTTTCCCTCAAACAGCCCTTCCCTTTCTCCCTTACTGTCCTCTATCCCTGCCTCCCAAAAGACCTGTGTGATTTCCCTCTCTGAAACTTCTACATCCGTCCTGAACTCACCTACTCCTTAATGCCTACTGAAACTAAAATGAGGCTTCTGTGATTTGAATGAATATCTGTTGTTGGTTTTGAATTTCTGTAATCTGCCTGGAGTCTTGATGGGAAAGGCGAACTACTAATCAAGTAACTCCTCCCACTGTTTATCCCTGCCTCTACCTCCCTCCCCTCTCCACCTCTCTGTCTGTCTGTCTTTGTTTATTTATTTCATATAGTTTATATCCCACCCTACCCTGCAAGCAGGCTCAGAGCAGCTTACAGCTTTCGGTAAAACAATCATTAATCATTCAACAAATAATAATTCATAAAATCAACAGTTGTAGTTAAAAATTCTAGATGGCAGCTTAACAATTTCTAATTACAGTGCCTGTTGCACTAATGTTAGGAAGGGCATGTTTCTCTTACAGAGACCCGTGTCAGCTGGTGCTGGTGCCAAGTTGGTAAAGGCAGTGCCCTGAAGCAGGGAGGCAAATTGGGTAGATTAAGTGATGGAAGCAGGGAAGGCCCATGTCGTTGTCCTCCTCAGCCAAAGGCCTGGTGGAACAGGTCCATTTTGCAGGCCCTGCGGAATTGTAATAAATCCCACAAGGCCCTGATTTCAACCAGGAGCATTTTCCACCAGGCAGGGGGCAGGGCAGATGTCCCGTGGGCTGGGGACTGCTAGGTGGTGCTGCTCAGCTGAGTATAAGGCTCTTCAGGGCACATATGTTGTCTGCCTTATGTCAGATTTTAGATTACTAGCTCCTCAGGGCTGGCACTTGCCATCTTTGGTAAAGTATCACACCAACTGAGCCAGTGTGGTGTAGTGGTTAGACTAGGACCTGGGAGACCTAGGTTTGAATCCCCACTCTGCTATGGAAGCTTTAGGAGTGTCCTTCAGCCTGTCACACACTCTCAGGTTGTTGTGTGGATAAAATGGAAAAGAGGAGACTATTATAAAGCACTTAGGGTTCCCGTTGGGGAGAAAAGTGGGCTATAAATGGAGTAAATAAATAAAATTTAAAAACCTGAATGTATTGTATTGAACAATAACAGCAACAGCAACTACAATAACAACTTCAATAATAATAATGGGGTAGTGTATTTTAGCAGCATTCATGCTGGTTACTTTTGATATTTGAAAATAACTATACCAATTTCAGCTGTCCTCTCCCCCATCCTTAACATTTATTCTGTTTTCTAGACATACGTTAACAGGTTGAACTAAGTATTTTCAAAGCAAAGGCATTTGTGCTATGGCAACAGGGTTACAAACTTTCAGGTCCTCCCAGAATTACAACCGATCTCCAGACTACAGAGATCGGTTCCCCTGGAGGAAATGGTAACTATGGCAGGTGGGCTGGGTGGCATCCAGTCCCCGCTGAGCTCCCTTCCCACATGCCACCCTCCCCAGACGCTGCCCCCAGAGCTCCAAGAATTTCCCAAGCTGGAGTTGATAACCCGAGCTGGCCTGCATACTCAGCAGATAGGCCCTTCTGTTCTTTATCATCTAGGTAGTTCATTCAGAGACTGCTTTCCAACTAAGTCTCCAAAGCCCTTTATAGCACAATGAGATGATATAAAAATGGATAAAATACAATTTTAAATACAATTTTAAAAATCAGTTAAAATACAATAAATAATCAGTTTAAATCAATTTCCTAATAATCCCAGTCCCTCTGCCATGATATCTCTTATTGTTTTAATTCAAAGGCCCCCTTCACAAACATCTGGTAACCATTTAGGGAAGCAGTCATTCTCAGCTCCTGATGGGGGTCATTCCTAAATTGGGGACAGGCAGGCAAAACACCCTCCCTCTGGGTTCCCACAAAGGCTGGTTTCCAGAGGGAGGCTCCCTATAATTTATAACAGTCACACAACACATGTGTGTATATTATTTATTATTTTTGTCTGTTACTTATGTTTATTATTTTATTTATTTACTACATTACTTTTACCACTATTTACTACTTTTTAATTCCCAATGAATACATGAAGCTGCCTTATCAACTACCACCCAGTCCTTTTAGCTACAGATGTAGAGGACTGGAACTTCTGCACACTAAGCACATTTTCTACCTCTAAGCCACAATCCGTTCCCCTTCTCCAAGAAGCTCTGTGTGGCTTAGATCTTTCCTTGTCCTCCATTTTATTCTCACAACAACAAGCCTTCAAGGTAGGTTCAGCTGAGACAGAGAGGGTGACAGGTAGGTACATCAAGCATGTTCAAGGTAGCTGCTGAGGGAGGGGGTTGAAGGTAGCCCCAGTGCACTAAGCTGCATGCCCCAAGAGTTGGCAGCACTCCCTTTGCACAAAACCCAGCAGCAGGAGGTGGGAAGCCCCACCAATCTGAGTGCCAAGTGATCCCACATGATGGCCAAACCCTTCCCTTGCAGGTGCAGAATGCTCTGATGCGACTGACAAGGTGCATCTCCAGATACACGGAGGTTCTCACAGGATGCTAGATCAGGTGTGGATGGTCTGGATCCTGCCACCCGGGGGATCCCCCTTGCAGCATCAAAGTGTCAGATGGGGCATGCGTGACTCCCAAATGCCCTACAAACTGCCAATGAGGAATGTTGCAGCTGTTCCACTGTGTGTTGTCCCCATACACATGTCAATCCAACAGGGACAGCCATCACCCCATCCATGGAGCGAAACTCCATCATGTGCCCTCGCTGTAGCAGAAGTCAGCCCTTGGGAGTACACAGACACATCCAGGCTCCTGGCCCTTCCCTCCCCATGACCCCTAGCACCAAAAGACCGAGTGGGGTTCTGCTCGTAAATGCTGCGATCCCACCCTTACCACTCTGTTGTCCCAGGTTCCCTTCGACAAAGTTCATCCATTGTGTATGTCTCAGAAGTTGATGTTTGTTGTGGACTATGGGAGGTGGGAGCTGGTGGGGAGTGCAGCGTAAGGCACATGATTCTCACAGACACAACAGCAGTGGGCACCCCATCCTGACATTAATGCTGCCACAGCAGTGGACACAGATGGGTGGGAGGGAAAGTCTATGGGTCAGGCTCCCATTCCCCCAGCCAAAAGCACAGACCACACATCCAAACAATGCAGGGCTGCCCCACTAACCTTCTTGAATCAGTTGGGGGCTGCATAACTGCCACAAGGGCCCATCCCCATGCTGTCAACTCTCCCTTTGGATGCCAAAGGCTCTGAGGGCTGCAGCAGATGGGCCACAGGGACGCCACTGCAGTCCCAGCCAAGATCTGTACCTTGTCCCTTATGGCCAAGGGATGTGGCTGCTGGTGCTCAAGGTGAGGGGGAGGACTCCGACTCCTTGCTGGGTACCCAGGCATAGGAGCCCCATCCAGACAGCACAACACAGCACAGCACAGCTCATCCCATCCCACCCACCTTTATTTCCAGAGTGGATCTGGTCAGTTTTAGGGAGCAAAGCCTCACCAGGACCATCTGCATCCCAGCCACCCCGAGCAAATATTTGGGTACACAAATGAGGGGCTCGAACGACAAACAGCAGTGGCAGCTGGACAGTATTGGCTGCCGACAGCACAAGTGATGGGCACTGTGAATGATATGCCCATCGCCCTTACAGATGTGCCCCCCAGTAGCATGGAAGCCATGAGGGTAAAAGCCATTGCTGCCTGTTGGGAGTCAGGTTTCACACATGCACTAGCATCCCAGGGCCCACAGAGCTAGGAGCATCCACCTGTTGTCGGGTGGATGCTGGGGGCATGCACCATGGAGGATCGCTCATCTACGTGGATGGACAGCCCCTTCGATGACTCCCTCCCCAATATCTGAGCAGTCTTACCTGGTGGAAATTCATAGTTATGTGGTCCCTGTTGTCTCTTCCCCTTTTCAGGGGATCCTAAGCACTGTGAAAAACAGAATGGCTGAGGGGGCTGGGCCACCTCCTGGCCACAGCCACGGGATCTGGTGGTCCTAGATGCACATGCCTCCACCGACCCCTCTGGATGCCAGTGGCCGCCATGGCTCCTGCAGCTGGGCCATAATCATGTGCTTGCAGACCTGACTGAGCCCTCTTCCAGGCCATTTGCTCCCGGGGTGGCACTGTGTTTGAACAGGTCTGGCAAACAGGCCACCCTGTCAATTTTGACAACTCCTGAATGGTGGCATGTTCTGGGGAAGGGTCCAGCCTCTGTGGGGGCAGGGGAGCCTATATGGGGCTGGAGGCATCCCCAAGCCCCATGGTGGAGTTCAGGTGTCATGGGTGGGCCACCAGTGGGTCTGTCATTCCCTGGCTGTGATGAGGGGAGGAGAGGGTGCCCAGCTGCCACTGCCCCATCAGGATGCCTCTGCCACCAGATGCATGTCCGCACATGCTCCCACTGTAGATGGCCCCTAAAGTGGTCAGTGACAGCATGGGCTCCTGTTCCCTGACCCAAGGACCCCCCCCCACATTGGCTCCACCAAAGGGAGGTGTGAGGCACTGGTGCATGGTGATGCTGTGGAGCATGGCACACACTGCAAACAGATTCACCACTGCCAGAGATTGTATAGCTCTGCAGCTATGGTGAAAACAAATACGGCAGCAGGACATACTGTCAGTCACCTGGGGGTAATGGCACGTAAGGGGTCAGGGCTGATGTTCTGTGCTGTACGCCCAACCAGCCATGCCAACCATACTAACCTAGGAACTGTCCTTTGCCCTCTGGCCAGGAGGCCAAGAGGCAATTGAGGCTGGGTGCTGCAAAGATCTGGGCAATATAGACGCTGCCCCGGAAGGCCATGAAGATGCCCTTGGTGGTCACAGGAGGTCTGAACATTCAGGCTGTTGAAGTGGGGGCAATTATGGTAGACCTGCAGCTCCTCCCGGGGTGTGTGTGATGAGGGTAATGTGTGCATTCAGCCTCACCACACTGGGAAAGCCTCTGAATGATGCAAACCCTGCCCTGATGGGCCCAATCTCGCCCTCCTTGGTGAAGAAGTGTACCTGCTTCTGGAGGTGCACCACCATGGCATTCAGAAGCCATATAGGCAGTGGCTAGCCAAGGACTGCAACACCTCAAGCACCTCTGCGATGACCCTTGCAAGAACGGTGGCCAAGAACCTCAAGGAGAATGGTATTTTCTGCAAGATGGGGATGGCATGGATAGTGGGATGGCCCTCCACCTGTGGCAGGCAGCCAGAGCCACACTCATTCATGTGGCTGCTGCTCATCCCCTGGATGCCACCTACCCCTCTGTGAGCAGCTCCTTGCCCCCACCAGCAGCCACCTCCTGGGGTGAAGGCCATGGCATGAGCATGGGGGTGACATGGGACAAGGCACAGGCATCTGCACCTTCCAGAGGGTGTGGGGAGACATGGCCAGTGCAACCTGTGGTGGTGGGGTCCAGCTGAACTGATCAAGGCCAAGACAGCACTGCTGTATGGGTTGTTGATGGAGCATGCGAGCATTGCCGTTGCCACTGCCAGGAGCAGCTCTGCCAACTCCACTGCTGTGCCTTCTGGTACATGGCCACGGAATGGTTGTCTGCCCTGGGACATGCCATCCAGACAGAGATGTCCGCTCTAAAACACTGGAACAATTCTGTCGGCCCAGCTCAGAAGCATATCCAAGCCTTCATGGCCAAAGATGTACAAGCAAGTGGTGGAAGAGGGTCTATCAGGAGCAGAGGCCATCATGGGGCATGTACCCCATGGTGGTAGGTGGCTGTGGTGTACTGTTGAGGTTCTGTGTGGTGAGTGTCATGGTCTCTGCTAACAACTGCTCCCAGCTGTGGGGGGCCAGGTCCTGCTACTTGCTGCATCCCACCAGCCCCTCATTGTCCTAAGCAATGCAGGGAGCCTGCAGGGAGGAGGATAAACTGGCTACTTTGGTTCTTGACTGTGGGCGGTGGATTACCAGTTTCCTGGCACTGGAGCCAGATTTTAAAACATTCCTAGTAATACTGACATTCTTTCCAAAAAAAATATCTAAGACTGGATTTCTATGATACCCTTTATGGTATTTAAATGTGTATGTTCCTTGGACGGCATTCTCTCCTGATGGGAAAATCTAAATTGAAACTGGTGCTTTATCCAGTGTCAACTGCATATTACTTCAGTTTAGTAAGCTTTGCATGCTACAGACCTTGTGGTTCTCTACAACCTATACTAAATGGTGAAAATATAGCAGAAAGCAAAGGGAGGGAGGGAGGTATTATAAACACATCATAACTGGTGATGCTCTATCATCAACCCACATCATAAAAACAATGCTTATAAACACATCATAACTGAGCACACAGCATAAACACAGATATAGATGGTGTAACAACAGTCTCCAAAATGCTGAACACCATAACACTTCAGGCTGGACCTTGATGCTACTACTATAATTTAACAAGACAAGAAGTCCAAAACCCTTTTGTGTTTTTTCTTTATCACAGTGCTGATCAATTGCCACGAAGTTCACGACAGATGCTATCCAGATCAGATGTTTTGGTTTCTTCTTCAGAGTCAACAAAGTTTACGGTGGAAAGCTTTATAAGAATTATAAGCAGGCATTATAAGAATTTATTTTGGTTTTCCAGAGGTCAGCAATGGATGGATGGGCTGGCAGCATTTGTTATGGCAGCTGCTTGGCACCTGGAGGGGCTTCCTGCCTTAGCAAGAGATGTGGGGCAGAGGCAGGGGTTCATCAAGAGGCTGCTGGGGGACCTCTCAGAGTCCCTGCCCCCCACCCCTCCGCCTGCTGTGCCTCCAGCGGGGATGGCACATGTGTTGGCACAGGGGCACTCTCAATGGTGTGGGTGCCCATCTGGCTTCCGCAGATGGCAGTGAATAGAGTGTGCCCTCACCTCCACATTCTTTTCCAATGTCACCCTCTGGGGCCATGTGCACTCAATGTGCAGAATGCCACCACAGGTGCCTGCGGGGCTGATGGGTGATGCCCCCTCCCAGGGCTTTTTTGTAGAAAAAACCAGAAGGAACTCATTAGCATAATAGGCCACACCTAACAGCAGAAACTCTTTTAGCATATTAGGCCACACTCTGACAGCACAGCTCATTAGCATATTAGGTCACCCCCCATGTTACCAGAAGTGTGGTCATCCAGCCACATGCATCTTTTGCTTCTTATTCTGTTTACCTTGTTTGTTGTCAAAACTCAGGGCTTTTTTTGTAGCAGGAACTCCTTTGCATGTTAGGCCACACACCCCTAATGTAGCCAATCCTAAAGAGTTTCTGCTGTTGGGTGTGGCCTATTATGCTAATGAGTTCCTGCTGGGCGTGGCCAACTCAGGAGCCAGCCGGAACTCCATTCGTGTGTGTTCCTTCCCCAAAAAATAGCCCTGCCCCCTCCCCACTGACAGACAGCCAGGGCTTGTGATGGGTGCTAGTCTCTTTAAGGGGGGGTGTGCAGCGAAGGGGCAGTGACCCTCCTGTGGACCCTCTCCACCCCCTGCCAGTGACAGACCCTTGCCTTAGTTTCCTGGACTCATGGCTCCCCTTGGTCCTGCCTGACCCATCTTTCATGCCACCCCCACCTCACAACAACGCCAGAACAGAACGCTGTGGCAGGGTTGCCACAGATGCCACCACAGCAGCGCCCAGCTACATCGGTGGGGCACTTTTCCCCCATTTGGCGGTCATGTACCTATCCCTTAAGGGAGGCAACTAGCCATGCCACAGCTGCACCATGGCTGCCCACTGCAGTGCAGGTGCAACTCAGGGTGGCTCTGCCCAAGTCCATGATTTCGGGGGCATCAGCTTTGGAGAGTCCAAGTTCTTTTCATCAGACTCTCAAAAGTTTATACCTTGAAAATCTTGTTGGTCTCTAAGATGCTCCTGGATTTGAATCTAGCTGTCCCACTGCAGACCAACAGGGCTCCCTTCTGAAACTATTTATTTCATCTGTGTCTTCAGTGCCAAATGTAGGACTGGGAAGGTGGAGGGCAGAGACAGAAGCCAGCATTTTCCAATCAGGAATAAATATCCATACCTTGGCTTTGCGTCCTCATTATAATAAACTGGAATTTGCGACCTTTCACATGCAAATGAAGTCACAGCTCGAAAGCGATGTCAGCTCTAATCCTTTCTCAGTTTGGTTTTGGAAACCACGCCAGTGTTCTGGCAACAGCGCTTAATTGACTGCAATCAATAGCCCCCTCTTTTTAAACTGTGTGCTCCGGGATGGGGACATCTCTCTTGTCACATTCTCTTCTAGGCTGCTTAAAAACAGCACGGTCGATTTAGCTCGATGCCTAACTAATATTAGGCACCTTTAAAAAGTCTTCTGCAAAGATAGCTAATGAAAGGCACAGCAAAAGGGACTGCTGTGTTACAATTACCTGCCACGTGGGGGACATACTCTGGCACGGGTATTGATTCTCCACATTGCTGCTTATTTCTTCCATAACTGCTTTGTCTTTGAAATTGTTTCAGTTTTGTCCATCACATCAAACCGCTCCTGGAGGGAAGGAATATGGTTTGTGGATTTTTGCACCCTTTGGAAAGTGAGTTTCAAGGAAACAAACAAAAAAACCACTGCCGAGCAGAAACCATCCTGGTTCTGTGGCAAGGGTGTTATGCGGCAGTGCAGATTTTGCATAACCTAGTAGTGGAACTTGGCTCAGAGGTTAGTGGGCAGAATAAGGGAATCAAGAGAAGAATGTAAGATTTGGGAAGACTCCACGGCAGGCATAGGAAAGGACCAAAACCCAAATTCCCCACAGAGGCATATAATTGTCGCCCCTCCCCAAATCCTAGGCTTTCTATTGCTGATTTTTAACTGTGGACAACAGCCATCCTGGAAGTTGGCCTGGTGACCTGTCTCAGAGGTTGGAGGCTTGTGTTTCCTTCTCCGTCTAACCTTAAGTTTCTTAAGTAATTATTGTCTGTGGAGTACATCACTATAACATCCTTCCCAGAAATTCTACATCTGTCCTTCTGTAAACAGTGATTCAGAGAAACACTGCACCATATGTTTACCAATACCCTGGGGCTCTCCAGTTTGGAAAAGGGGGAAGAGTTTGAAGTGAACTTAGGTGGAGGAGACCCTGTGTAAAGTGACTTCTTGGAAAAAATACAAGTAACATGACTACTATTAATGTATCAGTCACATGGATTGGGACTAAAGGATATAAACATCCACCAGATCTCACAAGACCTCTAACTATCAGGTAGTTGTCACGATCAGATCACAAACTGGCTGCTTTGGTTCTTAACTGTGAGTGGTGGAGTACCAGTTTCCTGGCACTGGTGCCAGATTTTAAAATATTCCTAATAATACTGACATTCTTTCAATAATAATAATAATCTATGGATTATCTATGGACTGGATTTCTATGATACCCTTTAAAATAAATGGATTTATGGTATATGAATATGTATGTTCCTTCGGTGGTATTCTCATCTGATAGGAAAGTCTAAGTTGGAACTGGTTAATCCAGTGTCAGCTGCATATTACTTCAGTTTAGTAAGCTTTGCATGCTACAGACCTTGTGGTTCTCTACTACCTATACTAAATGGTGAAAATATAGTAGAAAGCAAAGGAGGGAGGGAGGGAGTTCACTGGAATTCACTGCCACAAGAGGTGGTGGTGGCTACAAGAGGGAATTAGATAAGCATATGGAGCAGAGGTCCATCGGTGGTTATTAGCCACAAGGTATAGATAGGGACTCTGGGGCAAGTGATGCTCTGTATTATTGGTGCTTGTGGGGGCGGTCAACAGTGGGAGGGCTTCTAGTGTCCTGGCCCCACTGGTGGACCTCCTGATGGCACCTGGTATTTTTGGCCACTGTGTGACACAGAGTGTTGGACTGGATGGGCCATTGGCCTGATCCAACATTGGCTTCTCTTATGTTCTTATGAGGTGTTCTAGCTAGAAGTTGTCACTAATTTGCTATTGTTGATTCACTGTGGGAAAAGCAATTAATATGGGATCCTCCACACAATTTATTATGTGTTTGTTTTTATCCTTTGGCTTGCTGACACATGGATTTGAGCCCTTTCCATAATTAGGAACATACCCAGGTCTAAGTACAACAGCAAAACTGAATAGAAACTCATTGTGAACACATCCTGGTTGATGTTCAGAGTCTGAATGGTCCTGCTAAAATGAAGCTTTTTAATGGTGCCATCTGAAGAATACAGAAGTTGAGACAGACAAACTGTGGCATTACTTTCTAAATAGCCAGGCAGGGTTTTTTCTGTTGTTTCTTGCTGATGACCGGAGAGGATATTAAATAAGTCAAAAGCAATTTTCTTTTTTAACCCTTCATACCTGATCTGTGCAAGGCGAATATACTCTTTGCTACATGTCTCTTTGAAGTGTCTTTGTTCTGTACCTATATGGTTATTTCCATTACATTTTAATGCATAAGTCTGAAGTGTATGAGACCTTCATGAACTGATTTTCAGAAGGTCACCATCTGCTCAGATACTTAAAGGCTTGAGCAGAGAATTACTTGTCTACCACAACAATGACAACGATGGGGTGACTATATATACAGGGCTGAGTGGCAACCGGGGAAGCCCTCAGAAGAGAGCTTTTCATTTCCCTGGAAGCCACTGGCAGTTCCTCCTTGGCTTTAAATTTCACAGAACCCAATTTCTCCCGCTAATATATTTGCCTTGGAACCTTTGCGACCATCTGTGCACCCACCGTGAGTGCCAAGTGTATCTCGGAGGTGACTCAAGTTAACTACAAAGATTCAGTGCTGGGAATTACTTTGGCTCCTGGCTTCACAGGAGCTTTATTCTTTAATTTGTTATCTTCCCAGATGCTCACCTTTCACTCTAGCCAGTGGAGAAGGGGATAGAAATCGCTAACACCCATGCTGTTTCCTTCCAGAGGAGTGAAAGGTTTCACTGTGTACAGTGTTAGAAGCTCTCAACAGTTCAGCGGTAACCATATAAAATTGGCCAAACTTCCTCAGTGAGATGGACATGTTCATCAACAACAAAATATAAGAAGCAAAAATTAAGTCAAGATCACTGTTAAGCTTCATGCTTCCTTGATTAACCATCACAGATTTCAACAGCATGGAACCCCTTCTGATCTTAGGCCTGGATCTAGGATTGCCAGCTCCGTGTTTGGAAATATCTGGAGATTTGGGGGTGGAACTTAAAGAGGGTGAAGTTTGGGGAGGGGAGGGACTTCAATGGGACATAATACCATAGAGTTCAGCTTCCAAAGTGGCCATTTTCTCCAGGTGAACTGATCTCTGTCACCTGGAGATCAGTTGTAATAGCGGAAGATCTCCAGCCACCACCTGGAGGATGGCAACTCCACTTGGATCCTACATTAGTCTTCCTATATTAGGTGCTTCTCTCTGGCTGCTACCAAGGCTTTCCTCTGCTGCAGCTTCCTCTACTGCTAGCACCTCCAGGTATATAAGAACTCTTTGACAAGCATTGATTGTGCAGATATGGAAGTACTAGTGGCAGAAGAAGTGAGGGCTGCAGTGGAAAAAAGCCTCCACAGTGGCTGGAAAGAAGGATGAATAGAACAACATCATAGGCTCCAAGAGAAGAAGAAGAGAAAGAGAAGACTGGATATGATACCCCCTCCCCTTCACTACCCAAAGCAGTGTCAGAGCGGCTTACAATCTCCTTTCCCTTCCCCACAACAGATACCCTGTGAGGTATGTGGGGCGGAGAGATATCTTTTGAGAACTGCTCATGAGAGAACAGCTCTGAGAGAACTTGTAATTGACCCAAGGTTGCACCAGCAGCCGCATGTGGAAGAGTGGGGAATCAAACCCGGTTCTCCCAGATTAGACTCTGCGCTCCTAACCACTCACCAAACTGGCTCTTAAGCCTTGGTGTTCACAGTGCTTATATTGCTTGTGGTCTCAGGAAGGTAGCCATGTTGGTCGGTGATCGAAGAGCTAGATTTGAGGAGTGCCTTAGAGACAAGACTGGGGGTGTATAAGCTTTCATCAGTCAAAGATACCCTCATCAAGTATAGTATCTGATGAACAGAGCTTTGACTTTTAAAAGTTTATACCCCCCAAATCTTGCCGGTCTATAAAGTGCTACTGGACTGGAATCCAACTGATATACTGCTTTGTGGTGGACAATGTAAAAAATTGTGTTATCTTACCATTTGTTCTTTAACAAATTCCAGTTGATAATGATGCCATTCTATTTTTTATTATTTCCTGTGTATTGATAGGCATTTTGGGTTCTATTTATATTTGGTTCTATTTATATTTGGTTCATTTTAAAAAAACTACTTATGGTTTTATAAAAGCCTTAAAAATAATATGTTTGGATTGATGATTAGGTAATTGAATGTATATATGCAGACTATACAGAATTTGCCTTATATATTTACCAGATCCAGTAGGAATAGAGCATCATTTTCATGTGCATGGAATCATTCAAAGTGCAGCATGCATGTAAAACCCTGTGCAGGAAGCTTTTCTGGTAGCCATTTTATGAAAACAGTACCCATGTGGAACTGAGTGTGAAATCCATTGAATTGGTTTTGGTGATATTTAAACCAGGGGCAGAATAGAAGAGAAGAAGAAGAAGAAGAAGAGATTGGATTTATACCCCACCCTTCACTACCCAAAGGAATCTCAGAGTGGCTTACTATCTTCTTCCCCTTCCCTTCCCCACAACAGATACCATATGAGGTAAGCGGGGCTGAAAGAGCTCTTTCGAGGACTGCTCTTGAGAGAACAGCTCTGAGAGAACTTGTGACTGAACCAAGGTCACACCAGCAGCTGCATGTGGATCAAACCTGGTTCTTCCAGATTAGAGTCTGCATTCCTAACCACTACACCAAACATTAAAACAGCTCTGGGGTCCATAATGATGACGATGGGTGCAAGTATATGCTTGTCTTTGTTGCCATGTCTTGGGTCCAAGCCAAGCAGCCCCTATACCCATTGACATAGTTAATGGGGTCCAGATCCTACCCAAGTGATCCCTGTACTATTGCAAGTGACTTGGCTTGTTCTTGGTTGCCCAGGGTTCTCCAGGGCACTAGCCCACTTGAAACTTTCCCAGTAAGTTAGAGGGTGAGTCCACTCCACACCCTAATCTAAACAACTCAGATGACTGCTTTGCATGCTACCAACCTTCTACATGGTGGAAGACATTTGGGGATGGAAATTAGGAGTGTTGTTGAGCAGGACTTGTGGCCTCTATGGTTCATAATGCCAGCTTACATCTTAATTTTCTTGAGACAGTTTCTACATTCCCCACTGAGTAGTACAGACTCCATCTGAGTCTGAAGGAAGATCTCCAGCTCAGCAACATATGCACAAATGGACACAAAGATAGTAACCAGGGTGCCACAGGGCCAGCTAGAGGTGGGAGCTGCAGGAACAGTTTCTCACAGCATGTTGTGAACTTATCTTGTGTTATGACATCATAACTTTCTATGCTCCTCCCCATCCCTGTTTCACAGCATTGGCTGTTATTAGGAAGGGGGAGTCATGAAACGTGATGTCATAACATAAGATGTTCTGGTATGCACGGTGAAGAGGGAAAAGATGCACAGCTGCGTCATTCAAGGATGCTGCCCATGCTACCCATAACATCTAGCTTGGGTAGAGTTGCCAACTTCCAGTGGAGGCCTGGGATCTCCTGGAATTACAAGTGCTCTCTAGATAACAGAAATCAGTTCCCTTGGAGAAAAGGGCTGCTTTGGAAGGTGGATTGTACGACATTATACCACACTGAGGCCCCTCCCCTCACGAAACTAGGCTATCCTCATGCTGCTCCTCCATATCTCCAGGGATTTCTCAACTCAGAGTTGGCAACTCTAAGCTGAGCCCAAGTAGCAAAGCCACATCACACTGTTCTACCTCACTGGCTGCCATCACTCAAGCGACAATCAATAAACTATGAATATGCTTGTGTGCCAAGCAACCCTTTGTGCAGTATCTTAATCCATACCCGTGAAATCGTATTCAGAGTATGAATTGTCTAACTGTGTCCCAGTCAAATGAAATGAGCTTATACAGTACTGAAAAATGCAAAGGCAGGATAATAATTCATGACAAAAGCTGTATCGGAACCTTGATCTACTTACAGAAATGAGCTGCTCAAATCCTTTCAATGTGTTCAGCTCCTTTGGCATTAAATGAGTTAATTCTGTTTCATACCCACACCGGCAAATGTGCAGAATGAGTCTCACTCTCCCATACAAGGAATACCTTGAAAACCTGCTTTGTTGCCTTTAATTTTATTTCTTACAAAGAATTCCTTTTTGCAAAATTGTTAGTCAGTGCTTGTAAAAGTGAATCCCTTTTCCAAGCCTTCTCTGTTCTCTGTTGATTTGACAGGTGACAAAAGTATTGACCTGGAAGCTATTTTCTAATTGAGGCTTCACATTTCTCATTCTTCAGCATTTCATCCTGGAATCCCTTTTTGAAAACTGGACTCATCTTCTCGGAAGCGGCACAGCTGCACAAATTATGCGAATGCAACAAAAAAAAACATCTGCAGGGAAATCTCACTGACAGGATGAACACAGAGTCAGCTTGGAAGCTCATATGGCACTGATATGTGACAAAGGAATGGAATGGTAATTAAGAATCCCCAGCAACCCCTGTTCTTATTGATTCAAGCATAATGGAAATAAAATAGGAAAATTCAGAACTGGATTGCCTCCACTCCCCAGCCTCCTTTACCATTTTCACTGTATGCCTACAAATACAATCTCCGTACTGAAGAAGCCATTTAAACAGACTCCCATACTGAGATATGAAAATTAAAGGTCTGTTATGTATTCCCCATTGTCTAGTAATTATTTTCAATTTGATGGTGGTGAAACATGCATGTCTCCAAAATAGTTCCCATGTTTTAAGTAGTAGTAGTAGTAGTAGTAGTAGTAGTAGTAGTAGTAGTGCCCTGACCTGAATAGCCCAGGCTAGCCCAATCTCATCATATCTCAGAAACTAAGCAGGGTCAATCCTGGTTGGTATTTAGATGAGAGACCTCTAAGGAATACCAAGGTTGTCACAGGGAGGCAGGCAATGAATATCTCTCACCTTGAAAACCCCACAGGGTTGCCATAAATCAAGTGAGACTTGATGGCAAAAAGAGTAGTAGTAATAATCACAGCTTTTGTGTAGCACACTTTAGGTCCGGTCACACGCAGAATTAGCCGTGTGATAGAGATGAATGCCGGGTGGATTTTACAGGCGCAATCACACGGGAACATCTGGCAAGCATCCCGCACCCGTCGGCAACCCGTATCAGTCAGCCAAAGAAGCGGAGTAAAAAGATACCTGGGAAAGTGCAGTATTTCCCGGAAAATGTGGGGCATGGGTGGGCATCGGATCACGGAAACGCTGGTATCCCATCACATCTGGTGCCCATCTGTGTCCTGTCTCACACTGGATGGGTTTTTTAAGCCTCTTTGGTCATGCGCTTCCATGGTCATGCACATGCGGGAACTCCGGCTTGAGGGGAAAAGGCCCATCAGGAAGCGGCGGCTTGTGATAGCACCATGCAGCTTCTCCCTCCCCCCCTTGCCATGCTTCACCATCAACATGTGATCGGCAGCAGATGGCCTAAGCACAAAGCCTCGGGGGAATGTCTGATTGTGCTACTGTGCTTCATTTTGCTCCAGGGCAAAAAGCCTCACACACACACACCCCGGATTATCTCACTCATGTGACACTTGTTTACATAAAGTGCTCCAGCAGCAATGACAACAACCCTACAAGGTATTCAGTATTATTACTCCCATATTGCTGATGGGTGAGGTTGAGACAGAATACCTTCCCAGGGCTACCAAGCTGGGATGGGCATGAACCAGGAAAATGGTGGTTCATGGTTCATTTGATTACACAAACCACGAACCATGAACTTTCATGAGCTTTTCCTGTTCCCGAACCAGTTCATGGTTCATTCAGTTTGAGAGTTTGGAGATGCCAAACTTGCAGGGATTCTTCAACAGGCTCTCTTCCACCCACCCTCCAAGTTTGGCAAAGATTCAATTTGAGATGTCTGAGTTATAGCCCCCCAAAGCAGGTGCCCCCAGGAAAGCTCGACTCTAGCCTCATCTTAAATCAGCCACACAGCAAGCAATTCTTCCTAACTTGCTCTCACAAGACAACTAACTCCTCTCTCTTCCTGCTGTGAAGTGAAAGCAGCTGAGTCAGGGTGTGGTATATAGACAATCTGCTCCCATAGAGCAGAATGGGAGCTCTGTAGTTGGCTCCCAGAGCTACCAGTCAAGCTATGGACAACTGCTATGGGTGTTTCTAGGACTTTCCACAGGTCCACCCGCAGCATTGTCTAGGAATTGATTGAATTGGCACCAGGCTATCTGGAGAACAAGCTGCTCTAATGAACCAAACAACTCTCCACAGAAAAAAGGCGGTTCATTTTTGGATTTGGGAATGATGTGATCACATGAACCAGTTTAAAACGAACCATGAACCGGCCTGGTTCATGCTCAAACTGCAGTTCATTTCTTGGTTCATGCCCATCCCTTCTACCGAGTTATTCTGTGGATGAAGTAATAATTTGAACCAGGGACTTCCCAGAAGATAGCAATACCATCTTTATACTATGCCACTATCTAGATGCTATGGGCTTCTTCTGATTTTACAAGCACCTGGCCTCACTGTCCATTGATATCATAAAAAACATTAAAAAAGTCCAACTGGGATCCTAAAAAAGTCCAACTGGGAACCTGGACAGCATCAAGAGGGAATTGGATAAACATATGGAACAGAGATCTGTCAGTGGCTATTAGCCACAAGGTATAGATAGGAACTCTCAGTCTGGGGCAAGCGACGTTCTGTATTCTTGGTGCTTGGGGGGGGGGCAACAGTGGGAGGGCTTCTAGTGTCCTGGCCCCACTGATGGACCTCCTGATGGCACCTGGTATTTTTGGCTACTGTGTGACAGAGTGTTGGACTGGATGGGCCATTAGCCTGATCCGACATTGGCTTCTCTTATGTTCTTATGTTCTTATAATTGGCTCAGACTAAACTAAGCTATGTCTCCAATGGGAAAATGGTTCAGTCTGCTGAGCCCTATTATAGACTGAAGCAACTGGTAAGGTTTGGTACCAATCACTGTACAAGGCAACTTTATGAATTTAAGTTTAGCTATGTATATGCGTTAGACAGTGCGATCCTGTACATAGTTACTCCAAGAAGTTCATTGAAGTCAACAAGATTAGACTGGAGTAACTCTACATAGGATAATACTGTAAACTTCATTGTAAAGAGAGAGAGAGAGAGATGGATAGATGGATAGATGATAGACAGACAGACAGATAGACTAGCAACACTAATTTCTGAGATGTATGAATATGCCCCTTTTCAGTTGTTTTTGTATATTGCTGTGAGCCTTTCATTTTACCTGTTTTTGCACAGTGATTCCAGTGCATCTGTTTCTTCTTTACTACTTTATGCCATTTTTATGCCATTGCTGTTACATGCCATTTATTTGATGCAAAAGATAATGGATGTAATTAATGCAAAAACAACATAATGTTCTGTACATTTAATGTGAAACTTTCAGCATAAGGAAACTGAAAGTGCAGGGAAAATAAAGACTCATGGGTTCCATTTGCACAAGGGAGGAGAAAAATCAAAATGGGGACTTGGGAGTCCAAGGTGGAGCACCGAAATTCTGTAGCACCACTTTAATTTTTGGCAGAAATATGTCTTAATTTCAGCTAGTCAGCCAAACCAAGAAATCTTTCTCTGACTCAGTCTCATTAATTCTTTCTTACATCTTCCTTCACAGGCCAGTAATAGACTACCAGCAAATTCTCCAATTTAGAAGTCATCTTAATCCCCAAATATCTGATCAGAGTCTTTTTAAAAAAATCCAAGTCCATTAACCTCTGCTTTTTCTTAGTTCTCTGTAAATTCATCTGCAAATGCTCAGTTTGTCTTCTTGAATTTATATCCTAATATCTCATCATATTTTAATGAGGTCCCAACAAGGGCTCACTGTCATAAAAATGAATATAAACACATAAATAACATCAACTACATAGCATGAAATTTTAAATTTGCCCCTCTATCCTGACTCCTCATACACATACATGAAGTTGCCTTGAGTGCGTGGACTCTAATCTAGGAGAACTGGGTTTGATTCCCCACTCCTCCACTTGCAGCTGCTGGATGACCTTGGGCAAGCCATAGTTCTGTCAGAGCTGTCCTTGAAAGAGCAGCTCTCGAAACAGCTCTCTCAGTCCCACTTACCTCACAGGGTGTTTGTTGTGGGGGGGAAGGGAAAGGGGTTTTTAATTTGCTCTGAGACTCCAAGTGAAGGGCGGGGTATAAATCCGGTCTCTTCTTCTTCTACTACTAAATCAGATCATTGGTCTATCAAGGACAGTATTGTCTGCTCTTACTTGGCAGCAGCTCTCCAGAGGCCTGAGTAGCTCTTTTTCACATACTATGTAACCCTTTTCTAACTGGAGGTGCCAAGGACTGAAACCAAGACCTTTTGCAAGTAAAATAAATGTTCTGCCACTGAGCTACCACCCTGTTGTGCCAAATGGCAGAAGGCTCAAAATCGTACTGGTAGGGCTTGACCAAAGAACTACTGTATCTGTAGATAATGAAAATATAGCCCTTAATATCCTGTGTGTAATCTACTCAGATTATAACCATTAAATTGTTATATATTTTAGGATGAAGGATGTATACTGAGATTTTACGTAGGTCATTAATATTATAATAGTGTTTTTCTGCTTCTTTTTTATAATGTTTTTATTGATTTTACATCACTACGACCTATAGGGAAGGGGGCAGGGGGACACAACTGAAATCTATGACAAGCTTCCTCAGTAGATTACAATTACTTATAATTCCTGCATTAACAATAAGAACAGAAATTTCAGGCTTCTATACTATGAAATATAATTACGCTAAATTCAGGTGTTTTATAATCCATTATATTCCAGTTATTTCTTGTGTTTTTTCTTCTTTGCTTTCAGTGTCTTAGGAGCTGCTGCTCCTTTCTTGGAGTCTAAAGTTTCAGTTGTACTGCTGGAGTCACCTGAAGTGTTATCTGTTTCTTCATCACTTAATTCCTCCTCTTCCTTGTCATCTTTGTTCGGGCTTAGTTGCTGTTTCAAAAAGTTTTTGGCCTTTTTGACAGAATCGATTTTGATTTTCTTATCATTAAAGTTGAAAAAAAGCCCCTCTGGAAAAATCCATCTGTAAATGATTGATTTGTTTTGAAGAAAGTGGATTAAGTCTTTATACTGATGTCTTCGTTTCCGGATCTCGAACGGAATGTCTTTAAGAATTTTAATTTCTTCCTCCTTGACTTTTAATACTTCCCCCAATGTGGCTTTTAAAATGTTTTCTCTCATAGATCTCTTGGAAAATTTCACATATATTTTGCCAGGTAACTTGTTTTTCCTTATAAAGTCCGGATATGTACGATATACCAAGTCCATATTGTTCTGGAGGTCCTCTTGTTTGAGACCTGCAATTGATGCAATTGCTTCACTTAAGATCATTTTTAAGTTTTCTCCCTTCTGCTCCGGTACCCCTTGAAAACGTAGAACATGCATGGATTTTTCCAATTGCAGTTGGAGTAATTGATTTTTGTCCATATTTATTTATTTATTTATTTCTTTCTTTCTTTCTTTCTTTCTTTCTTTCTTTCTTTCTTTCTTTCTTTCTTTCTTTCTTTCTTTTCTTCCATTTTTTGCTCAATATCTTTAGTCCTTGTTTCCACTTTCTTGATCTTTTGATCTGTCTTGTCAGCTCTTTTTTCCATATGCAAGAACTGTTTTTGAACAGAATCCAGGTCATTGTTGATGTTAGACATCTGCTCCAGCAGAGGGCGCAATGCTGAAGCCAACATATTAGGAAAGACAGGAGTAGCATCTTGTGACTGGGTGGGAGTTGTTGGTATGGCATTTCCTGTTGGAGGCTTCTTTTCTGTCGCTACTCTCCTCCCTCTACCAGCCATTGTTTATGTAAAAAGAAAGTTTTTATTTTTAAAGTCAAGTTCATCTGAATTCAATGTGTCTTGAATTAGATTGCACCTTTCAAGCTCAGTAAAAGTCCCATGTGGTTAGTTTCATTTTCTATCTCTTTTTTGTATCACGTACGGACTGTTTCAGTTCAGGGGGTGGATCACCAACCGTTCCCCACCCGCTGCTCCTTCTCAGATCGATCTAACAGGCAGGGACTTTGTTGCTTAAAAAGAAGTTTGCTTGACTCACTGTTAAGTCGCTATTGTTCATTGCAGGAGTTAGATTCACTTATGTTCTTGTCTGCTCGTCCAGAGGTTGGCTCTGGTCACCATGCTGGCTCTGCAGTATCAGGACCTCTCGGGGACGGGCAAGCTTTGACCCCTAAGCCGTCACCTAGGGAGAGGCTTGTCCCTGCTCCCCAGACTGGGAGTTTCCTACAGAGACTCTGGGGGGGGGTCTGGAACCAGCCAAGACCCTTCCTGATCGCCCCAGCTTGGCACATCTCCATCAGGAGATCGATGGGACGCATCCAACTGCAAGCTGCCATAAACCGGAACCTCTGTTTTTCTGCTTCTGAGTGGCCTGTGGGCCATAATAAAGAATGAATGACTGACCGACTGGTCGGTCGGCTGGCTGGCTGACTAAATGAACTGACTGCCCGACTGACTAGGGTTACCAACTTCCCAGTGGCACTTGGAGGTCTCCTGCTATTGCAGTTGATCTCCAGATGACAGAGCTCAGTATCCCTGGACAAAATGACAGCTTTGGAGGATGGACTCTATTGCATTGTACCCTACTGAAGTCCTGCCCCTCCACAAACCCCCACCCTTTGCAGGTTCCACCCACACAATCTCCAGGTAATTCCCAACCCAGAGCTGGCAACCCTGTGACTGACTGGCCATGGCATATGTCACACTGTCCCCTTTGTTATTACCATACTAAAAAGCAAGGGGCACCCCTATTTAGTGCCAGTCTAGAAGATAAGTCTTTCATTCCAGGATCCTTCAATTCAACTTCTTGCTCCTGGAGGTTTTTTTCTTTTAATTCAATCTCTTCCATAAAAGGGCCTTTTTGACTTAACAGAGAATATATTTTTCTGTACCCTGTCAAATGCTTCCTCAGCATTCAAGAACAATAATAGTAGTTCCTTCCTTTTAGTCCTGGAACACCTGATTATATAATTAAGCAACATTCTAAAGTTTTTATGGTACCTAACCAATAACAAACCCCATTTGATCTGAATATATGTAATTAATCATTAGCTTTAATCCATTTGCCAAACTTGTCAGCAGAAGATTGAAAATTTGATTTAGGAACAAGATTGATGTATTGGAAGTTGGAGGTGGAAGATCCTTACCTACCTTAGGGATTGTTGTCAACAGTGGCCAGAGTTTGAGGGTCTTCCCCTTATTTATTTAAATTATTTTACAGGTTTATTTATTTATTTAATTGATTTATACCCCGCCCTCCCTACCAAGGCAGGCCCAGGGTGGCTAACAAGGACATTTGGCTTCATGAACTATAAAATGATTTAAATAAAATTAAAATAATCAAATCATTTAAAATACATGAGAAGGCAAAGCTGTCCAATCGGTGTGCAAGGTGGGTAACCATCAACACATTAAAAAATAGGCCTGCACAATGATGCAACCACACCTCAACAGAAACACCAGTTACAACAACAGACATACACATCCAATGGAACACCTAGTCCAACAGTTGTTGCCTTAAAAGTCCTTCTAAAGAGAACTAAGCAACCTGAATAGCTATAAATAGCCTGATCTTGTCAAAATTTGGAAGCTAAGCAAGGTTGGCCATAGTCAATACTCAGATGGGACCCCACCAAGGAAGATGAGTTAGCTATGCAGAGGTAGGCAAAGGCAAACCACTCCTTCTCATCTCTTGCCTTGAAAATCCCATGGTCCTGGGCTCACCATTAGTTGGCTGTGACTTGATGACACACATTATTATTACATTGCCTTTGAAAGGAAGTTGGGTGGGGGCTTATCAGATGCCCTTGGGCAAACCATTACCATTCCCCTTCTGAAGTCTGCTATATTTTTTTTACATCAGTACAAATTGTACAGTACAGCCTTTCAAATCCCTACGATCACACACTTTTGACAATCTGACCTAGCTGGTCAGAAGCCCTGCTGTGTTCAGTAAATAATATGTCCACACCTTCTTTTTTAAAAAAAATCCTAGGGATTTAAAGGTAGGCTGACTTTGAAACCTGTTTCATTCTCCAAACACCTTGGATACCTCAGATGTCAATGCATGGCTTGCACAGAGCACCAAAAAGAAAATGACAAGGACATTCAAACTGTGAAATTAGGAGGCTGTAAATAACAAGACAGAGCAAAAACAGAAAAGTTCAGATAAACAAATACAGAAAGACATTGCTGTAGTCTGACCTGGGCAACAGAATGAAATGTATGGTTAATGAATAAAGTAATGGAAGCAGTAAAAGTTAAGGATTTCTTTGAGCGGTGGAAGGCTAGTCCAAGTGAGGTAAATAAAAGGAAGCACAGCCTGGCTTTGGCAAATAAAAAGCAAGTCAGTGATCAGACAGGCAAAAAGGGAATTTGAGGAACACATTGCAAAAAACATGAAGACCAACAATAAAAATTTCTTAAAATACATTAGAAGCAGAAAACCAGCCAGAAAGGCAGTGGAGCCATTGGATGAAGTAAAAGGATTACTAAAGGATGATAGAGAAATGGCAGAGAAGCTGAATGCAATTTTTTTGCCTCTGTCACACAGGTGCTTGCCCACTCCAGAACCGCTGATTTCAGGATGGATGTTGAAAGAGCGGAATTGGATTGAGGTGACAAGGAAGGAGGTCCTACAACTGATGGACAAATTAAAAACTGACAGCTCACCAGGTCGAGATAGCATACATCCAAGAGTTCTGAAAAAACTCAAATGTGAACTTGTGGATCTCCTGACAAAAATATGCTATCTACCACTAAAATCTGCCTCTATTCCTGAGAATTGGAAGGTAGCTAATGTAGTCCCCATCTTAAAAAAAAAGTTTCAGAGGATATCTGGAAAATTACAGGCTGGTCAGTCTAACATCGGTACCAGGGAAGCTAGTGGAATCCATTATTAAAGAGAAAATTAGTAAGCTCATTGATGAGGAAGAATTAGCATGGATTCTGGGAAGGAAGATTTTGTCTCGCTAACATTTTAGAATTCTTTGAGAGTGTGAACAAATATGTGGACATGGGTGACCCAGTAGATGTTGTTCACCTATATGTCCAGAAAGCTTTTGATAAAGTTCCTCATCAATGCCACCTAAGTAAACTCAGAAGTCATGGGATAAGGGGACAAGTCCTCTTGTGGATTAAAAACTGGTTAATTAACAGGAAACACAGAGTGAGTATAAATGGGCAGTTTTCATAGTGGAGGGTGGTAAGCAGTGGGGTTCTGCTGGGTTTGGTACTAGATTCAGTGCTTGTTCATTAATGATTTAGAGTTGGGAGTAAGCAGTGAAGTGGCTAAATTTGCAGATGACGCTAAATTGTTCAGGGTGGTGAAAACCAAGGAGGTCTGTGAGGCACTCCAGAGGGATCTGTCAAGGCTGGGCGAGTGAGTGTCAACATGGCAAATGAGGATCAGCTTAGGCAAGTGCAAAGCATGGGAGCCAAAAATCCTAACTATAAATACACATTAATGGGGTCCCAACTGGTCAGGTGAGACATCTTGGAGTTGTGGCAGGTAATTCACTGAATATGTCAACTCAATGTGCAACTGCAATAAAAAAGGCAAGTGCTTTGCTGGGGATTATTAGGAAGGGGACTGAAAACAAATCAGCAAGGATCATAATTCCCCTGTATAAATCTGTGGTGCAGCCTCATTTGGGATATCTTGTACAGTTCTGGTTATGCTACCTCAAAAAAGATATTATAGCATTGGAAAAGGTGCAGAATAGGGCAAGCAAAATGATTAAGGGGATGGAACACCTTCCCTATGAAGAAAGCTATAAAGAGGTTAGAGCTCTTTAGCTTCGAGAAACAATGATCGAGGGGTGACATGATACATGTTTACAAAATTATGTGTGGGATAGAGAAGATAGAGAAAAAAGTACTTCTCTCCCTTTCTCACACTGTATAAACTTGTGGCACTCAATGAAATTAATGAGCAGTAGACTTAGAACAGATAAAAGGAAGTACTTCACCCAAAGAATAATTAACACAATGGAATTCACTGTCTCAGTAGGTGGTGGCGGGCGGCTATAAGCATAGACAGCTTCAAGAGGTGACTGGATAAACATATGGAGCAGACGTCCATCAGTGGCTATTAGCCACAAGGTATAGATGGAACACTATGTCTGGGGCAGTGATGCTCTGTATTCTTGGTGTTTGGAGGCCAACAGTGGAGGGCTTCTGGAGTTCTGGCCCCATTGGCGGACCTCCTGATAGCACCTGTTTTTTGACCACTGTGTAACACAGAGTGTTGGACTGGATGGGCCATTCTTATATGATGATTAGGGTACCAAACTTGCTTCTGTTGAATGCTCTCTAATTGTCATCTCTGAGCTTACCACGTGGATTTTTCTGCTAAGTAAAATTAGAATGAAAAAGCAGTGGAAAAGACAGCACATGGCTGATATCCAGGACATGCTTTGTGTTCTGTAGGACTGGAAGATTAGATCCAATCAGCTTTTCTGCTGGTGAACCAGGGTGGAGGGGATCCCTTTTGACCATCCCAAAAGGCTATGCTGAGGATCAGTTCATGGGACCTGCATGGATACTGGCCATGCAGGAGGATGGCTGCAGTAAGGAGGTTAATCAAGTTAGGTGAGTGAAAAAGCGGACTGGATCCAAGCCTTTGATTCCCATGCTATAACACATATCAGTTTTGAACCTTCTTGGCCATCCCAAGTTGTTTCTATTTGGCATGAGGTCTGCCCCCCACCAAAAATCATCTAGCTACGGGGCTGCCTGGGTGACTCCTTCTACGCCTAGTCTAACTCCCAGAGTGATTGTTGCGAGGATAAAATGGAGGCACGGAGAACAATATTGTAATTCATTTTGGTCTCCATTGTGGAGAAAAGCATGGTATAAATGCCTAAATAAATAAAATAAATGGGGGCACTAAGGAGAAATACTGGTGTCAAAACCGATCCTGTCTTTCCCCTCTTCTATGGCTAATAACTGCTCAGGAGACTGGTTTCTCTTGTCATGCCCAATAACAGCTGTGATTTCTACTGGAGAAACGGTGAGGGGAAAAGGGTCCCCAGTCCAAATCCAGTTGCGGTAGTGGAAAGTGCCATCAAGTCACAGCCAACTTATCATGACCCCACAAGGCTTTCTAGGCGAGAGATGTTCAGAGGTCTTTCTGTAGCTGCCTGACTCTGTGTAGCGACCCCCAACTTCCTTGGTGGCCTCCCATCCAAGTATGAACCCGGGCCGACCCTGCTTAGCTTCCAAGATTTGACACGATCAGGCTAGCCTGGGCTATTGAAGCCATGGCAGATCCAGTTGCACTGCTTTTATTGTTCCCTCCCCTTGGATTACTACTCTGCCCTGACCTGGATAGCCCAGGGTAGCCCAATCTTGTCAGATCTTGAACGCTAAGGTCCTGGTCAGGGAAGGGAGACCTCCAAGGAATACCAGGGTCGAGACACAGAGGCAGGCAATGGCAAACCACCTCCAAACGTCTCTTGCCTCGAAAGCCCCATGGGGTGGCCATAAGTCAACCCCGCCTTCTCTCTACCTCTGGATAACTGGATTCCTCTGGTGCACCGGTCCTCCAGTAACCATACCAATACACCTAGTGTACTCTTTAAATGAATTACTAGCTGCATATTGAACCTTCAGTGATATATTTTGAAAGCAATGTTTTCTTTTAATGCACGGAGTGACCGCAAATGCCACAACGTTAATGAAATTGAAACTGTAAAATATGTACATGCAAGTATTTCTGTGCTTCCCAAAGATCACAAACTCTGCAATGCATTTCAATCATTAGTGGAAACACATGCATGAAAATGCTGGATCCGTAACAAAAGAGAGGCAAATAAATACCAAAAGGATGGCCGTGCAAAACAGTCTGCTGAAATTCCAAGAAGTAGACAGATCCACGGAAATCTGTCATGGGGGGCTCAGAAAACCTCACTAATCGTTTAATTTGCTGCTGGTAAAGCTATCAAATGTCATTTTTAATGAAACGCCAATAAACACTCTAATGTCCCATGGTGTCAGTGCTAGCTAAAATGTCCCTGTCAAAGATGTATCACTGTTGACTGACAGGGTGCCTTGTTTTCTCACTCCCGGAGAAATGTGAATGCTGTTGCATTTAGGTAGTTTCCTGCAGAATCTGTTCCATCTCTTTCATAACCTTTTAAATTAACGAAAGCTCTCCAGTAATGAGATGCAAAGCAAAAGAATAAATTCCTTTCCTTCTAATGAAAATCAGTTCCAAAAATGTGAGAAACTCTCCACTAAGAGCAAATTCCATCTGGGTGATTCAGAGAACAAATGCCAGCAAAGCAATGCTTCTGAAACAAGTTCAATTACATATATCAGGAGAGTACGGAATGCGTGCAGCCCGCAACTGCAAATAGGATGGAGTAGGGGGAGGAAAAACAAAAGAAGCAAAGAAGAAAACAAAACCGGATCTCAGCTGTCCAGCTGGTTGTTGGGTTTACCGGCCTAAGAAAGCTCCATTCAAATCCCAGCTGCAGCTTGGACTGACAGATAGCATTTTAGCCTATTTATCTCTTGGTCACAAGTCTCTGTTTATAAAAATAGGGATATCGGAGATCCTCCTGACAGCTCTGTTGGAAGACTGGATGCCTTTGCGCAATTAGGAGCAGCATGAGTGTTTCTTCACCACAGGGTGACTTTGGGACAGTCATTACATAGTAGAGTTCTGCACAAAAGCCATTTTTACGATGCACATTTTATTTCTATCTTCACGTGGCAAAAGAAGTTAGAAAAACAAAATGGGAGCAGGAGGAACTGTGCATGCTGTCCTAAGCTTTTTGGAGGCACGGCAGGATAAAAGTACACTGCGTGGATGGACGGACAGGTGGGCAGGTTGGGTGAGCAGATAGGTGGGCAGGCGGGCAGGTAGGAGTCATGTGACTGATTCCACAAGAATGCTAAATATTTATTTATTTAATTTTCCCCAAAGGGGGCCCAAGGCAACTTACCTTAATCTCCTCTCCTCCATGGTATCCTCACAATAACCCTGTGAGGTAGGTTAGGCTGAGAGTGCGTGACTGGCCCAAGGTCACCCAGTGAGCTTTCATGGCATGAGTGGGGATCCAAACCCAGTCTCTCAAATACTAATCCAGCGCTCTTAAACACTATGCCACTCTGGCTCTCTCTTTGCCAAATTAGGAGAAATACCTAGAATGTCACCTGGATGTCACATCCACCTGAAACTTCATTCTCCCCAGGCACTGCTCCTCCCCCAATCTCCCAGCATTTGCTGGCACAGGGCTGGGAACCCAAATGGTAACCTGTGTGAAGGCAGAGATATGACATTGCTCTACCTGCTATTAAACTGGCTGTTTGCTGTCTGGATGATGAAAGCAGGGCCAGCAAGCTACCTACAGACAAGATAGGGCAGCTCCCTCAGGTAAACAGAAAAATATGACTTTTGAGCAAAAGAAAAAGAAGGCTTTATGAAGAATATCCTTCAGGAAGCACGGATGGCTGACAGTAGCTGACTTGTAACCATGGTGGATGGGGCGGAGAATTCAGGCTGTTTAAGTCCCTAAGAGTTTGGAGTACTATGGAAGGGGAGATCTCAGGAGGTTGGTGGGTTTTGCACATTGATCTCTACACCCAAAATTCCACGCAGAGCCCCAGTTCGCAGTCCACTGAACAAGTAACAGGTGTTCAGGAACGCAAACTCTATTAAGCCCTAGGCAATAATTTATTTCATGTATCGTGCTGCCTCACCATAAGTCCCATACCTATTACCTGAGAGGAAGACCAAAGATATTGTAGAACAAAAGCAACCCAGGTGAAAAGTGAGACTTTGTCACCATGCATTCTCTTTATGGAGACGAGACTCAGGAATCAAGTCCACCAATAATTGGTTTTCAGGAATTTGGCCAAAGGATAACACTATTGAACTGTCCAGCAGACAAATGTTTATAGATGTAAACAGTGATGCCACTGTAATTGAGCTGCTGGTAGTTCTACTTTTGTTTCAGATAAAAAAGGACATTAAACAAGCACTAGACAGAGCATTAAATGCACCACTCCAGGTTAAATAGTGGTAGTTTGGCGGATTCCACATTGACCCAAGCCTGTCAAAAATGTGTAGATTGGAGTACCTTTCCTATGTGGTAAGGCTAAAGAGTCTGGGGCTTTTCCATTTAGAGAAAAAAAAGATGACTAAATGTTGGCAGGATAGAGGTTATAAAATTATGCATTATTGGGAAAAGTGCATAGAACTTTTTCTCACTCTTGCATAATACCATAGAGTTTGCCCATATACCAGAGCGTTCCTGGTGCAATGATGTCACTTCCACGTGATGTCTTCACACTGGAGAGTCGTACAACGTCCCTGCCCACCCCCAGTATGCCCCCAAAAGTCCCCTGCTCCAGCCAAGGTAAGACCTGGCAGCCCTATTTCAAACCCACCCTCAGCCATGAAACTCCATGTTGTGGTGTTTGTGACAACTCTGTTCCTTTAATCCAGGCCAGTGTTCAGACAGCGCTAATTCACTCCAGGATTTAGCATGGACAAGAACAGAGAAAAAGGAAGTTGTTGCTACTCCCTCCACATTCCAAGCATATGATTCAACCAAGTATCCCATGGAAGCAAATGTGCCAGGGGCCTGCTCTGCAAGGGCACCTGCTTTAAGGAATCATCTTCCAGAAGAGATCAAGCCAGTACCAGGGACTGTGCAAAACCTTCTTACTGACTCTTTGGCTGACAGTTACTGAAGAGTCTGGACACTTTTGTTGATCCATGCTGTTAGCATTTTCACCATGACAGCTGTAATGTGCATTTATATTTTTAACTCGATACAACCATCTTTTGATTGTCATTGTAAATGGCTCTGAACAGTTGGAAAGGCAGCTGAGAAATTTTTGGAAATAAATGAATAAGTATAATATAGAAGCAAGAAGGAAAGAAAACCACACAGTTAAAACCTCTGTAAAATGTAAGCACAAATAATAGCTACACATAAATACAATATGTATGTATATCTTCATGTAGTAAACATAAAAGTCCAAAAGTGTATATCAGTTATCACAACAATACATCCCATTAACACTTAAAAAAAAAGAATTCAATGGCTAAATAATGATAATGCCATATGTAGTATGTGACAGTATCCAAAATACCACCAAGTATAATATGAAATAATATGGAATAGCCCTTTGTGTTTGTTTTGGCCAGGTCATGAAAAATGCTGCCTCCCCAACCCTGCTGTTTTCCTGATCTCACAAACCATCTATCCTGCAGGAGTAGGGTTCCCAGTTACCCTAGTGAAGGCCGGGGTCCACTGCCACCAGGCCTCCTCCCCCACTGCTGATCAGCTGGCTGGCAAGAGAACTTACCAGAAGAGAGAGGAAGGTCCAGACAACATCACTGGCAATGTGGTGACATCATTTCCAGCGTGCACAGGAAGTGACATCATCACACAGGCAAAACCTCTATATTAGAAGCCATTTTTACCATAGAGTTTTTGCCCAAACACCAGAGCATTGCTGACTCAGATATCGCAGCTTGATGATGCCACTTCCTATGTGCATCAGAAGTTTCATCTCCACATCATCTGGACCTTCCTCTCTCTCTCCTGGTAAGTCCACCCAAACCCCACCAGTTGCCAGGAGGGACCTAGTAACCCTGTGCAGCAGTGAAGCTGAATCAGTGGCATGCAATATAAGAAAACTAGGGAGCAAAGCCCGTTGTGGTGGAAGACAACGGGCCCTAGAAAGGAAGGAGGAGGGAAGGGAGAGGGTTGGAGAAAGGAAGGAAAGAAGGAAGGAAGGAAGGAAGGAAGGAAGGAAGGAAGGAAGGAAGGAAGGAAGGAAGGAAGGAACGAACAGTGGAAGAGCGAAAGAAAGGAGAGACGAAGATAGAAAACGGGAAAGGAAGCGAGGGAGTGGAAGGAGAGAGGGTTGGAGAAAGGAAGGAAAGAAGGAAGGAAGGAAGGAAGGAAGGAAGGAACGAACGAGCGAACGAACAGTGGGAAGAGTGAAAGAAAGGAGAGGAAGAAAGAAAAGGGAAAGGAAGGAAGAGGGCAGAAAAGTGCTTCTCTGGGCCCAGAGAAGGCCTTTTCTGTCCTCCATACACCATCCCCTGGGCCTTCTATGGGGGCAGTAGGCAGTGTGTGGGGGAAAAGGGCTTCTCTGGGCCTACTGCCCCCATAGAAGGCCCATAGGATGATGTGTGGGGGACAGAAAATGGCTTCTCTGGGCCTACTGCCCCCATAGAAGGCCCAGGGGATGGCGTGTGGGGGACAGAAAAGGCCTTCTCTGGGCCTAGTGCCCCATAGAAGGCCCAGGGGATGGCGTGTGGGGGCGGAAAAGGCCTTCTCTGGGCCTAGTGCCCCATAGAAGGCCCAGGGGATGGGGTGTGGGGTGACGGAAAAGGGCTTCTCTGGGCCTAGTGCCCCATAGAAGGCCCAGGGGATGGGGTGGGGGCGACGGAAAAGGGCTTCTCTGGGCCTAGTGCCCCATAGAAGGCCCAGGGGATGGGGTGTGGGGGACGGAAAAGGGCTTCTCTGGGCCTAGTGCCCCATAGAAGGCCCAGGGGATGTGGTGTGGGGACGGAAAAGGGCTTCTCTGGGCCTAGTCCCCTCATAGAAGGCTCAGGGGATGGGGTGTGGGGGACGGAAAAGGCCTTCTCTGGGCCTAGTCCCCTCATAGAAGTCCCAGGGGATGGGGTGTGGGGGACGGAAAAGGGCTTCTCTGGGCCTAGTGCCCCCATAGAAGGCCCAGGGGATGGCATCTGGGGGACGGAAGAGGGCTTCTCTGGGCCTAGTCCCGTCATAGAAGGCCCAGGGGATAGTGTGGGGGGCGGAAAAGGGCTTCTCTCACTTGCCTCAGCCTTGAGGGCCTGTCCCTGCGCTCACACTCCAGACGGTCCTCTCCTGTTGGAGGACTGGAGCAGACTGAGCTGAAAACCCTGACTGGGGCTGATGTGGGTGGGACTTTGCGAAGCAGCCAGTCAGCCCTGGCCAGTGTCCTCTGACTGCCAGTTCTTGAGCCCAATCAATTATGGCAAGCATAGAATGTGGTGAACCCAAAATTCAAATATTAATAAGGACAGGATAAGAGTTAGCTATCCTGACCTCCAAAGAGATATAGTTATTTACATATATTATTTTCTTTCTCTCTCTAGGGGACACAGCCTAGAGCATCACCCTGAAGTGACATCACATCCTCCCCAAATCCCAACCTTCCCAGATGCTGCCCTCCCCAAATTCCCAGCATTTGCCAAAGCAGTGGCTGAAGCTGTATATTTCTGTATCATTGTTGCTTAATATATCACATCATCTTATCTCAGTAAGGCAGCATTTTTAAATGGTAGCATTAATCCAATGATATTAGGAACATTTAAGTATATTGATTTCCACATTGCATTGCATCTTATATCTGCTGGTGGTCTGTGCATGTCCAATTCCTGCCTACTTTCATATTCTGTTTAATAATAATAAAAAGATAAGCAACACAAGATCAAAACAGGGACAGAAATTGAACCCTAGTAAATGTTTTTATTAGAATGCAAAGGATTCAGTTCATGTTTTGGGTTGGGTGGCAGAGCAGGAAAGATAACATTTACATTCAGAATGTTCCTCGTGGATAAATATGCAAGTATGTGTCAACATAACGGGGTCATGGCAGAGACTGCAGCAATGGGATAAAGATGCTATGCCAAGAGAAGGCATCTTACATTATCAACACATGTTTTCACTTATAAGCAGCATTCATGGAGGGGGGAAACACAAGTCATTTATATTGGCTTCCTTTGAATGATACATTCCTCGATCATGGTTCTGTGCATCGTTGGAGGACACTTGGACAGATGGCTCATCTGTCCCATTTCCAAGGCCAATGGGTGCCCACACGTGAGATTGGATTGAAATAGAATTTACACACATAAACTCCAATGGGTACAGGGCTACTGAGCTCTCTGTATTCCAAATAAAATCTGGGAATTAACCATATGTTCTGAACCTACATACAAAGGAAGTTGAAAGCTCTGCTCTGGCTAGCCATCTGTTTCCAGGCACAATTCAAAGTGCTGGTTCTTACCTTTGAATGCCCTAAAGAGCCTGGGACTAGGGTAACTGAAGGACTGTCTCTTCCCCTGCTATCCAGCCCACCAGTTAAGAGTTGCTTCTCTCAAACCCTGCTCTTTGTGGCCCTGCCTTCAGAGGGGAGGCAGGAAGTAACTAGAGACACACTGTCTGTGTTACGAATAGGCTTATGCTGTTTATATCCAATGGCTTGTTTTTATATTCATTTTGCATTTACGCCCTGCCACAACAACTCCACTCATGTCAGCAGAGGCATCCGCTGGTACCCACCTGCAAAGGTGAAAAGTCAACAACTACCTGTAAACGTGCTTTCTCTCTTGTGGCTCCGGCCTTGTGGAATGGCCTGCCCAAGGAGGTCAGAAAAGCTCCCATGCCCCTAGCTTTCTGCAAATGGTGCAAAACTGAAGTATTCAAGAGGGCTTTTCTGCACAGGTTGCCCTGTACAAAATGGTTCACAAACATACTTGGATAAATAATTGGGACTGCTTTCTATACTGCTGTGTATCTTGTAAATAGGATCCTATTTATGTGATTTCTGTACTGCTTAAAGTGAATGTGAATACTGATGCTGTGCTTCAGTTCTTTCTGGTGGTTCTGGACTTCTAAAATCCTAATGTCCGATTTTGTCTGTTGTACTGGCTCACTATCAATGTTCCCTCTAAGCCGTGGAGTCTTGTGAGCAAAAATTCTACTTTGTGAGCCACTGGCATTAAAGTTGTGAGCAAGAAATTTGGCTACTGCATAAATTAGTTTGCTCTGGAGCCATCCTTCCTGAGCTAAGATAAAAATCTGTGAGCTGGAGGCTAAAAAATTGTGAGCTAGCTCACACTAATTCAGTTTAGAGGGAACACTGCTCACTATGTGTAATCCGCCTTGAGTCCCTGTGGGAAAGGCAGACTATAAATAGCATAAATAGATACATACATAAAAATACATTGCTTTAATTGTAAGCAGGGTTGCCAGCTCTGAGTTGGGAAATACCTGGAGATTTTGTGGGTGGAGCCTGGGGAGGGCAGGGTTCAGGCCTGTAGCTACAGTGGGGCCTCTTGGGGCCCAGTCCCCTCACTTACCACCAAGGCCCCTTGACTTTCCATCCAGCCCTGGCGCCATGACTCCCATTTTTTAGTTTTATTTATGGTGCTCACTTGGGTGTATGTGTGCAGGTGCCCCCTGGCTTATTTAAAGGCTCCCAAATTAAAAAAAAAATCCTGGCTACAGGCCTGGCAGGGTTAAGGGAAGGGAGGGTCCTTAGCACAGTATAATGCCACAGAGTCTACCCTTCAAAGCAGCCATTTTATCCAGGGGAACTGATCTTCTTTGCCTGGAAATCAATTGTAATAGCGGGAGATCTCTAGGTGCCACCTGGCGGTTAGGAACCCTACTTATAAGCCGCCTTGAGTGGAACTCTGCAGAGGCAGCATAGAAAGAGCCTAAATAAACAAACAAACATCTGCTTGCCCCAGTGAAATGTCATACTCATGCAGTCATGTTCCACTGGCTTTGGAAGCCATTGTTTCCCCTAGAACATAAGCACAGAACCCACACATGTACAGGGAGGGTCCTTGAGAGAGCTGTACATGCAGACATATGTGCAGATGTATGCACATAGGTACTCTGCATACATTCCAAGGAATGTGGTTTTGGTGGGTGCCAGAGCTTGCCACTATAGTCCTGTTCCCCTGCCCATGCATGTTCACTGTAAACTCTTAGTTTGTGTGGAAAGGACTTACATGATCATTACACCAGGGAGGAAAATTAATTTTCACCTCTCCAAAACACAAAACTTACAAATCTGGGAGGTATTTTACAAAGGCTACGTGATGTCTAAAAGGTCCCCCCCCATTTATTTATTTATTTATTTACTTCATTCATATCCGGCCTTCTCCCCAATGGGGACCCAAAGTGGTTTATATTGTTCTTCTGTCCTCCATTTGATCCACAAAACCGGGGTGGGGTGGGGGGTTAAAAAGAAGAAGTGCCAGAACTCTCAAGAAGGAAATGAAGCTTTCAGTCTGTATACTGAAAACTCATGAACTTTTTAACATTTTTAAAAGAATTTTGTCAAAGAAGTTCCATGACTCCATTCCAGTGCAATCACCCAGAAAATAAAAGCCTTACACAAAACAACCCTGTGAGGTAGGTTAGGCTGAGAGTGTGTGACTGGCCCAAGGTCACCCAGTGAGCCTCCATGGCATTAGAACCCCACTCTCCCCAATCCCAATACGATAGTCTAACCTCTGTACCATCTTGTGGAACTACGTGGGATTGCTGATTTCTCAATGTGAATGCTTTTCTGAGATAGTGACATGGACATGAAGATATTTTTAATGCATCTTTTATTAATTTAAATTTTTTAAATATAATTTTAACATTTGTTTTTTATATACACAGAACACAGTGGCTGGCTCCAACCAGCTTTTTACTTGTGGAAAGGGGTCCACTTTGCCACCTAAATAAGGCTACGCTGGTGATCACGGGACATGCATAAATAAAAAGCATGCAGGATGAGAGCTGCAATAGGGAGGTGAATTGGGAGGGACTGAGTGGAAAAGCTGGCTAGATCCAGGGCTGCACCTTCCAGATAAAGATGGAGGGCCCCGCTTGGTCCCATCACAGCTTGCTTCTCAGGGAGCGGAGAGACTTGGCCATTTCAGAGGTCTACTGACAACTGCACTATATTTTTCCTGCTGTTGTTGTACCACGCAAGTTCCCGGATGCATTGTGTTGCTGGGTGTGTGTCTCACATTATTTTTTAATATTTCATCACTCAGCTTTTATGACCATTCTTAGCCACCATGGAAATCTTTTTTGGTGGAAAGTTGGGAGAATAAATATTGGAAATAAACGAAAACAGGAAGCTGCTGAAGCACCGAGTCAGGCCATTCATCTGTGGCTGAGCAACAGCTACTCTGACTGGCTGCAACTCTCCAAGGTTTCGGGCAGAGATTAATCTTTCCCAGCTGAACTGAGATCCTTTATCAGAAGATGCCACTGATCTGAACCTAGGCACATCTGCGTCTCCTGCAAAGTTGCAGAACCTGAAATAAACTCTCCACATCCTTTGCCTGAGAGTGGTGATAATCTTGATCCAGTGGGATCTGAAGTCAGGGGGGAAATCCCTAGTGGGAGTGGATGGGCCAAGCCCTTCTTTACTGGGGGCTTCAGTGGGTGCTGTAGAGTGCTGGTCCTTGAATGGAGTGTTGGGAATGTACAGGCAGATTATGCCAAGCCATCAGGTTCGGTTGACAGTATGCAGAACATAAATTTAAGCAAACTCTGGAGCATGATGGAAGACAGGAGGGCCTGGCATGATGTGGTCCATGGGGTCATGAAGAGTCAGACTCGACTGTGTAACTGAACAACAACATGCAGAACAAAGATGGGTAGCCAAGTGCACACTGCACCCATTCATAATGGCTTAATGCTTATTTTGACCTATAAAGCCCATCATGGTTTGAACTTAGGGACCAAACTATACATGCAAGTTGCATGACCCCCAGTCAATGCTTGGAGAGAGAGAATGGGCGCAAATATGCAGGCCTCCCCCCCACCTCCATGTGATCACTGATTGGTCGGTACTATGCCTACAGGAGGAAGAACCAGCCACCCATAAACTCCCTCCCTGTGATCAGAAGTGTTTGGAAAGCAGCATCTCTGATGACGTGGCAGGGGCCTTGGCTCAGTGGTAGAGCATATGCTTTGGATGCACAAAGTCCCAAGTTTGATCCCTGACATCTTCCATGAAAATCCTCTGGTATTAGGTGATGTGAAAGACCTCTACCTGGAGAGTCCCTGTTGGGCAGAGCAGGCAAAGCTGATCATGATGGACCAATGATCTGATGCAGTATAAGGCTGATTTATGTGTTCATGTGTATATTGTGCAGTGTTTCCTCTAAGCTGGTGTGAGCTAGCTCACAGCTTTTTAGCCTCCGGCTCACACATTTTTCTTAGCACAGAAAGGATGGCTCCAGAGCAAGCTAATTTATGCAGTAGCCAAATTGTTCACTCATAACTTTAATGCCAGCAGCTCACAAAGTAGATTTTTTGCTCACAAGACTCCTCAGCATAGAGGGAGCAGTTAGCCACTTTGAGTCTCCATTGGTGAAAAATGCAGAGAATAAATATCTAAATACACTCAAGTTTTCCCATGGAGTGAATATTTTTATCCTGTTCCTCAAACTCTGCAGTTTCTGACAAACTGCAAAATGAATGTAACTAGAGCCTAGCACTTTGTGCAGTACCCTGCGATGCCAGAAAATGGAACACCACATTGTCAATAGCTGTACACCTTACAGCATATCTTTTGGTACTGTATGCCTGTATTCTGATCTTCTGCAAGCAGATATTGGAACTGGGAGAAGCCCACAGCAGTCTGGTCCAATAAAACTCATTTGGCCCCTGACCTGGGTAGCCCAACCTAGCCCAGTCTCGTCAGATCTTGGGAGCTAAGCAGTACTTGGATGGGCAACCTCTAAGGAATACCAGAGTCATGATGCAGAGGCAGATGTCTCTTGCCTTAAAAACAAGTCTAGCTTGCCATCTAGTGGTACATAATGCTATAACAGCTAGAACTTCTGAATATCAGACAGTCTTAGGATCTCCTGGCTGTAGAGTGCCATACACTGCCATAGGATAATTATTAATTATTACTCATTTGGCAGATATGCAAAACACTTCTTTGTGAGGATCTCCAGTTAAAGGATCTGGCAGTAGGTGATGAGGAAGAGGAGGAAGAAGAAGAGGAAGAGGAGGAGTTGGAGTTGGATTTATACCCCACCCTTCACTCGGAGTCTCATAGAGGCTTACAAACTCCTTCCCTTCTCCTCCCCACAACAGACACCCTGTGAGGTAGGTGGGGCTGAGAGAGCTGTTTCAAGAACTGCTCTTGAGAGAATAGCTCTGAGCAGGGCTTTTTTTGTAGAAAAAGCCCAGCAGGAACTCATTAGCATAATAGGCCACATCCCCTGACAGCACAGCTCATTCGCATATTAGGGCACACTGCCATGTTGCCAGAAGTGTGGTCATCCAGCCACATCCACCTTTTGCTTCTTATTCTGTTTACCTTGTTTGCTGTCAGAACCCAGGGCTTTTTTTGGAGCAGGAACTCCTTTGTATGTTAGGCCACACGCCCCTAATGTAGCCAATCCTAATGTGTTCCTGATGTTGGGTGTGGCCTATTATGCTAATGAGTTCCTGCTGGGCGTGGCCAACTCGGGAGCCAGCCGGAACTCCACTCCTGTGCGTTCCTGCCCAAAAATAGCCCTGGCTCTGAGAAAACTGTGACTAACCCGGCTGGCTGCATGTGAGGGAGTGGGGAATCAAACTCAGTTCTCCCAGATTAGAATCCACACTCTTAACCACTACACCAAACTGGCTGTGCCTGAGAACCTGGAGAGCTGCTGAGTAGGCAATATTGACTTTGATCGACCAAGGGTCTGATTCACTATAAGGCAGCTTCATGTGTGATGGGGAGGAAGTGTACTTGTGCATTCTTCCTCCATCCATGGTCATGGTGCTGACAAGCTGGTGATCACATGAAAGTGAGCTATGGGGTCAGCATGCTTGTGCCAGCTCTTCCTCTCTGCTTGTTGCCTAAATGTGCTGAGGGGTGGTATGCTCGGGCGAGTGTCATTCAGTGATTGGAACTCTAAAAGTATTATTTAACCCTAAGAATCAGCCACAGGGGATGGGGTGGTGGCAGGGACCTGAACTATGAAACTGTCAATGGAGGCAGGTTACCATTCCTCCGTGCACCATTTCCCCATTAAAATGGTCCCCAGGGCTGCCTTAAAGACAAGATGGATACCTGCTTTTTTTCTTACTGGGGCTCAAAGCAGCCAGGAGGGTGGCATTTCTGATTGGCAATGTGATATGGAGGAAGTAAAGCCCTTCTCTAGGTACCATGCCCAGTCCTTTTTAGAGCCAAATGATGCATTTGGACTTCCAGTTGTTGATCACCAGCATCATGGAGACTGTTGGCCCCAAATCTTAGTTGGGCTTTGAGTCTCCCTTTTATCTTATGTTGATGACAGAATAATGGCAACACCATTCTGTTCCAAAGAGGACTAGCAAAAATGAGCAAAGTGCTGCTCTCCAGACCTGAAACTCTTTTCCAGAGCTTTGTTACAACCAAACAACTCTGATAAGGTAAAACTTTTGTTACTGCCAGAATGTGTGTTAGAAACATCCCAGGGACGATGCTGAAAGCAGCTTTTCTACAATAAAATGTTGCTAGTTTGGTGTAGAGGTTAAGTGCATGGACTCTAACCTGGGAGAACCGGGTTTGATTTCCCACTCTTCCACATGCAGCTGCTGGGTGACCTTGGGTCAGTCCCAGTTCTTTCAGAGCTGTTCTCTCAAGAGCAGTTCTCTCAAGAGCTCTCTCAGCCCCACTTACCTCGCGGGGTGTCTGATGTGGGGAGTAGGGATGTGCATTTGGCAATAGCCAAACCGAAAAAATACCCCCAAAATACCTTGTTGGGTTTTTTTGGGGTATCACATAAATGGAATACAGATCAGAGATCTGTATTTGGCTACCAATATAGCTGAACCCAAAAAAGCCAATATTATCCAGCTTTTTGGGGGGCTCATTTTACTATACCGAAAACAAGATCTCATTTAATCCTAACAGCCCGAGCCACCAGTCAGCTGTTGGGTTTAAATGCCTTTCTTTGCCTCCCCGATGTCTGGATTCCCTGCCTGATCTTCTCCAGGTGGAGCACCTGGAGAATATCAGACAGGGAACCCAGGCATGTCTACATGCCGGCCCATTGCTTCCCCAGCCAGCCTGCTGGGGTGGGTTGGCTGGGGAAGCAAAGGGCAGGCATGCAAACATGCCTCCTTCCTTCCCTGAGCCTCTCTACTTTTGTGGAGTCACTCTGGGGGGGGAGGGAAAGTGGAGGGGCATGTTTAAGTGCCTTTCTTTCACTCCTGGAAATCGGGGAGGGAAAGAAAGAAACATGCCTGAGCTCCCTGCCTGCCCTTCTTCAGCTACCCCAAGCCAGCTAGAGAAGGGAAGGCAGAGAGCCCAGGCTTTCCCTTGTCAATTTCACTCACAGTTGACTGGTGGGGAGTGAAGTTGCCAAGGAGATCTGTAGGGGCTACCAGAGGGAAAGAAGGCATTTTAACATGTCTCCTTTCCCTCTGGTGGTGTATATCAGACCTGAATACTGAATATTTCCTCAATCCGAATACTTTACCAGTATTGGACTAGGGAAATTCGGCATTTACCAATATTTTTTGGGTCTGGTTTACTTAAAGCTGAAAAATACTGCCTTTTTTTATTGCACATCCCTAGTGGGGAGAGGAAGGGAAGGAGATTGTAAATTGCTCTGAGACTCTGAGTGAAGGGTGGGGTATAAATCCAGCTCTCCTCCTCCTTCTCCTCCTCTTCTTCCTTCCCCTTATTCTTGGCTTTGGCTGCAATATACTGAAATACTTACCATGTAGATCTCTGCTGGCATGGATTACACTGGATCTACAGTTAATTGGCATTCAATTATTGGAACACTATTATCTGTAGACTATAGGTAGCTTTGTTGTTGTTTGGAATGCAGACCGCTTTCTTGTATTATTTGAGGTCATATTTGAGTCTCCCATGTGCCAGGCCTCCATGACAGCAAAGAGCCTCCATTCCTTAATAGTTTCTATGCATTAGGACCAGAGAGGGACATTACTTACTATCAGGGGGAGGATGCTGTCACCAACATCCTTATGGCTCCTGTAATGTATTTCCTCCCAGCATAAGGGTTTAAGAGCCAGGATAGCTGTGGCTCACTGGAAGGGCACACACATAGCCTGTAGAAAGTTTCCAGTTCAGTTCCAGGTATTCTCCAGTAATCGATCTCAGGCAACTTGGGAAAGACTTTCTCAGCCTGAATCCTTTGAGAGCAGCTGCCAGTCAGAGTAGGTAACACTGAATTAAAGGGACCGACAATATGAGGCTCAAGTCAAGGCAGCTTCCTCTGAGACAAAGAACTCCGATCTTTCTGCATGTGGCTATATTCATTTTCAATGTAATTAATATTATTTCATTTGAAATGTTGTCACTTACCTTGATCCTTAGTCATTTGGGAAATTGAAAAGGAACAGGCAATATGAAATTCCAGGCTAAGTGGTGCCACATATGGATTCCTTTTTAAGACCCCCCTTCCCCCAGTCCCCCAGAAGAAGCAAGACAGCTGTAAGAGCAGCTTACAATTTTTCGTTGCACAGACTACTGGAGGGGAAATTTCTGTCAGTCACCGGCTCTCAAGATAAAAATCAATACCTCATTAGTCACAGCCATAGCAACCAGCTTTTACTATTGAAGGTGACCTGCTAAGAGATCTTAAAAAAGGGGGGGAAGGAAATTGGCTTATATTCTATTTTCCTTCAGTCTGATGGGCACAATGTTTGAAAAGGCTTTGAATATAAAAGAAGTTACCACAGATGTATATTTTGTGAAAGTTTCACATAGACACAGGCATTTCGCCCTGATCTAAAGAATTCTTACTGGAGTAGGACTTCTGATGTAAGAGATTCCCCACTGAGAACATAAGAACAGCCATGCTGGACCAGACTGATGGCCCATCTACTCTAGCATCCTGTTTCACACAGTGGTCATCTAGACGCCCCTGGAAGTTCTATCAACAGGACACAAAGGCCAAAGATGATCCCTGCTGTTTTCCTCCAGAACTAGCATCCACAAGGTTATTACATTTGAAAATGGAACCATGTAGTCATCATGGCTAATTCCCACTGATGGACCAGTCATCCATAAAATTGTCTAACCCGCTTTTAAAATCCACCTAAGATTGTGGCATAAACAACACCCTGTGACAGTGAGAACCGCAAATTAATTAATCATGGACTGAAGAAGTACTTTGTTCTGTCTGTTCTGAATCTAGTGCCCATAAGCTTCACTGGTGCCTCAGAGCAGCAGGAGGAGGAGATTGGATTTAAACCTGACCCTTCACTACCCAAAGGAGTCTCTGTAAGCTGCTCTGAGCTCTCCTTTCCCTTCCCCTCCCCACAACAGACACCCTGTGAGGTAGGTGGGGCTAAGCGAGCTCTGAGAGAACTGTCCTTGAGAAAACAGCTCGGAAAGGACTTGTAACTGACCCAAGGTCACACCAGCAGTTACATGTGGAGGAGGACTGGAGAATCAAACCCGGTTCTCCTAGATTAGAATCCACACTCCTAAACACTACACCAAACTGTCAATGGCTTAGACACTTAGTTTCAGAATGAAAGTCAATAAGCACTGAGGCAACCCAGTTTTATGAGTTCCGAATTTAGCTATAGCAGTGCTGCAGGTGAAGGCCAAAGAGAAGCAGGCACAGTCCTTCACCAGTTATTTATTTTCTTATTGGCAACTCTCTCCCATGGCCTCAGGGCAGGAAATAGCATTCAGAGTAGAACAGACTGAATACAGAGAGAGGCTACAGAATTCAAACTTTAAACATAATACCTACACTTTAACACAGATTTGATGGTGGAAAGTGCCCTCAAGTCAGAGCTGACTTATGGCGACCCCTCATGGGGTTTTCAAGACAAGAGACTAATGGAGGTGGTTTGCTGTTGCCTGCCTCTGCATAGCAGCCCTGGACCCCTTTAGTGGTCTCCCATCCTAACATTTACCCTGTGGTTTCCCATCCAAGTACTAACTAATCTTGTGGTTTCCCATCCAAGTACTAACCAGGGCTTACCTACTAAAGTTTCCAAGATCTAATGATCCTGGGCCACCCAGGTCAGAGCAAATGCCATTTACTGTAAGTGCCATAAAGTCACAACCGATTAATGGTAATCCCAGCAAAGTGGTTTCAAGGCAATTGATAAGCAGAGGTGTTTTGCCATCGGCTTCCCCTGAAGAGCCTTCCTTGCTGGTCTCCCATACAAGTACTGATGCAGCTTAGCTGACAAGATCAGGCTACATGCTGCCTCCCTCCCCCTGCCATTTACCCAAGCTGCAATGGTCTTGGGAGCAGCTATTTGCCCTGTTGGGTGCCCTACCAGGACACACAAATTTCCCTATCAGGGCACACAGTGGCTCTGTTTCAAGTGAGGAAACAGCACAGGAGAGAGGAACCCTTAACTCCCCTCCTCCTTGTGCACTGCGGTCCTGATCCAAATAATTTTGCCTGACTGATGCAGCAGAGCATGTTCATTTACTCTTCTAATTGGATCGGAAACACCTGGCGTGCCCTTGATTTGGCTACATGGGAAGTGTGATTCAGTCCAGTTGTTTGGAGTATATGCACCAACATGCCATCAACTACCCAGGTGCAAGGCAACACATAGGCTCAGAGGCTGCAGTCCTATTCTCACTGACTTAAGAGAAGCCCCATTGAACTCGATGGAACTTACTTCCAAGTAAATATGCGCAGAATTGTGCCAAAAATGTAGCTGTTTGTATGCCATACCCACAATGTACTCCCACCAATCCAGTGAATTATGCATGTCCCAACAACAGCTGCCGTGTTGCGTGCCATCAGTTCTGCCGCAGACACAAAACCATGAAAAATCTTGCTCCTTTTGAGTTGGGAGCAAATCACCAGATAGGTGCTCAGCTGCGGAGGAAACAGTCATTGACAGCAGAGTAAGTTTGCTTTTCCAACACTTTTTTTCTTTTTCTTTTTTGCAAAGATTTCAGCATCAATAGATTTCGGGTAGGAAAAAGAAACACACTTGGCTCTTTGGAAAAGACTTTCCACTCTTTTTCGTTTGTCATCTTAATGTAACTGTCAGCTGTCAAAACAGCTACACTTCCAAGTTTCCATTTCTCTTAAAGCGACACTATCCTGCTATTATTACAACTTTGAACAGCTTCAGCAGTACATCTCATATAATGCTTTCCCTTGGACAATGGCATGACAAGAACTGAAAAATGATCTGTTGCAGCATAACCATGGATTTGCTAGCAATTTGGAATTAAATGGTTATTGGGGGGAAAGTGGTATGTATCTTTAGCATATGAAAAATATGATATTCATCATTTGAAGAAATCCTCACTTGAGCTCTCTGGCATGTTGCCATTTAATTTTTCAATAAATAATTCAAAGCTGTGCTTTAGATGGATGTTGGCACAAATGTAAGTTGGATGTAACAAATTGCCTGGAGGGTCAATTGATTATGGATGAGAAAGTGAAGTACAATCGGATAAAACAGATCACAGCATTACTTGTGGCAATTTCATCTCCCTTTCTATAAGGAGGAAGAAGAACAAATTCATTCAGTAATTGACACATGATTGAGATATGCCAGCACCTTATATACTGGCTCAATATCCTTAACGACCTCCGTAGGCATCTGGATCGAGGTGGCGTGGCGGCACTGTTGTTAGATCTGTCGGCTACGTCTGACACGGTCGACCACCAGTTGCTGGCCCACCGTGGGGATTCAGCGGCTTGCTCTTCAATGGTTTGCCTCTTTTCTCCAAGGTCGGGGACAAAGGGTGGCAATAGGGGACCAGCAGTCCCGGAGGTACCCTCTTGATGTGGGGTGCCTCAGGGGGCAGTGTTGTCCCTGAAGTTATTTAAAATCTACATGCGCCCCCTTGCCCAGATTGCCTGGAGTTGTGGGCTCAGGTCCCAATATGCAGATGACACCCAGCTCTATCTGATGTTGGGCAGCCAGTCAAAGTCCGCCCTGGATGACCTTCATCGGGCACTACAGGCTGTGGCTGGTTGGTTCAGACTGAGCCAGTTGAAACTAAACCCAGCAAAGACGGAGGTCCTGGGCCTGAGCTGGATCGGTTCGGGGTTGGGGTTCCCTCTCCCGACCTTCAATGGGGCGCCTCTGGTGCCAGTGCCGGAGGTTAGGAGTTTGGGTGTGCTCCTGGATTTCTCCTTAACGATGGAGGCCCAGGTGGCAGCCACTGCCAAGTCAGCCTTTTACCATCTCTGGCTGGCTCGGCAATTGGTCCCTTTCCTTGACTGTGATGACCTGGCCACAGTGATCCATGTGATGGTCACCTTGAGGCTGGACTACTGTAATGCTCTTTACATGGGGCTGCCTTTGTCACAAATCCAGAAGCTGCAGCTAGTACGGAATGCTGCAGCCAAGCTGTTGATGGGCCTCTCTAGGTGGGATCACATCTGGCCTGCACTGAAAGTGCTGCACTGGCTGTCAATGGCGTACCGGATCCACTTCAAAGTGCTGGTTCTTACCTTTAAAGCCCTATATGGCCAGGATCCGGCTTACCTAAGGGACCGCCTTTCCCCGCACGTTCCCCAAAGGGCACTATGGTCAGGGAATCAAAATCTCTTGGTAATTCAAGGCCCCAGGAATATCAAATTTGCTGCTACCAGGGCCAAGGCATTTTCGGTGGCGGCTCCCATGTGGTGGAATGAGCTCCCAGAGGAGATCTGGGCCCTGCGGGATCTTGCGCAGTTCCGCAGGGCCTGTAAGACGGAGCTCTTTCACCAGGTTTTTGAGTAGGAGCCACCGCCGCCACTATTCCATCATCGTTATCTTCCATCATTGCACCTCTACCACCATTTGTGTGGGTACCATCATGGTGTGAGACATCCCTGGATGAAGATGGGATGGCTGTGCTATTGGGTATGTTGCTGGTCTGGAATTAATAACTTTTTTCAGAACCCCATCTTGTAATTGATGATCCTGTGACATCTAGGGCACCGACACTTTAGTGTATTGTATTGTATTGTTTTATTCTGCTTTTACCTGTTTTAATTTTGGCATTTATGCCTCTTTGTTAGCCATCCTGAGCCTCAAGGAGGGCAGGATATAAATCCAAAAATAAATAAATAAAATAAAATAAATAAGGACTATGGATCAATGTGCAAGGGTAGTTCTGTGATTCCCAGGTATACCCATGTCCTCGTGACCACAGTATGGAAGGTGGAGGAGCCTTCCCTCCCATGCCGTTTTTGCATCCTCAAACTGCCCTGTGGATCCCTGATTGACTCCATGTGTGAAATCACAGAACATATGTAGTGGCATGTAAATTTTGCAATGGAATCCAAAACAGTGCCACAGTGTGGTTTGAGGGTGAGAAAACAGCACAAGGTGAGAAGACAGCATAAGGGGGGAAACAGCACAAGTAGCTGCTTTTCCCCATATGTCATATTTGCAAGAAGAAGAGGAAGCAGAAAATGACACGGATGAGTCTGGGAGGCACAAAATTCCCACTGAACACGTGAAGGGAAGTCCTTATGTCCTTCACTGACAAAGATTAGGAGGACTCTGGTAACACCTGAAGCATCTTATTCCGTTTGGAAAGAAGGGGAGAATTTTAATGGAAGAAGTTTTGCATTATAAATAACTTCCCAAACCGTTGCTTATGGAACAAGGGGCACTACTGCAAATCTAAAGTGATATTAATCCCATAATAGGTCTGTGGTTTATCTTTTCAATTTTTCTGCATACATTCTCATTAGGTTAAATGTTCTTCTTTTTTTCAGGTTTTTATGGTTCTAGAAAGTGCAAATGCTTCTTTATTTGTACTAAATGACTCAAAGGCCAGGGTCAGTTTCAATGCTGCTGTAATAATGGTGATTTTAGTGCTTAATGAAAAGCCACAATGTTCAGTATGCTTTGTCTAATGCTTGGTGATGTGAAAGCACAGAGGCATAGGATGAGTCCTGTATTTTTGTTCTGTGACTAATTTCACTGCCAACATGCTCATTAGCCTTGATTCTAGGTTACTGTATTGCCAAGAGAATTTTAAGGAAAGCACACAAAATGGGTGGCAAGCCAGAAAATCAAGCACCAATACACAAGAACTAATGCATAATTCATCTGTTACAGCAGCCACCAGAAGCAGAGAAGGAAGAGGTTTTTTAAAAAGCCAGCATTTGAACTCATTTACACTATTTAAGGTAAAGGTTTCCCTTGCTCGAAAGCTAGTTGAATCCGACTCTAGGGGGTGGTGCTCATCTCCGTTTCCAAGTTGAAGAGCCAGCGCTGTCCAAAGACATTTCTGTGGTCATGTGGCCAGCATGACTAAATGCTGAGGTGCACAGGATGCTGTTACCTTCACACCAAAGCGGTACCTATTTATTTGCATTTTCTTGCTTCCGAACTGTTAGGTTGGCAGGAGCTGGGGCCAGAGACGGGAGCTCACTCCGCCATGCAGCACTAGAGTCTCAAACTGCCAAACTACAGACCTTCCGGTCTGCAGCTCAGTATCTTAACCTCTGAGCCACCGTGGACATGGCCAATTCTTATGGCAGAGTTCTCATAAGTATAAAAGGTATTTTACCTTTTGTTTGCATTACATGATCTTCTTAACAGTGTCCTGGAGTTTCAGATTATCCAAAAGGGTTTTCTAAACTTCTTTATATTATACATTCTTTTATTAAGAATCTATTACATGTACATTAGCTATATCCTTTCATGCTGTGTTCATCTTCACTGTTCCTCCCCTTCAAATTTAAATTCATAGCTTGCCCTATCTTATAACAATGAATTTAAACCCATGTGATGTAGCCAACAAAATCAGTTTAAAATGTACTATTCATGATCCAACTGTGTATGCTCATGCAGCCACATCAGAGAATCACCAGTGGCACAAAATATGCTGTTTGGTGGAGAGGAGAGTGGAAGAAAGCCAATTTGGTGTAGTGGTTAAGAGTGGCGGACTCTAATCTGGAGAACTGGGTTCGTTTCCCTATTTCTCCACATGCAGCCTGCTGGGTGACCTTGGGTTAGGCACAGTTCTCTCAGAGCTGTTCTCTCTCAAGAGCTGATCTCTCAGTGGTCTCTCAGCGCCACCTATCTCACAGGGTGTCTTGTTGTGGGGAGAGGAAGGGAAGGAGATTGTACGCTGCTCTGAGACTCCGAGTAAAGGGTGGGGTATAAATCCTCCTCCTCCTCCTTCTCGCTTCCTCCGGCCTGGTACAGATGTTGACAGGGGTTACTCACATACAACCCTAACAAGTATACCAAGGGAAGAAAGTGCATGTGCAGGAACACCTTTTTGTGCATGGAGGCCTTCATCTAAGGAAGCGTATGGAAGCTTGCTTCCATAAGCACATATGCCCACCCCAAGCCACTGTGATGTAAAGGCTAGAGATCTGGATGAGGACCAAAGAGACCTGGATTCAAATGGTTGCTTGAAGCTCATTGGGCCACCCAGAGTCAGTCACTATTGCTCATGCTCACAGGGTTTTAGTGTGAATCAAACAGGGGTGATAAAACGCTCTTTAGCCTTGTGGAGGAGAATTGCCAGAAGGTCCGGAGAAAAATGTCCTGCCCATTTAATAGAGGTTTACTGTGTGGAAATGGGGAGCTGATGCTTTTCGTGGTATGGAGGTCAACAGGTAAATAACATCTGGTAAATAACATCATAAGAACACAAGAACATAAGAGAGAAGCCAATGTTGGATCAAGCCAATGGCCCATCCAGTCCAACACTCTGTCTCACGGTGGCCAAGAATGCCAGGTGCCATCAGGAGGTCCACCACTGGGGCTGCCATATTGCCATTAAGCCTCTCTTAAAGGGACAGAATATTTTGGATGAAGAATAGGATAAAAACATCACAAGGAGTTAGATGGGTGTAATGTATCCAGCAGAGAACATGTGCTCAGGACAGCCATGTGCTCTGAGTGGTTCCAACCGGTCCAACAGGCTGCCAGGCAAAGGGACTGTAGGCTCCTAGCTTCCTTCCTATTGTGGAGCAGGAGATAACTCAATCACTGTAAATAGCCCAATCACGGGGTGTGGTGTGTGTTGGGGTGTGGGTTCACTGGGGAATAAAAGCCGGCCTGCGAGCCGTCTTCTCTTGTCTTGTTCTTGAACTAATAAAATATGTGAGAGCTGAAATCACTCGTCAGTCTCAGTACTTTTCAATGGGGATGGTTGTCCAAGCTACTACAAACTGGCCATGCTATCGCTCGTATGCTTATAATAACACTTTTATGGCTTTCATTTGCACAACATCATAATGTGTTTCATCTTCATAACTCCCCTGTGAAATAATAGCTGTTACAGTGTCAATTGTAACCTGGCCTGCAAGAAAGTTTGAGTCCAGTGGCACCTTTAAGACCAACAAAGTTTAATTCTGGGTATAAATCGAATCTATACACATACACACATTCCTTCATAATTTGTGTTTGATAATACTCACAGTGCCATGCAACAGCCCATTTGGAAAATGCACGTGAATTAACCCACATGCGAGGGGGAAAACAGGTCTTTGTTACCTCTCAGGGAAGCGAGTGATCTTCATGAAGTGTGGAAGGATTTTGTTTGTCTTACAAAGAGTCAGAAAGAGGTTAAAGGACACGTATGTATTTCAAATGTCAAGCATATTTCAAGTTCAGGAAATGAAGCTGTCTGATTAAAAAAAAAACAAGGCCGTATGAAAATAACAACCAAAAAAATCTATGCCAGTTATATCATTACCTTTATTTAAAGGCCTGTATTTAATGCAGTATGAGGTAGAATTAACAAGCTCTTCAAAACAACAAAATACTGAACAGATGTCAGTTGCGGGAAATTACAGGGATCTTTTCCAAGTACAACAATACAAGAGCCACTATCTGTTTTACTATTTCTCCTTTCCATTTTATTAAAAATCTTCCCACTTGCAGTACAGCAACAGATTTGGTTGCAAACATCCTAACAGATGCTTCAAGTTCAGCCCCACTAATAAGAACAGATGAGCGGCAGAACTGGCTGCCTTGAGAAGCTGTAGAATGCAAATGCGATGGTCCCTTCTTGCCAGGGACAGTCCCTCTTTTCTGAGAACTCTCCTTGGTGAATCAGGGCAAGGCTAGATGATAGAGGTGATCAGTGTTCCCTCTAAGCTGAGTTAGTGTGAGCAAGCTCACAGTTTTTTAGCCTCCAGCTCACACATTTTTGTTTTAGTGCAGGAAGGATGGCTCCAGAGCAAACTGATTTATACAGCAGCCAAATCGCTCGGTCAAAACTTGAATGCCAGTAGCTCACAAAGTAGAATTTTTGCTCACAAGACTCCACAGCTTAGAGGGAGCATTGCATGTGACATGAGTCAATCGGGTGGAGGGGTCCATAACGCAACTTGCTGTCGCACATAATATTGGGCATCTAATGTTCCCAAGCCCTCCAGGGCCTGAATTGGCTCAGGAGCACATCCCTTGGGAAGAAGGTGCTTCAGCCTTCCCTCTGATGCTGTTCTCTCAAACTGAAATTGCTCTGTGGGGTGCTTGCCCTGCTGTGGGGCACCACATGCTGCAATAAGTACGTGTCGAGCCCCACAGTTGGGCCAAAAGGCTCCCTATTGTGGCTGTTTTGGCTTGGAAAAGCAGCACAGGAAGAAAGGCTGAAGCTCCTCTCCACCTCCGCACTCTCCAGAGTCCTTGGGAACTGTTGTGTCGTGGGTTCGACGCATTAGAAACCACGAAACAGAGTGATGCAAGGCATGGATGTTTACTGAACACAACAAGAACACAGGATACTGACCGAGTGGCCAACTATATAAAAAGTAGGGAGACACCCCTTGGTCCCATTGGTGGGTGTGAATTTCCCGCCATTGTTCCCATTGGTTCCCCTAAGTCTGAGTCAAGAGCCTAGTCCCTATTGTTTTCTGAGACTCAAGCTCCAGCTCTGTCACTGTTGCCCCATGGCAGACAGCGGACACAACAGCAACTTTAGTTCCCTGATGCTGCATGAGCCTGCAAGCCAGACTGGGGGGACCCTGACCCAACTCATGTCTAGTTTGGCTCTCAGGGTCCCTTGTTTGCCCCTAGTTTGGTGCAGTGGTTAGGAGCACAGACTTTAATCTGGGAGAACCGGGTTTGATTCCCCACACCTCCACATGCAGCTGCTGGTGTAACCTCAGGTCAGTCACAAGTTATTTCAGAGCTGTTCTCTCAAGAGCAGTCCCCGAAAGAGCTCTCTCAACCCCACCTACCTCACAGGGTGTCTGTTGTGGGCAAGGCAAGGGAAAGGAAATCGTAAGCCACTCTGAGACTCCTTCAAATAGTGAAGGGTGGGGTATAAATCCAATCTCCTCCTCCTCTTCCTCCTCCTCCTCCTCCTCCTCCTCCTCCTCCTCCTCCTCCTCTTCTTCTTCTTCTTCTTCTTCTTCTTCTTCTTCTTCTTCTTCTTCTTCTTCTTCTTCTTCTTCTTCTTCTTCTTCATTTCACCTTCAGAGGATGGCTAGAGTTGCTATGTGCCAATATGTGTGCATGATTCTGTGGGTAAAAGGAACAGAATATTGAAAATAATTTAAAATCAAATTACTTTCCCCATACAGAGTTTATCCCCCCTCAAATAGGTGTACCAGCAAACAGAAAGTTGCAACAGATAGTCTCTCTGAGTTCAATTAAGCAACTGATTCTTGCTGGCAAAAACTTCAAGGTAAGCCAAGTCCAATTTCTGCAACCATCCAAATGCTGGATTCTTCCAATATACTCTTCTTGCAAAAGGAACTCCATGCCAACAAATTGGGCAAAACAGAAACCAGGCTACAATCTGTAGCTTGACAGGCATAGTGATGGAAAGTGCTGTTAAGTTGCAGCCAACAGGGTGAACTCATAGGGTTTTTTCAAAGCAAAAGATGTTCAGAAGTGGTTTGGCATTGTCTGTCTCCGCGTAGTGACCCTGGACTTCCTTGGCGGTCTGCCATCCAAGTACTAACCAGGGCCGACTCTTATTAGCTTTGCAGGATGTTATGAGATCGGGCTAGCTCAGGCCATCCATGCCAGGGCCTCGGCAAGAATACCCCTGCAATAATAACACAATTGCAGCAATAATACTGAATTGTACTAAATTTAATCCTCCCTTTTTACTAAATAACCTTCCACATACATAATTTCCCAGTTACCTTATACAAAGGGAACCCAAAAGATCTTGTCCAGTTCCCCAGCAAGTGGCTTCTACTATCTTTGCTCACCTGCATTCACTGACTCCACCTGTGCTTTGGTTAACCGCCCACGGGGGGGTCAGTCTTCATGTTACAATTTTCTCATGTTTGTTGGGGAACATGACAAGGATGTTGCACCAAATGTGCAATGGGAGTTTTGTGCCTCCCAAATATACGCTGGTCCTTCTCTGCTTGCAACTGCAGTGTGTGGGGGGAAGACCCTTCAACGCCCCGTGCTGTTTTTGCCTTCTCAAGCTGCTTTGTGGCCATGTTGGTAGTGGAAAAGTGTCATCGAGTCACATATGGCAACTGCTCATGAGGTTTTCAAGGCAAGAGACATGCAGAGGTCGTTTGCTATTGTCTGCTTCCATGTAGCAGCCCTGGACTTCCTTGGTGGTATCCCACCCAGGTACGAATCAGTGCTGCTCCTGCTTAGCTTCTGAGATCAGATGAGATCAGCCAAGGCCATCCAGGTCAAGACGTGGCCTTCTTAGTAATGTGATTTTTGCAAGGAAGCCAATGGCAATTTGAGCATGTAAAAATGGTGCAGGAAGGGAAAGTCTCAAACTTATGCCAGGTAGTGTTCAAAGTCTAGGGCATCCTGCCATTGAGGTGGGAGTAACTGGAAAGGATAGCCAGTTCTAATATATAATATGCCTTTCCACATGTTTGATGAAGGCACGGAGTGGGAAGGAGCTACATTGTGCAAGCTATCTGTATTGAGGGGCAGGTAAAGGCATCAGGCCAAATGTGTGCATAGAGCACTACATGCATGGCAATGTATGCACATTGGTTCCACCCATGCAATTCAGAATTCTATAAAAACTGTACAGCCCCCAAACATGTGTACAGTTCAACACATGCATAAGGCTGCATGTATACTTTTAATGTAGTATCCCTGTTGTATGTAGACTTGAAAGAAGAACCCCAGTTGGAAGGGGGTTAGATTAGATGACCCTGATGGTACCTTCCAACTCTGAGATTAAATAAATAAATAAACTGAAAGTGTGTGGGCCACAAACAGAGTCAGCCTCCATAGTCAGATAAGAGGTCTGGCTCCCACAAGCCTGTTCCTTCCTCCATGAATTCACTGCACATGGCATAAACAGGACTGTGACCTCCATCTAAGTCAAGGGTTCTTACTCTCTTTTGTGCCAAGAACTTCTTCGGCAGTCTGGTGAAGTGTATGGGCTCCACAATCACATATGATCTAGCAGCAGGTCTAGTAACTACCATAATTTTGAAGTACTGATGAGCCTAAATGATGTTTCAAAATATCTGCAACAACTGCAATGTGATATGAAAATATCTGTGATTTTTATTGGTGACAAAGTCACAGGTATTGCTAATACTACTGTGCTTTGGTGCCTACATTCATAATTGAAGGAATTGCTAAATTTCAGTTAGAGATTAATCAAGATAAAGATGTAATTTTATTACCCATCCAAGTTCATGGACCTGGGGGTCTCTGAACCAGTGACCTAAGCAATGAAACAGGTTTCTGACCATGAAGATGCCCTCATCTGGGCAAAACGCTCTGCTTGGGAGGAAACCACCCACTTGAGCACTGAGGGAAGTATGATTTTGCCTTATGCTACTCTGGCAGCCCTTCTGTCTTGCCCACATGGGTGATTGGCGCCGTCAGAGATGGCAGGGTTGAACCTCTGCTGAACAAAGGGAGGGGGGGGGAAACTGGCTAGGATTGAAAGAACCCTGGAAATGGTTAGTATGTGCCTGAGTATCTGGGACTTTTGTTTCTCAGACATCAGAGAAATAGCAGCAGGGAAGGACAAAAACAGGCAACAGCCAATTTCTAAGCCCATTATTAATATATGATAGAAACGCCGACAATCCGATTCTTCAAAATGTCACAAAGCAAGATGAATTAGAAGGGCAGCTTCATATGAGACACAAAAAGTGAATCTTTCTCTCTGCCCCCCCCTTCCAATTTGGACAGAAAGTACAGAATTGTCTCAGAGGCACTGAGTAGTAACTCAAGGATCCTGAGATTGACATTCAGATCAATAATGCTGTCTACGATTGGAGCTTTCTGGTAATGCAAAACATTTCCTAGAACAAGGATCTTTAAAACCTGTTATCATCAATGAGGCACAGAGGCACAATTCTAATCTTGTCTTGGACCCCTGGCTATATTGATTGTATGTAAACACCATAATGGATCATGTGAAAATATGCTGAAAATTAAAGGGGCAAAGCTGCAGAAACACTGCCTATTGTATTCTTATCCCATCCTCCCTCCAAGGAGCTCAGATGGGTACCCATGGGATTGCATCCAGCAGTAGATGCCCACTAATAGATGTGGGAAGAGTCTAACCCCAAAGAATGGGCTTAGACTGGAGTAATACTGCTGTGTGCGAGTGACCCCAGACCCCTTGGCCCAAGGATTCACTGAGGCTGTGAGGCCCAAAGAGGCAACTCAACTCTCCACCTGAGGCTCGGAGTCAGAAGGAGGGGGAGGACCAAGCCGCGAGACCACCATGAAGCCAGGGAAAGACAGAGGCGGAGGGTGCTGAAGGAGAAGGTCGAGGCAGGAGCAGAGGGTGACAGGATGATCGAGTGGCTGGAAGAGGGAAAGGTCATCAAGCACCATGAGCATGCTGGCGGTAGCAGGGCCAGGAAGGGCAGTAGGGGCAGATGGGCCACCCACCCCACCCGATGCCAGGGTAGCAGGTGGGAGGAGGAGTGGGGCACAGATCTTGGGATTATGAGCCAGTCCAGCTCATTGGCCTCCCTTCAGCAAGGAGGAACAGGGATTGGGCCAGGAGGGGGAAGCTAGGCTGGAGGCAGGAGATTTAAGAGGAAGCAGATCAACTGGCTGGGGAGGAAGAACCTGTGACCCTATGCAATCCAGCAGGTTCCAGAGAGAAGGCTCTCCAGGGAGAGAGTCTGGGAGTGAGAGAGAGGGACCCGGACAGGCCTATAGCCAGGATTTTGTAATTCAGGGAGCTTTTAAATAAGTCAGGGGGCACTGACATCACAAAATAAAAAAATAAATAAAAATGTTAAAAACTCACTTTTGCAGCATTTGCACTCTGCTTGCCTACATGGGGAAGCAAGCCACACTTGGTGAAGGGGCAGTGGTGGGGAGTCCTTTGGGTGGCCCAGAGAGTTGGAAGTCCTTTGGGTGGCCCAGAGAGCTGGGGACCTGGGGGCTGGATGGAAGTCGGGGGGCCTTGGCGGGATTGCACCACTTGGGAACAGTGACCATAATGTCATTGAGTTTAACATTTGTACAGATAGGCAGTTGCCCAAAAAGACTGATGCAACCACTTTTAACTTTAAAAGGGGTAACTTCTCTGGTATGAGGGGACATGTGAGGAAGAAATTGAAAGGAAGAGTGGAGAAGGTCAAAACCATTGGGGAAGCTTGGAGACTATTTAAAAAGACAATCCTAGAAGCTCAGAAAAAATATATACCGCAGGTTAGGAAAGGTACAAATAGGTATAGAAAAAAGCCTGCATGGTTAACAAATAAAGTAATGGAAGCTGTAAAAGGTAAGAAGGATTCCTTTAAGCGGTGGAAAGCTAGTCTTAGTGAGGTTGATAAAAGGGAACACAGACTATGGCAAATAAAATGCAAGTCTGTGATCAGGCAAGCAAAAAGGGAATATGAGGAGCATATCGCAAAAAGCATAAAGACCAACAATAAAACTTTCTTCAAATACATTAGAAGTAGGAAGCCAGCCAGGGAGGCAGTGGGGCCCTTGGATGACCAAGGGGTAAAAGGAATAGTGAAGGATGATAGGGAAATGGCTGAGAAGCTGAGTGCATTTTTTGCCTCTGTCTTCACTGTGGAAGAGGAGAAGTGTTTGCCCACTCCAGAAGCACTGATTTCGGGAGGGGGTTTGAAAGACCTGAATCAGATTGCGGTGACAAGAGATGGACAATTTAAAAACTAATAAATTACCAGGCCCGGATGGCATTCATCTTTCAGAACTCAAATGTGAACTTGTGGATCTCCTGACAAAAATATGTAATCTTTCTTTAAAATCTGCCTCCATTCCTGAGGACTGGAAGGTAGCTAATGTCACTCCCATCTTTAAAAAGGGCTCCAGGGGAGATCCGGGAAATTACAGGCCAGTCAGTCTGACATCGATACCGGGTAAGTTGGTGGAAACTGTTATTAAGGAAAGAATTAGTAGGCACATTGATGAACAAAAACTATTGAGGCAGACTCAGCATGGGTTCTGTAAGGGAAGATCTTGTCTCACTAACCTGTTAGTGTTTTTTGAGAGAGTGAACAAACATGTGGACAAGGGGTACCCAATAGATATTATTTACCTTGACTTCCGGAAAGCTTTTGATACAGTTCCTCATCAAAGGCTCCTAAGGAAGCTCAATAGTCATGGGATAAAAGGACAAGTCCTCTTGTGGATCAAAAACTGACTTATAAATAGGAAACAGAGAGTGAGTATAAATGGGAAACTTTCTCAGTGGAGGGTGGTAAGCAGTGGGGTACCACAGGGATCAGTACTTGGTCCGATGCTTTTTAACTTGTTTATTAATGATTTGGAATTGGAAGTAAGCAGTGAAGTGGCTAAATTTGCAGATGACATGAAGTTGTTCCGGGTGGTGAAAACCAGGGAGGAATGTGAGGCACTCCAAAGGGATCTGTTGAGGATGGGTGAGTGGGTGTCAACGTGGCAAATGGGGTTCAATGTGGCCAAGTGCAAAGTGATGCACATTGGAGCCAAAAATCCTAAATATAAATACACGTTGATGGGGACTGAACTGGCAGAGACGGACAAAGAGAGAGATCTTGGAGTCGTAGTGGATAACTCGATGAAAATGTCTAGACAGTGTGTAGCTGCAATAAAGAAGGCCAACGCTATGCTGGGGATTATTAGGAAGGGAATTGAAAACAAATCAGCCAGTATCATCATGCCCCTGTATAAATCATTGGTGCAACCTCATTTGGAATACTGTGTACAGTTCTGGTCACCACATCTCAAAAAGGATATTATAGCATTGGAAAAAGTGCAGAGAAGGGCAACTAGAATGATAAAAGGGTTGGAACACCTTCCCTATGAAGAAAGGTTAAAATGCTTGGGGCTCTTTAGCTTGGAGAAACGACGGCTGAGAGGTGACATGATCGAGGTTTATAAGATTATGAATGGGATTGAGCAGGTTGAGAAAGAAGTACTTTTCTCCCTTTCTCACAATACAAGAACTCGTGGGCACTCTATGAAATTGCTGAGCAGTCGGGTTAGAACAGATAAAAGGAAATACTTCTTCACCCAAAGAGTGATTAACATATGGAATTCACTGCCACAGGAGGTGGTGGCAGCTGCAAGCATGGACAGTTTCAAGAGGGAATTAGATAAACATATGGAGCAGAAGTCCAGCAGTGGCTATTAGCCACAGGGTATAGATGGGAACTCTCAGTCTGGGGCAGGTGATGCACCCTATTCTTGGTGCTGGAGTGGGCAGCAGTGGGAGGGCTTCTGGTGCCCTGGCCCCACTGCTGGACCTCCTGATGGCACCTGGTATATTTTGGCCGCTGTGTGACAGAGTGTTGGACTAGATGGGCCATTGGCCTGATTCAATATTGGCTTCTCTTATGTTCTTATGTTCTTATGAAGTCAGGGGGCGAGGCCCCAAAATGCCCCACTGTAGCTATGGGCCTGGACCTGGATGATATTAAGCCCCTTCCTCTCACAAAGTTCTGAGGCCATGTCAGCTGGTTCCCTGGGAGAAACCAAGCCCTGGATAAGCCCAACCCTCCGCCCATGGACTCAGGGGAGCCGGAGCATGACAACTGTATTACATTGCACTGGTTCAGTGGTTAGATTAGGATGATACCAACTTTGTCAGAGTCTGGGAGTTACAGAAATACTCTCAGAAGCTTGAACAAAATGCCTGTAATCACTAGAATCATGAGTGTTGTTGCTACCAGCAAAGGAGGACCTCAGCTAGTTGTCAGGGGCAGAGTCAAGAAGGAGGCCAGAGTGTGTGGCAACAACCTTCTCTCTTCACATAACAAAATTGTTATGCCTGATTCTATTTAAAAGAAAACACCAATAACTGTATCTGTCCACATGGCAATAAGACATGGTGCATTCTTGACTGGCGTTTTTAGCCCAGAAGCGCCGATGTGGGGATTCAGGGGCTTGCCCTTCAATGGTTTGCCTCTTTTCTCCAAGCTCGGGGACAAAGGGTGGTGATAGGGGATCAGCAGTCCCGGAGACATCCCCTTGAGTGTGGGGTGCCTCAGGGGGCTGTGCTGTCCCCGATGTTGTTTAACATCTACATGCGCCCCCTTGCCCAGATTGCCCGGAGTTGTGGGCTTGGGTGTCATCAATATGCAGATGACACCCAGCTCTATCTGATGTTGGGCTGCCGGTCGGACTCTGCCCTGGATGACCTGCATCGGGCATTACAGGCTGTGGCTGGGTGGCTCAGACTGAGCCGGTTGAAACTAAACCCGGCAAAGACGGAGGTCCCAGGCCTGAGTTGGATCGGTTCAGGGTTGGGGCTCCCTCTCCCGACCTTCGATGGGGTGCCTTTGGTGCCAGCATCAGAGGTTAGGAGTTTGGGTGTGCTCTTGGACTCCTCTTTAATGATGGAGGCCCAGGTAGCAGGTTGGCCTTTTACCAACTTTGGTTGGCTCGGCAGTTGGTCCCTTTCCTTGACCGCGAGGACCTGGCCACTGTGATCCATGCGACGGTCACCTCGAGGCTAGACTACTGTAATGCTCTCTACTTAGGGCTGCCTTTGTCACAAATCCGGAAGCTGCAGCTAGTGCAGAATGTTGCAGCCAGGCTGCTGATGGGTCTTCCGGGAGGGATCACTTCCCGCCTATGCTGAAAGCGCTGCATTGGCTGCCAATAGAGTACTGGATCTGCTTCAAAGTGCTGGTTCTTACCTTTAAAGCCCTGTATGGCCAGGGTCCAGCTTACCTAAGGGACCGCCTTTCCCCATATTTTCCCCCAAGGGCACTTCAGTTGGGGAGCCAACATCTCCTGGAAATTCCAGGCCCCAGAGATGTTAAATTTGCTGCCATCACAGCCAAGGCATTTTCAGTGGCGGCTCCTACCTGGTGGAAGGAGCTCCCAGAGGAGATCCGGGCCCTGCAGGACCTTGTTCAGTTCCACAGGGCTTGTAAGACGGAGCTCTTCTGCTAAGCCTTTGAGTAGGAGCCCCCGCCACCACTATTCCACCATTGATAACCATGTGTCATTGCACCATTGCCACCACTAGGTGCGGGGCTATCCTGGAAGGAGAAGGATAACAGGTCACTGGTATGTTGCCGGGGATTAGGACCTGCCCCACTTTTAATTCCTGGCATTCATGCCCCATTGTTAGCCGCCCTGAGCCTTCAGGGAGGGCAGGATATAAATATAAATAAATAAATACAAATGGCTGATGCTTCAACTGAAATGACTCAGCATGCTAATATGTAAGCTTGCTGAACAGATATTCCAGTTGAAAGGCAGTTGCGTGCTGCCAAACAAGACCCCCAGATCTTATTATAGTGAATCCCAATGGTGGTTCTGTGGCCAATAGTTATGAGAGGGGGGAGGTGCCTGTTGGAATGTCAGTGCACAGTGGCATTTTTTTTTCTTCCTTTCAAGTTTAACAGCACACAAGCCGTATAAAAAAACAACAACAAAACCACACTTAAGAATTACAAACAACAGCAAAGAAGAGTTTATCCACATCAACAGTACAGGCTTTACAAAAGCCACTCAGAAACAGCCTTAAGGTATTGGTATCAGAAGTGGCTGAATATTTTGATAGCCATTCTACAAAGAAATTTCTCCCTGGCAACAGTGTGCTTGGAACAATAAAAGAAAACAAGCACTAACCAATCAACCACTGACAAGGAGCAATCACAAAAAAAATGTTATTCTGAAGGAATCCCAGTAAAACACCTCTTCATCTTTGCTGTAGGCAGCACATTACAATGTGCAAACATATACAACCATCTTAACTTAGGTATTGTCAGCATGCAAAGATAGGATAGGATGGCAATTACTGATTTTTCAGAAAGTCCTCAAAAAGTTTCCAGTGGTGCAGTGAAAAAATGCAGGGGAAATGCTGGTTCACCGAATAACTGCAAGCATAGACAGTCAACTCCGTTACAACTCATACGAATCACTCATAAATAACGTGTTCTTTTTAAAAATTCTGTCCTCCATTGTTCATCTATGCCAATCTGGTGCCGACATGTATGCCCACAGTCACCATTTCTGGTGCCTGTGAAGTGTTTTTAGGAAGTGGGTGGGCCAGGTAGGGCTTTTGCTCAGCAAGGCTTCTATTGGAGATTTGATAGGCTGTGCAGATTTTTTTTAAAAAGTTGCTTTGGCAGTAGCAGCAGCCACAGCACAAAGATCTACTTTGTGTTACTGAAATTAAATTATGGCAATCATTTTGTAGCTTAGGCCGCCTCCTGCAGCAGCCATTTTGTGGCATCCATTTAGTTGCTGCATCCAGTATGCTATGTTTGGTGTAGTGGTTAAGTGCACAGACCCGAATCTGGGAGAATCAGTTTTGAATCCCCACTCCTCCACTCACAGATGCTGGATGACCTTGGGAAAGCCATAGTTCTGTCAGAGGTGTTCTTGAAAAGAGCAGTTTCAGTCAGAGCTCTCTCAGCCCAACCTACCTCACAGGGTGTCTGTTGTGGGGAAGGGAAGGGAAAGGAGTTTGTAAGGCGCTCTGAGACTCCAAGTGAAGGGCGGGGTATAAATCCAATCTCCTCCTCCTCCTCCTCCTCCTCCTCCTCCTCCTCCTCCTCCTCCTCCTCCTCCTCCTCTTCTTCTTCTTCTTCTTCTTCTTCTTCTTCTTCTTCTTCTTCTTCTTCTTCTGTGTCAGAATTCCAAATGTGCCTACAGAGTTAAAAACGTTGGGGACCCCTGCTCTGTACAGTCCTTTGTAATGTTCATGGATGCTGAGCTATTTGAACTGGCAGCATCTTGCACGGGCACAGCTTTTTTATATATAAACATTTTTTATTTTTTTCAATAACAATAACAACAGTGTGTAATATTAACAATAAAAGAATTGTATACTATAATAAAGATAATGACAACAATAGTTCCAAATTTTCCAGGTGGTACAGCAAATCGAGTAGTATCCAAAATAAGTATTGAAAACTAAATAACTATCTGACCATCTATATATCTAATTTCCAAGTGGCCCCCGCGTGCGGATATCTAAATCCGCACATCGGGGGCACCTGGGGGGCAGGGAGATTTTCCTGTGCACGTGGGGCAGTCCCCACATGTGCAGAAAAATCTAAAAAGTGTTTAAAAGTCTAGGGGAGATATCAGAATCCCCAAAAAGTAAGAGCGTTCCCTGCGCATGCGCAGGGAACGCTCTGGGAACTCTGCGGCGGCTGGTGGCTAAAAGCTGCTCAGTCCTCGCCACCGGAGCCGGAGGGAGAGGAGAAAGCTGAAGGGGGGGAGGAGATCGGCGGGCCCGGCGGCTGGAAGCTGCTCGGGCCTCGCCTCCGGAGCCGGGGGGTGGGGGGAGGAGGAGGATCGCCAGAGCCGGGGGGGAGGAGGAGGATCACCGGAGCTGGGGGGGAGGAGATCAGTGGGCCCGGCGGCTGGAAGCCGCTCGGGCCTCACCTCCGAAGCCGGGGTGGGGGAGGAGGATCGCCGGAGCCGGGGGGAGATCGGCGGGCCCAGTGGCTGGAAGCCGCTCGGGCCTCACCTCCGAAGCCGGGGGTGGGTTGAGGAGGAGGATCGCCGGAGCCGGGGGGGGAGATCGGCGGGCCCGGCGGCTGGAAGCCGCTCGGGCCTCGCCTCCGGAGCCAGGGGGTGGGGGAAGGAGGGGGACATAGCTGGAGCCGGGGGGAGGAGATCGGCGGCGGCAGAGGAGGGTGACAGGAGCCGGGGGGGAGGGAGGAGATTGGCGGTGGCAGCAGAGGAGATTGCTAGGGCCGGGGGTGGGGAGGAGGTGATTGCTGGAGCGGGGGGGTGGGTGGAGGAGAGGACATCGCCAGAGCCTTCCCCGCGAATATCGCGGGTCCCTCTTCTTGTTTATACTATAATCTCATGAATTCATAACTGCTATGTGATTTAAAAGAGATCCTACTAACAGAGTTACAATCCAGTCATTCTAACACAGGCCACCATTTGCTAATAAAATCTTGGTATGCTGAGTGGGGGTCTAATTGTGTGATATTAGAAGAGATTTTATCCATTATGAAGTGGTCCCACACTCTGGCATACCATTGGTCAATTAGTGGGGGCCCTGCATCTTTCCATTTATGTGCTATTGTCGTTTTGGCAGCTGATATGTGCTGATATGTGCTATTGTCATTTTGGCAGCCAGTTTGGTGTAGTGGTTAAGTGTGCGGACTTTAATCTGGGAGAACCAGGTTTGATTCTCCACTCCTCCACTTGCACCTGCTGATGTGACCTTGGGTCAGTCACAAGCTCTGGCACAGCTGTTCCTGAAAGCGCAGTTTGTGTTAGAGTTCTCTAGAGTGCAAGCCATAGTTCTGTCAGAGCTGTCCTTGAAAAAGCAGTTCTCGAAACAGCTCTCTCAGCTCCACCTACCTCACAGGGTGTCTGTTGTGGGGAAGGGAAGAGAAAGGAGTTTGTAAGATGCTCTGAGACTCCAAGTGAAGGGCAGGGTATAAATCCAATCTCTTCTCTTCTTCTTTTTCTTCTTCTTGATATTACAGAAATCAGTGCTTTCCTAGAAGGCGTTATATTGACATCTTGCCAATAATTCAATAATATTACCTCTGGTTTTTCTGGTATTGTATCTGTAAGAGACTTTATATGGTACAGCACTTGTTTCCAGAAGTTCCTTAACACAGCACATTCCCACCAGCAATGTATATATGTACTTTGCTCACCACAGTTTTCCCAACAGTACGGAGAATAACTTTTATGTATATGGTGGAGTTGCATAGGAGTTAAATACCATCGTGTCATTAATTTGTGGTGTTGTCGTAGGATATTAACGGACTTCGTGGAACACGTCTAAAAGGACCATATGGATTCCGACTGTGTTTTGGTAAATGTGATATTACAATCTTTATGCCAAGATCTGGTGTAAGAAGGTAAGTCCAGGCTGTCTGGGTCCATTAAGATTTGGTAGATTTTAGAAATAAGGCCAGTATTTTCTGGATTATGTTGTAATAGCAGAGTTTCAAATTTTTTAAGTGGTCTTGAAAGACTTTGTTGAAGTAAGGGGGATTCTAAAAGATGCTTTAATTGAAAGTATTCAAACCAAGGGATTGAAGTATGGATTTTGTCTTTTAGTTGTCTTCTAGTTCTAGCATAGCAACATGAACCTTGATTGTTGTTTCTACTACTTACTGTTTTAATTATTTTAACTATTGTACTTGAGATTTTGTGCACCGCTTTTTAAGGGCATTTGACAGGCATTTGAGCTGTTTGTTGTTAACTGAACAGCCTGCGTTATCGGCTCTCATCTGATCATTGTATTCTAACATGGTTACATTCAATTATCAAGCATGTTCGATGTGAAATTCACGGGATTCCACTTGTCTTTTGATTAGGATTTAAACTATTGTTATGATCGTGTGGGTGATTTGAGGCTTTGATCTTAGGTTATGTGAATTCTGCTTTGGAAAGATTAATTTGGTAGAAGTATTTACACTGTGATGCTTTTTTTAATGCCCTCATTTAAAAAAAAAACAGATTCTTTTTTCTTGAATTTGATGTTATGCACCGCCTTGGAGGATTACAGTTTCAAAAGCTGGGGTAAAAATAAAGTGCATCAACTATTCAAATTCCCAAGAGCTACCTTGATATTCAGCCCTTTAATCCATCATTTTACTTATGGCTGTTCATCACAGCATAAGTGCTTTTCTTTTAAAGGCTATTCTTGCTCCTGTAAATGAGCCAACAGTGAAACTCCCACTGATTTCTGTTTGATGGATCAGGGAAGCTGAACTCCACATTCACCTATTCAGGTGTATTTGTGTTTGTTTTCCTCCTTCTATTCTGCTCCCCGATTATTATATTCCTGCCTTGACAGGAAATGTTTTTCAGAAGTGCCATCTACACATTTCTGTGGGTTCATTTATTTCCCATGCTCCATTACCACTTGCATCATAATCATGTGAGGGCCCCCCCCCCACTTTTCAAGCAGCAGAAAGCTCCATTTCTTAAAACATGATGTAGATCTACATAAGGAAATGTATTCTGGATATTTGCTTGAGTGACCAACTTCAACAGCATCATCTGCAGTTTTGTTGAATTGTGGGAAAATATGATATAGTTGACAGATCTTTTGGGGAAGGTTGGCTCTTGCCATAAGACTACAGCTTCAGTTTGGTATAGTGATCAAGAGCATGGGCTATGATCTGGGAGAACCGAGTTTGATTCCCCACTCTTCCACATGCAGCTGCTGGGTGACCTTGGGCAAGCCACAGTTCTCTGAGACCTGTTCTCTCATGAGCAGTTCTCTGAGAGCTCTCTCAGCCCCACCTACTTCACAGGGTGTCTGTTGTGGGGAGAGGAAGGGAAGGAGATTGTAAGCCACTTTGAGAATCCGAGTGAAGGGTGCAGTATAAATGCAATCTCCTCCTCCTCCTCCTCCTGCTCCTCCTCTTCTTCTAACTTTATGAGTGAGGGCCTATGAGACTCGTGGGGGGATCCCATCTTCCCTCATTGCCAAGCCCAGCACTACTCCATGCCCACCACTCACCTTGGAAGCCAGCCAGAGCAGCAGTGGTGTTCAGGAGACGCTCCAAGCCCAGAGTGTCTCCTGGCCAGGCCCAGATTGGTTCCCTGCATCCATCACCATCAGTTCTCCAGAATCAAGATAAGTACATTATCTGCATGTGCAAAGACAATGCTCCTTTATTTTGGAGGGGAAGAATTAACCCCACCCATTTTTTAAAAATTCAGATTTTCTGCAAATCGGGGGGGGGGTTCCCAAGTTTTCAGGAAAATCTGTTTAGTATCCATATCAATTGTCAAAAAGGTCTCTCTGCCCAAGCTGGACTAAAGACCCTTTCACCAAGAGGCTGGCTAGCTGCCAGTTACAAAAAGCATTCGAGGCACCTGTGCACCTTCAACGTAGGTAGGCTGCCACCAGTCCTTCTATGTCCCTCCAATCAGGAGCCAAAGGACAAACTCCTGACCTTCCCGGGATTACCTAGGGTGTCCTCCCTGTGAGGTTGGCTCACAGTAGGAAACCCACCAAAGTTACTATTATGGCAGTGGACTGCTAATTTTGGCACTAGATTTCTTATTGCAGCTGTAGAGACAAAGAACCATAGTTGAGTATTTAAAATATAATTTTATAAGGTGCAATGATTACTTAAAGTACTGTGAGGAAGAAAACAATAAAACTAAAGATTAAGGGACTAGCTAAACACTTTAAAACTTTGGTTTCCAGAAGACAAGTTCTGGGTCCAAAGCAACTTTTCTCTAGAGTCCCAAAAGCCAGGCTGGTTGGCTTCAGCAACAAAGCCTTAAGATGTCCAAAAGTGAGCAAGACAATGCCAACATGTCAGTATGACATGCAGGCACCATCAAGCCCCCTGAACAGGCTTCAACATAGAACACCAATCAGGGTTCAGGCAATATCCTATAGTTACAGAGAGGCCAATCAATAACAGGATGACTACATTGGTTCTCTGTCCATGTCAGAAGGGCAGTGGGGTGATCTGCAGCTCATTCCATCCTCATCTCTCACAGAGACTCGATGGAATGGAATGTTAATTGGAGAGCCAAAGGGGGAGAAGAACATCTTATCTTTGCAGGTGCAAGGTCTCTCCCAGCAGAACTGTGTGAAACTCTGGAGACACAGAAACAAGTAATTTCAACAAACACAGGCCGCAGCCAGAAAGAACTAACTTTGTAAATAGAACTCCATTTTGAATGAACCAAAGTTCTTGATACCAATCCATAGATTTAGATATCTGCAGAGGGGCTCCACATGGTGCTATTAGATAGATAAACTGGGAACACTAAATAACAAACCATGGAGGGGAGTATATGGCATGGTGTGACCTTTTTTGCCTACAAAGTTCAGATAAGGCAGAACTGGGAAACATACTGGGCTTGTCCAATAGGTCCAAAGCATTCTCTTCTTTGTAAAACAAATGTTTGCAATTTATCCAAGAATGTTTTCATTGAAACATCATGAACTGCAGCTAAAGGAGAAGGACTGACATGGGATGCCTTCCAAGAGGAACCGTGGCTCAGTGGCAGAGTATCTGTCTTGAATGCAGAAGTTCCCAGGCGTAGTCCCCATCATCTCCAGTTGAAAGGATCAGAAGGCTGGTGATATAAAAGGCATCTGTGTGAGACCTTGGAGAGCTGCTGCCAGTCAGAACAGACAGTGCTCAGCTTGATAGACCAAGGGTCTGACTCAGTATAAGGCAGCTTCGTGTAGTTAAACATCAAGATTAACCTCTGCTTCTGACAGACATAAACTTGACTTGTTGCCATGCTTGCCTGCTCCCCTCTCCTTCTCTCCTTCTCAGAAGCCCTGCATCCATGTTACAGTGAATGCACGTACATCTCATATGTGTGTATACATCTGTTTGTAAGAAGGAGCCAACATGCGTTCACTATGCAAATGAAACTGGGGAGCAGTACCTGTAGAAGTCTGGAGTTTAAACCACACATTCAGCTCTACAGTTGGATGTAACATGAGAATTACTCAACACATGTATAAAGAAATATCAAATTTAAACTGTGCACAGATGGTATGTATGTTCAATGTATGGGACTACAGAGTGACTGAAAGCTTCTTGGTTTCGGAAACCTTGAATTAGTCTTGGTTCTCTCATAAACCAGGATAATAAGCCTTGGTTTAGTTCCAGTTTCTTGGGAGAAAACAAACTCCAGTTTGGCATCTGCATATGGATGCGTATTCAAGGCTTGCAAAACCAGGTATTACAGTGCACAGAATGTTTGTGTGAATGTGGCCATACAGGGCCGGTCCCAGGTGTCTGGGCGCCCTAGGCAGGCCAGCTTGTGGCGCCCACCCCACTGGGGATGCCAACCTCCCGGTGGGGCCTGGAGACTGGGGGGTGGCCTAACCATGCCCCTTCCCTCCCAGCGCCGGCTTGCCTGGGCACTCCACAGCTGTGGGGCCCCCAGGCAAGCAAGGGAAGAGGAGGAGGTTTTTAACCCCCACCCCTTCCCTTCCAGCACCGGCTTTCCTGGGCATTCTGCAGCTGTGGGTGCCCAAGGAAAGCCAGGGAAGAGGCAGGGGGCGCAGCTTGGCGGGCAAGCCGGCCCTGTGGCCATATAATTTCCCCTCATTTTGGCTGATATGCAGACTCTTCTGTTTAAAAGTTCTAAACTATAACCCCCAAGGGGCACTCTCATAGAGAAGGATGGAAGAGCCCCATGAACATATCGGGCAGTTTGGATGGACCATCCTGGGCCAGCTCAGTTTAGTGGTTAAAAGTGGCGGACTGTGATCTGGAGAACCAGGTTTGATTCCCCACTCCTCCGCATGCAGCTGCTGGATGAGCTTGGAAGCCTGTCCGAGACTCCTTTAGGTAGTGAAGAGCAGGGTATAAAACCAACTCTCCTCCTCATCTGTCTTCTGATAACTGCAATGATGTCACTTATTTTGCCCACCAAATTTAGAAGCCAGAGATTATGTAATATTGGAAGAGAGATCAGGGTCATTCAGAGAACCCCAAAAATGCATGGGATATTTACTTACTTACTTACTTCATATATACCCCACTTTTCTCCTCAGTGGAAACCCAAAGCAGCTTACATCATTCTCCTCTCCTCCATTTTTCCTCACAACAACCCTGTGAGGAAAGTTAGGCTGAGAGTATGTGACATGGGCTGCGGTCACACACGCCAGTTGAAGTGGAGGGGGAATGAGGTTATTTTCTCTGGAGGAATTTGACACACATTTGTAAGATCACACATCCCTTTGTAGCTGTGAGCTCAGCCCGTCACTGTGTGATCAGACACAACAATGGATGAGTCTCTCTCTTTTTTTCACTGCTTGTTTCTCATGCACGTAAATGAGGAATCGCACCTCCGCAATGAGGGCTCCTGATGGGGTGTGCAATGATGCACATAACTGCGAAGTGGTGGGGGAGAAATGGCACCGAGCTGGGATGGAATTATCAAACCATCCCAACAGCATGAGAGCGTGCTTGTGCAATCAGACAAGGAAGTCTGTCCATGGCCTGTCAGAACCCATTAGAGCCAGACTTTCCCCTGCGTCTTTTAACTCTGCTTCTGTGGCGGAGCAGCACGGGTTGCCGATGACTGTGGGACACTTCCCAGATGTTGCTATCTGATCATGCCCTTTAGATCCATCAGGCATTCGCAGCTATGTTGGATCTAAAGGTAAGTGTGATCACAGCCTTGGTTACCCAGCAAGCTTCCCTGGCAAAGGGAGGATTGAAACTTTGGTCTGCCAGATCCTAATCTGATCCTCTAACCACATGTGCTAACTATCCATTGAAAAAGTAGTTGCAGAGCTTCAATGGTAGAAAGACTGAGAGAACAAATTGGTTAATTTGGTTAAACGAATCAAGAGAGACAGAGAACAAATTAAAGCTGCTCAAAAACCATACCTGTCTCTTTCCTACTGTAAGATGCCAGAGAGCTATAAAAAAGGACTGAGTGGAGAAAGGTGCATGTAGAGAGAGACACAGTCCCCCCTAGAAACACTGGGGAAATGTAGGAGGAAGAATACTGGAGCCTTGGGTTATATCGGTACCATCTTCACTCCCAAAAATTTTGGCTCACATTAAGCAAGAAATTGCAAGTAGATAAATAGGTACCACTTCAGTGGGAAGGTAACAGCGTTCCGTGCGCCTTGGTGTTTAGTCATGCCGGCCACATGACCACGGAAACGTCTTCGGACAGCGCTGGCTCTTCGGCTTTGAAACAGAGATGAGCACCGCAACCCTAGAGTCGGATTCGACTGGCTTTCGAGCAAGGGAACCTTTACCTTTACCTTTACCTATGTTGTGTAAGGTTAGAGTGTTGAACTGTGATCAGGGAGACCTTCCTTCGAATTCCCACTCTGCCAGCAAGCCTGATTTGTGACTCTGGGCCAGTCCCCATCTCTGTGCCTAGCCTGCATGACAAAATTGTTATGAGGATTAATGGGGGAATTAAGTCCCTAGCCATGAATTCCTTGGAGGAAGGATCAGTCAGTTTAAAAGGTAATTTTAACACATGGATGGGGCCCTGAAGAAAGACACGCCTGCTTCCCAAATGGGGGGAGCCATCAGAACAGCTGGCAAGATGAAAATTTAGATTTAATTCTGAATGACTGAGAGGAATTTGTGAAAAATCTGAAGGACTGATTGAAAAAAAAAAGACTCACATCATCAGCAGGTTTTAAAATACTGATTGTGCTTAGAACATTTCACGCCATCTATTGCTTTCGCTCATTTATCATCATGAGTCAGGAGACAATGATCTGACTGAGCAGAGATTTGAATCTGGGGAACAAAACTGAAATTAAATAGGCTTCTCTCAGTCCAACCACAGCAATTCACATTGAGGAACAAGCTTTAGAGGTGGATCTGCTGTACTCAGGGTACACAGAGGGAAACCCCCTGCCTCTGACTGGTATAACGATTATGGTGCGATGCTGGTAGGGTTGCCAAGTCTTACCTTGGCTTTAGTGGGGGGAGTCCTGGACGTGGCTGGGAGTCCTCTTGGGCATGCGCTTTGTATGTGCACTATGCTGACATCAGCCGGAAGTGACATCATCGCGTCAGGCACGTTGGGGGCGGGACCTCTATCATTCGATTGATAGAGCGTCGTCCTCCCTGAAATGTGCCTGATGCAATGACATCACCTCCGGGTGATGTCATCATGCCGGGCACATCTCTGCAGCCCAGCAATTTGGGGGTGGGTTTTCCCCCAGCAGCCTAATCCAGGCTGGTGGAGAACGAGGGGGGACTTGGCAACCCTAGATGCTGGGATCCAGGGAGGCTCAGGAGTTTAACACCATGGCCAGCTATGAAGCTCACTAGGTGACCTTCGGCTAGTCATGGTTTTTCAGTCTAACCTTCCTCATAGGGTGTTGTTGCTGTGAGGATAAAATAGAGGAAGTAAGAATGGTGTAAGACTCAGTGGTAGAGCATCTGCTTGGCACACAGAAGTCCCAAATTCAATCCCTGACACCTCCAGTTAAAATCCCCTGGTAATAGATGATGCAAAAGATTTTGGGCTTTTCTGCATTCTCATTTGCCTCACTTTGTAAGTTCCAGACTGATTCCGCAAAAGCAGTTCTTCCACCCTCGGTCTCCCGTTTCCCCTGGTTGTACTGCTCAATTTCCCACTATTTGCTTCATGGCCACATTTTGAGCCGCATCTCTCCCTGATTTCCTCTGTGTCATCTTGATCCTATGCTGGTCCTTTTAGGGTACACATACGGTGAGCATGTGGAAACTTTGTTAAACTATTTGTTTAACATAGTACACGATGGCAAACAAATAGTTTAACAAAGTTTCCAGGTGCTCGCTGTATGCGTACCCAAAAAGGACCAGCATATTGAGCAAGCAGGCGAAACCAACACTGGTGGCACAGGCTGATATAGTGCACAGCACAGTGGCAAATTGGAGCAGGGAAAGCCAATTTAACTGGACATCCACCACCTCAGTCAAAGGCCTGGTGGAACAACTCCATTTTGAAGGCCCTGCAGAACTGTCATAAGTCCAGCAAGGCCCTGATCTCACTTGGGAGAGTGTTCCACCAGGCCGGAACCAGAGCTGAAAAGGCTCTGGCTTTGGTTGAGGCTAAGAGGATGTCCTTGGGGCTGGGGATCACCAGAGGATGTTGTTCTGATGAGCACAAGGCTCTTCAGGGGACATTTGAGAGAGACAGTCCTGCAGATATGTTGGTCCCAGACTGCATATGGTCTTAAAGGATAATATTATAATCTTGAATCTGATCCAGTACTCAACTGGGAGCCAATTTAGCTGTACTGGCTGTACATGCGCCCATGAAGACGTCCCTGTCAGGAGGTGCGCTGCTTCATTTTGGACCAGCTAAAGACCACTTTTTCCATGGAGCGAATAATTTCATCCCATTCCTCAAGCACTGCAATCTCTGCCAAACTGCAGAATAACCATTAACTACAGCCTAGCACTTTGTGCAGCTTCCTGTGAGGCCACAAAACAGAATAGTGCATCGTCAACAACGGCACACCTTTTGGTGCTGCGTGCCTGTATTCTGATTTTCCGCAAGCAGCTATTGGAACAGGGAGAAGACCTCAGCAGTCTGGCCCTGTAAAACTCATTTGGCAGATTTTCAGAAACACTTCTTTGGGAGGATTTCCGCTCCAATGGGTTGCTTTTAAGTTTGCTCACGCATTGCATTAAGGATTTCATGGGGACATTGTTATCATGGCAAAGGATTTCTCCCTATTTTCATAGATGCTCACAGCTCTTACAGGTCTAACTTGATACGTTTTGCTGCCTCATTGTGTGTATTGCTTAAACAGAAATAGAAGAAATGCTGCTATTTCAATATCTTTTTAAAAGAGGTTACTCGCCAGTACTAACAAAATGAAACTCTACTAATACCTGATTGCCCTATCTCCACCATTGCCTCTACCACCAGTACCACCATAACTTTGATCACTAAAGGGCAGCATTTAACACAGTCTGCAGAAAATCAAACAGGTTTGCAACCAGCAAAGATACAAATTTAAATCCAGTTTCATAGGATTGTGGAATACCTACAGTCTGAAGGGAAACAAAAGCTACATGATGTGATCCCTTGCTGTACATGAGTACCCTGGAATATGAAAGAGGCATCTTCTCAGGGCCACACAATTCAGAGGTTCCCACCATGCCTGAAGAATTCTGGGATTTCACACAGAAAGTTGCCTGTTGGAATATGCAAGTTCTATAGTGCAGCCTTATGAAGAAGACCTAAACAGCTGAAGGGCCCGTGGTTAGCATAGCTAGATTAGGTACTGCCCACAATTTCAAGTTATGTCCTTGCTGTCTGTCTGTTATGTCCTTCACTGTAACACAAAACCAGGCAACCATAAAGAAACCATAGTGCTTACCATTGATCAGGCCTCCATGATGGGTAGGAAGGCAGCATGGAGAAGTGTCTTTGGAGAAGGCTAGAGTTCTACTTTAGAAGAATGCCTCAGTATAGATTCTATACCACTGCTCACAGTGTGGTTGCAATGTTTTCTCTGTGAGGAGAACCAGCCTTTGGAAAAAGTAGGGGACATATGCCCAAGGAAGAATGGACAAATTATGTCCTTGCTGTCTCCTGATTGGCTCTTCTGGAGATTTCCTGCTCCTGCAGAGCTTCCTTCTTCTTCTTCTTTTTCCTCCTTCAGCAGTTAGGTTAGACAGCAGTCTTCTATGTTCTATGACAGTTTGTTCTGCTTTAATAAACGTACTAATTCTGTTCTGCTTTAATAAACGTACTAATTCTTTTCTCTAAACAGTCAATGCTTCACTTCCTTTGCATATTTAAACTCTGCCAACACTGCTAACCTCCCAGTGACCATCTGGGGATCTCCCACGATTACAACTGATCTCCAGACAGCCAAGATAGTTCCCCTGGAGAAAATGGCTGCTTTGGAGGGTGGACTCTATGGCATGATAACCTTCTGAGGTCCCTCTCCTCCTCAAACCCCGCTCTCCCAAGGGTCCACCCCTCGCCCCCAAATCTCCAGGTATTTCCCAAACCAGAGCTGGCAACCCCATTCACACAATTTAGCCAGCTCTCAAAGAGATCTGAGAATGAGCACTAAAATCCTGTATGACCTTTCAAGAGATTTTTGACTGTGTTGCCAGTTCATGCAAAGATGCCTGGGGCCTATAACCGGGGTGGGGCGAGGGGGTACGCCTTCCTATCTGGAACTCATGCATTCTGTTTCTGAGACATTTCCATGTAAAGAATGAGACAGGAACATATCTGTGCAAAAAATATAATTGGCAGGTGTGGTCTCCTCAAAGCACTAATGGTCCAAATTCTGCCAACCCGAGAGGGCAATATTTCAAAATCACTTTTATACTTCGACTAATGTCTGGAATACCCGGGTTCAAATCCCCACTTGTGCCTAGGGATGCCAGTCCCCAGGTAGGGGCGGGGGATCCCCACTTTTCAGGGGCTTCTGCCTGCTGCCAGCCATCTGGCTGGTGGGGAAAGCCCCATCCCCAAGCCCCATCCCCAACAGCAGCCACCCACAGCCACCCCTCTCCCTCCCCTCCTACCAGATTTAAAGGATCCTGCAGCTGATCGATGGGATCATGTGGCTCCCCAATCAGCTGGAGGGCCCTTTAAATGTTGCAGGAAGGGAGGGAAAGGTGCGGCCACTGACCACACATCTGCATTCCAAGCGGCAAATTCGCCACTTGGGAGTCAGGCATGTGGGCCCCAGCTCTCCAAAAGCATTTAAAAGGACCCTTTAAATGCTTGAGGGGGTGGGCGCCTGAATTCCAAGTTGTGAGTTTGCTGCTTGGGATTCAGACGTGTGCCCATTGTGATGATGTCACTTCTGAGTGATGTCATCACATTGGGGACATCCCCGCCCCCTTCAGGAACACCTCCCAAAGTCTCCCACTGGGGAGGAGGCAGGACCTGGCAACCCTACTGGTGCCATAGAGGCTGACAAGGTGACCTTGGGCCAGTCAGACATCTCTCAGCCTAACCTACCTGGCAGGGTTGCTATTAGGACAAAATGGAGAGGAGGCAGGCCCGTAGCCAGGATTTTTTAGGTTGGGGGGCATTTTAATTTCTCAGGGGGCACCGGCTAGTTTAATTAAAGGCAATTTAAGTAACTCCCTCTGCCTCCCCCCCCAAATGGAGGCCGAAAAGTTTCAAGTGTGGTTATTTCAGGGGTGTGTGTGTGTGTTTTGTTTTGCTTTTTGTTATAGAGAGATTAGGCAACTGGTGCTCAAGATCTCCCAGAATCATTCCCTGCCATAACCCCCACCCCGCACGAGGCTGGCATCAGACACCCCTGTGCCCCTTCAAAACAGCCGGAGCCAGCGCTGACCTTCTCCAAGGAACTCTCCATGGCCAGAGGTTCCTTAGGCGGCTGCAGTGGATCAAGGTTTCCCTGCCGTCTCCTCAGAACACTTCCGCCTTCACCCCAGCCAGCTCCACATTGGCTGCTCTGACGAAGTACCCAGCAGCTGAAGGAGGAGGAGTGTCAGACTTTCACTTAGGAGACTGGAGAAGCCGAAACCATTGTGACCTTCCCAGCTCCCATAAGGAGCAGAAGAATGTACCAAAATGCACAGTGTGGGGTGTGTCTGTGAGAGACAAAGTTTTTAGTCCAGGCCAGGGGCACCTTTAAAACCAACAAAGTTTTAGGGTTGATAGGAAAGATTTAAAATAGCAGAAAGGATTTAAAATAGCAGATTGTGCGTCTTTCAAAGGGTGGCTGCAGTTGATTCTCTGACCTCCCCCCCGCCCTTCTTAGAAATGCAATGTTCCAAAGGTGCAGGAGGCATGGAGAGAGAGTGAGATGCAATGGCAGAGAAGAGATACAGAGCGGAGAGGAGGGGGGTACGAGGCTTGCAGCGGTGGCCAATGGGAGGAATAAGTCGGGGGCCTGCCCAGGGTAGTAAGTCGGGGGGCCCTGGCAGAAAGTCGGGGGGCCAGGCCCCAAAATGATTCGATGTAGCTACAGGCCTGAGAGGAGGAGAACACTGCAGAAGAAGAAGAGAGGAGAGAAGAGATTGGATTTATACCCCGCCCTTCACTACCCTCTGAAAAAAAATTATGACTGACCCTGGGTCACACCAGAAGCTGCATGTGGAGGAGTGGGGAATCAAACCCAGTTCTTCCAGATTAGAGTCCATGCTCTTAACCACTACACCAAACTTTGGGTTCCAAATGGGGAGAAAGGTGGGGTGCAGATGAATAAAATAAACAGAAATAGACTTAACAAGAAGATTCTTATTATTTGTTTTTGTATCCTGCCCTTCATCTAATGAACTCAGGAAGACATACATGGATCTTCCTCCTCCATTTTATCCTTACAGCAATCCTGAAAGATAGGTTAGGCTGACAGAGAATGGCTGGACCAAGGTCACCCAGAAAGCTTCATGGCAAGTGAGGATTTGGACCTGGGTCTCTCTGGTCCTAATGCCACACTGTAGCCATTACACCACACTAGGCAGCTCTGTTGTTTGTAAGGGAATCAGTGACCTTTCCATTGAAGCCATGCTGGAAATACAGCAGCTCCACCTGGTGGGGAAGGCAGGAGAGCCAGTTTGGTGTAGTGGTTAAGAGTGGTAGACTTTAATCTGGGAGAACTGAGTTTGATTCCCCACTCCAACACATGCAGCCAGCTGGGTGACTTTGGGTCCATCACAAGTTCTCTCAGAGCTGTTCTCTCGTGAGCAGTTCTCTCAGAGCTCTCTCAGCCCCACCTACCTGTTGTGGGGAGGGGAAGGGAAGGAGATTGTAAGCTGCTCTGAGACTCCGAGTGAAGGGTAGGGTATAAATCTTCTTCTTCTTCTTCTTCATCTTCCTCCTCCTCCTCCTCCTCCTCCTCCTCCTCCTCCCTCCCCCTCCTCTTCCTCCTCCTCCTCCATCCTGGCCCACATGGCATGGTTTGCATCAGCCCTGCCTCTGGAAGGAAGGGCCACCCAACCAACGGTACCTCAAACACATACTGTCCAAACCACCACACAAGTTGCCATGAACCAGAGTGGCTGTATCACAGGAGGGGTTTAGAGAACAATAATTCCAGATGATTCCTGCAAGCAAGCCAAATCACACATTGCACAGAAAGACATTCTAGCAAAACAAACTGCCTTTCCCTCCATTGTGCAGCTTGGCTCTGTTGCATGAATCATCTTAAAACATTGCCTGGTAAGCCCTTTTGCAAAGCAACCACTCTAGGTGGTGACATATTGTGGCCTGGATTGTATATCTCGTTTCCATTGGTGTTCTCTAAAACAGGAAGAATCATTTATGTTGGTTCTTAAGAGGCCAGTGTGTGCTAAATGACTTTCCTGCTCGGTATTCACAGCAGAATTAAATTGGTTAATATTTTACATCAAACGTTAAGTGCATCAGACCATTTTTGTGAACTATGACATGTGCCAGATTGTTCCAAATAGTGCCACGGTGTAGCATCACACAACATAATAATTCTGATCACTTTATCTTGATGGCTATCCTTGAAAATATCCTTTTATTTCACATACACCTGCAGGCACCCACAATGCATGAGTCTGTTTTGTAAGATGCAACATTTGGCCTGTGCACTAATGAATGTTTGATACACTTGAATGTAGCAGCTATAACACTTGTAACAGGATTAGAAATGCTAAATGAATCTTCACAATTTTAACTATTGTTATTGTTAAAACTCTAATGCAAATTGGAAAATGTTTAACAACGTTGTCCTGAGTGAAAATTCTGGTTTTCTTCACACAATGATAGTTTGGTCCTGATAGGATTGCCAGGTCCTCCCTGGCCACAAGCAGGTGTAGGGTTGCCAGTAGTGTTCCCTCTAAACTGCACTAGGGAGTCCAGGTGCACAGAATTTTAGCTGGTTGCTCAAGGATTGGAAACAATGGAGGATGGGGGCACCTACTTCTGGGGCCCATAGAATTAGACCTCATGGTCCAATCTTTTTGAAACTTGAGGGACAGGGTTTGAGGAGAGGCACCAGCAGCTATGCTTCCAATTTGATGCCTTTACGGCAAAAAAAGCCCTCCCAGAACACCAGATACCCCCAGATCGATTCTCCATTATAGCCTATGGGGCCAATTGACTATAATGGTCCTCATAGGCTATAATGGAGCAGGAAAAATGATTTTTTTTGCACATCCCTATTATGCTTTTCAGTATGATTTGTAGGCTGCCTTGAGTCACAGTAAAAGTGGGATATAAATGTTTGAATTAATAGTTTGGGCAGGTTGATAACATTTAAGCAATTTCCTGTTTATTAGGTTAGGCAGGGTTCTAACAGTGATTGTTCCACCTCTGTTACAGTTGACCTGCAAATTTGTCATATTTCACCAAAAAAACCCAAAGTAGACTGCAAAAGTCCCCCGTCCCCCCGGTGCTAGTATGTTTTCTAAGGCTCAGCACAGGGTGACAGTCTGAGGCCAGGTCTGCCAATATAGTGGAAAGGGGCAGGTAGACTTGTTCTCCGGAGGCCAGATATACCAATATAGTGGAAAGGGGCAGGTAGACCTGTTCTCTGGAGGCCTGGTCTACCCCCACAGAGGATAACATTTTCTGTAATGAAATTTGACTTGATTCTGTTTTCTATTATAATGTTTAAATTATTCTTAAAATATGGTTTAAAAGAATTCATTGAGATTTTTACAAGGTTATGGAAATAATCTTCTAAAATCTTATTTATGCGATAGTCAAATATAGACTCACTCAGAACTTTAATGTTACTAGCTGTTTTCGCTCATGATGTAGAATTTTTGCTCATGACACTGTGTAGCTTAGAGGGAATGTTGGTTGCCATGTCCCTTCTGCCAACTGGCAGGGGATGAGGGGGACTTATCAGGAGCAGGAGACAGGCCCAGGTGACGTCATCAGCAATGTGGCTTCGTCACTTCTGGCATGCACTGAAGTGATGTCATCATGCTGTGCCATCCCAGCAATGCTCCAGTATTTGGGGATAGAACTTTTTGATAAAAATGGCTTCTACCAGACAGTTTTTGCCCAAATACCAGAGTGTCACCTGATCACCTGAGTGATGGTGTCACTTCCAGTGTATGCTGGAAGTGACATCACCATGTAGCCAGAGATGTTGCCTGGGCCTCTTTTTCCTGGTAAGTCCCCTTGCCAGCCAGCTGATCAGCAGCAGGGGCCAGAGCCTGGCAGCAGGGAACCCCAACTCCACCAGGGGGACTGGCAACCCTATGAGTAATGGACTCTATATGGGGGTGTAGATAGCACCTGTTGCAAAGGGAGAATCTTACAAGTGGAAATTTCCTCAAAGATGGCTCATTTTCCTGACAAAATCTCTCAACAGCTGTTGCATATGTGATTATATGAACAATTTGATTACTTCCTCCAATAGAACAAATCTAAAGGATGTATGCAGCTGCAGTTCACACATTTTGGGATACTGCTGATTAATATGGAAATCACCAGTGGATCCAAGTTTCATTCTTCTTCGAATCTGAGATGTACCAGATTTCCACTACAGTTGAAGCTGTATGCTATGACCGGCTTTGTATCTGTAGCAGAATTACCGAGATTCAGGCAGTTAGAGGGTTTTTTGTAAATGTTCTGAATGAGGGTCTGATTCAGTTTTACTAGCTGTTTTTACTTCCTCTAGCAATCCTGCAAGCAAATTCAAATCCACTCCCCCAAAATCTTGCATTATTACTCAAGGTCAATATTCCATTGCATGCAAGTATAGCCAGATCAGGGCCTCCATCAAGGCCAGAACAGCTAAACTATGAAAATTACATCTATTGTCCTACATATAATATGTAGATGAGGTCTGAGATTCTGGAAATTGAATGTGTAACGCTATACTTGCTGTTAATTCTGCTGATGCCCAGACTTGTCTAAAAGCGAGCTAACCCTCTACTATTCTCTTTGTCTGAGTAAGAAGGAAATTGCTATGTAGAAAAGCCATTCTAGTTTAATTGTTGTTTGCAGGTAGAATCGGATTCACTGTGCTTGGCTCCAGTGGTGTTATTATCTAAGCTTATCTTAGTCTTTTGATACAGGGCGTGGTTCATGTTCCCTGGGGTAGCAAAACATTTCCATGGGCACCAGAGATCAAAGGAACGTCAACACTTTTAACAATGCTGCCACATAGTGGCTCATTAATTTCTCCTTTCATCTGCTGGCAGTAGATTGAGATCTCTTCTTTGGGTATTGCAGAGGAACTTAACTCAGCAGTCCTAGCAACTGGGGTGTAGTCCTGATTGCTGGGAAGGATAACAGAATGGCTCCCAGCAGGAATAACAAAAGACCCATCCCTTCAGTTAAGGATGAGTCCAAATTTTGCAAGCCCACCAATTGGACTGCCATTTCAGTTTTTTTTCTTCTGTGCATGAATCAAGCCAGCACACCTTTTGTTTGGAGACCAGTTTCGCTTTCCTTGCATTGAATTGTTTCCATTAAATGTGTGCATTCTGAAAATTATTTTTGTATTATTCTGCTGTTTTGACGGCATATAACATAAATTGCATGGAAAATGATGTAAAAGAAATGAATGAATCTGAAACAACAAAAACCGGGTGAAATGAAAAGACTCAGAAGAACAGCACATAAAACCAAAAAGAAACCAGAAGGACATCCGTAGTTTCAACGCACTACTGATATAACTGAATGGGCATGACCTACAGAAAAGGGAAATCTCAGACCTTGCATTAGACAGCTAACTCAAGAGATTTACAGGGACAGACACCAAAGCATCCAGAACACAAGCCATAGGGAGCTTTCCATGTATAGACTGGAAGTGGTGGAAGGGCCCAAATGAGTGTGGGCAGGCCTATGCAGAGAATCCCTACTGGCTGTACACTTAAACCAGTAATTCCAGAACTGTTGGGCTCACCATACTAGTGTACCCTGAGCAAACAACTTGTCTGTTGCAAGCAGATTGAGAAATACATAAAGGTCCCTATGATTCCATGTCTCTAATGACAGAGGAGGCTATTTGCGGCATTCCTGTCCGATTTATGGTTCTGGCCTTGTCTCCTTTCAAGAAGCCTCCATTGGGAATGATTAATTCTGCAGCACCTCTGCATAGGGAGATACTGGATGATCCAGACAAAGATATGGTGGGGAATTACCCATTGTCAGACAATGTTGTCCTTGGAGTCTCTTAGGGTTGCCAGCTCTGGGTTGGGAAATACCTGAAGATTTGGGGGAGGGGTTTTCCTGATGAGGGTGGGATTTGGTGAGGGAGGGACTTCAGTGGGGTATAATGCCACAAAGTCCACTTTCCAAAACAGGCATTTTCTCTAGAGAAACTTTTCTCTGTCACCTGGAGATGAGTTGTAATCCCAGGAGACCTCCAGTTACCACCTGAAGATTGGCAATCCTAGAGTCTTTCCATGAGTCACTGGTCTGCTGCCAGACAGCAGACATACCCTGATTAATGAATCATGTAGAATCAAGCATGCTTTCCATTTTAATTCTTAAAAAGTTACAGGAGGGCAGGCCCGGATGCACAGCATCCCCATCCATTTGCCAGGTACCTCCACCAATCACCTGGAGCAGGAGGGGTAAGGAGGAGGCCTTTCTGCCCTCGTCGATCATCTGAGTGGGCTTCTAGTTTCATTCTCACATCTCTTTGTCAGCTCTTGCATTTATGTGCCAGTTTGCTACTATCCATTGAGCTTACTGGCCACCTGATCCAATTTCACCTCTGCATATGCATCTTGGCTCTGAGTGGCCCTCCTAATGGCTGCCCCCACCCTCTTTTTGACAATTTTAAGCTAACTATAAAGAGTCACAATTGTCAACAAGGGAGTGCAAAGAACCATTAAATAAAGACAGCAGTACTTAAGGCCTATTCCACTACCCACCGTATAGATAACAGCTCATCTCTCCACTGTGCTAAGGTGCCCCATTAACAAAAAACATGCACCCTGATCAAAAAATTTCTGGGTACGGCCCTGCAGGAGGGTAACTGTTGGTCTGTGTTCAAGGTGCTGCGGGGTTAAATCTAGGCATTCTGAAAAAATTACCTTAGGTGTCAGAACAGGTCTGCTGCCAATTAGAAGACACACCCTGATTAAGGAACAATGGAGAAACGAAGTATTCCTCATTCTAAAAGCAAACTATTGGGACTTTTGAGTGAATTAAGTGCACTTTTCACTTTTAATTCTGAAAAAAAGGTGTGCCCTCAGAACTTTGAGCAACACTGCCTTAAACTCAGATCCTTTTGACAAATGGAACACAATTTAAAAAGAAATAAAGTGTTAGTACTCCGGCCTGTGCCTTTGGGAAAGGCAGCTAAGCTTGAAAGCAATGGTGCCTTCCCAGTGAATTGTATTCTAAATGCTTTTGCATTACTCCTTTTGACAACGCTGGATGATTTAGCTCTTAAATACTGTTCGGCTCGATCCTGTCCTCCTCCAATGGCCAATAGTAGAAATCTATACTTGGCATAATGTCAGACTTCTACCAATGCACTAATAAAAATCCTTCACTATTGTAGCACATTTCAGTGCGCACTATGAATAGCATGGCAGCTGGCATTCCTTCTTTGGTTATCAGTCTGTTACACTCTGGGAAGCCAATGAAATCCCACCCAATGATATCTGACATTAGTTCTGTTTGGATTTATATGAAGCCAGATTGGAACGCTGAAAGCTCCTTTTCATTTATCTGTATTAAACTGCAATTAACTCTGCAGATGCAGCTGAATGTACTAGTGTATAGGAAAGGAAGGGGTCCCCCCCACCCCCGCCCCAGGACCCGATGCAATTTATGAAAGATGCAAGTGTATTTCAGCCATTCGCCTTTTAACCCGTGTACCCATTGAGAGCCTCTCAGCAAACTTTTGGTTGCTGTTCTGTCATTTTACCAACTATCGGCTTCTTGGTGAGGTCCTACCCTTTTTTTAGTTCTCTGTTCTCTGCAGAGTCTCCTCAAGGAGGTACAGAAAGCTCCTTTGCTGCCCATGTTCAATGAGACTGCAACCACACACGGTGCTACCCTGTGTGGACAAACAAGTCCAGTTGCAAACAGCTGCTGTAGCACAACCATAGTGTGATATCCAAGAATAGGAGAGTGCAACCCTAGTTATCCAAGAGCAGGGGTCTTTTTGTAGAAAAACAGCTGCAGGAGCTCATTAGCATATGGTATGCTAATGAGCTATTAGGCTATTAGCATATGCCACACCCCCTGACATCACCGGAAGTGATGTGGAAGCAGAGGGGAAGCAAAAGGGGGAAGCATCTTCAAAAGCCTCCTTCCCTTCCCCAGCTGGTCTGGGTGGGGGAGCTAAGAGAGAAGGGGTTTAAAGTTTAAACTCCTTCTCATGAGAGTTGGGCCACAGAAGGAGGAAAGAGGGAAGGAAAGAAAGAGAGTAGAGAGAAGGAAAGAAGGAAGGAAAGAGGGAAAGAAAGAGAGGGAAGAAGGAGGGAAACAGGGAAAGGAGGAAAAAAGAGAAGAGAAGAAGGTGGGAAAGAAAGAAAGAAAGAAAGAAAGAAAGAAAGAAAGAAAGAAAGAAAGAAAGAAAGAAAGAAAGAAAGAAAGAAAGAAAGAAAGAAAGAAAGAAAGAAAGAAAGAAGAGAAGAGAAGAGAAGAATGAGGGAAAGAGGAAAAAGAAAGAAGGAAAGGAGGGAATGAAAGAAATTCAGTGGCAATTCAGCCCCATTATACCCTATGGGCCATTGAAGTCAATGGTGAAAACATAGGGTATATTCTGGGGCTGGAGGGGAGGGGTTTGAGGGAGAGGCTCCAAGATCTACAGGATAGCTGATGGATCCTCTCCCCAAGATACCCACCAAGTTTCAAGAACATTGGACCAGGGGGTCCAATTCTATGGGCCCCAAACAGGTTGCCCCATTTCCTCCATTGTTCTCTATGGTGGGAAAAAAAGTTATTTTTTCCCCACCATAGAGAACAATGGACGGAATAGGGGCAACCTGTTTAGGGGCTCATAGAATTGGACCCCCTGGTCCAATGTTCTTGAAACTTGGTGGGTATCTTGGGGAGAGGCTCCATCAGCTATCCTGTGAGTTTGGAGCCTCTCCCTCAAACCCCCTCCCCTACAGCTCCTAGAATATACCCTATGTTTTCACCACTGACTTCAATGGCCCATAGGATATAATGGAGCTGAAATTGCCATTTGGCTGCCTGAAAGATTATCCGGGACGCCGGCTGGGGGCGGGGCTTGGCTCCTGAGTTCCCGGAGCTGTGCTCCGGTGCGCTCCCCCCCGAAAAGACCCCTGTCCAAGAGGGTTCTACTCATCATTTAATTCCTTTTGTGTATTCTTTTATTTTTTTGGCAACAGTTTCGTCTCTGCTTTTGTGCTGTTGGTAACCTAGATCAATTGATACAGTGCACACATGTTGTACAGTTTCTATATGCATTTTGTACAGCATTTATATGTACCACGCCTGCCATTTATATGTAAAATATATGCACAGTGCTGATTTATTGATGGACAATTAAAAATGCATGCATTTCAATGGGAGAAAATTCAGTGCAGAACAGCAAACACTGTGCAAAAATAAAGACTTACGAATTTGCTCAGTTGAGAAACAAAATTAAAATGGAGGGGGGGTTATTTTGAAAGAGCAAGGGCTTTTCTGCATTTTCATTTTCCTCACTTTGTTCCTGTTGCTTTGGACATGTTTTCTGTCCTGTGCATGCTTTGCTCCCTCGAGTGGTTGATTTGATATTACATCATTTTATTTTATGCCAGTCATAAAGCAATGTAATATCAAATCGACCAGCTGAAGGAGCAAAACACCTGCAAAACAGGAGAAAACAAACAAACCCTGAAGTAACAGGAACACATAAGCAAGGAAAATGAGAATGTGGGAAAGCCCCAGGGGTGAGAAATGTGAAACTGTCCCTGTTTCCAAGCTTGATGTCTGCTAATAGAAGAGAGCGTAAAAGGCCATAAATTGTCTCCTTGTTTGCACTGCCCTCTATGTCCTATGAATAACCATGTTATTTACGAGACAGGCTGCCTACACTTGAGATCAATGCATGTAGAGGAGGAGCAGGTATGAGAATTCCGACTTTGCCCCACTTATGTGTGAACACCAGCTTGGAAGCATGATGTAGGTACACAGAAAGTAGGCATTCCCTGTCATTAGGAATGTTGCCTTTTCAAACATTCCTTATCACATGGATGGAGCTTTCATGTACTTCAATAATACACTCTCAATGCATTATAGCAATCATCTGCAACTGGTTTTTCCTATTTCACTCAGTTGCAAACAACTGCTACAGTGCACTAAGAGTGCATTATCCAACAATGTGTGAAAGCAGTCATAGACTTACTCATGTGCCTATAGTTGCGAGCTCACAGTCTAGGGGACAGAACACTTGTTCGAACTCCCCTCTAAGAGCATCGATTTCAGTGCATGTGATGTTTATGTAGAGGGCTCCAGCTTTTGGGAAAAGGCAACCACAGAGGCACAAAAGAACCAACAGTTGCTATGCTGCAATTTTGTGTGTGTGCCTGCTACAGTCAGGTTCCAGCATTAGTGCCACAAGGCTTTACCTTTTCCCAAATGCAAGACCCCCTTCTTGGGCTGCTTATTAGATGGGGCCATTTGAAACAAGAGAAGCTTTCCTGGCGATACCTACATGGCATTCAAGTGCTATAAAACTTTCCCACAGCCTACTTCTCCCCAGGAAGCCTCAGATCCCATTCCAGAGGTTTAGAACTGCCAGCTCCACAAATATATGGCTGATGTTAAAACCCCTCCAGATCCTCCCAGTGTGCTAAACTTAAAGGCGTTACCTCATTCATTGCCTGGCTTGCTATGGCTTCAGAACTGTGGAGCAGCTCTTTCAAGCCCACTGTTAAAGGGGGGAAATGGGAGTGCCGGCCATGATACCTTCATCTCCAGAGGGCTATACAGGTTGTGCGTGTCAGTTCTTTATAAGTACACATTCTGACATTCGATTCCATCTAATAAATTAATGTTATTATTGTACAAAGCTCAAGGTTGTGGGGTTTTTTTTTCTCCTCATAACACCATGTTATGAGGTGTTTTTCCTGGATGTTAATCCCTTGGTTTTGAAATAGGGCATCACAAGGGAAAACCCTTATGTGGTAACTAAAACCTATGTTACATATCTCTATTAGCTGAACCACTTGCTAAGAAAATGTATAGATTTGATGTGCAGTTCATTTTCCAGCAGTAGCTTTGGCTAAGGATGCCAGCCCTGAATTGAGAAGCTCCTGGAAATTTTGGGGTGGAGCCTGGGGAGGCCAGAGTTTGGGGAGGGGAGAGACCTCATTGGGGTATAATGTTGAGTCAACCCTTCAAAGCAGCCATTTTCTCCAGGGAAACTGATCTCTGTAGTCTATGTTTGCCAGGCTTCCATTGAAGGTGGGGGACCACCTGCCCTCAGGCCCTGCTGCCACCATCAATCAGCTGGCCAGCAGGGGAACTTACCAGGAGGAGGAGGAAGGCCCAGGCTACGTTGCCGGCATGTTCCAGAAGTGACATCAGCATGTCAGCTATATTACAGCAATGGTTCGATATTTGGGCAAAACCTCTCTGGTAGAAGCCATTTTTACCATAGAGTTTTGGCCGGCCCAAATACCAGAATACTGCCATGATGTCACAACTTAATGGTATCACTTCTGGAACATGCCAGAAGTTAGGTCACCACATCTCCAGCAATGTAGCCTGGGCCTCCCTCCGCTGGCCAGGAGGGGCTTCACAACCCTACTGTCGTCTGGATATCAGTTTTAATTCCAGGAGATCTCCAGGTCCCACCTGGAGGCTGGCAATGCTAAGCCTTGTAATCAATGGCTCGAGACGGAAAGGCCACATTAGCCCATTGTGACGTGGGAGAATTTTCACAAAATAAAAGCAAATGAAGATATGTTTTTAAAAAGTTACATGAAGAGAATAAAAATTAAACTTTAATTAAACTGCAAGGTGCTCTAATGGTTCTTTTTAAAGTTCTAGGTCAGAGCCATTAACCTTGCCTCTGTACCTGCTTTCCATTGCCTTCCCCCCCCCTGTCTAAAGACACAGAGCTCATAAGGGGTAGTGAAACTCGAACAGGTGGCTTTGCCAGACTCTCTAGCATCCCATAGATGAAAATAGCAACATGCAGGTAACACCCTCGTTCTCATATCAAGGGTCACTGCCCAAGACCCCAGGGCTGTCTGGTGGTATACTCTGATCTGCTCCACCTGCCCTGGGCCATATTCATTTGCTGCATAATAGCCTACACTCTGCTGATTTAAGGGCCAATAAAGCTACTGTGGTAAATATACATGAGAATAACCTAATTTTCTTATAATATATTACTAACCACAAAGCAGATCTGAGCAGCCTGCAGAATGACTGGTTGTGCACTTCACAGTGCCTTCATGCTCATGCATCTGTGTCTTCATGCATATGCAGTGAAGTCATCCATTCCCCGATCAGGGATTTAATTTCTGAAGATCAGAAGGGGGAAGTTGAACTCTGAAGAACCTGATTCCTAGCAACTCACACTTACAACTTCATAAGGTGTCCTGAAGAGGCAAATTCAGGGGGAAAGTCCAGAAAGCAACTTGCCAGAGACAGGAATCAAGAAACATAACCACCTATGGTAATTAGGGACAGTTATTTATTTATATATTTATATTCCACTTTTCTCCTCAATGGGGAACTAAAGTGGCTTACAGGGTTCTTCTCCATTTTATACTCACTCCCGCCCCTGGTGTGGTAGGTTAGGCTGAGAGCATGTGACTGGCCCAGAGCATGTGACTGGCCCATCCAGAAAGCTCTTTATGCTTTGTGAAATCTACAGGAAAACACATACTTGGTTGGGCAGACACACATGACTGGTTAGTGAACCAACCCCTATTTTTTTTTTAAAAAAAAGTATGCCTGTATCCACCCCAAGCATTTTGAAACCAATCTGCTCCCATTCTCTCCCTCTCTGACCCCTTTCACATTACCACTCTAAACCGAGTAAAGCTACACAGGGACAAGGGTTTCATATGAAAATTCCAGCAAATTTTCTCTCATTAATGAATCGTCTCAGAAGCGCGAGTCATTTCAAACAGTGCCACTTTCCCCCCTTGCCCTTTTTCGTGGTGCGATCTTCCTTCAACAAGGGCAAAGCGGGGAAGCAGCATTGCAGGAAGCTCTGTGGACATTTTAAACAGCACAGCACAGCAATTCAGAAGTGCAATGAAGGGGTTGGAAAAAAGCAGTTTCCCTCAAAAATGGCTCAACCACACTTTGCAAACTGAACGCAAGCGGCTTTGTATGAAAAGGTAAATAAAATCCATTAGCAGCTGGTTACTAAAATGGGTCTGTCTGAAATTGGAAAAAAAATATCTATCAGCAACCAGCTACTAAAATGGGATACAAAGGCTGTTTGAAAGGGGCATTCTCTCTCTCTCTCTCTCTCTCTCTCTCTCTCTCTCTCTCTCTCTCTCTCTCTCTCTCTCTCTCTCGCCCCTCAGCTTCTCTAGTGACAGCAATTTGTAGAGAACCTTAGGACTCAAAACTCCTGGCAAATCTTCCCCTTAGTAAGGGGCATAATTTCAAGGTATTGATAGTGCAGAACTGTTTGTTTCTTTTTTTCTACACCATCAGAGCCCCTGCTGAGCAGTTAAAATGGTGGGTTTATTTGTCCTTTAATTCTATTTCCTTCAAAGTACAAACAGAATTTCAGAAAGAAGGATAATAAACAACATCCTCTGCATAAGTAATAGGCATTGTCTATCAGAGAAGAGGCACTGTGCTTTCAAAGCTAGAGAACTGCTGTTCAGACCTTCCATTCATCTCTCAGAAAGGATATTTGGCTCGGGCGTTTCATAAAATCTGTTTCTACATGGAAAGAAATAGGGAGGACATTTTTACAATATTTTACTGTTTACAGTTAACCAATTTGGAAGTATTTTATGGAGTAGCAGCAAATGATCTAAATAAATAATAGGTATAGAAATGTTTTTCAGATCAAATGTGCACTAAAAGAAATTCCACCAACCCTTATGATTACAATAATGAAGCCAAAATTATAGAAGCCAATTTTCTAGAGCGAGGATACCCTCATGACATAGTGACAGAGGCTAAAAGAAGAACAGCACATACTGATAGGAAGACTCTGCTCCAGGATAAATGTATTCAAAGAGTTATGGGTATGTATTTTACTCTTGATTTTTCACAAATAACCAAACAAAATAGTTACATAATTCACAGACATTGGCATTTGGTGTCAGGAATTGCTGGATGTTCAGGTATTCCAAAAATTGGATATAGAAGGGGCAGAAGGAAAACAAGGTAACCCCCATGATATTAGGGCATCATAAATGTTTTCAAAATTGTGCAGCCTGTAAATATTCTTTGGACATTAAGGAATATGCGCATCCACAAAAAGGATATATAATTCAACTTCCACATTATTTTAATCACAGAATGTGCCATTCTGTGTATCTTTTAGAATGTGAGTGTAAGATGCAATACATTGGCACTTCCATGAGAATTATTAGAGTCAGAATTTTGGAACATCTATCTCAAATTAGAATTCTGTTATGACAGCTCCTCTTGTTGAGCATTTTGTTAAGACCCACCATGACCCAGAGAAGTTATTTTTTTGTCATATACAAATATATACCACAGAAATACAATTGTCATGATATACAGAAATTTCTATTGCAAAAAGAAGCAAGGTACATCTTTGAATACAGAACTTTTTCACCTTATGGTCTAAATAGTTAACTGGACTTATTGTCTTATATGTAGCCTTTCATTTTTTGTGTTAAATGTACTCTGTGACTTTAAATGCATGATTCAGGCATGATTAGCTTTAAGTATGCAAGCTGAATGTATGCATTTAAGAACCACTTTGCTGAAAGGAGTGCAACTGAGCCCATGCGGGAATGTGATAAGGCATGCAAAATATGTAAACTTTGTGGGTAAGTCAGACTTCAAATTGTTTGTAACAAGGTTTGAAGTGTGTTTTGAATATCTGCATACAAGATGCTTTGCTTGTTTTGTTATTTGTATTAGTTCCATAAGAATACATTGGCACTGAAGAAGAATAATCAACACTTTTGCAGCCAACAAGAAAACATCAGCCAGTTTTCTTAGCCCCTCTGCAGACCTGAAAGCTTGGAAATTAAGAAGCAGTAAAGAAGATAACAGTTGTTTTCAAGGACTGCATACAGCCCGTTTACTGGTCTTACTCTAGGGAGGTTTCCTTGTACATACTTGCACTTGTGTATTGGTTTCAAAGCTTTCATGCTTTAATAAGTATATGTGGATCATACTAAAGGATTTACATTCCAATCTCTATGCATGATTCTTTTCATTAATTGCATTTGAGACATATGCCTTTAAGTAGCACTTGAATGTTACCTGACCTTGAGTAATTTGTGCTCTCCAGGGTGTATTTTGTTTTTTGTTATTGTACTATGAAAAAGAGGCAGATCAAAAGGTTTTTCACAGCTAGAGGAAAATAGATACAAAACCTACCCTTTCCCTGAGGGCCAAGCTAGACAATACTGTGTCCCCATGTCTGCCACGGGGTCATACCACCATTTTAAAGGCTTTTTTAAAAAACCCTGTTTCATGGGGCCAGTCCCGCCAGAGACTGTGGTGCAAGGGGATAGAGGACTCCTGTCACACCCATGCTATTTTTAAGATCCATGCAGCCATTTTAGCTCCTGAAAATAGTGGGGGGGACGACAAGCCCCTTATCCACCCATGCCACAGTCCCCAGCAGGGTCTGGCTCCTGAAGTAATTTTAAAAGTTAAAAAAGGTTCTAAGATGGCAGACACAGGGACGCAGTGTTATCTTAGTCTGGCCCTCACTTTCCCCATAATGGCACTATTTACTTGCTACCAAGCAGTGCAATCCTAAACACAGTTATGCTCTTCTAAACCCATTGATTTCAATGTCTTCTAAATCCATTGGAATCAATGGGATTAGAAGAGTTTATCTCTGCTTAGGAAAGCATCGTGTGTGTTATGTGCTGTCAAGTCGCTTGTGACTTACGGCAACCCTGTGAATTAATAACTTCCAAAACATCCTTTCATTAACAGCCTTACTCAGGTCTTGCAGGCTGAAGTCCATGGCTTCCTTGAGAGACTCAATCCATCCGATGTTGGGTCTTTCTCTTTTCCTGCTGCCTTTGACTTTTCCTAGCATTATTGTCTTTTCCAGTGACTCTTGTTTCCTCATAATGCTACCAAAGTACGATAGCCTCAGTTTTGTCATCTTAGCTTCTAGGGAGAATTCAAGCTTGATTTGTTCTAGAACCCACTTATTTGTCCGTTTGACAGTCCATGGTATCTGTAAAAGTCTCCTCACACACCACTTTCAAATGAATTGACTTTCTTCCTGTCAGCTTCAGAATCTTTGGCTGATTTCCCACTACAGCTGCCTCGGGGTTGCACCACCGTTTGCTTCGATACTATTCGTCAATTTCACACCCGAAACCGCGGGGCTGCATTTTGACCCTGTTTTTTGAGGATTACGAAACTGCGGGGGAAATCGGGCGAAGCCGTGGGTCAAAATGCAGCCCCGCGGCTTCGGGTGTGAAATTGACGAATAGTATTGGGGCAAACGGCGGCGCAACCCCGAGGCAGCTGTAGTGGGAAATCAGCCATAGAGTTGGAAGGGGCCATACAAACCATCTAGTCCAACCCTCTGCCCAATGCAGGACCAGCCTAAAGCATCTCTGAGAAAGATTTGTCCAGCCTCTTCTTGAAAGCTCTCAGTGAAGGGGAGCTAACCACCTCTCTAGGCAGCTGATTCCACCTTCGAACCACTCTGACCATGAAAAAGTTTTTCCTAATATCCAGCTGATACTTTTCTGCATGTAATAAGCTTTCTTCATTGTCCAACTTTCACACCCACCCATAGTAATGAGGAATGCTATAGTGTGAATTATCTGGATCTTGGTTACCAAGGGTTGCACTACGTAGTAACAGTTACTAGCAATATTGTTGGGAAATTTAGAGAAAGGGCATGTGTAACACTCCTTAGGAGTGTTATTTGGATATGTAGTGGTTAGTGTGTTTGACTAGGATCTGAGAGACCCAGGTTCAAATCCCCACTCTGCCATTAAGCTTGCTGAATGATCTCAGGCCACCCAGTCTTTCTCCATTTAACCTTCTCCACAAGGTTGTTGTGAGAATAATATGTAGGATGGAGGGCTGATGTATGCTGCCTTGACTTCCTTGCAGAAAAAAGCAGGGGGGAAATAAATTAAATAAGTAAATTAAATTAAATGTAGACAACGATTTATAAGCAGGGACAGTTATAGGATTACGATAGCACCTTTTCAATCTACAAAGTCCTTTGCCATTCTGTGACTGGGAAAAGCACATGCATGAGTTATTTTGACTTTTGTTTGGTGGTGCAAAAATAGCAACGAGGCCAAGGAAATGCTTTATACTGCCCTTGGTTGCTCGCATGGATCACATCCCCAGCATTTATCCATGTAAAAAGCACACGGGCTTCAAAGTGCTGCTGAATTTAAACTTGTTGATGTATGCATATTTTTCTATTTGCCTAAAGGGGGAAAGTAGGCCCAGGGGAAAACAACTCCACACATCCTGAACTACCCAATAAATGCAAATAAAATTGGATATGAAAGATTCAATTATAGATGCATGGAAAGAATGCATTGTAAATGCAGCACAAGCTTCAAGTGACTGCATCGTGTTAAAACTGTGGCGCCGCAGAAAACTGGACTTTTACTTTTTAAGCTTCACTAGTCTTTATTCCCCACTCATTAAGAAGGCATTTTTTTCTTGTTAAGATAAATCAATAGTAAAACAGCGGAACAGACATGCTTTTCTGACCATGCACAAGCAGAAATTCTGCATGAGATCCAACCTGATGTGATGACATCACCCAGAAGCCAAGTGATACCTGTGCAGGCACCTTTACAAGTGCCTCCTCTAACCTTGGCGTCAGAATCTGTGTATATAAAAGTGAGGTTTTGGAGTGATATTAAGAAAGGAGAGGAGACCACTCTTGAAGTTTACAGTTCTATTGTTCTAGGAGGAGGAGGAGGAGGAGGGGAAGGAGGAGGAGTTTGGATTTGTACCCTGCCCTTCACTCGGAGTCTCAAAGCGGCTTACAATCTCCTTTCCACAACAGACACCCAGTCAGGTAGGTGGGGCTGAGAGAGCTCTTTCAAGAACTCCCCTTTCAAGGACAGCTCTTGTCAGAACTATGGCTTGCCCAAGGTCATCCAGCAGCTGCAAGTGGAGGAGTGGGTAATCAAACCTGGTTCTCCCAGATTAGAGTCCACACACTTAACCACTACCCCAAACTGGATAACAAAAGGCAACAAAGTAGGCAATTGAAAGTTCTGTGTAATAAAATATTCTCTCATACGAGGGATGACCTGGCAGAGCCCACCTCTTCGCTCTCTGTGTGAATAGTGTCCCCAGGGAGAAGTGGGAGGTTGAGAGACAGTTAAGAGAGTGAACAGAAAATGGGTGGAGATTTGGCAATTAGTGAAATAGATAGTGTTGTTGGCTGCAGGTGGATGGTTAGATGGCTGCAGAGAAGTGATGGGGAATGGAAAGGTTGGATGGATTAAACATGGAAGATGAGGATGCCAACAGAGGAGGGGGGAGTGTTTAGTCCATACATTGCCTGATCTGAAGGGTGAGAGCTGGCGTGGCATAAAGGATAGAGTGTTGGACTAGGATCCTGGGACACCTGGGTTTGAATCCCCACTTCTCCCATATGGAAGCCCATCATGAACTCTTAGCTTGTCCTACCTCAAAGGATGATTGTAGGAAATGGAGGAGAACTGGGGAGAAAAGCAGGATATAAATAAATGATTAAATAAATAAGTAAATGCAAATACATGATCATAACCTATAAAGTGTTAGGAAGTTTGGGGATAAAACTAGAGCAAGCTGGGTAGCCATGTTGGTCTGCCTATAGCAATAGAAAAGAGCAAGCGTTCAGTAGCACCTTAAAGACTAACAAAATTTGTGGCAGGATACAAGCTTTCATGAGTCATGGCTCTCTTTTTCAGGTATCCGAGGAACTGAGCAGTGACTCACAAAAGCTCATACACTGCCACAAATTTTGGTTGAGTTCAGCCTGGCAGTTTGCCCCGAGATAGGCACATTTCCATGATGTTTCACAACCGGATTAAAGCGGGCGTTCACACAGGCACATCTGTCTGGCATTCCCCACCCGTAGTCAACCCATCGTATATTGCTTTGCTCCCGCATTTAAAAGATACCTGGTGAAAGTGGTAACAAATCCCGGAGAGTGCATTTATCCGCTTCATTCCACTTCTGGGAAGTGTGAACGCTAACCCAAAAAACCGGGAACAACCTGTGGTAATAATGTCCGCCGGATGTTTCTGCGCAAGGTGCACTTGATTGCCCTGGAGAGGCAGCAGCAATATGATTGGATGTGCTCTGCTCTACCACCCAATGTGGTGCCAACGCAATGGGATCCTCCCCAAATCGCCCTGATGCGCTTATGCACATGAGCGCACATGTGCACATAGCTGAATTACCAGGGAAAAGCCGTTTACAGCCGCGCCTCTGGGCCAGCAGTCTGAATGCTCCCTCACGCCTCCTCCCGGTATGCTCCTGCATCAGTCGGCGCAGTGTGACCGGGAAAACCCGGAACAGTTTGTTCCAGGGCTTTTTTGCCACGACTTGCTCCCGCTTCAAACTGCCAGTCTGAACTCAGCCTTTGTTAGTCTTTAAAGTGCTACTGGACTCTTGCTCTTTTTCTACGAATGCTATGTACTGAGCCTGAACTGTACTTACCAACAGATGTAGCTTGGGGATGCATAACGATAGCTGGCTAGGATCCTAGAATGGACCAATAGGGAAACAAGGATCCTAGAATAAACCAACTGAGAAACAATGTAATGTAAATAGCCTATCGTTGGGAGTGGGGTGTGTTTTGGGTGTAACCTTTTGCACGCATAAATACCTGGCTTCAGCCAGGGATTTGCAGTCTTCTTTCTACTTGCTGAATCACCAATAAACTATGAGCTGATCACTGTATGCGTCTGAACCCAGTATATTTCAATGGGGGATAAAACTGAACCTGATTTGCTAGTTTAAAGCTGTGCCTTCTCATTTCTAAATATGTGGGGTTTGGAGGGGGGGTCACATGATTCAAGAGGAGGGGTAGCAGTGGCTTCATGGAGAGCTGCTCTGGAGCTCTTGCTTTGCTGGCCAGCTGTGGGAGGCAGCTTAATTGCCTCATCCATCCCCTTCCGCAGAAGAATGGAATCTGATTGCCCCATTGGAGCTGGTCATCCTGCCGTTGTACTTTAGGATGATGGTGGGGAGTTATTTTCCTGGGCTCTGTGGTTTCAGACCTGCTTGTCTCCTTAGCTGAAGAGAAATATCAATTTTATTTTCTCAAAGAGTCAATTAAAGTTCCTTAAACTGGTCAGGATGGAATCCATGTTGCTCTAAACCTGTGCTGTCTGGGGTGCAGCAGTGTCATACTAGGCTAACACTATGATGTCTGAAATGACATTCCTGGACATCACCAGAGACTTCTTTGCAACTGCAGGGAGTTAGCTCTTGTCTTCTTTCAGCCACTTCCTTGTTCACTACTCATCAATGACAGGACCCCCGGCATTCTAGCTGTTCTCTCTCGCTAGGGCTGCAGACTCCAGGTTGGGAAATTCCTGGAGATTTAAGTGTGGAGCCTGGGGGATGGTAGGGTTTGGAGGAGAGGAGGGACCTCAGTGAGGTATAATGGCATCCTGCAAAGCAGCTATTTTCTCCAGGGGGGCTAATATCTCTTGTCTGGAGATCAGCTGTCATTGCAGCAGATCTCCAAGCCCCACCTGGAGGCTAGCAACCCTATCACACATACACAAGTTATAACTACTGCTCAGCCAGCAAAGTTTAGGAGCATGGAGTCCATGTATGCACAGACCCTGTAGCCCATTCTCATCTATCTGTTGTCAAGTGAAACTTGGAGGGCAGAGACCCTTCCCTCTCTGCACGCAGTACAATGCCTACCATAAATCCAGCTCTGAACAATTGTTAAATAATAGCACCATGTGGCCCTGAACTGGATAGCCCAGGCTAGCCCAGGCTAGCCCAATCTCATCAGATTTCAGAAGCTAAGCAGGGTGATCCCTGGCGACCTCCAAGGAATACCGGGGTCATGACATGGAGGCAGGCAATGGCAAACCACCTCTGAAACCTCTTGTCTTAAAAATAAGTCTAGCACACCACCTAGTGGTACATATGCTAAAAGAGCTAGGATATCTGGCTGCCAGACAATCTTAGGCTCTCTTGGCTATTCTACACACAATGTCATACAATGATTATTAATTATTATAGTGCCATGTAAGTAAAGTGAGGTGATGAGCTCATGATGGTGGAGATTTCCTGTCATATCACCCACACTGGAGCTCCAGGCACTGCACCAGGCAAAACACTCAGCCCTGTGAGATTCATCTCTTTCAGCATCCCTGCAACCCAAGAGCCTGTTGGATTTACACACTTCCCTCAGTTCATTTTGGCAAGGAAAAAAAAAGATGGAGTGCCTGGTAGCCATCCCGAAATAGGCTCACATATCAAGGCAGCCTCTTCCACTTGCCAAAGGCAGAGAGTAACTCCAGTAAAACAGAAAGGGGAAAATCAATACACTACACTGGATGCACTTATTAATTAAGTTTTTAAGGGAGAGTTATTTATAATGGATAGAGAAGTAATTCCAGCTCAAATTCTCTGATTGCCTGAATTGGTCAATTATCTCCCCCACCCCACCCCACCCCTAACAGAGCCTTGACAACTTCCATGCAAAGAGATTCAAGTCTGAAATCTAAGAGTTGGCTTTGCCTGGGCTTAAAATATGCTTGAAACCCATTATGGTGGGGCTAGGTTTTCTTCCCCCCCCCAATTCATAGATAATATATTAAGTCCTCATGTTACTGCCAACTTGGTGCCATTTTAAAAAAACAAACAAATAAGGTAATATATCCACTGTGTAGACAAAGTATGAACATTTAGCAGAGTAAGGCAAAGTTTATCAGTAGGAAAGGAAAGGAATGTCCTTGGGAATTGCAAAAAAATAAATCTATGGCGTAAAACTTCATAATCTCATGTCAATAAACAGAGACTGATTCTCCTATGTTTATCCTGATTGGGATCCCAATTAAGGCTGAAGGTTCTATTAATGAAGAAGCAACATGTGCAGCTCCTTGCATTAACTGTTATCGTCTGATCACCCAGGAGCCAGAGTTGATATCAAAAAGTACCATTCAATGGATGAAGGTCAAAGATGCTCTCTTCCCCACTGAGATGTGCTTAAGGAAGGCTTCTTGCCAGAGGGGACAGTTCTGGTTTGCCGACTTCTCATGCACTCCACACATTGCACTTCCTAATGGCAGAGAAGAATGTTCCGCTTGCCAGGCATCCTTCAATAATGGAGGAGGGAGGGATGAAGTTTTTCCTGTCGAGACACAAGCAGGAGGAGGATGGGAAAGTGCGGTGTTCATTAGCGTCCCGAAAAAAGAAGCCGAGGAGACGGTGACAGGTCTTTAAAGCCCATCATATTAAGTAACAGATGCATTCTTATACCCTAAGCGGCACACAGTGATTGAATGTTGACAGACAGGAATATAATATTCCATTATTGTTGTGATTCTTGCTATCAGTTTATCTGGCTCCTTACGAAAACAACCACAACAACAATCCATTTTCTGTTTTTCCTTAATAAGGAGTTGTGACGAGGGAGAAGCAATAGAAGCACCCGCTCCAAATATAATCTGGACAAGGGTGCAAAATGAACTTTAGGGATTAAAATTAAGTTTTAAAAAATAATATTAAATTAGTTTTCAGTTCAGGCTGGGGGTGCTGGCTCAGTGCTAGAGTATCAGCTTGGCATACAAAAGGTCCCAGGTTCAATTCCTGGCATCTCCAAGTTATAAACAGATCCAATAGTAGACGATGCGAAGACCTCTGTCTGAGACCCTGGAGAGCCGCTGCCAGGCTGAGTAGCTAGTACTGACCTTGATAGACCAAGGGTCTCATTCAGGACAAGGTGGCTTCAGGTGTTCAATATCTGGATACATTTTCAAGATGGCAAGTAAGAAGCCAGGTATGTGCTCACTCAAGGACTTAGTAAGAGCAGCAGGATGGGTGGACTGGCACACTGGAGCTGCTCCCATTGGCCTTGCTCATGCGGTCTAACACTGTAAAGCCATAATTAGGCTGCGGTCATCCTGGAGGCTTGGCATGACCTGGTGGCGACTCTATTTGCGGTGGTTTAAATCGTTGCAGGAAGGGGTGACAAGATAGCACACCCTGAAATGGCTCGTCCACACACCAGTCCTGTGCTGAAGCATCCACATTACCAGTGCCTCAATCACAGAGTGTGGCCCTTGCTGGCAATGGGGGTCGCTCATGCTCCTATGTGCTAATGCTCACATCCCTACCAGGTGGGGGGGGAACCCCACGACTGAGACAGAAGTGACCATTCACACTTCCCATCTGGCATCCATTTGTAACAGGGGGGTTCAGACACTGGGAAAAGTGGAGTGGAAGCACTGGCATACATAATGACCAGACTTTCCCCAGTGTTGGCAAACTCCTCTTCCAGGACGGGATGGACCCAGGTGCTGATGACTGGGGCACAGAAGACAGATGTTGTTGTCTGATCATGTTCTTTGAATCGGCAAAAGTAATGAAGCTGTGCCAGTGTGAACCGCTCATGTGACCTCAGCCTTAGTCATTGGATATCGCCAGTGGAAAGGCAAGAAAATCAGAGACCAAGATTAACCCATCATTCCTGCAAAGAGCCATTCTAAGAGCAACATCCAAGGAGGAAGTACAGAATTGGAAGCCTGCCTCAGATTTGGAATAAACTAGTTCTAGCACCATTGGGCAGAAAGTGCCCAAGCAGGATTACAGCTGAACATCAAGAAGACAAAAGTAATCATCACTACTGGGGAATGACACAACTTTAAAGATGATGGTGAAGAAACTGAAATTGTTAAAGACTTTTTATTTCTTAGCTCCATCATCGGCCAAAAGGGAGACTGCAACCAAGGAATTAGGAGACTGACACAGCAATCCTAAGAAGACTTTCCTGGGAGTAAGCCCCACTGAAGAAACCTGAGTAAGATTCTAAGTAGACCCATGGAGGATTGTTCTGTGTGAAGCTGGGAAGAGCAGCCATGAAGGAGCTAGAAAAGATCCCTAAGTGTAAGGACATGTTGCTGGTGACCAGGCTCAAGATAATCCATATCACAGTATTCCCCATTACTACAGATGGGTGTAAAAGCTGGACAGTGAAGAAAGCTGATAGGGAAAAAGCTGATTAATTTGAGATGCGGTGTTGGAGGAGAGTTTTACAGTTGCCATGGACCAGCAAAAAGACCATTAAGTAGGTTCTAGATCAAGCCTGAACACTCCCTAGAAGCTAAAATGACTAAAATGAGGCTATCATATTTTGGACACATAATGAGAAGATAAGAGTCACTGGAAAAGGCAATCATGCTAGGAAAACTTGAAGGCAGCAGGTAAAGAGGAAGGCCCAACGTGAGATTGATTGACTCAATCCAGGAAGCCACGAGGGCCCTCAGTTCCCAAGACCTGAGGAAAGCTGTTAACCACAGGGCATTTGGGAGGTAAATAATTCATCGAGAGTAGAGAGAAAAAGAGACTGGATGTATACCCCGCCCTTCACTTGGAGTCTCAGAGCAGCTTACAATCTTTTTTTCCCTTCTCTTCCCCACAACAGACACCCTGTGAGGTAGAAGAGGCTGAAAGAGCTCTTTCAAGGACTGCTCTTGAGTGAACAGTTTTGAGACAACTTGTGACTGACCCAAGGTCACACCAGCAGCTGCATGTGGAGAAGTGGGGAATCAAACCTGGTTCTCTCAGATAAGAGTTCGCACTCCTAACCAATGCACCAAACTGATCACCATAGGTCAGAAGCAACTTGATGGTACTTAGATTCAGGCAGATAGCCATGCTGGACTGAAGCAACAGAACAAAGTTTGAGTCCAGTGGCAACTTTAAGACCAACAAGTTCTCATGTGCATGCACACTTCATCGGATACAATTAAAAAAACAACTTTGTTGGTCTTAAAGGTGACAACGGACTCAGACTTTGTTCTGTTGATGGCACTTGACACATGCACACACGTACATACACCCCATTTCATCAGGACTAAAGAATGTCTAGCTGTGGACTTGTTTGCAGCCATATTGTTTTGTTAAAAGCATCTTCCTGTTGTGCTGATAAATTACCTTCTCTTAAGTGTTCTTGCCTCCTTGGCTGACATTTCATCCTTTACACCCTTGACAAATGTTGTGCAGGTTGTGTTTTTGTCTGCATATAGAGGCTTACTTTCCTTCTCTGTCCATAGCCTGTCCTATCATGTTTACACAGTTTTATTCCATTAGGTCACCTCTACTTTGGGACATTTTATTCCCATCAAAAAGCCTCACTAGTAACCTTGATTGCTACATGCAAGTTATTGTTCATAAAAACTGAGCCATTCTTTGGTTAAAAAAAGACACTTTAATGTATTTGCAGAGAACAGAACTCCAATGAGGCCACTAATTCATGTTGTCATCCTCTATCATTATCATTCATTACTTATTAAAGCATCCAAAAGAGGCTAGGCATAAATGAAATGTGCAAGATTCTCTGTGCAAGATTTGCAGTCTAAAAGAATGAGACAAGAGGAGGAGGAGGGAGGAGGAGGAGGAGGATTTATACCCTCAGAGTCTCAGAGTGGCTTATAATCTCTCTTCCCTTCCCCTTCCTACAACAGACACCCTGTGAGGCAGGTGGAGCTGAGAGAGCTCTTTGAGAACTGCTCTTGAGAGAACAGCTCTGGGAGAACTGTGGCTTGCCCAAGGTCACCCAGCAGCTGCAAACCTGATTCTCCCAGGTTAGAGCCCATGCTCTTAGGAAGAAGAGACTGGATTTATGCCCCGCCCCTCACTCAGAGTCTCAGAGCAGCTTACAATCCCTTTCCCTTCCCTCCCCACAATAGATACCCTGTGAGGTAGGTGGGGCTAAGAGAGCTCTGACAGAAATTGCTCTTTTCAAGAACACCTCTGACACAACTATGGCTTGCCCAAGGTCATCCAGCAGCTGTGAGTGGAGGAGTGGGGAATCAAACCTGGTTCTCCCAGATTAGAGTCCACGCACTTAACCACTACACCAAACTGGAGAGGGAACTTGGAGGAAGGGGAAATGATCCTTCCTTCTTTTTTCCTTCCTCACTTTTAAAATAAAGCTATCAGAGCTATTATTTCAAATAAATTCCACACTGTGGAAGAGAGGGTTCCCCATACATCCAGCATCAAGCAACCCCATACATCCACCATCCAAGCCTTAGTCCTTATCAGTTAATGGGAGCCAGTCTGCTGTTCCAGACAGCATTTCAGGCAATTAGTTGCATCGCCTGGAGAAAACTTTCCCACCAGGAGAAAAAAACATGGGCTTCTTCCATGAAGGGGCTCCTTTTGCTTTATTATTGCTGAGGCGTGTTCTGAGCTCCTGCTAGGACTGCCAGGCCTGGTCTGGCAACCAGTGGCAGTCTGGAGGGCCAGGGGCATGGGGGGGGGCAACGCAGTCAGGCAACAGCATGCCGTTGCTGCTGATTCCTAGGCTGGACTGGAATCACTTCCAGGTTTTCCCCAAAAGTGACATAACATAGTGATTTTTTAAAAAGAAAAATGCCCCCTCTAGCCATTGGTGCTGTGGTACTCATAGTTATAACAGTGCAATATCCCATGAAATGTAGATATCACCAGGGTGTACAAACCCCCCCAAAAAAACCTGGTATTTTTGAGGTTCGGGTATATTGAACCCCCCAAAAAAATATTGGTACATTCTGATATTCCTGAATCCCGATATCAGTATGGTATTTGGATTCAGGAAATATTTGGAAAACTTGAATATTTTTTTGCTCCATTATACCCTATGGGGACCATTATAGTCAATGAAGAGTAGAGGTCTATTGCCCCACGGACTTCAGGCTGATTGCGACATTTACCTATATTATGAGAGTCCTGGAAGTTCCATTATGTAGCCTTTCCTTCATCTGCAATGAGAACTGACAGGAGAAAACCCCCTCACAGTTGGACCAGTTTATTTTTTTCGACATCAAAGGAATGCTTCAGATATTCCTATTTTCCAAAAGAGGACATTTATTTTTAGAAAATAGGCTTATTGTGTGAAACATGGCACAAATGTTTTTCAAGCTGCGAGCATGTTCTGCAGTTGTATCACCCCAAATGGTATTCCAGAGTCAGGAATGGCTCTGTTTCTAAGTTCGCCATTCACATTTCAGCCCCATTCGCATGTCAGCAGGGTGCAGGACCAAGAATCAAGCTTATGTTCTCGCCCTCGTTACACACACCATTTGCATGTATAAATGTTCACACGGGTACATTCCACTACAAAAAAAAAAAAAGATCTACTTGTGAGAACATCTCATATCATGTAGTTACTATGTTTCAGCATGTGAAGCTGCCTTATACTTGCCCTGCCCCCATGTTACAGTGAATGCAAGTACAACCTGCATATATGTGCACACATTGCTTGTGAGAAAGAGCCAACGTGCTTTCACTTGACAAATGAAACCGGGTAGTAGTATCTGGATAAATGTGGTGTTTCAGTCACCCATTCAGCTGCACATATGTTGAATGTAATATGATAATTACTCAAGGCATGTATAAAGACAAATCGAGTGTACACTGTACATAGATTGTATACTTCATAGCAACTTGTGACCAGGGCTGCTATGTTGAACCATTGATCTATCAAGGGCAGTAAGGTCAATTTTGACTGACAGCAGCTCTCCAGGGTCTCCAGTAAAGGTCTTTGACATTACCTGCTACTTGAGCCTTTTACCTGGAGATGCCAGGGATTGAACCAGGGACCATAGCCCCACTGCAGGCCCACGGCCTATAAAGGAGAGAGGAAAATATAACCAGACATTTTGGAGAAGAAATGGCCACGGCTTTATTAGATACAAACCAAGGAGCATTGGTGTAGCAGAGGGATGGCTCCAGGATCAGGCAACCCGCCTGTTGCCAGATAAGCCACATCCCCCCACCCCGCCTGCTGGGGGGAAACCATGGAGTGGCAATACCAGAGGGGGCCACCTGGGTGCCAACTACTGAGTGGATCCCCTTGCCACCTGGTGGTGAAATCCAGATAACAGCCCCTGATCTGAGCATGCTGCATGGCAGCTCTATCCCCCAAAACACTTAAGGCTAAGGGGGTCGCCTAATATGCCAAGGAGTTCCTGCTACAAAAAGAGCCCTGGGGTATCTAGATCAGGGTGGAGCTTATTTTATGAGACCTAAAAACAGTCACACATCACAAAACATGACTGTGTGGTAAAAGATAAGCAACTCAAGCCATTTCAAGGCCCAGTCACACTGAGGATTTGCCACGCGAAAGGCATGAATGCTGGGCGGATTTTCGGGGCGCGATCACACCGCAACATCTGGCAAGCGTAGCGCACCCATGGCCAACCCGTGGCATCCCGCCAAAGATGCGCAGTTAAAAAGTACCTGCAAAAATCTACTAACAAATGGTTTGCCATGGGCTGCAGATGGACTCATTCAATGTGATCACGTCACACACGCCTATTCCCTCCAGCCATCCTCTTTGCAATGTGCGCCAAAGGACAAAACCCCGGTGCGCTGCCGTCGCATCGCATAATGGCAGATCAGAATGCGATGGCGCAAATAGCCACGCCTCCCCCCCCCATGTTTTCTGGCACGTGTGGCCAGGGCCTGTGTTAATTTTACTTATGTATTTATTTACTTTATTCCCTGTCTTCCTCCCTAATGGAACTCAGAGCATTTATATCATTCTCTTCTCCATTTTATCTTCACAATAAACCGGTGAAGTAGGTTATGCTGAGAGTGTATGACTGGCCCAAGGTCACCCAGCAAACTTCCATGCCAGAGTGGGGATTTGAACCTGACTCTCTCAGAACCTAGTATGATTCTAACCATACTGGCTAGTTTCCCACTTGCCCATGATCGGGCACCTAGGATTTTGCAGAAGCCCTTTGATCTAGCTTTGTTACAGTGCATCTTTGAACCTGCATCTGCATTGCTATTCCTTGTTATGCTTAAGTTTGGCCACCAGTCTCAGTTTGCTGGGTGCACATAATACAGGTGAAAGTTCTTTTTAAGTTATGATTCCTATCTGACAGATGTGCCATCGTATTCTAATTTTTCTGCTCAGGAGAGAATCCAAGCAACTGATTTTCTTGTAAAGTTCCTTATATTTAATGGCTGATGGAATATGCAGAGCCTGTTCTCTTTCAGACTGGCACATATTGAGGGGTTAGGCACCAAGTGTGGTCCTGAATTCATGAATGAGAAGGAGGCTCTTTCCCGAGCAAAATCGACGTCTCGCACAGCATTGCAAGTGGCATGTTACTGCTGATCCGTAAATCCTGCTTACACAGTAGTTAATTGCCATGTAGGCAACAAATCACCAGAATGTGAAGACCACTCAAATAAACCCTTATTTTACAGACACCTTAAGCCGACGTTCTGAAAGTCTAGAAACTGTCTGCTAAAAGCACTGGAAGCTAACCGTATTTTTAAAACTCACTGTCAAAATAAGACACAGACCATTTTATGTGAAACACGTAAAATGCCTGTTTGGCTGGATGTGTGTGGAAGGATCGTTTTAATATGCAAGGCCTGAGGAGACATCTGTCTCTGCACACTGTATGCACAGCGAAATTGACCTCCAGCGAGATCCCTCTCAATAAACCTGTTCACAAGTTAAAGGAAATGCAACCTACAATCTGATACAGTTGCCAGCTCCAGATTGGGGGAAAGCTGGAGATTTTGGAGGTGGAGCCTGAGGAGGGTGGAGTTTGGGGAGGGACTTCAATCTGTATAATGTATAAAGGCCCCGTTCACACGGAGCATTTGCCCCGCTGAAGGCACGGGAGCCCTGCGGACTTTCCGTGCGCGATCATACGAGCACATCTGGGAGGCGTAGTGCTCCTGTGGACAGCCCGCGGCTTCCCGTGGAAAACGCGGAGTAAAAAACTACTAGGTCCGAAGTACTAGTTTCCGGAAACCCCGGGGCAAAGGCTGGTGTCTGATCGCGGGAGTGCCAGTATGCCGCGGCTTCCGACGCCCGCCCATATCCCTGGGGTTTCTGGATGTTGTAAGTTTCCATGGGATGCGCACCAACGCTGAACAGCGCATGCGCATACACAAGACACCGACAGCGGCCCGCCCCCCCCAATGGCACATGCGCACTTCGCAACACTTCACACTTGCGTGGTCTGCTGTGCTGCTTTTTTGCCGTGCTGCAGCAGCGTGGTGTGATCAGGGCACAGAGCTGGAGCATGGCAACCCGGTGGCCCCTGTGATCGGGCTACCGCGCCTTATTTAGCTCCAGGGCGAACTGCCATGCCTCTCCCCCGCGTTTTCTGGCCCGTATGACCGGGGCCAAAGTCCACCTTCCAAGCAGCCATTTTCTTCACATAAACTCATTTCCGTTGCCTGGAAATCAGTTGTAACCCTAGGAGATCTCCAGGCACCATGTATCGATTAGCAGCCCTATCACTTGATTGTTCTTTATACATGCATTGGGTAATTCTCCTTCTACATTCAATGAAGGTACAGCTGAATGTGTGATTGAACTCTGCGTTTATCCAGGTACTAGTCCTGTTTCATTGTAAAGTGAATGTACATTGGCTCTTCCTTACACATAGGTGTACACCATACACATAAACTGTAGTCACACAAACGAAATAATCCACTTTCAATCCACTTTCAATGCACTTTCCAACTGGATTTTGCCAGTTCACATGATAAAATCATGTTGGAAAGTGCACTGAAAGTGGATTGAAAGTGGATTATTTAGTGAGGGTGACTGCAGCCATACATACAGGTTTATGTGTGTTCACTGCCATATGTGAACAGGGCTCATGTCATTAGAGTTATCCAGTGTCTGGAAGGTTTTGCCTATAGGGCAGTAGTGCCCCAAATGAGGGTTGTCAGCTCTAGGCTGTGAAATAGCTGGAGAAGAGAAGAGAAGAGAAGAGAAGAGAAGAGAAGAGAAGAGAAGAGAAGAGAAGAGAAGAGAAGAGATTGGATTTATACCTCGCCCTTCACTACTCGAGGGAGTCTCAGAGCGACTTAAATCTCCTTTCCCTTCTCCTCCCCACAACAAACACCCTGTGAGGTAGGTGGGGCTGAGAGAGCTCTTTTGAGAACTGCTCATGAGAGAACAGCTCTGAATGGACTTGTAACTGACCCAAGGTCACACCAGCAGCAGCATGTAGAGGAGTGGGGAATCAAACCCGGTTCTCCCAGATTAGAGTCCGCGCTTCTAACCACTACACCAAACTGGCTCTACACTAAACTGGTGTGTGAAGCCTGAGGAGGGTGGGGTTTGAGGAGGGGCGGGACTTCAGTGCCATAGAGCATGCCCTCCAAAGCAGCCATTTTTGCCAGGTGCAGTGATCTCTGTCATCTGGAGATCAATAGTAATAGCGAAACTCCAGCCACCACCTGGAGGTTGGCAACTCTACCCCAAATGCAGTACCCTAATATTATTCACAAAAGTGAACAGAAACCATTAAGAACATAAGAGAAGCCGTGTTGGATCAGGCCAATGGCCCATCCAGCTCAACTCTCTGTGCCACACAGGAGCCAAAACCCAGGTGCCATCAGAAGGTCCATCAGAAGGGCCAGCACTCCAGAAGCCCTCCCACTGTTCAGTGTTGGTAAGTGTAAGGTGATGCACATTGGGACAAAAAATCCCAACTTCAAGTATAGGCTAATGGGGTCTGAACTTGCTGAGACTTAAAGAGGAAAAGATCTTGGGGTCAGAGTGGATAGCTCAGTGAAAGTGTCAACCCAGGGTGCTGCAGGGGTTTAAAAAAAAAAAAAAGGCCAACTCTGTGTTAGGGAATAGAGAATAGGAATATGTTAGGAAAGGGATTGAGAATAAAACAGCCAACATTGTAATGCCCCTATATAGATCTATGGGATAGCCTCGTTTGGAATACTGTGTATAGTTCTGATCACCATATCTTAGAAAGGACATTGCAGAGCTGGAAAAAGTACAGAGGAGGGCAACCAAGATGATTATGGGTTGGAGCACCTGCCCTATGAGAAAAGGCTCATGTTGCCCCCCAAGCACCAAGAATACAGAGCATCACTGCCCCAGACATACTGTCTACACGTTGTGGCTAATAGCCACTCATGGACTTCTGCCCCATATGTTTATCCAATCCCCTCTTGAATCTGTCCATGCTTGCATCTATATAGGGTAAAGTGGAGGAGGGAGAAGACCTTAAGTGACATGATCTCCTTTGTGTTTATTTTCAAGGCTGGTTCCAGATTTTGCAAGGCCCTGGAAAGAGAGTTCTCAGGGGTCCCCTTCTGAGCCGCTCTCCTGTCTGTGCATCCCTCTTGGCCCTGGTCACGAGCCCTTCCACTGCCCATCTTTACAGCCAGCTGCACTGCCTGCAGCCCCTTCTCTGATGGCACTGGACAGTGCGTGCAGCTGGACACATGGGCGCCGAAGCACTCACAAATGAGCAGGCAGGGAAATGGCATGTTGAGGGTGGGCCGGTAGTAGCAGGGGGGCCGATCAGAAGCCCTGGGCCCTGGCAGTTCCCCCCCCCCAACGGTATCCAGATGCCATCCCTGTTTATTTAAAACAACTTTTTATTGCAAAAGTATCTACAAGGATTGCTTTATCGAGAAGGACAATGGGGAGGTGGGGGAAGAGGAGACCGTTTCACCCTTTCCTTCTCTCGATGTTTTCTTGTTGGAAAAGCCTCCTCCTCCTGAGGAAAACATCAGAGAAAGACTCCTTCCAGTGGAGGAAGGTGCCTCCCCTAGCCAAATGGACCCAAAAGCCTATCACCCAAATCCTATACAGGCCATAACTAGTCCTTTTCTTTTAACTCAAGTTACCATTTTCTAAGTAAAACCTCAAAAAAAAATTGAAAGGATGATGACTGATTTCCTCCTCTCTGAGAGAAGCTTCTATAACCCTGTTGCCAAGGCCAAGTGTGGATGAGCATTTTAAATGTCTACGAATTCTCAGTGTCTGAAATATACAAGCTGAACGAGAACAGCGATTTTATATACTGTTTTCACCAACTAGGAAGGAGCACTTTCCTTAAATAAGTAATAACGTCCTTCAGATTCTACAGTGTTCCCTTCCTTTACAAGGATGTTACAATGTCATACGAATTCAAAACACTGCGTGTGCATTTTTAAGACAAAGCAGTAACAGAGGGCGTGTTATGCAACCACTAACCGCGCCCTGTTGAAGAGCAAGATTCGAGTCTAGTAACACCTTAAAGATCAGTGGGATTCCCAGAGAACAAGCTTTCAGGGTCAAATCTCCCTTCACCAGGTACCCTGTTGGTAACCTTCCATATTACCTTTCTGTGTTGCCTTTACAAAACAGCATATATCAGTTAAGAGGTCTATTTTATTATCAGTTGCATTGTTCATGCAAATAAAAGGCCAAGGGGTGCATTTTAATTCTTTAATTGACTGTCATTAAAGCTGACAGTTTTAAGTTTGCTAAATGAGGGGAGGGGGCTAGGCAAATAACTTCCGTGAATGTCTATAGTATCTAGGCTGTTTTGTGTTTTTATTGTGCATGTAACCAAAGAGTCACTGTAGCCCAGAAGATACAGGGTTAAACCCAACAGGAGGTATTTTTGTTCAGATCTCTGTCCTTCAGTTTCCAATTCACTGATTTGCCTTGCTATTGTGCCAACCAACCCTTCGCCCCAGATCCCATTATGTGAATGGGGACCTACCTCGCAGGTTGTTTGGAATCTGAGCAAACAAACCATTATGAAGTGCATTGTATATGAAAACCTTTTTGTGCATTGTTTGTACGATAACGGCAAAGAATTCATTCCGCCGTTAGCTGTAAAAAAAAAATGAAAAGCCATTTACAGTTTTAGAGTCCTTTGGCTGAAGCTTCATAAATGTTGATAACAGAGACAGAGAAAATAATATCAGATTGTATTGCAATGCAGTCTAAAGTAATCCACTTTCAATCCACTTTCCAATTGGATTTTGCCAGTTCACACAGTAAAAATCCAGCTGGAAAGTGCATTGAAAGTGGATTGAAAGTGGATTATTTAGTGTGTGTGACTGCAGCTTTAGAAGGCTAAGAGAAAATTTTGCTAGTGCTGTTTTTAAGGTTATGCACATTATATCATTTGAAGAAGAGGTGGGGGGCATTCTTGTTCCTGGTCCCAACAGTACAAAATAGCAAGAGTCCAGTAGCACCTTAAGTTTGGTATAGCCAGTTAGGTGTAGTGGTTAAGTGTGTGGACTTTAATCTGGGAGAACTGGGTTTGATTCCCCACTCCTCCACTTGCAGCTGCTGGATGACCTTGGGCAAGCCATAGTTCTAAGGTATTTGATGTATGTGACTATGAGATATGTCTAGAGTGTTTGCCAAATGGATTAAGTTTGCATTTCAACGTTACCCACTTTAATAAAGGTATACACGAAACGAGATGTCATATGCATGGTTCGTTGGTGTTGATGGCATTTGAATTACTTCCAGTAAACTGAATACCAAAAAAAGAATTTATAAATTGGTGAAGAACTGTTTTTTGGCACTATACATCACGGTTGTTTGTTTCCTTTCAACAACATAGTTCTGACAAGAGCTGTCCTTGAAAGAGCAGTTCTGGAAAGAGCTCTCTCAGCCCCACCTACCTCACAGGGTGTCTGTTGTGGGGAGGGGAAGGGAAAGGAGTTTGTAAGCTGCTCTGAGATTCCGAGTGAAGGGCGGGAATCCAATCTCTTTTTCTTCTTCTCCTTCTCTTCTCAAAGACTAACAAAATTTGTGGCAGGCTATGAGCTTTTGTGAATCACGGCACACTTCTTCAGTTTGTTTAACACAAGGTGTTTAAAAATTGGTCATTGTGAAAATGATGACTTTGGCCAGTTATGCACGGGTATTTTGCCTTGCTTTCACCATGCATGTCCGTCGGGTTTTCTTTTTCATTCTGGGCCCATTATGCATGCACAGCTTCTGCAGAGAATCCAAGCAGTCAAGCCTTTAAACCTGCAGTATGCACCATTCTTTTTCTCCGGTGTGTTTATTCTGCAGCCCAGAATAAATACACCAAGCTCTATGCTGCCTTCTTGCGCCCATTGAATCAGGTGGCATGAGATGGCAGCCCAACCAGGCTCACCATGCAAAACTGGGCGGCAGGAGAGGGCAGCCCAGCAGAGCTTGCTGTACGTGCAGGGAGCTGATGGTGCTGCTTCTTCCTGCTGCCAGGAGGAAATGAAATGCACGGCCTATGATGCACAGCTGTTTTGCCTCACTTTCACCGTGCATGCCCATCAGGTTTTCTTTTTCATTCTGCATTTCATTTCCTCCCTTCTGCACTCAGTTCGCTTTCTGTTTGCTGTTTCTCTGGGTTTTCTGAGAGTGCTTTCATGCCAGTTTTTCCCTTGCTTCACTTCCAAGCTGAAGGTAAGTCAAAAGCATACAGATTCCCTTGGATTTCCCCCCGCCATGTCCCCACCCCTCGTTGGCCACTCCCCCACCCACATTTTAATTTTTTTTAAGCGGCATGCATCTTGCGATATGAGATCATCACTAGTCTCATGCTGCTTATTAAAAAAATGACTCCCGGCTGGGCTGCCCTCTCCTGCCACCTAGTTTGAACCAGGCCATTGGCTCCCTGCATGCACAGCAAGCCCGGCTAGACCACTGTCTCCTACTGCCTGGTTTCAATCGGGTGGCAGGAGGAGGCAGCACCGAGCTGTATGTGTGGGGAGCCACCAGCTCTCTGCACGCATGGCAAGCCCAGCTGGGATGTCCTCTTATGCTGCCCGGTTCAAGCCAGGTGGTACGAGAAGGCAGCACAGAGTCCGGCATATTTATTCTGGGCTGCAGAATAAATATGCCAGTGAAAAAAGAATGGTGTGTACTGCAGGCTTAAAGGCTTGACTGCTTGGATTCTCTGCAGTAAGCTGTGCGTGCATAATAGGCCATTATTGAGAGATGGGAGACCAAATGTTGGATCTATTCAGCATTTCACTTTCTGCAGATTTCATATAAATATGGTAAATAGATTGACTTAAACTAGGGGAAATGAAACAATTGGCATGTGCTTAGCAATATGAAGAATGGAGAAAGGCCAAGAACACAAATGTCAAGAAAGAATGTAAAATATGCAGAATGAACACTCCCAATGTTTCACAGGTGAAAACAGAAATATGCCTATAACACCCCATTTTAAAAAAAGAAATGTTAAAGCTGCATTTTATAGTAACATACGTATAGCTTGATGGATCGTACCAGTGGTCCATCTAGTCCAGCATTCTGTTTCACAGAGCAGCTAACCAGTTCTCTGAGGGGCAAGCAAGGAACAAGGGCCAAGGCCTTCCCTTGCTGCTGCCTCCTAGCATTGTCTTGCTGCCTCTGTATATGGAGAATTCCTTCAGTAACCATAATTAATTTTAGAAGCTACTGATGGACCTCTCCTCCATTATACCCAGTGCCCCCACCCATTAATAGGCTTGCCACTTGCCCATTGACAGTGGCGAATCCCCAATCCCCCATCCTCAGTTATTTGATGAGTGGGAGAAAAAACGGGGGGGAATAGTACTGATGCCTATCCTCTAGGAATTTCCCCCAATCTCTATGGTAAAGACCATAAAGATTGGAGAGATTTCTAGAGCATCACCTGGAAATGACATAATATCCTCCAAACATCCATCCAGAAGCGATGTTGCACAACCTCTGTGACATTCTAAGAATTTCGTCAATCTCTATGGTCTACACAGTGTCACAGACCTTACACCCCTTGACACTCCACCCTCCTCAGGTAATGCCCCCAAATCTCCCAGCATTTGCAGATGAAGGGCTGGCAACATCTGTCCTTATATATATTTGAATTTTGGTTCCACAACATTCTATGCTTGCCACAATTGATTCGGCGCAAGAACTGGCAGTCAGAAGACGCTGGCCGGGGCTGACTGGCTGCTTGGCGGAGTCCCGCCCACGTCAGCCCGGCCAATATCTTTGGCTCAGTCTGCTCCAGTCCTCTGACAGGAGAGGACCGTCTGCAGAGAGAGCACAGGGACAGGCCTTCAAGGCCGAGGCAAGTGAGAGAAGCCCCTTCCGCCCACCCCCACCCCCTCTGGGCCTTCTATGGGACCAGTAGGGCAGAGAAGCCCTTTCACCGCCCCTCCACCATCCTCTGGGCTTTCTATGGGCCCAGTAGGCCAGAGAAGCCCCTTTCGCACCCACGCCATCCTCTGGGCCTTCTATGGGCCCAGTAGGCCAGAGAAGCCCCTTCCCCCACCACACACCATCCTCTGGGCTTTCTATGGGCCCAGTAGGCCAGAGAAGCCTCTTCCCCCCACACACACCATCCTCTGGGCCTTCTATGGGCCCAGTAGGCCAGAGAAGCCCCTTCCGCCCCCCCATCCTCTGGGCCTTCTATGGGCCCAGTAGGCCAGAGAAGCCCATTGCACCACCTCACACACACCATCCTCTGGGCCTTCTATGGGCCCAATAGGCCAGAGAAGCCCCTTCGGCCCCCCACACACACCATCCTCTGGGCCTTCTATGGGCCCAGTAGGCCAGAGAAGCCTCTTCCGCCCCCCACACCATCCTCTGGGCCTTCTATGGGCCCAGTAGGCCAGAAAGCCCCTTCCCACACACACCATCCTCTGGACCTTCTATGGGCCCAGTAGGCCAGAGAAGCCCCTTCCCCACACACGCCATCCTCTGGACCTTCTATGGGCCCAGTAGGCCAGAGAAGCCCCTTCCCCCACACACACCATCCTCTGGACCTTCTATGGGCCCAGTAGGCCAGGAAGCCCTTCCCCACACACCATCCTCTGGACCTTCTATGGGCCCAGTAGGCCAGAAAAGCCCTTCCGCCCCCCCTCACACACACCAGGGGTCTTTTCATAGAAAAACAGCTGCAGGAGCTCATTAGCATATGGTATGCTAATGAGCGATTAGGCTATTAGCATATGCCACACCCCCTGACATCGCCGGAAGTGATGTCAGAAGGGGAAGCAAAAGGGGGGGGCGGCATCTTCAAAAGCCTCCCCTTCCCTTCCCCAGCTGGTCTGGGTGTGGGAGCTAAGAGAGAAGGGGTTTAAAATTTAAACTCCTTCTCATGAGAGCTGGGCCACAGAAGGAGGAAAGAGGGAAGGAAAGAGAGAGAGTAGAGAGAAGGAAAGAAGGAAGGAAAGAGGGAAAGAAAGAGAAGGAAAGGGGAGGGAAAGAAAGAGAGGGAAGAAGGGAAACAGGGAAAGGAGGAAAAAAGAGAAGAGAAGAAGATGGGAAAGAAAGAAGGAGAGAAGAGAAGAAGGAGGGAAAGAGGAAAAAGAAAGAAGGAAAGGAGGGAATGAAAGAAATTTGGCGGCAATTCGGCCCCATTATATCCTATGGGCCATTGAAGTCAATGGTGAAAACATAGGGTATATTCTGGGGGCTGGAGGGGAAGGGGTTTGAGGGAGAGGCTCCAAACTCACAGGGTAGCTGATGGAGCCTCTCCCCAAGATACCCACCAACTTTCAAGAGCATTGGACCAGGGGGTCCAATTCTATGGGCCCCCAAACAGGTTGCCCCTATTCCCGCCATTGTTCTCTATGGTGGGAAAAAAGTTAATTTTTTCCCACTATAGAGAACAATGGAGGGAATAGGGGCAACCTGTTTAGGGGCCCATAGAATTGGACCCCCTGGTCCAATATTCTTGAAACGAAATATTCTTGAATATGGAGCAGAAGTCCATCAGTGGCTATTAGCCACAGGGTATAGATGGAAATTCTTAGTCTGGGGCAGGTGATGCACTCTATTCTTGGTGCTGGAGGGGGCAGCAGTGGGAGGGCTTCTAGTGTCCTGGCCCCACTGCTGGACCTCCTGATGGCACCTGGTATATTTTGGCCGCTGTGTGACAGAGTGTTGGCCTGATTCAACATTGGCTTCTGTTATGTTCTTATGTTCTTATGACTCTCAAGATTCTTCTCCAGCACCATAATTCAAAAGAATCTATTCTTTGGCGCTCGGCCTTCCTTATAGTCCAACTCTCGCAGCCATACATTACTACGGGGAATACCATTGCTTTGCCCATGCGGACTTTTGTTGGCAAGGTGATGTCTCTGCTTTTTATCAAGCTGTTTAGGTTTGCCATCGCTTTCCTCCCAAGGAGCAGGCGTCTTTTAATTTCATGGCTGTAGTCACCATCTGCAGTGATCTGGGAGCCTAGGAACGTTAAGTCTGTCACTACTTCTACGACTTCCCCTTCTATTTGCCAAGGAATGATGGGGCCAGATGCAATGATCTTAGTTTTTTTGATGTTGAGCTTCAAGCCCACTTTTGCGCTCTCCTCTTTCACCCTGAGCAAGAGGCTCTTGAGGTCCTCTTCACTTTCTGCCATCAGAGTGGTATCGTCTGCATATCTGAGGTTATTGATCTTTTCCCCAGCAATCTTAACTCCAGCTTGTGATTCATCCAGGCCAGCATTTCGCATGATGTACTCTGCATATAAATTAAATAAGCAAGGTGACAATATACATCCTTGTCGTACTCCTTTTCCTATGCTAAACCAATCAGTTGTTCCATATCCGGTTCTAACTGTTGCTTCTTGACCCTTATACAGGTTTCTCAGGAGACATGTGAGGTGGTCCGGTACTCCCATCTCTTTAAGAACTTGCCATAATTTATTGTGATCCACACAATCAAAGGCTTTAGCATAGTCAATGAAGCAGAAGTAAATGTTTTTCTGGTACTCTCTTGCTTTCTCCATAATCCAGCGAATATTGGCAATTTGATCTCTAGTTCCTCTACCTCTTCGAAACCCAGCTTGTACTTCTGGCAGTTCTCTATCCACATACTGTTGCAGCAGTGGTTGGCGCATAGACTTGGATTACTGTGATATTGAATGGTTTGCCTTGGATTCGGACCGAGATCATTCTGTCATTTTTGAGATTGTATCCCAATACTGCCTTTCTCACTCTCTTGTTGACTATAAAGGCCACACCATTTTTTCTACGGGATTCCTGGCCACAGTAGTAGATATAACAAGTGGAGACCCGCAAGAAACTTGCGGGATGGTCATCCCATTTCTCACACCTTTGCTTCCTCCCCTCTACCCTTACCTATCTCACACTCCTTCTCCCTTCTGGGGGTGGAGCCATGGACTCAACCCTCCAAAGCACCCATTTTATCCAGGGGAACTGATCTCTGTCACCTGGACAACAGTTGTAATGCTGGGTGATCTCCAGCCCTCACCCAGAGGCTGGCAATGGTAGTTCTCATGGAGGAAATGGCTGGTTTGGAGGGTGGAGTCTGTGGCATTATACTGGTCTGAAGTTCCTCCCCTCCTCAAACCCCACCATCCCCAGGATCCACCCCTTAAATGTCCAGGAGTTTCCCAATCCAGAGTTGGCAACCCTATTTCCTTCCCACCCAACAGCCAACTTAACCTTTATCTGCCTTTGTCTGTCTTCAGCTTTTTGTCTCCACCCCCTCCCCCACAGCTTCTACCAAGGAAAATTACAGTCTTTCTCCACAGTGGGGACCAAAGCAGCTTACATTATTCTCACCTCCTTTTTATCTGCACAACAACCTTGTGAGGTTGGTTAGGCTGAAAGTATGTGACTGGTCCAAAATCACCCAGTCAGCTTCCACCGCAATATGGGGATCTGAACCTGGGTCTTGCAGACCCTACTCTGAGGCTCTAACTGCTGCATCACTGCTGGCTTTCATAGGGTGGCTGCTGAACAGCAGCAAGCAGCCATGCCAAGTTGAGTCATGCAAATTAGGTGGCATCAAGTCACCCAGAGGGTGCTGCCTAGGGATGCCAGCCTCCAGGTGGGATCTGGGGATCCCCTGGAATTACTGCTCAGCTCCAGACTACTGAGATAACTTCCCCTGGAGAAAATGGATGCTTTGGAGGGTGGACTCTAGGGTATTGTACCCCACTGAGGTCCCTGTCCTCCCCAGGCTCCATCCCCAAATCTCCAGGAGTTTCCAGACCTGGAGCTGGCAGCCCCACTACCCCATCCCCTGCCAGTGCCCGTGGGGGGACCTGGCAACCCTGCCAGGCCTAGGGTTGGCAACCTCCAAGTGGGGCCTGCTGGAGAGTGAACTCCAGAGATCTGTGAACAACAGAGATCTGTCTCCCTGGAGAAAATGGCTGCTTTGGAGGGTGGATTCTGTGGCATGATACCCAGCTGAGGCCTCTCCCTTCCCCAAATCCTGCCCTCCTTGCACTCCACCCCAAAACCTCTAGGAATCCCCCAGCCTGGCCCCAAGGCGCCCTCCCCCCCCTCCCTCCAAGGCCGAAAGAGGCCTGGAAAGAAAGGGCCCTTCCACCCCACCCTTTGACTGACAGAGCCAGTCAGAAGCCTCTCTCTCCCCCCCCCCCAACGTTCTAATCTCTCACCGTTGCTGCCTGGAGTCAGGTCCCTGCAGAGGCCATTTCAAAAGGCTTTTGGGGGGGAATTCAACCGTCCCTGAAGGGATTTCCTCACTGTTTGGATTTTTCTACAAACAAAGGAAGTCTACTGACTATGTAGGAAAAGCTGTTGGGGGACAGTGAGGCCCCTGTTGGAGGGAATAGGTATCCGCACAGAAAAAAAAAAAAGTCTGGGATTAGAATATAAGATGGTCTTCTGAGTTAAATTCGCCCATTCCTGTCCACTTTAGTTCACTGATTCCCAAGATGTCAATGTTCATTCTTGCCATCTCATTTTTGACCACGTCAAGCTTACCTTGATTCATAGACCTTACATTCCAGGTTCCTATGCAGTATTGTTCTTTACAGCATCGAACTTTCCTTTCACCGTCAGACACATCCACAACTGAGCATCCTTTCGGCTTTGGCCCAGCCGCTTCACTCTTTCTGGGGTTACTCGTACTTGCCCTCTGCTCTTCCTCAGTAGCATATTGGACACCTTCCAACCTGAGGGGCTCATCTTCTGGCGTCATATCTTTTAGCCTTTTGTTACTGTCCATGGGGTTTTCTTGGCAAAGATACTGGAGTGGGTTGCCATTTCCTTCTCCAGGGGATCACGCTTGGTCTGAGTTCTCTGCTGTGGCCTGTCCATCCTGGGTGGCCCTCCACGGCATAGCCCACAGCCTCATCGAACCACGCAAGCCCCCTCGCCACGACAAGGCAGTGATCCATGAGGGAGAAATAAATATTAGTAATAAATAAAACCCTTTCTCCATTCTGCAGTTTATTTACTTCATTTATAGCCAGCCTTTCTCACCGACACTCAAAGAGGCAGAGTAAGTAACTTAAAATTTTCCAAATTCCTATTTCCATTCTTTTTTGTCCTAGCTAGACGGTGAGTTCCCTCCTGAAAGCTATATTTTCTTCAGTAGGCCTATATACCTCTTCCTTCTTTTCCAACCTATAAAAAGCAAAGCAAGCTTATCTCTCCGTTTCCTCCCCCTTCCCCTGAATCCCAGAGGACTCCTCTCTCCCTTAAACCAAGAAACCCTTTCTTTTAGGCACATCCTATCCCTTGTGCCAAGTGTCTTCAGCATGCCTGCTTCTGCTGGGAACAAGATTTACAGTATTGATTCCCAGTGGGAGTCTAAGGCTGGTGAGCTTATTTTTTTCAGCCTTTGTCCTATATGGAAAGGTTTTTCAGACTAAATATTGAGCATCAGCAGAGGGTGAATTGTAAGTGTGTACATTACCTATGGATTGAGGCATCACTGCACCACAGCATACATCCATAGGCTAAAGAACTGGAACAGTCCCAGGAGGGTCGTATCGTGTTCCTGACTTCGTGTGTGTGTGTGTGTGTGTGTGTGTGTGTGTGTGTGTGTGTGTGTGTGTTAAACAAGCCAGCATGTATGAGCTTACATGTTCAACACATGTTGTCTTCATTTGTTTTATTATTTCAATTCATTTTCATTATGATATTTACACACACACATCAACCTGTCTCCTAGTTAATAAGACGGTTGGTCTTTCAAGGCCAATATTGTCTTCTCTGACTAGTCGTGGGTCTCCACGGTCTTTCACATTGCCTATTACTTGTTCCTTTTAACTGGAAATGCCAGGGATTGAACCCAGGAGCTTCTGCATACAAAGCAGATTCTCTACCACTAAGCCATGGCCTCTCCCCCAAGTAAAGGAATCTTTCCTTTAGATCACTTTCCACAGAAAATACAAAATTATCATAACAGATTCATAGGATCCAACCCTTTGTTTTTCAACTAATTAGGACTGTGCCCCTTATAAAGTGGGTTTTCTGGGGTAGTTCCCAGAAATGGATCTTTTTTGCCAAATTTCAGATAGATAGAAGAAAAGTTCTGTTTCGCAGGCCATTAAAAGGAAAATACATAACAATTAACTGCAAAACACAGGGAAGTAGATTAAACAAAGGTCATTCACTCACTCACTGGAGAGCCAGTTTGATGTAGCGGTTAGGAGCACAGACTCTAATTTGGGAGAATTGGGTTTGATTCCCCATTCCCCCACATGCGGCTGCTGGTGTGACCTTGGGTCAGTCATAAGTTCTTTCAGAGCTGTTCTCTCAAAGGCAGTTCTTGAGAGAGCTCTCTTAGTCCCACCTATCTCACAGGGTGTCTGTTGTGCAGAGGGGAAGGCAAAGGGATTGTAAGCCACTCTGGGACTCCTTCGAGTAGTGAAGGTAAAGGTAAAGGTTCCCTTGCTCGAAAGCCAGTCGAATCCGACTCTAGGGTTGCGGTGCTCATCTCCGTTTCAAAGCCGAAGAGCCAGCGCTGTCCGAAGACGTTTCCGTGGTCATGTGGCCGGCATGACTAAACACCAAGGGGTATAAATCCAACTCCAACTCCTCCTCCTCCTCCTTCTATTGTTATTCCCATTCATTTCTGTTACCCTAATGTATATAACAAATGGGACTTTTTTGTTAATTTTTCATTAGTTTGGAAACATACATAAGAACATAAGAGAAGCCAATATTGAATCAGGCCAATGGCCCATCTAGTCCAACATTCTGTCACACAGTAGCCAAAAATATCAAATGCCATCAGGAGGTCCAGCAGTGGGGCCAGGACACTAGAAGCCCTCCCACTGCTGCCCCTCCAGCACCAAGAATAGAGTGCATCACCTGCCCCAGACTGAGAGTTCCCATCTATACCCTGTGGCTAATAGCCACTGATGGACTTCTGCTCCATATGTTTATCTAATTCCCTCTTGAAACTGCCCATGCTTGTAGCTGCCACCACCTCCTGTTGCAGTGAATCCCATATGTTAATCACTCTTTGGGTGAAGAAGTAGTTCCTTTCATCTCTTCTAACCTGACTGCTCAGCAATTTCATGGAGTGCCCACAAGTTCTTGTATTGTGAGAAAGGGAGAAAAGTACTTCTTTCTCAACCTGCTCAATCCCATGCAGAATCTTATTAACCTCGATCATGTCACCCCTCAGCCGTCGTTTCTCCAAGCTAAAGAGCCCCAAGCGTTTTAACCTTTCTTCATAGGGAAGGTGTTCGTACCCTTTTATCATTCAAGTTGCCCTTCTCTGCACTTTTTCCAATGCTATAATACCCTTTTTGAAATGTGGCGACCAGAACTGTACACAGTATTCCAAATGAGGTCGCACCAATGATTTATTCAGGGGCATTATGATACTGGCTGATTTGTTTTCAGTTCCCTTCCTAATAATCTCCAGCATAGCGTTGGCCTTCTTTATTGCAGTTACACACTGTCTAGACATTTTCATTGAGTTATCTACAACGACTCCAAGATCTCTCTCTTGGTCAGTCTCTGCCAGTTCAGACCCCATCAACGTGTAGTTATACTTAGGATTTTTGGCTCCAATGTGCATCACTTTGCACTTGGCCACATTGAGCCCCATTTGCCACGTTGACACCCACTCACCCACCCTCGACAGATCCCTTTGGAGTGCCTCACAATCCTCCCTGGTTGTCACCACACTGAACAACTTTGTGTCATCTGCAAATTTAGCCACTTCACTGCTGACTCCCAATTCTAAATAGTTAATAAACAAGTTAAAAAGCATCGGACCGAGTACCAATCCCTGTGGTACCCCACTGCTTACCACCCTCCAATGACAAAGTTTCCCATTTATACTCACTCTCTGTTTTCTACTTATAAGTCAGTTTTTGATCCACAAGAGGACTATTGAGCTTACTTAGGAGCTTTTGATGAGGAATTTTATCAAAAGTTTTCTGGAAGTCAAAGTAAATAACATCTATTGGGTCCCCCTTGTCCACATGTTTGTTCACTCCCTCAAAAAACACTAACAGGTTAAGGAGACAAGATCAGGTTAGTGAGACAACATACATCCCTATTCCCTCCCCATCACTGGGTGACTACGATATCATATGCTGAGGGACAAGAATGATTTGCCCATATATCAAACCACACAGAAAGCTTTCCCACCATCTCCCCTAATACAACAATTTTCACCAGAGGATGCAGCATTTGGAGTGATGTCCGTCCTCGTGTGAGGGAGTCCATTGATTGGTTTACAGTGATACTGGAGATGGCAATCTTGTCCAGAGCTGTTGTGAGGATAAAATAGGATGATTCCTTTATATGCCTGCACTCCTTAGTGCAGAAAGACTTAAAAAATAGATAAGAAAGAGAAGCAAATAGGTGTAGCAGCACTCATACCAAAGACAGGTTGGGGTATATGACAGTATCAGTACTGGTCTGTCACTACTGGTGGTTTGTTAGGTAAACCAACAGCATTTTGACTTTTAAATAACATACAATCTAGCATGATGCATTCTAAGTCTGATTTTTTGATGCAGAAATTTTCTCCAGTACTGCAGCGTTCAGCAAAACTGATTCCCCAATGCATTCTATCAGTCATGAAGAGAAAATAAGCATTAGGCAATCTTCCTTTGGGGCTGTTATTATTATTTTTTTTAATACAGAAAGCAATTCAGTCTATAAGCCAGCTTTCCCCATTACCATTCTTCAGTGCCCCTTTCAGCCTTCGTTGTGTCTATGCTTAATTCCATCTGACAGGGTTGAGGGAAACTCACACAGCCCTGATTATTTTTTTTTTTCTGAAGGAGTTAGGAGAAAATAATGCAGGTTTCTTCAAAGCAATTTATATTCATTGTCTTGGAGGGACTGTAATAATAGGCCCATCATGTTTCCCCCCTTGAAATATAATCACCTTTTTATCCTGATGGTGAGACTATAATTGGTGTGAATAAATTCTGCTTTCTATAATACATCAAGGCCACTAGCTCCAATTCTTGAGTTTGTACCTGTTGGCTACCACTACCACACTTCCACTCCTTCTTTTGTTACCCAAAGGTGCTGCCTTTCTCTAGGGTAGCCCCAACAGTAGGGGCACCCCACTTCTAACATGAACCAGAGACCCACAAAGTCAGGCCAAGGAAGGCACTCTTGGCCCAAAATGCAGAGCTAGCCACAGCGCTGCAAAAGGGTTTCACTTTCAGGTTGCACAAGGCAGACCTCCAAGACAATCTCCAGCCTTTCCCCTCCACCTAGCAAGGTATGCATATAAAATGATGCTGAGTTCCACCAGGTACAGTATCTGCGTTTCTAAAAACTATTCAGTGGCCACCAGGCGAATAGCCCTTCTGTCTCCAGAACTTCACATAGCCTTTTTTTGTGTGATGCCTATGTCTTTGTGGAAATCCTTTGCCTCCACAACTGTCCTTCCTGCTCCATCCTTCAGGATACTGAGATAACCAATATAACTTTCAAATGTTTAGTGATCCTTCTTGGTAACTATCAGGGACCCATTTCTCACCTTTTGTCTAAATCTGGGAACCTATTCAACCTGCCTTGGCAGGACCATCAGTGGTCATCAAACCCATTCAACCAGCTCCAGTAGAGCCATCCAGTGCCTGGCTAATCCGATCAATGCTACTGTGAATACAGACTTTGCCCCTCTGAAACTTCACTGGTCAAACCTAGATTTTGCTCCTCCTGGCATCACACCCCCTGGAACCCCTTATTGGTCCAGGCAGGGCTCTTTTTGTAGCAGGAACTCCTTTGCATATTAGGCAACACACCCTAATGTAGCCAATCCTCCAAGAGCTTACAGAGCTCTTCTTACAGGGGCTACTGTAAGCTCTTGGAGGATTGGCTACATTAGGGGTATGTTGCCTAATATGCAAAAGAGGTCCTGCTACAAAAAGAGCCCTGGGTCCAGGTAGTCTTTTGTCTTCACCTGGGACAAGCCTCTCAAGGCCTCCCATTGGTCTGCATTGTTTTTCCAATGTCTACATCATCCAAAGCACATGGCCTCAAATGGTGTGTCTGCTCCAGGAGGCCAACTAGTGGGTCACCCCCAAACTCTATCTGGGCCATAATCCCTTCTCCATGGACGTCTGCACATCTGGAAAGATAGCTATAACCCCATCAGTGCTTTGCCCTCTATTGTCTCTGATCTCTTAAGATCACTTCAACCCTTTCTTTCTTAGCTCTTGTGTGTGATGTTTTTATTAAGCTGAATGTATTAGAAATATTTTCTTAATAAATTTCATAAAAGATACTTTCTGTCTGTCATCTGTGCTGCTCCAAGAGGGTTCTGATTCTGGTATAGTTGGAGTATGATCCCTAGCTTATGCACCCATTAAGAAACAGTCTCTTCGGTAAAGTCCCCCCTCATAATTCAAACAGAGACCTGGTGTTGCAGCTAACACTTTGTCCTATTAAAACATTTCACCAGTCCCAGGAGGACCCAGCCACATCCATTGGTTTATCATAACATCCAGGGCAGTGATTTTCATTTGGCCAAGAGATTCTTTTACAGTTTTTAGGTGGACATCAGAAGGCTACAAAATGCAGAAATGAAGTACTAACAACATATTGTCATATTATATTATAGCTGAAAATCATATTCCAAATGGTTAGAGAGGATATGGGATGAATGGGAAGCCAGGCACACCTGTTTTTTCCCCATCAAGAATACCTTCACTAGTGGTCTTGCTAAGAATGTACTTGTTGGAATATACAAGGTCTATAGTGAGCCTACTTGAAGAAGATCAGAAGAACAGCCTATAGGGGACAGCTGAAGGACTGCTAGTTAGCATAGATGGATTAGGGACTTCCCACAATTTCAAATTATGTCCTTCTTGTCTCCTGGTTGGCTGTTTGGAGCTCTCCCCCTTCCTTCCTTCCTTCTTTCCTGTCTCTCTCACGGCAGCTAATCAGTTAGTTAAGCCTCTCTCCGGCTGTGATCATATGCACAATTAGACATGACATAGGTGTGAATGTCGGGTGGATTTAAAGGGTGCAATCAGACAGCAACATCTGAGAAACGCCCTGCAGCCGTCGGCAACCCGCAGAAGCGGAGTTAAAAGACACTGGGGAAAACCCAGTAGTAAATGGGTTGCAACGGGCCAGGGACACACTTTCCCATGTCTGATCACTCCAGTGCGCTCTCATGGCGTCGGGATGGTCTGATCAGGCCATCCCAACTCTATGTCATTTCCCCCCCCTTCGCAGTATGTGCATCATCGCAAACTTCATAGGTGTGAAGATGTGATTCATCGATCCCTTGTTTAAGCGCATGGGGGGAAACGACACCAAAAACCCTGACTCACCCGTGGTTGCATCTGATCCCACACTGACGGACTGCACCTGCAACTTGAAAGGGAGGTGTGATCATGCAACTGTGGGTCAAATTCCTCCGGAAGAAATAGCCTCGCTTCCCCCCCCCCCAATTTTTTTCTGGCACATGTGGCCACAACCTCCATCTCCTCTGTTCTAGCATAGTTTATTTCTGCTTTAATAAACCAAGTTATTTTCTTTAAATAGTTGGTGTTCCGTTCCTCTACATGTTTAAACTCTGCCAACAGTACTCAGAAAGATATGTTTCATTTTATTAAAGTTGTTTTCAACTTTACCTTGTTTCATTCCCATTGGTTTCAGTGAGAAATACAGCTCCACTTGCAACTCTGCCTCCCCCCTCAACCTAAAGAAACAAACACACACAAAATATTAGCAGTTGTACTCCTGACCCTAGGGAGCTTCCTTATTTATTTCCAGCCCTCCTTTTGCCATCTCTTCAGTCAATTGACCCTTTGCAATGGTTTTGAACTATTTTTACAAACTTTCGTACAACAGACTTGAGCATTGGGCTCTTCTGTGTAATTATTCTCCCTAGCCTGACAATCTAATTTAGACCTGGGTGGTAGAGTAATTGATCAAAGCTCACTCAGGAGCATACTCTGACTGCAGTCTATGTTCTGTTCCTTGTTCTTTCAGGCTCAATCGTTCTTTGGAAATCCGGTAGCAAAGAAGGCAAAGTGGGACCACGTACGGCATGGATGGAAGACAGAGGTGAGACTCTGGACCAAGCCCCTTATTTTATGTATTTTTTTAGATTTTTATCTTGCCCCTCCCCCAGATTGGGGCTCAGGGCAGCTCACCACATAACTAAACAGTAACAGAAGTGAGTAGTGACTCACGAAAGCTCGTCCCCTGCCATATAGTCTGTTAGTCTTTAAGGTGCTACTGGACTCTTGCTCTTTTCTACTGCTACAAACAGAATAATATGGTACCCAGCTTGATCTACCAACAATAATAAAACTGTAACTCTAATAAAGCCCAATTAAATTAAAATCCAAATAATTTAACACACAGTTTTTGGCAAGAAAATCTACCATGTTGTTAGTAGAGTCCACCAGAATTATATTAGTGGGATGCCTGGTGGAATAACTCTATCTTAGATGCCCTGCAGAATGCAGACAAGTCCCGCAGGGCACAAGTCTACACAGGGAGAGCATTCCACCAGAACTGCTTCCGCAATGTCAGTTTTCCTCTTCTTGAGGCTGCAGGAATGAGACATTTACTATAGGATGCAACTACTATCCCATTAACAAAGAATGTTGATGGGTCATATCCTGCCACTCTGGGCAAGGATCATAGAGTTTTCCTGCATTTCTCCCCCTTCTCAAGGTCATCATGAGACCCATAGTGAGGAATAACTGGGAGGCTGAAGCATGGAATGATGAGACGAAATTGGAATCTTGAGAGGGGATAGTGAGTGCCCTAAAACAGCTGCCACAGGAAGCAGAGCCAAAAGCAAAATGGCTGGTGTTACAGCTGTGGAAAACTCTATCATGTGAATGATGGCAGTCAACAACAATGGCCCTGCCTACTCTCTGAAAAATGTCACAGGTGCCACAGGAAGTAGTGGCAGGCACTATGTCATCCTTGCTGGGGAACTATGATCTTTAATGGATATGAGAAGCAGAACATGCTGATATTTTCCCTTCTCCCCCACTGTTAGACACAGAAGGCTTTGGTGCTGGATCTGATTGGAATGTGCACTTAATTTCTCTTGCCCTGTTATCAGTCTTTTTCTTCCCCAGTAAAAGAATGGCAAAAATAATGCCACCCATTTCACATATGAGGAGGAAAGACTTTCACGGAATGTCTTTGTTATGGTGGTGGGTGAAGTGCAAGCTCTCCCCAATCTGGAAGCACTTCTTCTACAGGTGTTGTTTTTCCAAGAACAAAGACGGCAGAGTTAAAGATGAAAGCGAAGTACAGTTTAGGGCTGCCAGGTAGGGTTGCCAGCTTTGGCCTGGGAAATACCTGGAAATTTGGGGGGCTGAGGAGACTGGAGTTTGGAGAGGGGAGGGTCTTCAGTGGGGTCTAATGCCATAGAGTCCGCCTTCCAGAGCACTAATCTTCTCCAAGTGAACTGATGTCTGTCACCTGGAGATCAGTTGCAATCCCAGGAGGTCTCCTGGAGAACAAGAACAAAGTGATTTTGAAAACCCATTTTCTGGTTGCCTTTTCTTTTGCAAGGAGGAAAAAAGGTGAGTTTTAGTCCATTTCTTTAGTTTTATTTCTACTACTTTCTGCAATATGGTTGCTAATTTGGGAAATAAACTCTTTTTTTTGCAGTGGCGATGTATGGTACACGAGGTGTGTGTGTGGGAACATAAAGCATTAAATATCACCAGGTGACAGCTTTCCTAAAACACCATCCATGGCAGCTAAATGGGAAGAAGAAGAAGAAGAAGAAGAAGAAGAAGAAGAAGAAGAAGAAGAAGAAGAAGAAGAAGAAGAAGAAGAAGAAGAAGAAGAAGAAGAAGAAGAAGAAGAAGAAGAAGAGGAGGAGGAGGAGGAGGAGGAGGAGGAGGAGGAGGAGGAGGAGATTGGGTTTATACCCCGCCCTTCTCTTCCCAAAGGCGTCTCAGAGTGGCTTACAAACTCCTTTCCCTTCCCCTCCCCACAACAGACACCCTGTGAGGTAGGTGGGGCTGAGAGAACTTCTGACAGAAACTGTCCTTGAGAGAACAGCTGTGCCAGAGCTTGTGATTGACCCAAGGTCACATCAGCAGGTGCAAGTGGAGGAGTGGGGAATCAAACCGGGTTCTCCTAGATAAGAGTCCACTCACTTAACCACTACACCAAACTGGTAAAACACATGATCTGCAGCCTCACATAATATATCTGATCCTGGAGTATACCACTCATCTGGTGTGTTTTAGTATTTCCTCATTTAAAGCATTCAACTGATTCAATTCTCCCTGGTAACAGAAAACAACCATGGAAACTGGCTTCCTTCATTGGTGAGGAAACTGGGTAAGCAGCTTCATGGGGGGGATGAGGAATGACTTAGATATTTTTTATCAATAATTTCAGGGGACAAATGCCAGAAATTTGACCTGGCTGCCAATTTTCTTTTGAAGTAAAGTAAGAATTTACCTGAGAGAATATGAGAAGGATGTATGTGTGTCCTCCATATCTTCACCACACATTCTATTGAGCTAAGGGAAGTTAGGTGAGTGTCATGGGAGTGACGAAGGAGGAGGAGGGGGAGGAGTTGGTTTTATACCCCACCCTTCACTACCTGAAGGAGTCTTGGAGCCGCTTACAACCACCTTCCCTTCTTCTCCCAACAACAGACAACCTGTGAGGTAGGTATAAAGTACTGAGACTGATGCGTTGAAGCGTGATAGCAGCTCATACTTTATTAGTTACATTCCAGACTTGAGATGGCTGCCCAGCTCATAGTCCGGTTTATATTCCCATGTTCCCCACTCCCCCAACACACACACATACATGTGATAGGTTATTTACAGTGCACCTATTACCTATTGGTTCCTACTAGGATCCTAGCCATCCGATAGGTGCAGATTAGGATCCGTTTTGGCTATTGTTTCTGGAGGTGATGCTTGAGTCTTTCTCTAGACCATGTTTCTCCCTGACTGCGTGTGCAGTCTTTACTTGGTATACAACAGTAGATGGGACTGAGAGCTTTCAGAGAACTGTGGTTGACCCAAGCTGGCTTCATGTGGAGGAGTAGAGAATCAAACTCAGTTCTCCAGATTAGAGTCTGCCACTCTTAACCACTACACCAAGCTTGGCAGCCACAGGTCTGAAGATTCTTCTCACACCAATGTTCATGTTCATCTCAGTTTTGAGAATTCTCAGAAATGTTTGCATATCATGAAGACTCATCAGGTTCCATTTCCATTAAGATTGGATTGGATGTCTGCCCATTGTTTTCCATGTGGAGAAAATGGCAGATCTTCCTGAGTGAATGTGTTTTCACTAAATGTAGAAAAAAGTGTGATAAGGGGTATAGATTTTCTGAAGTGGCTTTGGTTTTTTAGCCAAACGTACTGACTGTGAGTAAAAGTTGTCCTTCCTAAGTGTCTGTCTAGTGAGTTGCCCACCTGCCCCTCCAATTGTATTTCAGAGAAATAGGAGCAGTTCTTAACTAAGGGGATTTTTTAAATTGAGGCTCATGTTGTGTCACAATTTTTTCATTGGATAGGATGGGTTGCATGGTGTCTCTTGGCAGAATAACTTAAGGAAAGGAAGCCTACTTACTCAAACTCAAGCAATGAAAATTGTGACATTACCCAAAATCTACAAAAAGGTAGAAAACAGGTAACATGTTAACTGAGGCCAACCAGAAAAGCCAACAGACCAAGACTAATGAATTGCAGTTTTAAAAAAGAAATAAGCTCCTCAGAAGCACAGAAAAGGAAGGATAGAAGATTAAAATAAACCAGTAGGTGTATGCAAAAAACAACCTCCATTGTACTTCCATATTCAGGGTTCAGAGAAGGTCCGTAATAGCATAAGTTTGTGTAGGATACTGCTGGTGCAGGTTTTAAATATTAGTAATTTTTCAGGTTACTTGCTTCAGGATCATTACTTTCAGTGGGGAATCTATTGGAGGGCCTAGGTCAGCTGTTTATAAAGATGATGTTGCCAGATTTGTACAGGAACAAATGTAAATTTAACACCCCCCCTTCAAATTAATTGGGCCAAGTAAGTGTTTCTCAGTGCAGGTGCACTTTTCTTCATTGATTTCAATTGCAAGCAAATGGGGCTACCCCCAGCATTAAAAACAAATGTCTGTATTCATTTCATTTTCCTACTCTTACACTGACTGATTGACAATAAAAACATTTTACCTTTCCACTGAAAACTCTGAGTTTGCCCTTATTCTGGTCTGTTCTTTCTTTCCATTTACAAAGCGAAGAATTAGTGAGTTTTTCTAGGAGGAGGGCTGGAGTAGCTGTTTTTTCAGCCAAATGATACCAACATTTCAGAGGAACTAGTGCTACCTATCCCCAGAAGAATACTTGGGTTTCAAGCAAACTGGGCAAATTTAATGAGCCCCTGAACAAGGTATCCTCAGTAATACTAGTTGCGGAGGCGGGAAAGGGCCCAACCCCCACAAAGAAGGGAGAGAAGAAGAATGGCAGCTCTTTGGGGCTTGTCTCCCAAGGTGATTGGTTAGGCATGTTCTGTGCTCCTCTATTACAAGGATCCAATTAGAAGGGAGAAATTCCATTGCCTGGGAAATCAGTATAATCAAAGAAAAATACAACATAAGAACATAAGAGAAGCCAATGTTGAATCAGGCCAATGGCCCATCTAGTCCAACACTTTGTCACACAGTGGCCAAAATATACCAGGTGCCATCAGGAGGTCCAGCAGTGGGGCCAGGACACTAGAAGCCCTCCCATTGCTGCCCCCTCCAGCACCAAGAATAGAGTGCATCACCTGCCCCAGACTGAGAGTTCCCATCTATACCCTGTGGCTAATAGCCACTGATGGACTTCTGCTCCATATGTTTATCTAATTCCCTCTTGAAACTCTCCATGCTTATAGCTGCCACCACCTCCTGTGGCAGTGAATTCCATGTGTTAATCACTCTTTGGGTGAAGAAGTACTTCCTTTAATCTGTTCTAACCCAACTGCTCAGCAATTTCATGGAGTGCCCACAAGTACAAAAAAGAATCTAAAAAATTGTACTGCCAAACAGTTGCTTTGGTTTTGATCTCAGGCTGGATTATGAATCCAAACAGAAAGTGCATCAAACTGGAAACAAGTGATACCAAAGAAGGAATCCACAATTATTTATGGACTAAGAAATCATTAAAAACTATTCAAAGACAAGAATTTAACCATATTCAGAGGGATGGACTATTAAGAATATGGTTTCAATGCAAAAATAGAATAAGTCTGTCTACCTCACCACTGACACCCCCAGTTGATGCCTGTTGTGACACTAGCACAGGAAAGAAGACTGACCCCTGGCAAGAAGTCTACAATGAAGGAAAAAAAATATTTAGTAGTTGTTATATTATCAAATGGTACCTAAATATAAAGAACAAATAGCAAAAGAAGGGGGTTGGTTAAGAGAGAAAACGGCCTTTGAACAATTACTGGAGATTCAAATCACTTATTAGGAACAATTTATAAAATACTACTGCAATATGATACAGAAACAAAGCAAGTAAAAATTGTATAATAAAATGGATGCAAAAATTTGGAGATAATATATGTATGAAAATTTCTGCACTAAAAAAAAATAAATCAAATTTACTGAATCCCAAATAGTAAGGGAGAACTGGTATAAAATGTTTTAGATGGTATATCATGCCCAAAGACTTTGCAAAAACTAATAAAGGATATGATGAGAAGTGCTGGAATGTCAGAGCATAGATGCAATGTTCTATCATATGTGGTAGACAAGCAAGAAAGCAAGAAAATATTGGACAGAGATATATGAAGAAATACAAAAGAGACTAAAACTTAAGTTTGCAATGGACCCTAAAAGTATGTTATTAAATATTCTACTAAGCAATATTACAAGAATACACAGTGAATTATTTAACTACATGGTGACGCCAGTAAGGGTAACATTTGCAGCAAAAGAAAAGGCAGAAAAATGCCCAGAATTGAAGGAATGGAAAAATAAATTGAACAAATATGTGACAATGGATTTGTTTTTCTGTTCTGGAAAATCACGGTAACAATCTGACCTAGTGATTTCTGTTTATGTCTTCAGCTAGGGAATTTTGTAATGTACCCTTCTACAAACTAAACATTAATCAACACAGAACCTGAAACAACAATAAAAACAATACCTCTCCCAAACTTCCACACCCCCAAGTCCAGTTCTGCCCTCCCTTACTACCCCCCCAGGGGAAAAAGAGAGAAGAAAGGTTAGCTAGCAGTAATAAATTATTGGAATGAATCAGATAAGTCTGCTGAGAAATCAGTCCAGCATAGTCGAAGCAAAATCCATCTAGCCGAGCAAAATGCCTCTCCCAGGGCACAAGGAGCAGCACAGCACACAAGCTGCACAAAAATGGTTAACGTTACTGACAGCTGCCATCTAAAATTCCCCTCCCCTCCGAGAAAAACTGTGTGATTGATCAAAGCAGCTCTCCTGAATGGTCCCAGTCCTAAAACTGGCTGGGAGAAATGCTATCATCCAAAGAAGGGGAGGAAGGCTTAATTCACAGTGTTCACAGATACAGGAAATCTTTTACTGCTTCAAATATAGCCTACCCAATCCTATGTCAGGTAAATCAGACAACATTTAATATCAGCAATATCTGACTCGACTTTCGAGACTGTTGAGTGGGCACCACCGTAGAATGGCTGCCATGGGGAGCACAGCCATCCACCAAACAGCTTCCATGGGGTCTTAGTTCAACCATCAGATATTGGGTAGTTCCAAGCCTGGTGTGCTTCTTTGATGAAACTAGATTTTTTTTCCTATGGGTGCTCCTTGCAGACAGAAATGTGACTCTTCTTAAGCACCTACTGCTCTAGAGAGATAGAAAAAAGTCAAACTTGGTCTTTGCTGGGGGGGGGGTGGATGTGCTCTGGAGAAAAAAGATGTGGGCATCAGCAGTGGTTAAGTAGTGGTTAAGTGCATAGACTCCAACCTGGGAGAACCAGGTTTGATTCCCCACTCCCCCTCTTGAAGCTGCTGGATGACCTTGGGCAAGCTATAGTTCTGTCAGAGCTGTTCTCAAAAGAGCTCTCTCTGCCCCACCTACCTCACAAGGTGTCTGTTTGGGGAAGGGGAGGAAGGGAAAGGTGTTTGTAAGACTCTCTGAGACTCTTGAAGGACGGGGTATAAATCCAATCTCCTCCTCCTCCTCCTCCTCCTCCTCCTCCACCTCCTCCTCCTCCTCCTCCTCCTCCTCCTCCTCCTCCTCCTCCTCCTCCTCTTCTTCTTCTTCTTCTTCTTCTTCTTCTTCTTCTTCTTCTTCTTCTTCTTCTTCTTCTTCTTCTTCTTCTTCTTCTACCATGCCGGGGATCACCAGGTGGGTAACTGGTGGGTAAAAGGAAGAAGGGATATATGAATGTGAGGCTAGGAGCCAGAGAGTATAACAAACACTTTCTCCCACACACATATAACATCCTGACAAATAGCACAGTAAAAATATTACCAATAGCAGTCATATTTCAGAATATTTTAACTAATTTTTTTTTTTAAGTCCAGTTCTCCAAAAGTAATCAGATAAATGAGGCTCTTTAACAGCTGATGATTGGAAGAAAGCTTCCCTGATTAAAGACCAAAGCTGACAGAGTATCAATCACTGTTCCTTTTGATTAGGTACCACACTAATCTCTGTCACCGTATAATGACTATCTTGGCAAACAGAGTCTGATTGCTCCAGGCAACTCATTTGCATTAATCAAATAAAGTAAGAAAGACAGGAATGTACTTGACTGTACAAGACAAGACGCAAGATGTCTTATTGCTGAACACACAGAGAGACCCAAATCTGGGCAATATACCTGTTTGTGCATCTATGGAACCCTTTGCAGAGATGAAATTACTTGGATGAACCTAAAAATATGGCCTTTGGTGATTCCACGTGGATGTTTCCCTCCACCTTTGCTTCCAAACAGGAGCGCTTTTCAGGGAAGGGGGTATCCACATCACACCATCATCTAATTGTCCCATTGTCACTCCTCTCCTTCTGAAACCTAGTTTACGACAGTCTTTTCTAAACAAATGCAGCCCCAGTCATTTAGCACATTCTCTGGATGGTGCACATTTTCAGGATTCCCCCCACATTTGGCAGTGTTTTCTTTCCATCAGCATCTCACAGCTGCCATTTCTGTATGGTGCCATCGGTGGGCTTTCTTTTTTAAAAAAAGTGTTGGATATAGTGGTATATCACTATAATATCCCTGACCGGGATGGCCCAAGCTAACCCAGTCCCGTCAGATCCTGGAAGCTAAGCAGGGTTGGCCTTGGCTAGTATTTGGATGGATGACCTCCAAGGAATACCAGGGTCGTGAAACAGAGGCAGGCAATGGCAAACCACCACTGAAATGTCTCTTGCCTCAAAAGCAAGTCTAGCTTGCCACCTAGTGGTGCATAACACTAAAAGAACTAGAACTTCTGGTTGCGAGACAAATTTTAGGATCTCCTGGCTATACTACACACAATGCCAAATGATAATAATAATTATTACTATAGCACTATAATATCTCTCAGACCCAGTGTGGGAATATTAATACTGGCCTACCTTACTGGGTTGCTGTAAGGGTTGCCACATGAAAATTATGTGACATGCGTGAAAGAGCAGTTCAAATTGGAGAGCCAGTTTGGTGTAGGGGTTAAGTGCACGGACTCTAATCTGGGAGAACCGGGTTTGATTCCCCACTCCTCCACTTGCACCTGGCTGGATGACCTTGGGCAAGCCATAGTTCTGATAAGAGCTGTTCTTGAAAAAGAGCAGTTTCTGTCAAGAGCTCTCTCAACCCCACCTACCTCACAGGGTGTCTGTTTTGGGGAGGGGAAGGGAAAGGAGTTTGTAAGCCACTCTGAGACACCTTTGGGTAATGAAGGGCGGGGTATAAATCCAATCTCTTCTCTTCTTCTTCTTGAAAGAACTCTCTCAGCTCCACCTAATTCACAGGGTGTAGGTTATGGGGAGGGAAAGGGAAAGGAGTTTGTAAGCCTCCCTGAGACTCCAAGTGAAGGGCAGGGTATAAATCCAATCTCCTCCTCTTCTTCCTCCTCCTCCTCCTCCTCCTCCTCCTCCTCCTCCTCCTCCTCTTCTTCTTCTAACACCTCAAAGGGCTATATAAATGTTAGGCATGAATAAGATGGCAGGTGTTTGGTCATGCATGCCCTAATTTGTTTTCATAAATAATAGTAGATGGTTATGATGGCTGAACAGTTCTGCAACGCTGCTTGCAATGCTGCAAGGAAGCAATAACAACAGCCTGTGGGGGACAGAGTACTAGCTAATAATTCCCTATATCCTTGTCAGATTCTAGAGAGGCAGCCATGTTATTCTGCTGCAGCTCAAACAACAAAGCGTCTCGCTGCACCTTGAATCCTAAAGAGTTTTATTGCAGCTTTATTGCAGTTTCCTGTGAGCCGTAGCCCAATTTGTCTGCTGTAGGAAGTGTTACATTCAATTGAAAAAAGATGTGAACAGCTGTATTGGCCCACGCATAATCCAGAAAAGGAACAAAATCATGACATTTATTGGGGCTAATCCAAATGACACAAAACTTTGTGCAAACTTTTCAGCTCTATAGCACCCTTTATTAGGTGGATGCTACAAAAAAACTTTTAAAAAATGAATGGGGACAGTCCCCTGTCATATCATCTTTAGATGTTGGAGACTGGCAGCAGGTTCACAATTTGTTTGCTGTAGGTGTTCAGTTCCATCACTTGCATTCTGGGAAGAAGAAACTAACAATGGAAGGCCACCTCATTTCAACAGTAATCATCCCAATCCTATGTGAGAATCATAGTTCTCTCTGCAGGCTGGGGATTCAATCGGCCTTTGAGGCTGCAATGCTTCAGCAAAAGAGTTTCAAATGGAGAGTCCGGTGAAGCTGAGTTGGAATTCATACACCTATTTGATACTATCATATTTGAACTTAGTAGAGACAGGGGGTGGTTCAGTCATGACTTTCATTTTGGAAATTTGTATGTGGACTGATATTAGTCTACTTGCAGTTGTCTACAGGTTTATGCACACGATGTAGATTCATCCCACTTTGCTACTTCATCAGCAATCGGGAGCGGTCCACACCCATGCCAAGTGGATCATTGACTAGATTGGATCTTGCTTTCATCTGTGTTTGCAGCATAATATAACACACCTTTTTGTGGAATGCTGGATCTTTTGGTCTTCCTTTCCAATGCTAGCCCCTCTGCTATTTACAGCTTTGTTTGTGTGTTTTTTTCCCTTGAATGCAGCTCCTGTTTCTTGGGCAAGCTTGGCCTGACAGAGCAATCTGAAGAATGTCTGCTCTCTCTTTTGTACACTACTATCTGTTGCTTTCAGTCTTTATCATACATGCAACAGGGCTCAATACAAGTTAACAGCTGTCTATTCCAATAAATGCTTATATAGTCTTTTGCACATGTGAAAATGCAGGTTGGACTACAATAGGTTTACTGTAGGGCAAACTGCTGGAATAGTCTTGTTACTACACTTCCACTAACATATGCAGAAATCTTCCACTGGATCCAACCTTAGGGCTCTACACAGTGACTTGGATCCACCCAAGTTTTCCCACAACACAAGGATTTCCACCTGCAGCACACAGCTTTCTCTCCTCCCTCTGTTCACAGCAGCCCCAAAATGCCCCCAAAATTCTGTTCCAATCCTAGGTGTCCCCTGTGCCCCAAGAACAGCATTTGGGAAGCATTTCAGGCTGCCAAAGGAGGGGAGAAGCAAGAAAATTGCACCCAACTGGTAGAAATCCTTACACTTACAGAAAATCTCCAGTGGATCCATGATAACAGTTCCTTGGAGACAGGTTAGTACCCATCTGGATTCTTTGAAATGGCCAAAGGAAAATTTTTTTCACAACCTCCAATTTTTAATCCTGTTTTGTAATCCTGTTCAAGCAACCCTTGAAGAAAGGCATTCACCTCAGTAAGCCTTTTTTTTGCTTTTGATTATAATTATATTCTACAATAAATTACTTCTGATTTAATAAGCATTCTGTCTAAGGGAGCCACTTGGCAACCGCATTTTACAAAATAAACTGAGTAGATTTCTTGGTTATCTGATTTCTAGGAAAGGGCTTTGCATCCTGTAGAAAAGAAGATGTCAGCAAGGGAACTCAGAATTTAGCTGGGGCAGATATAATGGTCCCAGGTTTCCCAACAGTTCTTCCACAGGGTAAATATTTGCTTTGAGAGGCATTTACTTCTTTATATCCTGTTTTTCTCCCCAGTGGGGGCTCAAAGCAACTTGGAGCAACATTCTCCTTTCCTCTGTTTTCTCAAAATAACAGCCTTGTGAGGTAAGTTAGGCTGAGAGAATGTGACTGGCCCAAGGTCACCCAGCAATCTTTCATGGTAGAAGTAGAGAGTAAAACCCATGCTCCTAGTCTGACCCTCTATCCACTACACCATACCAGCTCTCTTGTCTTAGATGGCTTCACCATAGAGTTTCCAGCAATTCTTAAAGAGGTATGACATCACTTCCAAATTTTCTCATAAGTGATGTCATGCCTTTGCTGCTGGCCATCCTCCATGTCCCTTCCCCACCCCAGTCTCTGCTGGTTGCCAGGACAGGCCTGGCAGCCCTGCTTGGATGCCACATGCTGTCTTGGATTCTGCAAGTCTCTGATGGTGGCAGTTGTGGGAACATAAACCCACTAGCAGATTGACAGTGCAGTCCCAAGAACAGTTATTTCAATCTAAGCCCACTGATTTCAGTGGGTTTAGACTGGAGTTAGCTCTGCGTTGGTTTGCACTGCCTGATGCTAAGTACTTAGACTGAGCATCTTCCAGCTGTACAAACATCATCAGTAATGAGAAGAAAGTTAAAACCCACTGAACTACACCCCAAAAATGAGAACACAAGACAAATGTGTGGGCTGAACCAGGCTGATGAGAAACTGATCTGCAGCAAAATACTAACTCTGGCCCCGGTCATACGGACCAGAAAACATGGGGGAGAGGCGTGGCAGTTCGCCCCGGAGCTAAATAAGGCACGGTAGCCCAATCACAGGGGCCACCGGGTTGCCACGCTCCAGCTCTGCGCCCTGATCACACCACGCTGCTGCAGCGTGGCAAAAAAGCAGCGCAGCAGACCACGCAAGTGCAAAGTGTTGCGAAGTGCACATGCACCATTGGGGGGGGTGTTGGTGTCTTGTGTGTGCACATGCGCTGTTCAGCATTGGTGCGCATCCCATGGAAACTTACAACATCTGGAAACCCCGGGGACATGGGCAGGTGTCGGAAGCCGCGGGATACTGGCACTCCCGTGATCAGACGCCAGCCTTTGCCCCGGGGTTTCCGGAAACTAGTACTTCGGACCCAGTAGTTTTTTACTCTGCGTTTTCCACAGGAAGCCACAGGTTGGCCACAGGAGCACTACGCCTCCCAGATGTGCTCGTATGATCGTGCACGGAAAGTCTGCAGGGCTCCCGTGCCTTCAGCGAGGCAAATGCTCAGTGTGAACGGGACCTCTGTTGAACTTCTAAAGACTCCAACGTGAGCAGGTCAGGTAAAAGCAGCATACCAAAGACTGCTTGAGTAATACCAACCAGACCCTGGCTTCAAATTCAGTGCAACTAATACTGCTGTGTCTTGTTTCTCAGCATCTGCACAGAATTGTGCCATTCAGCAGCTAAGGTTCAGCTGAGTGGTGCTAAGCCCTGAGGGAGCAGTGGCTGGCTTGGGTGAACTCCCTCAACAGATTCCTCAGGGTGGTCATGAAATATTTCTGCCTCTCTCGTATTAACCCACACATTCCAGCCACATGAGGATGCCAGCCCAGTTTAGCCCCTCACACTATCAGCTATCGAATAAATTTAGAGTCCAGTGGCCCCTTCAAGACCAACAAAAGTTTATCCAAGGTATGAGCTTTCACGTGCATGCACACTTTCCCCAAATACTATCAGCTATCGTGATGCTTATATAATTGACAACACACAGGGTGGAGAAAAGACAAGCATCTGCAAGCACTTGGGATTACATGGTACACCTGCGACAGGTAGGTAGGCCCTCTGTGTGTTTGGAAACATGCACCTTCCTTTCATGATTTATATGGAGGAGCAATAAAACTTGACAACCACATAATGTGGCTCTCAGTTTGGGAGTGTCCCGTGGTGCGATGACCCACTGGTGCTGATTCTCTGCTGCAGATGCTGAGACAGTGATTGTACCAGAGATGTTGCCTGTGCTCAGCAGAGATTGCATTGCCGGCTGAGCACCAGCATGTATTTCCTGCAAAGCTTGCCTGTAGAGATGAGACAGCGCAGACACTGTTTTAAATCATCTAACATAACGTGCAGTCCAGTCACCCAGTGAAGAGTTGTTTGAGAGTCTGGCCATAGAAAACAAGGATATGTTTATCCCAGCAGCAACCACATGTGATGGATTTCTGGTAGTTATGCCAGAAGCCAAATGCTAATGAAGCTTTCAGCCCTGCCCTGCTGAGGCAATCCTTTTCTTTCTGAAACTGTGCAAAGCTTTTACGCTTAAATATCTCTCTGTGTAACTTACGAAAAACAATTTTAAAAGATGTCCTTTAAAGCAGGGACTATGGAAATATTTCTTCATCTGTCGTCCAGATGGGAAAGAAGGATCTGGTGTTGTTTGAGAACTGGACACAACTTTCTCACGAATAGCTAGCGCAGGGATCTTCTCAAGCAGCTCTGTTTCTTTCACAACATACCTGGATGCCGTAATCTCCATCTTGGGCCAACAATCGGAAACTCTGGTCAAGCGTGATGAATGTGCTGAATGTGCTGGAAAAGGAACCAAACAGCATGGAGGTGACGGTGGCAAGAAAGGTGAAATCGTTCAGGAGACCAAACCTATCCTCCTCAAACAAGGTAATGTTATCCCTCTTGGAACCTGTAGAGAGCTCAGAGATTCTTCTCGATCCAATTTCTTGCAGGTGGAGGATGTCAGAAGGTGGCATTGTGTGATGCCAGGCTTGTCATGCTGAACCACGCATGCATACCCTTCTTTTCCAAATCTGTTCAAAGCAGCTAACAATATACAAAGTTAGAATACAAGATGCCAGTTGTAAAATCCACATTGAAAAGGCCAAACACAGCCATAATGGAAACAACAGGATTTACTATTTATTTATTATTATTTATTACATTATATTTGTGAATTGCCTAATCCCCTTCAATGGCAATATACAGATTTAAAACCATAAAAACCATAAAACCACATCCAACATATTATACATAAGTTAAAAGCAAGTAGTGCTATTTTTGTGGTCCCCTCCCATTTCTGGTTTGTGGGTGGTTCGCAAGCACGGGAGAAGGAATAAACTCCACAAGGGATGGGGGTTTAGTTTGGGTGCCAACCATGATGTAAACCATCGCTGTCCTCAAGCGAATGCCTGGTGGAACATCTCTGCCTTACAGGCCTTGAGGAACTGCATAAGATCCTGCAGGGCCCTGATGTTATTTGGCAGAAAGCTCCACCAGATCAGACAGCTGAATATTTCTGGGGCCGGGGACCACTAGGAAGTTGTTCTGTGAAGAGCTCTCCCAAGGGTTTAACGGAGGATCATCCTAGACCACCACAATAAACTGTACTCCCTGATTCTAAACAAAAACCCTCTGAAAGAGTACCTCGCTCTATGCAGGCTTGCCGAAATGAAAAAAAAAACAGGAGCTAGCTATTGTTGCAGTGTGCTCTATATTGAGGCTGCCCTTGGAAGTATCTCAGAAACTTCAGATGTCTCTAAACACAGCTGCCTGACTTTTAACAGGGGGCATCATGCCATAAGCACACTACACCAGCTTTAAAACACTTTTGTCAGTTGCCTATTTGTTTCCAAGATGCTTGCATGGAGCCCCACTCAAGAACTGTGGAGATATTCCTTGCTTCCCCCTTCCTCCCTGCACCCATTTCCAAATTTGGGAGATTTATTCTTGGGGCTGTGGGACCCATGTGAAGCAATAGTCACATGGGCTGGTTGACTGTGGCCCCGGTCACACTGGGGGGAAAGGTGCGGCTGAAGTGCGGCTTTTTAGAGCCACACCAAAAGAGATGCACAGTGGCAGGATCAGACGGCCGCCACGCAGTTGCTCCCCGGCATGATCAGATGCCAGGGGGATGCCATGGACAGGGAAATGAGGCGAGCCTGCTGCGCATCCCCGGGCATGCATAGTTCAACAGGGCCTGGGAAGCTGCACGGAGAGGGGTGCGGCGGCGATCAGACGCCCACCCCTGCTGTGCGTCAACTGGTAGGTAGTACTCTTTTGGTGCTACCTTTTTGATGCGTGGTTTCGCTGGGACAGAACAGATTGAGGACGGGTGCGCTCCACTTCCCAGATGTTGCGGTATGATCGTGCCTGCTTGATGCACCCCCGATCCGTCCCTCTTGTGTGGCAACTCCTCTCATGTGACCGGGGCCTGCGAAGAAAAGGGGCCAAAACCAGTCCCTTCTTCCATTGCCATTGGCAGAGCTCTGGAGGCAGGAAGTGTGATGTTACCTGTTTCCTCTTCCTCACTGCAGCCTCCCAACCTACATGGCTCTTTGTCCCAGAAAGGACTTCTGCAAGGAGCCAGAAAGTGAGGAAGAGCTGCTGACTCCAAACTGCTGGTTTTTACCTTTGATGCGCTTTTTGGCCTGTGATCCACTTTCCTGTCTCTCACTGTACATACCCACTTGCCAGCTCACATCAGCAGACACAACTCTTCTGGAGGTTCCATCCAACCAGCAAGTTCAGCTGGCTGCAATGACAGCCTGCTTCTTTACTGTGATGGCCCCAAGGCAGTGGAATAACTTGCCTGGGAGAGTTTGGCTTAGTCCTTCCCCCTTTTCATTTAGGCACATCTGTAAAGCTGCATGCTTGCAGAGGGCTTTCTGGCTTGTGATCTAGGATGATCCTACTGTTTATGCTGTAGTTGTTTCTTTGGCATGTTTAATTTAGACTTTGTCCTGCCCTAAAGCATCATATGCAAATTTAGAGATAAGGAGGTGGTTGAAGCTGGTTGCACTGTGAGATGTTAAAGTAAGAAAGGTGGTCTTGTGGCTGTAGTTTTCTAGATTCTAAAACTTTGTTATCAGGTATGAATAATTGGTTCAAGCTAATGATTCTGCTAGTAGCACAGACTTCCCAAGTCAAAGGCCTAACTCCTGGGTTGGCTCACCAAGTTAGCCTGCTACAGAACAAAAGAAGACTCTCTGGTCTGATGTACTTTAACCTAGCCATCATTCCTATAGGCGAATCACATTTCCTTCTTTACACTTGCCAACTTATAATTCAATGCCCTCCAGGGGGAAAAGCAGGAGATACATATTTTAAATAGACAAAACTAAATAAATGCTGAAAGATATGATTCCTTTACTGTCCCTTTCTGAATTGGAATCCATATTAGGTGCTGACCTGTCTGAGCTGCTCAAAAGGCTCTGTGATCACTTCTGATATCAGATGGATTAAATCCACCTTCCTCTACAGGCAGGTAAGGCCTATTTGCTGCAGAGCATGGCCTAACCAAACCTGGGAATAAAAGAGCAGTTGTTTGAGAGTCTGGCCACAGAAAACAGGCCATGTTCCATCTCAGCAGTAGCTGCATAAAATGGATTTTGTAGCAAGAATGCCACCAGCCAAATGCTAATGAAGTTTCAGCCCTGCTGAGACACTATATTTCTTTCTCTGGTGTGAGAGGGACTGAAATCCTTCTTGTGTCAAATAATCAATGCGTGTAAGAGGCTATGTGCGTCGCTGGTGTCACAGCGATAACATACAACCGCTGAATAAGGGGAAAGTGGTGCAGACAATCAGAATGCAGTTGGTGGTTTGGACTCGGAATTCCGGTCACAGTTGGAGAGTTGGGCAGGTAATGAACAGGTGTGTGCACATGGGGAAAAGAAGCATGTCATCTTGAACCGAGAAGGTCTGGCAAGAAGCACATGAGTCACAGCCTTTGGAAAGTTATGGGATGTGGGGATGGAAAGATTCAGTCATTCCCATTGCTCATAAAACCTCCTCATTCAAATGATACTGATGTTTTCCTAATGCGTGATCAACCTAAGCTAGTTTGTTATGTTGTTTCATTACCCAAATGGTCAATTTGAGAAGGTTCTTTCATGCAGAAGTGTCACATGTGTTGCTGGTGCATACATTTTAATTCCACACAGACAGAAAGCAATCAAGCTGTGAATACTTCAGGATGCTTTGATTAGGTGCAAGGAAATGTACCCAAATGTGTGACTCGGGTTGGCTGATGGTCCGCACCTACGTGCAGGGTGAGCCTTATGAAGCCCTTCTGACCAATAACCGTTGTTGCCAATGCCCAGTCAGTGCCAAGAGCGTATGCCGTAGGTGGGCCTCCAGTTTCAGGTGCCCAATGGGCCTGACACCTTTGACAGAAATGCAATGAAGTATTTTATTTTATGTGGCAAATTGGTCTTGGCTGCCCGGGCTCTGGTTCTGTTTCTTAGTTGGTCTGGGATGTTTGACGTGTTGTTACATATTCAGGCGCTCTCACAAGTGGGAACATTTTACAAAGCAGTATGTGCTCCAGCGTTTTAGAAACCTTCATCTCTTGACTGCACATGCTCAGATGTTCCTAATTGCTCATTCATGTTGGGGCCCATGGATATATATGAAGCTGCCATACTGAATCAGACCACTGGTCCATCAAGGTGAGTATTGTCTACTCAGACTAGCAGCAGGTCTCAAGCAGAGTCCTTTCACATCACTTACTGCCTGGCCCTTTTAACTGGAGATGCCGGGGATTGAATCTGGGACCTTCTTCATGCAAAACAAAGGCTCTTCCACTGAGCCACAGCCCCTCCCCTGAGCCACAGCCCCTCCCTTTTTGATGGGTTCGCTTAGCATAGCTGTAGATCAAAAATATGATCCAACTATACATTAGAGAAGAAGAGTGGATCAAGGATCCCAGAAGTGATTGGCCAGATCACCATCATAGGAAAGAAGCAATGAAGGGTTTTTGTCTGTAAAACCTGGGGCCAGCCCTGTGTTCTTGTACAGGGTTTTGTTGGTTATCTGTAGATGGCAAACTGTACTGTGTAATGACAGAGCATAAGGACTGGGTCAGACGACCCAAACTTGATTAGAGTCCAGTAGCACCTTTAAAAGGTAAAGGTTTCCCTTGTACGAAGGCCAGTCAAATCCGACTCTAGGGGGTGGAGCTCATCTCCATTTCCAAGCCGAAGAGCCAGCGCTGCCTAAAGACTTCTCTGTGGTCATGTGGCCAGCATGACTAGATGCTGAGGTGCACAGAACACTGTTACCTTCCCACCAAAACGGTACCTATTTATGAACTTACAGTTTCTTGCTTTCGAACTGCTAGGTTGGCAGGAGCTGGGGCCAGAGACGGGAGCTCACTCTGTTACATGGCACTTGGGTCTTGAACTGCCAAGCTACCAACCTTCTGGTCTGCAGCTCAGCATCTTAACCTCGGAGCCACCACAGCCAAGTAGCACCTTAGAGACCAACAAAATGTATGGGGCATAAACTATTAAGAGTCAATGCTCCCTTCACCAGATATGCACACTGAACATTGAAAATTTATTAGTTCTTGTTGGTCTTTGAGGTGCCACTGGACTCAAATCCAGCTCTTCTACTGCAGACCAACATGGCTAAACTCTGAAACAACCCAAATTTGACTTTTGAGGGGAGGGATTTAGGAACACAAGAGCCAAAGGAATTATATCAGTATTAGGAGCATTATCAGGAGAAGGCCTTGGCCTCTATGCCCTATTGGTTGTCACTCCAGGGCACCTGGTTGACTGCAGTGTCAAATGGGATACTGGGTAAAAGGACCACTGGTCTGATCCAGTAGGGCACCTTTTATAGTCTTTGATGCTAAATTCTGTGGTTGAGCATCAGCCTTTGTGCAGGAAATTTCAGCCTGGACTTGTCCAAAGGCACAAACTGAAGGGTGAGTGCCAAAAGGGCTCTTGGCCCTGGGATCTTAGGCTGTGGCTCACAGCCTGCAACCTTGCGCAAGTTGTGCTGCCAGAATTGGCATTTGCCTGGGATTAGTGCCAGAGGATTTAGTGATGGCCACAGGAATGAACAGCTTTAAAAGGGTATTAGATAGATTCATGGAGAATAGGTCTATCAGTGGCTACTAGCTATGGTGACCTGGAGCAGGGGGGTGAACCACCACATTCAGAGGCACTAAGCCTCTGAATCCCAGAGCCAGAAGGCAACATTGGGGAAGGGCCTTGACCTCTATGCCCTATCGTTGGCCCTCCAGAGGAACTGGTTGGCCACTGCGTGAGACAGGAGTCTGGACTAGATGGACCATTGGTCTGATCCAGAGAGCCAGTTTTGGTGTACTGGTTAGGAGCTCAAACTCTAATCTGGGAGAACCAGGCTCAATTCCCCCATTTCTCCACATGCAGCTGCTGGTGTGACCTTGGGACGGTTACAAGTTCTTTCAGAGCTATTCTCTCAAGAGCAGTTCTCAAAAGAGCTCTCTCAGCCCCACCTACCTCACAGAGTGTCTGTTGTGGGGAGGGGAAGGGAAGGAGACTGTAAGCCATTCTGAGACTCCATTGGGTAGTGAAGGGCGGTGTATAAATCCAATTTCTTCTCTTGTTCTCTCTTCTCTCCTTATGTTCTTACTTTATATCCCATCAAGTAATGGAAAATCATCCTAAGTGCTTGCTTGCAATCTCTGTTTCATTTGTGGGTTTTGTGTATTTTATAAATAATTTTAAATCCCCAGTCTAGGAGAAAAGTGGTGTATAAGTGTTTAAATAGATAAATAATGGCAAGTTCTAAGTGTGTTACAGCTGGTGTAGAAGACACTGGATTGCTTTGAGTCATAGGCAAATTAACTTTCAGCACGCAGTATGGGAAGTTTAAAAAAATCTACACCAGAGGTTGCCAACTCAAGGTTGGGAGATTCATGGAGCTTTGGTGGGGGGTTTGGAGAGGGAAGGGATGTCATGGTGGTATAATGCCATAGCATTTGCCCTCCAAAGCAGCCATTTTCTCCAGGGAAACTGATCTCTGTTGTCTGGAGATCAATTGTAATTCCAGAAGATCTTGAGGTTGGCAGCCTTATCTACACATTGCTCAGTGAATCCACAAGAAAGTCCTATGTCTTGCTTTCTGTTGGGCCTCCCTAACAAGCTTTGAGTCTGTCTTAGGCTCAGAGCTGAATAAAGTTTCAGATTCTGGGTGACCCAGGTTTGAATCCCCACTTTGCCATGGAAGAAGAAGAAGAAGAAGAAGAAGAAGAAGAAGAAGAAGAAGAAGAAGAAGAAGAAGAAGAAGAAGAAGAAGAAGAAGAAGAAGAAGAAGAAGAAGAAGAAGAAGAAGAAGAAGAAGAAGAAGAAGAGGAGGAAGAGGAGAAGAGATTGGATTTATATCCTGCCCTTCACTACCCAAAGGTGTCTCAGAGTGGCTTACAAACTCCTTTTCCCTTCCCCTCCCCACAACAGAAACTCTGTGAGGTAGGTGGGGCTGAGAGAGCTCTGACAGAAACTGCTCTTTTTCAAGGACAGCTCTTATCAGAACTATGGCTTGCCCAAGGTCATCCAGCAGGTACAAGTGGAGGAGTGGGGAATCAAACCCGGTTCCCCCATATTAGAGTCTGTGCACATAACCCCTACACCAAACTGGTTCTCAGTTTGCTGGGTGACTTTGGGCCAGTCACAACAGCCTTTCTCTGCCTAACCTACGATACAGGGTTGTTGTGAGGATAAATGGAGTAGAGGAGTATCATGTAAACCACTTTAGGTCCCCACTAGGGGGGAAGGTGGGGTATAAATGCATAAATAAATAATTTGAAAAATGAACCAATTGAGGCAACAGCCTTGCCAACAGCTTCACTTGCTGGGGGTGTATCATTTGTGTGTGTGCGTGCCCATGCCTGGAAGTCATGGAGATGTCTGATGACCCCTACTGGGGCACAGAGGACATTCAGATAGTCTGCCTCTGGCGTCCCAGCCCTGGTATTCTTTGGAAGTCTCCCATCCAAATACGTGCCAGGGTCAGCCTGCTTAGCTTCCAAGATCTGACGATTGGGCTTGCCTGGGCTATCTAGGTCACAGCAGCTCTACTTGTCAAGATTTGTGATGCAATCCTAAGAACACGTTCTGGGGAGTAAACCCGATTGGATAGACTTGAGTAGGATTCTGAGTCGACCTGCTTAGGACTGCTTTCACAGGACTTATCTACATTGTTTCCATTTTGTTCCTAAAGAAAACAGCTTGGTGGTCCAAATAAAATACATGGAGGGGTCCACTCCCATGTTCCCCCTATGGGCAAGCAGGCCACATCTATGACAACCAAAGCCTCATAATGTAGAGAGAGAGATAACAGATAGTCGAGAGAGAAATGAGAGAGAGGATGGATGGATGGATGGATGGATGGATGGATGGATGGATGGATGGATGGATGGATGGACAGGTGCACAGGTAGGTAGGTAGATAGGTAGGTTGGTTGGTTGGTTGGTTGGTTGGTTGGTTGGTTGGTTGGTAGATAATAGATGGACAGACAGACAGATATAAGGAAGGTGTTCTTTATAAGGAGGTAAAAGTTTATGAGCTTTTTTTTTTTAAGCTCTTATTCAGTCTTGATATTCCAGGGCCCTCAGTTTGTAAGACCTGAGCAAGGATGCTAAACAACAGGATGTTTGGGAGATCATTGATTCATAGGGCCACCATAAGTTAGAAGCAACTTGATAGCACTTAACACAGAGACACGCATTGATCTTGACCATGGGGTTCTAGAAGTTCTGTTGGTCATGAGGAAACCATTGATACTTCACTCATTCCTTTGAAATGTCTACTGGAGGCATGGCAGGATACCAGCTACAGTCCCATGCTCACTCTAATAGACAAAGAACTGATTTGAGGCATGTTTTACGATGCATCTCTATGCAAACAGGATCCATCAGCATCCAGGGCCCTAGCAAGATAAAAAGTACATGCATCACACCCATTATAATAATGATAACTTTGCTGGTAAATAATAGGGACTATGAATTCTTTTTGTGTTCATGTTACAGCTTTTAATTCTTACACAAAGATGAAAGACTTTCTAGCAAGGTGTCTTGTACATTTTTAAAATTTTAATCAGAGATGCTAATTAGCCAGAGGTTTACTAATTAGACATGGGGGGGCTAAAAAGAAAGGGTGCACTTTTCTGCAAACCCTTCCATCTGTATTCATGCATCAATCCATTCATTCAAAATAATTCGTTAGATATGTGCCACATTACTGATGCATATTCATGCATGCCAGAAGCAGGTGTTGCGTAAAACTAAATGGTAAGAAAATAGAATGGGAGTTATGCAGACTCCTTCTGAACTCTCTTAAGTTTGGATTTGGCTTCCAGGGCATCTGTGTTTATAAGAGCGAAATTCCATGGTGAGCATCAGAAGGAAATGTTTCCAGGCACAATAAATAATTGGTTATTTTCTATCTAGCTTCAAAGAAGTCTCCCTTTGCAGCACTCCACGAGAGGCGCAGAGATACAGGAATCATACCGTCGTTTTCTTGGCTGGCACATGACGAAAGAAAAGAATTAGGATTTCTCCCAGTGGAATGACAATGACTGTAATAACCAAAGCACAAAAGATACATACTGAGTAAAACTCCAAATAGCTGGTAGGCTGAATGAGCATCTTATTGAGGGGAAAACAGAGACAGGGGGAGAGAGCAAGATTTACTTCGTAAGACAGCCAGTACAACCTTCCGATCTCTCTTAGGGCCAAACTATGTCCCAGGGACACACCACCATTTTATAGACAGAGTTCCCCTCTGGAGATCTTCTTTCAGCTCTGGGGGCTCAATTCTGCTTGGAAACATCACTGTGTAGGGAGAGGATGGGTTCCTGCCTTCCCTCCTTGGCTGTTTTTCTTACCCAAAATAGCACGGGGGAGTGTTGTTTGCCAATATGCCCCAGGGGGTACCATTTTGGACCAGAATACCAGCTGGGGGGGGGGGAAGCAGGAGCCTCTCCTCCCCCCGCACCATAGCAGTCCCAACCAGAATCAGTCCTCCATTGAGTTATCATTCCCCAGGTGTGGGCAGGGCTTCCTCCACTCCTGTGGGCTCCTGCCCATGACATTCCTCCCACCTCCAAAATAGCAGAATTCCCACACCCCAAATAGTGATGTCATGCGCGATGTGCCAACATTATATGGAAGTGGCGTGGGCACATCGATGACATTGGGGGCATGATGCTCTGGTTTGGGGGCAAAACCCTATGGTTGGAGAGTGATTCTACCATAGAGTTTTGCTCAAAAACCACAGCATCACCCCCGACATCACCAGCATGCCTACGTTACTTCTGGGTGACATATGCATATCATGCAACATCCTCGCCCACTCCTGGTACGCCCTCCCCAATCCCCTCGCAGGCGTAACCATTGAACCTGGCAACCCTAGTCCTCTACGGTGCCATTAAAAGTAGTTGCCTAGTGGGATCTCAGTCTATAAAATGGCAGTGCATATTCAGGCAAATTCAGGGCACCTGTCTTTTCTAGTTTGGTCCTCAGTAGAATGGTTTCAGATCTTTCCAAAGTTGTCAGTGGGAAGGTTGTAAGTCTTGCCCCAAATGCCTGCATTGTACAATTACTGAAATGTGCTCTGCCATCATGGATATATACAGTCAGTCATGGTCACAAGCCTAGATAGAGGTATTTGATAGATCCATGTCAGTGGAACTCATTAGCATAATAGGCCACACCCAACAGCAGAAACCTATTAGCATATTAGGCCACACCCCTGACAGCACAGCTTATTAGCTTATTAGGCCACACCCCCATGTTACCAGAAGTGTGGTCATCCAGCCTCACTCACCTTTTGCTTCTTATTCTGTTTAACTTGTTTGTTGTCAAAACCCAGGGCTTTTTTGGAGCAGGAACTCCTTTGCATGTTAGGCCACACACCCCTAATGTAGCCAATCCTAATGAGTTTCTGCTGTTAGGTGTGGCCTGTTATGCTAATGAGTTCCTGCTGGGTGTGGCCAACTCCAGAGCCAGCTGGAACTCCCTTCCTGTGCGTTCCTGCCCAAAAATAGTCCTGCTGGTGCTCCCATTCCACATCTCCCCCATCCATACAGAGCCCAACTTTCACATTCCTACTCCTGTTGCTGGTTCTTGCTAGTGTTGTTGCCTAAACCACTGACCACCGCAGCATTACTGGTGCTATCTATCAGAGAGATGCTTGGACTTTCCCGTTAGGGAGGAATGGCCATGTAACTTAAGGGGAAATTTCCCAGTGGGCCACTACCCTCAGGGCCCATTGGTGACTAGTATCAAGCAGAGCCAAGCCCAGTAACTCTACTGGTGTCTCAGGGACCATGAGGCTCAGACCCTCCATTGGCTTAGCTGTGCTCTAGGGCTCTCTGCTCCTGTTTCCTGTGGAAGGTTTCTAGAACATTGGCTCCTCCTTTCAGATCCCAAGACAAATGCTCCATTTCTTTCCCATTGAGTCTCCCTTGTATAAATGAGCCTCTTCCTGAAGAAAAACTAGTGAAAGGGTAATAAAAAACACAGGAACCATTTTGCAAACATGTAACAGGAAAGCACCGATTTCATACTAAGTAAACAGAGCTATTCCCAATAGCTGAGATGCTGGGCAGGTGGTCTCTGATTTTATGTGAGCCCCCACTTTTTTTTGGTTATTTGCACAAGGAAAGTGCTGCATCCCCCTTGCATGCCTGTGGTCATTCCTGATTTGGATTTGTGCCCCCCCCAAATTTCAAAGGTATAATCGTCCTCAGTTTGAAATGCCACTAATTAGCTGCAGCTCGGTTAATGCATGGATTCCTCTAGCTGTTAGCAGATTTACATGGATGCCAGTGTCAAAAACTGGAAAGAAGCCAGACAGGAGCTCATTATTCCACCAGAAATCCTTGGTCACTAATGAGTGCTTGATAAAGGTTAGATAGTTCCCCGCCGACACTTGGCTATTAAATTCCATTTATACTGTAGCCTTATAAATACTATAAATTCTCTTTCATTAGCGCACGGTTCATGAAAGCCTTTGAAAACAGAAGTTACGGGGAGGGCGGCTGCACAAAACAGAATTCAAATTAGGGCAGAGAGACCTCAAACCGTCATCACTTCTCATGGGGTGGGGACAACACAATAATTCTCGGCAGCTGTTTGGGCTGCCGAGCTTCCAAGAAGCGTTCAGGACTCCAAACTGCATAAGAGCAGCATCCCAAGCAGAGCTGCACCCTTTTAAAGCCCACTGAAGTCCGTGGGCTTAGAAAGGTGTAACTCTGTTTAGGACTGCATTGTTGACTAGTTTTTTTGGCAGGCTAAAACAAAATAAAGCCACCCACCAGGCGACTTCCTTCATCTGCATTGTTATGCTTGAGCCATTCATTGAGAGCTTGGGTCTACCACCTCCTGGAGGAATTTCAATATTCCCATTTAACCACAAAGGAGGGAGGGGTGGAGGTTAGTCACGACTGCAACATGTGTTAGAACAAGACTGTTCATTGGAACAGATGGCAGCTGTGCACCTGGGAGATATATCCCTGTCTGGCTGCATGCGGCAGGGAGCTGATGGAGAGCCAGTTGACCATCCTGATTTAATATTTGCAATGCCAGCTGTACAGAAAGCAGTAGTCAGGTGGCACTTCAGAGATTATCAGGATTTATTCCAGCGTAAACTTTGGTGAGCCAGATGCCACTCGCATCTGATGAAGTGAGCTCTAATTCATGAAAGCTTAGTCTGGAATAAATTCTGTTAGTAGCCTTGTACACGTGACCCCTCTGCATTGACTGAACACACATAGAGGGAGAGTGGGCGCAAGCATACTGGCCCCACCAGCCCACCACTGCAAGATCACCAGCTCATGAGTGCAGTTGTCTGTGCACCAGAGCCAAAGCATAATTAACATGTGGAATTCATTGCTGCATGGCGGTGATGGCTATAAGCACAGACGGCTTCAAGAGGTAATTGGATAAACATATGGAAGCAGAGGTCCATCAGTGGCTATTAGCCACAAGGTATAGATGGGCGCTTTCACACATGCTAAATAATGCAGTTTCAGTCCACTTCAGCGACCTTTTGCAAGCAGATTTTGCCATTTCACACATTTAAATCCAGTTGCAAGGTAGATTGAAAGTGTGTTATTTAGTGTGTGTGAAAGTGCCTTTGTCTGGGGCACTGATGCTCTGTATTCTTGGTGCTTGGGGGGCAACAGTGGGAGGTCTTCTGGAGTTCTGGCCCCGCTGGTGGACCTCCTGATGGCACCTGGGTTTTGGCCACAGTGTGACACAGAGTGTTGGACTGGATCAGCCATTGGCCTGATCCAACATAGCTTCTCTTATGTTCTTTAAAAATGGTCTTGGCTTTTTGATCAGGGATACTGCATTCCAAATATAGCCAATCCAGGGGATGGAGTGTCTGTGTGGACATTGCCTCTTGCACATAGCGAGCTTGCTCCAGAGCCTGTGATCACTCAAAGGTGGAGGAGCAAGGCCAGCACACCCATGCCTGCTCTCCCAATCCACATGTTCAGTCATCATGCAGAGGGGCCAAATGTACATGGGCTTGTCTGTTAGGGTCAAACTAGAGGTTGCAATTTGGTAACATGTAGGCTCTGGGTTCTCCTGACCTGATTTTGACAGACGCCAGAAGAAGGAGACCTTCTTGTTTCCCATGATGTGATGCAGATCGGGACCATGGTATGTGTCGACAAGAAGGGGTTTTAACCTCCCAACTTCCCTAGTCAGAACATCTCTAGGCATTCTATTTGCCCCATTGGGGGCTGCAGATATGACCCATCAGTACACACATACAAATTTACAACCCCAGGACCATTTCAGCTTTGGAATGATGGGGGGGAGGGTACTGAAGCCTCTTCTCCCTCTACATCAGCATCCTGATCCAAATTGGAGACCTGTGCATTTGGAAAACAAGTCCTTTGCTCATGCTATCTGATTGCCAGAATCCAAGCTAGAGGCCCTACAAATTGCAATGTGTAGTTTGGCTTCAAGGTGCCACAGGACTCCTGTTTTATTGTGCTGCTATTGGCATTTAGTCATGCTGGCCACATGACCATGGAGAAGTCTTCAGAGAGCGCTGGCTCTTTGGCTTGGAAATGGAGATGAGCACCACCCCCTAGAGTTGGATTCAACTGGCTTTCGAGCAAGGGAAACCTTTACCTTCTCCCTGTAGGCTAACCTTTGTAGGCTAACATAGCTACCCACCTAGGAATCCCACCTTTTATTTTTTATTTATTTTATGTACTTTATTTACATAAATAAATATGTAATAAATAAATAAAATATGTAAATAAATATGAGTCCCCAGTGGGGACCCAAAGTGGCTTATGTCATTCTCCTCTCCTCCATTTTATCCTCACAACAACCCTGTGATGTAGGTCAGGCTGAGAGTGTCTGATGGGCCCAAAGTCGCCCAGGAAGCTTCCATGGCAGGGTGGGGATTCAAACCTGGGTCTCCCAGAGTCTGACACTTTAACCATTACACCAGCTTGACTCAGAGGATGAGTATTACAAGTCTCTAACATGTGTAATGCTTGCACGCAGTACAGTATCAGCATAGTATCCCTACACACCACTTGTGTCTGGCTCCATCCAAGCCAGTTTACCAGGCCCCAATTCTGAGGCGATCTCAGAGGATGGTCCAGGAGTTGCACCCGTCACGGTTCATTAATACTTCCCTGCGTTTCTTCAGCTCACTTCACACTCTTTGTCTGTGCTCACGTCTCGTCTGACAACAGGCCTTTTGGAAAAATAGAAGCTGGAGGGGGAGGGGGGAGCCAAGGATGATGATACGCATATTATTTTCTGTACCCTGCTCCCAGGCTGGTACGTTCATCGAGCAAAGACTCAATCTTATTCTATTGATCCTGCTGCTGCTTCTTAATGGCAGCCTTGCAATAAAGATTACCTGCCCATTTACTCCAGTCTTGGGAAGAAAGCTCATTGCCCTGTGAAAAGAGCAGCACGTGCAGTCCCAGGCTCAATTTCCCAGTGACAGGAATCCATCATATTTTCTCACAGGGAGCCTGAGCAGGTCAAGAAGCAGATAGTTGAAGCATTGCAGGGGGTAAATCCGCCTTTGCGGGTGGAGTGGGGATGTGCAGGAATGGAGCCCCTTTAAAAAAACCCATTGAAGCCCTGACCTGGATGGCCCAGGCTAGCCCAATCAGATCTCAGAAGCTAAGCAGGGTCAGCCTTGGCTAGGACTTGGATGGGAGACCACCAAGGAAGTCCAGGGTCACACCTCAGAGGCATGCAATGGTGAACCACCTCTGAATGTCTCTTGCCCTGATAACCCTACAGGATCATCATAAGTCCAGTGAGACTTGATGGCATTTTCCACCACCACAATCCATTGAACAACAGAGTTCCCCTCCCACAATGGTGGTGAGGGATCTGGAGACCAAGCCCTATGAGGAAAGGTTGAAGGAGCTGGGTACGTTTAGCATGGAGAGGAGACGACTGAGAGGTGATATGATAACCATCTTCAAGTACTTGAAGGGCTGTCATCTAGAGGATGGTACGGAGCTGTTTTCTGTTGCCCCAGAAGGTTGGACTGGAATCAACAGGCTGAAATTAAATCACAAGAGTTTTTGGCTAAACATTAGGAAGAACTTCCTGACAGTTAGAGCTGTTCCTCAGTGGAACAGGCTTCCTCGGGAGGTGGTGGGCTCTCCCTCTTTGGAGGTTTTCAAACAGAGGCTAGGTGGCCATCTGACAGTAATGCTGATTCTGTGAACTTAGGCAGATCATGAGAGGGAGGGCAGGAAAGGTTGCACCAGTGCTTGGTTCTTGTGGCCCTTTCTTGCACGCCCAAAGAAATGATGATTGCCTCTTTGGGGTCAGGAAGCAGTTTTTCTCCAGGTCAGTTTGGCCAGGGATCCTGGAGGCTTTTTGTCATGTTCTGGGTGTGGAACACTGGTCACTGGGTGTGTGGGCGGGTATTTGTGAATTTCCTGCATTGTGCCGGGGGTAGACTAGATGACCCTGGAGGTCCCTTCCTGCTCTATGATTCTGTGATTCTATGAATAGATTCCTGATTCCCACAAACAGAAAGGGAAGGACTATAATCAACTGTGATGTGATGAAAGGAACTCCCTGTGTGATCAAAGCACATCCAGAACTCTGGATCATGAGCAAATTTATCTGCCAATGTCTATTCTAGGCTAGGTCTGATCTGCCCTCGCACAGCCTTAGAGACGCAGATGAGGAATCCTCCTTTCAACTTATACCTTCCTTCCTCGAGAAAAATAACCAATTTTTGAACAAACCCTATCACCGTTAATCACCTGCTGCTGTCTCCTGTACAGCAAATAAAAATGAGATTTCTCAGGGCTCAGGGGATCCATTGCTACCCTTTATATTGGAAATGCAACAAAAGGAAGGATTTGGGGAGGGAATCTCTTTTGGCAGTCTCTCTTGTGATTCCCCATCCTCCAACCCAATATAATGAATTAGAAGAAAACATATTGCTTAGGAAAGCTACTCTTCTATTCAGATGATTTACCAAGTCGGGGCTTGTTTATTATTTCTAAGCAACTGGAAAATAGACATGGCAGAAATGTTTTTCATTCCTTTTGCAGTAAGGATAAAAAGAGTCCTTGGAATAAATCTTTGGTTCACAGGCTGTTTCACAAAGGTGCAATTAAAGGAGGTGGCGACATCTCAATTGTCCCTAGAAATTGCTGTGTTAGTTATATTAAAGCTGTAATCAGGTTTCAACATCAAACCAGGCTCCCTTCCCTGCAAACTGCTCACTGGGTCGGATCTGGATCTGTGAGACTTTTTACCAGCAGTCCAATGGGCTTGGCATCATATTTATCCAAAGTAATACATTTCAAAAAAAATAAATTCTGAACAGTTTATTGAATTCAAAGTGCTTACAATACATTTGAGTTCTCTCCCTGTGTGTTGCCGAAAAGGAAATTGACCAAGGCTGTCTTAGCTGATGAGAACCGTAGCCAGTTTCACCTGCCATACCCCAGGAGGGCACTGGTGTATTCCTCTGCATGGGAATGCAGTTCTGAAACTGGGATGGTGGATTGGAAGTTTCAGAAGTGTGGACATTCGGGACAAAAAATAAATAATTTTAAAAAGAACAGGGAGGAAAAAGACAAAAGATTCCTGGTTGCAGAGAGAAGTCATGGAGAGAGATGGCTCTGCTCGAAGTTGATAATTTTGATGGCGCATCTTTGGAGAGAGAGAGAAAATTCTCTGGAGTACAGATCTTTAGGAATTCAATCATCCATGCATCATCTCAAATGAATAAAAAATCAATGTGTTAGCTGATGCTAATCAACTCTTACTATCCTGGAAGTTTAAATCAACTATTCATCGTTTATGTTAGGCACACAATTCATTAGTCATACATTTAATATCTCTTGTTTTTTCCAGTACCAGCTGTATTGTTGCACAACAAACTTTGTGCATGATTTTGGACAGATCTTCCAAACTATGACTCAAAAGAACATCACAGTGGCTGTACGGGGCAGTACCCTGCTGAGATCAGCACATCTCCTGTTGGAACAAGTGGAAGAAAGCTTTGCATGCTAACCACTACACCAGGTGCCATGGTTTATAGAGGAGCTGTGTCTTAGAGGAAGAACACAGAGAAGGTCAATCCCTGGCACATCCAGTTCAGTGATCGTGATGTGGAGGACGGTTACATGAAATCTGGGAGAGCTGCTGCCAGTCAGAGTAGACAATACTAACCTTGATGGCCTGACTCAGTATAAGGTAGCTTCATGTATCCTCATCAATGGGGGTGGGGAGTAAAGAACAAGACTCTGGAGAAGAACAGGAGATGTAGAAAGGCAAAGTGAACTAAGTGATGGATGATGAGTTCAATGAGCCTTGATAGGTGAGTAACCTCAGCTAATTAAAGGCGAGAAAAGGCAACACAGAGACCCTCTAAGAGAAATTACACTGGACTTGGTAAGAAAGCCTCAAGTGTGATTACTTTAGAGCCAATTGTTGGGGAAGAAAAGCCAGCTAAGTGGAGATGAGAAATGATGGCAAAATTAATGGATGAAATGGTTGGATATTCATAGGTACTTCTGGTTTCTTATCCATAATTGCACATGAGGGAAGGGATTTGGCATAGGGTTCAGTAAAACCCTCCTTCCCCACTTTAAGTTCTTAGCTGGCCTTGGCATGTTGCTTGAGAACAAATAATTCGGTGCTAGAGATCCAGAGAGACAAACAGCTGATGTGTACATAGGAGGTCACACAGGGCTCTTCTTTGGATGGCATAGTGCAGCGCAAGTCTGTCAGCCTGAGCCATGCCCAAGGCGGCAAGGAGACAAGACGGCTTTGTTGCCCTTTATGCCGATGCCCACCTGGGGTCCAGGACTTTACCCATCCAATGCACTTGCTTTATTCAGTCTATAGCTTCTGTGTCCATCTAGATACCTGAGTGCACTGATCGTGAATTCAAAGGGTCGGCTTACATGGTACTTGGCAGGTGATACATTTTACCATGCTGCATCGATTCTCCTTCTCACTGATGGAACTGTGTTCACATTACCAAAGAGCCTGCCCATGACACCTACTGACAAATGATGCACAATCCATAAAATGTTCACACTGGGCTGCACTTGAGTTCCTTGCTAATGAAATTAACTGACGATCTCCATAATATCCTCAAAGCTGTCTTTGTAGATTCATTGGCAATAGCCCAGATAGCATTGTAGAAGATTTGCAGCCTGTCGATCAGTCATCACCCCTATCATTTATCATTAGGGACCCCCAAACACAGAGAAATCCGCCAAAGGGTATTGTGCTTAACTCTTTCAGTTGTGGAAACCTTAAAAATACCAGACCCCTACTCAGCATGAGGATGAGAAAGACCTACTCTCTTTAACAATGAGATTTCAGGTGTGAAATTTATGAAAACTAAGAAGTTTTAAGGATGAGCTACGGCTCAGTGGTGGAGCATCTGCTTGGCATGCAGAATTTCCCAGGTTCAATTTTTGGCATCTCCAGTTAAAAGGACCAGGTAAAAGGACCAGATGGGAAACACCCTGGAGAGCTCCTGCCAGTCAGAGCAGACAACACTGACCTTGATGGATTCAGTATAAGGTAGCATGTGTTCCCCAAGAATTCCTAATTTTAGGCTGCTATGACTGCCTTGTGCACATTTATAGTAGTTCCTTGGGAAGAATAAAGGTTCAAAGACTGTTCACTTTGCAGTGGCTATGTTAAGATTATATCCTCTGGCTACATGAGCAAGGAATTCAAGGGTGCTGCAGCAGCACCCTTTTGCTTGGGTTATTTATAGGATAGGGAGAACTGAAATTATTGCCTCTAATAACTGAATACAGACAGTATGCATGATAAAGACGTGTTCCCAGAAGGTTCCTTTGCTTGCTTCCTTCACTGGTCATTAAGTTCTGCTTCCATCTGTTGGCAGGCTTGTGAGCAATCATAGTGGTTGTCGGTTTGGGCAGGGATTCTTTTTAATATATATAAAGGCTTGAAGGTGGCAGTAGGTAATTGGAGACTACAGAGAGACCTGTGGGTTAGTCATGTGCAGCAACATACGGCTCTCCAGTGTCCTACAAAGGGAAATTGGGACTAATCATAAAATCCAGGCATCTGTCAGATATGCACTGCAGGCTTAGAACATCTCACAGGTGGAAACTAAGGAGCTGTGTGTACACGTGGCCTGGCACAATTATGGGCATATATCTTGCTTAATGGTCAGACTATTTGAAGCTACATTTTCTAACTGCTTAGGTTTGCCAAGATTATCTCAAAGACTAAGGGTGTAAACCTATACATGCTTACCTCAGAGGAAACACTGTTGTGGTATTTACTCCTGGAGTAGTCTTGCCCTGTGAGGGTGCTGTTACATAATACGACTTGTAGGAAGGTGTGTGTATGTGTGTAAACATAAGAAGCTGCCTAATGCTCACACTACCTGGCATATTAAGGTCAGTATTGTCCACTCAAGACTATCACTAAGTGGTGGTTGATCCTTTTACCAGACCCCCTTTAGAACTGGGGAGCCATGGGATTCCTTTTGTAGGCAAAGCAGATGCTCTACCACTAGGAGCACCAACTGACTGGAGAAAAGGTGCCTTCTTTCATTTAGCCTCTTGAAAACCAGTTTGGTGTCGTGGTTAAGAGCGCAGACTCTAATCTGGGAGAACCGGGTTTGATTCCCCTCTCCTCCACATGCAGCTTCTGCTGTGACCTTGGGCCAGTCACAAGTTCTTTCAGAGCTGTTCTCTCAAGAGCAGTTGTCAAGAGAGCTCTCTAAGCCCCACCTACCTCACAGGGTTTCTGTTGTGGGGAGAGGAAGGGAAAGGAGATTGTAAGCAGCTCTGAGACTCCGAGTGAAGGGCAGGGTATAAATCCAATCTCCTCCTCCTCCTCCTTCTACTATTAATGGGACACAATGTTTTCCTCCAGGCTTGTTGACAACCCTGTCTAGCACTGAGCTACATGTGTTGTATATGAGTGATTTATAGTGCAGTCCCATACAGGGTTATTCAGTCTAAAGCCTATTGAAATCAATAGGATTAAACTGCAGTAACCCTGCACAGGATTGCACTGTTAGTTATGTGCATGGGAGCTTGGAGGAGGAGAAAAGTTGCCACTACTTGTCTTATTTGTTATGTATCAAATAGGGTGAGAACAGAACAGGCCAGATAAGTTGCAAACAACTTATGGTGACCCCGTAGGGTTTTCAAAGCAAGAGACGTTCAAAGGTTTTCTGCCATTGTCTGCCTCCACATTGTGACCCTGGACTTCCTAGGTGGTCTCTCATTCAAATACTAACCAGCCTGACCCTGCTTTGCTTCAGAGATGGAATGAGATCAGACAAGTGTTGCTATCCAGAGCAGAGCAGGCCAGGGAAAGAGAAGAGGAATCAGGCAATTAGTCACCGCCCCCCCCTTCTGGCTCCTTGCTCAACCTTAGAGACCCTGGTTGTCTTGCCAATACATTGTCAGCTCTGACTGCACTATTGCTGAATTACAAGCCAGCTCAAGATACAACATCTCTCATTCAGGACTGTGATCCTGTGTGAAAAAGCCAGTCTGCTTGGAATCACAGGATACAGGAGGCTGGTGAGTATCTCTGAGAGAAAATTCCCCCAGCTATGCCTACTTGGGTCCTCAGTCCAACATCAGCCAAGGCTAGATGGATGCAGAGGGGTATTGCTGTGGACTTATGGGATTCCATCACCCTTTCCAGGTGCTCCAGTTTCAAGAAGGTGCACCTGCCCTTGGTTTCAGGCCAGATTGGTGCTTTGTGAGTTGTCTCAGGCTGCAGTCAGACAAGCAGTTTGATCCAATGTAGTTGCTGTTTCTGCTGGATTTAAAGTGCACAATCAGACAGCAACATCTGCCTCCCATTCCCCAGTCGGTAGCACTCCATTCTGCCCCAACTTTGAAACAGAGTTATGGGACACCGGGGAAAGCCTGGTTTTTACGGATGTTAGCACTTCCACTCCGCATTTCCGAATATCGGAACTTCTCTGTTGCAAACTCAAGCTGGTTGGGAAGTGTGAACGTTCAGTTCCGACTCAGCCCCCCCCCTTGTTCCTTGGGGTGTGTGCATAAGCGCATATGGGCATGCACACTGCCCCAAAATTAAAAACCACCCGGACTGTGTGCTCTGATGCACATCAATGATCTGAACAAATGACCATGGAATGAGTGCATGGTGCAGCTGGTTCAGGTTGTGATGTCTGATCAAACCTTCCTGCTACTACTAAAACCAGTGCAATAAAAGGCACAGCCAGATCACTCCAAGCCTGTCATCTGACCTCAGCCTCAGATCTGGTATTGAAAATCCCCAAGACTTTTTTTATTTTTGGAGAAATCAATGCCGATGACTCCTTGACTGAGGCAACCTAGGTTTTCATTGTCACCAAGAAAACCACAAGACTATTCCAAAACTTTTGAGCACCATCAGTGTAACAGGTCCCATGCTAAATTTGTTGTTCTGGTCTGATCACGATATTGATGGTCTGTTAGCAGAGGAGAACGTTATCCTCTGCTAGCAGACCATTACCTGATAAGGCTGAGACTCCACTGAGGGGTTGGGCATGTCTCATCCCTAGAGGCTGATAAATGTGGCTGTTTTCCAGGCGTCTCTTGGACTTCTCTCAAAGTTCTGAGGGAGATCTTTGCATTCTTAAAATGTCCACACAGGGCCGGCTCCAGGTGTCTGGGCGCCCTAGGCAGGACAGCCTGGGGCGCCCCCACTGGGGATGCCAACCTCCCGGTGGGACCTGGAGACCGGGGGCATCGGCAGGGCGCTGGCTTTCCTGGAGGCTCCGCAGCTGCGGGACCCCCAGGAAAGCCGGGAAGGGGGCGGGGGGTCCACCCTCCGCCCCCTCCCTCCCGGCGCCGGCTTTTCTGCGGGCCCCGTGGCTGCGGGACCCCCAGGAAAGCCGGGAAGGGGGCGGGGGGGGTTCAGCCTCCGCCCCTTCCCTCCCTGGTGCCGGCTTTTCTGCGGGCCCCGCGGCTGCGGGACCCCCAGGAAAGCCGGGAAGGGGGCGGGGGGGTTTAGCCTCCGCCCCCTCCCTCCCGGCGCCGGCTTTTCTGCAGGCCCCGCTGGGGAAGGGGGCGGGGGTCTGGCGGCGCCGGCGGGCGCCGGGTTAGGGACGGCGGGGGGGGGCAGTTTTCGGGGGGGGAGTGGGGCGCCATTTGGCGCCCCTCAGGCCGGGGCGCCCTAGGCGGGTGCCTAGTTCGCCCTATGGGCGATCCGGCCCTGTGTCCACAGCAACGCAGATGAGTGCCCAGATTCTCTTTCATATTGGAAGTAGCCATGTCCTATTATGTTGATGCTCCATAAACCGCCTTTTTGGCCCTGATGAGGGCAGAAGGACAGGGTATAAATTTTGTAAATAAATAAAATAAAAATAAATAAATCCTTTCCTAAGACCCCAAAATGCACTAGATGCAGCTGTGTGGGGAAGATGACTACCAAGGATATGCGGGTTTTTTTGTTTGTTTGATTTTTACCACAATTCCACACTGCAGTTTTTCTCCTATCTACTTTTTGGGTTTCACCACTCTGGTGTGTGTGAGTCAGGATTTCTACAGAACACTCTCTCACACTGATCTTTTTGCTACGGAACACTCTCTCACACTAATCTTCTAGGGATGGGCAAACCTATGACATTTCAGTTCTTTTGAAGTTCTCTGACTTGGCATCATCACTGCTCTGTACCTTTCATAATTCTTATTTCCAAAATGTCTGCCATGGATGGTTGTTCTACTTGAGTATGACATCTGAGCTACATTTGTTTTTCATGCCTATTTTTTAAGGTCTGCCTCTTTATCATCTTTTTTTTTTTTAATCAGCTGAAATGTGTTCTGCTACGTGATGTTTTTCCTCTTCCCCAACAGAATAGTTTACTGAATAGTTTGGTGACGTGAATGCACTGTTTAGCTTTCCCTGATGCTTAAATTCGCCTCCCTATGACACCTAGAAGAATGGATGTTAATCTCCTCTTTGGAAACTAATCTGTACCTGCCAGTGAATATTATTTCCATCATGAAAATAGTCTCTTACCACCCACCCAGAATTACTTCTCTCAATGCCATTATTTCATGATTAATAAATCAAACTATTTCATGTTAGAAATCAACCTTAACAGCACAACAACTGATTTGCTGGCAACTTCTTGGGGAAAAAATATTTCTCAGCTGGTGCCGAATGTTGATTATTTATTTATATCCTGTTTCTATCCCCAGTGGGGACCCAAAGAGTCTTACAACATCATTCCTTTTCTCCAGCCCTGACCTAGATAACCTGATCTTGTCAGATCTCAGAAACTAAGTAGGGTCAGTCCTGGCTAGTATTTGGATGGGCAACCTCCAAGGAATACCAGGGGCATGACACAGAGGCAGGCAATGGCAAACCACCTCTGAAACATCTCTTGCCCTAAAAACAAGTCTAGCTCACCACCTAGTGGTGCATAATGCTGAAAGAGCTAGAACTTCTAGCTGCCAGACAATCTTCGGATCTCCTGGCTATACTACATACACAGCCATATGATAATTATTAATCAATATTCCTCTCCTCCAGTTTGTCCTCACGGCCACAACCCTGTGAGCTACTTTAGACTAAATGAGAGTGATTGGCCCAAGGGCACTCAGCTGGTTTCCACAGCAGGGTGTTGATTTATACCTGGATCTCCTGGATCCTTGTTGGATGCTCTAGCTGGTGGTTCCAGCTGTGATTGGTCAACAGTTTAAACCTGTGACTGGCAGCTCTGTTTTGTGGGTGGTTTGGTGGTAGGGACCTCTGTTTTACCAAGGAACTTGCACTGTAGAGCAGTGTTTCCCAACCTGTGGGTCAGGACCCAGAAGTGGATTGCAAAGCCTCTGGGAGTGGGTGGCAGGCCAGCCCTCCCTAATGGCCACCCCTGCCCTTTACCTTGCTTTCATTTCTGTTTTGGAAACCAAGATCTGACCCTGGAAACAGTATCTTCCAAGTCATACATTAGTTGATACAAGTGGGGAACGGCAACACTCATGGGGGGAAATCCCACCCCCCACTGCTGTTAACTCTGTCCCTATGTGGGGGGAGACTGCCAAACAGCTTCAGGCCACAGTACCTCCTACTGAGCCCTGTGGCCGGGCCTGGAGAAGCAGCCTGCAACATCCACTGCCATGGCCAGGCTGGAACAGCAGCCGGCATCCTCCGCTGCCTCATCCAGGCTTAGAACAGCAGCCAGCATGCTCCTTTGCTGCTGCCAGGCTACAGCAGCTGCCGGCATCTTCTGCCTCCCACCTCCTGGGCTGCACAGTTGTGGGACCAGTGAGGCTTCAATGGCTGTTAGGGTTGTTAGGGTTGCCAGCCCCCAGGTGGGAGTGGGGGATCCCCCGACTTGGTGGGCTCCTGCCCACCATCGGCCAGCTGGCCAGTGGGGGAAGCCCTGCCCCCAACAGCCACCACCTGGCACAACATCCCCAGCGTGATGATGTCATGCGGAAGTGATGTCATCATGCCAGGAACATTGCACATTGTGACGTTGCGCCCCCTGCACTCCCAGAGAGCTCCCTCCCACCCCCTGCCAGCAAGCAAAGAGTCATAGAATCATAGAATGTTAGAGTTGGAAGGGACCTTGCAGGTCATCTAGTCCAACCCCTGCACTCTGCAGGAGCGTAGCCGAAAGATAGCCCTACAACATACCCGAAAGATGGTCATCCAGCCTCTGCTTAAAAACGTCCAGCAAAGGAGCATCCACCACCTCCCGAGGCAGTCTGTTCCACTGCTCAAGTTTCTCCTGATATTCAGCCAGTAACGACTCCCTTGTAATTTCCACCCATTAGATCTAGTCTTGCAATCTGGAGCAAGAGAGAATAGATCTGCTCCATCTTCTACATGACAGCCCTTCAAATATTTGAAGACTGTAATCATGTCCCCTCTAAGCCTTCTCTTTCCCAGGCTAAACATACTCAACTTTTTCAGCCTTTCCTCGTAAGACTTGGATTCCAACCCTCTCACCATCCTGGTTGTCCTCTTCTGGACACGCTCAAGCTTGTCAACATCCTTCCTAAAGTGTGGTGCCCAAAACTGGCTACAGTACTCCAGGTGAGGCCTGACCATAGCAGAATAGAGTGGAATAGAGGAGGAGCTGGCAACCCTACTGGCAGTGCCACATCTGCTGAACCCAGTGCGGTTCCCCTCTCCCACTCCCGACCACCTGAGGTAAGTGCGTTTTCTGTGCTTGCTTGCTGTTTCTCAAAAACATCTGGTTAGCCATGGTAGAAAATGAAAAGCTGAATTAGATGGGTACCAAGGTTATAGTTTGCCTAGGGTGTGGGGGGGAAACATGGATAGATCACCATACCAGGTAAATTTGGACTTGTGGGTCATCATACTAAAAAGGTTGGGAACCGTTGCTGTGGAGTTGGAGCTCAATAAACAAAAATATGACTTTGTGATTCTAAAGATGTGTTTCTTGCAATGTGAGTGCCTGCAACTAAGGCATTGGTCACTGCCACCAGAGTATTGAGAGGGTGCATTATGACAATTTAAAATCTTTGCTTAATGTATGTCTGCGTTATGAAACAATCCATGTCACATAGGATTAATACTTTAATTTAAAAATACTGGAACAAATCAAAAGGGGCTGAGCTCTGAGGGGAGATAAAAGAAAAATCAGACCATATCAGTTAATTGACTATTATAATTACCATAATCACAGCTGTGTGAAAAGTTATAACACAATATAAAAAACTGCATTTATTAAAAGTTCATGGAAAACAGTATCTCATCACACACAGTATCTCTTCACACACTGTCAACAAACATATTTCAAACAACTGCATTCAGGTCATATTTGTGAACTGGATATTTTATCTATTTATTCACAAAATGCATCTGCTACCTCTTCAGAGTCTTGTTTAGGGTGGCTCATTAGATAGCACACAATAAAAGGGCATGCAAATCATTAAAATTAACAAACCATAAAAACCCCTCCAGAGCATCAAAACATCTAGCAACCGAAAATGATCTTAAAAAAAAAAAAAAAACAGTCCTCAGGCTAGAAACAGATTGCTAACAAGTTTAGAAGACCAAATCTCATATGTTAAGAGCCAAGGTCAAAAAGAAACGTTTTGGCCTGGTGCCTAAGAGGGAGTATGGGACGTGCCAGGTGAGCCTCAAGGGGGAGGGTGTTCCAGAGGTGAGGTTCCACCACTACAAAAATCTCACCCTTAGACTTGGTATGATTTACAGAACTTTCTCTGTGTCTGAACTCTTCCTTGCTTTGAACTGAGTTGCAGCCCAATATCCACTTACCTCCTTTCTGTAGAAATGTTGATCATACTTCATATTACGCTGTTACGGGATCATCCAAAAAATCAGCCAGCATTACAGATACCCCATGCCAAAGCCGAAGTAATTAGTTTCGGAATAGTGACAGGCGTGTTATTAAGGCCATATGGCATTTCACATAGTTGATACAATCGCTAATCAAAAACAGCAGCATTTCTAAGACATGAGTGATTACCTCTCTGAAAAAGATGTTTGTTGCCAATCAGCAACCGAGATTCACTTGGACTGGGTAGATCTTTGGGCTTCAGTGGGGTTACCAGGCTGTAGGTTTACTCTCAATACGTGGCTACTTCATGGACATTTTGTTCTGCCTTTCCTCACAAATAGCATTCTATGGGTGGCTCCCGAGCTCCTGCACGACATTGTCATATAAATATCTACCTTCAGAGTTTTCCCCTGCCTCACTGCATTTCCCCTGCAAACTTGCTTAGATATGATATTTCCAGAAAGTTTGTGCTTACGGTGGCTTTGGGCATCATGTGGACAGGGAAACACAGATCTTCAGAGCTCCCCAACCACACTGGTACTATTTCCCAACCACCATTATGGGGAGACTTTGGACAGCTTTTTTTAAAAAAAACCCAGTAGTTACTATTACTATAGTGTTAAGCCACTAAAGTAATATAGCTACTACCTTTTTTAAAAAAAAAAATCTCAAAAAGTCCTTTGGTGCCATTGGGAGGAGGGCTGGGAGGCACAAGAGGGTACCAAGAAAAACATGGAGAACCCCTAGTGCGGATATTGCATTGCTGCTGTGAATGCCTCTGCAGTCACAGTAGCAATGGATGCACAGGAGAGAATCATCCCTGTGTGAAAGCAGCCGGCATCTGTCCTTTTTGCCAGGACATTAAGAATCCATGAAATTTCTCAGGACAAAATGTTTCCATTTTGCAGAGGAGGAAGAAAAGGTTATTAACAAGAACACTCCACATATATTTAGGGTCAATAGAAATGGAGAAGTGAATACAGCTTTCTCTCCTTTAAAACAGTTTGTCGGGTGATAGATAGCAAATGATTACCATGTACCCATTGTGCCAAGTTCTTTTTTCATTGCTCAATATTGTCTAAAGAAAATTGTTTAAATCAAATGAAGAGAGAGTTCTGGTTTCTTCAGGATGCTGATATACATTTCTTGTGAGGGAAAGCATAGAGGCCTTGCAACCTCAACACTGATCCATCACCTGTGGTTTCTCCAGGCATTGCTTACCCAGGAGGGAACAATTTTTCACAGCTGGAGCATGACCAAAGTTAAACTCTTGAAGCCCCACTGAAGTCAGTTGGCCTCAGAAGAATTTCACTAATTGCCATTTTAAATGTAATATCTCAACTACAAATGGGTTCTTGATATGAGACATAGAGATAATAGGCCTTCCTTTGCCCCTTGATATATCACTTGTCTGTTAAAGGTTCTAATATGAAGAAGTGGCAAAAATATGTAATATTGAATACGTCGCAATGATGAAACTAATGATGTAGTCAAATAGATTAATTACAAAGTTTGAAACTTAAAAATGTTGAATATAATCATACCCCAACAGAAGTAAGAACTGTTGTATTTTACAGATAATACCTTAAAATTATAATTAAGGGCCTATAAGGAAAATATTTTTGTCTTATACATTTTGTACTACATGGTTGTCCTTGACAAGTGCAATTATGTTGTATAAACCCTTTTCTTTCCCTTTTCTTTTCTGTATTCCCACTGTCTTCCTAATCATTATTTTTAAAAAAGAATTTCACTTATCAGATGGATTGCATCATTGCATTTTTAAGACTACAGTCCCAAGAATGCTTTCCTGGAAGTCAGTCCCATAGAAAAAAGATTGAACTTACTTCCAAGCAGACCTGCTTAGATTTGTTCTTAAAAAAATAAAACCGAAGATAGTGTACTTCTAATTTCTGGTGTGCTCCTAATTTGGAATGGTATACTCCTGATTTCTGTCCTTGCAAAATCACTGGCCATGATCACACGGGCAGCTTGACCCGACACAGACACTCCTCCCCACCAGATCAAATGGGCGCAGACCAGGCCCGTGGCCAGGATTTTTTAATTCAGGGGGCCTTTAAATAAGTCAGGGGGCACTGATAAAATTAAAATAAAATAAAATAAACTCACACTCGCCAGTTGGAGCAGGCAGGAGCAGGATTATTTCCCCCATTGTGGAGGATGGGTGTAAGTGGAAGTCACTGACTCGGAGTAAACTGAGGAGGATTCCCTCCTCGTCTCCTTTCCCCCTCAACTGCATTGACTGTGTGGAGTGCAGGGAACTACAGCGAAAGTGGCAGACTCCTGTTTGTTCATTCCTGGCTGACTTCGTGCTTCCATGATGACTTTGCCTTGGTCATGCCCCCACCCACTGCCCTTGTAAAGTACTGGGTTCCGTGCCTCATGACTCGGACGACGACATAAGAGAAGACGTGTTTATTCGTACTTCACACAACAAAGACAAAACAGCAATGGCCGGCGGCCAACTATATACAGTAAGGGGGGGGAACACTCCCTGCTCATATTGGCGGGTTTGAATCTCCAGCCAATGTTCCCATTGGCTCCCGTTTGGCGAGCCCAGGAGCCTAGTCCCTATTGTTCTCAGGAATGGAGCTCGGCTGCTTTTCTGCCTGCCCTAGTTCCTGGTCTCAGGACATAACAGCCCTGCTGTGGGGCTTTCTGCTGCAACACTTCTCAGACTTGGCAGTGGCAGCTCGCCCAGGGAGACAAGCCAAAGGAGGAGAGATGGGCGAGCAGATGAGACAGAGATGGCTGCTCTGTTGCTGCTGGTGGCTTGTGTGCGCCTGGCATTGGTGCAACCGGGCTGAACGTAGAAGGCAGGAGCTGAAGGAAAAACCCAGGAGGGGAGGCAGAGAGAGTGCTGCGTTTCTCTCCCCCTTGGCGGCCAGCTTCCTCGGTGATGAGGGCACAGGCACACGCAAGCAAACGAGGTCTGCTATCTTGCACTGGAGGGAGAAGGGGAGGAATTTCTGTAGTTGCAGCCCCCTGGCCCCACCTCACCTGCCAGCCCACTCGCCTGGCTGCCTTACGCTGCCTCATGCTGTGGCTGCCCTGCGCTGCCAGCTTGGGACTGCCAGCCTGGGATGGAGCCTGTGGGGCTGCTGGCAGGTGGGGAAGTTGTGGGGCCTTGGCAGGAAGTTGGGGGGGGGTGGACCCTGAAATGCTTCAATGTAGCTACAGGCCTGGCGCAGACAACCACATCTGTCAGATGTTCCCCAGCCACACTTATCCCATCATAGGACGACTTGGAACGAGGTTAAAAAGGCACCCTATCACAAGTGGTGTTTTTGGTTCCCTGTGCAGTCATTGCATATGGCTGGATGTCTGAACGTGGGGGAGCACACGCAGAATGGATTTGGCAGTCTGAACCTGCACATCCGTTCTGCCGCTGGGAAGGTATTTTTTTAAAAAATGGCCACGTGAATTTAAAAAAAAAAATTGGCAGCGTGCTCTGTGGCTGAGGTGCTGCAATAAAGTGGATGCTTTATCATGGGATGTCTCCGTGGGTAACCTGCAGCAAGGTGTCCAGTGTGGCTGATATGCCCTGCAACACTTTCAGCCAGACCATTTAGAGGCGGCACCACATCACACCAAGCTGCCAGTGTGACCACAGCTACTGAGAGCACTAGATTAAGCAGAATTATGTCCTTCTGAGCCCATTGACTTCAATAAACTTAGGAGCAGTGTTGCCTCTAAGCTGAGTTAGTGTGAGCTAGCTCACAGTTTTTTAGCCTCCGGCTCACACTTTTTTGTCTTAGCTCAGGAAGGATGGCTCCAGGGCAAACTAATTTATGCAGTAGACAACTCTCTTGCTCACAGCTTTAATGCCAGTAGCTCACAAAGTAGAATTTTGGCTCACAAGACTTCACAGCTTAGAGGGAGCATTGCTTAGAAGGTACATCTGCCTCAGGATTGTACTAAAAGTCTTACATATACAACCAAAGAATCATAGTGCTGAAAAGAAGTATGCTTCCTAATGTGCTGCATAGGCTAGCAACTGCCACAATCACCCTGCTAGATACTACCCGTGCAGTCCAGATAGCAATTCACAACATAAATTGCACCACTCAGGCCAATGCAGTTGCAGAGCCAAGGAATCAGGGAAGCTCAGTGGCTGCAACCATGCCCCTGGGAGTCCCTGAGTCAAAGCTCAGCCCAGCCAACAACTCACAAGAGGGACCTATGTAGGGCTTTTTTGTGCTCGTACTCGTAATTACTGATTTTGTTTGTGTGTGTGTGTGTGTTTTTGCTCGTCAAGTTGCAGCCGACTTATGGCGTTTTCAAGGCAAGAGACGTTCAGAGGTGGTTTGCCTTTGCCTGCCTCCACATCATGATCCTGTTATTCCTTGGTGGTCTCCCATCCAAATACTAAACAGAGCTGACCCTGCTTAGCTTCCAAGATGTAACAAGATCGGGCCAGCCTGGGTTACCCAGGTCAGGGTTCGATACTAACTACTGGCACCTCGTACCAGCACCTTTTTTGGAGAGGGTCTCCCAAGTCCTGAAGGGGGAATTGATGGAAATTGGTACAACCTTATATGTGAGTACCGGCACCTTTTAAAACAAAGCAGCAACAACACTGAGGTTGTGTATGTATTTGAAACCTTCACAATCCACACTGCGACTGGAATTCTTGTGGCACCTCATGACGGTTAAAAAAAAAATAAGGTTAAGGCCATCATTACAATAAAAACCATTAAGCCTCCTAAAATGTACAAAATGACAACCAAGGAGCAGAACATCCTTTAAAGGAGGATTAAGAAGAAGAACAGCCAAGAGAAGCGAGGGCAATAAAGCCAACAGATGACACTAATGATCCCCAAGGCCTCGGGCAACTCTCCATCAACTTCAGGCCTTGATCTGCAGTACAAGAATAATACTAGCCTATCTTGTAAGGCAGTTAGAATGGTTACCATATTATGGGAAATGCCCAGAGCACTTAGGAACAGAGCTGTACTAACAGGCCCAGATGACAAACAACAAGTTAGCCAAGCCATACACACTGGTATGATTCACACACAGCAGGAAGGATCCGACACAAGGATCAGTTGCATAAAGATTGTGGATCTTCATGGCTTTCCCCTACCCCCAGCAATCCTTTTGGACCCTATACATTTATTACCAGGGTTGCAGGACCCATATGAATAATAACCATTTGGCCTGGGGGGGTGGAAGTGGAGAGAGAGCAAAATCCTCTCCTCCTGCCTCTTCCAAGAGTGGAGTTCCACTGATTTTAAAATAAGGGGGCCATTTGATCCCTTTCTACCTCCCCGTGGCAGCAATGGCCCACATGGGTATTATTCTATGTTGATCCGGTGACCTTGGGAATAAACTTTCAAAATGTCAGAAAGGATTGCTGGGGTCAGAGAACAGCCAAGAAGGCTGCCAGTATCTTCCACTGACATACTGAAGGATCCAACCTAATAGCAAATTATAGTTAGAATACACATGATGAACACATGAGAATGTGCCTTATGCTGAATAGGACCCTCAGTCCATCAAGGTTAGTATTGCCTATACAGGCTGGCAGGGGCTCTCCAAGATCTCTGGCGAAAAGGTCTTTCATATCACTTCCTAAGTGATCCTTTTAATTGAAGATGCCAAGGACTGAACCCGGGATCTTCTGCATGTAAAGCAGCAGCTCTTACATTGAGTCACAGCCCCACCTCAATGTCTGTTGGAAGTTCCAGATGTGGTCCCCTGTCTCCGGCCTCCAGACTCATTGCTAAGAGAGACTAGATAGCTAGAGAGGCACAGTGACCTTTCTTCCTGTATCTACTCTTTTGCCACTGTCCTCTTCGATATGTAGATTGTGGTCTCAGGGACCAATTTCCCTTTCCTGTTTCTCTCTCATTGTGAATGAAGACTTGCTCTCTACCTGCACAGACCAAGAGAGGGGCATGCGGTCCCCTCTTAGTACCATGAGAAAAATGGGCGTCTCACCATCCACCTCCATCCTTTAGCTAGTAAGTCTGTAATCTATCAATCTCTTCTGTTTCCTATCCAAAGTATACTTTTCAAATAAAAAGAGTAGTATTTCTCTTCTAAACTTGCAATGTGGCTCTGTGTAGCTTTGTAAGCTGAGTAACCTGGTAAAGTGATGCTCCTGCATTTGTAGCTTTATTTAAACACTCTGCTAACTAATGGTGAGGTGACTGGACTAACCACACCAGTTAACCTAAATAATGTTATCATTGGAATGATCCTGTAGGGAGTGATCATTGAGTCTACACTCCCACACAATTCAGAAGCTAGGAATTCACATGTTCTCTGAAAATACACCTGTGATGCGATCCTATGGCCCAGGTTTGAAACTGTGGATTAGAATGCAGGTTCAGAGAGAAGAGATCATACTTTACCTTGCAATTCAGATGTAGCCACAAAGTGCCCTTTGTCTTAAAAGCAGAAACTATGCATTCCTGACCATAGTACAAGGGGAAGAGCAGGAAGGAGAGAAGATGTGGGCCCAAGAATCCTTCAGACCTGTTCCAATAGTGGCAAGCGAGATTTTGTTGTTACCCATGAACCAGGCCACAGAAAGGTTAGGCAATGAAAATCAGATCTATCTTTTCAAGCTTCCTTAAACTCTAACTCTCTTAAATGTCAATATCAGCTCTTGATACATGGGAAAAACAGCATTTCACATCACTGGCTCAGGAACAAAGATTATCCTGCCGTTTAGGAGTTAATGGAAATGACGGTGCCCATATGTAGTACCTTTTAATTGTGCACACTTAAGAGCTCACAGAGATAAAGAGAGGTACATTTGTTAAGTTTGTATCAGTTTTTGTTTTTGCAAGGTCTTATCTGGGTATGAGAATTCTTATTCTCATTCGGCACAGTAGAAATAAGCTCACTTTAATCAAAACTCTTGGAGGAAACAAAATCTCCCCATTGGGCCCATAAAGACAAACCTCACCCGTTTCCTCTCTTATTTGTGGACCTTGTTGAGACATCCTTGGATTATGCGGCACTTAAATCAGTCTTTTAGCCTTTTCTTTTAAAGGCAGCCTTGGCCTTGATGAATCTCCTGTGATGTTTCTTCATTACCTTCCATTTCCTAAGTGGTTGTATTCCTGTTCCTTTCAGTTTCTGCAAAATTGTGGTGTAGATATTTTGGTCGCCTTGTTCCTTTTCAAAGTTTATTCTGCCCTTGTCTGTTCCTTTTCCTGTGCTTACAAAAGGTTCCCAGGGCCCCATTAAGTTCTATAATGTCCTTGATTTCCACAATTGCAAGGAAATGGAGATGTATAGAAACCACTGCTGCCAAGAAAACATAAAAATGCCCAAATTAGGGCAGCTGGGTTACAAGCCAAAGAATGTATGCAGAGCCCATCATTCCCTAAGGCAGCTGTGACTTTTCCTCACTCCTGGTCTTCTTCTCTGCTTGGGGTAAAGAGGATGACACCAGATATGTCATATAGCAGATGCAGCAGGAGGTGACAGACAGAAGTGAAAAAGGAAAGAGCAGAAGTCACAGCTGCTTCTGTTGATACAACATGGAATTGAAAAGTAGAGGCATGTTCTTGTGGTTGCGCTCTGGTGAGCCTAGACTCAAACCCTCTTTTATGGGATATGGATTTCAGTTACTGTAACACTACCCTGTCAAATGCGGTCACTGGCCCAGTGAAACTAAACGATGCCGAGAGAATCATTCTTCCTTTCCCCATACTTGCAGATTATTGTGATTTTCCTCTCTTCAGTTGCCATTATCTTAAGTAGCAAAATCATGCTGGAAACCTGGTGCTATATCATTTGCCCCTTTCTGTTTGGCTGATGCACCCATATCTTTGTCATACACCATTGCTGAATTACATATTTCTCCTAGTATCTTGCCTAGCATTAATTAATTAGGACTTTTTAATATGTTATGATTTATTTCATAAACTGCCTTGGGCTTTCAGGAAGCTTGGCCAAGGATATCAGTTTGGTTCTGGCATGGTAGAATTCTGTAAGGGGAAAAAAATCGATTCCAACTAATTTTTGTTATGAGGTTTGTGGGGGGGTATTTTTACATTTCGTGTGTGTTTGTGGTGTGTGCCCACCTTCTGCCCGGGCCTGGAAGTCATGACAACCTCTTGCAACTCCTACTGGGGCACAGAGGACGTTCAGAGAAGTGGGTTGATAACCTGCCTCTGGTCTTCTGGCCCTGGTATTCTCTGGGGGTCACCCTTCCAAATACTTGCCAGGGTTGGCCCTGCTTAGCTTCCAAGATCTGACAAAATCGGGCTTGCCTGGGCTGTCCAGGTCAGGGCTAATTTTTTGTTATTGTTGTTCTTGTTCAGTATTGAGCCATTCAGGAATTACAAGGGTTTATGAAGGACAGAGATATGGGCAGGGCTCTGCTGACGGTCAATACCGCTTTGCCACTTTGCTAACTGCCTCTCAAGAGCGCACTTCAATTTAATGAGTCAATTAAAAGTGATGCAGAGTTTGAATCCCTGCCTTGTTTTAGAAGAACCATTTGCCCGCAAAGTATTGCATTTTCCATTGATTCTCACCTTAAACCAGTGGATCTGATCATTATTAGTCCAAGCCTACAGATGTGGGAGCGGAGGACTGAGACCTCATAACTTGTGTCACTTGATCATCACATTATATTGTATTTTACTTCATTTATATCCAACCTTTCTTACTGAGACTCAAGAGAGGCAGTGTGGTGTAGTGGTTAGAGAGTCAGGCTAAGATCTCTAGGACACCCAGATTGGAATCCCCACTCTGCCATAGAAGCTCGCTGGGTGATCTTGGACCAGTCACACTCTCACAGTCTAGTCTACTCCACAATGCTATTATTGTGAGGATAAAATGGAGGAGAGGAGAAATATATAAGCAGCTGTAGGCCTTCACAGTGGAAGAAAAAGAAGAGTTGGTTTTTATACCCTGCTTTTCTCTACCCTAAGGAGTCTCAAACAGCTTACAATCACCCTGTCTTCCTCTCCCCACGAGAGGCCTTGTGAGGTAGGTTGGGCTGAGAGAGTCCTGAGAGAACTGTGATTGGCCCAAGGTCACCCATCAGACTTCATGTGGAGGAGTGGGGAATCAAACCTGGTTCACCAGATTAGAGTCCACCACTATTAACCACTACACCATGCTGGAAAAAAGTGGGTTACATATGAAGTAAATGGATAAGACATCCAATAAACAAGTTTGGTGTAGTGGTTAAGTGCATGGATTCTAATCTGGGAGAACTGGGTTTGATTCCCTACTCCTCCACTTGCTGCTGCTGGATGAAGTTGGGCAAGCCATAGTTCTGTCAGAGCTGTTCTCTCAAGGACAGTTCTGGAAACAGCTCTCTCAGCCCTGCCTACCTCACAGGGTGTCTGTTGTGGGGAGGGAAAAGGAAAGGAGACTGTAAACTGCTCTGAGACTACAAGTGAAGGGCAGGGTGTAAATCCAATCTCTTTTCTTCTTCTTCTTCTACTAGGATTACAGAGTTAGAAAACAATGCAAACAAAAGAAGTGTAAGGCTTAATACAAAAAATCAATCACAAAGTGGATTTGAACTCTGGGTTGAATGCATCTCTGCATTCTAGATGACCTCCAGATTAACTGATATTCCATCAGAACTGAGTTAGATTCCCTCATTTTGCTCCTCCTCCCTTAATCCCAGTCTCCTGCTTTTTCATTCATCTATAAAACAAAACAAAAATCTTGGTCTGGTCACAGAAGCCAAAAGTAGCTTTCCGGGCTGGGAATCACTGAACTTGTCCAGCTGTCTCTGATGACTGGCTTTCTTCTCGCCCTGTCCTCCTGATTCGTTGTGATTCCTGTAAACATGTGATATGGTCATCTCCGTCCTGAGACACTGTGACAGTAACAAACACCAGCACACTAGAACCATCACCAGAGTTTGCCCTTGGACATCATGCTGCCTTATACTGAATCAAGGCTGCTTTCACACCAAGAATTTCCCACCTTTCAGCCACCTGACTGGTACAGGTTTTTTCATGTTTCCACATGATGTCTACACAGACCATTAACAGCTTGTTCCTTATTTATACACTTACACAAACACACAAATCTGCTTTATCTGAATTCTTGTATGTCTTTAGCCTGGTTTTGCAGGGTTGGTTGATTCATAAATTGAATAAATAATAATATTTTAAACCTGTGAAAGAAACAGTGTTTTCTGGGCAGGACTATCAACACCAGAAATGTCTTGTGTCTGAAAGGGTAACAGAGTAATTACAGGATTTAGGGGAAGAGCTAGTCAAGTACCCATCAATTACTCTTTTCATTTGTTGATTAGAATAACAGAAGAGAATTGCCTGCCTTTTAAACAGGGTGGAGGGGATGTCCTGAGGTGTATCTGTGAAAGAGTTTTAAATGGAATTGTGTTATTCCTATGGAGTGTTAGGAATACTCATGGAGATTTCTATTTTAAACAGCCTACCTTTTCTACAGGAGGGAAAGGGAGAGGGTCTCTCCTCCAAATAAGAAAATTTAAACAGAATGGGTGGAGAATCTTGAGGGTCATGTGAGAATGCAGGAGCAGGGGCTTCAAAGCATGTTGGGAGTGAAAGGGAAGCCACAGCTAACAATGGAGAGAAAACGGATTACCTTCTGCCCTCTAGAATCTCCATTGCAAAGGCAATTTTACATACCATCATGTTAGTAACCTGACCACCATGGAAAACTACCTTGGGCCCCGTCATACGGGCCAGAAAACACGGGGGGGGTGGAGGCATGGCAGTTTGCCCCAGAGCAAAATAAGGCGCTATAGCCCAATCACACGGGCCACCGGGTTGCCATGCTCCAGCCCCAAGTGCCGATCACACCACGCTGCTGCAGCGCGGCAAAAAAGCGGTGCAACAGACCACGCAAGCCACGCTGTTGTGAAGTGCGCATGTGCCGTTGGGGGGTGGGGCGGGCCGGTGTCTTGCATATGTGCATGCCTCATTCAGCATTGGTGCGCATCCCATGGAAACTTACAACATCCGGAAACCCCAGGACATGGGCCGGCATCGGAAGCCACGGGATACTGGCGCTCCCGTGATCAGACGCCGGCCTTTGCCCCAGGGTTTCTGGAAACTAATACTTCGAACCTAGTAGTTTTTTACTCCGCATTTTCGGAGGGAAGCCACGGGTTGGCCACGGGAGCGCTATGCCTCCCAGATGTGCTCGTATGATCATGCACGGAAAGTCCGTGGGGATCCCGTGCCTTCAGCGGGGAATGCTCCGTGTGAACGGGGCCTTGGATGTACAAGCAGGGCAGAGCACTGCTCTTTCACATCACCTATGTCCCGTTCCTTTTTAAAAAAACTGGGATGCCAAAGATTGAATCTGGGACCTTCTGTATGCCAAGCAGAGGCTCTACCACGGAGCCACTGCCCCTCCCTAGAAGGAAAAAATGCCTTCTGCCACCCCAGTGTTATGCAAGATGAAGAACTGTGGAAGCAAGGTTACAAGCACCTTGACATAATCATGTAGAATCTGGGTCTGTGCTATGGCAATTTTGAATGTTTATTTTCACAGCTCTGCCTGCCATATTTCCCCACAGAGACACGACCCACATCAAGGCTATAAACAAAGAGGGATGGCAACATTCACAGTGTCTCATTAAAGGACAGGCACCCTCGGACTTCAGGCTAAAAACAGAAATGGGAAAACAATGATAAGAGAGCAATTACTGATCTCCCAGGGCAAGGTGAGCAAACAAATGGGGGAAATATCTATTCAGCTAGAGGACTGAGGCATTGATCATAGGACACTGCAATCTCCTCTTGTTGACTGAGACAAAGAATTATAGAAGGGCTTAGGAAGCAAAAGCTATATTTACTGATGGCTTCTCTTATCAGACCGTAGTGGAACAGCCAAAATACTATGGGGAAAGGAGCTAATGTAGACCATGAAGGGTCTACAAGCCCAGTTAAACTGACCTGAGCTGTGTCCTTGGAAAATGAGGACAGAAGAGTGAACTCAGAGGAGTAGACTCTTCAAAAGGCTTCTCCCTTTTCTCATGTGAAAGCTTTGTCTCTCATCCCCATCTGTGTTCAAGCACTCAAGGGACAGAAAATAAGCAGGCAGACTGTATGTTCTAGTTGTTCATCTTTAACACCAGTTGACACGAAAGCTCATCCTTCTTTGGAAAAAAATACAACTTAGGTCTCAAAAGCCAAGACAGTTTAATGTCTCCTCCATGTTTAGAGGAAGTATACCTCCAGAATGTCAAATATTGGGGTTTCGGTTTCGCCGTTGCGAATGGCGGCCACCTTTCAGGACGCTCCCGAAGGTGGCTAGCCCACGCGCAGTTTGGGGGGGTCTTTGCATGTATGCAAGACCCTAGTGAGCCTTAGGCAAAGGCTCCGAACCGGGGGCGCTTTGGGGAGTAGCCTCTTTGCCGGCAGACAGCCGGGAAATTGAGGCTTTCTCCCCGCCCCAATCGGCCCCGCTGCGTCGTGCCCGTAATGGGACTTAGCAGCGCCACCGACTTCCAGGAGTGAAGAAAGCGGCATGAATTAAAATAAAAAGAAGAATTGCATCGAATCGTGAGTTGAAGATCTAATTTGAAGCGAGAATTTAAACCCCCCCGCAAGCGTATAAGCGTAAGGGAGGAGGGAGGAGTCCCCACCCCTTTTGAGAAGCGAGATCTATAAAGGGAGCGCGAAGAGGGGGGTAAAGAGAAAAAAGTGTTGGTGAAGGTACCGTTGGGGCTTTGCAGACGATTACGCCATTGTTAGCTTCCTGGGGGATGCGGCACGAACTTTGAAAAAGTAAACAAAAAAGAAAATGTCGACGCTGAAAATGGTCCTGCACAAACCGGAAGAGAAGAGGGGAGGGACTTCCGCTCTGGGTAACCCCCCCCAAGCTTGCTGTCAATCAACAGGAAAATGAGCTACTGCGGCCCCTGCTGGAGCAAATGCAGAAAATCAACGAAACTTTGCTTAAAGTGGAAAGTGTTCTCATCAGTCGGCAAAAACAAATCTCGGAAACAACAAGGAAGGCTAATCTGACGCTAATCTTTTTGGGCGAGAAAGAAGAAGAGAAAGAAGATCTCAGTTTTACCTTGACGAATGACTTGGCACCACTAACTGGCAGTGAAGCGAATGAATTAAAAGAAGAGGTGGATATGGCTCCCAAAGCCTACTCCACTTTTATAAAGGAAAATAATCTGCCAGGAGAAGGGGTTGCCGAGCCGAGCAGGCAATTCATCAGAGATCTAATTTCATCTGTAGTGAGTATGGAGCCCGTAAAAATTGATGGTCGGAAATATAAGGAAAAAGAAAAGCGAGAGAAGATGGAATCCATTCTTAAAGCAACAAAACTTCTGAAGAGACACGCCAGCATGGAGGAAGCAGCTCTCAAGACTTGGATTAATGCAAGTAGCGAAGAAGACAGCAGCCCAGGGGAAAGAGGTGACGGAGTGAGAGCCATTAAGATTAAAAGGACTCAACTTTTAGTTGATGAGACTTAAGAAGACACTTTGAGCAGTGACTGTTCGTGTAACATCTGGAAGGAGCTTTTCAATAACTAACCCCAATGGACTTTACTAACTTCATTAACAGAATTATCTTGGACTTTGGATTGTTAAAAAGAAGATCTTCTAACCGTGATGGATGCTAAAAATAATACTAATTAAAACTAACCTTTATTAACAGAAAAATTTCACTCCATCCTTTTTCTTTCTCCAGCTGTCTACCCTACCCTTTTCTTATAAAAAGAATAAAATTCTCTCCTCTTTAGGAGAGTTTTACTACAGAATGTCAAATATTGGGGACAAACAATCAAGGAGGTCATTTTCTTCATGGCCAGAGAACACAGAGACAGCTGGCTGGCCAAAGCTGGATTTTTGGTCTGATCCAACAGGACACTTCTGATAAAGTAATGTTATACAGAGTTATTCTGCCATAAACCCATAGATTTCATTGAGCAAAACCTGACATAATTCTGTATAAGATTGCACAGTGAGGTTATCTCAACTATATCTTGTGTTGGTCTTGAATTCAATGGGCCACCTCATTCAAAGTCACAGGCTAACAGCTAAGGGCCAAGAGCCTCCAAGCCACACCCAAATTTATATTTGGACACAGGAAAAGCACAGCCTAGTTGTTGTGACAGTGATGTTCCTCGCTCTCTCCCTCTGGCCACACCCAAATTATGACTCATCACAGTTTACAAACAACGTGAGTTCTAGTCAGGGCTTTTTTTGTAGAAAAAGTGCAGCAGGAACTTATTAGCATAATAGGCCACACCAAACAGCAGAAACTCATTAGCATATTAGGCCACACCCCTGTGAAACCACCCACCTTTTGCTTCTTATTCTGTTTACCTTGTTTCTTGTCAAAACTCAGGGGTTTTTTGTAGCAGGAACTCCTTTGCATGTTAGGCCACACACCCTTAATGTAGCCAATCCTAATGAGTTTCTGCTGTTGGGTTGTGGCCTATTATTCTAATAAGTTCTTGCTGGGTGTGGCCAACTCTGGAGCCAGCTGGAACTCCGTTCCTGTGGGTTCCTGCCCAAAAATAGCCCTGGTTCTAGTTCAAGTTAAGCTCTGCCTCAAGGAACAGACTTTTTACCTCAGGTTGCAGAAAAATACTTTTGCTTAGTTGGCTTCTAGTCTTGAATTATGGAAGTTAAATGCAGGTTTTGTGAGCAGAGAGTCATGGGAGAGCAATGGCACAAAGGCATCCTGAGGCACAGTTATCATATAGACAAGGATATGTTTTTTTCTTTTAATTATGCCTTTTTAAAAACCATGCTATCAGCTTTTCCTTATCCTTATCCCCCACGTTCTGTTTCTGTGAACTCCGTGCCCTTCAAAAATATAGAGAGAAATGACTAAAATTGCCTGGAATAAGCTGGGATACCAAGCACTTGAAAGGCAAGCAGATACACTGAAGAGAAAAATGCTATATTCATGCCAACAAAATTAAATTGTTGCACTTGACAACAAAAGCCTGCTGGGAATCAATAACAAAGCTGGGAACAGTATTAAGAGCACACAGCAAATGGAAAAGCATTTTTTTTTTTAAAAAAAAAAGCGCTTTGAAAAGACGCAAACATACTTTAATAGAAAATTTAAAAGAGCATAAACAAAAGCTATGTGCTCATCCACTGACTATGGAGCAGACAACTATCGGTGCAAACTCTGGAATTTCTCTGCATTTTAACAAGAGAATCTCCCACCCCTGAGAGGAAAGAGGGGAGGAGATCCATGCATGCCCGTTTCTCTTCATCCAAATAGTGCACCAAAATTTGGGGAACACAGGCAGAACTGCTCAGACTAGTAACATGTTTTGCCTCCCATCGTAACAGACTTTGCTTGGGAAGCAGCTGCCCTCGTGTGTCAGACGAGGGTGTAACGAAAGTTCAAACTAGGGGGGTGACCACATGAGCCCATTTCCTGACTCCATTGTCAGGCTACCCAGGGAGCACGCAGCTCTACTGAAGCAGCTCAACTCAGAACTAAGACCCATTTTATTTTATGTGGCTTAGTCCCACACAGGTGTTCTTAGGACTGTGACGTCCACTTAATTAGACGATTGCCTGCGCACACCTATCTGAGAGTAAGTTCGCGCTGAACTCAGCAGGACTTAAATTCGGAGAAAACATGAATAGGATTGGGCAACTAGATTATAAATCTGCTGTAGGTAAGTGCCAGCCATATGAGTCCAATTGACTTCAGTACTGAAAAGAATAGACACAGTTCATAAATAGTCTAGGGTGGTAGAAAAGATCAATGTTCACTGTCCAGGACCTGTCCTCTCCACTCTCCATCTCAGCTCTGACTCCTTCTCTGTCTTTCAAGCTCCCAAGGTGTAGCAATCAATCCTGTGCTGGATCCTAGCAGACTGTGGCTGTCCCTTCTCCTTTATCAAACAGCCTTGACTACACGGCTGTTTGCTTGATTTTTCCAGTCAGGGGGAGCACTAAGCCCTGACTGATTTTAGAGTGATTTTATCCCCTCCGGGGTCCATGCACATATACTGTGGTTGTAACAAGCCCTTGCATGTTCTTATTTTACTCTACTGAGGGCAACTAGAATGATAAAAGGGTACGAACACCTTCCCCATGAAGAAAGGTTAAAACGCTTGGGGCTCTTTAGCTTGGAGAAACGACAGCTGAGGGGTGACATGATCGAGGTTTATAAAATTATGAATGGGATTGAGCAGGTTGAGAAAGAAGTACTTTTCTCCCTTTCTCACAATACAAGAACTCGTGGGCACTCCATGAAATTGCTGAGCAGTCGGGTTAGAACAGATAAAAGGAAGTACTTCTTCACCCAAAGAGTGATTAACACATGGAATTCACTGCCACAGGAAGTGGTGGCAGCTGCAAGCATGGAGAGTTTCAAGAGGGAATTAGATAAACATATGGAGCAGAAGTCCATCAGTGGCTATTAGCCACAGGGTATAGATGGGAACTCTCACTCTGGGGCAGGTGATGCACTCTATTCTTGGTGCTTGGGGAGGGCAACAGTGGGAGGGCTTCTGGTGCCCTGGCCCCACTGCTGGACCTCCTGATGGCACCTGGTATATTTTGGCCGCTGTGTGACACAGTGTTGGACTGGATGGGCCATTGGCCTGATTCAATATTGGCTTCTCTTATGTTCTTATGTTCTTAATCTGGTGATAAATTTTGTAGATTAAACCAATACAACTGCCTTTCGCTGATCTGAAATCAGCTTCAAAATAAAAGAAAAATTAATATATATTTTCTTCTGACTCTGTTTGAAGTAATAGACATGGTAGTGTTTTCTTTTTGGTCACACCACAGAAGACAAGACTTACCACAGAACTGCAGAGTTGGAAGGGGCCCTACAGGCCATCTAGCCCAACCCCCTGCTCAGTGCAGGATCAGCCCAGAGCATCCCTGACAAGTGTTTGTCCAGCCGCTGCTTAAAGACTGCCAGTGAGGAGGAGCTCACCACCTCCCTAGGCAGCTGATTCCACCATTGAACAGCTCTTACTGTAAAGTTTTTCCTAATATCCAGCCGGTACCTTCCCGCCCTTAATTTAAACCCATTATTGCAAGTCCAACTCTTTGCTGCCAACAGGAACAGCTCCCTGCCCTCCTCTAAGTGACAGCCCTTCAAACACTTCAAGAGAGCAATCATGTCCCCCCTCATCTCCTCTTCTCCAGACTGAAAATTCCCAAGTCCCTCAGCCTTTCCTCACAGGGCTCAGTCTCCAGGCCCCCGATCATCCTCATTGCTCTTCTCTGCACCTGCTCCATTCTGTCCACATCCTTTTTGAAGTGAGGCCTCCAGAACTGCACACAATACTCCAGGTGCAGCCTGACCAATGCAGTGGGACTATGACATCTTGCGATTTGGATGTTATGCCTCTGTTGATATACTGCAAGATGGCATTAGCCTTTTTTGTAGCTGCATCACACTGGCTGCTCATATTAAACTTATGGTCCACCCGTACCCCAAAATCTTGTTCACGCACACTGCCCCCCAGAAGTGTATCCCCCATCCAGTATGCGTGTTCCTCATTTTTGTTACCCAGATGTAGAAATTGGCACTTGTTAAATTGCATCTTGTTCACATCCACCCTCTTGATGAAACTCCCCAGAAAAAGACAATAAAGCTAGGAAGAGTTGAAGGCAGCAGGAAAAGAGGAAGACCTAACATGAAATGGATAGTCTCAATCCGGGAAGCCAGGGTCCTCAGTTTGCAAGACCTGAGTGAAGCTCTTAATGAGAAGACATTTTGTAGGCCATGAATTCATAGGGTTCCTATAAATTGGAAGTGACTTGACGGCAAATAACACACACACACACATACATTATTTTCTTGTATAAAACAGCAATTATTGGTATCTTGGCTTGGATACAATAAATATTTCTGTGGACAGATGGATTTCAGCCTGCAGAGCATGACTTTCTGGCTTTTCCACTCTGCAACAGCCCCAAATGCCTTCTGAAATGCTACTCTGAGGAGCCAAAGCGATTCAGAATTCAGAGAGGGGTGGTATATAAATCTAAATTACAAATAAATAAATTCAGGGGGCATTTGGGGCTGCATCAGGAGGAGTTAGGTGAGAAAGTCATGCTTTGCTGGTGGGAATCTACCTACAGAAACTCTCTGGTGGATCCAAGCCAATGCGCTTGTCTTTCATTTGCCTTGTTGTAATTAGAGTTTGATTGGTCTTTTGCATTTCCCCCCAACTAATAATAACAAGCAGACGATTAAAAACAGCTCTGCAAAGCTGGTACAATATGGGCATTTTTTAAACAAAAAACTGCTGCTCACAGCAGCTTTGAGGTAGAGTGATACCAATAAGAAATGTGGCCCAGGGGAAGAATCAGCATTTCCCCTTTTCTTCCAGTGCACTGTCTACTCCACCCCTACAACTGGTTCCAGCTTTTAGGCTCTGGATCATGAACCTTCTTCATTATACCTATTTTGACTCTCTCCCATTGTGAAAGGAGAAGATGTATCTGGTGAAATCTCCCCTTCTGTACAGTTCCCCCAAAACACTGGAGAGTTCTCAGGGTATCTGACAGCCATGTTCACTCACTGGATATATATATATATTTTTTAACAAAAATAGAACTGTAAAAAAAGAAGAAGAAAAGGCCTTCCTTCCCACCTGTCTGTATGCCTAACTGTATGAAGCAGCAAAGATTTTCTCCAGTGGCTTGAAAATGGCAAATGTCAACTTTCATTTGTAAAACTTACCTGGTGTTCTGAGCTAGTTTGGAAAACTGTGGACATGTACAAGGAATTAGCACCATCTCCTGGTCACCCTAAAAAATGCTAAACTGCAGATTGCCTGCATATCATTGCTGTACATACTACGACAGTGTCACTTTAGCTTCTAAATATCCAGTTTCGCTGATGCATTCCTCAATTATGTGGCTAGAAACAAGATCAGCATATGTTTTAAAAGTAATTCAGCAACCCAAGAGCCAAAGAGTAAGTTCTGTGCCTTTGTAATTGGGTATATTCTGTATTGGACTTTGTTTCCCCACCTGTAGAAATGCAGCTAGCAAAATATTTATTTTATTTTTAATGTATTTGTTCAATACATTTTTATCTCACCCTCCAAGGAGCTTCTATAGGTAGGACAGAGCAAGAGGTAGTGACAGTTCCTGGTAACCCAGACCTATTGTCCATCCCTGGGAATGCCATTCAGACTTCACCTGCAAATTGTCTCACCTTTCATTAATCCCATCAACGCTTTGTTTTAGAAGGTTAGCAGATCTGCATGCCCTGAGGTAGCATTTTGCCCTATAACTGAACACACTTTGCACCATGCAGTGTATGTGTGTCTTGAGTGCCCACTTTGCATCACACCCCCAAACACGTTTGGATCCTTCTGTCGTGATGTTTAGCATTTGCATAGCTGAATGGTTGTCTGGTGTAGACAGAAACTATTAATGTTTTCCTGTTGCAATATTGACAGAAATAAAGATGTAAATGTTCCCCTGACAATCCCTGATTGTGGAAAAGGAATGCTATCAGGAGGTGTGAATAACTTCTTAATCAGGGTAAATAGATCAGAAAGGAAGGGTGAGTGAGGACGGGTGGTGAGGTCACATGGTGTGGAAATTGCCTTCCCTGAAGACTCCATCCTGGAGATTAAGTATCTCTTTGTTTTTAGGTGGGGAGAAAACCATTAGCAGGCAAATACACTAGAGTACCTTCCCCAAAATAGTGCTTTTCCAGGCTTGTCTTTTACCAGCATCCATGTTTGTCTGTTCCATCTCCATCTTAGCTTTGGTGCATGTCCCAGCTTCACCCTGGCGCTACTCCTAGGCCAGGCCATGCTGTATACACACACAGGATCCTTTGGGGGGTGAAATATGATGAGGGGTGTCCTCTGTAAACTACCCTTCTGCAAGGTCTATCTGGGAGCTAACAGAGGGGGAGCAGTCTGCAGATATACCATCTGATCCAACTCTTTATTTAGCACTAGCACACCCATCTTTATGAGTGCAAGGTATGTGTTAAGGGAGGACTTTTTGCCCCAGTGTCTACTCACGTAACCATCCTGAGTTTCTTGAAAGAAAGTTGACAGAGTTGGAGTAGTATAGCACTGGACTAGGATCTGGGAGGCCCAGGTTCAAATCCCTTCGCATGCTATGTGGAAGCTCACTTGGGGACCTTGGGTAAAAGTGGAGGAGAGAATGCTGTAATTTGCTTTGGTCTTCATTGAAGAGAAAAGTGGGGTATAGATTAAGATATAGTGAAGAAGGGTGGCTGTCTTTTACATCAAAACATATGGAGCTTTTTATGAGGTTCCGGTGGAGTTCATCATTATTAATTAACATTTCTCTCAGAGCTGTTCTCTCAAGAGCAGTTCTCAGAGAGCACTTTCAGCCCCACCTACCTCACAGGGTGTCTGTTGTGGGGAGAGGAAGGGAAGGCGATTACAAGCCGCTCTGAGACTCTGAGTGAAGGCCAAGGTAATAAATCCAATTTCCTCCTCCTCCATCTTGTCTTTTCATTATTCTACTTATTTTATATCTCTGGAAAAGAATCGAGCAAGGCGCATCTGAAGGATTACCAAACAGAAACAAGCCAGAACAGTATTCCTGAATGGATACAGCTTTGATTTCGGAAACAACAGCCCTGTTTTAAGGCTTCAGTTTGAGATGGCACAATCTTCTGTACTACTTTCAGTGTAGAGGAAAGGGAGAAACATATGCTAAGTTATGAAAAAATAACTATGCCGTATCGAGCTACAGCCTTGCCCAACCTTTTCATTGTTGCAAGGGTTTTTTTTTGTAATAATTGCAGGGCATGATGAGGTTTTCATGATTCCTAAGGGAGAAGGGAAGAGTGAGGGAAGCACGTTATGTATTTGGGGTTGTCCACATGGCAAATTTTGGAGAAGCCATTTCCCCAGAATAAGATTGCTAGACTGTCCCTGGAGGCAGAACTGAAGTGAGAAACCTGGAAACACTGTGGAAGTCTATTGAGAAGTCAATCAATTCATGTACAGTGTGACAAGTCCAAAAGCCACTAGGATCATTGGCAGTGGATGGAAAAGACATTACAAGCTAATGTCTGCATGTATCAAGTTCTAGCAGTAGGAATATTGGCCACAATCCAGCACAGAGCCACACACACCGAAGATACTGATTTTAAAGAGGATTAACTGTGTGTAACTTTATACTGAATTGTAAGCAACCATTACCCGTATGCACACCCAGTTATGTGGCTGGAAAAGGGGATTCATTTCTATGTAATTATCTCAATGTCTCTATGAGAGGCTTTGTGGTTTTGTATCTCATTATAATGGGGCACCAGGAAGCTCATATTACTTTTGTAGGCCCTAAAAGTATCTGGGAAGTAACCGCTTTGCTTTGTTAGCATTAAATGGCTGCAATAGTTCTGCATGGATGAAGATGGGGAGGGGGGAAATCATATCCTAAGCACTGACAAAATAGTATCCTAAGCATTGCATCAGCTGAATTATATGAAGTTCAGACAGGGTTGGATTTAGGGGCAGATGAAACAGCAACCTCCTGGGATTCCTAGCTTTGGGGTGGGGTGTCAGACTCAGTGTTTGCCTGTCACAGGCTATTTTAAAAAATGAAGCCATGGAGGAGGGGCAGGGCCCATTCCAGGTTTTGAGGGGCCCTGGTCAGAGCACCTGGGGATCCCCTCTGACCCCTACCAGGCTCCCCACTCACGTCTCCCTGATCATTCACTCTCCTGCTTGCTCCCTACCGATCTGTGTGTTCTTCCTCACCTGCTTGGGAGCTCCCCCACCACTAGAGTTGCCAGACTCCAGGTGGTGGCTGGAAATCTCCCACTATTAAAACTGATCTCCAGGCAACAGATATCAGTTCACCCGGAGAAAATGGCCACTTTGGGAGGTGGACTCTATGGCATTAGACCCCACTGACATCCCTCCCGCTCCTTAGGTTCCACTCCCCAAGGCAAAGGTAAAAGTAAAGGTTTCCCTTGCTCGAAAGCCAGTCAAATCTGACTCTAGGGGACGGTGTTCATCTCCGTTTCCAAGTCAAAGAACCAGCGCTGTCCAAAGATGTTTTCCGTGGTCATGTGGCCAGCAAGGCACACGGAATGCTGTTACCTTCCCACAGAAGTGGTACCTGTTTATCTACTTGCAATTTCTTGCTTTCAAATTGCTAGGTTGGCAGGAGCTGGGGCCAGAGACAGGAGCTCACTCCGTCACGTAGCACTACGGTCTTGAACTGCCAAACTACAGACCTTCTGGTCTGCAGCTCAGCATCTTAACCTCTAAGCCACCACGGCCCCAAGTCTCCAGGTATTTCCCAACCTGGAGCTGACAACTCTACCCACCACTTGTGCTCACAGATGCCTGCTCCACCCACACTCCCTTCCCCTGGCAATGCAGGGCAGTGCATGCTGGGAGTGCTGCTGCCATGGCTGCCAGAAGTGCTGTTGCTATGCTCCACCAGCATACCTTTCTCTAGCATAGGGTTGCCAGCCTCCAGGAAATGCCTGGAGATCTCCCGCTATTACAGTTGATCTCCAGATGACCAAGTTCCTTTCCCCAGGAGAAAATGGCTGCTTTGGAGGGTGAACTCCATGGTGTTATATCTTGCTGAAGTCCTTCCCCTCCCCAAATCCTGACCTCCTCAGGCTCCACCCACCAAATCTCCAGGTATTTCCTCACCCAGAGCTGGCAACCTTAGGTGGGCAGCACATGCAGCTGGAGGCACAGCTGGTGGGACAACTGCAATTAGGGTCGTCAGCTTCTGCTGGCAAGTCCTGGGAGCTTTGGGGGACAGGGCATGGGGAGGGACCGTGGCTTGGCATGAGAAAGGTCCCAGGTTCAATCCCCAGCATCTCCAGTTAAAAGGATCAGGTAGGAGGTGATGTGAAAGACCTCAGTCTGAGACCCTGGAGAGCCACTGTTGGTCTGAGTAGACAGCACTGGACTGAGGTTCTGATTCAGTATAAGGCAGCTTCATGTGTTTGTGTGTGCTCATCATTTCTGGTTACATACCAGCAAGTGATGTCATGGCATCATGGCAAAACTATAGGAATTTCCTAATTCTCTGTGGTACAACCCATAAATATTTGGGAAATTCCTAGAGTGTTGCTGCAGTGTCACTTCCAGGTACATAAGTGGAGGTGAAGCTGTGCTATACCACTTTTCACAATCATTTTGCTCCTAGTGCTCCACTGAGAATCAGTGGAAGGCTGGAACTTGGGGGTAGGACCTCTCATGCCATAGTGGGAGCACTGGAACCACTAATCACAAATTTGTGGGAAGGGTGTACAGGGTGGGGTCATTGACACTGGACCCTACCAAAAGTCCTGGAACTGTCAGCTGCTCACCTCAAGGTAGGCTTGCTGTTTGCCCTCTGATAGTGGACGAGCACTCACCCTCTATGATTTGGGGAGCAGGAGAAAAATGGAGGGAAAGTAGTGTTGACAAGGACAATCTAGGAATTTTGCCAAACTCTGTGGTAAATACCATAGAAATTGGAGGGATTCCTATAGAGTCACCTGAAGTGATGTCACATCCCCAAAACTCCACTCAGAAGTGACATCATTTCCTCTGTGATGCTTTAGGAATTTCCCATTTTCTGTGTTCTTGATCATAGAGTTACCTAAAGCATCATGGTAGATGTGATGTCACATCCCCCAAAATTCCACCCTCCCCAGGAACTGCCACTCTGGGGCTGATCCAGCTTCTCCCTTCGATCCATCCTAATTGCAGTTGTTCCAATGACTGTGCCTCCAGCTGCATGTACCAGGATATAGGATCCTTGGGGAAAGTCACCAAAGTCATTCCTTGCCTAAGATTAACACTTGGTTGATGAATGCTGGCTCTGGGTAAAAAGAAAGGTATTGGGTGAAAGTAGCATTTATACAGTTATAAAGCCATCATCATTTTTTCAAAAGTCGTTTCCAGCGATGAACCTGTATGTACATGATAAGGCAGTCTCTTTGTCTTTTATGTACATGATAAGGCAGTCTCTTTGTCTTTTCCATCTGCCAGCTTTTTCAAATGTGATAAACAATTTTCACTCCCATTTGAGCTTGGTTGGCCCAACTGCCCCACAATCTAAGCAGTCTTTTGGGGCAGCCATGTTAGTCAAGGTGACAATGGATGAACAGAAATCTAAGCGGTGTGTTCCAGGATCTCTTGCAATGACCCACAAAGCTTGAGGTGAGCTTGGCTACTATAGTTACTAGGCTAAAGTCCCAGTGGGGCAATTGCTTGTGTCCTGCTCCCCTGCCAGGGCCACATCAGCCCCAAGTGAGGGATAGCCTGTGCCCCATGGTGTGTGTGAGAAAAGACAGGCCTGATCCAGCCTCTCCCTTTCTGGCAAACGAAGCCCCCAGTTGGCTAGGCAGGTTTTTTCTCCTTTCCTGGGAGGTGTGGAGGCCTTTTCCTGGGCTGTCTTTTCCTCCCAGTGCACCCCAAATGTAGCACTTAGCTCACTCGGTCAGATCATAAAGCATCTTTTTGTCCTTACAATACCTTTGACAAATAGTACATAAACAATGAGAAACAGACAACAGCCCTCCTTCCACTTACATCACACTAGTTTTCTGCCAAGCGACAGCTCTTTATATTTTGACGCCACCACACATCTGGCATGGTAAATCCCCCATGTTGTGAGAGCTCCAAGGCCCCCTAAAGCGCCGTCACAAAGCTAGGCCCACTTATATTGCCAGCACACCAAAATGGCTTGTGGAAAATTCAGCCTCTCAGCCACCGGCACAGACAGACACTCTGTTCCCCAAAACATCAGTAATAGCTGGAGTTTTGAGGCTCAAGTTGCAAGGCATTGTCACAACTGAGGTAAATCTGCAAGCTCCACACACACTCTTAAGCTTGACATTTACGTATAACAAGTGATATAGCCACATCAAATTGTTTTTAATTATCGGGGAATTAAACCGAGCTGCTCGCGAGCAGTTATGCAAGTAATTTGAAGCTAATTAAATAATTATGATTCTCTCTGACTGTTCTCCGGCCTCAGAGTGCTTTTAGAACAAGTTCAGTTTTAAGAGGTGTCAAGACATAATTCAAGCACTAATGATTACTTATAAAACTAATTTAAAACAAATTAACATTTTGAAGAGTCTGCAGAGCATATGTATTTTATTTTTAAACACATTTCCCCCCACCCCCACCCTCAGAGCGTCTCACAAGTTTGCATAGAGTGGGTCTCCAATTGAACAATTTCCCAACTTACAAAACTTGGTTAAACTGCAAGCTGAGCTCTGTTGCCCTGAAATTCTTGCTGAGTCGACAATTAAACAAAGATATTTTCAAGTATGCATCAGACAAGAAGCTTAAAACAGCTGCTGGTACATGCTCAGAAAGTGCTCTCTTTAACCTCTGGATGAAACTCTCCTTGATTGCAGGGGCATAGTTAGACAATTTGGAGCCTATGACAGATTGGGCAAATATAAAATTATGTATAGCCATCGCCATTATTAGTTTACCATTTTATCTGTCTTGTACACTTTTATCCCACCATTCCTCCAAGGAGCTGAGGTTCCCTGGTTCTCCTTTCTCTGTAATATCTTCACAACAACCCCGTGAGGCTAAGAGAGTAGCTGACCCAAGACGACTAAGCAAGCCTGTTTGGTGGAGTGGTTAAGAGTGGCAGACTCTGGAGAACCGGGTTTGATTCCCCACTCCTCCACCTGAAGCCTATTGGGTGACCTTAGGTCAGTCAAAGTTCTCTCAGAGCTGTTCTTTCAAGAGCAGTTCTCTCAGAGCTCTCTCAGCCCCACCTACCTCACAGGGTGTCTGTTGGGGGGAGAGGAAGGGAAGGAGATTGTAAGTCGCTCTGAGACTGCAAGTGGAAGGTGGGGTATAAATCCAATCTCCTCCTCCTCTTCCTTCTCTTCTTCCTGTCAGTGACGAAATTTGAATTTAGGTCTCTCAGATCCAAGTCAAACCCTAAGCACACTCACACCCTGACTTCAGTATTAGAAGGCTGTAACTCTGTTTAGGACTGCACTCCCATGTTCTAACCACAACACTCCCCTGGCCAGGTGACAACTGCCTGATTCTCTTCTCCAAGCTGGTCGTCCGAAGTTTGTCAACAAAAGCAGATTCTCTTCTCCAAGCTGGTCATCTGAAGTTTGTCAACAAAAGTAGCTGCACGGCTGTTAATTAAACATATTGGTAATCTGCAGTGCCATCCTAAACAGAGTTACTCCCTTCTGACAGCACTGAACTCAATGGGCTTGGAAGAGTGTAACAGTGCTTCGTAGAGTTGCCAACTCCAGGTTGGGAAATTCCTGGGGATTTGGGGGTGGAGCCTGGAGATGGTAGGGTTTGGGGAGGGGGAGGGACCTCAGCTACTATAATGCCATAGAGTCTACCCTCCAAAGCAGCCATTTTCTCCAGGGGAACTAATCTCTGTCATCTGGAGATCAGTTGTCATTCCAGGAGACCTCCAGGCCCCACCTGGAGTTTGAAAACCCTAGCACTGCCTTTGATGGCACTGTTAAAACATTGTTTTTTTCCTACTTTCCAAAGCATTGAAAAGCAAAATGCAAAGGGGGTTAGAGTGGTTTATTAATCAATGATGCATTGGCTTGCAGTCTGATTTTGCACATGAAAGGGCAAAGTTGGAGCAAAAATGTTATACATGGACCTCAGCTCCAGGCAAATGGATGCACATTCTGTAGCTCTCTTGCAGGCCCTTGCAAACCTAAAGAGGATGGATTGTTGTAAATAAAAGCAAAAACATTTCTCACCGAATACCAGACTCTGTAGACAAATGTATGTTGAGCAGCCACTGGTTTTAATGAATCAGGCATGTGTTGAACTACTTTTCTGTTGGGTTCCCACATATGCCAGTCTTTTCCAACAATATTTTCCCACACAGAGAAGAGGCTCCAGAAATCTGGCAGAGTGCAGAGGAATTGCTATCTTTTCTCATCATGCACATAAATGAATAACAGCACAACAGCATGAAAAGACCATACTTAAAGCTGGGATGAGTCTTTGACATCAGAGGAACAGCTGCTTCAGAGAGGACCAAAAATGGATTTGATTTGGATTCCATGACGCTCATGTAAGATGGCTTGTTCTAGAAGGGTACAGCTTAGGGAGACCACGTTGCCTGCTTTGGTGGGCAACTTCCTAGCCTTGGCCTCAGTCTCTAGCTGCCATTCAGTAGGGCAGTGGGAGAAAATGGGGGGGGGTCAAAACTGCATCCTGCAATGCCACAACATTACATCTGGTTCAGAACAGAAAGTGAAGTCACCGTGTTGTGGGATGTTCTAGGAATCACCCAAAACTCTATGGTATTCTATGAGAAATAAATTGTCTAAATAAACAGTCACACACTTGAGGGGTGTTAAAGTGGATAGGAAGGAACTACAGCTTGTGTCAGAGAGACAAAAGCATTTCTTAGGCCTTCAGCTGGAATAGTGAACAGGTATTGAAGTAGGGGGAGGAGAATTTTCTGATCTGTGCATGTTCAGTCTACTGTGGGAACAGGGCCAGATTAAGGCCAACTGATGCCCACAGCACAGCCCAACAATGGTGCCCTTTGGTCCTTCTATTGCTTAACTGGTAAGATATTAAGACTCAATAAGTGCTGAAGGTTAAAACAGTAGCACCTTAAAGACAAACAAAAATTGTAGTAGGGTAGGAGCTTTCGTGAGTCACTGTTTACGAAAGTTCACATCCTGCCACAAATTTTGTTCGTCTTTAGAGAAGAGGAAGACATTAGACTTATACCCCACCCTTCACTACCTGAAGGAGTCTCAGAGCGGCTTACAAACTCCTTCCCCTTCCCCTCCCCACAACAGACACCCTGTGAGGTAGGTGGGGCTGAGAGAGCTCTGACAAAAACTGCTCTTTTTCAAGAACAGCTGTGCCAGAACTATGGCTTGCCCAAGGTCATCCAGCCAGGTGCAAGTGGAGGAGAGGGGAATCAAACCCGGTTCTCCCAGATTAGAGTCCGCGCACTTGACCACTTCACCAAACTGACTCTTTAAGGTGCTACTGCACTCTTACTCTTTTCTGCTGCTACAGACTCACATGACTACCCATCTCGCTGAAGGTGAAATAAGAGATTAAAAATTCAGTTTTCTTCCAGGCCATCCCCCAGACCAGACCCCACAACTATATTAAATATAAACTTTTTATAAAAAAAAATATTTAACACTAAATGGCAATAAGCAATATAAGGAAAAAAACCCTCTGTGGTGCCCCCTTCCCTTGCTGCCCTAAGCACATGCTTATTTTGCTTAATGGTTAATCCAGCCTAGATCATGCAGGAATCAGAAGAGGTGTATGGGGAAGGATCTCTCTGGATGAGGGGCCAACAGTCGTCAAAAGGAGAGAGACAAGGGAAGGTCTTGCTTGGATACCCGTGCTCAGTGCAGTCAGAGCAGTAATGTTGCCCCAAGTTGGAAGTGTATTGCTGCTGCTGGGTTCCTTTGGAGCTACAAGAAGTTCTTTGCACTCCTGTCTTGTCCACACAGTGTAAGTGCATAGCACTGGTATCTGGAGCACTCCAGCCATCTCCACATTCAGTTAGGGGGACGACAAAACAGGGTCCTGGACCCCTGAGTAACATGACTCAGTTTCTGAGAGGTCTGAATGAAATCGATGGGCCAGAGGGTGCTAAACCCTCCTGAAGGCTACCATAGGTCTCTGATTCAGTTCATGCTTTCTTCCATCTCAGGCAGCCTGTACGACCATACTCAAATACAACCTCTGGCACAGATGCCCACCTCTGTTCCTGCAGCCCCCTTCAGACCCGTGGAAGAATAATCCTTGGGACTGCAGGTTCTATGCTTAGGAATAGCTTTGTGGCTCTGCTTGGCTGGAGAGAGAAAGTTGGAACTGACTCATCTGGTCAGCTGAGCCATTCTTTTGGAAGAGGAGAATGGCGGGGGTGTGTGTGTGTCTGCATTCTGTTCACAGGGTGGTAGGATACACACCAAAGAGACGATCCAAACCAGCATCTTAAACACTCACATATGGTTGAGGATTCCCTCTTCCGCCCTCCCTTCTCTGTTGTTTAATTAAAAAGAAATGCCTTTCACAGCCAAAATAGGAACAGATGGTTTTTTTTTTAATGCAACACAAAAGATGAAGGACTGGATTGTTAAGAAACATTGGAGTTTATTAAATGCCCTATTTTAGCCAAAATCAAAATACCCCTCCTTTCCATGTGCTAGATACAGAAGTCACCCAAAAGAGCTTCTATACATGCCCAATAACAAACATTTTAGAGAAGACTATGGCTTTAGTCTATTATGACATAGAAGAATGTTAGTTTGCTTTTTATACCCATTTTCCTTTTTTTGTATCTCGATCAACATGGATTCAAACGTTTAAGGCACTCACTCCAAAACAAATGTTATTTTCCGGCCTGAGGTTGCTGATATTTTTCATTACATTGCAGCCAGTAATTTGGAAATAAATTACCGCACTACTGATAATACTGATCAAAACAGAAAACATTTCTAAAACAGGAGGGGGGATCATAACGTACATTATATACACAACCACGTTTCTCTTTTAACTTACAATCTGCTGGAATCTATTTTTGTTTAAAACAACAACAGCAGCAACAACAACACATATTAAAGACTACTTAAATACTGAAAGGTTTTAAATAACGTAAAATTATTTTCAGTGAGCTGCGAACTGCTGCAGACTTCCCAGCGTATTGGCCCCATTTGAAACAAATACTTTCCTTTTTTATTTAAATCTTGTATATATAACATGTTTCCAAAACAGGTATTCCACTCCACATAAATAAGTATAGTTTCTCTGTTCCTTGTTTTAAAGAACCTCATCTGCTCAAATTATTAAAGTACAGAACTGCATGTGCTGCCCTTTTGCAATGTCTCTCTCTTTTACCCAAAAAATAAAAAAATCCTTCATTCCTAATCTCATGTGTACAATATTACTGTATTTCCAGAATACATCATGGACCATTAGTAAAAAGTGTTAATTTGCAAACCCTGAACTTTACAGTAAAAGTTTAAAGGAAATTCTTGGTAAGGATGTCCAATGGAATGTACACTCTGCAGAGTAGGGTTTGGTTTGTACTGGGCTGAAGTGGAAAACGCCTCCAGAAGAAATAGTCTGAACAAACCAGAGATGTGTGCTATTTGGAATTCCAAAAGTGCAAGATGGTATACTTGTAAGACTCAAAGTTACTGGTTGATGGCTGCGCTGGAGACTGGGCAAAAGCCCCAAACACCAGTTGATAGTTGGAGGAGCTTCCCCTGGCTTTCTGCCCACCCATACTTCCAAGTCACAACGGTCAGTTAGCAGCACAGCCAAATCCTTCCATTGCTGTTTCTGCCATATCCTTTCTCATCTTCCCTGCCGGCATCAGCAGAAGGCAATCCCTCGGTCCAAACTCCAGGGGGGGGTTGTTTTTTCAGAACTCCTGCAGCAGCCCACAAGAAAGGGCAACCATGCATCCCATGCAAGGAATGAGCGGAAAGGCAGTTTCTCAGTGCATTGGACTGCCCAGAAGCACAGAGACGAGTACTGTCCTCTCTCTGGACTCAGCACCATTGGCAGAAGACAGGATCAGCGCTTAGGCAGCATCATGCTCTGCTGAACGCTTCCGTGATCCAAGGACAAGGTGTTTCCTCCTCCTCCTTCTTTTTATAAGTCTCCGTCTGAAGGCGGTTGACACAACTTGTAAATTCTGCAGAGGGGCAACATAAAAAGGAAAGGAATGTTAATGTACTCCATAGCAAAGGAGGCTTTCAAATGACCTCTCAAGAGAAGGGGCAGATGAAGACCACCAGTGTATTTTCTACTAGATTCATCCTTATCTATCTAACAACTTCTCACAGTGTCACAACAGGCATGACGATGGAAGATTCAGATCTTCTAATTATTTTTAAAACTGGAAACTATAGGTCAGATTGTGGTGGTGAAGACATGGGAGAAAAGGGGCATTTAACCCATTCCACCCCCACTCCAATTCCTACCCAACGAGCGTGGAGTAGTGGTTAAGAGCAGCAGACTCTAATCTGGAGAACCGGGTCTGATTCCCCACTCCTCTACATGAAGCCTGCTGGGTGACCTTGGGCCAGTAACAGTTCTCTCAGAACTCTCTCAGCCCCACCTACCTCACAAAAGGACTGTTATGGGGAAAGGAAGGGAAGAAGATTGTAAGCCCCTCTGAGACTCCTTAGGGTAGCATAAGGCAGGGTATAAAAAACCAGCTCGTCTTCTTCTATCCATTTTCATGATTTCTATCTACCCCTTACTATGTGTCTGTATGGAGCAAATAGCATTGCTGGGAGGGGAATATAGACTGTGACTGACTGGACTTGCATGATGCAAGACTAGTGGCCCTCCTTGCACCATGCCTGAGCCAAATCCTCCACCACGCATCAAGAAGAAGAAGAAGAAGAAGAAGAAGAAGAAGAAGAAGAAGAAGAAGAAGAAGAAGAAGAAGAAGAAGAAGAAGAAGAAGAAGAAGAAGAAGAAGAAGAAGAAGAAGAAGAAGAAGAAGAAGAGGAGGAGGAGGAGGAGGAGGAGGAGGAGGAGGAGGAGGAGGAGGAGGAGGAGGAGGAGGAGGAGGAGGAGGAGATTGGATTTATACCCTGCCCATCACTACCTGAAGGAGTCTCAGAGTGGTTTACAATCTCCTTTCCCTTCCCCTCCCCACAACAGACACCCTGTGAGGTAGGTGGGGCTGATAGAGCTCTTTTGAAAACTACTCTTTCCAGAACAGCTCTGAAAGAACTTATAACTGACCCAAGGTCATGCCAGCAGCTGCATGTGGAGAAGTGAGGAATCAAACCCGGTTCTCCCAGATTAGAGTCCACGCTCCTAATCTATGTGCAGACATCACATCTTGTTAAGCCATTATGCTAAACGCTCTTACCTTCCACAGATCTTCTTATATTATCAACATACATGTCAACATATGAAGACACCTAACATAAGACTAAGATCAAGCATCTTGGTCAAGCTTCTGGAGTTTCAGCTTGCCCTGGGTCCCTGCAAGGAGGGTAGATGGGGTTTAACGAACTTCCTTTTTGGTTTGCTATTGCAAACCAGCTCCCCTGCTCTGCTATCAACACTAATGAATGAAAGATGTTTTCAGAAGAGCAAAGGGGCCAGTTTCAAATAGTGATAATTGTTTCATCTGTTTGTGCCTCTTAGATCATTGGTCCATAGTGTTGTCTATCCCAAGTAACAGCAGAGATGCCAGGAATTGAGCTGGGAGTCTCCTTTATGTGCTCTACCATCGACCTACAGTCCCTCTTTTCTGGGTTCCAACCTATGTCCAGTGGCTAATCAAGGGCCAATGAAACAAACTGAAAATCCAGATGAACAGAGATACCTAGATGCAAAACAGGTTGTTAACAAGGTACCTCACCAAAGACTCCTGAGAAAACTTAGCAGTCATGGAATAAGAGGACGGGTACTCTTATGGATTACAAACTCGTTAAGTGACAGGAAGCAAAGAATGTGAATCAATGGACACTTCACTTATTACCTGGTCCTTTTTACTGGAGATGCCAGGGCTTGAACCTGTGACTTTCTGCATGCCAAGCAGAGGCTCTATCATTGAGCCACAGTCCCTCCTCATACATCGAATGAAGCTGATGGGCAGTAGGTTCAGGATGGACAAAAGGAATACTATTTTACACAGAGAGTGATTACAATGTGGAATTTACCGCCAGAGGATGTTGTGGTGGCCACAGGAATAAACAGCTTTAAAAGGGGATGAGATATATTCATGGGGGACGGACAAGTCTATCAATGGCTACTAGCCATGGTGACAGAGGTGAACCTCCATACCCAGAGGCACTAAACCTCTGAATCATGGAACCAGGAGGCAACATCGGGCCTCTCTACCCTGTCGCTGGCCATCCAGAGGAACTGGTTGGCCACTGTGTGAGACAGAATGCTGGACTAGATGGACCATTGGTCTGATCCACCAGGGCTCTTCCTATGTTCTTAACGTGCCCAAGATGAACAAAATGTTCCCACAAGTAGTATTATGGGCTCGTTATGGGTTATTTTCCTCTGAATATCTATGTTTTAGAGATGGAGGCTTCTGGGTCAGAGGAAGTGATTTCTTATGGGCCTAGGAGGATCTAGTTACAAATTAAATGTTGGGGGAGGATCTAGTTACAAATTAAATGTTGGAGGCAAGTATCTCTCCCAACCCAAACCCACTAATTCTAAATCCTCTCCACTCATGAGAACAAAAAGTCCGAACGAAACAAAATAAGGAGTTGATTCATCCAGATTCGCTATTCCCATGAACATGGCAGGGCCCTCAGGTAACAGTTGCATGCCCACATTACTGAGTAGTTGTAAATCCATGCCTCTTACTTGCTCATTAAAAGCCGCATCGACATAAATCATTTTAATGATCAGACTATTCTAACCACTTCATGATCTTTGCTTATCTGATATGGCTGCAATCAGTCCTGAATTACGCTTGCTTATCAGGATGTCAGTTCCACTCTCCTAGGATGACAACATCCTGACAACCATCTCTGATTTATTTTATACAAAAATACAAGAGCCCTAAAACGGTTTATGAAGGGTGAAAGATGAACATCTTAAAAATAATTCTGCTGCATTTTTGTGAGCATAGAACTGGTTGGGTGTGTGTGTGTGTGTGTGTGTGTATGCATCTCAGTGCTTGTAGATTTCTTTCTACAGCCCATGTACCATCTGTACAAAGCCACCTACCGGGGTGCAGACTGCGGCATCTGATCCATCACTTTCAGATTTTTCGCAGAGATTTCTACTCTTGGTCCCTAAAGCAAACAGAAGAATGGATGGTATTGACAGTGCCAGTAAAACATCTAAGCCTTGCGGGAAAACACTAAAACAGGAATATGTGATCTTTATTTGAAAATCCATTAACTTCTGTTAGCGGCTTTGGAAAGCACCAAGGTAGCGCCATTAGTCATCTGTGTTTACTTAACTTGAAAGGATTCCCAAAGCACTTTACAGCAGCTACTGCCCAGCACCGTGAGATTCCCATAATATATTGGGACACAGACAGACAGAAGGTGCAAAGTTGCGTGGATAAGCATTTTGCCTGGTCTGTGTATTTAAAGAACTCTCCCTTCTCAGTGCTTACATATGAAGCTGGATGACACGAGTCAGACCACTGACTCTCTTAAGGTCAACATTATCCTTTCCAACTGGCAGCGCCTCTCTGGGGTCTGAGAGGTCCTTCACATCACCTACTACTTTATCATTTAAACTAGAGATGCAGGGATTAAATCCAGCACCTTCTACATACAAGGTCACCAACCCATGGCCTCCTGCTGAACTTGCCAGAAGAAAGTCAGCCTGGTGTAGTAATTAAAGAGCTGGACTAGATCTGGGAGACCCAGGTTCGAATCCCTGCTCTGCTATGGAAGCTGGCTGGGTGACCTGAGAACACATTGAACTCTCTGATCCCCCAATGAAGCTTTTACAGTGAAACGGGAGGGGCTTTGTATATGGAGCAGAGGTCCATCAGTGGCTATTAGTCACAAGATATAGATAGGAACTCTCAGGCTGGGGCAAGTGACGCTCTGTATTCTTGGTGCTGGGGGGGCAACAGTGGGAGGGCTTCTAGAGTCCTGGCCCCACTGCTGGGCCTCCTGATGGCACCTGGTATTTCTGGCCACTGTGTGACAGAGTGTTGGACTGGATGGGCCACTGGCCTGATCCAACATTAGCTTCTCTTATGTTCTTAATAACAAAGCTGTCACCTGGCATCTCTTGTTGACCTTGAGCCAGTCACACGTTCTCCGTCTAACTTGCCTCACAATGTTGTTGTGAAGATGAAATGGAGGAAGGGGAGAATGTTGTACATTGCTTTGGGTCTCCATTTGAGGGAAAAGGTGAGGTATAAATGAAGTAAGTAAACATTTGGCAGGTCCATAAGTATTTACAATAATCATATTTCCCTAATTTTTTTTTTTGGAGGGGGGGGGACGACAGTGCAAAAGTAATGTAACGGTCATTGATAGTGTTTGTTCCTTAGCCACCATATACACAAATATACAATTTCTCATATATATCGCTGCTGATAGGATTCACTGATCTGTTCCTTGATACTCACTTGTTTTCTCATTATGTCTGTCGCCTGCATAATACACTTGGGCAAGAGTCCATGACTTCGAGCTAATATGGCTGCCTGCTCCAACGAGACACTCAGTGTACTTCTAAGAACAGGATATAAAGATTTTTTAATTCAGAAACAGAATTTCACATAAAATGGCATGTTCTTAGCAAAGCAAATTTGCAAGTCACTCCCCCCTTTTTTCAGGAGAACAACTCTGCACACCTCACTCTTGATATTTCAAAAGTGTTATTTACTTATTTGTTTAGAGAATTTCCATTCTGTTTTAAAAACATCCAAGGCAGTTTACAATAAACAAGGTGTGTAATAACACACCCATCTTAATAAACAAAGTCCATCAATTAAAACAGCAAGAGGAAAAAAAGATACATCTTAAAATTATAAGAAAATGGCAGTATCCTAAAAACAGCAATCAAATAATAAACAATAAAGCATTGAACCACGACCTTGGCAAGCCAATTAATTAATGTCTGGTCCAAACCAGATATTTGTTCATAAAATCCCATCCAATGGTGTCTAGTTTAAAAGGACTTAAAATGTCCAAGTCTGAACAAGTTAAGAGAAGATTGAGTTAAGGAAACAATGTCTCATTCAAAAGTGTGGACATGATTTCACCTATTCAAAATGCAAGGGAACCAAAGAGGGAAGTGTAGATCAACTTGTGCTAGAGTAATCTCCTGATAGAAAGCACAAACTAAACACCTTTGACTAGTTCTCACTACAGCAGCAAAACTGTGTCTGAGCTGTATCACTCCAGGTGGCAGGTGGAGAAATCGTATGACTGAATGCTTCTCCAAACAATTTTTTCCCCACACAGAAAACAACATTGCAGAAAGGAAGGAGTTTATGAGGCAATCTGAAGACGATCTGCACAGAATCCTTCTCGGGTCTATTCATCAGGGCTTCCTGCAGGAAAAGTGTTCCTATGCTTACACTGTTAATCGGGCTGTCTCCCTGTTAACGAGTTTTCTACGTAGAGAATATTTTTGTACGGAGAAAAGGCCACTCAAGTTCCCCTCTGCTGAGTGATAGGGTTCAGGTCTCAGCACACACATCTCATCTCAGTGAAAACTAGATGTGTGAACCACTTACGTAAAAAAAGTGTTCCTCTCAGAGGAATATGACATTTGGAAATGCCCCCACCTTTGCATGCCAGTGCCACACATGACGACCTGGCAGGCTCCAAGACGGTAACAGAGCTCCGAAGATATGGGCAGCAGTCCAGCCCCCGATACAGAACTGCTGGACTGGCTACCTTTGGAGGTGACGAAAGACTTCATCAGCCGGCATAGTTCATCCATTGCATTGATGGGACGAATAAGCTACAGAGGAACACAACGAAAAAGATTGCGTCAGTGGGTCATGTCCTCATCTCTTCTGTACTTAAAGATTTGCCAGAAATTGTACCTGGTCTGATCCCCTACACCAACAACTCATTCATGAGAACAATTCCAAACAGGCGAAGCTGGAATAGAGATAATTTGCCCTGGGAGATTTGTGAATGGATTGAGTTGACAGGCAGTCAAAAGATCATTTCACATAAACAGTAACAAATCTTGGTTGGCCCCTGACAGCACACCCAGCAGAGAGCCACAGTCAATCCATGCACTTTGAGGAGCATGGCTGCACTATACGCGGCTTCATTTATGTAAATTATTTCTAGGCCTCATTTACGACACTGGCTCTTGGGGCACCTCATGGAAAAAAATTCAGCTCAGAAAAATGCAAACACCAAACAGAATTTTAAAACAGCAACATAAAACAATAGCTATAAAACACAGCAACCCTGGAGGCAGCAACAGAAAGCCAATTAAAGAGACATTATATTAAAATGAAATATGGCAACTCAGCACCGTGAAAAAGAGCAAGATATTAAAAGCGCTAAATACTTGTAACGTGCTAAAATAGATTGAAATTAAAATGTTTTCAAAGGGCTGTCAGATCCGGTTTAAAAAAAATTAATCTCACGTATATGCCTAAATACGTAAACTGTGGAGTGGTCCAAAGGCAGAACTATTGAAAGAGACAGGCTTCGGCCACAAGGGCAAAAAAAGATGGCAACATGGTACAGATAAGGCTGCCAGGTCCCTCTGTCACTGCAGCAGGGGGATTTGGGGGGGCGTTCCAGGGACTGTTTGTATAGATTTACCCCACGTAATCTGCCTTGAGTCTCAATGAGAAAGGCAGGTTAGAAATAAATAAATAAATAAATAAATAAAAATAGAACAATTAGAGGCTCTCATCTCAACAGTACAATCAGAGAATCTCATCAGAACAAAATTTTGTAATTAGCTTAATAAGATAAACAGGCAAAGTGACAACTTATATTGTTTTCACTTTGCTGCATTTCAGATTTAAATAAACGGTTTCTGTACCTGATCAATCTTCACAGCTGCAGTGTTGGAATCTGTAGGCAGGTTGGATCTCTCAAGGTAAAATGCCCTGAAACAAAGTATTAAATAAACTGCATAAGCTCGGGGACTGTCTAGTTTCAAGCTCTCCTCCTTCCAAAACAGCATGGATGAGGAGCCCTGTGGCCTACTAAATTTATTTCCTGGACTCAAGGACTCGGGAAAATTATAGGAATATTCATTTTCGTCAAAAATTGAGGGTTCTGTTCCCGATGACTGCTATTGTTTTCCCCCAACATTTTGGAAAAGTGTCCGCAAACACAGTATTTCCCACACAAAGTATAAGATAAAGAAAAATATGCTTGGTCTTGCACTTGGCCAAAGTATAGATTCCATCCTTTGTAAGGAATTTGCAACAGAAGCTCCTCAAAGGAAGGTACAAGATTTCTTGGACTGTGAGCTTGTGAACAACATTTCTGTAGTGCAATCCTACACAGAGTGACTCCAGTCTGAACCCATTAAAAGCAATGTTATTAGTCTGGACTCACTCTGTATAGGCTTGCAGTCATATATTTCTCCTTGTTTTCATAGAATCATAGAGCTGGAAGGGACCTCCAGGGTCATCTAGTCCAACCCCTGCATAATGCATGAAATGCACGAAATTCACAAATACCTACCCCCTACTCCCCACCACCCCGTGACCCCTGTTCCATGCCCAGAAGATGGCCAAAAAAAAACAACCCCGCCAAACTGGCCTAGAGAAAAATTGCTTCCAGACCCCAAAGTGGCGATGAGCATTTTCCTGGGCATGTAAAAAAGGGCCACAAAAACTAAGCACTGATGCAACCCTTCCTGCCCTCCCTCTCATGAACTGCCTAAGTTCATGGAATCAGCATTGCTGTCAGATGGCCATCTAGCCTCTGTTTAAAAACCTCCAAAAAGGGGTTTGGGAAGGGGAGCAATATCAGAAGGGTATATAATGCCATAGAGTTCACCTTCCAAAGCAGCCATTTCCCCCTGGGAAACTGTTCTTGATTGTCTGGATATGAACTGTAATGGTGGCAGATCTCCAGGTGCCAACTTGACAGTGGCGACCCTACTCCCAGTAACTAGATAACACTTTCACACACAATAAATAACGCACTTTCAATCCACTTTCAATGCTCTTTGCAACTGAACTTTAGTGTGTGAAATGGCAAAATCTACTTGTAAATGGTCGCTGAAGTGGATTGAAACTGCGTTATTTAGCATATATGAAAGCACCCAAAGTTTCCTGGTGCCTACTGGGCTGCAGTGGGTGTGAAATCAGCAGAAATAACTGCTCTCTCTTAAGAAAGGCTAAGGTTATCTAAGTTTTCTTACCTGTGTGGTTGGAAATAGGCCACTGCATTAACAAGAACAACAAGACTAATGAGACTCCATTTTGATTTTAGGAGAATGCTTACTGTCAACAAACAGTGTACTTTTCAGGCTTGCTGTACCTGAGCTTGCGATAGTATTGCTGCACCTTCCCAAGAGAAGAGGCGTTAATTTGTCGCTGAATCTCTTCCAGAGACGAACCACCTGGCTGGGATTGGCCTTCCAGGTTTTCAAGGGCTGTAAAGATTTTCATGAAAGCGTGTCATGCCTCTATGGTACATCCTCATATTTTCTCTGGTTTTAGCACCATTACAATGCAATGAGAACAGTGCTTTTTAGTAAATCACACTCCTCAATTTAGTCCTCCTCAGCCACAGCCCAATGAGAAAGGCAGTCACCGGTCTGTTTTGCAGATGGGAATGCCGAGACTGAGCAAAAAAAATGTAACCAGTCACTCTGCTTAGCAAGCATGCACTCCCCAGTTCATTGGGTTACCTGACCGTGCGTGTGGCTGCACTAAAATGTAATGGCTTCTTCAAATATCTGTCCTGAGGGCAGTTTTGCTACAGAGATGACTTTCTATATGCTTGTTAATGCAACAACAAATACAAGCAAATTAATATGTGCACCTCCATACTGGGGTTGTGGCATGGTTTTGGGGAAGTTACTACAGGTTACTGAAATAACTTCCACACATATTGGATAATGCACTTTCAGTGCAGTTTAGCAACCATTTGCTTTTGTGGAAAGTCCAGTTGCAAACAGTTCCTGAAGTGCACTGAAAGTGCATTATCCAACTTGTGTAAAAGCAGCCTAGGGCTCAACTGATCCATGAAAACGACAGAACGGGCTGCTGAAATCTGGATGTGCCCCAACCATGTGTAAATCAAGTGATGAGGCCCAACTTTTTAGAGTAAAAGAGGCACATGGATGAAGGGACTTGAATCCTCTATGCATCCACATAAGAGCATAAGAAGAGCCCTGCTGGATCAGGCTAGTGGTCCATCTAGTCCAGCATCCCATCTCACACAGTGGCTAACCGATTTCTCTGAACAGCCAACAACAGGGCATAGAGGGCAAAGCATTCCCTTATGTTGCCTCCTGGCTCTGGGATTCAGAGGCTTAGTACCTCTGAATGTGGAGGTTCCCTTCAGTCACCATGGCTAGTAGCCATTGATAGACTTATCCTCCATGAATCTATCCAATCCCCCTTTACAGCTGTTTATTCCTGTGGCCATTACTACATCTTCTGGCAGCAAATTCCACATTGTAATCACTCTCTGTGTAAAGTAGTATTATCCAGAACCTACTGCCCATCAGCTTCATTGGATACCCTCAAGCTCTATTATTTTGAGAGAGGGAGAAAAAGTTCTCTTTGTCAACTCTGCTCACCCCATGCATAATTTTATAAACCTCTACCATATTCCCCCCCCCTTAGCCGTCTCTTTTCTGAACTGAAAAGTCCCAGATTTTTCAGCCTTCCCTCATAGGGAAGGTGCTCCAACCTCCTAATCACCTTGGTTCCCCTCCTCTGTACCTTTTCCAGCTCTGCAATGTCCTTTCAGAGATACAGGGACCAGAACTGTACACACCATTTAGCTTGATGCAGTCTCTCCCACCAAGTATCTCTCAGTTAAGGTCACTTGGTTCATCAGAGCTCAGGCATGGAGAATATCGCTCTGTGTGTGTGTGCGTGTGCGCATGTAGGGCTGAAGGCAGGAGGGCTCACAGAGATGGGCAACCAGCATCATGCCAGATCACTGTGCTTAGCATGCAGGGTCAAGTCTCTGCTCCAGGGACCATGCCCCCCCCCCCAGGGTCTGGGAATACCACTAAGGCTCAAAATGCTCCCAGCATGCCTGACTAAATGCAATCCCCCTTTGTTTGCCAGCAACCAACATCTTCACAGGTAGATGCTGAGGGTTTTGTTTGCACTCAGGCCAAAAAGGTTGCCTACTTATGGCTCAGTGCATGCATGTGCATCTGCACCACTCCACTCACCTTTTGCTCTAAAAATGGGGTGTCTTCACTTTATGAGATTCAGAAAGGTCCAAGTTAACAAACAGGTCTAACCCTTCATTTGTAATCTGAACCCCCTCCCCCCAAAAGCTTATTATGTTTGTCCATATATTTACTTACTCTCACAGTTTCTGCACTGCAAGCATGTTTCTTATTTGGTATTCACTTGTCGTGATCAGGTTTAAGCTTTTAAAAATTTAATTCCCATGGCCTCCTTCTTTACTTACCTGTAAAGGGGCCACTAGAAAGGAGCGCTGCTCATCTGTATTGTAATTAAAGCCTGGTATACACTAACTACATTTATAGCTCATACGGGTGGGGTGTGGGGAATTCCATCTGTACCTTTTGTAAAAAGCACGGCATGCAACTTCAGGCTTCCTCCATTCTGAAATCGGGAAGGCAGTTTGGAAAAGTAGTAGCTGTCCAGGTAAAAGATAACCTTTAGAAGCTGCCGATTCCCTTCAACATGATAGAAGACGTGGGTATCTGGGGACACAAGGATATAGCGTTCCAGTGTTTTAAGGAAACTAGATCACTGAGATGGCTGATCTGATGAGACTGTAGAACCGAAACTCTGAAATTTTATCAGGCAACAGATACCTTTTAACAAAGAACAGGCCTGCTGGATTAGACCAAAGGTCCAGTTTATCTAGAAAGGGCATACAGGCAAAGAACTCCCTGTTTGCTTGTTTTCGGCACCCTGCATTCAGAGTTTACATTTACAATGAGTTTACAATTCAGTTACCTTTACCTTTTTATCATGGCTAGGGACAACTGATAGATTTACAGAGCCATCCTAAGCAGAGTCACACCTTTCTAAATCCACTGAATCCAGTGGTCTTAACGAAGGATTGAATACTGCTCATTAAAAGTTTCTCAGTTCCAACTGTGCCGAGTTAAGGGTGGGTTTCTCTAAAAAATAATCCACTATATCTACAAGTGCTGTGTAACAATATCACAAAACAATAAAATTAAGCAAACAAATGAACACAGTTCTATTTCAGAATTAACTGCCGTTCTGCCAGGTGTTTAGCAAAATCTGTAGGATGTGCAGCTCTAATTAACAATCCACAGAGATTAAGGAACCAGAATGCTTCACACAGCAGATGGCTCAGCGCATTTCAGGAGTGAATGCAAAAATCATAGGGAAAAATTAGCCACAGAGTAGTAGTAGAAAAGAGCAAGAGTCCAGTAGCACCTTAAAAACTAAGAACATCTGTGGCAGGGGAGGAGCTTTTGAGAGTCACTGCTCACTGAAGAAGGACCTGAACAAGTAAGCAGAGTGACTCACGAAAGCTCATCCCCTGCCAAAATTGTGTTAGTCTTTCAGGTGCTACTGGACTCTCGCTCTTTGCACCTGCTAGACAGACTAAAACGGCTATCCATCTCCATCTGTCTCCCCAGAGTCATAGTAAGTGCTGAATGGGCTCACTGGCTACAAAGCACTCGTCCAGTTGCTTGAAGTAAAAGGCAACCTTGTCCAGTTCCGACAGGGTGGCCTGGATATCCTCCAGCATAGTTCGCTCCTCTTTCTGAGGGAGAAACAAACAGAAGGAGAAGGGTAAATTGCAAGGAATCACTGGTACACACATTCTCTTCTCCCCCAAGCTGTGTGGAACCAGAGGGGAAAGGGCAGCATTTTTCTCCAAATCCCCATAACATCTGAAAGATGTATTCTGTGATGTGATACTGGTGAAGGCTGTTCTTTGCAGGGCCTAATGACAGCTACCCAGGATCTTCAGGAAGGAGTCCTTCTCAGCCTTGTCTCACACCATCCAAACTCAACCCAAGTATCATAAAAAATCAAATCATATGATCTTCCTTTCTTACTGGGTTCCCTCTCATTGCCCACCAGCAACTTGGGCACTGGTAAGAGGAAACAGCAGAGAGACTGGGGTGTGCATCTGGATCTATCAAAGCCAAAAATATACCCGAAACATATTGTAGAGGTATTTTGGGGGTATATTTCAGCATCCCAAAGATATATGGGATTTTTCAGGAAAACTGAAAAAAAAAATCCTGAAAAAAATCCCAGATATATTCAGGGTAGATCTGAAAAACAGCAGAGAGGAGGGAACACGTTGCTCCTGCCTCTCAGCTGTTTGCCAGGCTTTAGACTTTAAAGGGACTGCAGAAGCCAGCCTAAGGATCAGCTGAGTTGGTGGGAAGTGGAGCGATCCCTGCCGAATCAGTTTTGGGCTGGCTTCTGATGCAGCCTCATTTAAACAAGGCTGCACAGGAAGCCAGCCTAAAGCTCAGTTGAGCCCGCAGAGACTGCTCCCTGCAGGTCAGCTGTTTATCAGGCTGTCTTCTGCAGTCCCTTTAAACGCACTGTTTAAAGGGAATGCAATAGATAGCCCAAAAAACAGCTGATGGGGGAGCATTTTGCTCTGCCTATCAGCTGTTTTTTTGCATCTTTGCTGTCCCTCCCCCCCCCCCAGTTTTTTCCTTCTTGGGTCTATTGGACCTGGGAAAAAACTGGGATTTTGAAAAAAATCCAGAACCAAATACAATACTGGTATTGGGATCTGGAATTTTTCAGTAATCCCAATTTTTTTCGGGTCCACTAGATCAGAACCGAAAAACACTGGTAAAAAGATTGCACATCCTTAGGAGAAACAAATGCATGCTGGCATCACAACAGCACGTTGATGTCACTTCTAGTAAAAACTGGTAGTGAAATAGAGAACTCTCTAGCATTTCACAAAATCTCTGGTTTTTACTGAAAGTGACATAAAAGCACCGGCATCGAACTGGTGTACCACACCCCACACCCAATTCCTCCCAGGGGTTTGGTGCTGTGTCCTGACAGCCCTAGCTCTCAAAGTTAGCAATGGGGTTGCCATCCTTTAGGTGAGACCTGGAGATCTCCTGGAATCACAACTGATCTCCAGATGACAGAGAAAAGTCCCCCTGGATAAAACTGCTACTTCGGAGCATGGACTCTATGACATCACATCTATGCTGAGCTCCATCCCATTCCCAAACCCCACCCTCCCCAAGCTTCTATACACAAATCTCCAAGAATTTCCCACTGCAGAACTGGCAACCCCCAAATCTCCAGGAATTTCCCACCCCAATGTTTCCCACTCCCATTGGCTGCCCTACTTTCTTATCACATCTTTCATTGAAAGTGCTCACACTTTTCAAAATCCACCACCCAGAATAAAATGGAGGGCATCCTACAATTCCCATCACTAAAAATCTACCAAACAAGCATTAGACAAGATGAAAAGTTGGGGAGAAAAATCTTGAATGAACTTGAAATTGGACAAATATCTTAATTTCCCGTTGTATATGTTGACAAAAATATATAACCATTGTTCAGTAAAACATAAAACAAATTTTGTTCCAAAAAAAATTACTTCAGCATTTTTGTATCTCATCCTCAAAGTCTGATGTCATTACAGCTATTATTATTTGCTGGTCTGTTCAGATATGTTACTTTGGCATTTTAGGAGACAAGTAAAGATGTTCTGCCTGTCTTGTAATGATCTGGATAACCCGGGCTAGTCTGATCTCCTCAGATCTTGGAAGCTGAGCAAGGTCAACCCTGATTAGTACTTGGATAGGAGACCACCAAGGAAGTCTATAGTTGCTACCCAAAGGTAATAGCAAACCGCTTCTGTTCATCTCTTGACTTGAAAACCTTATGGGGTTGCCATAAGTAAGCTGTGACTTGACAGCAAAAAAAAGAAAGAAAGGGCTTTCAGTGCTTCCTGAAAATTTTAATAGTTGGATCCTGAGATGTTCAGAAGACAGGCAGGCATACAGATATTTTAAATACAATTTTCAATTGATGGTTTCTAATGAGATCTCTTAATAAGAGCTTTTTATGCTGTGTCTGATCTGAAGGGTTTCTTCTTTTTTTTAATTTGATGATCGTTACTCCATGGGATTGGCTGAATTTTTGCTGCCTTTGCAATCATTTCTATTGTTTTTTTTGTAATTGCTTTTACATTATTTGCAAACCCTTCTGGTATTTTAATATAATAATGGCATAGATACCTGTTAAATATAGAAGAAAAATCTTTATCATACCGTTAAATTGTTGCTTAAAGATGTTGTTGTTGTTGTTACTAACAACACTTTTTTTGGGTTTTTGGCTTAGTCATGATTTATGTGCCTCACTCTTTTTGACCAGTGTGCTCGGTTATTACAGATGCTGCACGGACATTTCTATACAATGTGAGGTGCACCTTTTCACCAGTAGAGGACAGAATACTACACAAAATATACTATTATTCCTAGTCTCTTCTACCCTAGAATCTACAGCATTAGCGTTCAAGTTTTTCAGGATGACAGCCCACCATTATTCACAACCTGCAACATGGGACCTACTTTGAATTTTTGAAAGGATTACTCTGCTTTTGTCTCTTGGGTGCCAAGAAAGCTGGGAGCTCCTGTAATTTTAACAGTTGCCTAGAAGAGGGAATTTAGGCAAACACTGCTCATCATGCAGGCATGGAAAAAAAGACCTGCAGCAGCTGAAATTCCCTCTTTCACATTTCTTTAAAGACAACAGCATGTCCCTCTCCCTTCACTCAAGGGCCCGGCTGCATGAGAACTGCTTCCTGAAGACACTATACTCATTTTTTAAAACCTCTTTATTTTAAATTTTTCAGAACATCCTTCCGTATGGGACAATGATGCCCCTTAATCACAATACAGGACATTACACTATAGACTGAGATTAAGAATGTCAGCCGGCCAGTTGAATGTAGCAAGAACTGGTGTTCACTTATGCAACTGCAGTACAGGTACTATACCACATCACACAGGCAGGGCCAACAGAGGGGTCTTTCCCACCCCTCCCAGGCAGGGTGAGAAGGAGGTGAGAAAAAGACTCTTAAGAAGGGTCTGCCCATATGATGAAGATATTCACATACACATTGTGGCTGTGTAGGAGAGCACAGATGGAAAGAAGTTCTCATACAGTTGGGGGAGTTTGTGAAGGTGGCCTTTGTCATTACATTCAAAGAGACAACGGAGCATGAAAAAGCAATCCTGGTTTGCCAGTCCTTGAAGATATATGCTGTATAAATTAGGAAATACTTGGAGTTGCTCTGTACGCAGTCACAATACTGGTCTCAATACCATCTACTCTGACCGACAGTGGTTCTCCACGATCTCATGTAGAGAAAGGTCTTCCCTGACGCCTGCTACCTTTGAATCTTTAACTGGCGATACCAGAGCAGACCGTAGAGCATTCTTTACAGAGCCATCGCCCCCTCCCTACTTGGTCAATAGACAAGTAAGCTGAAAAATGTACAGTTCCTTGTTTTGGTTTTGGTTTGAGGAAATGACAGCCCGTTCTTACCATGCTGGGGGAGAGCAAGGACTGGTAGTTGAGCAACACCCCAGTGGCCGCGATCTGCTCTAACCACTTCTTGCTGGCTTCCCTGCTGCTCTCTTCGTACTCGCCGTTGTTATTGTATCGGTAGTTGAGAGCCCCCAACAACTGCTCAGAGAACGTGCACACGGCTGCCACCAGGGACTGGCAGAAAATGGCATCTCGTCTCAGCTGCAGATCTGTGTCTGGGAGAGAAAGAGAGAAGGGGGGAGAGAACAGGACCAAATGAAACAAAGCAATAGCTCCATTATATTGACTTGACTTTCTACAGGTCAAGAAGAAACCTTTACACATGAGCACTGGAGAACTACCCATGGAATCCTCCCTACTTCCTTTGCTTGTCAGGGGATTCCAGCTTTCCAATTCATGTTTACAGCAGAGATTCTCCATAGTGACCAAACTTTCCAACAGGATATAATGAACATTCAGTTTGAGACAACAATCATGACCAAACGTGGATGAAAAGAGGACCGGCCTATAAATGCGATATGCACGGAAGACAAGCATAGTTTTCCAGTGATATCACACGTACATTCATCCCAACAGTTTAATGCCTTTTTCCCCTCTGAAGCAGAAAACAAATAGGCATGTAAACTGCATGCCTCTCTCCAAGCCATGCTGATGGGGTGCTCTGAAAACAGCAGCAAATCACAGAGCTTTGTTACCTGTGCATTTCAGCAAGGCCAACAGCAACTGGTTCTTCCCATCTAGAAAGGAAAATAAAGACAAAGCACAAATAAAAACTGGAGAATAATCTCCTTGTGTTTAATTCAAGCGTTGATCCCTGCTTCATTTCTAAAGTGCAGGGACTCAAGCAGACACAAAGAGGCTTCCGATATCCCATCTGCACACAGGCTGATTGTTGTTACTTATTGGTGGGGGTCAGGTGCATTGTGCATGTTCAAAAGTCCACATCATTGAAGCTTTTGAGGCTCCAGATTCCACCATCACTCTGCCCCTGCCTGTCACTGAACAGGACTGAGGCCCACTGAATCTTGGCACAAAAAAACCCAACGCTTTGCAAAAGTAAACGAGAGAGCAGCTATGGTTTCTTGTTAGAGCCCTTGTTTTGCATGCAGAAGGTCCTGGGCATCTCCAGTGGAAAGGATTAGGTAACAGGTGATGAAAAAGATCTCTACCTGCCAATCACAGTAGAAATACTGACCTTGGTAAACCAAGAGCTTGGCTGACTATAAAGCAGCCTCTTGTGTTCAATGAGGCATAAGGACTGCCTAAGTATGTTCAATCAGTCACAAAATGCTAGAGCAGACTGCTTTACTAGCCTGCTAGGCACAGAGAACTCTGAAGTTTAGGATAGGGGTGGGAAATCCAGGTGTTTCTCAGCTTCAGTTGACTAGCTATTCTCCTTAGTCAAAACAGAGCAAAGGGAACTGCCCCATGTCAGGCAAGTGGGTCAACAAGGGGGCTACTCATGTTAATCTTGTGATGAGCATGATGTTGTTATGTTGCCTAGAGATTGGGCCACAACTGCCTGTTCTGATTTAGGAATTCTGCGGGGCATTTTACCCAGCCAGTTCTGAGAAGGGATTTCCATGAAAAATCCCACCAATATCTGCAATAAGGAAGGAGGGGAGGGCCTGATGAGTTTATTCAGAAGGCCTAAAAAACACATAGAACTTCTAAGTATCAGTGTATGACTGTATTGGCTTGTGCCAGGAACTTGCAGAGTCTTCACAGCATAAATCCACCCCATTTCCCAATATGTGTACAGTGTGCCTTCTGAAGATTTCTCTGGTAGCAGCGAGGGCTTGTGTGCCACTCAGGCTAAAATCTAGTTTTAGTGTGAATGCACTTCACTTAGACTACGGTCACGCATACCACATGGACCTGCCCACAAATTCACAGAATCATAGAATCACAGAGTTGGAAGAGACCTCCAGGGTCATCTGCTCCAACCCTCTACACAATGCAGGAAATTCACAACTACCTCTCCCCTACCCCCAGTGACCCCCACTCAGAAACTCCATCTGGGACAGAAATACTACAGCTCAGTTATTATCAGGAGCTAGGTGGAGTATGTGTATGATGCCTATTCTGCAGTCACTCCACTGGCAGCTACCTGTAAGTCACTGGATTCAATTCAAGGTACTGATTATTGTTTACAAAGCCCTTCATGGATTTAGACCTCACCTGCTGTGCTCCACTATGATGGCTTTTGTCATCTAATCAAAGCCTTCTGAAGGTGCCACCCTGCAAATAGGTAGAAACAACAGTTTTTCTGTTGGGGCCCCTACGTTCTGGAATGGCCTGGCTGAGGAAGTTAGGAAAGCTCCCATTCCTTTAGAGCAGGAGTCCCCAGTGTGGTGTCCATGGGAGCCATGGTTCCCACCAAGGCCTTTTCTGGTGCCTGCCAAGTGTTTTGAGAAAATGGGTGGGTCCAGTGGGGCTTTTGCCTAGCAAGGCTTCTGATTGGCCATCACAGCACAAGGCTCTTCACTGTGTGACTGAAGGTAAGCTGCAGCAGCCATTTTGTGGCAGCCACGGTGGGTCAGAATCCCAAAGGCAACTGCAGGCTTTAAAAGGTTGGAGACCCCAGTTAAGAATGTGTAAAACTGAAATGTTTGGAAGGCATTTAAATGAAGGAAATGGAATGGTTCTGGAGGCTGCTTTTATAAAGGGACTTTTGACTGTAGTCTATCGCTCTGTTTACTATATTACTAACTTGCTTCTGCTCCCTTGTCCTCTAACAGTTTGGTAAAGTGGTTAAGTATGCGGACTCTAATCTGGGAGAACTGGGTTTGATTCCCCACTCCTCCACTTGCAATTGCTGGATGACCTTGGGCAAGCCGTAGTTCTGTCAGAGCTGTTCTCTCAAGGACAGTTCTGGAAAGAGCTCTCTTAGCCCCACCTACCTCACAGGGTGTCTGTTGTGGGGAGGGGAAGGGAGAGGAGTTTGTAAGCCACTCAGACTTTGAGTGAAGGGTGGGGTATAAATCCAATCTCTTCTTTTTCTTTTGTAGTCCATTTTTTTGCATTTATGGTATGTATGTGGGGGTTGTTTAAATTGTCTTCTAATTTTGTAATTCTAGTCCTATTGCATTTTTAATTGGATGTCTTATGCTGTATAATTGCATGGCTTTTTATGTGTAATCCACCTTGAGTTCTACAAATGAAGGACATAAACAAATCAATGCATCAAGGTAAGTAAAGATCCCATGCACAGGAGCATTCAGGACTTCTGCCTCAATTGCCTGCAGGGAACAAGTCATGCCTTTAGTGCCGCCATACCTACCAGAAATCCCCAAGTTGCAGCACAGGTCAATGATGCCACTGAGCCTATGTCAGCACAAAAAGGGAACCCACTCACAGTTACATGTGGGGACAACAACCTGCCAGCAATTTCCAGTTTGTATGAAATCTGGCTGCAACTGCAGTCTGAAGCATTTCCCCCCTTTTGCTCCACCCTTGCTGACCACATCCTCTGTAACTTCTGTGTAACAATGAGATTAACAGAGCTCTCCTCCAGCTTCCCCATTCACAGACCTTCCACATATTTTTGTATGGTTTCAACCAGGTTCTTGATGCGCAGTGGAAGGTTCCAGGGGTCCTCTTGGATGCTGACTTGAATTTTATTCCTGCTCCGGATTGTTGTTTCTTCTTTCTGTTTAAATTCTGTGGAAACAAGATATTTTAAAGTCTAAGCAACTGAGCACTATCCAGAGTAGTTAAGAGGATTGATTGGGCTAGTGCATAAATATACTCCCTGCCAAACCTTCTCTTCTTAATTGCCAAATTGCCCCAACAAAAAAGAAAAATATAGCTCAGCTGGGAGTCTGCACTGTGGGACAATGCAAATATATAGTTAAATGAAAGGAGTGAAACAGATGCTAAGACTGGAACTACATAATACACAAGTCGCATGGCTGTCACTGAAAGCAGCAGCTCTGCAACATGTCTTCTTTTCCCCATAAGATCTAGTAATCCAAAATCAGTGGCATGACATCACCACAGTTCAAATCCACACACCCCTGCAACTACATTTCAATGGCTGCTGCTTTCAGGGTGTGGCAATCGCAACATGCACTGTAATACTATCTGGGAAGATGAAAGAGAATGGGCACGTGCCGAATTGCATTTTTGCGGTTCAGTTTGTGGTTGAAAAACCCTGGGGAGCATAAAGCAGGGGATTAAATGACTCCTAGCCATTTCACCCCCTGCTTTTTGCTCGCTGCTGCTTAGCTGTTTTTCATGAAGAGCAGAAATCAGTGTTTTAAAACTCCTGCTTTCTGCTCTTCACAAACTGCCATGAATTGGAATGAATTGCATCAAAATTCATGAAAGTTCATGGCAGTTCTTCAGTTTGTGAACATTGCTTTGAATCAGCCAAAATTCATGACAAACTTTAGTTCATCAGCCAGTGCATGCCCATCCCTAAATGAGACACAGGGCTGCTATGATCAGCAGCAGCCCATGTAACTCTTAACCTCAAGCTCCAGCCTGAGCCACTCCAGTGGTCTGATACTGTATTCAAAGAGTCCACAGTGCATCTCTGCAGAGCCCTACTGGATCAGACCAATGGTCCATCTAGTCCAGCACCCTGTCACTACATTCTCTGGCAGCGAATTCCACATTTTAATCATTCTTTGTGATTTCATCTAAAATGGATGAAATCTATACGAGAACCCCTTAAATGTAAAGGGACTTTCCAACCATTACAGTAAACATCTATGGGCCATCTGTGCAGAAATAAAGGAAACTTCCTTATTCTAAATTTGCTGATCTAACCAAATGTATAAGCCTCTTCTGACCACAGCATTTGAAATACAGTGAAGAGAGAATTCAGATTTAGAGAGGAAAAGGAAATGTAGCTCATTATCAGGAAATGTGTTTCGTATGGGCTGCAGAGAGGGGACGGGAGAAAGAGGGGGAGAAATGCACCCAAGCATTTCCTAGGTCCTACTCCCTACTTCCAAACTCTTTCATTTCTAGAAGAAGATCAGCTAAATGTACTATTTGTTGCATGCATTTAACAGTGGCTGTTTAAAAATGAGTGATGAGATTATAAGAATTCATTCAAATCCAAGCCAAAAGCCATCACTGAAGAACAGCAGCAAAATGTTTGAGAAACTTGAGGGGGGTTGCAGTGGGTTGCTTCGTAGCAAAACACAACTGACCCACTGTGAACTTTTCAGGCCATTCATCTTCCATGAATCTTTGGGGGTCTTTCTGCATGATCAGTCAAAGCATTCCACAGTCAAGTCTCAGGCTTAGACCAATAGTCCTGCAAGACCCTCTTTTTTCAATTACAATGGTATATTATTCCATTGCAGCCAGAATGGGTGTTTATGGGAAAGACATGATGCTGATCACTCTCATTCAGAAGAGTTGGAGACATGCACACAAAAGAAGGGGTTTCCAAAGAGAACTCTTAGCAAAATACCAGGACCTCACGGCCAGTGTGTCAAGATGGAGAGTGGATCATATGTCTAAATTGCAGACTTGTAGTCATTTGGCACTTAAAAAGGGAATGATCTGGATGAGCACTGCATTGCTAGAGAAGTCCAGCAGAAGAGCACACGACCTTCCAAAGAATTAACGTATTTCTTCTTTAAACATTGTAATGTTTAAAAGGCTGGCAAAATCCTAGCTGGAGTTAATGCATATCTAGGCTAACAGGGAAAGTACAGAATTTGTTTACAGTTAATTACAGCTTGGGATTTAAAAATATGGAGGAACATATTTGAACAGATGAAGCTCTCAAATTATATGAGAATCAGTTGTGGGGGGGACGGACAGATTTATGGCATACTGCTTTGTTTCTGAAATGAGAAATGCAATTTACAGCCATACCCTTTATTTTCACTGTGGTATTCTTGCGATGGGAGAAGCTAGCTATACTGAGAAAGTAATGCTATATTTATTTATTTATTATTTGTTTACTTCATTTGTATTCTGCCTTCCTCCCTAATGGGGACCCAAACCAGCTTGCACAGTTCTTCTCTTCTCCCTTGTATATTCACAACAACCTTGTGAGGTAGGTTAGGCTGAGAAAGCATGGCTGGCCCAAGGTTACCCTGCCAGCTTTTATGGCACAAGCAGGAATTCAAACCCAGATCTCGCAGATACTAGTCCAACATGCTTAACCACTACATCACACTGGATGCAGGGAGCACAAAAGAGGCAGCCATGAGGTCCAGTCACACCTGAGAGGAGCCCAAACCTGCCCATCTGCCTGATGCAAGGCTCAGTTTTCTGAGCCATCTGTAGCTTCTAAGTGCCTGGTGCTTTGCACCTCTGCTCTTCAGGGGAGCATTTCTCTGTGCAAAGTGTGCAAAAGCATTATGCTTATTACACTGCATCTTATCTGCAAGTATGAAAGGTGTGGGTTCTATCCCTAAAGGCTATGATGAATCCCCCTCCCCACTTTACCTCTCTTCCTGAGAATAACCTGTTTTTAAAAATGCAAGGAACATGGAATATTTTGGCAGATGGAACGATTTCCATCTAGAGAGCCTGCCTTTCTTGCCTTCTTGCTTCCATTGTGGTCTAAAATATCTCCCAAAACACTATTCCTCAGGGAAAGGAGACCCACAGGAACAGCATTGGGGGGGGGGGCATTTTTTTAGGCTGCAAAGGGAAAGGAGATGAGAGAATGTCATGATCCACAGATAAAAAAATTTCTGTCCACAGAAACACTCATTTGCAACTAAATCACTTACTGTACTAAAGATTATTTCTCAGTACAAGTCTAGGAAGAAGGAATGAATCTTTCCCTCTTTCACTTTACGTACATGAATTCCCACTCCTTTCCCCTTCTGTGACTACCCATGGTACAGCACTATGCTTGCACCGATCTTAACATTAACCATGGTTAAGCTTCACATCAGTGTTTGAAGTAAATTTGCAAATTCTGGTTAAAGCCAGTTATGGTTCATGTTAACATTGGTGCATGTATAATGTTACACCATGGTTAGCCCACAAAAGGCAAGAAGATGGATTCATGTACAAGAATACAGGAGGGAGGAGGATGAAAGACTATTGTGAGTTTATGGCACACTCTCAAGCTCTTAATAACAGTCAGAATTTGAGGACATGATATCTTTATCAAGCCGCTAGGTCTTAAGAAATGCTAATTCTCCTGGGCTCATGATCCTTTTGAAGCTTACCCTGTAAACTGTGGTCCATTGGAAAATGTTTGGTTTCTTCAAAAGCCTTACTTATTACTGGTCCTTTGAGAAGAGCATTGATAGCATCCACCTGCAGAAAGAAGCATCTTTGGTCATTCTGAAAACTCTCCAGGAGTTTCCAGTGAGATTAATTATTTCTGAGCAAACAACAAATTATGCATGCTGTACTTTAAAAACACAGATGCTTGCTTGAATCAAAATGCCTTCTTCATCTGCTGAAACAGCATCTGGCATATGGTAAGCAGAATTTAAAACATGGCAAGCCTGTAAACTGGAAAACACAGGAAGGACAGGGCAGCATCAAGACTTAACATTGAACCATAAAGTAGCAATAAAGAACTACCCTGGGGGATCCTCATGCTTGTGCAAACCCTCCAATATTGGGCTCACAGGAGTCATCCTATATCCTAGCCTTGCATACAGCAATTTAATCATGGCTTTCATGGTAAACCAACGTTTGTTATTAAGATCAAACTGCAAATTATGGTTTGTTCATTTTCCTAGAAATCAGGTTTGTAGGGACAAGTGCAACCCATACTTTTTGGAAGGGACATGACAAACTACAGTTTACTGTGAAAGTGGGATTCTTTAATTAGACTGCTATGTGAAGAAATCTTTCATTAGCCAGCCAATGGTGGTGGAGAGATGAGAGCAAGGATCTACTGGGATCATTTGTATAAAAACAAACCACAGACCAGGAAATTATCACATACAGAATAATAATAGTAGATTAATTTAAAACCCAGAGCTAAGTGCTGGATTTCCTTTCAGGAAAAGGTTAACAGCTGCTTAGAGCCCCACATAAGTGTGGAATTCAGTATGCCAAGTTGTGGCCATCACTGTTAATTAGTTTTTAAAGAGGATTAGGCAAATGTATGTGGTTTAGAACAAAGTTTGAGTCCAGTGGCACCTTTAAGACCAGCAAAGGTTATCTCTGGGCATAAGCTTTCATGGGCATGCACACTTCTTCAGATCTGAAAAAGTATCTGAAGAGGTGTGCATGCATACAAAAGCTTATACCCAGAATTAAACTTTGTTGGTCTTCAAGGTGCCACTGGGATTCAAACTTTGTTCTATTCCTTCAGACCAACATAGCTACCCATCTGTAATGCAGTTTAAGTCCAAAGTCATTTATTACGGTATTATATCAGCATGAAACACAGAATAAAATATACCATAGTCACCACCCAAAATCATTAAAAGTTTCAAATAAAACTATAATAAATTTTGTATAAGAAATTGTAAATAACATTCCAATAATACATAGGGATATATTTATGAAAGAAAGATTTTAACCTTTAAGACTTAAAATTTATAAAATTATATATATTATATTGGCTTATGTTGTACTTTATGTTTCCTTACTTTCTTGAATGTTCAGCAGAGTTTTGCAGGCTGCTGCACAGAATTAGTTTAGTTCTATGAAATGTAATAGGTAAATGGAATCTCCATGTCCAAAGGAAGTACGCTTCTGAATTCCAAATGCTTGGACAAACACTGGCAAGTAGTCATCATCGTCACATCTTAATTGCATTATTTCAGAAGCACTAGACCTGGTAAGATTTGGACTGAATGCTGGAACAAGCAGGCCTTGCTCTGGTTCAGCACGGCAATGCAGAACTTAGGCTCTACCAGCCCATGATCAGCACTATGTGCCCTGAACATAGTTTCCTATTGCTACTTGCCAGCCCTGGCTGTAATTATGGGGATCGTGGAATGTTCTAAGATCCTGCGGTCAAAGCCACTGAGAACTTTGCTCTATATGCAGATGTTTGTGTCACTCACCTGATTGAAAAGATGCTCAAGGCAGCCGTGGAGTTTGTCTTGTTTGTCCAACGGTATCCTCATGTCATTGGGAAGTTCATCACCTAATTATGAAAGAAGTACAATTTGGTTTTGCTCCAAGAATCTTTTACTTTAATGCTAATATAACAATAGTAAGAACTCCTGAAGTAGATGCCTTTCTTCTGATTTGTTCACACAGCTTTTATTCTGCTTTTAATACTCTGTGCTAGCTTTCCTGGCTCCCTCTGTTTTTCTCTTAGTCTTCATATCGGGATTCTGTGAACTCTTTCTAATGTAGGAGAAGGTGGATTATAAATTCTGATGGAATGAATGAATGAATGAATGAATGAATGAATGAATGGTAGCAGACTGCAGCGATGGAAGCACTGATGGAGAACAGGCAAACAGCTGTTAAACAGGCAGGCCCTTGCAGACTACAGCCAACTTAGGTCCCACTGGATGTTGCACTCTTCTCTTTTAATGCCTGTTTCAAAGTCATATCTGAAAAAGTGCAGACCAAGATGATCAAGGGGTTGGAGAGCCTTTCCTATGAGGACAGGCTAAAGAGTCTGGAACTTTTCAGCTTAGAAAAAAAAGATGACTGGGAGGGGGATATTGTAAAGAGTTATAAAACTGTGCAAGGGGGAGAAAGAGTGAATAGGGATACGTTTTTCTCCCTCTTCCAAAATACTAGAACTTGGGGACATCTAATGGAGTTGATGGGTAATAGACTCAGAGCAGACAAAAGGGTAACTAAAATGTGGAATTCACTACCATAGGATGTAGTGAAGGCCACAAGCATAGATGGCTATAAAGGGAGATTAGACAAATTCATGGAGGATTGGTCCATCAGTGGCCAGCAGCCATGGTGACTAAAGGGAACCACCACATTCATAAGGCAGTAAACCTCTGAATACCAATGCTAGGAGGCAGCATGAGTAGAAGCACTAGCACTATGCCCTGTTTGCTGGCCCTGCAGGGCACCTGTTTGGCCACTGTATGAGACAGAATGAGGGACTAGAGGGATCACTGGATCGGTTACCAACCACTAGGATGGGCCTGGAGTTATCCCAGAATCACAACTGGTCTCCAGTCTACAGAGATTGGTTCCCCTAGAAGAAATGATTGCTTTGGAGGGTGGCATCTATGGCGTCATACCTTGCTGAGGTCACTCCTCTCCCCGAGCCCCTCCCCCAAATCTCCAGGAATTTGCCAGTCTGGAACTGGCAACCCTCTTTGGTCTGATCCAGCCAGGCTGTTCTTATGTTCTGAATGTTGCCTTTACAAAAGCACTTACTCACCTGATCCCATCTCATCGCTTCCCAAATACGAGCTGTTACTGCGTACACTGGTGTAGGACAGCACAGAGTCCCGGTTACTGTTACACTCACTGGGAAAAAATTAGAGAACAAAGAGATGTTAAGGGACTCTTCTGCTAGTGTGGTTTTTAAAAAAACTTTTCTGATCCCTTTTCTATTCTCCCCATCTCCAAGAGCTCAAGGTGACTTACAATGGCTCTCCTAATCTAACACGGTAAAAGGATACTATCTTTAAGCCCTGGCCACCTTTTGAACTCTGCATTAAGAACTCTTCTTTTGATGAAGATGGATGACAACACCGGTGGGTCCCTCTAGGCGACCAGACTGCCTACGAATGACTAAAGACCAGGAGAAGTTTAGCAGTTCAAAATTAAACTCAGGATCCTTGATTCTCCGTGGTATGTGAGCACAAAGACCTCTTCACAGCCATTTCAGCTGCTTGACTCCAAAGTATAGATTTAACTGCACTCTGTATTAGCACACAGAATGAAGGAATATTGTTCTCTGGTGCCCCTGCTTTGACTCCTATGTTCCCCAAGGACCAACCCACACAATAGAACCCTGGTTCTCACACACTTCTAAACATTACTACACTTTTCAGGACCTACTTGCAAACTAATTCTACAGTACTGCCCCACTCCCCTACATGAAACAAAGTAACCTCAGACCAGTTAATACTGAATAAGTCCCTCTTTAATTTCCTATATTAATACTTCTAATAGCATTACCAAGAAACCAGACAATATTTCATGGACATTTTGTACATTATGCTGAAGCAAAGCCAAATTTCCTGTCAAGCCCCCTAAAGTCATCTCTCCCAGCTCATCCAGTTCCTCCTCACCTGGCTTCAAACTCTACTGGCTAGAGAGTCATGATGCATACGATACGGCAGAGAAGGTAGAGAAAGAAGAACTTTTCTCCTTTTCTCACAATACAAGAACTCATGTGCACTCAATGAAATTAATGAGCAGTAGGCTTAGAACAGATAAAAGGAAGTACTTCTTCACCCAAACAGTAATTAACATGTGGCATTCACTGCCGCAGGAAGTGGTGGCAGCTACAAGCACAGACAGCTTCAAGAGGGGATTGGATAAACATATGGACAGAAGTCCATCAGTGGCTATTAGTCACAAGGTACAGATGAACGACTCTGTCTGGAGCAGTGATGCTCTCAGGCCTGTTGCTACAGTGGGGCATTTGGGGGGGGGCTCCCTTAATTAAAAGCCCCAACCCACAAATAGTCATGCCCAAAACCTTATTTTTCAGGAGAGTACCCTGCTTCCTGCTGTTGGCAGCAGCCAAGGTGAGAGTGCCGTGGCTTGCCCTCAGGCTTCCCTCCCGCTCCCGCTGTGGAATTTGGGGGGGGGGCATTATGGGACTCAGGAAAAGACAGCTCAGAGGGCACTTAATCTGCATGTTTCCCAAAAGCTCAAGGGAATGCTTTTGAAAGACTCACCACGCCCTAGGTGGCATGCAGCAGGACTGGGCTAGCCAAAGGGGGGATTATTGAAGATGTACTGAAGGTACCACTCTTGAGAGCCCTTCTAAGCTCTCTTGCCCTGTGGAAGGAAACTCAAAAGACATTTAAATGCCTTCTAGGTCAAAGGTAAAGGTTTCCCTTGCTCAAAAGCCAGTCGATTCCGACTCTAGGGGTGTAATGCTCATCTCCATTTCCAAGCCAAAGAGCCAGCACTGTCTGAAGACGTTTACGTGGTCATGTGGCCGGCATGACTAGATGCCAAGGTGCACGGAATGCTGTTACTTTCCCACCAAAGTGGTACCTATTTATCTACTTGCAATTTCTTGCTTTTGAACTGCTAGGTTGGTAGGAGCTGGGACCAGAGACGGGAGCTCACTCCGTCATGCAGCACGCAGGTCTCGAACTGCTGAACTACCGTCCTTCCAGTCTGCAGTTCAGCTTCTTAACCACTGAGCCACTGCAGCCCCCAAATGCCTTCTAAAGGCAATTAAATGTCATCCAAGCTGGGTTTTTTTTCCTAGGAACTGATGCACTTGCTGCCCTGTCCCTTGAAAGAAGGGGCTCGAAACAGGCTCGGAGGCTCTCCCTTTAAAGACAGGCATTCAGATTTATTTAATTAACTATAATTTAACTGCCCCCTTAAAAATTTAAATGCCTCCCAACCAAAGAATCCTGACTACAGGCCTGGATGCTCTGTATTTTTTGTGCTTGGGGGGCAACAGTGGGAGGGCTTCTGGAGTTCTGGCCCCACTGGTGGACCTTCTGATGACACTGTGTGACACAGAATGAGTGCCCTGGCCCCACTGCTGGACCTCCTGATGGCACCTGGTATATTTTGGCCGCTGTGTGACAGAGTGTTGGACTAGATGGGCCATTGGCCTGATTCAACATTGGCTTCTCTTATGTTCTTATGGGCCAGAATGGGCTATTGGCCTGATCCAACATGGCTTCTCTTATGTTTTTATGTGACCCACTTTGAGATCCTTGACCCATTTTCTGAGAACCACTGTTACTGATGCTGGGTTTAAAACAAACCACTTCAACCCATTATTTCTTCAGGAATGACAGACATAACTCTTCTGTCTCCTACAACTGTCACCTGCAGTAACAAGCTCTAAAGTTTGACTGCGGCTTTATTCTGATTTAACAACCGGCTGTCAAAGTATGGGACCTATGAATGGTAAGAGATGCAGGGAACTGCCTTCTGTGGATATTTAAGACAAGTTTGGATATGAGTCAGTCTAGCAGGACTCAAGTCCTTGAAAAAGCAGAACATGGGACTGAAAACTCCTTCTGACTATGTGATCCCTGCATGCAGTGAAAGGCTACTGAAGTGGTTTGATATTGTAGCTTCTTATACACAACTTTTAAATCATTCAAAACATATTACAGTCTTTAAAAGTCCCCATCGAAATCTGCAAGGTAATTAGGTGATACTTCCATCTTACAGATGTGAACAGGAGGCCCAAGAGGCAGCAGCTTGTCCAAGGGTATATCCCCTACCCAGCAAAGCCAGGACTCAGATCCTATACCTGAACTCAAATTCAAAGCCAAAACCTCAATCAGCTGTTCTGTTAAGGAATGGGATCTGTAATCATTTGCTTTTATTTGTTTAGGTATTTTTGATCTTGTATGAAGCTTTGGGTTTTAGACGCCATTTAAGCAGAGGTGGCGAGCTGCATACTTTGACCCAACTTTCCACAGACTACTCTCCTAAGACAGGTTCTCTCCCAACTAACACTCTGGAGATCCAAACCCTAGCTAGCTGAACTGAATTGACAGTGTAACAACTTTTATGTCTCGCTTCCTCCTCCAGTTTGGCTTCCCCAGCAATCCATGGGCTGCTTGTTAGCTGCTCTGCACATACACCAAACAAGCACACGGGACTGATGACTGACAGAAAGGGGCAGGAACTCTGCCCATCTGTTATACCTGCTTTACTCCACAACAGAAACCCAAAGTGGTTTATAACATTGTTCTCCCTTCTTCCATTCTGTCCTCACAACAACAACCTGAGAGGAAGGTCAGGCTGAGAGTGAGCGACAGGGTTCCATGGCTGAGCGGGAATTTGAACCTGGGTCTCCCAGATCCTAGCCAACCACTCTGACCACTATACCACACTGCTCCTTGGGGGCAGAGCCCTGCCAATTTTTCCCTCCATAACTCTGTTGGAATTCTGTTGCAGACATACTGTTCACCCAACTTCTCAACTTCTCAAGACTGTGATGACAAAAATAAAAATCCTTCTCTCCATCTCTACTTGATTTCTCCTCGTAATACACATGTTCTCAAAGATATTGTATTTCTCAGCTTTTCTGAAAGTGATACACCACTTTTAAGGAGACTGCTAGATGAGAGAGAAAGACAGACTCCAGCAATGGAGCATGGCAAATGCAGGCAAGTATCCTCTTAGCTGTACATTCTTGGCTCACTCTCGTAAGCACCATGGTATCCATTTTCTGGCTTAAAACCATCAAAACACATTTAATTCCCCCTTGAATAGCTATTATATGTGTTATGTATGCTTAATTGTCTATCGGAGTCTAAAAAGAGATAAGACGAAATAATCTCTCTCATCTTTCATTTATGTCCAAATTCTGAAACAAGCGACAGCCCCACTGGGAATTTGCCTTTGATCGTACTATGTCATCCTGGGTAGATTAGGCTCAATTATAGAACCCATTAAACAAAACAGAGTGCAAGAGTAGGCGTCATATGAAATGATGGATAAAATTATTTCTTTGCTGCTGAAATATGTCCGCTGTGCATCAGTGGCTTCAAGTATGCGGACACATTACCCTTGGAGAGTTGAGCCTGCTATGTACTCAATGCTTTTTCCTATGGTACCAAAACTGGGGATTTAAACCATGAAAAATGTGCTTTTCTACTTCTTCAATGCTCAGTTCTTAGACAAAATAAATGCTTTTAATTCCTGTAACTAGGAATGTTGAGCTCATGACAGTGGTGGTTTAAATTTAGAAAGGAAAGGAAATAGCACTTCTAATTGAATTGCCATGGCCTATTTTGTTTAATGTCCCGATCGCAAAACATGCTGGGGGTTTTCTATCAAGCCACCCAATTTGACAGTTCTTGGCTGTTGCTCAGTAGCTTTCAGGTCTCAGCAGTCATTTTAAGCGCTGCCATTTTAAATTCACCTAAAGCTCCATTTCCTTGCAATACAGACACAGGAGAAATATTTAGTCCACTTAAACAAGAGTGCTCACAACCACCCGAGGGATAGCACATTGTCATATTTACTGTAGGTATGCTAGGGGAAAGAAAGCATGTCCCTCAACTGATTATATGGGTGTTTTAAGCCATTTTGTAGGGTTGCCAACTACTCGAGGCAATTTGAGGATGGAGCCTGGAGAGAGCAGAGTTTGGGGAGGGGATGGCACTCAGCAGGGATGTGATGCCCACTGAAACTGCCGTTCTCTCCAGGGGAACTGATCACTGAAGCCTGGAAATCAGTTGTATTGCCGGGAGAACTCCAGGCCCCAACTGGAGGTTGGCAATCTTGTCCCAATGATCTATCTAGAGGGGAGGAGATAGTGTTGCCAGCTCTGGGATGGGGAATACCTAGATATGTGGGAGGTGGAGCCTGGGGAGGGTGGGGTTTGAGGAGGGGAGGGACCTCAGTGGGGTATAATGCCATAGAGTCCATCTTCCAAAGCAGCCTTTCTTCTCCAGGGGAATTGTAATCTAGAGACTAGTTGCAATTGTGGGAGATCTCCAGCCACCCCCTGGAGGCTGGCAACCCTAGGAGGGGGATCTAAATGCTACTAGTCTATCAGACTAGCATCTGTTGGAGAGAAATACCTGAAATGGGAATTGTAGCTCCTAAATCCTCAAAAGAATAAGTGCTTCTTAAATGGAGCATTTCCTGTTGGGTTTCTCTCTCCCCCCCCCCACTGACAATCAGGGAGACTCTGCTGAAGTGCCTACACCAGTTAACAGTTCTCATAACATTGCTAGCACAAACTATTCAGATCACAGTTTTTACCAATGTGCTCTGCTCCGAAGGAGGGCACATGCCTGCACAAACTGTTGAATATATATTAGAATAAAAGGTTGGCAGAAAAGATTGCAGAAGAAGTGAAGTAAATATGAGTGCAATTTCAGCTTGATAAATAGAAAGGGAGAAACTCTCAAGGTGTAACTGTTAGGAAACGCAGTGTCTTTAAATGAACCCTTAATATAGGCTGTGGTCATACGTGCGAGATAATGCGGTGTGGGGGGGGAAGCGAGGCTATTTGCTCCATAGCAATTTGACCCACATCTGCATGATCACACAATCCGTGGGAGCTGCGGGGGCAGCCCGCCACTGCGTGATCAAACGCAAACCATGGGTGAATCGGGGGGTTTTTTTGCCACGTGTTTCAGATGCGCTTAAACAGGGGATCGATAAATCGCATCTCCACACTGAGGGCTTCCTATGGCAGTATGCAATGATGCACATACTGGGAAGGTGGGGGGAAATTGCACAGAGTCATGAGAGCGCACTGGCGCGAGCACGCAAGAAAAAGTCTGTCTGTGGCCTATAGCAACCCGTTTGATAGTGGACTTTCCCTAATGTCTTTTAACTCTGCTCTTGCGGTGGAGCAAAATGGGTTGCCAACAGGTGCAGGGTGCTGGCCAGATGTTCACATCTGATCGCGCCCATTAAATCCACCCGACATTCGCGCCTATGGCGCAGCTAATTGTGCGTGTGATTGCAGCTATAATTTACTTTTCTTTGAAAATTATACCACTAAAGGCCAAATCACATGTTATCTTTTCTTCCATGTTCATTTTGGAAGACTTCTTTTTGTTTCTCTCTTTTCCAAATGCAGCCACTAGGGATTCTTTTTCAAGGAAGAAAACAGTGTAGGGAAGCAAATTTTTCACTCATTCCTCCCCTGCAATTAGCTCACACACGCACACACAAAACTAACCCAATGTGCTTTGTACTCCTGGCTGGGAAAAACAGTACAGGTAAGACTTCCCTGGGGTAAAAACAGTTATGGGGCAATATTTGTCAGCATGAAAACTGTGGGAAAGCAAAGAGTTAAATAGCCTTCCCCCCCAATGCAATCCCCCTCCTTGATAAAGCAGCTCAACAACTGCATTTGTAAAAGAAAAAAATAAAAGCCTTTTACAAGAAACACAGAGAGACTGTAGCATCTAGTTCAACCTCAGTAGGAACATAGAATTCAGTCTGTTGTGTCTGCAGACAACCTCGTGCCATCAACGAAGAGCCGGAGCTTGAGTACCTGAGAACAATGGGACTGAGGTTCCTGGCTCCCACGTAGGGGGACCAATGGGAACGGCGGCGGGAATTCAAACCCGCCAATGGTACCAGGGGGCGGCCCCTCCCTAATGTATATAGTTGGCCTCCTGGCCAGGTATCGGTGTCTCGTGTTGTATAATAGCGAACCATGCTGATCACTACATCACTGTCTGTGGTTTCTTTATGCGTCTAACCCACTATACAACAATGGCGACGAAGGTGGGATCCTGCTGAGCGCTCCAGCCGGGCTGTTGGACAACGCTACCGAAGACTCGCTCCACCGCTCCACGGGCGTCCTCCATGAGCACCTCCGAGGGTGAATCCAGAGCCGTGTCGCTGCCGCCGACTAGCACAATGGCCATCGCGCCAGGATCCGGGCTGCTGCCGCCGTTCGACGCTTCCCAGCCCCAACGATGGGGAGCCTGGGTAACGGGTTTGCGGCAAGCCTTCGTGTTCTACCAGATCACGGACGAAGACCGAAAGAGAGGACTGCTGCTCTGCTCTTGCGGCCCCGTGATCGTGGATCTGGCCCAATACCTTCTCTCTCCCAAGAAGGTGGAGGAGTGCACGGTCGACGAGATTGTAAAGGCCGTGCAGAACTACTACTCCCCAAAGCCGTCGGAGATGACCTGCCACGTGGTTTTCCAGCATTGGAACCAGCAGGGCAAAGAAACCGCCGCAGAGTTCCTCGGAGAGCTCCGCCGCCTGGCGGCCGACTGCGCCTTCGGAGAGCACTTGGAGATGGCTCTCCACGACCGTTTCGTCGCAGGCCTCAGGGAGGAGAAACTCCGGCGCCGAATAATGGAGGGCGAGAAGGTGACCATCACTTCAGTGTTAGCCACCGCCACCGCATGGGAGAGGTCACACCCGGCCACCACCACCGCGACGCATCGTGTGGCCTCCCCCGGGAACAGCGACATCGCCGACCCCGAGGTACACCGCACACTAGCCCAGCATCGCCCGCCAGCACCGTCCGCTAGCTCCGCACGCAAGCAACCCGGCTCGGCGGTGCAGGAGTGTGCCAGCTGCGGAGGGCAGCATGAGAGGAGATCGTGCCGGTTCCGGGACGCCACATGTCGGGACTGCGGCCGCACGGGCCACATCGCAAGGGTTTGCCGGTCCAAGCCATCACGCGCAGCGCAAAAACCGCCCCGCCCTCGGTCTGAGGCGCACTTCGAGGACTGCGCGGCCCTGGAGGAGGACCTATACCAACTGACCAACGCCCCGGCCGCCCGAACACAGGTACTGAAACTCCCCAGTCAGGCCTCTACCCTAAAAATATACGTCCGGGTCAAAGTAGAGGGGGCCCCCTTACAAATGGAACTCGATTCGGGCTCCGCCTGTTCCATCATTTCGGAGGCCACATTAAAACAGATTTGCCCAAAGGGGGCCCCCGCTTGCGACCATCACCCGTGACGCTCATGGACTTTCAGAGAAACCGAGTGCCAGTGAAGGGGGTCGGGAGTTTCAGGGTGCAGTACCGGGGCTTCAAGGGTCACTTGGACTTGCTCGTAGTCGAGGGCGACCTAGTTAGCCTCCTGGGGAGGGCCTGGTTTGGACCCCTAGGAATCGCGATCGAGGGGGTCCAGCATTGCGCAACCCGCGACTTCCAGGAAGTGTGCCGCGAGTTCCCATCCGTTTTCGACGGGTCCCTGGGCCGATACACGGGCCCCCCGGTTTCGCTACAACTCAACCCCACGGTGGCCCCTATCCGCATGCGTGCCAGGTCCGTTCCGTTTGCCTTAAAACCCAAAATAGACGCGGAACTGGACTGACTGGTGGTGCAAGGGGTTTTGGAACCGGTCTCTCACGCAGTGTGGGAAACCCCGATCGTGACCCCCATTAAACCTAACGGGGATGTCCGCATCTGCACGGATTATAAATGCACGATAAATCGGGCATTGCAGGACCATGCCTACCCGGTCCCGGTGGTGAGCCATGTTCTGGCCACCTTGGCAGGGGCCAAGATCTTTGACAAACTAGATCTGGCCCAAGCTTACCAGCAGCTGCCTGTCGATGGGCCAACAGCAGAGGCCCAAACAATTGTAACGCACCGGGGGGCCGCCACAGTTACTCTCCCCTCGGGTCTTGCGGTGGTCCATCTTCTTGGCGGGCTACAATTACACGCTCCAGCACCGGCCAGGCAAGGCAATGGGCCATGCAGACGCGCTGAGCCGCCTCCCCTGCCAGACGAAGGGGTGGACCCGGCCCCAGCTCATCATGTCCTCCAGATGGAGGGTCTTCCAGAAGCCCCCTCCAGGCCACGGACATCGCCCGCCGCTCAGCCCGTGACCCCATCATATCCCGGGTTCTTGGCTGGGTGGTGAGGGGGTGGCCTACAGCCTCGGCGGGCCCTGAGTTCAGCGCGTTTACAACGCGGCGTGAGGAACTATCGGCACACAAGTGCTGCCTGCTGTGGGGGGACTGGGTCGTAGTCCCCAGCGCACTCCAGCAACAGGTCCTGCAGGCTCTGCACGAGGCACACCCCGGCATCGTGCGGATGAAGGCCCTCGCCCGGAGCTACGTCTGGTGGCCAGGCATCGATGGGGAAATAGAGGCCTGGGTGAAGCGTTGCCAGATCTGTCAAGAAGTCCGGCCAAGCCCACCATGCGCACCCACCCAGTCATGGGAATCAACAAGGACCCCGTGGTCCCGGCTCCACATCGACTTCGCCGGGCCCTTCCACGGGTTAACATTCCTGGTCACCGTGGACGCGTACTCCAAGTGGCTGGAGGTGAGTCCAGTCTCCTCCACCTCCGCAAGCGCCACCATCCGAGCCCTCCGGAAGATATTTGCCACGCATGGCTTGCCGGACACCATCGTCTCCGACAACGGCCCGGCGTTCACATCCGAGGAATTCCAGCGGTTCCTGCAGGACAACTTGATCCGGCATATCAGGTCAGCACCCTTCCACCCTGCCACGAACGGCCAAGCGGAGCGCATGGTCCGCACGGCTAAGGAAGCTTTAAGCCGCCTGACTGAGGGGGACTGGGAGTCACGCATAGCCCGGTTCTTGCTGATGAACCGGACAACACCCAACCCGGTCAGCGGCCACTGCCCCGCGGAGCTTCTCATGGGCCGGCGACCCGCCATCCTCCTGGACCGCCTGCACCCCGACAGGGCTCCAACAGGACGTAACTGGGTCGAGGACCGGGAGGCACCACGGGGCTTCTTCCCAGAGGACCCGGTGTTCGCAAGGAACTACAGCCGAGGCCCGGAGTGGCTAGCAGGAAAGGTAATCTGCCCCACCGGCCCTGTCTCCTACGAGGTGTCGACAAATGACGGGCAGGTTCTGCGGCGCCACGTGGACCAGCTGAGGCGGCGCCTACTTCCAACAGTAGGAGACCAGGGAAACCAAGGGGAGGTGGAGCAGGCCCCACGAGAAGCCGAGGGAGAGCCCGAAGCAGAACAGGACTGCAGAGAGGCGGACCCCAGCGACGGGCAGCTCACTATGCCCGAGGCCTCATCAGCCGAGGGCCAGACAGCGCACCCTTCCCCAGCGGAAGGAGGCGAGGGGCAGGCCCCGCCACACCGCCAAGACTTGGCTGCGGAGAATCCCCAAAGCCTGCACCACGACGTTCCACCAGGGAACGCAGAGCCCCCGCATACCTGAAGGACTATGTCACCTAGACAGGATCGGGACTATGGGGGGAGGGGTGTTGTGTCTGCAGACAACCTCGTGCCATCAACGAAGAGCCGGAGCTTGAGTACCTGAGAACAATGGGACTGAGGTTCCTGGCTCCCACGTAGGGGGACCAATGGGAACGGCGGCAGGAATTCAAACCCGCCAATGGTACCAGGGGGCGGCCCCTCCCTAATGTATATAGTTGGCCTCCTGGCCAGGTATCGGTGTCTCGTGTTGTATAATAGCGAACCATGCTGATCACTACATCGCTGTCTGTGGTTTCTTTATGCGTCTAACCCACTATACAACACAGTCTCTGTGAATCTCTGATATCTTTACTGAATCTGCCTCTAGCCTGCCATGTTGTTCTGTAAATTGCACTCTTCCTTCTACTGGAAAGGGAAAAAAATTCCTTGTTCCATTTCTTTTGAGCTCAGACTTTAAAACAAAAAAGGCCCAGCTTGAGCTATGTGATGTTTTCATTGATGACAAATATGCCAGGAGAAGCAACAGGTCAGTCCTGCCTTATAAAAACAAAATTTTCAGACACCTGAATAAATATTTGGGAACTGTGGTTTTCAAAACCATCTTAAAAAGGGAGGAGGGGAGGCAAAATCCAGACATTTGTTATTTGGCCATGCAACATCTTAGCCTTCCAAGAAGAAAATTATCGATAGACTTAAATGGAAAGAAAACTTTTTTTTTTTACAAATACTGCTATTACAAATACATCCAAACAGCCTGAGAATTTTACATCACCACTGCAGTTCACTGCTGTATGGCATGCAGGGAAAACAGTGAACATATCTGGGGATAGACTATGACAGTGGCAGAGCATCTGCTTTGCATGCAGAATTCAATTCCTAGTACCTCTAGTTGAAAAAAGAACAGGCAGTAAATGATGCACTTTAGACCTTGGGGAGATACTGCCAGCCAGAGTAGATAGACTAGCAGTCTGGTTCATTGTAAGGGAGATCATGTGTGTTTACCATGGAATCATGGATTTATCCAGCTAAAGCATTTATCCCCTAAACCCCTGGATTTTGTGTAATATTCAGGAGGTAAAGTTCATTCCCAGGCTAGTATGATCTCAACAGCTCTGGGAAGCTAAGTAGGGTTGACCCTGGTTAGTTTATGGAGGCAAGACCACCAGGGAAGTCCAAGGGTTACTATGCAGAAGCAGGCAATGGTAAACTACCTCTGTTCCTCTCTTGCCTTTAAAACCTGACAAGGTTGCGATAAGTTGGATGTGAGCTGATGGTATTTTCCACCACCAGATGTAGCCAAGACACCAACTTTGCTACTGTTTAATAAAAATGTGGACTTGAAGCCACACTGCTTGCTTGACACTGGCAGCTAAGAACATTATGTTAAGAACACCTAATTTGTATTCTGTAGGTGCCTCAGCTTCTCGGTGCTGTAACCCACAAAACACCGAATACAAAGTATATGAAATTTAGCCAGAGGATTTGGTCTGAAATCACCTACTAGCCAGCTCAAACAACAGCTTTTTCCTACCACAAAGTGATTTTTTAAAAAAATGAAACACAATTTGGTTATGCTGAGAAGGGGGAAGGAACCAGTGGACAACAGGAAGAAAGGATTGTACACCTTGATTGAAATGCATTTTCTGCCCTGAGGTAGAAAAGTAACTAGATGAGGCCCCCAGTGAAGCCTGAGAAGAAGAGTAGGTTTTATATCCCGCTTTTTACTATCTTAAGGAGTCTTAAAGTGGCTTACAATCGCATTCCCATTCCCTCCCTACAAGGGGCACCTAGTGAGGTAGGTGGGGATGAGAGACTTCTGAGAGAACTGTGACTGGACCAAGGTCACTTAGCAGGCTTTATGTGGAGAAGTAGGGAATAAAACCCAGTTCTCCGGACTAGAATCTGCCGCTCTTAACCGCCACACCATGCTGAGGTATAGATAACTCTCCCATTTTAAAAAAAATCTGAGAATAAAATCTCAGAGTACATGGACAGGGGTCAAGTCATCTCTCAATTGTCAGCCTTGACACCAGGCTTTTGGAGAAGAATGGACATCTAGGCCGCTGAAGCCCCATTGTATAGTTTTAATTTGGGCAGCTAAGAAACCCCTCATTGGCTGGCAGCTCCTTCTAAAACAGTACGTCTCATTTTGTTCTACCCTCCTCATGTATTTAAATATATTCCATTTCAATCACAAGGCCACAAAAGCCCAATGAAGGTTTCCCCCACATTCCTGGTTGTCAGATCTTCCCCATGAAGGGAGCTGTGGTTAATTTTTTCTATTCTGAAGTGCCTCAGACTGGTGGTGCCTCCCAATTTGAGTCATGCAAAGATTCTGCCGACGGCATAATCACTACTCTAAAGTCCAATTAGTCTGTGTTTTCTGTAGATGGTGTGTTTGTACACACAGGACAACAAATTATCAGTTTCCCTCACGACAGCTGCTGGGCAAGTCTCAGACTTACAAGCTTCTGCTTCTGAAAAAACCACAAAAGATTCCCTCTTTCCAGCTGCAGCGCTTCACTGGATAAAGAGAAAATTCTTTCTCCTGACCTCACTCGACCTGCATGATCAACTGAGACCATGCTGTAAGTCGATCCTGTGACAGACACGTGAACCCTGCCAAATTGTCATGAACCCTGAACTGGATACTCTTAAATGCATACTGTAGGGGCAACCATTAGGGCCTGTCCATAGCTAGACAGTGTTGTCTGTTACTGTACTACAACAGGCTCGGGGCTGAAGCATACGAGAGACAAATCGGTTTCCTCGTTTTAAGCTTCCAGCACTTTTCAAGCAGAGAAGGAGCCAGTAAGTTTTTAAGATGTTTTGATGTTTAGTCTATTCAATTATTACAGAAATACGAACAGAAATGGAGAAAAGCAATATTTTCAGTATGAGCAGGGATAATCTACAATATACAACAAACGTATGTAGTATCAATAATAGATTGGGAAACAAGAAATACAAGAGGAGGGCCCTGTAAGGAATTGAGGGGCAAAGGAAATCTTATTTCTTCTGTACTTTTCTGTTGATTATCCCCCCCACACACACACATCATTGTTTCTCTGCTCCTGCCTTCCCCAGCCTCCTTCTCCTCTTTCTCATCATCTCCCCTTCCTTGCCAATGCTACTTTTTTAAGGCAGTATTTTGTATTGCTTGGTGCCTGAACTCCAACACTTTTATTTTTGTGACATCCATGCACACACACATATTATCAGTAAGTGGGGGATGACTACCATATTAGTATTATTTTTAACAATGCCGAATCCCGCCCCCCTGCAAACTGTGAGCATGGGTTGGCCTCACTGTGCAAAACTGGCCTTGTCTGCAGTTCCGGCTTTCTGTACAGGGGCCACCCCTAGGGTTGCCAGACTTCAGCTGGGGCCCGGGGCCAGAGTTACAGCTGATCTCCAGACTAAAGAGATAATTTCCCCTGAAGGAAATGGCTGCTTTGGACGGTGCACTTTATAGCATTATACCCTCCTTCCCCTCTCCAAACCCAGCCCTCCCTCTGGCTCCTCTCCCAAGCTCCAGGAATTTCTCAACCCAGAGTTGGCAGAGTTGGAGGGGCCGTGGCTCAGTGGAAGAGCATCTGCTTGGAATGCGGAAGATCCCAGCTTCAATCCCCAGTAAAAGGATCAAGAAGTGGGTGATGTGAAAGACCTCTGCCCAACACCTTGGAGAGTCACATCCAGTCTGAGTAGACTATACTGACCTTGACAGATCAATGATCTGATTCAGTATAAGGCAGCTTCATATTTATTCTTTTTGCAGTAGAACATGTGGGAAGATCGTAATTATTAAAATAAAAGAGCAGCAGGCTACACACAGACACAAGTGTTATTTTTAGCAAAAACGATGTTGCTAGCATTTCTATGGGTGCCAGGATTTCTGCCCACACATTACAGTTTTCCTGCCTTCCTCTTTTTGCATCAGCCTGAAATGTCCGAGTCCTAGTTCCTTGGGATCCCATGTTCCCTAGGAACAAGATTAAGGGGAGCATTTAGGGCCCAGTGGTGAAGGATAGTACATCACTTATCAGGGGTTGCGTTATATATAGGGCCACTAAGCCACCCCCTCCCCCAGCCTTAGGGCATCCCCTACTCCCAGCTCCCATTCCTAGACACCACAGGTGCACCAGCAGGAGAAAAACATTCTAAAATAATTACCCTCAGTGACGGTGTTTCCTTACCTTCAGGAAAAACATGGAAGTGACAACAGTTGTCTCTAGGAATCGCTGGAAACTCTATGGTATAACCACAGAATTTCTAGCAATTCCTAAAGCAGTATGATATTGCTCTTGGGATTGTCCCAGAAATGATGTCATGCTGTCACTGACTGCTTCCCCCCATGTGTCTTCCCCAGTCCCCTGCTGTATGTCTCACTTTCTGCTCAATTCTTTCTAAAACATATAATGTACTCATGAGACACACACAAGTGGAAGAAAGATGCAGAGAAGAAAGGGACCTTTGTGCATGCACTCATATACCTTTTTCTCATACATTTGCATATATAAGTAACAAGAAGCAGGACCCACGATGCTTGCCGGGAGGGGAGTATTCCCTGTGGCTCCTGGGTGGCCAGCCTGCTGAAGCAGCAGGATCTCCACATGGAGGAGGAGGAGGAGGCCACAGGTGAGCCCAGTAGGCAGTCTGCCGGCCTGCCAGGCTTCTACCCCCCCCCGCACTGACAGCAGCAACAGCCGTGGCTCCCAGCCACCAGCCCGCCAAGGCTTCTCCCCCCTGCTGCTGCTGCTGCCACCAACAGCAGCAACAACAGTGAGCCCTGCGTGGCTCTGCCATAGTTCCCAGTGGTAACTGGCATGCACAGGGAACACTTTTTTACTTTGTGGGGGATTTAAGTATCCCCCATACAGTTTTTTCAACATTTCAGATTTTTCTGCACACTAGAGGAGTGCCCCAAGTGTGCATGAAAATCTGTTTACCCTCCATGTGCTCCCAATGTGCTGATTCAGACATCCACACAGAGGGGGCATCTTGGCTATTAGATATATAGATACTAGCTTTTCATATGCTTTTGTATTCACCCACCCCACGCCCATCCACACAGACAATACTCTCTCACACATCCATGGATGTGCACAAGCATCCGAGTCATGTTATTTCTTATACTTTTGTCCATGTTCATATATAGAAAAAGTTGTATAGCCATATTGGTCCGTGCAAAATAAGAATTATTAGGACTTTTTATTAGGGCTATCACGATATTACAGAGTTTCCATTTGTGTTCATATATGTCATTCTCATGGATGTGTTCAACCCATACATTCATACATACCCCATGCATATACTAAACATACACCTTCACACCTTCATAACAACAATGCATGCAAATGTATGTGAACCTACAGCATCAAGCATGGAAGAGAAACAGAAAATTCTCTAACCGAAAAATACTACAGCCACAGATTGCATTTTGGAGGGGGCTGTCACTTAGAAGAGGGCAGGGAACTGTTCCTGTTGACAGCAGAGGATAGGACTTGCAAGAATGGGTGTAAATTAAGGCCGGGAAGGTTCCACCTGGATATTAGGAAAACTTTTTTACAGTAAGAGTTGTGCAACAATGGAATCAGCTAACTAGGGAAGTGGTGAGCTCCCCCTCCCTGGCAGTCTTTAAACAGCAGCTGGACAAATACTTTTCAGAGATTCTCTAGGGCTAGGCTGATCCTGCATTAAGTAGGGGGTTGGACTAGATGGCCTCTCTGGCCCTTTCCAGCTCTGTGATTCTATGATTCCACCTTTCAATCACACCCACCATGAAACAGAGTACTGTGGAGACGGGCTGGGGTAATTCATAAAGAATTCCATGCATCAAGGCTGAGGAAAGGGACACTCACTCATGGCTTTTCCTTCCTGAAGCTCAATCATTAAGTACATGATTATTAGCTTGTGATGTGATGCCAATGGGGGCATTTCCTTCTTTCCACTGGTTTCTCTTTTCATATCACTACTTAAATTAATCTTTGCTTAATGTGCCTCATCTGCCCTTCCTGCCGTTCCAAAATTCCTGGTTATTTTCTGTGTTGCTTTGCTTTCCCGTTAGCCGTAGGCCTGACTCACTCCCCCACACTCCCCAGGGTATCAGCACTTTTCTATCTCTCTAGATCTCTCAAGAAACAACCATGCTTCACCACTGAATGCTATTCCCAGGACACACACACAGGCTTTACTAGAGCTACCATTCTTCCAATATTCCGAAAACTGTGGCCCACAGACAAGCAGAGGCCTATGATGTACTTTCATGGCGTCCCCAAGATTTCAAAGACAATATTAAAAAGAAAATTGCACAAACTTTCCAGAGAAAGGGTGCCAACATAAAATTCATCTCCTGCAATCCAACAGTACTGAGACTAGTGTTAGCAAAAACACAACTCAGGGGAAATTCACTTCTCCTCTCCATTCGCTCTGTCTATTCCGTATAGCTACATGCATGCAGAAGGAATTTAAGTATAGTAGTCCCAGTGTGGCAGCCCTAACGTAACAATAATGTTCACAAAAAGGAAGCCCAGAAGAGCAGTCCATAAAACAACTGAGTTTAAAAGTCACTGCTCTGTTTTCTAGGTATGGGACCTCCTTTGATCACAGGGCGTAAGATCTGTATATTATTATGCATAAGACACAAATAATAGTTCAAGTTAGTTTAAGTCCCATTTCAAACATTTAATTGCTCATTCGATGAGATTTAGCCATGATCCACTTTACCAAGACTGGATTCTTGTACAGCAATAATATTTCACCTAACAGCAGAAATATTTTTGCCAATAACCAAAGCCCTTCTTTCACGCATTCAGTATATCAGGTGCTATGACACTTTGTAGTAAGGGTAACAGTATTAAAATGACCATTTTAGATTGAGTAGAAGTGTTAAGAAGGTTTTCTTTTAATGGGATGCATGCTAAGGACACCCTGCCCTGGATGGCCCAGGCTAGCCTGATCTCATCAGATCTCAGAAGCTTAAACAGGGTCAGCCCTGATTAGTATGTGGATGGGAGACCACTAACAAAGTCCAGGGTCATTATGCAGAGGCAGGCAATAGCAAACTGCCTCTGTCTGTCTCTTCCTTCGAAAACCCTACTGAGTCGCCATAAATTGGCTGCAACTTGATGGCACTTTCCACTATGCTATGGACAGTCTCTTGAGCCACTGTTTTAGCCTAGTAGCATATTCCCAGATACAGTGAAGTGATGTCACAAATTCTGACAGAACTCCATTGTGCAGCAGGCTATTCATCTGATTAAACATGAAATGTTGGCCTTTTTTGTCTCAGTATCCAAGGCAAGTGGCTTCAAAGGACTGTGTGCCACAGAACCCACCTGTAGGAGTCTCTGTAACTCATCGTATCGTGTCCCGAATCTTCCTGGTCCTCCTCAGATACTTTGAAACCAACCTTCTTCTTCCCACCATGCTCAGCTTTGTCAGGATCACTCTCCTCGGCTACCAAGGAAGATGGGGGTGTCTCCTCTGTGGATGGAGGTTCACATAACTCGGCTGCTGTGGGTTCAGTTATGGTAGACAAAAGCCTGTAAATATAGAATGTATCTCTCATTGGTTATAGCAGAAACAAAGGACTCCAGAAGTTTTTTTTTTAAAAGTATCAACTTGTACTATGTATTTGCAGAATTGTGCAGACGTGGAATTCTGTGGAATGACGGGCAGAAACTTTGTACTTGCTGCTATGGTTGCCTTTGATTTATGCAGAAAAATCAATCTGCAAAACCTTTCAAATTTTTCGAATTTACAGGAAGACAAGAAGGAAGCTTCCACACACGTTTAAAAGCCTGTTCTGTTATTGATTTATTTGAATTACATCCTTGGGTAGGTGACAATGGCATTAAACCACAATATTTTTTCCAGGAACTGCTGAAAAAAAGGTAGGTCTTACAGACAGTTCTGGCAGCCATCCCCAAAGAGAATTCTGCCCTTCGGTGCCCTTTGTTGAGTGAACCAGGTGCATGGGCATCCTTGGTGGATCTCAAAGGTTGTAATAAGATACAAGGAAGGAGGTAGTGTTTAAGTCATGATGGACCTAAGCCATTTAGGGTTTTGTAGGTTATAACCAATGCCCTTAATTTCATATGGAAAAGAAAAGATTGCCAGTGCAAAAGCTGGAAGACAAAACAAACAAATCTGAGCATGGGGGTGGTATTGGGTAACAAACACTTTGAAAAGCTCTAAGTAAGATCCTTCCTACAATACAGAGTCTGAGAAGCAAACAAAAGTGTTTACTGAGAAAATGTGTAGACTGCTTTTCCTCTTGAACAAGGTTCAAAGCAGCATACAAAAAAGCAACGAAGGAGAAAAAACGAACCAAAGCAACAAAGCAGAAAGAAATACCTATGAAGCTAGATAGAATTAAAACAAATATTCACCAAAACATAGGAAGCACAAAGCACAAGCTAATTTGTAAAAATCCTGGAATGTAGTTGGTGTCTAATATACATCTTAGATCAGTAAAGGGATAATTGGATGGGGCTAGGCCCAATTCTCTGCAGAACATCAAGAATGTGTAAAAACATTTATGATTCCATTTATGTGCTGAAATAAATGCTGTAAATACTCTCTCACTTCCATAGAAGACAAAGGAAAGTGGTAGCTGGCATTCACAACCCCATGAAATTGGAATAATGAATAGGTACTATCACTGGCCAATAGTGGGAGATCTTTTACCATTTTTACTGCCATTCTCGGAGGATATCTTCTCCTGCCTGAATGCATGCTGGTTTTCTCAAAGTTTCTGAGTCTGACAACTTAGAATCACATTTAATAAAAGAGAGTCTCATTTTTTAACCTACTGGTGCCAACACCTCCATCCAGACCAATAAGGAAAAAGTTGTGCTCCTTCTAGGATAAAATTAAAGTTAATTAAAAATACTCCTGATTGAAATCTATGAGGCACACAAATAGGATAAGCAAACCACAACTGATCTTACTTTCAACCTAGCCGAAATCTGATAAGGAACAGAGAAATGATATGCTCCACAGTTCCTTTCCACTCTGTCACAAATGTCTCAACCTCTTGCTGGGCTTAACCATGGTTAAAACCTATGACAGCACCAACCTTAAAATTGGTTAATGCTCACTAGGGTTTGTTATTAACAGAGGATCTGAAACCAGCTTCAAACTCTAAATGAGTACGTTGGCTAGTGTTTACCATGGTTAATATCATTGACTATGCATGCTTTTTGTTGTTGTTGTTTTTGCTGCCAAGTCACAGCAGACTTGTGGTGACCCCGAAGAGTTTTCAAGGCAAGAGATGTTGAGAGGCGGTATGCCATTGCCTGCCTCCACATCATGACCCTGGTATTCCATGGGGATCTCCCAACCAAATTTGTATGGTTTAACCATGGTTAACACTAACGAAAATAGGAGGAACTTGTGTTGGAGGGAAAAGCAAGTATTCAGTCCTGTGGACTACTTTCACTTTTTTAGCCATAGCTATGGTACCAGGATCATCTGCACCAGCCCTGTCTCATATTCTTCCATATACTGGTAGCTACCACCCATTTTTTCATTCGGTTTTCTCCTGAGGATTTAGCTCATAGTGGATACTGCTAATGTTGTACAGAAGATTAAGAGAGCTTAAAAAATCACAAGGAGTGTTTCTGCCAGTTCAGTGCATGGGAGCAATACAGACAGAAGAGGAGGAGGAAGAGGAGATTGGATTTATATCCTGCCCTTTACTCGGAGTTTCAGAGTGGCTTACAAACTCCTTTCCCTTCCCCTCCCTACAACAGACACTCTGTGAGGTAGGTGAGGGCTGAGAGAGCTCTTTCGAGGACTGGTCTTTCAAGAACATCTCTGACAGAACTATGACTTGCTCAAAGTCATCCAGCAGCTGCAAGTGGAGGAGTGGGGAATCAAACCCGGTTCTCCCAGATTAGAGTCCGCACACTTAACCACAACACCAAATGAGCCTCCCTATGACCATATCCTTTCCCGTCTTTTTCATTTAGAAGGCATTCATAGTGTACGTGTTCAAACAGACTGTCCTGATGAACAAAGAATTTATTTTCTGACAGCTGATTCCCATGCATGAAAATGTGGTGCCTCTTTAAAAAAGAGAAAAAAAGTGAAAATTACTGCAACATTCAAAACTGCATTCAAAGATATACAAATGCAAAATGTAACAGACTTACTTATTTATCTGGAAGACATATTGCTTCATTTCCTTGACAGCGACATCTAGTTTGTTGAAGAGCTGTAGGTATGAGTCCTGCATCTCCCTGTCTTCTTGTTTCAGCAGAAAGCTAAGCCCTCTTTCCTCCTGAGTGTTTCCTCCATTTTCTTGGCCATAGCATCCATCATACTGTCCATGGAGACTCAGGTCTCCATTTTCTGGAGACAAGCAATTCCATGATGGCGCAGCCATGGTGGTTATGCAGTGCTGAGTATTTGAGACTGGATTTAAATTGCCTATAAAACAAGGGGAAACACTCCTTAGGAAAAGCACATTTTTCAAAGGCAGGTTAAAATTTTAAAAATGATATTCATAGCTATTTTTCAAACACAGGAGGATATCCTGGCTAAAGACCTTGGTTTATTGCAATGTTTAATAAAAAGAAATTGGGATCAGGAATGCCAAATTCTGCAACTTCTTGTGAGCAGAATAAAAAAAAAAAACAATGCTTGATCACACTGTCAATTATTGGACTGATTTTATAGATACTTTATTTTTATTATTTACTTACTTCATTTATACCCCACCTTTCTTCCCAATGGGGACCCAAAGCCGCTTACATCATTATCCTCTCCTCCACTGTATTCTCACAACAACCCTGTGAGGTAGGTTAAGGTAAGAGAATGTGACTGGCCCAAAGTCACCCAGAGAGCTTCCATGGCACAAATGGGGATTCAAAGCTGGTCTTCCAGATCCTAGTACCCCCCTCTACACCACGCTCACTCAAACTTCATTCAACATCAGAGGAAAGCAAGAATTCAAGACGATGACTTCTGGAACGTTAGCTTTTGTACCCCAAAATAAAGAACAGTGCAATGACGAAGTAATACAAAGGACTTATGACTAGGCCAAAAGTAAAGGCAAAGGAACAAAGAAGTTCCTTACACCGAACCACTGAAGACACCTTGTAGTCTCAAACCTGTCAGAAGACACAACCTTTTACAATGTTAGCTCTCCAATCCTAAAGATAACTACACCCTTCTAAGCCCAATGACTTCAATGCGCTACACCGTATGAGCTTCAGTGACTTCACTCTGAGTGCACTTTGAAGCTACAAAGGCTTTAAATCTGCTTGTGAAATTTAGCTGGAAATGTACTAGAAGTCAGGCTGTGGTGCTTCCACAGCCATGGATTGAATCTGTGGTCTTCCCCTTTCTCCGCCGAAAGCAGATCAATACCTCCCTGCATCAAGTCAGAACAACATGCTGGAGAATAGCTTTTATTACAGAAATCAAGAGAATATCATTCTTGCTTGACTGCCTGTTTAAAGCTTCCAGGCCTTGTGGTCAAAATACATTTGCACTGTGTGGTTCTACTTTGTCTCACCGAAATTCTTCCAGTCAATAAATCTACCATTTTACAAGAGAAATCTGCTGCAAGCCTTTTTTTAAAAAAATAATGTTCAGCCCTTTGCTATTTCCCTATGTTACGTTCAAGTTAAGATGTCATGATGAAAACTTCAAAGCCTGTCTGTCATTTTCATACAAGCTGTTTCTTCTTGGGTTTGGCCTTTAGCTACAACTGAACATCACACTCCAATACTACCATAACAGCCTCTAAGAGCTCATCAGCACCTTGTTCAGGGTCGAGACCAATAATAGAAGGCTTCCGTCCAAGGCGAATGCTGAACGTCCTTCCCATTGAGGTAGTGTTTTTGGGGTATGACACTTCCATGAGGTTAATGTGGCAGTTGGTGGGGCAGAAATCCATGCTGTTCAGGGAGTGAGGCTCCATTCTGGCCTGCTTGAAGGATGGGCTCACCTTCATTTTCAACTCATCTGCAAACTAAGGAAAGGCAAACAGTTTACTCCATTGTGCAAACACTCCAGGCCACAAACTAAATAGCCAGAAACATCAAATGCAACACAGACCTCTTTTTTATTCAACTGGCATTACCACAAAGGCACTTGTCCTTTATCACTGAGAAAAAAGTTTTTTCTTGGGAAACTACACAAATCCATGAAATATTTGAAATATTCATGGAGCCTAGGAGAGATGAAGAATGAAAGTGAGAGACTGCTCAGAAGAGAAACTGATCTTAGGTAAATATCTGAACGCTACGATCTAGGGCAGGGGTGTCAAACATACGGTCCCTGGGCTGGAACAGCCCCCCGCCCCCAACTTTAATCCGGTCAGTGGGTACAATGCCCTCCCGCAATCCCCCTGACTGCCAATTAAGTCATGTTGTCTGTTGGGGTTCAATGGGCGACTCTTTCCAGTTGCTCCGATCCCTGCCTCCTCTCTGATCTGTCCTTCTCCATGGCTGGGAGGATGCTTCATGGGCTCCCCTGTGACCCTACTGGGCTTTTCTCATTGGCTCCAATCAGCCGCTTCCTCTCTGTTCTAACCTTCTAGAGGCTGCGTTGTTTGTTTACAAACACTTGAAAGAGGCTCAGTGCGATCTGTGGTTCCTCCCCCCCTCCCCCAGGTCTGATCAGCTACAATCATCTATTGCTGGGGTGTGTTGTCTTTTTGCCAAGTCAAGCTGCATCTATGGTTCTCTTAGGCCAATTTCCCACAAGCGCTGCTCCCACAAGTGCTGCTCCGCGCTCGCCTTCACGTGTCAATTTCACACAAGCTGCTGCAGGCCACAGCTTCGCGTGACTTTCCCGTGTCTACTCAATCCTCAAAAAACAGGATTGAGTAGACGCGCAAAACTGCAAGGTAAAATATGGCCGCGCAGCAGCTTGTGTGAAATTGTCACCTACCATCGGGGCAAAAGGAAAGGGCAAGCGCGGAGCAGTACTTGTGGGAAATCAGCCTTAGTTTTGTAGGGCTGCCAGCTTAAGGTTGGGAAACTCTTGGGGATCTGGAGATGGAGCCTGGTAAGGGCAGGGAAATCAGTGGGGTACAATGCCCCAGAGTCCATTCTCCAAAGCAGCCATTTTCTCCAGGGGAACTGACCTCTGTCGTTTAGAGATGAACTGTAACTCCAAGGGATCCCCAGGCCCCACCTGGAGGCTGGCAACCCTAAGTCAGTGTGAGCAAACAAACAAAATCTTTGAACAAAATAATGATCTTCTTTATATTGTAATCAGACTGCATTATATGATTCTCTGGTTGGCTGCTGGAGTGTTAGGAAGCAATACTGGTTACAATTGCCACATTAAGTCCAGGCTTGCTTGTATTTTTACAAGCATTGCAACCCTCCTTGGTGCTTGGGCACTGCCTGCTTGCAATTTGGGAAGCCCCTGAAAGGGGCAGCCTTCCCCAAATGATAAAATGCCATGTGCAATTGAAGCTAAGGACAAAACACTATTTTAGCTAAAATAAAATAACCTGGCTGCTGTGAATATGTAGGAGCCTTTTAAAAAAAACTGACACCCTTTCTGTTGCAGCATTGTCTTGGCAAGTAGAACCACAGAATCACAGAGTTGAAAGGTTTGGTAAGATACTGGCAATAATGACATCTTCCCTATTATGACACCCCTCTTATAACACATGACCTGGCCTGACAAAGTCTCATTTATGTCAAATCCAGCCCTTGTAACAATTCAGTTTGACACTCCTGGTCTAGGGGGTGAACAAACTGAAGCTCAATGGAGATGACGTTCGTTGAGAAAAAGATATTTTGGATAGGACTGGCTTATCAACTTCAGATGGGGTTTGGCTGTCATTACTCAGCCAGGTGACAAGCGTTGGGGTGTTCCTGGACTCAGCTTTGCTGACGAAAAAGCTGGTCCAAGTGGTTGAGGTAGGAGTGCTTTATTTCACAATCATCTCATCAGTAAGTTGTCTTCTAAACTTAGCTAAACTAGCCACTTTGATAAATGCTTTTTGTAACCAGTAGACCAGATTGGACTTGACCTGGATAGCCCAGGCTAGCTCAAGCTCATCCAATCTCAGAAGCTAAGCTAGGTCTGCCCTGGTCAGTATTTGGAAGGGAGACCACCAAGAAAGACCAGGGTCACTGCGTAGAGACAGGCAATGGCAAACCACGTCTGTATGTCCCATGTTTTGAAAATCCCAGTGTCATAATAAGTCAGCTGTGACTTGAAGGCAAAAAAGAGACCAGATTACTATAATTCCCTCTACATGGGGCAGCCCTTGAAGTTTCAATTAATACAGACTGCTGACTGATGGCAACTGCTAGGTCTTTCTTGTTCCAATAATGCCATTGGCTACCAATGCACTTCCAAATGCAATTCAAGGTACTGGTCCTTTAAAGCCCTTTGTGGCCTAGGATCCATATTCCTGAAGAATGCCCTTCCCCTATATGAATCCATGCACCAACTATGTTGAGCCTAAAAATTCTTCCTAACCTTCACTGCAGGTGGCACCTACTCCTGCTTGTCACTAAAAGAATTTCCCACTTCATATCTACCCTCTGGAATGGACTCCAGAAGTAGTTTTGTGTGCATGGGCAATAGACCTCCTCTGACATTAATTCAGTAACAGGTATTCAGCAGCATACTCCCCAACCGGTTAAAATGCTGCTACTTTAGATTGGGAGAATTACTCAGGAGGGAAGGTTCTCCCGCTCCCCTGACACTATGGTCCTGGTCCAAACTGGGTCCCTATAAACAAATTTAAAACTGCTGGGATCTGGATATGGAATACCCACCCAGCACCTTGTCTAGTTTGGTCATAAGCCAAAGAGCAATTAGAGCAGTGTAAGTGAAGCCCTGGGATACTACCAGTCAGCCATATGTGGAGGGGAGGCACTGGATCTAGTACCTCGCTCCCTCTTTCCAAACATCCGATCAGTGAAAATTTGGGGTTTGGAAAAGGGCATTATTGATACAGACTTCAGTGTTGGATTTGAGATGCTCACAAGGCCCTCAGTTGAAATGGACACAAATTGGCTCATGAACTAGAGTTTGTGATGAATTTTGGCAGGTTTGTGGTTTGTGAAGTGAAGTTCGTAGCAGGTCAACTGGCATGAACTTTCCAGCTCGTCATGGTGGTTCGTGAAGAGATACATTTCCAGACAGGCTGTCTCTGCTCAGTCTAGATGTTTACAGAACTACAGAGCAATGGAAGGGGGACTTGGAGGGCACACAGAAGAGAATCTGGGGGAAGCAGTCATTTTGACAGGCACAGGTTCAGGAGGTTCAGGAGTGCATAGAACAGATCCTGTGCAAGTTAGATTTCTGGCTGACTCTCCTCTACCTGACCTTCAGGTTTGGTGAGGATTGGATTTATGGGGTTTGAACTATAGCCCTCCAAAGAAGGTGCCCCCAAGAAAGAGCTTTCTGGGGAAATGACAGGCATTCATTTCTCCAGAAAGCATATTCCTGGGTGCAGCTTCTTTGGGGGATTGTAATATTCCAGGGGGCTGTTCTACTGGGTCACAAACTGAACCGGTTCATTTGTCCTTTAAAAGTTTGTAGAGGTTCATGCTTCACAAAGTAGGCATGCTGCAAACCATGAACCAAACTGTATTTTTCTCATTCGTGCCCATCCCTAGGCAAAACTAGCTGCTGACGTAAGCTTGCAGTCCCAAAAGACTGCAAGAAGTAGTTTGGAAGTTCTAAGAAATGGTAAATATATAATTAAATATATGCACACACACACACACACACATTTAATCAACCTCCTTAATGGGGATGTGCAAGCATATTGTCTGAAGACACCATTATGAGAATACTGTATGTCTTATGAGTTTTCTGCACAAGAATCCTACCTCTTGATAGCTGGTAACCCTCCTGCTGATACTGTCCAGCTTTGTGTCGCAAATCTGCCAGAATTCATACTGTGGCATGGTCTCCACATTACCACTGAGGGACATGAGCCTCTTGCAGTTCCTCACAAAGCAGCTGTCTTCGGTAGCAAAAGCCTCTAGAATCTAAAGCAAGATAACATTTTTCTTAGTAGTGGCACCATGCAAAGAATCTCTGGACAACATTTTGGGCAATAAGTTGTGGAAGAAACAAAGGATATCTAATGTCAAGCAGGTTTGCTCTAAGTTAGGTAGAACCAACCATTGCTTAGAACTCCAACATCAGGGGGTCTTGTTAGCTTCGATTCAAATCATCTCTTGCTTGACTGATGGCCACTGCTTGTACCAAAAGGTTCTATCACCAATTGCTTACTCCTTAAAGGAATTTATTTGCTACATGAAAAATATGGCCCCATAATTTTTCTTTTTTAATTAAAATATTTGTAGCCCACCTTTTCTCTTGCTCAAGGCAAGTAATAATTAAGACCAGATAAAATTAAAAAAACAAATGCTTATAAAAGATGTCTGTCGTTCATAACCCATCAAAATCCCTGTCAAACAATTGCTCCCTTCTTCTGTTTCAAATACGTTGGGTTGGATCCAAAGAACTGTGAGTGGCAGGGCTGTTTCAGGTGACTGAGACACCCTAAGAGCTCTTCTCTCCATTGTCATAGCAGGCTCCAAGAGTAAGAGTGCTTACGATCACAGCTAAGCCTCACAGTGTGGTCTGTTTTTTAGTATTTGTCTGCTATCAAAGGGCAAAAGTACTTGATTAAAGCTACAATCCGGTGCACATGTACTTGGGAGAAAATCCCACAAAATTCAGCAGGAGTTACTTCTGAGTAAATATGCATAAAATCAAGCTGCACAGGCGTGAAAGCTGCAATGTGCTCTCAGACTCAATTTGTTTCTACTGTTTAGCCTCTGAACTTCCTGGGAAAGGTGACAGCAGCAATCTTGAAGTACACTTCAACTGCCACACCCAACAGCCAACTGGAAGATTGGGTATGCTTAACAGTGTACCATATGGAGTCACTCCACTACATTCTTACTGATCAGCATAAATTCTAAGCACTGTAAATAGTATCATTTGCTCTGTCAATACTCCTAGAAGTAGCAAGCTCTGTCAACACTCCTAGAAGTAGCAAGCCAAACACAAGAGGTATAGCTCAGTCATGGGTTTCCCAACAGTGCTCTGAAAGGAAGTCTAGTTTTTCTTTCAGACTTTGACAGCCATTTATTCATTCCTTTGTAATCTTGGCTATGGCGATAAACTTTATGTGGCCTACCCAGGACGATTCCTTTGAATCACCGTCTGGCTCAGACTGTGACAGTCTACCACTTGACAGGGCTGGGACATTATGTTATACCAGCGAATGAGCATAATACCCAACAGTGTTCCAAGCAGTGTTCCCTCTAAACTGAGTTAGTGTGAGCTAGCTCACACATTTTTGTCTTAGCTCAGGAAGGATGGCTCCAAAGCAGACTAATTTATGCAGTAGCCAAATTGCTTGCTCACAACTTTAATACCAAAAACTCACGAAGTAGAATTTGTGCTCACAAGACTCCACAGCTTAGAGGGAGCATTGGTTCCAAGCACGGCTTGGTTACCTTAAAAACTAAAGCCCTATGAGGATTGAACTCTATACTTTCATGTTCACTTCAGTTTGCAGGGCTTGATCTGCATTCAACATTGGTGAGATCTGCTAGGGGTGGGGTTGCAAAACTCCAGGTAAGGCCTGGAGATATCCCAGAATTGTAACTGATCTCCAGACAAGAAAGATCAGTTTCCTTGGAGAAAATGGCTACTTTGGAGGATGAAGTCTATGGCATTATCGGTCCCTTCCCTCCTCAAATGCCATCTTCCCCCAAAGTCTCCAGAGCAGGATCTTCTCTGTGGTTGCACCCTGCATTCAGAATGCTCTCCCTTGAAAAATCTAAATTAGGAAGACATTTTCAAACAGCCAGACTGTTATTAGTGCAGCTAAAAATCTAATCCATGTAATGGTTGACTTATGCTTTAGTTCTCCAGCTATGGCTTATTTTTTCTATTTGTTTATTCTCTTTGGTCACTTTTATGTTTTTAATTGTTGTTTTACTCAGTGGTGTTTTATGTGGGGAATTGTACATTGCTTCAGTTAGACTAGAAGTAGACAGAATGTGACTCCTAATTCATAAACATATAAATACATAATGAGACCAACTTCCCTTCAGTACTCCTGCAATCTCTATGACCTGTTGAAAATGATCTCCAAACAAATGACTTCTGAGTAGTAAATAAAATACTATGAGTGTTGAAATCCATGGGCCTTAACCAACTAGATCATCTCCATTCTTAATGGCTGCTCTTTAGCTTTGGAACACTCTTCCTCTTGAGGTGAGCACAGCAAAGCCTTCGCATTCAGATAAGCATTTAGTTGTCTGGCATATACAACCATTTAAATTTGTTAGTCCTGTTTTAGATATTAGCTCCAAGGACACAAAAAAGTAGGTGTCAGGATACATAAATAAATAATGCCCAATAGAAACCTTTGCAGAGAGGTTGAAACATCCCTTTGGCTCAACAATCTTCTCCAGGACAAAGCATTTGATCCCAGCAGTGCTGACGTATTCATAGACAACACCATGCTCCAAGTGTACATTGTCCACTGTTAAGCTGATGAGAGGAGTGTCTTCGCTGATGACCAGAGGAGGGCCGAAAGTATGAAGTGCCAAATCTGAAAACCAATGTTTAGTCATATTAAGTAATTTTCTAATGCCACTCAGCAGAGACAAAGATACATGTTAAATCTAATTCTCAGGGTCCCCTACCACCTAGTAGCCTATGTTCCACAAAGCCCCAGCTCTATCAGGTATCAATCAAAGTTTGTTGTCTCTCAGATTTCACTGATTAAAACAGCTCACTACCCTCTCAGCATTTATAAGAAGAGAAGAAGAAGAAGGGATTGAATTTATACCCTGCCCTTCACTTGGAGTCTCAGAGCAGCTTACAAACTCCTTCCCCTTCCCTCCCCACAACAGACACCCTGTGAGGTAGGTGGAGCTGAATGAGCTCTGAGAGAAATGCTCTTGAGAGAACAGCTCTGAGAGAACTGTGACTGACCCAAGGTCACATCAGCAGCTGCATGTGGAGGAGTGAGGAATCAAACCCAGTTCTCCCAGATCACAGTCCGCACTCCTAACCACTGCACCAAACTGGTTCTAACCACTACACCAAACTGGTTTGTAATGTTATTCTCAAGCATTATCTAATGTACACAATGACCAAATCCACTGGCATTCTGAGTGGCTAACAGTAAGAAGAAGAAGGAAGGCAAATGGCAAGTCTTACTCCTCTGCTTCACACTTGTTGGATCTCTAGCAATGGCTTCTGAGTTTTGAAGCATGAACTGCTGAGGAAAACTTCCAGACCTAAAAGGCAGGCTAAAAAAACACTTGCCTACTAGATGTATGTAGCTGGGTTACTGCTGGAATGGAGACAAGCATCAAAGCTGAAGAGAGGTTAAAGTCACAGCCTCTCACCTCACTTCTCCCCTTTCCCTTCTTTTCCAAAGCACCAAAAGACTCCCCCCACCACAGGGAACGGGCGGGGGGGGGGTCACTCAATCAGATTACATGATATCACGCTGTGAGAGTAGGCCAAGGACTCAGACTGCAAACATGAATATTCATAGGGGGTTAAAATGTTAATATTACTGATGAACTTTAAAAGCCCCTGTTAAGCTTTCTGCTCAGTCAACCGTTATTTGAAAATTATGTCAGTGGCCTTTCTTCCATTTATAAACCACCAAACAATTTTAAAAGTCTTGACGTTCTTCACGTGGGAGATCACAAATGATGCTACACATAACTGAGGGGGACGAACCTCAGTTCAGATAGGATTCTATTCAGCAAATACTGAGGGCCACATGACATACGACACTAGAAAGCCATCATTGGCTCTGCAATCTAAGTCCAAACATTCACGGTGCTGGGGTGGAGTGTAATTCTTCCCTCCAGCACCATTTTCCATAGAGAAACTGCATGGGTCAAGATCCTATTAGACCGCCTGGTGCAGAGGGGGACCAGGGGAAATGTAAGTTCCTATGTTTGTTCTACTGAGTCGAGTAACAGCCATGGGTGTCTGTGGGTGTGTGTGCATGTGTGGGTGTGATTTCTCTTGGGAAAATGGAGCCAGGGGAAGGAGCTCCCTGGGACTGTTTCAGGCTGGGAAAAAGGAGGTCCTGATCCTAACTGAGAACTGCACACACAGGAACTAAGGAGAACCCACAACATGGGTTATGTCTGACACAGAGCAGGGACTAGGGCTGTCAACTCTTGGTTGTGCAGTCCCTGGAGATCTGGGGGTGGAGCCTGAGGAGGTAGGGTTTCAAGAGGGGTGGGACCTCAGCAGGGTATTAATGCCACAGTCAACCCTCCAAAGTAGCCATTTTCTCTAGGGGAACTGATCTCTGTTGCCTGGAGATCAGTTATAATTCTGGGGGATCTCCAGGTCCCAGCTGGAGGCTGGCAAGTCTAGCTGGGACCCAGACTCAATTTGTATATTCTGTAATGTGATCTTGCCCCTCTGTCATCCTGGTCTCTCTTTCTCATGCTACAGATTTAGCCAGCTGTTGGGACTGTCAGTAAATACTCTTCCCCCAATCCCTTCTTCTGGAAAACATCCTCAGTCAAGAATCCCACAGCTTGGCAGCAAGATCATCACTTCCATCTGGGTAAATAGAAAGAGGCAGATTGAGCTGGCATCCTACGTGGCACAAGAGATGCAGTTATTCAGTAAGAAGTTTTGCCCGATGTGATACACAGTGACCACAAGCCAAGATGCTAGGCCATTACGTTGGTTTGTGGCTTGACATTAGAGCTGCCAAGTTAATTGCCCTGCACCGCCACATCCAGGGGCTCAGTGATTTTCTGCCATGGATGGCTAAGTCAATAAAAAAGCAGATGCATATAAAGTCTCTATATAAAGTACCAGCATGGGAGATGGCAAAGATGCTCTCAGGTTATGGGACAGCTGCATAAGTGTCCCACTGTACGAGACATTCTCCTGCTATCCTCTCTCTCCTCTCCTCTCTCTCTCCCTCTCCTCTCCTCTCCTCTCCTCTCCTCTCCTCTCCTCTCCTCTCCTCTCCTCTCCTACAAGACCACTTTTGATACTACTAAAGTGAAAAGATTACAGATGCATTGGTTAGGTCCACTGTAAAATGTATGCATTTCCTTGTGTTTTTTTGTGCTTAAGGTGGTTCACAACAACACAATATCATTCACAAAAGATTCAACAATTTAAAACCAGGCAACACCTAAACTTCCAATATTTACAAAAACACACTACCCACATAGCTTCTCAAACTGCAAAACATGCTGTTTGGAAACCTGTTTTGAGTATGCCTGTGTAGAAAATAAGGGCATTACACCATCTGCCTTTCTCTGCATGCACGTAGAAAAGCAGCAGTAGGACGGCACAGCAAAGTTCCCTTTATGGAGAAAATTCATCTTCAGTGCACGCAAGACTCCTCTTCCTGACACATGACTCTGATGTCACGTTACTTCCTTCCATGTGCTGGCAACTCACTGGATCTCAAGTTGCCACCTGGGTGATTAAAAGGGGGTCCTGGGTTTGGAACGGCTGAAGACCAATGACCTAGAGTGATCCAGTTATATTTTATTATTCTTTTGTCATGCTGATTTGCTAAAAAGTGATATTCTTTCAAGCACCATTCCGCTTAACTTCTGAAGTGTCACACATATGAAAGCGCCTTATAAAAAGTCAGACCATTGGTGCATCTGGTACTCTCTGCTCTGACTGGCAGTGGATTTCTAAGGTCTCATGCAGAGGGTCTTTCCCCAACCTGAAACCCCGTTTTAGATTTAGATGCCAAGACCAACCTGGGTTCTCCTAAATGCAAAACACACCATTTACCACTGAGCTACAGCCACTTCCCCTAGCACACCAGAGCTAAGGATTCTGCCTAGAATGCTTCCTTCATTGACAAGGAATGGATTCCCCTCATACCTTCTTGCTGGCTGTCATTCAAGGGATCAAGATCTGCATTTTCTTCAAAGGAGAGGTCTCCTCTGCAAGACTCAGAATGACTTCCGTTCAAGTAGGAGTTAGATGCCGATTGCTGAGCTCTGTCTTCTTCAGCATCTTCATGTGTTCGATAAACCCACTGGTACAACCCCTTCAAAAAAAGCAGCCATGTCAGGCATGTTTCACTGGGAAATGCTACCTGAAGCATAATGCAAACAGTCAGCAGTAGCCTGATTCCCCCACAGAAAATATGCTTGTGTAACTGTATTTGTGCCTATTCTTCCCATTATACGTGCCCTTATATTTCCTCTCCTTAATCTATTGACTTCCTTCTAAATTGTAAAATAATCAGGACAGGGGCCTTTAATCTAGAAAGTAACAAACATCAGTGGTGCTAGTTGTATGGATGAATAGACAGACAGGTCATAAATCAACTGTTAGGCTAACATGTCAAATTCTTACAAAATAGTAAGAAGCCCAGTAGCTTTTTACTTTTTACTGGTTTGCAGAGACAGACTAACATGACTAACTCCTCTGGATCTATGTCAAATTATCCATGGTGGAGGAAAGTGCCGCCAAGCTACAGTCAACTTATGGAGACCCGGTAGGGTTTTCAAGGCAAGAGACTTTCAGAAGAGGTTAGCTATTGCCTGCCTCTTGTGTATCAACCCTGGATTTCCTTGGTGGGCTCCCATCCAAGTACTAACCAGGGCCGACCATGCTTAGCTTCCCAGATCTGATGAGATCAGGCTAGCCTGGGCTATCCAGGTCAGGTGATATTATCTACCAATTGTAATATTACTGGCTGAGAGCCAATGTGGTGTTGCAGTTCAGAGTGAGTGCCAGACTAGGATGCTGGAATCCCCATCTGGGAGACACTCTGCCTTGGAAGCTCACTTCGTGACTTTGGGACAGTCAGTCTTAGCCTAAGACTGGGGACTAGAGATCCACTGCCTAAACGCCTAATTTTTTTAAAAATGCAAGATTGTAGCTTGCAGAATATGTGAATACTCTGGAGCATAAAGAAGAAGGCAGGGATGGCTTCTTCCATGCATGCCTTCCCAGCCCTGCTGACTACTCCTTCCCCCAGCTGCTGTGTGACACCTCTTAGAGCCCTGCTTATTTATAATAATAATAATATACTTTATTGTCATTGTACATAGTACAACGAAATTAAAAGTGCAAACATTTCAGTGATCTACCACAATAATCATGCGCGCTCACACAGCCATTCACAACTGCTTCATAGCTCCCCTAAAGTTCACATAGCAACTAAACCACTGATGTCCCCAATTCCAATCTCATGCAGCATTTAGGGCAATAATGGCTCTTGGATAAAAACTGTTTTTTAATCTATTTGTCCTTGTTTTAATTGTCCTGTATCTTCTGCCCGAAGGCAGCAATTCAAACAAGGAGTGTTCAGGGTGTGATGAGTCCTGCAAAATGTTCTTTGCCTTTTTTAAGCATCGAGAACTGTACAGTTGTTCCAGGGATGGGAGAGGGCAGCCAATTTCTGCAGGTTGGCAACAGAGCAGACAACAGGATGTTCTCCCACTGTTTGGAAATGTAAAACTTGACACAAACTCTTGGGGCTGCAACCGGGTAACCCTCTCTATCCGTTACAATTATTTTAACTGACTAGTAATTCTATGCAAAAAAAATTATACCACTGTAAGGCATTTAATGGGGCGAGAGGCAATCACACTACTAGCGCACAGTATCATCATGGTTTGTTCTCTCTTATCATGGATAATGGATGCAAGCAATGTTTAGCACATTGCATTGCTTCAGGCATTTGTTATCACTTAAGCAGACTGTTGGGTCTGGCCTGGAGAGGGAAAGCCCGTCTTCCCTTTGTGCTAGATGCCTGGATTCTAATTTGACCTCTCTGTTCACTGAACGGTGACAGGCAGTAGTTACCATTCATGGCTCCTGAGATTTGAAACACAGAGTACAAATGGGAAGGATGCTGGAAAGCACTCAGTTGAAAAAAACCTGGAACTGATAGGTTTTGGGGGACGGAATATTTTTCAGAGCCACAAATCTGTATAAAAGGTTCCTGAATCTTTTCTCCTAGCTACATGACGGCCCAGTGGGCTTTCATATCGGAGGCAGATCTCCCAACCTTTACTTGGACAGAGATTTTTATACAGCTGTGGGCAAGATATTGGACCTTACCCTCATCTGTAAAACACCTGCCACCACACCTGGCAGGACTGTCATCAGGATGAGTGAGATAAAGACTTAAAGCATTTAGATGTGCCTTCTCATTCTGATCCTGAAAAGTGAACATCATGTTTGAAGCAGCTGTTATCTATTTCTCCACATGCGCCTGATGAAACAGTTGCGTGCTACTGCTGGAAATGTGAATCCATAATGTTTGAAAAAGTATGCTGAGAATTATGAGGTGGTAAAAGCATACTGAGGAAATGAGTGAGAGCCGATACCAGGGAGATGAGTTTCAGATGGACAGAAGGCTCTCAGAGCCAAACTATATGCAGAGAACTAATTCTTTTCACATGCCAACCCACCACATATAAAGTATGGGGGTAAGGTATCCTGTCTTAGTAAAGTTAGCATGTGGGAGATGGGTGCTGAACAGGGAATGTTCAGCACCCTCCCCTTGCATGCTCCTTTCTGGCCAAATTACATCTAGTGTGCCGTTTATCACTCATGATTGTTTTTTAGCACAAACCTAGTCATTTACAACTCTGTTATTGTGCGCATGAAAGAAGTGACTTATTTTTCAACATCCAAAGGGCATTTTTTTTTCTTTTTACACCTGGAAAAATGGGATGTTTTCCCAGATAGCACGTTCACTGCACACGCCATGTGGAAGTGCCAATAACATTCCACATGGGAAAATGGACACGTTTTTGTTATATAATGAGTGAAGGTAACAGAGAACCCTCCCCCAACAAGTCCTAATACTGTGAATATATTTTTTTTCCTGTTCTTATTTCCTTCAGAGGCTATCACTGCAAACCCAAGAACACTTCCTTGGGAGTAATGTCCACTGAATAAACATCAGTAGGATCCTGAGTAGACCTGCTTAGACTTGCTATGCATTTCCCCATGCATGTAGAATAGCAGAGTTGGAAGACATCTACAGGACATCCAGTCCAACCCACTGCTTGGCACAGGAAATCCAAAGCCAAAGGATCCCCAGCCAATGGCTGGGTAGCCTCTACCTGAAGACCGCCCATGAGAATCAGCCCACTTCTTTTCTGGGAAACCAGTTGCACTGTCAGACCACTCTTAGAGTCAGGAGGTTACTCTAATGGTAACCGGTAACTTAAGCCCATTAGATCAAGTTTTCACTTCTGGAGCAACAGAGGCCTAGATATTGTTCTCTTCCATGTAACCAAACTGCTGGTACTTGAAGAGCTAGATTGTATCTCCACTCTGTTGTCTCTTTTCCAGACAAAATAAGCCCAGTTCCTTGAAACCTTTATAATCTTCCTGGCCCTTGTCTGAACCCATTCCAATCTGTCCTTCTGAGTTTGGTGCCTAGAGCTGTACTTTTTAGTTGGACACAACAGTGGAAGAAAAACCCCAGGTTCTCATCACTACCCATGCAAATGTAATTGGCAATGAAAATGAATGCAACTGCTTTCTGTCCTCCAAAGGCTCTCAGATGTACATGTGCAAATGTCCAAAAGCAGGTCTCACTCCAGAGCCACTCACATGTTTCATTATGTAGGTGACAAGGAGCAATAGCTCAGGTCTACAGAGTGCTGTGAACAAGGGTGTTGGGACAGGAAAACAACTGGCTATGTTCTGAGGGACCCCCCCCCCCAAAAAAAAACCCCTGACAGTGGATCATCACAGTTTTCCCCACTGTGGTGTGTTGTGGACATACGTAATAAGACACACACACACACACCGGAACCTACATCATGCCCCTAACATCTCTGCAGTCATATCTAACAATTTAATCCAATGTCTTTTTCTTTAAAAGGGTGAATTGCAGCACTATTTTGTGAGATGGGGGGGTTGGTTACCCCCCCCCAGAGGTAGGTGTGTTCTCTTCTGTTATGTAGGAGTTCTGATCTAATTTTAAAATAGCGGAGGGGCAGAGTAAATGTCTATCCCCTTCCAATAGTAGAAAAGAGCAAGAGCCCAGTAGCACCTTGCAGACTAACAGAATCTGTGGCAGGGTATGAGCTTTTGTGAGCCACTTCACAAAAGGTCATCCCCTTCCACAGATTTTGTTAGTCTTTAAGGTGCTACTGGACTCTTGCTCTTTTCTGCTGCTACAAACAAACTAACATGGCTACTCATCTTGATCTATCGCCTTCCAAGTCTGTCTGTCCATTACACATTAATGGAATATCATAGTAACACATGGTAACTCATGAAGCTGCCTTACTCTGTTCTTCTACAGACAACATGACACTTGCTGACATAAATAGGTGTAGATGTGGACACAGGGACAAGCATGGTAGCTCCACTACCTGCATACATATGACCAGCAGGTTGTGAGTACAGAACCTATGCATGCAGGAAGTATATTTATGTATAGTACAGAACCTACGCACGTAGGAAGTATATGTATACATGCACACCATACATGCATGACACTGTTCCTATGACTGGGAAAGTTAGAAAAAGCAAAGTTTCCCCCCAGTGGGAACAGGGATAGATTGTCCATTAGGGCCACTAGGAAAAAAATCCTGGCATTGTGATGGCCTTGGAGGACGCCCCCCCCCAGCACTGGGACCACCCTGGCCCAAAGAGAGCCCAGCACAATCTGGCATTGCTACAAGCCACAGGTACTGGGAAGGAGGTGCTTGGCCTGGCCTAACCCCACCAGCATGGCAAAGGACTCACCGGGTTCATGGACTGCCATGCCTGGCCTGGGCTCACTACATCAATGGAAACTGCTTGGTCCGGGGTCACTGTGGTGAGGGGCATCCCTGCCCGGCCCACTAACCACAGCATGGGAAGAGTCCACCTGGCCTTGCTGCACCCGGCCCAGCAAGGGATGCACCTACCCAGCTGCAGATGTTGGCCAGGCACCTTGTCTTTGATGCAGGCCAACCATCTTCTCCTGCCTTTCTTAGGGAGATGTGGCCCAGTAGGGCAGAGGACAGTGCCTTCTTCCAGGACCTTTTCTTCTTCCCAATCTGCCCTTGACTGGGAAGGAGGCTATGTGTGCAGACTGTATGATCTCTGCAGTCTCCAGCAAATAAAAGTCTTTCCCAACAAAATGCTAGTTGAGATCCTTTTAACAGGAGATTGAACCTGGGGCCTTCTCCATACAAAGCAGATGCAGACTCTAACACTTTCACTGTAAAGTGAGTTGTGGCCGTTGGTAAAAGTTTTCTCTTGACAGTGCAAAAAACCCCCCAAGGGTGCCATTTGGTGGGTTTCCCTTGTAAAACACTGAGGAACCACTGACCAATGGGATAAATTTAGCCTACCCATAATTAGTGCTGAAGTGCAGTCTAGATTATAAGAGCATATGAACTGGACTGAACTTTGTGAAAAGACCAAAAAGTAAAAAGGAGGGGCTTAAAAATACACACGGCTCTAGATGATGCAAAACAAAATCCTAGAGACTGTTTACTCCACCCTTGATTTAGGGGTGTGTTCAGGTTTCAGAATCAAATCCTATTTTTGTCACTTGGGTTTGTTCCTACTATTAAAAGGGAAGCTGTCTCTTACTGTCTGCACGGGAGTCTCTGTGGCTAAAAGAAATGTACCAAGATCTGCTTTGACGTGGATTAAGCACCCTCCCTGGTTGATGAAGGGATGTAATTCAAAGCAGATTTCTTTAGCGCACAGTTGCATAACAGTGTGATATTACATTTTCTCCTCCCCTCCCCCCAAAAAAATATTATTTTAAGAAAACATCACCTCCCTAACCAGTACCTATGTGCATACCAAAAATTCCTGCTGCTGGTTCCTGTATGCTGTAAAGTGCTCCAAAACTTCAGTGTAATTTTCATTCATCACATTATTTCCATTCACTTTCAAAATACACTGTCCTGGATGAAGCCCAACTGCTGCAGCTTCTGAGCCTTGAAAAGAAGTGGACAGGAGTCATGTTAAGAATGCATGGCAATCCAGTAAGCAAGGAAGGAAACAAGGTTTTCTGGGCAAGACAAAGATGGATTTCTGCAGCAACCCAGTGGTTCTTTTGCAAATTTTCATTAAAGAACTGGTTAAAAGGACTTTAAAGACTGTTAATATTCAAGAACCTTATAACTTGTCTAAAGATGTGGATATTTGGGGCCAGGTGATAACCATGGCCAGCTGTTTCCAAATCTGTAACATCTAACTCAGTGTCCCTGATGTTAACTACTTGATTGCAGAGGCGTCGAACTCATTTGTTACTAGGGCCAGATCTGCCATAAATGCTACTTTGTCCAGCTGGGTCATGTGTGACACAAAATGTCATGCCAGGTACAGGAGATATAAACTTTATAAAGGACACAGGCAAATCCAATTAACAATATTATATCGTACTTAAAATACAAGCATGTTTTTGCCCACCCTCCCACTTCCACCGCCCATTACTCATTAGCACTGGGACAGTATGCAGGGACATAGTGCCCAGACGCTGTCATCTGGCAATAAAGGCAATGACCAGTTGCTCGCGGGCCGTATAAGAGCCTTGGGTGGGCCATGTTTGGCCTGGGGGCCATATGTTTGACACCCCTGATCCAGAGAAACTGCATAAGCTCAAAGTACAAGAATAAAAAAGGACTGCTCTCTTATGCCAGGAAGGGAAGGAAGGCCCATTTCCTTTTATTTATTCTGGGCCTGGCCTATCTAGAGGCTGCATGCTGCCTTCCAATCACAAGGGCTGGTGGTATACCATCCTAATCTATTCTCCACCAGAAGAGGGTCTGTGGCCTGAGCAAATGCAGTCCATTTAAGGGTAACCTTTGTGTAAAGAGCAGGGAAACTGTCTATTGCCCCAAGTCAATCCAGCATCCCCTTTAGCAGGGGTCCCCAACTTTTTTGAATTTGCGGGCACATTTGGAATTCCAACATGGCATGGTGGGTGCAGCAACAAAACAGCTGCCACAAAATGGCTGCCTCAGGAGACAGATTGTCACAGCTTAATTTCAGTAACACAGGGCAGATTCTTGTGCTGCGGTGGCAGCTGTCGCCAAAGCAGCAGCTTAAGATCCTGTGCCCTAATACCACCATCGACAGTCCTAACACCAATGCCGACTGCAGTCTTCATTATGACTGATTTGTTACCAATGTTCCATCGTCAACACATAATACTGTATACTAGCACTTTATGACTGGTTTTATATTTGCTCTGTTTTTATTTTTATGTAAGCTGCCCTGAGCCTGCTTTGGTGGGTGAGGCGGGGTATAAATCAAATCAAATCAAAAAATAAATTCTAAAAATCTGCACAGTCAATCAGAAGCCCAGCTGGGCAAAAGCCCTACCTGGCCCTGCCTTCTTCCTAAAAACACACAGCGGGCCCCATTCCTCATCCCTGCATGGGCACATCTCCATGAGTACAAGAAGAATGCCAAAGGACTTCATGGCACCCTCGTCTCACTACCCACTCCAGCCAGCCCTCAGTACCCACGTACAGAATAGTCTGGCAGCAGTTATACACAATAGAGGGTCGATATGTACATCCCCTGAAGTATCAGCCTGCCTTGGGGGACCTGACCTAGATAGCCCAGGCTAGCCTGATCCCATCAGATCTCAAAAGTTAAGCAGGGATGGCCTTCGCTAGTATTCGGAAGGGAGACCTCCAAGGAATATCAGGGTCGTGATGCACAGGCTGGCAATGACAAACCACCCCTGAATGTCTCTTGCCTTAATAACAAGTCTAGCTCACCGCCTAGTGGTGCATAACGCTAAAGAGCTAGAACTTCTGGCTGCCAGACACTCTCAGGCTCTCCTATTCTACAAACAATGCCACATGATAATTAATTAATTAATTAATCAGCCCTCCTTCTATAGAGGTCTGGTTTGCAAGGTAGTAATTTTACACAGGAGTGAGCCTCCTGACCTGTATCCTACTATACCACTTAACAAATTTTGAAGTGTTCCACCAGCCCAAGGAGGTTACATTTTATATCCATCTCTCATATTGCACTCTGTTCTCTTACCTCTCCCCACAGCATGGACATATGGTGGCATCTCTCCTCGTATCTGGAAGCACAGTATTTCACTGCAATCTGGGATTTTGATAATTCTATCAAAATATGGGGAGGGGGGAAAAGAAAATGGTCGTTATAGGATAGATACAAGCACCTCCTAGTATCATGTTCATTATAATCCAAACAGAAGGAAATAAAATCATCTACCAGAAATAATATGAGACAAACATAATCAATACTGAAAAAGCACCCGTTAGTTCTAAAGGTCTCACATGGCAAGATGTTGTACCAGACAGTTTTTCATTAAAAGTAAATTCACATTCCCTTTAATTCAATTTCATTTGTGTGCTGAAGCCAAAAGTATTAATTCCAATGGATTAAGGATAGGCTCTATATTCTTTTTTATGGTTCATAAAAAGGTATGATTAATTATCTTTATATCTGTTTTTACATATACATTTGTTCAAACTGAACCAGAAGATGGGCTTGTAAAATGCTTATGCTGTTCTCATTGTGGTAGGCAGTAAGCAAACAAACAACTGAGTAAGGGTATTACTCTTTAGATTTAGTTGCCACAAGAAGTCGAAGAGGCCTCCGAGAGCAGAAGGACTGGTTTAAGATGGTCTCCACTTCCTGAAATGGACGCAGGAACACCAGGTCTTCGTTAATGGAATAGATTTTCCTTCCAACCTGCAAGCCAGCCATCTGAAAGGACACGGGAGCATCACACACAAGACCACACTTTGACTTTTGAGTTGTGCAGGATAAAAGGTAAATTAGACCAATGGAATTCATGCTGTGTTCTGACCAACCTAGAATTCCTTGGATGCTTATTAATAGTTGGCTATTGCAATACATCCTATTTGGGCTCCCTTGAAGACAACTCAGATGCTTCAGATGGTATAGTGTGTGTGTGTGCGCGTGTGTGTGCGTGCGCATGCGCACGCGCATTAAGTGTTGTCAAGTGGCTTCCAACTTATGGTGACCCTATGAATCAATGCCCTCCAAAATGTCCTATCAGTAACAGGCTTGCTCTGGTCTTGCAAACTGAAGGCAATGGCTTCCTTTACTGAATCAATCCATCTCATTTTGGGTCTCTCTTCTGCCTTGCTGCCTTCAAATTTTTCTAGCATTATCTTTTCCAGGGAGTATGGTTTTCTCATGATGTGACCAAAGTATGATAGCCTCAGTTTAGTCATTTTAGCTTCTAGGAAGAGTTCACATATTGAATATAGCTGTTTAAAGTATGTCTGATGCAGGGCACCATGACCATATTTAACCTGTGTTTTACAGCTGCTGCAGTGGCTACCATTTTGCTTGTGCTACCTGAAAGACTACTTCTGTCCACATGAGCCCAAGCATGGTTTAATATCTCACCAACAGTTTGTCAAGGATTGACAGGAGTCTAAGCAGGACAAGTCTGAGGGCCAATCCACTCATTATAAGCTCCTCATGCCTGTCAGGTGTGTTTCTTTCTGAGAGTTCCTCACTAGGAACTCAGTTCCCAGGTACACACAGGTCTGATTTGGATCATGCAAGGAGATGGGTCTTAGGCCTCCCTCCATGCCATTCTCCTGACCTGGAAGGGCTACAGGGAGCTGCTAATTGACTCATTAGGAAAGCTTACATGTAGCTATCAGAACATAATAAGCTTCCTTGGTGGGGTAAACAGCTGTTCCCTAGGGTTCTTTCAGGCAAAGAAAATAGCATGATGTGGGGGAGAGAGGCTTTAAACCCCTTCTCCCTGTGCCATGGTTCCAGTTTGAATTGGGTCCAAACCTGCCAGGAAAATTAAGTTCTCAGGTAGAAATTCCACAAACTCATCGGACAGAAAGCCCTCACGGTGGATATAAGGTATGAACCAGCCTGGAGTGACAGTCTACATTACTTTGTCTTCTGAAATTTCCCTGTGATTCATCTTTCTTACAAGTGAGTACATTGTCTAGCTACAAGACACTGGATTTCTCTAAGAGCTATCTATTGGCATGGCCAATGGCCAAAAGGATGTTGGACAAAGTCCAATGAATTATCAGACATCTGCTTGTTAATTGCTTCTTCCAAGCAAGATAGCACTCAACATGCCTCCTGATAGCATCCCTCTTCCATTGTCATTGCATCCTAATATGCTCTGGGTTTTATTGATTACAAATCCATTCCAAGATTAACAGTGCAATCGTAAGCAGAGTCATATCCTTCTAAGTCCACTGAAGTCAAGGGGCTTTGAAGGGGTGTAACTCTGCTTAGGACTGCACTATAAAACATGCAAAGACTGAAGCATCTCAACAAATCACTCTGTCACTGATTTATTCAACCATACACGCGGGTAATGTTTTGCTGTAGAACAAATGGCTATGTGCACTTTGTGATTCTAAGCAAGCGCCGAGAAACTGTGGACTCCAGTGTGGAATTCAGCTTCCTAAGAATGCCAGCTCCAAAGTTCTAAACAGAATACATTTTTAGATTTTGAAAGGCAAACAGGTGTGGAATTGTGGAACGAGCAATGTCTAACGAAATTTCAGAAACAGAAGAAAATGAGGTTGAATATTTCAAGTTGTTGGTGGGATGCACTTCACTGTCCCATCCTACTCTTCCTCCTCTCTCTGACTAGCAAAAGCAGAATGATTCATGCAAAATCTGATTTTTTGCATAATTTCTATCCATCAGGATTTAGCTCTTATTATTACATACTATTTTTATTTTTAGTACACGTAGCCCAGCCTACAGACGTGACAGAGTCATCTAATTTGCCTATATTTAGCTAAATTTGCATGACCCCCCCCACTGAAGCCCAATTATGAATACCTGATAAAAGTAACAACGGAATATGAACAGAGGAACATTTGCGCGCCCTGCCTCACTTCCTTCTCACCATCATCTATGTAAGGGTTATATACTAAAGAATGTACACACATTTGCCTGTACTGTGAGACCCCTGAGCTATATTCAGTGGACCATACAGAACTGCTATAGCATAATGACTTAATGGGGTCGTGAAGAGTCGGACTCGACTGTGTGACTGAACAACAACAACAACAAATGACTTAACAATGAGTGCAGAACCAACCTTGCCTCTGCTGGGAACTCACCAAGTGACCTTATGCAAGTGACTTATCTTTCACCTCAACCCTACATCTGCATTACAAGGCTAATAGTCCTGGATTACCTTAAAGAAGAAGAGGAGAAGAGATTGGATTTATACCCCGCCCTTCACTTGGAGTCTCAGAGCGGCTTACAATCTCCTTCCCTTCCTCTTCCACAACAGCCACCCGGTAAGGTAGGAGGGGCTGAGAGACCTCTGAGAGAGCTGCTCTTGAGAGAACAGCTCTGAGAAAACTGTGACTGATCTGAGGTCACTCCAGCAGCTGCATGTGGAGCAGTGAGAAATCAAACCCGGTTCTCCAGATTTGAATCCATCACTCTTAACCACTAGACCAAATGGCTCTGAGAGCTATCTAAATGTCTGTTGTGAAGATTAATAAGTACCACCATCACAATCACACTGTGAAGATCTTTAGGCTGTGTTGGAAGCTCCTGCCAAACCAACGTTTTTTAAAAAGCTGCACAGCCAATCAAATCTCCAATGACCAATCAGAAACCCTGCTGGGCAAAAGCTCCAACTGATCTCACCCACTTTCTAAAAACACTTGGTGGGCACCAGGAAAAGTCTCACTGGGTGCTATAGTGCCCATGGAAACCATGTTGGGGATCCCTGGCCTGATATTTCCACCAATGGGGGGCAATTTTTTACCATTCCTTGCATCCCCTTTCTGCTGCAACTCAAAATCCATCCCCAGTGATTTTCCTGGGGGGTGAGAGGCAGGGAAAAGCACTGGGGGCAGATTTTGAGTTTCAGCAGAAGGGGGACGCAGGGAGCTCTTGCTTTCCATGGGTGGAAATCCTTCCATCTGCAAAAACTGTACATGAGAGTCAAGCCAAAATGTACAACTTGGAAGGTCTGCAACACATGAACTGCATTACATGTAGTCCCACCTAGATATGGAGACCAGTCCCTAGCCTTCTACCTACCTCACACCAAGCAGTACTTGGGGAACAGAGGCTTTTGGAGGTTAAGGTTCAGAGGTTAAGCCTATCACCATTATGACTTCCAACAATGGACCAACACTGATTACATTTTCAGTCTCCAACCATTATTGTCACACCTGGGAGACCTAGGACTAGGCTGAAGGAGTAATCTCCTAAACCTATGGACCTAGGATTAGGCCCATGGCCCATAAAAGGAGGGATTGGTTGATGTACTTCCAGAACTGGTGACTGCCTCCTTCTCTGTCACTAGACTCCTTACTGGTCATATCTAGTGAGACCTACCAGGGCAGCACTGCTAATTCCAGTCCATGAAGTCTTCCCTATTGATATTCAGGCATACTGGGAGTGGAAAAGAGCCTTCACTTTTAAGACATTCCCTCCAATAACGAGATATGGTGAAAGCATCACTGGGACTTCCTACATCACCTCAACCATGGAAGGGTATGTCCTTCACCAGATGTAGTCAGAGGTGGTGGCTTTGTGCAGCCTTATTCCATTAAAGGGTCACTCTGAAGCAGATGGTTGGCAGGAGGGTGGTAATTACAGCAAACTCCCTCATACTTCAGGGGACAGAATTTGTGATATTCAAATGGGAAGTCATCCTAACTGAGAAGTGCTAGCTGTTCTTAGATCCAGAGGTAACAGAATTTTGAAAGATAAAGCCAGTTTGGTGTAGTGGTTAAGTGCGCAGACTCTAATCTGGGAGAACCAGGTTTGATTCTCCACTCCTCCACTTGCACCTGCCTGGATGACCTTGGGCAAGCCGTAGTTCTGATAAGAGCTGTTCTTGAAAAAGAGTAGTTTCTGTCAAGAGCTCTCTCAGCCCCACCTACCTCACAGGGTGTCTGTTGTGGGGAGGGGAAGGGAAAGGAGTTTGTAAGCCACTTCTTCTTCTTCTTCTTCTTCTTCTTCTTCTTCATAAAAGTAACAGAAACATGCCAATTTCTTCTACACTCAGCAGAAAAGAGCAAGAGACCAGTAGCACCATAAAGACTAACAAAATATGTGGCAAGGGGATGAGCTTTCATGAGTCACTTCTCACGAAAGCTCATCCCCTGCCACATATTTTGTTAGTGATTAAGGTGCTGCTGGAGTCTTGCTCTTTTCTACTGCTGCAGACAGACTAACATGCCTACCCATCTTGATCTATCTCCTACATTCAGAAGGAGAAAAAGATAAATAATATCCTGAACCAGACCCAGTAAACTTGACCAAATATTAAGTCATAGCTGACATTTACAGCAGCCAGATGTTTCTAGGAAAATAGCATTTATATAAATGCTGACCTGTTTTTAAAAAGTTCAGACCTCAAAGATGAGAACAAAATGCTGGCCTGGGAGCTCATTCCAACATAACATTTTTCGCTCCTCAGAGGGGCACATTGGGAGAAACACATGAAAAACAGTATCTGTAGGTATCTTATATGAAAGACCAGCAAGCTAGGTGCCTTGTCCATTCCTGTTCACAGATCATTCCCAAAAAGACCACATTGTCATGAAATAATGTTTTACATGTTTATCCCTCCACTGCATAAAATGTTATGAATGAATTTATAAGTGGTTTGAGTTACATCCTTTTGCGTAGAGTTAGTGTGAAATAACACGGATTAACAGATCTGTTGTCGAAGGCTTCACGGCCAGAGTTCATTAGTTGCTGTAGATTTTCCAGGTTGTGTGGCCGAGGTCTTGGCATTGTAGGACCTGACGTTTCGCCAGTGGCTGTGACTGGCATCCTCAGAGGTATAACACAGAAAGATGGAGTACTCTCTGTGTCAAAGTACTCTCTGTGCCTACCATTTTTCTGCTCAGAGACACAGAGAGTACTCCATCTTTCTGCGTTACACCTCTGAGGATGCCAGTCACAACTACTGGTGAAACATCAGGTCCTACAATGCCAAGACCACGGCCACACAACCCAGAAAATCTACAGCAACTGATTACCAGATCCTTTGGATCTTGTCTATAAACAGAGCTATATGACTTCGCCAAGAGTTCAGAATGTTGTACTAGGAACAGAATACAACTTCTTGAGAAAGCTTTCATTCTCAAAAAGGCAAGTTCCCATCCTTGCGGCTGAGAAGATATCCTTGAACAACTGATCAACTGATAATAAAATACATTAGATATAAACTGCAGAGTAACCGGTAAGGACAGAGAATTAGTACGAAGTGCATAATTTATACTGGTTGCAGGATATAGATTGCCTAACTGCAATTTTAAAAACAACAACTGTGGAATACATAGCCCTGTTTATAATCATCGCATAGGTATAATTGACCCTTACCTACATACTTATTTCTGCCATCTTTAATGCCATTAATGTCTATCTAATTACAATTTTTTATACTGATTGGTTTAAGAACAAAAGACTGAAAAATGCCAGGGAAAATATGTTGCATTCGGTAGCCGACCCTGGCTTTCTCCCCTTCCCCACAGGGAGCATCAAGCCACTAGAGGGTTTTCCAAATGGTCTACAGCTGCTGCACTGGCACTGAACCATACGCTGAATAGCTTTGTAGTATCAAAGCGCAACTGAAGAGCCCAAGAATGCAATAAAAAAGCAATATTGCTAGGTTTCAAATCTTTGGCGATTGGAGCCAATAGCTCTCCTGTTCTCCAGAATTTGGATACTGTCCCTTTTTGTAGCAACATTTTAAGGTCAAACAGGGCAGAAGGGCAGCTGGTCAAACCTAAGTTATTCTTGGAAGGTCAAGAAAAAGATTCCTGTGCAAATCGTGTGCTTCTGTAGTCTCAAAACACAGATTATTCTTTTCCCCCAGCACTGAATGTTCAATAGGCAGCTGTCCAAAGAAATGACGGAGGGATTATTTTTCAGGCAGTCGTTTACCAAGAGCTTCATATTCATAAAATAGTTGGCTAATCTCGGCAGATAGATCCTGGTGTTGCCAGAGATTGGATAACAATGAAAAACAAGGAATCTCGCCCACAATCATGTACCCAAACAATCAGTGGGGGTAGGGCTGCCAGCCTTCCCAGGATGACAACTGATCTCCAGGCTACAGAGACCACTTCCCCTGGAGAAAACGGCAGCTCCAGAGGGGGAGCTTTATGGCTTTATACCCTGCTGAGGTCCCTCCCTAGGCTTTACCCCTAAATATCCAGGAATTTCCCTACCCATAGTTGGCAACCCTTAAGTGAGAAGGATAGATTCTGAAAAATTATTGCTATGTCTAAAGCTAGGCAGATCTGGGCCTGCCCTGTACTTGGATGGGCAACCTCCTGGGGAAGCTTTACAAGCCCATAGCCAGGATCTTGTGGCTTGTGTGGCAAAAATTTTTCTGGTGGGGCTGCCATTATTTGCCATAATGAAGGCAGGTGGTGCACACCCTTCTTCCTCCCTCCTGCAAGATTTAAAGGGCCCTCCAGCTGATTGGCAGGCCACGTGCTCCTCACTGATCAGCTGAAGGGCCCTTTAGCCAGTTTGGTGTAGTGGTTAAGTGCATGAACTCTGATCTGGGAGAACCGGGTTTGGTTCCCCACTCCTCCACTTGCAGTTGCTGGATGACCTTGGGCAAGCCATAGTTCTGTCAGAGCTGTTCTCTCAAGGACAGTTCTCTCAGAGCTGTCTCAGCCCCTCCTACCTCACAGGGCGTCTGTTGTGGGGAGGGGAAGGGAAAGGAGTTTGTAAGTCACCCTGAGACTCTGAGTGAAGGGTGGGGTATAAATCCAATCTCTTCTCTTCTTCTTCTTCTTCTTTAACTCTTGCAGGAAGGGACGGAGAAGGGTGTGCACCACCATGTCAGCTATGCTGCCATGGTTGGTGGTGGGGGGTGCAGTGGCTGATGTAGTATTTCTTGTTACGCTGGAATGTTAACTTTCACTTCTTCTCACCAGGTCTTATCTCCCAGCCTGGCCACCTGACCTTGGTACTGCTCTCCTGATGCTTTGCTGGGAATGTGAACCCATTAGTTTAGGTGCGCTGTAACTATTTCCCTGATTGGCTCCATCTAGTCAGGGGACCCCACTTTGAAACTTGTATATCTATTTGCCTCCCACCATTACAATCAGTTCTGACACTAAATGTACGCACAGAAGACTTGCCTTTACTGTACTCAATAAACTTGATATTTTCTGAAGGAACATTGTTGAGAACCGATTGTTGTGAGACACTGACACCACCACCCCGCTTCTTCTCAAAAGCATTTAAAAGATCTCTTTAAATGCTTTTGGGAAGAAGCAGGGGGCTTTTAAGAAGTGGGGACCCTTTAAGAAAGGGGGCCTGGCCCTTTAAGGAAGGGATGGAGCCCCCAGTAGCCCCGCTGTAGCTACAGGCCTGACTCCTTATGTAACCTTCATGGCTGCTTAGAGCAGCAATTCTTAAACTGTGGTTTAAAACTGCCAGAAGGGGGGGAGAAGAAAACTGGACTCAGCTGCTTGCAATATGGGTCTGTGAAACAAGGAAAGGGATACATTAAGTTCCCTCCTCCTGTGTTTCCACCAACCAGGAGCAAGCCAAGGACAACAATGCTGCCCGCTCCTCCAGAGCTTGGACCAGGCTGCTGCCGCTGCCATGAGTTCAGGAGGTAATGATGGGTGTAGCCAATGTCTGGTGCCCCCTCCCAACCCACCCCAGGCTGGGAGTGAGCAGAGCCTGCTCGAACTATTCTTGTGGAAGCATGAGATGGGGGGGGGAGCGCAATGACAGATGCACACTCCGACCCCTGTCTCCTCCTGTTCTGCTGCCACGAGAAGAGAGCCACACCCGAACAGTGCCACCAGCACCTGGGAGGCTTGGCTCAGAAAAGGCCAGGCAAGCAGTGAGGGACTGAGAAGGGAAGAAAGAAGCACCGGAGCAAGGAAGGCAGGGGGAGATGCAAGGAAAACTAGGGGAGGGAAGGAGCGGTGGCAGGTGAGCCCAGGTAAAGACAGAGAGTGCATCAGAGTGGGAAGCAGAGGTAAGGAGAGAACAAAGACAAGGACAGAGCATGAAGTTAGAGCGTGGTAGGGAGGTAAAGAAAGAGAAAAGAGCAGACAGGATGAAGCAGAGACAGAATCTGATAATTTCCTTGAGCATGTTCTTAGGGGTGGTTTAAAAGAAATTAATTTTCTAGTGATCCTTCTAGGAACCCTAGCTATGATATCTAAAAGCTTGTGGCACCTAAAAGTTTAAGAACCCCAGGCTCAGGTGGGGGTGGGGAATGGGAATGCTAATTGAAACAAAGTTATACTAAAATAATGATACCGATAACTTGAAAAGGCAAGGTTTATGCATCAGAGTCTCCCACCATGATGGAAACACTCCATGAGAACATCAATTTGGTACTGCTTTTAAGATCCTTCATAATAAGTATCCAGGGAAACTACAGATTAATAATAAGGCTCCAGCTTTCTGGCTCTCCTGCCCACTCCACTTCCCTAGTGTGCACCTGGTTCTCCTTCTCAGTGGTTGTAGAAGCAGTGGCAAGAATGGTACATTCAAGGCAGCACATCCAAGCATGTATGTGCAGATTAATCACCAGTGACTAGGATTCAGCTCACATGGCTCCATCTCAGAGGGTGATATTTTACCACCAACCCCCTTATTGCTGCCACAACTAGGTATAAGAATATAAGACGAATCCTGCTGGATCAGATCAGTGGTCCATCTAGTCCAGCATCCTTTCTCACACATCAGCCAACCAGTTCCTCTGTAGGGCCAACAACAGAAACTGAGGCCTTCCCCTGATATTGCCTCCTAGCATTGGTATTCAGAGGTTACTAATGAGGTTCCTTTGAGTCACCAAGGCTAGCAGACACTGATAGACCTATCCTCCATGAATCTTTCTAAAGTCATCTGTGCCTGTAGCCATCACTAGATCCTAGGAAGCTTTCCTGCCCCTTAAATTGAGCCCTGCTTGGCTGGTTGAAGCAGGGTCATCAGACTGTCTTTAATTACCACTGTCCAGATCACTGTTAAAGGTGGTGGAATAGGCAATGTCTGGTGTACAAAGAAGAGAAGAAGATGCTGCAGGGGGCAGCAAGAGGACAATTAGGATAGTGAGGTCGGCACCTTCTCTCCTGTTAAGTGTCATTCCTTGTCTGTCTCCAGACTGCTACCCTTAGGCTACGATCACACACACTAAATAATCCACTTTCAATTCACTTTCAATCCACTTTCCAACTGGATTTTGCCAGTTCACATAGTAAAATCCAGTTGGAAAGTGCACTGAAAGTGGATTGAAAATGGATTATTTAATGTGTGTGACTTAAGCCTTAGACTCCCTCAGCCAGTGATGTAATTAGGACACCATCTCTGTCTCTCTTCTGAAAAAGTGTGCATGCACATGAAAACTTATACCTTGAATAAAACTTTGTTGATTTTAAAGGTGCCACTGGACTCAAATTTTGTTCTCCTCTTCACTGTCAAGTATGTAAGTTCCTGAATAAAGATTTAGCTACATTTTCATCAGGTTGTGCGCCTTTGCTGTGTTAATTACCCTGCCAACAAAAGGGTCACCCGGACGGCACAAGTACTGCTGTTGCTAAACAAAGGGTCGCAACTTCCAGCTGGCTCAGTGCTTTTTTGCCCCATATGCATGCTATTCGACGCTAGTCCCCACATAGCCTCCCTGCCTCGCCTTTCACATCTTGCAACGCAGCATGAGGCCTGCCATCGTCTCTCTGGGACAGAGGGGGGGAGGCCCTGCTGCCTTATCGCTTAATAGAATTACTCTACAAGAATGTGGTTAGAAAGGAGCCAAAAGCCCATCAATGCACAAAGGCAGTTTATTGTGAGAGGAACTACAAAAAAAGAGGAAAAAAAAGATCCTCAATTTCCTATTCGCTGCCATTAAAATGAAATGGGCTTATGCGTGTTATTTCGGGGCCCTTTCAAAGGGTTTGCTCTCCTTTCTCAGGCTAAAAGGGAAGTGTTTACAGATGTCAGAAAGTTTCACCTCTGCATGCGATCCCCGTCGAACAGATTTCACCACAAGCACTTTGTTCTTTTCTTCTATGTCAAAGCCATAGTCCTCCTCTTCTGGCAAAACCTGGGAGGGAAAGAGCATCTTTGAGAACCATGCAAGTTCTGAGTTTTATAGTAACTGGTCTCTGGTTTGATAGCATCTCTTCCTCGCCACCCATATCTATTTAAAACAAAATGCTGTCTGCCTTATTTCCCCACTACATTATACAGTCATAAAGTGTAAAAAGGTGAAACAAATGCAAAAACTAGAAGGCAAACAACCGGAGACCATTCTGTTTTGAGTTCATGGTATCCTGGCTGAGGTTTCAGTACTAGTTAAGTGACACCACATGCACAGGAATGGATGCCAACAGCGTCAAGGGTTTCTCTGAGGGTAAGGGTGCACATTATTACTGTTGTTATTTATAAACTGCCCTCCCCCAAATGGCTCAGTGTGGTGTACATCACTATCAAACATACAGCAAATTTAAAAATACAATAAGTAATTAGTTACAGCTAAAATCAATAGACACTGGGGACCGCTGTCTTACAGTGTTTTGCTTATTGTCTGGGAACAGCGAGATACTCTATCTAGCTGTTAAGTATAGTCTTCTTAATATAAAGACCAGTGTCACAAAATACAATTCCTTTTGGGCCATCTTCTTCGGGATAATTGGTTTAAGAGTAGATCTATATTTATTTCAGCCAAGTCAAGTCAAGTTTATTAGTACAGTCAAGCGACCAGCCAATATAAAACACTTCCAAAAAAAAGATTGAGGTAAAATACACGGTGGATACATAAAATTAAATAAATATATAAAACGGCATTAAGAGCAAAAGCGGGAGCAACACAGTGTATCATAAAGGCGGAAACAGGAGCAATACTACTTTATCATTAACTTGCTGTCTGAGGTACAAGCTTCCTCTTTTTAAGTGCCAGGAAGCAAAATTTTGCCACAGCTAAAGATATCCTTTCTTTCCGATCTTCCAACAAAAAGGTTAGAATCCTTGGTTCCGCAATTTCAAATGGACATCCAAAGGTTTAATTTAGACAACAATGGGAAAATTAACAGCTGCCTCTCCATAGCGTAAAAATTACAATTTAACAGAATATGTGGGACCGACTCTATCTCGAGACCAGTACAGGGACAACATCTTTGGGAGGCAGGCCAATGCAAGAACCTTCCTTGTAATAAATTAGAGGGTAAGGCATCAAAACGAGCTCTAGAAAAAGCCCATCTATAGCCATCATATATAATGTTAGAAAGATAAGGAGCAGGTGCAAAACCTGCCCAAGATTTTAAAACTCCATATCTCGAGGGTAGAAGCGCTTCTTTATTTATTGCAACTGTCACCTATAGAGGCTTTCTGGTTCACAAGTCTTTATGTAGATCACGTAATATATGAGGTTTACTATTTGTTTCAATTAATTAGGGAATTTACCACTTGAAAATTCATTTGATGTCCGCTCTGCATTCTTCTCATGAAGATACTTTTTTGAAACAGGACAATGCACCGGATGCCTGTGTTGCCTGTCCTTTTGATGGACTCAGGGTGCACTTTACAACTGAATATGCATTGAACGGCAAAGCAGTCAACTGATTTGCCACACAATCAGCTTAAGCAAGAATAGATCGAGGGCGAAACTATATTGTGCTAGTGGTAGACACGAGTTGTGTTTACAATTTTGGTTTTATGTTTCTGCTCAGTTGCATAAACTGAGAAATGAGATAGTAATGACAGGGCACAAGATAGCAAAGTGATAGTAGCAGTAAAGACAGGGCACAAAAGAAGAATGCCAAAGAGCCAGCGGGTTGTAGAAAGACCCAAGTCTGAACCCTCACTTTGCCACAGAAGTCTGCTCGATGACACCTGAAGGTCCGCTCTTTCTACTCAGACTGGCAGCGGCTCTCTGGGGGTCACAGGATGAGACATTTCACATCACTCGCTACCTGATTGTTTTATCTAGAGATTATCAGGGCTTGAACCTGGGACCTTCTGCATGCCAAGCAGATGCTCTAGCACGGAGTCACACCCTCACCTTTCTAAAATGAATGAAACAGTGCTTTACGTAGGAACACACAAGCTCCGTGGCATCTCCAGTTAAAAGGATGTTGTAATAGGTGATGTAACAGACATCTGACTGAAAACATGGAGAGCCGCTGCCAGTCTGAGCAAACAGGACTGACCTTGATGATCAGTGGTCTGATTCAGGATAAGGCAGCTTCGTGCACGATCATGAGTATGTGGTCCTGTCACCTGTTGAGTTATTGTATGGTAGGACCATCTACCAAACCAAATACAATTCTAGCCAGAGGTTTGAAGAGAGAAAAAGTTCCTCATGACGATCTTCTTCAAATCCCTTCTTTATTGATATTAAAGTAAGAAAAAGGAACCACAGGACTTTTCAGCAGTGATGCCCACAATATGGAGGTCTTTCTCCACCTAAGCCCTCACAAGGCAGCTGTCTTGTTGTTTTTAGGAAACTATTAAAAACCTTTCTATTCCATTGTGGTGGGGGGAGGCTGAATTTTAATTTGAGACTGCTTTATTTCCTAGTTTGCTGATTTGCAGTGCAATCCTCAGCAGAGCTGCACCCACAGAGTTCAAGCCATTTAGGAGGGTGTAATCCTACTTCAGAATGCGCTTTTATAAAGTTTTTAAACTTGCCTTTTGATAACATTTTAATGTCATATTGTGCATACAGTTGTGAACTCCAGAAAACCTGAAAAGAGGGGGAGTTGTTCCCCTCCCAGGACTTTTTCCTCAGTGTTTCCAGTGGACAAATGGGAAAGTCTGAAGAGCTCTTAAAAAAACGAACCATGAAATATTGCCTCTGTTGAAATGCATGCAGTCTTTTTAAAGACAAGAGGTTATTTGCTTAAAACATGTAGTATGAAGTTTTTTAAAAACATATAAGACAATTTATAACATTATATAATTAGATAATGACAATGACTATAGTCCTATACAACACATTTGCAATTAATATGCCATAACATGTAACACACTATTGATGGGGTTGCCACCCTCCAGGTGGTGACTGGAGATCTCCTGCTTTTACAACTGATCTCCAAGTGACAGAGATCAGTTCAGCTGGAGAAAATGGCCACTTTGGGCGATGGACTCTATGGCAATAAAATCCTTCCCCTCCCCAAACCCCCTCCTCCTCAGGCTCCACCTACCCAGATTTCCAGGTATTCCCCCTCCCAGAGCTGGCAACCCTAACTATTGAAGAGTGCAGCTTTTTCAGTGTTAGAATCTAACTTGACATCAAAATATGCTGCTAGTCTTGTTGTGAAAGTATGAGGCAGTTTCTGTTGGCCGGTCTGGAGAGGCAGCATACGAATTGTTCAAATACATAAATATACTACACTTCCTTTTGTTTACTACAAAATGTGTTTTCTAGTTTCAACTGGTTTTTTCACCCTCTTGGATGGCAAACACTAAGGTGCCCGTGCTAAGGTAGCATAGAACACACCAGTTGGTAGTGCCCCCTTTCTCTGAAGTATAGCCACAATTTTGCTTCGAGAAATCTGAGCAAAATCCTAAGCTTTAGAAGGGCATACATCTGCTTAGGACTGCAATGTCATTCATGTATACTACTATGCCAAATGGTATATTTTTATACGGTTAGCTAAATTGTGCAATTTATATTGTGCAATTTATATTATTAAAGCAACCAAATAAGTTTAGGTTTGAAACAAGTGTTGAATAATTTCAATCCCTCTCCCAAACCCCACACTTTTGAATCAAACCATGGCTTCAAAATTTCTGAAAATTTTTGCTCTCTGTGAGCCCTCACGAGCAGAACCATCCTATGAGATATTTACCATTTTATTTATTTAATTAACTTATACCCCATCTTTCTCCCCAATGGGGATCCACAGCTTATATCATTGTCTTACATCATTCTCCCTCCCTCCTTTTTATCTTCACAACAACCCCATGAGGTAGGCTAGACTGTGACTGGCCCAAGGTCACCCAGCGAGTTTTCATGGCATGAGTGGGGATTCAAGCCTGGGTCTTCCAGATACCAATCTGACATTCTTAACCAGTATACCATGCTAGTATAGTTCACCACTTTAAATCAAAGGCTCCTTTCACTATAGTCTGCCAAGAAATTAAGAAAAAATCACAGGCAAAGGTGCCTTAATCTGCTCCAGCTACTTTTACCCTGCTAGAATTCAGCCTTTATGTTGTTCAAAGGAGCATGATCAGCTCATCAGCTTCCTTTTGTTGCAGCAGTTCATCATAAGCACAAGATTCAAGAAATTGGGACTTCTCTGCAGGAACTGGAATATACAAGCTGAACACTTTCTAGGCTACATATAATTTAAAGGAGGGGGGAGGAATGCCTATTCAGAGGACGGGGCAATTAAGGGGAGACTGCTCAGCAAGGCTGCCGCTGAGATTGGATCCTCCGAACAAAACACTTTGGGACCAGGAACAATGGCGCACACAAGGATGCTGAGTACACAGAGTTCCTTGGAACTCAGCACCTCGTCAGTGAAACTTTGGCCTTGCTCATGTAACAAGTGGCCAGAACGGTATTCTCTAGCACAAGTCACACTTTATGGACCTGTAAGGTTAGGGTTAGGGTCTCTGTCCTTCCATTTCCCCTTTGGAGAGGCTGCCTGACAACTAGCCTTGTCTGGAAAGCATGCATCTTTCAAAACACCAGAGCGAAGGGTGTAATCAGCTTTTACAATTCAGCTGGAACAACACAAGGAAGCCCCCTTCCCCAGACCCCAGGACACCTTAACCCTTGAGAAGCTTAACAAAGCAAAGCACTTTTTTGCAGTGTTTATTGATGATTCACTGCAACGTGAAACAGCTTTGAGGAAACAACGGGGACTTCGCTTTTAGCTTCTCTTTGTGTTCAAAAACAATATAAAAAGGGCACCCGCAGTGTTACCAGGGTGTGTAAAGCTACCCAGTTTCACCAAAAGAATGTGAGAGCTCTGTATTTATCCATCCGGTCTCTTCTTAAGGATTGGGATGGATAAGAATGTTCATATGCTATTAAAAGAGTCTTACAGAGGAATCCCAGGCAGGGTTACACCCTTCTAAGCCCAGTGATTCCAAACTGGTGAATCACTCGCCTTTTCAAATATGTGGTAAACATTTCAGAAGCGGGGATGTTAGCATCACATACCACAGAACTCAGAGTAGGGACTCTGTCAACAGCGCCCTTGAACTCCCACAGCAGCTTGCGAGCCGAGGGAACTGCTAACCTGAACTTGGTTGCGCTAGCACTGCACATAGCTGGGAGGTGCACTGCTGCTTTCAGCCCAGTGGGGAACAGATGATGTGAGAAACTAGTAAGATCTTGGCTGGCCTTATAAGGCTGGTGTTGTTTCTCTCTCCCCGCCCCCAACTTGGAGATCTGGGGGTGGAACAGGCCCATGGCTACAGTAGGGCATCTTGGGGATAGGCCCCCCGACTTACTGGTAAGGCCCCACAACTTCCCATCCAACCCAGGGTCCCCAAGCGGTGGCTGGTGTGGGGAAGGAGCCAGGTATTCCTTTAATTCAATTAGCCAGTGCCCCCTAAGAAATTTAAATGCCCCCCGACTTAAAAAATCCTGGCTACAGACCTGGGGTGGAGCCTAGGGATGGCGGAGCTCCGGGAGGGGAGGGATCGCATTAGGGTATAATGCCACAGTGTTCGCTCTCCAAGGTAGCCATGTTCACCAGGGCAACAGGTCTCTAGTCCGGAGACCAGCTGTAACCTCAGGAGATCCCCAGGTCCCATGTGGAGGTTGGCAGCCCTACTTGAACAGCTTATTACTGAAATACAGACTGAGGAGCTCTGATTCTCTGTTTTATTTCCCACCAAACTACTCTGCTTGATTCGCCATGAAGTGCTTTGCCTGCTTCTTCATTGAACAACACGCCTGCCTCCAGGTCACCAGAACAGAAAGTGAGTCGCAACACAGCCTGCTTGACCAAACTCACTCTTTACAAGATCTATTAATCCGCTATGCTTGAATTGTGGGGAAATGGCAGCATTTTTTAAAACCAAGGAGTGTGGGCTGGAGTGGCCAGGAGTGGTAAACCTTCCCTCTGACGTGAGTTTTTTCCGAGAGGAAAAGGAATTCAAACCCATGCTCAGCCATGATGCAAAATGAGGTGCCTTGCCAAAAGTCTTTCTCTTTCAGCCTCATCCTTTGCATGGGATTATTAATGAAAATAAAACTGGGCACTCCTGCGTTCCTTGAAGAAGGAGTGCAATAGAAACGTGGTCTCTGTCCATCTCCTTCCTGCATCAGACGCAATGAACACAGCATTTCCAGACTCAGAATCCCAAGAGGCAGTAGCCCATACCAGTTCTAGCGATATGATGGGACTCACACCTAGCCTTTCTACATCAGTTCCCCCCATTCCCCCACACACTGAAATGTAAACTTGAAAGGCTCACAGGGTAATTCATACCAAGCCTTGACTCCTTGCCCCACAACCTTCCCCATAAGATTTCCCAATATGATTTTCCTTTACATAGCTATCTGACTAAGTGGGCTGTAACTCACAAAAGCTCATCTTGATCTAAACGTCTGTTTTCAAGGTGCCACTGTATTTCCGTTTTATCTAGTTATGTGCAAACAGCCTTTGTGCAAGAGCAAGAGGCTCTAGCTGAGGCTGTGCTCTCCGTCTACCTCCCAAGGTCTAACAGGGCCCAGAAGAACAACCTTGAAGAAGAAGCAGATGTCCAGCCAGCTGCCCATCTAAATCACCAGCATATGCAAGAACCTGCTTTTGCACGTGGACCTCCCTTGCTGGAGCAGAAGAAAACATGTTCATTGGCATAACTGTATTTAAAACTCAGAGATAACATCCAGTTACTTTTCATCGGAATTAAAATGTGGCATGGAAAAGGCCCCATTTAACAGAGAGAAGTGCAGCATAACATGGGTCCAGATTCTCACAGATAAAGGTTGCCAGCTCTATAGACATCTTGACTTTTTCTTTCAGCAGGAAACTTCCAGGAACCACCCACCCTCCTAGCCTCATTCTTAGATCTGAAAAGTCCATCGGATACAAATTACAAAGGAAATATCAGGACACTGCTACAATTTTTAGCATCTGGATGTGGACCTGAGGTTTAATTCTCAATTAGATTGCAGAAAATTCTGTGTATTTTTTCTTAGCAGGTCAGGATCTATTATCATAAGCAGAAACAATTTCACAAGCAAATGAAATTAAGTATGTGTTTGACGAGTGTTTTCCTCACACTGGAATAATTTTCCTTTGGCATCCATACATTTTATTTGGCAGAAAATATCTGCTGTTTTATCCTTCGCGTGCAAGGTCAGGAAGAGGGATAAAAGACCAGGGGGAATACAGAGAGGCAGTTGAGTTTAGTCTTATGCAATGTGGCGTATGTTACAAAAGCACACAGCGCATTTCAAAATCCACCAGGGTAAGGCAACCTACCTTTACTCTAGTTTAAATAAAGGCCTGACAAAGTAATACATGAGTACAGATGCTGCATCATAAGGCAGTGTTCCAGACTAGAAACTTTAGCTGCTTCATGCTGTTTAGGGCTATCATACACATTATTCTCAATAAAAACTTGCAGCCAGTCACGGCTATCTAAATGGTTTTTCTATTGTACTGTATGCATCTGAGGTGCATGTTTGAAAATATAATGTGCAATACCTAGACTTCATCATGGCGCAGGAGGCGACGGCGCAGCTCACCACCCTCCACCCTTGGGTGGAGGAGGAGATGGTGGCTAACCGGGGCACAGGAGGCCACCACCGCCTGAGAACACCCAGCTGGCTGGGGCGCAGGAGGTAGTGGCGGGGGTGGCCGGGGCCTGCCGCTGGCTGGCTGGCTTGGCCCGAGCCCAGGCCTGGCCCCTGCAGTGTGTGGCGGGGAGGAGGAGGAGGTTGTTCCGGGAGCCTCCCCCCACCCCCACCCCTCGGGTGGAGGAGGAAGCGGTGGCCAGCGCAGGGACTCGCTGCCGCCGCTGGAGAATGCCCAGCTGGCTGGGGCACAGGAGGCAGCGGCAGCAGCACAGCTCGCCCGCCCTCCCCTCCCCCTCAGGAAGAGGAGGAGGCGGTGGCCAGCGCAGGGACTTACTGCCACCGCCGGAGAATGCCTGTCCAGCTGGCCAGGGCGCAGGAGGTGGTGGCAGCGGCACAGCTCGCCCGCTGTCCCCCTCCCCCCATGGGTGGAGGAGGAGGCAGCAGCCAGCGCGGGGATTCCAGGCCCCGCCGGGAGGTTGGCATCTGCGCCCGCCTAGGACACAGAAGCACCTCAAGCCGGCCCTGCCAATACCCCAAGGGGCAAGTGTTCCTGACAGTTCCATCTAATACTCCCTCTAAGCTGTGGAGTCTTGTGAACAAAAATCCTACTTTGTGAGCTACTAAAGTTGTGAGTGAGCGATTTGGCTACTGCATAAATTAGTGTGCTCTGGAGCCATCCTTCCTGAGCTGAGACAAAAATGGGTGAACCGGAGGTAAAAAACTGTGGGCTGGCTCACATTAACTCAGCTTGAAGGGAACACTGGTGCCATCTCTGTACCAGTGGAAATGCCAGGCTGAGCCCCGGATGGAGCAGAGAAAAGGGCAGGGCATATACAAAAAGAGACTGACTGTCAAGAATAAAAACTTAAGGTCACACGAACCAAGATTAATTCACATGGGGAGCACTGAAAATGCGTCCACAAAGAGGAAGAGGAAGAAATAGTTTTAAAATCACATTCTCTGGCTGCTCCTAGGGTCAGCAGTGGGAAATAAGTGCCAGGGCAGAGGATTCCCTGCCCCCAATGGGGGCTAGCAAGCCTGCTTCTAACATAAACTTCAGTGGACTTGAAGGGAAGCAGCTTTTCTTTTTATTTTATTTTCTTTTCTTTTCTGGGGGGGGGGTGGGTTATAATCTGCATTCTTAAGAAATGCTGATTTATGTGCCTGCTGCACTGAGAGGAAACACAGCAAGTCAGGGGCAGCTGAAGCCCTCCAAAGGGAAACAATTTTTCCCCTTAATGGGCTTTTGGATTCTTTCCTAGCATGCTGTTTCAGTCACTGCTGACCTGAGCACTCTCCCTGCTCTTACATTCAGCCACTGATGAGAGTGGTACAAACTTTGGCTCGTAGTCAGGAAACACCGTTCTAAAGACAGACAGCAGTAAAGACTCCACTCAAAAATTTGGAAAAAAGGAGTAATACTTTACAGAGTGAAAACCATAGTACATAAGTCACCAGACTAGGCTGTAGGAATTAGATCTGAAAGTGATTTTTGGAATCTCCTTATATATAATTGTCACTTGGGGTGGCAAGATTCCATGAGTGGCATAATCAGTTGGCTCCCTGCTGTGTCACTCACCCGACTCCGTATCCATTGGCTGCCTGCTTCCTTCAGTCCTGCCCACAGCCTCCGGCCACACTCTTGCCCTCACACTCCAGGGAGCCATCCAACGGCATGGATGCTCCAGTGGCTGCTCCTGCAGGGAGGCAGGACGATAGCCCCACCTGGCCTCGCCATGACCTGCTTGCTCCCTCTGGCCCCGAGCTGGCCTGGCCGCTGCCACCAACGTCGCCTTTTCCCTTGCCAGCCTCCGTGAGCCATCTGCTCGCCCCTCTCTCCGCCATGCTTGCTGCCTCCACTCACCCTCACCATGACGGCGGCACTGGGGGGGAGTCTGAGGTGAAGGAGAGTTCTGTTCTGTGCTCATCGACTTTAATACTATGAATGCCCTAATCTTATGGTGCTCTGATATTAATACAGTACCAAATGGAAATATGTATAAGAGTTTGGCTTTGTCTTTCTAATTCACAAAATATTAAAGCTAGCTTTCAACCACATAACTCCTATGCAGAGTTAATCGAGTCTGTGCCACTGAAATCAATCAACTTAGACTGGACTCCGGGTTTTTTTCCAAATGCAGTGACCCTTCATTATTTGTTTCTTCTTCCTTGAATGTAATTGTTGTAATCTAACACCTAGAGTAATCAAATCATGAGTCTGCCAGCATCCAGCATCAAAGGCTGGCATGAGAAGGTCTTAAAAGCTGGACCTGGAAAATTTGCCCCATCCCTCCTTAATTCTTGTAACATGATAGAACTTGGATGGTTGCACATTTGGGTTGGCCTCAGCAAAAGGTATTTCATGATTTCGTTTCTTTTTCCAGATTTTTGCATGGGCTAACATAGCTGTTTGCAATTTCTTAGACTTGAGTACTTACTCTGCAGAAAATTGCATGGAACATTATGTCACATTCTAGAATGACTAAGAAACCCAAACTAGGATACAACAATACAGACTAAAAGCAGGCATGCCAGTCACATGACTACGGAGTAGTCTTTGGACAGCGCTGGCTCTTTGGCTTGGAAATGATGAGCACCGCCCCCTAGAGTTGGATTTGAGTAGCTTTCGAGCAAGGGAAACCTTTACCTTTACTTTAGATTCTCAGGCTGGAGTCAAAAAGGGGCAGGGAACTGGTTGGGCCTCCCCCTTAATAAACCTCTCTAAATTTCATTTAATAGATTTATTTAGAAATATTTTATGCCATCCCTTCAGAGGAATGCTCATGGCGGCTTGCAGCTAATAAAATAAAGCTATTACAATGCAAGCATTAAAGACAAAGTCATTAAAATGCAAGCATTATTAAAAAACAAAACAAAAACAGACCAAGGCCATTCAAGAACAATCAATTAAAAACAGGACAATGCCATTAAAACAAGCCTGAACGTAACAGCAACATAAAATGCACCAGGGATCCTCAACCTTTCTGAGGCTGACGGCACCTCTGGAATCGTGACACGGGGTGGTGGGCACCAGTGTTCCCTCTAAGCTGAGATAGTGTGAGCTAGTTCACACTTTTTAGCCTCCAGCTCACACATTTTTGTCTTATCTCAGGAAGGATGGCTCCAGAGCAAACTAATTTCTGCAGCAGCCAAGTCGTTCACTCACAACTTTAATGCCAGTAGCTCACAAAGTAGAATTTTTGCTCACAAGACTCCACAGCTTAGAGGGAGCATTGGTGTGCACAACTACAAAATAGCTGCCACAGGAGGCAGAGCCAGCCATAAAAGGTCAAGGATATGCATAACTCTTCAATATTCCAGGCAGAAGCTCTGTCTAACAGGATGCCTTTCAAAACCAACCTATTGTTTGAAAACACTATCGTTCATAGAAACAGCTTATCTTCAGTCATACAGTGAAGGTCTTTGTGCTGTGGGGGCAGCTGCTGGTGAAGCGACACTTTTAAAAATCTGCACAGCCTAGTCAGATCTCCAGTGGTTGATCAGAAGCTCTCCTGAGCGAAAGCTCCACATGGCCCAATCCACTTTCTAAAAATGGTCAGTGAGCATCAGGAAAGGTGTTGGTGGGAGCAGTATCATCCGTAAGTGCCGTACTGAGGATTCCTGAAATACACACTGAGCAGCCTAAAATGTTTTTATGGGTGGTTGTAGTGGGATAGTTTCTCCCATGTAAGTGCACAGTTGCCATTCAAAAGTCAAAGCACTACACCCAATGGCATGTCTGCAGTCAGCGGGAAGCGGCTGTCCCTACATAACACTGGGTGGCTTGGCCTTCACTGGCACCGCAAGGTGGGGTAAAGCATGCCTCAGAGCACTGGAGACACCCACTTCTTCCCTCAGGAGTCCTTGTTTCTCCTCCGCGCTTGCATAACGATGAGCATTTGGGGCCATGAAACCAGAGTATCAGCGTGCCATTCACTCACCAGCAAGCTCTTGGCCAAGATGTTTTCAATCAGCTTGAAGTCATTTCGTAACGGCTTGCTCTTGGAACTCGTACCTTCCATCTCCTCATCAGCATGAAAACGGAAATACTGAGACTCGTCTTTGAACTCGCTCTTCTCAAGCACTGGAAGCCAATAAGCAGAAGACAGCTGAACGTGCCACAGACATGGAAAAGCATAACAGGACTATTGAAAAAAAAACAACTGCCATAATTTATAAAATGACAAACTATGGACAAATCAACAATAATAATCCCAGACCACTACATATTCTTTTGTTTTTTAAAGCTGCAACACCTGCTGGCCGTATCCTTCCTGGACGCAGAGAGACATGGTGGGACTCTTGGTGCATTCATTCCCACTCGTGACGCAAAGGGGATCGTTTTTGGTTGAAGGGGGCTGTCCAGGGTCTGAGTATGAAGTACTGTACAATTGTTCTGTCCCATCAATGGAAAACCCCTGCTTCAGTAATGAAAAATTAAAAATAAAATTCTTCTGAGTGTAATCCATTATTAGTATTGTGCCTACCAGGGGGAAAAAAACCTAGTCATGAAATGAGTGAGGTTTTCTAATTAGCAATACTATCCACCACCATTTTGTTCCCAACCTTGAACTTCCTAGTTTCCAGTTATAACCCTACATACATTTGCTTGGAAGTAAGCCCCATTCATCTTAGTGACATTTACTTCCAAGTAAACAAGAATAAGTGCTATCCTAAGTACAGTTACATCCCCCCAAAACATACTGACTTCAACAGCATTAGAAGGGTGCAACTCTGTTGAGGATGCCACTGTTCATTTCTTGTTCCTAGATAAGTCTGCTGGCTAAGTGTGCTATGAGACCATGTGACCTGATAACAACCAATCACATTTTGTCACTGGATCCATTTCATTAGGCTGTTGGACTGCTTCTCTGCGCAGATTCTGAGCTTTTAATTTTTTTTTTACATTCTATATGTTGTCAAAGGCTTTTTTACATTCTCCTTGGAACAAAACCTACCAGATGAAGGAATGATTGTTTCTATGTTCCAGTTCTTCTCTAATTTATTTTTGAGCTTGCACCCTTTCTTTCATCCCATGGAAGTCTGACACTACTACTCAGGAATTAATAAAGGGGATGATATTGCCAACATAACCCATTGCTTATAGTATTTTGGTGACCAGTCGTGGAATAGAAAACGTTGAGCTAGATAGTCCATCATGACAAAACGTATGGGCTTTTTAAACTATTGATGAACTGTTTACTAATGAGTTTGGGTGTGAAATGAAAGCATAAAGGACGTACCAATGGATACTAGAGTGACGATCCCTGAGACCTCTGTGTGTAGGCTCTCACAGATGGCTACTCTGGATCCCACCTACCCACCATTCCACCTCTAGAGACGTTTTATCTTAGCAATCCTTACATCTTACAATGGAATAAGTTTGCTCTCTTTGCAGCAGGCCTGACATTCTGTCCCAGCAGACAATTATGGGCCTACATTTTGTGCTGCTGACACAGAATCCGAAACAACACAGGGAGGACACAAACAACGGCTGCTTTTCATCCACATCTTGGGAAAATTCCAGTGAGTAAACATAGGACCATTGTGAGGCTTCCAAAGGCCAGCCAACTCCACAGAAAGACAGAGAATGACCATAGCACTGAATTAACTTCTCAGCTGCATCTCTTCTCCTTCGGCAGTTTTAAAATCATTTACTTGGCTGGAACTGATTGAACTAGTCTGAATACAGAGGTCACGTCCTAATATCCATCCTCTTTTTCTAAGGGACATATCTCGGATTGCTACTATTACAGCTGACCATGAAAGATTTACAGCAATCTTACAGAAGGCTCTGCATACAACTCAGCTGTGTCCGAGTTCCTCTCTGCCTTCTTCCATTTCACCCCTTCATCCCCTGACCAATATTCCTTCCTGTAATCTCTGTCTGCAGCCATTTTATTTGCCATTGTTCATATTTATACATCAGAGTCCATACTGAGTGGCCTTCAAAAACTATGAATGATTGAAGAACTGCACAAAACGTGTCCTGAAGTTGGAGGAATTGTGTCTTTGTAGCCATTGGTTCCAGGTTCTATATCTCAATAAGGATATTGCAAAGGTGGAAGAAAAAGGGAGAAGAGCTGATTAAGAAGTTGGAGCATCTTTCTACAAGGAATGCTAAAGCGTCTAGAACTTTTCATCTTAAGAAAATAGATGACTAAGGGATAACTTGACAGAGATTTATAAAATTATGCATGGAGCAGAGAAAACAGAGAGAGAGAATACAGAGAGAGAAAAAACAGAGAGAGAGAACTTTTCCCTCTCTCTCCCATAATACTAGAACTTGACAGATAATAGAGTAAAGGAAAAACTTCCATACTCAGTGAAGATATATCAAGATGGGTAACCATGTGAGTCTGTCTGTGCCAGTAGAAAAGAGTGTGAAACAGGATGCTGGACAAGATGGACCACTGCCCTGGCCTACTGGGCTTTTCTTACATTCTTAAATTGTATGTCATCCTAAGCATTGCCAGCCAAATGATTTGTAGGTAGCAGGAGACCACTGAAAAGCTGCTGCAGCCACAGGAGACAATACTGGGCTAGTTACTGCTGAGTCGGTGGTCTATTTAGGGAGTTTCATCCATACATATGGGATTATCTCACTAAAGTGGGGAATGCTAATCCAGGGTTTGAACCTCTGATTCCCTGCGGTTTTCTCCCTCTTATTAAAACACCTGCATTATAACACAGATTCCTCTAGCATTATTGGGGCCACATACAACCTTGGCCCCTTAAATAGTCTCTGCTGATTTAGGAAAAAGACACTTTAATACTGTTAAGTATTTGTATACAGAAATTTAGGTTTAGCTCTCAAATTCAGACATGGGACGACGTCATACGTCTGCCCTTCAAGTATCCAGAAATGCAAAAACAATATCTTTGCAGGGGAAGAGAGAGAGGGGAGGGGGAGGAAAACATAGTGCATTAATTAATCAAAGCCTTCTGGCAAACTGTCAGAGAAATCGCTGGGTCTCATTATGGCTTAGGTTTGCTGCACCATGAACAAAGAAAAGGGGCGGAGGAAAGGCTGATGTGGCGAGAGCGGTCTTCATTTAGAAGACAGATCTTCACTGCCAGCTGGGGAGCGATCAGGATACAGGACAGAGTTTATCGCTCAGGCTTGGAAGATGTGAGCATACTTCTAAGAACTAATTATCCCAGAGCCTAGCCTTTTCCTTAATATGCTAGATTTTTATCTGGGGGTACCTTTTGTACAGCGAAAACATTCGGTGCCATGAACCCCTACCTGTGGAGCAGCACATTTTCAGACATCGGTTTAAAACCCACTAGAACTAGACCCAAGTTGTGACCAGATGTGGTAAATGAACCGTGAAATGGAAACCAAACAGCAGACAACCCATTTTCTTAATTTCCCATGCCACGAGAGGGGTGTGCCCTAATGATACGAGAGCTCCCATGATATAAGAGTCCCATTGAAGTATGTCCTAAATTAACCACATGATTGGGCACAACACCCCCAAATGGCAAAGGAAGTGGACTGGATGCTCACTAATTGATACCATTTCTGCTGGTGTGACAGAGAATTAGGGATCCTGAGCCCACCATCGAGGGTTCAGCCTGGCACCGAACTGCAGACAAAAGCTTTGTATTTTATTTAAGTGTACCTCACTTATCTCCCCAACCGGGACTCAACACAGCTTAGTACATCATTCAACCGGTCTCTGTTTTATCCTCACAACAACCCTGTGAGGTCAGTTAGGCTGAAAGAGAGTGACTGGTCCAAGTTCACCTCCACAGCAGAGTGGGAATTCAAAGCTGGGTGTCCCAGATCCTAGCTGGACACTCACTGCAGTGCACTGGCCCACACTGTTCTGAATGGAAGGTTAAGGCGAGACTCTAGAAGGCAGTTCACATGAGCAGTGAAAAATGAGGAGCAGGAAACAGTGTTGGTTGGGTCAGGGAAGCAGTTTGTGACAGGGACCACACAGCAGGGGCCGGGCCCGTAACCAGGATTTTGTGGCTTGTGGGGCAAATTTTTTTCTGGTGGGGCTGCCATTATTTGTCATAATGAAAGATGGGGTGGCATGCACCCCTCTCCCTCCCCTCCTGCAAGATTTAAAGGGCTCTTCAGCTGATCAGCAGGGAACATGTGGCCCGGCAATCAGCTGGAGGGCCCTTTAAATCTTTCAGGAGGGAGAGGGGTGCATGCCACCCCCTGCTTCTTCTCAAAAGCATTGAAAGGATCCATTTAAATGCTTTTGGAAAGAAGCAGGAGGGCTTTAAGGAAGGGGGCAGGGCCCCCAATAGCCCTACTGTAGCTATGGGCCAGGCAGGGACAAACAGGGGAATGGAGTCTACAAGAGGAAGAGGTTATCTAGGCATAGAAAGAGACCAGTCACAATGGGGAGAGGCAGCCTATAAAGTTATGTAGGCCCAAGAAGGCTTATGGTTTTAGAAGCAAGACTTCTGGAAGGTCTGTAGCAGACGTCCGTGTGTATGCCTGTGTTACCTTATTTACCATACCTTTCTGTTGTTCCTCTGCCCTCTGCTCATGGCCCAGATGCTGCAGACTGATTTGTGAGGTTTTGGTAAGAAGAGGTTCTCTTTTTGGCCCTCTCCAAATTCTGTATTTCTAACTCTCTTTGCAACTGCCTTATCAAGCAGTGATCCCCAACGTGGTGCCCACTGGAACCATGGTGACCCCCCCTAACACCTTTCCTGGTGCCCACCAAGTGTTTTTTAGAAAATGGGAGGGGCCAAGTGGAGCCTTCACCTGCCAGGGTTTCTGATTGGCTAAGCAGCTTCAAAAAATATATTGTTTTGGGCAGCAGCCATCACCGCAGCATGAGGGTCTTCAGTGCATGACTGAAGGTAAGCTGTGTGTGACCAAGAACATATTTTTAAGCAATTAATCCATTTTAAAGGACATCTTTTTAAGCAGAACTTGTGCTTGAAATGTTGAAGCAATGACTATGAGTCTGACATGTTGTGGTCGGCTCTGTCTCCCGCAGCAGCCATTTTGTGGTTGTGGCAACCCCCCTGTGTCAGAATTCTGAAGGTGCCCATAGGCTCAAAAAGGCTGTGGACCCCTGCTACGGAGCAATTGCACCTATTACACTTTTCATGCATATGGCAACATAGTCATATTGAGGCTTTTGGCTCTCCCTGCATCTCACAGTCCCCTCTGGGCCGTCAATGCTTTTGGATTAGAGGCCTTTGCCACATTTACTGGCTGATAAGACAATGTAAGGTCCCTGTTAATTGGCCAGGATAAGGAGATATAAATGAATTACCATGGTGCATGAAGCCATTGTTGCAGAATCCAACACCCAGTGCGACAGCTTCCTCCCTCGTTTGACAGTCTCCCTGGCAACAAGAGAGGACAAATGTTACACCTCAGACCACTTCCTAATTCAAACAACTTCCCCCTGGCCTGTGACCCAGTCTCCGCTCCCAAATTAGAAAGGCGCTCTCTGCAAAGAAACAATAGTGAGCAATTAAAACAGGACTCCTCTTGCCTAACTCCCATTCATTCCTATATACAGCACTGGTTCCCTCTCACAGGAATTGGAAGGACAAAAGCCAGGGCTCCGGAAAACAGCTGTTTTAATAGTGCAGACACAGCACGTTACATCAATGCAGAGACCTTCTTAAACTGGCAATTGTGATAGTTTGAATTCTCTGTCCATTGGCTACAGACAATAAAACTCATCCTTAGAGTGGGAGGCAGCCAAACCCATTCAGGGGCTGACGGGGTGAACACAGTTTATTCGGGCTTAGCAAAGTTCAGATCAGATACTATTCCAATATTGCTCGGAGTTTGCTTTTTTGCCCTCAGAAAATGAGGACTGGCTGGGAAAAAAGGAAACATAACCCTCAATCACATTAGTATGCACTTCCAAAAATATAGTTTTGGTATGGAAGCCATGTTGGTCTGCACCTAAAGAGCTTCATTTGAGTCTAGGAGCACCTTAGAGACCAGCAAGATTTTTGGGGTATGAGCTTTCGACAAAACTCCCTTCATCAGACAGTACGGAATCCGAGGAAGAGAACTTGTGGACCTTTAAGGTGTTTTGAACAACCAGCAAAAATGGGCAATATGTTTTGTTTCAGTGCCTGAGGCTCAAGGTAGCTAGCTACATCACAGCCCATCTAAGCAGCCACTTGGAAATGAACAACATGGACACATCTCCATGGATAAAGAAGAAGGAAAGAGAAGAGAAGAGATTGGATTTATAACCCACCCTTCACTTGGAGTCTCAAGAGCGGCTTACAAACTCCTTTCCCTTCCCCTCCCCACAACAGACACCCTATGAGGTAGGTGGGGCTGAGAGAGCTCCTTCAAGAACTGCTCTTGACAGAACAGCTCTGAAAGAACTATGGCTTGCCTAAGGTCATCCAGCAACTGTAAGTGGAGGAGTAGGGAATCAAACCCGGTTCTCCCAGATTAGTGTCCACACACTTAACCAAACTAGCTTAACAACTACAGCAAACTGAGAGAGGCTCCCCGTGTGCTCATAGTAGTTTTATAATAACACCAATGCAACTCTCTCCTTCCCTTCTGCTCTGAAAAAAGAGAGGTCCCACATTGTTCAGGAAGGCTTTCATTCTGTATATGAACTTGGAGATGCTTTCTGCTTCTTCAGAGGTGTCACAGGTTGCACCCCAACTAAGGAAACAACACTGGGTGGTGTGGAGTTGTATTACTCCTACAACAGATGCATATTTTCTACTTAAGGATCAGCAGCACAGATGTTATTAATATATTATACACTGCCTTCAGCAGGTGACCTTTTTCTAATGTTTAAAGGCCTGACTGATATCCTCAAGAATGGAATCTTTCCCCTGTCAAATTGCACAGAGGATCTTAAAGAGAGGGAAGGGACTTGGAAACATTGTTGAGTCCATCTCCTTTCTTACTTGCCCAGGGAAATGCTGATCACCACTCTGGAGTCAGGACGCAATTTTTCTCCAGGCCAGTTTAGCCGGGGATCTTGGAGGGGTTTTTTTGCCATCCTCTGGGCATGGAACTCGTGGACACTCAATGAAATTGCTGAGCAGTCGGGTTAGAACAGATAAAAGGAAGTACTTCTTCACCCAAAGAGTGATTAACACGTGGAATTCACTGCCACAGGAGGTGGTGGCAGCTACAAGCATGGACAGTTTCCAGAGGGAATTAGATAAACATATGGAGTAGAAGTCCATCAGTGGCTATTAGCCACAAGGTATAGATAGGAACTCTCAGTCTGGGGCAGGTGATGCACTCTATTCTTGGTGCTGGGGGGGGGCAGCAGTGGGAGGGCTTCTAGTGTCCTGGCCCCACTGCTGGACCTCCTAATGGCACCTGGTATTTTTGGCCACTGTGTGACAGAGTGTCGGACTAGATGGGCCATTGGCCTGATTCAACACTGGCTTCTCTTATGTTCTTATGAACAGGGATATGGTGGGGAGGTATTTGAGAATTTCCTGCATTGTGCAATTAGTTGGACTAGATGACCCTGGTGGTCCCTTCCAACTCTATGATTCTATCCCTCCCAGCAGAAAACCTACTGTGTTCTCTCTTTGGTTTGGACAGATGAAATTAACTGAAGGATGGGAGAATGATGAAAGGATGGCCCTACCAGTTAAACAAGGGATTGGACTAGACAGAATTTGGCTTTCCTCTTAAATTATGTCACAGTCCTCCAGAGATTCTTAATTACAAGAAGTCTGGTATCCTTCTGGTCAGGAACATCTTGCAGGAAACCCAGCTACTTAATCAAACTATTTATTTATTATGTTGTTGAAGGCTTTATATACCTCTGAGGATGCCAGTCACAGCTACTGGCGAAACATCAGGTCCTACAATGCCAAGACCACGGCCACACAGCCCGGAAAATCTACAGCAACTATTTATTTATTTATTTATTTATTTATTACTTTCAATTTATATCCCGCCTTGCCAGGCAAACTGGCTCAAGGTGGCGAACAAACAGATTAAAATACAATAAAACAATAAAACAGATTAAAATACAAAAAAACTATGTAGGCTGAGAACTTAATGTGGCAGTAACAAACATATCTAGCAAACATTCCTCTTACTGCAAGGTCAAGTATCCTGAAATGAAGCACCAACTGTAACAAAGGCTCCATGTGCCTGTTGCAGCTATTGATTCTGACAGCTGCAACAGAAACATATAGCTGGGAGAGCCTCTTTTCTGCCATTTCCATTTATTCTGGTGTCAGGACAGACAGTCTATATTTTATTTATTTACTTTATAGTCCACCTCATAAGACAAGGAAATTAAGCCATTGCACTATTTTGTTTTCTTTTTATCTTTGAAACTAATGCTTTTCCTTGCAGCTACGAACAAAGGAAAGCAGCCAGACCAGAGGGAAATAAGGAAACAAAACAGCCTGGCAATGTGAATTTCTTTTTCCTTACTGCCCGCTGAACTGAGATACCACCTGGAAATGGTTGAGCAGCAGAAGCTTTGTGCTTGTTGGAAGCACAGACCAAGGAAAGGGCTCTGCAGCAACTGATGCCTGTAGTTGCTATCAGAACCAACAACTGAAACAGTGACATAGAGGCTGTCGTTCACGAGATGCCTCATTTCAGTCTTCCCACATGCTGATACAATCAGAGAGCACTCCTAACCAGGGACTGCTCAGAAGTAGGTCCCATGCTGGTCAAGGAGGCTTATTCCTAGGAAAGCAACCTTAGGATTATAGCCTTTCTCTTATCAGTATGGGCTTGTACAATAAGAATAGTTTAATGTCACTTTTAGTTTTGACAAACTTTTGCAATAACAGAAGAAAGTGCCTTAAAAGACACACAACACAAAAGCTGCAAGTGTTGATCCAACCTATTCTGCCCCACCTAACCCCCCAGTACTGGCAAACCAGAAGGTATTGATAAATATCAAGAGAAATTTCCATGCAATAGGATTTCTAATGTACATTTCTTCCATTTCTACATCCTGTCACAGGGCTACTTTTATTCTTCAAGATGAGGCACTTTATCAGAGGAAATGGTAGTTCATAAGATATAAAGACTAGAATTCACAATCTGAATTCACTCTCAAAATGTTTGTAAATGGAAGAGGAAATGCCTTTTGACACCATTCTTGTTAGCATTTGGGAATCCAATTTGTTTATAAGCAACTAAATGTAAACATCTTAGAGGAGAGGACTTCTCTAGCAAACTTGACTACTTCCAGTATCGCAGCTTGGCCTTTGCAAAACAGCAGTTTACAGGTCAAGTGGATGACTAAAAATAGAGTATTTCAAATCCTCTTTGCATACTTCCAGATATAACATAAAGCTATTCCCAATGCAAAGAAAACAAGAATAAAGATGTTAGTGAAAGACCACTTTAAAATATTCAGATACAAGTTAGAGTAAACGTATGTACAATCTGTGTACAGTGTACGCTTGGTATTTCTTTATATGTGCATCGAGTAATTCTCATGTTACCATCAACACACATAAAGCTGAACTTGTAACCTGAAACACCTCATTTATGCATGTAGTGGTTCCCGATTTCATTTGTAAAGTGGGTATGTGTTGGCTCTTTCTTAGAAACAGATGTACATGCATGCATAGTAACATGAAAACAGGACTGATTCACAGGGGAGGAAAGGATCCTGCCTTCCCCTCTGTGCTGTTTTTTCAACTGAAATGGCACCTGGGGAGCATATGGTCAAATAACACCCCTGTGCCACTTCAGGTAGGGAAAACAGTGCAGGATGAAGGTAGGATTCCCTTCATCCCCCCACCCCACCCCAGTGGTCATGACAAGAAATGGGCCCCCCACAAACACAGTTTAAATGAGTTCCCAGCTGGAAATCACTTGCTAAAATGGTGGTGCATCCCCAGGGTGAACTCAGGGGCGCCCATCTCATCTAGATTGGCCCTAAGTCAAAACAGGGGAAGAGAACCGAATGTATTTTTTCCTTGCAATTGCATGATGCAATTTATGGCTTGGAGGCTATGAAATCCATGAAAGAGGGAGTTCACAGAGTGGACTTTCACCCCTCTTCTTGTTGCAGCCCAGGTGGGGCAAAATGGGGGTCTGCAACTAAGCACAGAAAATGGACCATAGGATCCAACATAATATTTAATGCATTTCTAAAATAAAATAAATGTTATCTTATCTAGGAACCACGGGTTGGGGTCCAGTGATCCACTCAAGCAAGGATCACAGACCTCTACCCCACCACCACCTTGCAACCATTTCCAACGCCATAAAAATTGGAGTTATGCTCATCATATGGGTTGCTCAGCTTCAATGAGGAGTAGGAAGGGGGCCAGATTTCTCCCTTTGCCATCAGCAGAGCTCAGCTAATGGAAGAGATGGGAAAGGTGATTTCACCCCCTGCCCCCTCCGCAGTGCAGCCCACCAGCCCACATGGCTATTATTCCTTGTGGGTCCCCCCCCAACCCAGTACTCAATTTTTCTGGGGTCAAAAGTGGCTGCTGGGGGGGGGGATCAAGGAAGATCATCGGCCCTATGAACCTTCTGCTGATAGATCACAAAATCCATCTCCCATTAGAATAAAACATCAACTTTCCAAGAAGCCTACAATACACAGAGGAATATCACCTAAGTGCATAGTGCATAGCAACTGTAACTGGAAATAAATTACAAATAGAGTATGTCCCAGTAATCTAGGTCTGTTTTTTATTATTCTAGTAATCAATCAAAAAGTACCATTGCTTTGCAAAGAAAGTGTTGATGTTTTGTCTTCCTTCTTTAAGACTTGCTGATTTTTTATATATTTTGCCAGAACCAAGTCATGTTCTGATGGAACTTCACTTTTTCTCCAGTTCTTACACACAGGACTGGCACATTTACCCTAAACATTTCTATTAACACATCTCTATGGGCGAGAGAGGCCCTTACAAAGCTAGTGAGATGCCATGGATTCTGATCTTGCTTTGAGACATCAGTTATTAACACTCCTGCTTGAAGCACTTTTCAGAACCAAGCTTCAGGATCACAGAGACTGTACAAGTCAGAACAGGCATGTTTTATTTTTAACAGGAGAAAAAGACATAAATTTATGAAGAACACGTGCTTTGCAGGCCTAGGACAAGTCCTAAATAGCCAAACTGAGTGATGATTACAGAAAACATCTTCAGGGGGTTACAGGATTTATTTCTAAACATCCCTCCCTATCTATTTACTTATTTAATCTCTGAGTTGGAAGAAACCACCAGGGTCAACTAGTCCAACTAGGGCTCTTTTTGTAGCAGGAACTCCTTTGCATATTAAGTGACGCACCCCTAATGTAGCCAATCCTCCAAGAGCTTACAGAGCTCTTCTTTACAGGGGCTACTGTAAGCTCTTGGAGGATTGGCTACATTAGGGGTGTGTCGCCTAATATGCAAAGGAGTTCCTGCTACAAAAAGAACCCTGTCCAACTCCCTGTCAGTGTGGGAAATACATCTGTAATATCCCCAACAAGTAGGCATCCAATAGATACTTTAAAACTTCAAATGACAAAGAATCCACTGTTTCACAAGTGAGGCTGTTTCAGTTTCAAACACACCTCTCCATCAGGAAATTCTTCCTCGAATTTAAACAAAACCTCCTTTGCTGTAGTTTGCATTTATTAGTCCAAGTCTTGTCATCCAAGACGACCAAAATCATATCCCCCCACCAACTTCAAACCACAACGTGGGGTAGATATTTGTCTTCTACCACGCTGTCCTTGAAAACTTTTACTCCAATATCCACTGGGATATTAAGGGCCACATCTTTGAAATTTCTCTCACTTCAGCAGTGCTCGCTTTCAACCAGCTGTAGATTTAGATGCTTTACCGCCTCAGCCCCAACCTCAACCATGCTATGAATCAGTTCACAGATCAGTGGTACATGAATCAGTACCAAGGACATGTGTTCCCTGATCCCCTGTACACTACAATTTCCACTCCTCCTATTTAACTCTGGAACCAGTAAACTATGACTGCAATATCTGCTGATGGAAAGAATTCCATCAGCCAAGGGCAACTTTCTCACTTCCTCAAGAAGAAGAGAAAAGAGAGAGAAGAAGAGATTGGATTTATACCCCACTACCCAGAGGAGTCTCAGAGCGGCTTACAATCTTCTTTCCCTTCTCCACAACAGACACCCTGTGAGATAGGTGAGACAGCTCTCTCAAGAACTGCCCTTGAGAGAACAGCTCTGAAAGAACTTGCAGCTGACCCAATGTCACACCAGCAGGGAAATCAAACCCTGTTCTCCCAGATAAGAAAATGTGCTCCTAACCACTATACCAAACTGGCTCTCTCAACAGAAACAGCATGAAGGGGGAATTGGAGGTCTGTCGTGGGAGGGAATTACAGGCAAAAATCTAATCCTCCCTTCCAATTTATTTATTTTTATTTATTTATTAAAACATTTATATCCCAACTTTTCTCTCCATTCAAGGAGGCTTACAATAATTGTTGAAAGCCTCCTGCCATCTCTTTGCCATCTTTTCCTCCTTTTCTTTCTCTCTTTCCCTTCTCTTCCTTCCTCTCTTTTCTTCCCTTCTTTCTCTCTTTCCCTTCTCTTCCTTCCTCTCTTTTCCTCCTTTCCTTCTCTCTCTCTTTCATTCCCTCCTTTTCCTCTTTCCCTCCTTCTTCCCTTCTCTCTTTCTTTCCCACCTTCTACTCTTCTCTTTTTTCCTCCTTTCCCTGTTTCCGTCCTTCTTCCCTTCTCTCTCTTTCTTTCCCTCCTTCTTTCCTTCATTCTTTCCTTCTCTCTACTCTCTCTCTTTCCTTTCCTCTTTCCTCCTTCTGTGGCCCAACTCTAGTGAGGCCAACTGGGGAAGGGAAGGGGAGGCTTTCGAAGGTGCCTCCCCCCCTTTTGCTTCCCCTTCTGACACCACTTCCGGTGATGTCAGGGGGCATGGCATATGCTAATAGCCTAGTAGTTCATTAGCATACCATATGCTAATGAACTCCTGCAGCTCTTTTTCTACAAAAAGACCCCTGTATAAGCTTATACCTGGAAATAAACTCTGTTGCCACTAGACTCAAACTTTGTTCTTTTGCTTCAGACCAACATGGCTACCTGAATCTATCTTCATGGAAGGAAACAGTCTTTCAAATATGTGGGTCCCAGGTTGTGAAGGGCTTTAAAGGTCATAACCAATGGAGGGTGAATGCACACCAGAATTTGCTCTGACCCAATGTAATACTCAACTATGATTTGCAGCAAAGCAGGAAGGGAACAGAGAACACAAGGACAGGAGGGAATGCATAAGTCTGAAGCTCACTCAAGTAGCACTGACCTGTGTTTTGGTGTTTCAAGTGAACAGCACTGATAAAGTTATTGCTGTCTTAGAGAACGGGATATGTTAAGTGTCTAGATGTGTAATTAGAATGAAACTCAACCAGAGCTGCCAGCACTATGGGCCAGAGCAGTATTGACATCTCTGTGCTCTCCTTACCTGAGCAATCAGCCAGTCCACTAGCTTACTTGCTGGGATGACAGACTTGTAGGTCTTCAAGTGGTAGTCTCGGTCTCTGAATCAGAAATGAAAATTAAGCTTGGTTAAAAATACTATTGGGCAGATAATGAATATGTATAAATGGCCACACTTTAGCCAAGGAGAGTCATCACAGAGTACAATGATTCTCAGTAGTCCCTGGGGTATTTATAGTGAACATCCATTAAGGTCATTGGTAGAGTTCACTTCCATTAACTGTTGATAGGGTGAACTGACCTTCCAGGCAGGGCTAAGCTCAGCAGAGTAGATCATACCAGACTACCTGACCCTAATATCAACTTGTGGGTTTTTTTTATCTGCCACCTGCCATATGTTTCTTAGCTGTTGTAGATTTTTCCGGGTTGTCTTGCCGTGGTCTTGGCATTGAAGGACCTGACATTTCGCCAGTAGCTGTGACTGGCCTCCTCAGAGGTATAACACAGAAGGATGGAGTACTCTCTGTGTCAAGGTGAGAAGAAAAATGGTAGGCAGGTAATTTATATCTACTCAGGAAGGTGGGGTAGGACTGAGTCATTATCATGTAGGAGTTCCCCAGGCTGTGAAACATGCTAATGGAGGAGCTTTCCTGAAGACGTTCTTTTGTATATGGACTGGTTGTTTTCTGAGGAGATTCTTTTGCATATGGATTGTTTCCTGAGGAGGTTCTTTTGCATGTGGAATGGCTGTTTAAATTCTAATCTTATCTGTAGTGCTATTGTCAGAAGTAGACACTTTTGTGTTTTTCAGGACATGAAACCATGCCCTATTTATTTTTAAATTCTCTTCTTTCCTGTTGAAATTGTGTTTATGTTTATGAATTTCAATGGCTTCCCTGCGTAATCTGACATGGTAATTGGATGTGTTGTCCAGCCTTTCAGTGTCTTGCAAGAAAATACTGTGTCCTGTTTGAGTTAGGTTATGTTCAGCCACTGCTGATTTTTTTGGGTTGGCCAAGTCTGCAGTGTCTTTCATGCTCTTTTATTCTTGTCTGAATGCTATGATGTGTGGTCCCAATGTAAACTTGTCCACAACTGCATGGTATGAGGTATACTCCTGCAGAAGTGAGGGGGTCTCTTCTGTCTTTTGCCAATTATAACATCTGCTGTATTTTTCTGGTGGGTCTGAATACTGTTCGTAGGTTGTGTTTTTTCACAGCTGCTGGTGAAACGTCAGGTCCTATAATGCCAAGACCACGGCCAGACAACCTGGAAAATCTACAACAGCTAATGAACTCTGGCCATGAAAGCCTTCGACAACATATTGCAGTATGTTTCTTTGCAAATTTGCTGGTTGCCATAAAGGCATGTTATATTGTCATTAAGTTTTAATTTTTGTAAAGTCAAGTGTTTGGGACTACAGATCACCTTGATATATAGAGCTTGTTCATGTTTCTCTCATGGCCCAAGCATTGGGGGAAGGAGGAAAACGTACAGGGCCTACAAGAGGGGGTGGGTCGGTGGCATCAAAAGTGACAGGTTGTGATATTTGTCATGCAATTTAGGGTTCATGGTATGCCCGAAGGTCAGTACCATTTCCTAAGCTGAAAGGATAATCATTTTCATTTGATGTTAGGGCTGGGTTTGGGTGATGAGAGTTACAATTCAGAAGAATAGATTGGATTTATACCTCGCCCTTCACTCGGAATCTCACAGCAGTTTACAGTCTCCTTTCCCTTCCCCTTCCCACAACAGACACCCTGTGAGGTAGGTTGGGCTGAGAGAGCTCTGAGAGAACTGCTCTTGAGAGAACAGCTCTGACAGAACTATGGCTTGCCCAAAGTCATCCAGCAGCTGCAAGTGGAACACTGGGGAATCAAACCCAATTCTCCCAGATTAGAGTTCATGCACTTAACCACTACACCAAACTGGCTCCTTAGTGGTGTCCAAATTCGGGAAGTGGGGGCCCTGTAAGCCCCTTATGATGATATGGTCTATTTACGTCAATTCAAAAACGAAGCTGAATTTTTTCCCCACAACTCATAAGCCATATGGACAAGATAGGATTGTGGGGAGAAGGAACTTTGTGTTGGGCCCAGAGAAGCTTCTCCTAACCAATGTGAACCTTAACTTCTGCTGTCTTCCTAAGATGAAGACAGCAACCATTGTTCTTGCTTGCTGATGACTCATGCAGGAGGCTGATGCATGCAAAACAAACCATTAATGACATGCCCGAGGGTCAGTACCATTTCTTCAGCAAGCTGATTATCAATTTTTGCGGGTTTTTTGCTTTATGTAGAAATCGCTTTTTTAAGTGGATGAAGCATGCATGTGCGTGAGCTTGCATACATACTACCACTCACACACCACTCTTCTTTCTCACAGCTCAGTCCCCCCCCTCTTCCCAGGGGGTAACTGTGTTTTCAATTAGGCAGCATCGCGATGCATGAAACATCTCTGTGCTCCAGATGCTACAAGCGTGACAGCGATTTGTCACTCACATCACCGCATCTGCTAAATAATTGGGGAATAAGAGGTCAACTGCAGAAACTGGGACTCCGACCTCTTCCTTTTAGTGTGTATCTTTCCTGGCTAGCTCCTCTCCAAACATCAGAGCTTTTAAAAAAAGAAAGCCCTTCCCAGACAAAACCACTGAAAGGAAAATTGTTGTGTTCATCTGAAAGCTGAAACAGCTCCTGCCAACCTAGCGGAAAGCAAGAAATTGCAAGTAGATAAATAGGTACCACTTCGGTGGGAAGGTAACAGCGTTCCGTGCACCTTGGTGTTTAGTCATGCCGGCCACATGACCACGGAAATGTCTCCGGACAGCGCTGGCTCTTCGGCTTTGAAACGGAGATGAGCACCACAACCCTAGAGTCGGATTCGACTGGCTTTCGAGCAAGGGAATCTTTACCTTTACTTTTAGCCATGTTATCCTGTTGCAGCCAAAACAACGTACAGTCTTGTGACTAACAAATTTATTGTGGTATAAGCTTTTTTTTTTTAATCAGAGCCTACTTCGGATATATGAAGTGTTACCCCAATTAGCAGGTATACATATATACATAAAGACGAGGGAATAGGAATTCTAGGGATAAGCAGATTCCCCACAATTCCAATCTGATTGTATTTCATTCTCCAGTTAGTCTTTAGTTTCCCCTCTGACAATCTTCCATTAAATTTTGTGGGTCTTCATTACTACTGTATAGTCTGTGTCTTCCTGGTATCCATGGAGGGGGAACGTCTGGGGGAGCACAATTCATTGGTCCTGCAATTGTTGGATCATGGAAAAAGTGCACCCAAGTGTTTTAAACAGTTCTCTGCTGACTGCCGGTTGCAGAATCAAGGGAAAAGAAATGGGATCCACAATCCTGGAGTCACAAAAGACTAAAATTCTGTGTTGGATTCTCTAATACGGCACACACAACAGGTATCACAATAGAGAATGAAACTGATGATCAACTCAAAATAGGGAGAATTGCAGAGGCACAGATGAAGAAGAAGAAGAAGAAGAAGAAGAGATTGGATTTATACCCCACCCTTCACTACCCAGAGGAGTCTCAGAGCGGCTTATTAACTCCTTTCCCTTTCCCTCCCCACAACAGAGGTAGGTGGAGCTAAGAGAGCTCTGACAGAAACTGCTGTTTTTCAAGAACAGCTGTGCCAGAATTATGGCTTGCCCAAGGTTATCCAGCAGGTGCAAGTGGAGGAGTGGAGAATCAAACCTAGTTCTCCCAGATTAGAGTCCACGCCCTTAACCACTACACCAAACTAGCTCTACACCAAAGACAAAAAGAGTGGTAATGGATGCAGAAATCCACAGGAAGGAAGGAAGGAAGGAAGGAAGGAAGGAAGGAGGGAGGGAGGGAGGGAGGGAGGGAGGGAGGAAGGAAGGAAGGAAGGAAGGAAGGAAGGAAGGAAGGAAGGAAGGAAGGAAGGAAGGAAGGAAGGAATTATTGCTGCAGTGATACGCTTTAAGTATATGGGATTTGTTGAACAGTCTCTCCATTTAACAGCAAATGTGACTTCAATGCCAGGATTAACTCCTCTCCTGTCCCCAGATAGCACAACCAGTATGTACTGTTTAAAAGAACAAAACAAGCAGAGTAAATAATGTAAGATAAAAGAAATTAATCAAATTTGCTTCCCTTCTATAATTTATATTAACTGCAGAATTTGGATTGCTTGACTGCAGAATTTTTTTTTAGCACAGAATACACGAGACTATGTTGGCCACCATAAAAGTAGTCTGCCAGCTTGCTTGATGTCCAGAAGCACATCAGTAAATCCCATGTGAGATGGTAAAACTAAAGCAGTGGTCTTCAGCCCATGGGTCTGGAACACCAGGTGTGCCACACAGCCCCACCTGCTGAGTCACGAGCCCATGAAGAGCCACCATTTTTTGCATGTACTGTGCAAGGACTGCTGCTAGTGCACATGCGTAGAGCCCACAAGGCCATCATGTCTGCTGCCTCTCTTTGCATGCACAGTTAGAAGCAGAAGAGTTATAAGGCAAGTTAGAGAGGATTCCCCTCTCTCCTCTCCATGCTTGCATTGGTCTTGGGCCGTTATGGAAACACAGGACAAGAGAAGTCAGTAGAATAAGTAAGGCTGTGTCTAACTCAGCCGTCTTAACTTGAATATAATAGGCTGTCTCTAGGAGAAGTCACACTTTGTTTTTAGAAAAAAGTAGGATCTTCATTTCTTTTAATATATTTTGACAATCAAATCTGTGCAAAACAATTAATGGGGAAAAAATGAGAACACTATGATAACAGACTCACTTAATCACTGGAGTGTAAAGACTATGCAGTCGGCAGTAGAGCCTCACACCCTGCGGAGAAAAGCAAATTAAGGCTTTTAATTTCAAAGCAGGCATTCAGTTATCCAAAACACACACAGAAGCACTCTAGCGAATCTGGAGAAACCAGCGGCATTGATATTTTTACTGACTGCCAGTACTAAACTCTGAACCCTAAACTGCATTACATGGAGACAGGTATCAGTCATTTCATTTATTTCCTATTAAAAACGCTGGAGCAGAATAAATCTACACATTTAAAGTCTTCCACTAACAGTGCACTCTCAAGCAGACTTAACACCTGTCTAAATTAACTGACTTTTAAGCAACTATTCATTTCTTATTAGTTGGCTTCTGACAGTCACTCAGAGTTTGCCTCCAGCTCAAACAGGAAAAGATGGATACCTTGGACATGATATCTTCCAGTTCACTTCTTGGCTTGTAAGTCCCATCATCATAACGAAACCTGTACATCACCTGCTCATTCTTGAACTGGTGCTTATCTGAAACTGAAGCAACAGAACAATAACCATCCTTGTGAGAAAACATGTTCCGTTCTTGCCAAGTCACACTTTCACTAAGTACTACACATTTAATAGCTATAGCTGTCACCAGGTTTTTTCAATAAGCTTCTTAAAATAAGGGCCACATTTTCACAGTTCCAGTATTCTGGATGAATAGTTGTACTGGAGCTCATCTGAAAATAGTAAAGGTAAAGGTTTCCCTTGCTTGAAAGCTAGTCGAATCTGACCCTAGGGGACAGTGCTCATCTCCGTTTCCAAGCTGAAGAGCCACATGCGGCCAGCATGACTAAATGCCGAGGCACACAGAATGCTGTTACCTTCCCACCGAAAGTATTTATCTACTTGCAATTTCTTGCTTTCGAACTACTAGGTTGGCAGGAGCTGGGGCCAGAGACTGAAGCTCACCCCGTCACACGGCACTAGGGACTCGAACTGCCAACCTACAGACCTTCCAGTCTGCAGCTCAGCATCTTAACCTCTGAGCCAGCTCAGCCCTTCATCTGAAAATAACCCCCCCCCCAAATACACATAAATACACATTTTTCCTGGGAAAGACATGTGGATGTGGTCCAACATTGTTTATTTATTTTACTTCATCTGTACCCCACTTCTCTCCCCAGTGGGGACCCACAGCAGCTTAAAACATTCTCCCTTTTTCCATTTTACAATCACATCAACCCTGTGAGGTAGGTTAGGCTTCTACAGCCACTACGAATGAGACTTCTTCTACAGGAGAAAATGTGGAAGTCGGCCCATAACTCACAAATGGATGCTACACTGAAAATCCCAAATGAATCAACAGGATTTATTTAAATCCATAATTGATAGCCTGCCGGGCAAAGATAGAAGGGATTATCTTTTAATAATGTAAACTGATAGGAGCAGGAAAATTACTTTCAACGTGGCAAAACGTGGCTATTAATACGAGGAAAATCTGGTTAGATATGGCTAACCTTAGATAAGTAGTGTCCAATAATATATGGTAATCTGAATTCTATGTATTTTATATTATGTAAACTATAGGGAACTATAATTTTACTGATTGTTTAGATATATTTTAGAGTGTATACTGAAGTTTGCTGACTGAATAAGTATACCTTTTTAGGATTGATTTATCTACTAAATTTTTAAATGTACATAATCGCTCTGTAATATGTAGCTGGCTCAATGTGTGTTTTTTTTATTGATTGTTTGCCTGGCTGTTGTTTGATTCCTGTAATTTTGAATTGTTGATGGCCTTTGGCTAATAATAAGCATTTATCATATGACTTTATGATTATGTTATTTCACAGATGCTGTAATCTGATCCGGTACATCTCTGTGTAAGAAAAGGTGATTGAATGGGTGCAAATTGTACACGTAAAGTTCTTAAAAATATGCCCACTGGAACATATATACTCTGCATATATAAATATAATGTTGAGTATAGAATGCAGACCCATTTTAAAGAAAGTCTTTAAAATTTGGTAAAAGTGATTTCCTAATTTATTAGCATGTCTAGAGATGTAAAATTTCTGGAAATCTTGAAGCCACAGGGGGGGGAAATGGTTTTTCCTTGTTTGTTTTTCAGGAAATGGAAATTTTGGGGAAAACTGTGACATAGGCAATACAAACCTGAACTAATTTTTCTTCTTCAACAACACAGACCGCTGCACTTATAACTTTCTTGGCATATAAAATTGCAATATTTGACATATTTATGGAATTTAAATTTATAAATGCCTTAGTTTTATAAAACTAAAATTGCAAATTTACCTAATACTTAAGAAAAAACAGCACCTTATGCTACCTTAGGACAATAAACTACTTGTTACCCAGGTTGTGGTATATGTGTCACAGTGATTTGAGGGAAAAGTTAAAAAGTCAACCACAAGAAAAGAGCCAGGTCAAAAGGACAACAGAAGCAATGAATGCCCTGCAAGCTCCCCTCATGAAGATTATGTCTCCTTCTAGGTACATTTGCCAGTTTGGTGAAGCGGTTAAGTGTGCAGACTCTAATCTGGGAGAACCGGGTTTGATCACCCACTCCTCCACCTGCAGCTGCTGGATGACCATGGGCAAGCCATAGTTCTGTCAGATGTGTTCTTGAAAAGAGCAGTTTCTGTCAGAGCTCTCTCAGCCCCACCTACCTCACAGGGTATCTGTTGTGGGGAGGGGAAGGGGAAGGAGTTTGTAAGCCACTCTGAGACCCGAGTGAAGGGTGGGGTATAAATCCAATCTCCTCCTCCTCCTCCTCCTCCTCCTCCTCTTCTTCATATTTAAGAGCCGCATATGTTTCCATCATGCCTATCTTGTCTTTAGAAGTATTTCACTTTCCAAAAGAGAAAATATTTCACAGGAGTTTTTTTCAGTACTCCCCAATTTTTCCATCGGAGCAATAGAAAAAAAGGCCTTGGAAAAAATGGGGAGGGGAACTTCCAAATTTTCCCATTTCCCCCCCCTCAGGCCTTCACATATCTAAACATATCCCTGGAAAGCTTTAAGACAGATACTGATAAATGAAGTGTTAGTCTCAGCAAGAATATTATTCCCACTGATGCCACACAGAATTAAAGAAAGAATTATAGAAAGACCCTTTGAAATGCTGACTGTAAATGCCTAAGCATCTTTGGGATAACTCCGTGTGTGTATGTGTGTGAGTTTTAATGCCTCCTGCCTCTAGTATGTTACTATTCCCGATACGATCTTTTGCTGCCACACAAAGCACTCACCATGATGAATGATACCATTCTCCAGCAAAGCTTGTCCCAGGTTGACCCCTTCCTCTGGTTTGCTTATCTCTCCGATTTCCATGAGCCAAGATACAAACTCACTGTAGGGAGAAGCAGAGCAACAGCCTCAATTAGTTCCCTGTTCCCTTTGAGCAAGCAAAGCAAAGACCGCTGCAAAAATGGGAAGGAACAAGGAGTGGTCTTTCAAACCTCTGGAGAAATGGTCTGCAGTGAAAAGTAACTACCCATGGACATTTTCTGCCCACTATTTCACTGAATTCCATATGTTGAGTTGTTTAGACAGGTAGCAAAAGGCAGATCCAGCGCATCAAAATGACAGGAAAGCATACAAAAAGGTGGGCTTTGTTGACGTTCTTTTAAAATAGAAAAGGTCTACATGGGAGATTTCCAGTGCGACTGTGCTTTAGCCCACAATCGGAACTGTGAAAGCAATCTCAGGGGGATTTATCCCTGCAAATCACAAATACGACATAGGAGGAGGAGGAGGAGGAGGAGATTGGATTTATACCCCACCCTTCACTTGGGAGTCTCCTTTCCCCTCCCCTCCCCACGACAGACACCCTGTGAGGTAGGTGGGGCTGAGAGAGCTCTGACAGAAACTGCTCTTTTCAAGAACACCTCTGACAGAACTATGGCTTGCCCAAGCTCATCCAGCAGCTGCAGGTGGAGGAGTGGGGAATCAAACCTGGTTTTCCCAGATTAGAGTCCATGCACTTAACCACTACATCAAACTGACTCTTGGGCTTGCATTAAAATCATGTTTTCTTAATGTCCATACACTATAATACACGTTGAGATTTCCTTTGACAGACTTGCAGACAAAACAAGGAATCAAGGCAGACTTAACCAGCTTTCAGTTAATGTGGATGTAGATATAACACCAATATCTGCCAATATCTGCTAATATCAGAGTCCTTTCACTAAGACAAGATGAGGGTTCCCCCTTCTTTGAGCCCTGGGCCTCCCATATGGAGTTTAACAGGCAGAGATGTGGACATTTTTTGCTCACTGGTTCACTGAATTCCACATATCTGGTTGCTCAGACATGTAACAAAAGGAAGATCCACTGCATCAAAATGACCGCAAAGTATGTGTGTATACAAAAAGGTGGGTTTTGTTAATGTTCTTTTAAAATAGAAAAGGTCTACATGGGAGTAGAGGTGTGTACAGAAGGCACATTTATGCAGCCCCTTCCTATCCCAGAAAGATCATTCTGGGGGTGTTGAAGGATTCCATGCGGAGGAACCACCATGCAGGTTGGTGGGCTGGAATGAGGAGAGACAAGGGGAAGAAACCAACAGAGCTGTGCTTGCGATAGAGGAAGCAGAAGCTTCTTGGGAAGTCAGTGGCATATATCGAATCAAGTACCAGTGAAAGTTGTGTGGACTTCCCTTGAGATTCCCCACCCCCCCTGCAGTCCAGCCTCAGAGAGATAACTTCTAGTATCACAGTACCTGCAAAGATAAATGACTGGGTGTGTCAGAAGGCTACAGTCAGGAAGAGGAAGGATGTGAAATCCCCCTACCTCCCTTGTCCCATCAGCACAGCTGCACTAAGGAACATGTATACAACTCTACTTTGAACACGCAAACCTAACTTATATTGAATCAGATCCTTGGTCTAGTCAACTCAGTATTGTCTGCTTGGACTGGAAATGGCTCTCCTGGGTCTTTGGCAGAGGGATTTCACATCACCTACTGCCAGATTCTTTAACTGGAGATGCCAGGAATCAAACCTGGGACCTTCTGCAAGCCAAACACATGCACATCGCTGAATCATGGCCTCTCCCCTAGCCACAGCCCCCACTCTCTTTCACTAGCTAATGATGTGGATTAGAAGCAGATGAATGCACAGTGCAACAGCAGACTATGAAAATAGATTTGGGTGGGCAGCTGTGTTGGCCTGAAGGGGTAGAACAAAGTTTGAGTCAAGTGGCACTTTTAAGACCAACAAAGTTTAATTCTGGGCATCAGCTTTTGTGTGCATGCACACAAAAGCTGATACCCAGAATTAAAATCTGTTGGTCTTAAAGGTGCCACTGGACTCAGCAGACTATGAGGTAAGCTGAATTCTCTATATTACCACATCTATATACAACTCAATATATTACAACAGAGGTGGCGGAAATCAATATGGGGCAGAAATTTCTGGTGGTGGTCCTGGTATCCTCCATGGTACAGTTCTACACTCATTCTGAGTGAACAGGGAAACACTGCACAATGCATATTAGAGTTCTAATCTGGATAGACTGTGACTATACGTAACAATGATATTAGGTGGGGGGACGCACCAATACAGAGTCAAAGCAGAAATGAAACAATGATAATGTAGTGGAGAAATGAACATTATATAATTCCTGTACAATAGCACTGCTGTGTTCAATTTGCACTGAATTGAATTGTCTGTCTTCATTTTTAAACTTTCTGTATGTTTCCGGGAAAAATGCGTAGGGATCTCTGAGTGAAATATAATAAGTAATTTTCCCATTGCACCATCATTTTTTGTCTCTGCTTTGTATCTATCAATGAACAGAGAGAGAGAGAGAGAATTGATAAAAGAAAAAAACCTAGAAGAGTGGGACACTGTTGGTGTCTGGAAGGGAGCCTGTTGTTTGCCAACTTGGGCAGTGATTTTTCCACAGCCATCCAAAATACACACAATGCATACAAAAAAGTGTCTGAAAGCTGCACAATGCAGAGGAAATCTGTGTTCAATAAAACAGCTATAACTCTTCCAGCTTGCGTAGGTTTGCCGCTTATCAAAACCAGCACTCAAGCATCCAATTATAGAACCCTGAACCTCATATTTCAGGCTGTGTTTTTGAGTGGCTGACTCATCTAAGCTTTGGGTAATCCTTTCAGACACAAAAGGAACATTTAAAAAGTGTTGTAGAGGATTATAAATGAAGGAATTACCTGTTATTTTGCACCTTTAGGCAACTGTAACCAAACAGAATTCCTTTTGCATCAAAGTTAATTTAATTGTCAAATCTGTCCCACTGGAATTTTAGATGATCTCTTCTACCAACGGGAGATTGCAGGGGGGAGGTCAAGCTGGAAGTGACATCACACCTCTCTAGGAATTGGCCAAAACTCTACGGTAAACTCCAGGAAAGTTTCAGCCAGTTCCTAGAGAAATGTGAATGTCACTTCCAGGTTTTCCAAGAAGTGACAACATGCTGTTAGCAGACTGCCTTCCCCCCTAGTTTTCTCCCACCATTGCTCAGAGTGGTGGCAGGAAATACCAGCTGGGGGCAGGGGGTCCCCTGAGCCCACCAGGGGGCTGGCAACCCTGTTTACCAGGCTTCTGCGAACTAGGCTTCTGGAAGCTTGGAAGTATTTTTGGTTGTCTTAAAAATGGTGCTAACTTCTGCATTGCTGCTTTTTCCTGCTGTATTGCTTCACATTAAATTAATTTATAGTTTTGTCAGAATTTTGTTATTGCAGTACTGAAATGTGTTGTGAGGAGCTCTGAGGAACTTGAGAGGCAGAAAGCAGAGAGAGATTTAAAAATAAATTTCAATTCAGGAACGGCACCAGGAGAATCAATGCCCAGTTTCTTAGATGGAAACTGTCCTTCACTATCCTGAAATTACCAGAGTTCCTAGAATTTAAAGGTGCTTTGTCTTTAGGCTTTTCTGCATGGTTTTTTCCCCATCAGTTCTGGCCCCATATTGCTTCAATTTATCCCATGATTTCCGCACGCTTTTTTGTGCCTATGATTTTCAATTCACAGTTTTTGTCTCCCCTTCTTTTTTCTGGTTCTTTTGAGACCACTTTGACTCTGATCTTTTTCTGGAAGCTGATTTTGAATTGGCTTTTCCCTTGTGTGTAAAGTTTGTCAGTTTTCTTTGTCCCACCACTCCCACCCACCTCTGGCCCTGTTTGATGACTGGACTGTCATGAGTGATTTCTTTCATTTTTAAACAGCAATAAAATAGAGATATATCGCTGGAGTGAGGTAACAATAGGCTTAGCAGGTTCTTTGAATTCCCAGCTTTCATTTTTTAAAAAGTCTCTAGCTCCTCCCCTCATGGAGATATAAGAAGAAAGGCATACCTCAAGGAGGGTGGGGAATAGAGACTTACTTTTTTAAAAAAAAGAAAAGAAAGCAAGCTGGGAATTCAGAGAGCCTGCTAATCCTATTGTTACAATGCTCCAGCAATATATCAACATTTTAGTGCTTTTTTAAAAGGGGAGGTTACTGTGACATCACTGATGATGTCACCGATGACAACAGCACCCTCCTTTGAAAATCCTAATTATTGAAGACACATGTGGAAGAAAATACACTGACTTCACAACTGTGAAAATGCACAGGGAGGGCAGACATGCAGGCACCCATGCCCAATCTGATTCCAATGCTTGCAGATTGACTCCTAAGAAAATCAGGAGCAAACTGATTATATGAAAAGGCCTTTATGTACCAAGCTGTAAAATGCCTTGGAAAAGGTGAGGCATTCATGTCATTTCCAAATTTCCAGAACATTAGAAATATGGTTTCTAAAAGTGCTACTTTTCAGACTTCTGAAGGATTTGGTACACTGCAAAATCAGCAAGTGCTTTGCCCTGCAAGCAAATGAGCACACAATCTAGAAATAGTCCTGGAGACTTTTCTTTTCTTTTCTTTTCTTTTCTTTTCTTTTCTTTTCTTTTCTTTTCTTTCTTTCTTTCTTTCTTTCTTTTTTTTTTGGTTAAGGGATATGCTGGGAATCTGCCAAGAAACTGACTCTCTTTGAATGCTATTTCAGCACTTAAAACACAATCAAAGAATGTCCAGAAGGACTGCATTCTAATCTCCAAAGGGGTTTCATTCATAGTCCATTACAACAGCAGAACTGTTTGTCCAAATCTGGCAACTGCATGTGCAAATGTGTTCTTCCACTGTCAAAGGAATGGCTGCCCTATAATTAATGCATGGCAGATATGGCTGAATTAACTGACCCTGTCAGAATCTATATATCTAGAGGAAGGTAGATAAAAATAAGGTTGTCAAAGAATGGACAGATGTCAATAGCAAGTATTTCCACCCCCTTTCTATTCTTCCAGTATAGTGTATTATATTACTGCTTCATCTATTAACTTTCTTTAATTATTGTTGCCATTTCTTCCCAGAATTTTTAAAAAGACCTCCAGCACCAGCAACCTATCCTATCACCCCTCTGAGCAAAGTCTGAAGTCACACACATGAAGCTGACTTATACTGAATCAGACCAGTGGTCCATCCAGGTCAGTATTATCTACTCATACTGGCAAAGACTCTCCAGGGTCTCAGGCTGAGGTCTTTCACATCACCTCCCCACCTGGTCCTTTTAACTGGAGATGCCAGGGATTGAACCTGGGATCTTCTGCATGCCAAGCAGATGCTCTACCATTGCGCTATCCAGCCTAAGGAGTCTTCCTTCAACTAAATTGGCTCTTCCTCCATGGGGAAAGCCCCTTACTTTGAAAGAAGGTTCTTTAAACAGGAGGAAGCTTTAGCAGGACACATGCCATTGTGCTTCCAGTCCTAGTTTGCTAGTTTGGGGTAGTGGTTAGAGTGTCAGACTGGAATCTGGGTAACTCAGGTTTGAATGTCCATTCTGCCATGGAAGTCTGCTGGGTGACCTTGGGCCAGTCACATATTCTCAACCTAACCTATCTCCCAGGGCTGTTATGAGGATAAAATAGAGGAAAGGAGAACAATGTAAGCCATCTTTGGTCCCCGTTGGGGAGGAAGGTGGGATAGAAATAAAGTAAATAAATAAAAGAAATAGTTTGTGTGCCTCATGACTCACGCAAAGTTTACAATTGTCTGCCTAAATTACCATTATAAGAATTTTCTAAAAATGTTCTAAAAACCAGAAAAAGAGCCCTGCTGGATCAAATCAGTGGTCGATTGTGGCCAATTGGTTACTATGGAGGGCTAACAACAGGCATAGAGGCCAAGGTCTTCCCTTGATGGTGCCTCCTAGCATTAATATTCAGAGGCTTTCATCCTCCATGAATTTATTGAACCCCCTTTCATGTCATCACAACATCTTCTGGTAGAGCATTTCACATTTGAACCGCTCGTTGAGTAAAGAAGTACTTCCTTTCCTTCACCCTAAATACATTGCCCATCAACTTCACTGGGTGCCCTAAAGTGCCAGTATTATGGAGAAGGAAGAAAAAGTTCTCTCTGTCCTTTCTTGCTGCCCCCCTGCATAGTTTTATAAACTGCTATTAGGTCCCTGTGTCATCTTTTTCTAAACTGAAATGTCCCAGTCTCCAGTCTTTGCACATATAACACACTCTTCATGGAACAGCCACATGTTGCATTGCAATTCATAAATGATCACCTGTGTTACCTGCACAGTTTACTTGGAGGTAAGCTCTTTCAAGTGCAAGTGCATGTTTACACAGATGGTTCCCACATTGTCTAAAAGATACCTTTAGGCCCTAAGAGCAAGCACTGTCATCATGATCCTCAATCAGATAGGAAGATGATTAATGTACATGCAGGAAGGATTTTGTAAAAATCCAATTCTCACTGGCATGATAGACTCTTGTGTCTGGAATGCACCTCTTTGGACTGAAAATGACTGAAAGCTCCTCCATATAAAAAATTCACATTTCAGGGAGACGAGTTCTATGCTACAGGGAAGGGTTTTTCCCCTCTAAGAAAGGGCATTTCCATCATGTGAATTCTCCCCTATGAGATATGACTATGAGCAAGACAAATACACTAATCCAAATGAAGTACTGCAAGATATATTAGTCAATTCAGATCTTCAGCAGAGGCCCCGTATACCCCCGCCTTCAGAGATTACCAGAGACATGGCCTTCTCTGTGGTGGCACTTTATCTTCCAAAGCTCTATCCCACAGCTGTCTGCCTTGCACTCAACCTTTTCTGATCACTTCTGGTATTTGGTTGTTTGCTGTTGAAGCTGTCTTATACTAAATCAGATCACTGATCTATCAGGGTCTGAGGCAGAGGTCTTTCACATCATCTGACTCTTTTAACTGGAGATGCCAGGAATAGAAGTTGGCCCTTCCACTATATCTCTAGATAGTTTTTGTTTGTTTGTTTTTTTGCCAATGAAGAGTTCCTAGTGTGGCTATTATCTTTCCTGGTGCCCTCTATTGTTGATAATTTTAGGAATTATTGTGTAAGCTCCATTTGGAAGAGCAGAGCATGTGAGCTATACACTCTTTAAAATAAGCTAATACTACAAATCACATTAAAATTGGCTGACAAAGTCATCTGAGGCGTACGGAGAAAGAGCATCCATCTAAGTGTAATCATGTATGCAGTCTATCCATGTTGCAGGAAAAGATGGAAGTTTCTGTACTGTTTTAGAGGAGATTCGGTAACTTTTCTACAGGAGACTGTGTAGCTGCTCACAGGATGGTCCCTCAAAACATTATCTGGATCACAAATTCCAGTGTGACTTCTGCAAGCATACTCACAAGTTATTATTGTGTCAGCAAAAAGCACTGGCCCACAATTTTGGACAGCTCAACAGCACTTCCTTTCGCACAGGAAAGTGAGTGAAAAACTTCAAGAGGTCAAAGGACTGTGCTGTTGAACAACACTGCAGTGGTAACATGCCCACGGGATTACTTCCAGCAGTCACATGCACGAATGCAAAACCTTACGTCAGACTCAACTTTGATCCGAAACTAAAGAAGTCGGGATCAGGAGAGAATTAAGCGAGGCCATTACAAAATGAGCAAATAGGTTTGCGGCCAAAACCAAAATTCTCTGTCGATAGAAACGTATACAACTCAGAACTGTCAAACAAACTACACAAGCGCAATCTGATATGTATAACAAGAGGCCTGTCTGGTATTTGAGACTGGAATGGCAAGAAAATATGCAGGTCAAGTTTTTGGAGAAGGGGAAGGGGACTGTTTAAGGGAAGGCCAGATGTGAAATAACAGGATTGCAACAGGGTCTTGGCTGGGACGACTGAAGTGTATCGGCTGAGCTCCGCTGGGTGGTCAGGACTAGAATAGCCTCTGAGTTGCTATAGTTAGCAATCCACAAAGAATTTTCTTCTTTTTTCTCCCCCTTCTTCCTTGGAGAGATTAGGGAGCTGTGCCTGAAATAGCAAGATTGCTACAGGATAAGATTGAGGCATGCTGATAGCTCTGTATCTGGAGCTCAGGGCTAAAATGCAGACGGGGGAAGTTTCTCATCAAGATGATAAAAAATGCACTGTGGCAGCAGTTTTATGGGTATTTGTAGGGCAAGATACAAGGCAGAGCCGACAATTAAATGACCAGGGTGAAATATTTACCCACCCCCACCCTCCGAGAAATATGACTAAAAAGCAGAACAACAAGGAATTCTGCAGCTGGCGTTTGCTTTATCTGTAATATGGATAGCAAAAATATGTATTCAAAGTTCAAAGGACATTCGGACTGTGTGTCCCCTCCCAGTCGGCCAAACATGGAAAGTCTTATCCGTTCTTTTTTCCCTCCAAGTTATCAACGTTTGCTCTGTGACTCTGCCATGGCAGAAATACCAGCCTTCCTTTCAAGTCTGCCTTTCAGTCGGGCAGAAGGGCACAGCCTCACACTGCTGTTCCACAACACTGAAACTGCCTTGTTATGATGCTTGGGGAAACAAGGGGGAGGCCAGGCAGCTGGATTAGCTGCCCCTAAAACAGACTTCCTGGATGATAATTTTGGTTCCGAATAGCCGAGATGGAAAAGTCCTCTCAGATTACCTTCAGTGACTCCACAGATCCATGCCAAATATTGAAGCACAACTGATGGCATGAACACCCTATGAAATTCTCTTTTCGTTGCATGCCTCGACTGCATTGTCTATCCCTTCCATGTTGAATGTCTTTCTGAGGCAAATCTCTGCACCCTTCAAAATAACTCCCTAAAGTCTGGCTTGGCTATGATAGTGCCCTCCTCTTTGAAAAAGTGTTTTGTCTTTCCCAAGACAGGAGGCGTCCCGTTAAATCTGTGCATCTGGATTTGATACTGAAGCAGACACCGCTCTTGGGAAACCCAAAGAGTAATGGAAAAAAGTATATTTTTCTAAATTAGAAAAAGAGGAGAAGTAGAAAGACAGGAAGATACTCTGTCAAAAGCATTTTCAACACTCGTAATTCCCACCATTCATTGTTCATACAATTTCTCTTCACTCTTCCTGCCGATCTGAAGCAGAGCTTGCGACTTATTCCCTCCTTCCCACCATCAGATTTCCTCCCATTGCATGCACCAAAAGCACGAAGAAGTAATGAATGATTAATTTTAATAAACTAATGGTAATGGAGGTTAAAGACCTTTCCAATTAAGTCCCATCAAAGCATGCCTGATTCAGCTTCACAATACCATCCACAGAGAAACCCGCAGCCCTTTCCGTTAATTGGTATGAAAGGGCCTTTTCAACCCAAACGTCCACTTACTTGCCAAGAAAGCACTTGGGAACAGTGCTTAATTTTCTCCTCCTGTCTTTGATAAGGTTCACTTTCTTGTTCATCATCATGTGATACAGCTTCTCCCCTTTCTCGGCGATCATAACATAGGCATCTCTCTCCATGCCTAACTTCAGACCTGGAATACAGAAGCAAGGTTTCCCCTTAAACTTTCCATGGATCAAACAACAAATGTGCCACAAAGCCAAAACTGAAGCCACGCGGATAGGCAGATCACAGAAAGATGTTTTTGATTCTCCTGCGATAGTTTCATGAGTATCAAAGACAAATCTAACCCAGTTTTGATTGCGACTTCTCATTTTTCAGTGAATGTCACAAAATATACCTAATCTCCCAGATTCTTCACATTCAACCTCTCCCAGTCCGTGCATGATAAAAAGCAGCATGATAAAAATCATGACAGCATGATAAAAAGCAGAGACATCACCTTGCCAACAAAAGTCCGCATGGTCAGAGCAATGGTATTCCCTGTAGTAATGTATGGCTGTGAGAGTTGGACTATAAGGAAGGCCGAGCGCCGAAGAATAGATTCTTTTGAACTATGGTGCTGGAGAAGACTCTTGAGAGTCCCTTGGACTGCAAGGAGATCAAATCAGTCAATCCTAAAAGAAATCAACCCTGATTGTTCCCTGGAAGGCCAGATCCTGAAGCTGAAGCTCAAATACTTTGGCCACCAAATGAGAAGGGAACATTCACTGGAGAAGACCCTGATGCTGGGAAAGATTGAAGGTCAAAGAAGAAGGGGACGGCAAAGGATGAGATGGTTAGACAGTGTCATCGATGCAACAAACATGAAATTGAGCAAACTTCAGCGGACAGCGGAAGACAGGAGGGCCTGGCGTAAACTGGTCCATGGGGTCGCGAAGAGTCGGACTCGACTGTGCGAATGAACAACAACAACAGTCTGTGCAGTGCAAGAGCAACCTACTACCAGACGCTTGTGTGGTTCTTAGGGACAGAGTTTGTGTTGGCTTGTTCACTCTCACATCCCAGGTGTAACAGGTAGTTTGGTTTTCCTCACAGATCCCTCACAAAGTTTTTTAACCTGCACCAGATATTCCTCAAAGCATCTGATGCTGGTGTACAAATTTTCTGCACAATGTAGGACAGCCCACATAGTAAGTGTGACAGAGGCTACAAGGTTGTGGGTAGTTAAGCGTGTGAAAGTGGCCTTCTACAGAGAGGAGGTAACGTTTCTTTATCTTTCAGAATAATTCTTTAAGGCATCATGACACAGTTTTGATACAACAGACTAAGAATCCTCTAGAGTCTTTTTGCAAAATTAACTACCGGATAAAATCATCCCTCGAGATAGGCTGACAAAGAAAAAACATGACTTCTGGAGAGAACAAAGTTCTCTTGCTCAGTCTTTCTCCTACATACATGGACAACCTCGAAAAAAATCAAGACTCTACCACAGAGAATATTTTGAGTGAGACGGGAAATTTAAGTAAAACAGTCCTAGATAATAACCAAGTTTGTTAATGTCAGTAAAATGGAAAGCTGTAATTCAAATCTGGACATATAATGTGAACCATTTTGCCCCCTAATTGCCAACCTGAGATAAAACAACAACATCTGAGGCAACAGGACTTGGCAGTCAGCCATTTTGTGGCAAGAAGAAGACAATGACAAAGAGGAGGAGGAGGAGGAGGAAGTGGGAGATTGGATTTATACCCTGCCCTTCACTCGGAGTCTCACAGCAACTTACAATTTCCTTCCCTTCCTCTCTCCACAACAGACACCCTGTGAGGTCGGCAGAGCTGAGAGTACTCTCAGAGAACTGCTTGAGAGAACAGCTCTACAAGAACTGTGGCTGACCCAAGGTCACCTAACAGCTGCATGTTGAGGAGTGGGGAATCAAAGCTGGTTCTCTAAGATCAGAGTCTGCACTCTAACCACTACACCAAACTGGTTCTAAGCCCCAACATTAGATGTTCTTAAGTGCTGAAAAAAAAACATGTAATGTTTTGTTTTGCAGAATCTACATTTGTTTTCATTAGCTGAGGTCTGGTGAAAGGATTTTGGCAGAGCAAGCATCCTGGCGGACTGCCATCTTCCCCCATACCATGATGTTACTCAGCTATGCTTGCTGACAAATTCTGCCAAAGGTAATTTGCGAAGTCAGGTTGTGAGAGAGAGCAGCCTGTGTAACGCTATGGCTTTCTGCGTCTGCAACATTATCAAGCTCCGAGGTAAGCAGAAGATTGCAATGCATCTCCTACCCAGGTCGTTTCTAGGATGGAGACTAAAGAGAAAGGACTGTCAAGATGTCTCATCCCAGCACTGACAGCGGCATGATCTTGAAAAGGTCTCACACCTTGATGCAGCTGCTCTTCAGGCACAGGTTTATCTGTATCAAACCATTGGTCTGCCAAGGTCTATATTATCTCCTCTGACTGGGAGCAGCTTTCCAGGGCCTCAGTTTCAGGTTTTTCACAGCAATTACCACCTACCACAGCCCCTCCCCAATGTCATTCTTCAGTTTCATGGCTGAGTGAGGATTTGAACCCGGGTCTCTTAAATCCAATACTCTAACCACTACACCTCTCTGGGTCACTCAGATGGTTTAATTCCATTATTTTTTTCTGCAGTTTCTTACTGATCAGCAGTTTATTTCCCTTATCATTACACTATCCCTTACGCTGTCCATACAAGTGGGCAGTGGATCATGTTGTGCAAGCAAAGGCTGAAAATAATGTTGGTACTAGCAAAGTGTGATGGGATGAAAAATCCTTCTTCATCAAAAACAAAATGTAGATGAACAGTCATTGATAACAGGAAAGAACTGCTAACCTTTAACTATCTAACACAATCCATCACTCTCTGAAATGTACTTTCCCCACCTGATCAAATTTATTTCTCTTCTGTTCTGCAGTTTCAGCTGCTTGTTGAACTTATGCACTTCTGGCTGTCTCTTGGTTATTTTACAAAGTTCCAAGAAACCCAAACAACAAAACAGATTTTAAGATCAGGAAGGGCTTTTGAAATAGAATCACAGAGTTGGAAAGTGGCCTGATAGACCAGCTAGTCAAATCCTCTGTTCAATGAAGGACACGCAGACTGAAAGCATCATACCATATGGCTGTCCTGCCTCTACCTGAAGACTTCCAATGATGGAGAGCCCCTCCCTCAGGAAACTGGTCCTACTATCAGCTATTACCATTAGGAAGTTTCTGTGAACGTTCAGCTCTACTCTCCCCTAACTTTGCCTATTAGATCCAGTCCTCCAGAACAGCTGAGAACAAGTCCTTTCCCTCTTCCCTGTCCCTCTTCTAGTTGACAGCCTGGCGAGTCTCTGGGGGCCAGGTGATGCTCCTGTACTGGGACATTTCACCATTACTGGGACATTTCATCATTTCCCGGCCTCTCTGATAAAAGCCAGACACGGTTCTAGTTCATTGCATGGATTGCTTGCAGTGACAAGAGTCCTGGGTTCCAATGCCAGAATACAGCCTGGAGTTCTGCCTGTCCCTTACTGCCCTCATCAAGGCTCTGGGGTGGGACCCAGTCGGTATCTGAACAGTGAGATCATATCTATCATCTGCCCTCTTCAACCTAATTCCTTCAGACTTTCCTCATAAAGTGTTTCTCAGACCACTGACCACCCTCTATTTCTCCATTTGGTCTGCATCCTTCTTTAAAAAACAGAAGTGACCACAGTGCCTCCAGAAGAGGTCTGACCAGCACAGAATAGAGGCTTCTCCTTCCTGTAACTTGGATACTGTGTTTCTGCCAATGCAGCCAAAAATTGCATTAGGCTTTGTTGCAGCCGTGTCACACTGCAGACTAAATCATCTAGCCTGGAAAGAGGGAAATCAATTGCTGCTGTCAGTTACTAACCAAAAACCACTTTCAAGTATCCAAATAGAGTGCCTTCTCTTTTACTTAGGAGCTCAGGGCAGCATACATCATTTTCCCCCTCCTCCTGTGCATCCTCATACCCACTGTGTGAAGTACGTTGGTCTGAGAGGATGTAATTGGCCCAAGGTCACTCAACAAGCTTCATGGCAGAGTGGGTATTTGAACCAGGGTCTTCCAGATCATATTCGTACTCTGACACATTAATATTTCCTCTGCACTGGCTGAAACATGTTTATCCAAGATAACTGACTATTTAGTGTCCCAAGAGCAGGCCTGAAAGAAATTAGAGTTATTTAGAAAAATCTTACACAGCCTAGAAGCAAGTTGCATAGCAGAATAACAGGCAATGAAGATTTGGGGAGGGGGGGACAAGAAGGAGAAAAGAAAGAGAAGGAGAGCCCCTGCCCTGCCTTTGAGCACGTTTTCTGTGGTGAGCACCTAAAACAAGTATGTGACAATCCTACTTAAACTGCCCTACTTTTGTCATCCATCTACTGCCAGGATTAACACTGGGTTTTCCTCCCACTTCTAATGCACACGAATTTTCTTTGGAAAACCTCTAATTTGCTTGTCTTCAGGGGCATTCCTTCCCTTAAATATATCAAGTCAGAACTTACGAATCATCGTTAATCTAGGTTAGACTTGACTCATATGCTGAAAGTGCTTTTGTTGTTATCATTGGCAAACATTCAACAAGTCACACATGACGAGGCATATTTAAAAACTGTTCTTGCATTCTTTCTTAACTTGCTGCAGTTTGAGATGTACTGCACAGTTCCGTAACACCTGAAGGACTCTCTTCCATATGAGTCAGGGTGCCAGTTTAGATCTTCCCAAGGCTTTCTCTGGAGTGTCCTGTCCCTGAGGTCTATCTCATCTGCCATGGCTCAAGTATGCTCCTTCTCAGCCACAGCAGCTGTTCATTGGAAAAGTTTCCCAGAGGAGATCAGGAGAATCCCCATCTTAGCACAGTTCCAGAAGCATTATAAAGCCTTGGCCATAAGCACCATTGATTTAAAACAGGATTAGACAGATTCATAAAAGATATATCCATCAAAGGCTACTAGCATGGTGACTATAAAGGAAATCCCCTATTCAGAAGGAGCAAACCTGAATACCAACATCATGGGAAGACCTTGACTTCAGTGCCCTGTTTCATGGCCTACACAGTTAGCCAGTGTGTAAAACAAGATGCTGGAGTAGGTGGAAAAGTGGTGTGATCCAGTAACATTCTTACGTTCTTAAATTTTCTGCTTCTAAAAAAAGAATTTTGAGGACAACTGAATAATTTATATGATGCTTATGCAGTTGGCTGTTGACACGCGTAACATGATGTCACTTTTGGGGAAAACCAGAAATGATGTTATGTCACTCTAGGTGATGAGCCAGTTTGGTGTAGTGGTTAAGTGAGCGGACTCTAATCTGGGAGAACCAGGTTTGATTCCCCACTCCTCCACTTGCAGCTGCTGGACGACCTTGGGCAAACCATAGTTCCGTCAGAGGTGTTCTTAAAAAGAGCAGTTTCTGTCAAAGCACTCTCAGCCTCACCTACAGGCAGTGTTCCATCTAAGCTGAGTTAGTGTGAGCTGGCTCAGCTTTTTAGTCTTCAGCTCACACATTTTTTTTGTCTTAGCTCAGGAGTAAATGAATTTATGCAGTAGCCAAATGGCTCGCTCACAATTTTAATGCCAGTAGCTCACAAAGTAGATTTTTTGTTCAGAAGACTCCACAGCTTAGAGAGAGCATCGCTCACAGGGTGTCTGTTGTGGGGAGGGGAAGGGAAAGGAGTTTGTAAGCCACTCTGAGACTCCAAGTGAAGAGTGGGGAATAAATCCAATCTCCTCCTCCTCCTCCTCCTCTTCTTCTTCTTCCTTCCTTCCTTTCTTCTTTCTTCTTCTGAGTTTTCCCCAGAAGTGTCATCACATTGTGTGTGTGCCATAGCAGGAGACCTGGCAACACGTTGACTGCAGCAGAGAAGGACCAGTGTGCTGCCTGGCTTTTACCACCAAAGGGGAAACGGCTTCATGAAGGCTGTAGCATAGTAACATATGGGACATCCTAATTCATTTGGCCTGCTATACTAGTAGCTAAGATGTGCAAAGCTATTAAGTAGCCTGTTGGGAGCTATAATCTGTACGGCTATCAGGGGCACTTAGGGGATAGTGCCTGTGATGTTACCAATGACAATAAACACCCTGTACTCCCATTACCACAGTCCTCAGTGCCTGAAGCAGTACAGCATTTTGCTTATTTTTGTTTAAAGTACAGTAAAAAAAAAAAGAAAAAGACAGCACATCCTCCTTATACGCACGAGCATTTAAATGTCATTTTATCTTAAAAAAATGCAAACCTAGTCACATTTCCTCACAGCTACATGCCACCATTTCCTGGTTTCAATCCGGTCTGGTCAATTCTGCCCACTTTATTGACACATCTTTTAAGGAACAGGAAAACAGTGTGAACAACTGCTAATTATGCTTGTACTCTTAATAAGCTACCAATGCTGGATTAGGGCTAATGTGGCGAGGGCACTACTCTGTTCTCCCGACGGTGGTCATCCAGAAGTCCAGAAGTCTACAGAGAAACTCCTTCAACAGTGTTCAGGCCCTAGAACAAAGTTACCACTATGGAAGAACTTCACAGTTATGGGACATGTGTGCTGAAAGTCACATATAAAGACCAAAGAAAGAGCCAGCATTTTTAGAGTGGAGTATATGGCTTGGATCCTACACCTTGTTTCTCTTTGCACTCCCTTTGTCTGTTGTGGAGACCCTGTTCCTCTTGCATTGGTCACTCTGCAGCTCACAAAAAGACACTGGTTTTGCATGTGTGGAAGTGCCTGGCATCTGAGGAATGCATGCTCCACAGTGGAGGACTGCCCACACATCAAATGAAGAAAGTGCAAGCGGAAAAAAAGTATAGGATAAACAGTGTTTTTCATCTCTCAACAAACATTTAAACCACACCTTATTTGGTATGGTTGCCCAAGTGAGAAAGAACTGCTTTGAGGCCCAGAGCAACCCACTTGTTTCCCTATCTGGTTTTACACCTGTCTGTCCGTGGCATCAGAATGAGACACAAGTCTACACTCTGCTGACATTAGATTGGAATCACAACAAGAAAGCAATACAGTTCTTGATCTACCTCTGGATGCTTGGTGGGGGGCTGCCGTCTGGCCCCACTGGTAGAACTCCTGATCACACCTGGTATTTTTGGCCACTGTGTGACACAGAGTGTTGGACTGGATGGGCCATTGGCCTGATCCAGCATGGCTTCTCTTCTGTTCTTAAGTCACAGCTGACTTATGGTGACCTCATGGGGGTTTTATGGCAAGAGATGTTCAGAGGTGGTTTGCCATTACCTGCCTCCATGTCATGACCATGGTATTTCTTGCTGGCCTCCCATCAAAATACTAGCCAGGGCCGACCCTGCTTAGCTTCCAAGATCTGATGAGATCGGGCATCCTACAGATGTTTTACTTTGTCATCTGTATTTTAGAAAGCTGACAGGAAGAAAGCTGATTCCTTTGAAACGTGGTGTTGGAGGAGAGCTTTATGGATATCATGGACCACCCAAAAGACAAATAAGTGGGTTCTAGATCAAATCAAGCCTGAACTCTACCCCTAGACGCTAAAATGACTAAACTGAGGATGCTGTACTTTGGTCACAGTACGAGGTCAAGCCTCATTGGAAAAGACAATAATGCTAGGGAAAAGTTGAAGGCAGCAGGAAATGAGGAAGACTCAACATGAGTTTCTATCAAGGAAGCCATGGCCTTCAGTTTGCAAGATCTGACCAAGGCTGTTAACGATAGGACATTTGGGAGGACATCAATTCATAGGGTCGCCATTAGTCAGAAGAGACCTGACAGCACTTGACACACGCATTCTAGAAAGATGCAGATTCTCTCCTTGGGGGAAAAGCATCTTGTGAAAAGCCAAAGGCTGGATCTTTTCCTTCCCAGTTCTATTTACAAACAAGAACCTTGCAAATCCATTAAGGAAAAACAATGCTCTAAAGTACTGCAGAGCACAACAGAAACTGGCGATGTAATTCCCATAACCACAGGGTGTCTTAAGCACTGAAATGTCCAAGGTGGAAAGTAAAAAAGGAGCAACATTTTACCCATCAGGCATTAAAAAGGCATCACAAGACTCAGAGATAATTTAAGAAATGATGTCTCTTTCCTTGGTTGGAAAGACCCACGCTTGCCACAAAACACACAGCCACTTATTCTCCTTATTCACTCAGCACATAACCCTCCCCCCAGTCACAAACTTACTCTCTCGCTGCTCCCTTTCCTTGATTATAGCATCCAGCCACTTCTGTTTGTCCTCTGCCGTCTTGGCCATACAGACGAACCATTTGTTTTTGGCAGTGTTGTGTATCTTCCAGCCATTTGTCACTGTGTAATTGTTGCTGTGGTAATCTGCTGCAAAAACACCAAGGGAAACGAGAGGTGAGTACAAGTCCTGAGACTTTTTGAAATCTTACATCCATCTGGAAGGAGGCAGTAGAAAAATGTACAATTGTTCATCACAGCTGATCCAAGGCCTGCTAAGGCAAGCATCTCCAAAAGCTTCAGATATAAGAACTGAATCAAGGCCTGCAAACCACAGTTGCGGATTGGACATATCATCATGTAACATCCTGTTGTTATTTAGGGTACAGAACTTCTCATACAATAGCACTTACTCCACATCTATCTGTTACATTTTCATCTCCTCCTTCCTCCAGGAAGAATATGGTGGTATACATGGCTCTCCCCTCCTCCATGATATTTTCCCCAAAGGACTGTGATGCTGGTTAAGCTGAGAGGCAATGGTTGGACCAAAGTCACCTACAATGTAATCCTAAGCAAGTCTACTCAGAAGTATATGCCACTGAGTTGAATGGGATGTACTTTTTAGCAAGTGGGCTCTGTATTGCAGCCCTATGCCCCGCCCCTTCATCCCCCAGTCCTGGGAGGCAGAGGGAACCTTGGGGCTGGTTCTGGGCACACCATTCTTGGCAAAGGATGCCGGAACAAAAAGCTGAGCAGTGAGGCTAGCTGGAAAGATAAGTCAGCTCCACCTCTGCCTTCTCCATGCCCTTGCAGAGGGCCAGGCTTGCTGACAGGGCGCTGAACCAAAGTCATGAACCACCACCACCACCCCAGAGCCCTGGTCCCACTTTGAAGTCAAAGGTTGCAAGCACCAGGCTCAAACAGCATGCCGCCAACTCCGGTGGGAGGGAAGGAAGGGGGTGGTGAAAGAGAGAGAGAGGCAGAGACCCACGAGCAGGAGGCAGAGAGATCAGTCATGGGTGGGGACCAGAGCAGCAATGGCCAGACTGTGAATGGGAAACTCCACTTTAAAGGAGGCCCCTTCCTGTCATGCCCAACTGCTCTGGGTAGACATGCAAATAGAAGGCAGAAAGATCAGCCAAGGACAGGGAGCCCACTTTTTCAAATACACTGGAATAGTAGCTAAGGTTCAGACTTACAGACAGGGGCTGAACAGCAGATTAACATGTAACATGACGAAGATGTGCAAAGACAAAATTAAATAACAAAGCGGCCAACAGAGTTTACAAAGGGCCACACAAATATCATTTCATTCTAAAAACATTTGAACTAATGGTTGTCAACGGCAACGACTAGAATCCAGTGTCATCTTAGCCAAAAGAACAGAACACGGCTGTGCTCTCCCTTTAAGGAAAGCCTGTTAAAATATCCCTTACCAGTTCCATCTTCCACATTTTCAACCTCCATGACTTCTGTGTTTATTCGGCCCCTGAAGATATAGAGGGATCCATTGATCGACTTGGTGCGCTTAGATGTCTTTTTCCCAGCAACTCTGCAGTGAGGGAAAGTGCGGTTATCAAAAATGATTTTTTAAAAATGAGCTGAATAAAAACATGCATTTTTATTACTACCTTTCCCCACATCTTCCTTTTGAGCTCCAGAGCTGTATGGCTGATCCCTGGAAGTGAACATCACCAAATTTACACCCTGCCCTGTAAAAGCCTGTGCAGTGGGTAAACACAAGCCCCCAGCCACACTGCCCATCTTTGGCAACACAAACTTTATGTTTTTGCAAATGACAAAGGAAGCTTACTGAACCCGTTTACATTCTTGGCTGTGTTTGATTTGGTGGGTCATGTATTGCACAGCTCGTTTGGGACCACTGTATGCTTGGCCTTCGGGCTCTCTGCTTGTAACACAAGAGTGAAAGTACTGAACAAAGCGTATTACCTAAATGCTCTTCACATTTTTCATTTTAACACATATCCAAAAAATATAATACTTGCTACCTGAAGAGATCTAACTGGAAATGCCAAGAATGGAATCTGGGACCATCTGCATGCAAAGAAATAGCTTTGCCAATAAGCTACCACCCTGAGTCAAAAGATGGTGCTTATTTGAAATGTATTGAAGTATAATATATACAAACGGGGGTCCTCAATTTCTCCTCCCCCACTATGCTCTCTTTCCCTTCCCTGAAAGCCCCTATAGCCTCTCACTTTTACTGCTTACTTCTTTTTGTGGTAAAACTCTCCTAAAGAGGAGAGAATTTTATTCTTTTTATAAGAAAAGGGTAGGGTAGACAGCTGGAGAAAGAAAAAAAAGGATGGAGTGAAAATTTTCTGTTAATAAGGGTTAGTTTTAGTTAGTACTATTTTTAGCATCCATCAGGGTTAGAAGATCTTCTTTTAACAGTCCAAAGTCCAAAATAACTCTGTTAATACAGTTAGTAAAGTCCATTGGGGTTAGTTATTAACCAGCTCCTTCCAGATGTTACACGAACAGCCACTGTTCAAGGTGTCTTCTTAACTCTCTTCAACTAAAGGTTGGGTCCTTTTAATCTTGGTGGCTCCCGCTCCGTCACCTCTTTCCCCTGGGTCGCTGTCTTCTTCGCTGCTTGCATTGATCCCAATTTTGAGTGCTGCTTCCACCTTGCTGGCGTGTCTCTTCAGAAGTTTTGTTGCTTTAAGGATGGATTCCATCTTCTCTCGTTTCTTTCTTTTCTTATATTTCCGACCATCAATTTTTACGGGCTCCATATTCACTACAGATGAAATTAGATCTCTGATGTATTTCTTGCTCAGCTCGGCATCCCCTTCTTCTGGCAGAGTATTTTCCTTTATATAAGTGGAATAGGCTTTTGGAGCCATATCCACCTCTTCTTTTAATTCATTCGCTTCACTGCCAGTTAGGGGTGTCAAGTCATTCGTCAAGGTAAAACTGAGATCTTCTTTCTCTTCTTCTTTCTCGCCCAAAAGGATTAACGTCAGATTAGCCTTTCTTGTTGTTTCCGAGATTTGCTTTTGCCGACTGATGAGAGCACTTTCCACTTTAATCAGAGTTTCATTGATTTTCTGCATTTACTCCAGCAGGGGCCGCAGTAGCTCCTTTTCTTGTTGAGTGACAGCAAGCTCTGGGGGGGGGGTTACCCGGGCCGGAAGTCCCTCCCCTCTTCTCTTCCGGTTTGTGCAGGACAGTTTTCAGCGTCGACATTTTCCTTTTTGTTTACTTTTTCAAAGTTCGTGCCGCATCCTCCAAGAGGCTAACAATGTCGTAATCGCCTGCCAAACCCCAACGGTACCTTCACCAACACTTTTTCCTCTTTACCCCCCTCCTCGCACTCCCTTTATAGATCTCGCTTCTCCCTAAGTTTGCGGGAGGTTTTATCTCGCTTCAAATTAGATCTTCAACTCACGATTCGATGCAATTCTTCTTTTTATTTTAACTCATGCCGCTTTCTTCACTCCTGGTGGAATTCGGGGGCGCTGCTAAGTCCCATTACGGGCACGACGCAGCGGGGCCGATTGGGGCGGGGAGAAAGCCTCAATTTCCCGACTGTCTGCCGGCAAAGAGGCTACTCCCCAAGCGCCCCCAGTTCGGAGCCTTTGCCTAAGGCTCACTAGGGTCTTGCATGCATGCAAAGACCCCCCAAACTGCGCGTGGGCTAACCACCTCCGGGAGCGTCCCAAAAGGTGGCCGCCATTTGCAACGCCGAAACCGAAACCACTTTTACTGCTTACTTCTGACCTTCCCACCGATCAGCCCATGAGACAACCTAACTTTATCTGCCCTCCTGTCTTCAACTTTCCTTCCCTCCCCTGGCCAAATTGCACGGTATCAGTGTGAACAGTAGTTCCTCCCTCCTCTTAGCAGCCCCCATATCCTCATCATTCCTTAGTTCCTTCTATCCTTCCCACCCACCCACCCACCAATAAACCTACACCAATGAACCAGCCATATTTATTTACTTCATTTATATCATACCTTCCTCCACAATGGGAGCCCAAAGCGGCTTTCAACAACCTCTTTTCTTGGGATAATTAGGACAGCAAAAATGGAAGGCCAAAACAGCAGAGTCACCATGAGAACTCAGTAACAGCCCAGTCAAAGGGACTTTTTGAAATAATACTTTTTAAAAAAAGTTTCACCTTCCAGTAGAAGGTTGAGACTCCTGAAGTGGCCAGGCTGATTTTCTTAGACTGAGAGTTCCAGAGAGTGGGGTCCACTACAAAGAAAATTCTACCCTGTACCCTGCTTTATTTTACCTTCAGGAATAAGAAAACAGAGCAAGTCCAAAACCCTTGGATGTCAAAGAGCAAACAAGTCCAAAACCCTTGGATGTCAAAGAGCAAGGAGTTGGCAAAGGGTTAAGGCACACCCTAAAATGAGGGTTTGGGCCCATTGAAGTCTCAGCTTGCTCATCTGAAAGCACCGCTTCGTCTAGACTAGCTTTCCTTCTGTCACGTAAGCCTTTCATGCGACAGATTCTCATATGTGTTATGAGGTGAGATTTATGTAACCAGAATGCACCCTTCAGCATCTGAACAGACTGTGAGATTTGTGATCCAAGGGCCAACTCACAGGTGCTTCTCTTATGATCAGTGTGTTTGTTGGGAAAACTAAAGCTATTGTACAACAATAAGGTTGGGTGAAATACAGCATCCAATGGAAGAAAATAGAGCACACTGTTTGATAAGCTTAGGGGTAGGGTAGCCAACTCTGAGTTTGAAAATTCTTGGGGAGTGTGCTTTAGGGAAGAGAGGAACCTCAGCAGGGCATAAGGCCATACAGTCCACCTTCCAAAGCAGCCATTTTCTCCAGGAGAGGTGCAATAAATGTTTTTAATAAATAAATATGCCATGTAGTCTAGGGATCCATTGTAATTCTGGGAGATCTCCAGCCCCCACCTGGAGGTTGGCAACACTATTTGGGGGAACGTGTCTCTCCCCCCACCCCAAGTGCTGGCTCCTTAAAGGGGGGGGGAATCTATAGGTCTCATTTACACCAGGTGTTACTAGATCGACCCTTCTCCACTCCACCCCTGGCTTAAAAATGGTAATAAATAAATATCACATTTTTTAAAAAAAAAAGACATGCACGTGCATTTTAGCGTTTTAGATTTATGGCCTTTACCGTTCTGAGAAATCCTGTTTGAAGGTTAACTTGGTTTGGTAACAAGTGAGCCCTTATTACGGAACATATAAAATGGTTCTTTTCTTTTTAAAAAAGCAGCCCAAAGCTAGAGCTAATTAATTAATAATGTCACCAACGCAACCTCAAAATAAAGGCAAGTAGCTGGTGCCATACATCTTCTTTTAAATCCAGTTGACATGAAGGACAATTGGTCTGCTCCACTAAAGCCTTCGGCATGCCAACGGAAGCTATATTTAGCTCTTTGTGGATATGCAACTGTTTAATTACAAATGCATCGATTCCCTCATTAAGCATGCAGCCCCTGTTGGGCCACATGTCAACAGAAACTTCGCCATGTTGACAGTTCTGAGCAAGTGTGTGAGTGTTTTGCTTCCTAAGCTCAAGTGACCTCAGGGTCTCTCCCAGCTCCTTTGAGATGGAAATCAGTCACAACAGAAGGATTCGCCCAAGGATATTGCCTGACTCCTTTATAACAAAATTTCCAGACTCCTATAATCTTACTGCAACATACAGAACAAGGATGGAGGTTAAGTGACCACTTTGGGGACTTTAGAGTAGGAGTCTGTAAACCATAGTGGGGGGCAAAGGGACATGTAGGGAGAAACATCCTTTAATTACAGCACGTTCTGTAATCAGAATCATGAGAGTCCTAATGTGGTTGGAGTCAAGAGCACAGACGAATGCAGAGCAATGATTAATTCAATCAGAGGTAAGGACATCCTATTATCTTTGCTAATGAACTCTCAACGGCTTCCCTTCCTAGCCCCCCTCTGAACTTCTTTTCAGTACGGTGACTCTAAGGTCAACCTTCCAATGCTCACGGAAATTTGTATGCACGGTGTCTCATTTCTGAATGTTGCAACTTAATGTCCATTTAGATCCCAAAGAGACAAAACATGGAATAAAGTGAGCACAGACAAATGCTCATATAGAATATTTATTTAAAATATTTGTTTATCTTGCCTTTCTCCCAATAGTCATGACTCAAGGCAGGAAACTACAGTAAATACAGCAAAACATTAAAGTAATTAAAACTGGTAATTAAAATACATAAGCTAGAGGCCACATCTCTATGCAGTCTATACGCACACTATCATGTTTTACTGCACATGTGACATAGGGTCGCCAGGTCTCCTGGTATAACAAGAGACTTACTGACATACACACACACACACGCACCTGGCCACTGACTGTTGCCACTTAGCTGGTAACCCTAGCTGTGTGCACTGTCCCATTTGTGTCTAGCATTAGCAAACTCACAACTGGCAGCCCAGACAGGTGTGTCAACAACATGCTAACTTCAGATGTGATAAACCACCATATATGATGAGTGAATGTAAATGTTAGCCACTTTGGGTCCCCACTGGGGAGAAAGGCATGGTATAAATAAAGCAAGTAAATAAATAAATAACGTACACTAAAGTCTTTCCATTCTGCCTCACCATCTGAAGTCCAGTGGGCGGCCACATGAGACAGAGCCTTTTCAACAGAAGCACCGAAATTATGGACCTCCTTCCCCAGGGAAGCTTGTTTCACTCTATCTCTGATGGCATTTAGATTCCAGGCTATATCCATGATCTTTTAGAAGACTCCAGGCTAGAAATTCTGGCTGTTTTTGCTTTATATTGCTCTGTATTTCACCTGAATGCTGAATTCTCTATGCAGGATTATTATTTTTATTCTGATTTATGATGTTTAACTGTCACAAGATGTTTTAATTTGATTTGTTAGCTACCTTGTGGGCTGTACCACAGGAAAGGTGGGATAGAAATATTTTAATAAATAAAAGTAAACTTCCTGTGCACAAGTTTACTTACACAATCTGAGTCACTCAGTGTCACAAGCAGACTTCAAGAGTAATGAAGATGCACCCAACCAAGATGCCTGCAAACCATAACGCCAAAGAACTCATAACGAAATGATACCCTGCCTCGTATGCCAGGTACATGATCAGGGAAAAATGACAATATGCTAAAGCAGCCAAAACTGATTCATTTTCTGGAGATTTATTTTTGGTTCCTTTGAACAAAACTGTATACTTGCATGCATATGCAGTGAAGTGGGATAAGCTAATCCAGGGAAGCCACTTTTTACCCTTATAGAAAACTATAATTATTATCGTCCCACTGAGTTGCACTAGGCTTTCATGTCTAAAAATAAGCACTTCTCCAACATAAGCAAGAATCTGGGTGAGGCTTCAATATGATAACAATGAAGGGCTGGGGGGGGGGGCACCTTGTCCGGACTCCAAATAAAAGAGGTGGTTGAGTAGAAACAACTTCCTTGTAACTTCCTATGCAATTCTTCTTTAAAATATAAAAGGGAGACCTTTAAAAAGTTAGCTTTCCCTGATGAGGAGCTGTGATAGCACAAAATGTATTAGAACCTGTACTTTTGCAATGAGGAGGCTTCCCTGAACCTACTCAAGTCAATGAACCTCCAGTTCATTTTCTATGAAGACAACATTTTATAAAAGTACATATAATGGGGGATCACAGGAAGAGTTGCCTCTTGTATCTGTGGGCCAGACAGCTTTAACTGAAGAGTACTCAGCTGATGCTGATAACAGCCCCATCAGCACCTCTTAGAAGGCTGATGCTCCTAATGACCCTGAGACAGCAGAGACAGGTCCTAGTGCCCCAGTTGATGAGGACAGCAGGTACTCCAGCCCCATGAGCACTGGGAACATGGAAGAGACAACCTAGAGAGGTGGCGCCTCAACAACCCAAGACTGTGGGGAAACTTCACAGGCTGCCTCGCCTCCTCTGTCCCCAGAGCCAGAGGAATGCAGGAGGAGGCGGGCACGCTTGGAGAACCTCAAGAGGAGGCGGAGCGCACGCCTTGCTGCCTGGTGACTGTCAGATCAAGAGGAACACCTGGAGTTAATGGACAGTGCTCTCACAAGCAAGGAGACCCAGCTGTGAGCTGTGGGTTTCAGAGGGGGAGGGCGTGGGAACAACTCATCACCTTCCTGGAGACAAGCAACCACACCACCCGGACCTGTTTCTGGCTGCTATTCCTGAGCCTTTGGCTTTGACCCTGGACCTGCTTGACAACACCTCTCGGACCTGCTTGAACTCTGTTTCTTGGACCCTCAGCTGGCTTCCCCTATGTATGACTCTTGGACTGAACTCTTGACTTACACTTCTGGTTAGTGCTTCTGTCTCGTTCCCTTGGTCTTGGCTGAGTCTGCCCTGACCCAGGACAGTATCTATACCCCGTTATCCAGGAGCAAAGTGGAACATGAAAATGGCCCTGGAACAATCCCAGCTGAGCTGCCCCTACTGGTCAACCCTTCAGGGGTCACTGAACTCAGTGGCACCAACAGTGGACACTGGATCACCCCATTCCCCAAAACAGCAGCAGTGGTGAGCTGACACTGATTACCAATGAACTGTCTGAGTCGTGGCCCCTGGAGGCGCTGGCAGAGGTGCTGGAACTTGGCCCCCAGCATCCCCCTAGGGCAGCAGCCCATCAGAAAATTTCCCTGTAAGTTAAATGACCAATCTGCCCCCACTGTTCTCATGGAAATCCAGAATCCTTAGATCTCTTTTTCAGGGGATCCTAAACTAACCCAAGAAAAATGCTCTCCAGCCTGGTCAAAGTGAACTTTTCCTGCATTGTGCAATGGGACTCAGTTCAAACAGTAAGCCCAGCTGCCTCTGCTAAAAGAACAAAACAGAACACAACTTCAGGCAGTCTGTGGATTAGATCCAGTTCCTTTGGAGAGCCAGACCAAGGGAAAGCCATGCAAAAGCACTCTATAGTCAGAAAGGTGTAGCCAGAGCAAAATCTCCCAGCTGCTAAAACCCGCAAGCAAGCCTAGCCTGGAAGTCTTTACAGAGTGTCAAGGAGTATCGCCTGACCTACATCCTTGCTGGGCTGGTTGGTTTCTCTGCAGTTCTCTCCTTAGTTGGATGGCAAGGAAGGGGAGCAATCCCTGCTTGACATCTTTTTTGTTCTCTGCTCAAGATTATCCACCACATGCTTGAGTCCTGATACCGCATGTTATAACCTACCTGTACACCTAGTAATCATGGCCACAAAGCACTACTGTGGATGCCAGAACTTCAACAGAGTTATTCCTAGCCAGCATATTGGGTACCCATAACACATGTTTTTGAAGAAGCAGCCAGCATACCCTCTTCTCAGTACAGCGTACATTTCTTAAATTATATGTCTGTGTGTGTGTAATGTGCTCTCAAGTTGCTTCTGACTTATGTCGACCCCATGCATTAACAACCTCCAAAATGTGCGGTCTTGCAAACGGAAGGTGGTGGCTTCCTTTATTGAGTCAATCTCTCTCATGAGTCTTCCTTTTTCCTGCTGCTTTCTACTTTTCTGAACATTATTGTTTCTTCCAGTGAGTCCTGTCTTAAAGGATATGACAGGGTGTAATTAACCATGATTTCACAACCACAAAATGTTGTGCTCAAGAAGAGAGAACGTGAACCTTAGGCCAGGGGAATGAAGCCTTGGTAGGCTTGCTGTTATTCAGCTCCAGGCCATCTAAACCAGTAGTCCCCAACCTTTTCAGTATAGTGACCCACACATCGAAATTTACTTGGTACGACGATCTGCTTTAAAAAATAGAACATGTGCAAATAAACAAAACCACAAAAGCCTGGGTCCCATTTTCATAGGCTTCATGCCCCAATTTTGGGTCAGGATCCACAAGTTGGGATACACTGGTCTAAACCATAGGAGCCTGCTTTTAATGACTCTCAAGTCCTTGCCCGGAGTGTCCATTTTAGACACCGCCTTCCCAGGGACATGCTAAATATGGCGGTGCCACAGTTGTGAACAGGGGTCTTTTCGTAGAAAAAGAGCTGCAGGAACTCATTAGCATATGATATGCTAATGAGCTACTAGGCCATTAGCAGATGCCATGTCCCCTGACATCACCAGAAGTGATGTCAGAAGGGGAAGCAAAAGGGGGGGGGCATCTTCAAAAGCCTTTCCTTCCCTTCCCCAGCTGGCCTGAGTGGGGGAGTGAAGCAAGAACTTAAAACCCCTTCTCACTAGAGTTGGGCCACAGAAGGAGGAAAGAGGGAAGGAAAGAGAGAGAGTAGAGAGAAGGAAAGAGGGAAAGAAAGAGAAGGAAAGAAGGAGAAGGAAAGAAGGAGAGAAAGAAAGAGAGAGAAGGGAAGAAGGAGGGAAACAGGGAAAGGAGGGAAAAAGAGAAGAGAAGAAGGCGGGAAAGAGGAAAAGGAGAGAAGGAAAGGATGGAATGAAAGAAATTTGACAGCAATTCAGTCCCATTATATTCTATGGGCCATTGAAGTCAATGGTGAAAACATAGGATATATTCTGGGGGCTGGAGGGGAGGGGATTTGAGGAAGAAGCTCCAAACTCACAGGGTAGCTGTTGGAGCCTCTCCCCAAGATACCCACCACGTTTCAAGAACATTGGACCAGGGGGTCCAATTCTATGGGCCTCCAAACAGGTTGCCCCCATCCCCTCCATTGTTCTCTATGGTGGGGAAAAAGTTACTTTTTCCCCACAGTGCTGTTAGTAGCTCTGGGGGGGAGGGAGTTTGTGGGAGAGGCTCCAAATTTTCAGGGTAGCTTCAGGAGCCAGTTCACTTTCCCTGAGATTCTCTGGGAGAGTCTGACTGCTGGGTGGCTGCCTGCTTGCCTGCCTTAAGTGCTGCTGGCTGGGTTTCTCCATTGGAAACAATGGAGGTAATGGGGGTAACCTGTTTGGGTGCCCATAGAATTAGGCCCATTGGTCCAATTGCTTTGAGATTTGGAGGTGTATGTGGAGAGAGGCTCCCGAAGCTACCCTGAAAATTTGGAGCCTCTCCCTCAAACCCCCTCCCCCTCAGAGCTACTAACAGCACCGTGGGGAAAAAATAACTTTTTCCCCCATCATAGAGAACAATGGAGGGAATGGGGGCAACCTGTTCGGGGGCCCATAGAATTGGACCTCCTGGTCCAATGTTCCTGAAACATGGTGGGTATCTTGGGGAGAGGCTCCAACAGCTACCCTGTGAGTTTGGAGCCTCTTCCTCAAACCCCCTCCTCTCCAGCCCCCAGAATATATCCTATGTTTTCACCATTGACTTCAATGGCCCATAGGATATAATGGGGCTGAACTTGACATTGGGCTGGCCTAAAGACTCCCAAATCAGCTTGTACAGCCGAAACTGACATGAGGGAGCCTTTCTGCCCTCCGAAGCTGCCGGAGCTGTGCTCCAGTGCCGCCCCCCCCCCCAAAAAAAAAAGACCCCAAGTTGTGAATACTGGAAACGCAAGGACTAGGGAAATCGCATAGGTCTTATCGACCCCAAACACCCCACACTTGAATCAGGTGATAACAGAACAAGAAAGGCCCATGTGACTGGCCCAAACCATGTGGTTCTGGTATTCAAACACGTAACACAGCTCCATGGGATCACACAATATAGTTTCCACACTGCTTCAATGAAAAATGTGGAAGAGGCCTCAGAGCAGAACCAAGAACAGACAACCATAAGCAGATTCAGGGCTGTAAGAAGTTTTAAAATCCACCTGAGTGAAAGTGTAAGTGTTCCTCCGGCTGTCAGGAAAAGCTGCATCCTATTAACGTAATGTAAAGCAGCCTCCCAATGCCGCATTCCATTAGCATGTCACTTGTTGAGACCTGCAGCTGGCCAGCTTCTACAAGTGGGTAGTTATTCCCTTCCATCTGGACCAGGCTTTAAATAGCAGGCAGACAGAAGAACTCTCCAAAAGTATAGTGGCTTGGCTGCGGCATCTAAATATATCTTTAAATATGAGGTAACACGCTGCAGATTTCTTCGAACCCTCTGGTTTTTTAATGAAAATCAGATCCCAGGGATTTGGACAGTTCTTGCTGTGGTTATTAAGGAAACATAAATACAGATCCTTTGGGGGACACAAAGTGTCAGAGCTGCCTTATCCGAATCCAAGCCAAACTACAGAAAACACGCTCACTAATGCCTGCTCTGCACAAACAAGAATACTCTCTCAAAAGGCACTGGAACATTTTGTTTCCTAAAACTTGGTGTTCCGGGAAAACTGCAGAAAGGGAGGGTTTGTATTAATCCCGACTACAAATGGAACCAGAAAGAATCAAAGAGGGAGGGGAGAGAGATGAGAGAATAGGCAAGAGAAGAATTAAGGAAGCTAGAAAGGGTTCAGTGATGATTTGTAAGAAAGGGGATGTGAAAACAGAGTGGGATGTAGGATGGAAAAATCTACGAGGCGGGGGGGTGACAAAAGAAATGTTGCATTTCTTAAATGTTTAATTTGGGAACTATGAAAAGAAAGAAATATGAAAGTTGACTGCAATTTGTCAGTAACACTCTTTCCAAACTGTTTCCAAGGCTTTGCTAGTCAATTGATGGGCAAAATCTCAATTTCCCCTCATCTTCTCACAATATATGAGGACAGTATATTTATTGGAGGTGGGGAAGGAAAAGCTAGGAAGAATTACAGGCTGCAGATGGCTAAATGACCCTCTCTTCTTGCCTCTTCGGTACTGCGTATGGCTGCATCCTTCCTCTTTTTCACAGTCACTTGCTTTGCCTGAGGTATTCTCAGGAATCCCCATGCATTCTCTCACATCAAGCTTGAAAAAGCCTCCAAATTACTCTTGGCAGTGTGCCCATTCTCCGATTGCTCCTGCCTGAACCACCTGTTCTGAGAAGGTTTGCAGCTGGAAGACTGATGCTGAGCGCAGGGCCAGGACGCATCACTTCTATTCTGCAACGCATCATCTCCTGTCACTCTAGCAGCACTCTGTGGAGTACAGTCGGTGGTGCCGTATAACAGCATCCTCTACAGTCATGGTCCTCAGAGTGGGAAGCGTGTCTCCCTCAGCAGGTGTGGGAAAATGAGAGCCCCTCTCCTCCCTCACATTTGGGCACCTGAGGCAGAAAATCCTCATGGCACCAAGTAAAGATATATCAGAATATACCATCCCAGGCAGCCTCTTCCTTACCCACGTAGCAAGGGGTTGGTTCGGCCCTCATCCCTGTCAAATCAGACAGAAAAAGGGCAAGAGATAATGCAGGGAAACAAAAGGGGAAACTATATTTTTTCCATAGGCTTCCTTGACATATTATTCCCAGGAAATGCTAATGCTATGGAGCCTCATGGCACTTTTACCCCACCCCTCCTCCAAAGTCTCAAGGTGGCAACGGTGTTCTGTCGTGGCTGGCACCCTCTTCCTCTCCTCCTCCCCTTAATTCTGATCTTGTGTTCCCTTTCCCCCTGCCCAGAAAGTGGCCAAGCAGTCCAGAACTGGGATGAAATTTTTAAGGATGCCATCTGGGACTTTTTAACTTGGTTTTTAAAAATTTGTTATTATACTTTTGTTATTCTGAATTGTTAATGTTTTGTATATTCATTTTATGCCTCTGTTGTACATCTCCTGGAGCCTGGCACAAACTAGGATGGGATGACATGACAATAATAACAACAACAACAATAATAATAATACAAGATTTTCTCTCCTCAATACTGTTCTCACAACACCCTTGTGAGGTAGGTGAGGGAGAGAGAGAGAGAGAGAGAGAGAGAGAGAGAGGCTTGAGATTATCCAGAGAGCTTCATGGCAAGTGGGGATTTCGACTAGGGTCTCTTGGCTGCTAGTCCAATGATCTAATCACTACACCACACTGGCTTTCAAAGAGTCTCTTTTTCTTTAACGTCCCTCCTCCTCCATAGCTATCATGACACACACACACACACACACGCAAATACAGTTACTGGAAATGTTGGCGTGAAACTGATTACCACTACTGGCACAATCCCTCTTTTATATTTCTTTATTTACACTAAAAGGAAGTCAAAGAATTTCCCCCCCTCCCCATTTAGGCCACAGTTCAAGAATCCCAGCTCCTATATGGTGCAGACACTGCCAATGGAGAAACTAACAAGGGCTTTAGATGGGGACTAAAGAGTTTCAATAGATCCCCCCTTCTGTGCTGGCTGAGCGCTGTCTCTTCGGTGAGCTGCAGCAAACATCACCCAGCCTTTTAGCTGGTGGAGGAAGGGGAGGAAGCGACACCAGGACAGCTATTTCCTCCAAATGCACAACATCACCACAGCAAGGTTACTACTTCCTAATTGGTTATGCATGAAGCAGATATAACACCACTGCATTTGAAGCAGGGCTTGAATTGCTGTGCTGTAAAGGTAAACAAAAGTTAAGGGTAAAGGTTTCCCGCGCTCGAATGCAATTTGCAGTGATCATCCCAGACAGGAAAATGGTAAGAATCCCCAGAGTAACACAGACAAGGGGGGCTCACCTGGATTTCCTCTTGCAGTAGACCAGAAGGTTATCGAAGAGAAAAAACGTCCTCTCCTGGATGTTTCCCGCTGAGATTTTTAACAAGGTACCCTGGAGCAGGAGTTGGGTGCAGATGTCTGTCAGGTTGGATCCCTAGAGCACAAAACGACAGTTTGCTCAAATCTTCCCCTCTAGTTGAAGCTGCAATCAAGAATTTCCATGAAGCGCTGATGTTTATGCTCATCACCTCCGTTTCGCAGAAGGTTACTTTGATTGCAAGGTGAAACCTTACAACAAATCTGATGCCTTCTGCCCCCTTCTCCCTGCACGCCCTCACCTCTTTGTGTGTTGCTTATTACTGACTTCAGAACTAAATATTCTCCTAGTTTTAAGCAATTTGTTACAGCAGGTCTGGGGGCTAATTTTCATCTCAGAATTATGGCTATTGCATGAAATTAAAAAAAACAGTAAAAATAGCAATGTATTAAGCTATGCAAATAATTAAATGATGCAGGAGAAATGCACCATAAAAATTTACATCGCACTCTATTGCTTTAAATCAAATGAGAGCTGCCATTATGTGGCTATTATTTATTTTAAGACATCATAAACCACTTTTCCTGAAAACAAAGCCGCACATAAAAATATACCACATTGTATGAAAACAGGGCACAGAACAAGGGTCACTGGAGATATGGGGGGAGGGTACTTGTGAATTTCCTTCATTGCACAGGGGGTTGGACTAGATGACCCTGGAGATCCCTTCCAGCTCTGTGATTCTATGGTTCTAGGGCTGGATCCAAAAAGCCAAGAGTGAAGCTTGTCAAATGGGACTTTCACACCTCCCCGCTTCTGCTGTAGGCCACCCATCCTTAAATGCTGACCAGGAAATCAGGGACCCCTAGGAATCTCACTGGGTATGATATGAAGGTTGAAGTTATAAGGGGGAACGGCGTGCAAAAATATCTCTTTCCTCCAGGAGAGGAAGTGTACTTTCCATGACTAGAAAACAAGATTTAGATTCAACCCATCAAATATAAACAAATTTGAATTCCCAGCACTAAGCTAAACAAAAGAAGAGCTGAACAATAAAGAATAGCAAAGACTGATAAACACTAACTAAGCAGCAAAATCAACACATGAAGCTGCTTCTTACCAAGTCAGATCACTGGTCTATCAGGGTCGGTATTGTCTACTCAGACTGACAGAGGCTCTCCAGAGTCTCAGGCAGAGGTCATTCATATCACCTAACTGGAGATACCAGAGATTGGACCTGGGACTTTCCACTGGCAAAGCACATGCAGTAACACTGAGCTACCATCCCTCCTATCAAAAGTTTAGGGAAATAAAAGTATGCTTATTTAGTACAGTAAGATCAGCAAAGATGATGCCAGGCAGGCCTTCTTGGGGAGACAGTTCTATTTGCTCACAGCCACACTGAGCTCTATGCTTGCAGCAGGCAATTTTCTTGATACAACTACAAATGTCTAAAAATAAAATGTCATGATAGGCAAAATAGGGGGAGGGGGAGTCACCATAAGGCAACAATGGCCAAGGGTGACAAGCTGCTTTGAGCCTGCTCACAGAGAAAGGCAGGGTAAAAGTGTTTTAAATGCAATTAATCAATAATAAACAAGTGAGCAGTTGTATTATGTTGTTTTGTAGGCTGCCTTGTATATGCAGAATTGGTACACGGACTTCTATGCCCTCTCCATACACTCTGAGTGAAGAAGGACCAGGTACAAGAATCTTTTTTTGACTGAACATTCAGCATAACTTCTAAGGACATAACATTCAGGTAATCATCCAGATAGAGAGCTGGTGTGGCACAGTGGTTAGAGTGGTGGTCTAGGACCTGGGAGAACCCAGTTAGAATCCTCGCTGTGGCTTGGGAGCTCCCTGTATGATCATAATCTCTCAGCCTAACTTACTTCACAGGGCTGTTGTTCTGAGAGGTGGGAGAACGATGTGATCATCTGCTTTGATTCCCCATGAGAAAGAAAGCAGAAAATAAATAAAAATAATCTAGTAACAATTTACCAGGTTTTTAACTAAGGGGCTGTATCTTTTTTATCTACTTTATGGCTTGCTTCTGGACTGAGGATAGTTTTATCAATGGGTGTGTTCAGACGCGCCATTTGAACCGCTTTCGGCACACAGTAATATCCGCGTTCACACACCCAACATCTGTGCACTGTCCCCAGCCGTTGCTTTCCGGATCAAACCCCCTTTAAAATGGAGTATTTTGATACCACTTACCCAAGTGGTATTTTTCCAATTATCCGTTTTGAGCCACACTTTTCTGTCGTCTGATCGCGCCGGTGTTAAGCCACTTCCGGGTGCTTCAACCCCCTCCCCTCTGGAAAGCTGCCACGGAAGCCTCAGGCTTCCGCTCTTCATCCGCCATTTTTTTTAAGCCTCGGCGGTATGCACATGGGCGGAGCTCTGCTCCTAAGTTAGTAAAAGCAAAGTTTGAATGGTGCCTAGTTTAAGCATTTAGACGAGTTCGGGATCTCATGGAGGCCAGTTTCGGGGGTAAAAGTTTCATTTAAAGTGCTCATTTAAAGTTTAAAGGGAAGTGTGGAAATCACTGTTCTGCGCACGCGTGAAAATTTTAGTTCTAAAGATGGCTGCCTGTGCGGATGCTCAAACTGAGAGGGGAAAAAAACCACCAATGCATGCTCCCGGCGGGGAGCAATGTGGCTGCGCAGCGATCCGGAACAAGGACGTCAGTATGATAGCGATTCTCCGGGTTAAAAAAAACCCGCATTGAACCGGAGCAATTTACACCGCTCCCAGCACACTGTCTGAATGTACCCAATATCATTTTAGGCTTCTCAATGTTGTTTCATGCTTTAGTTTTAATGGTTTGCCTTTAATGGCTTTGGCTTCTTAATGGCCTTTTTAATGACTTTTTAAAATGGCCTTTTAATAGCCTTAATGGTTATCTATATATAGAACAAAGTTTGAGTCCAGTGGCATCCTTTAAGACCAACAAAGTGTAATTCTGGGTATAAACTGGGCAAAAACTTTGTTGGTCTTAAAGGAGCCACTGGACTCAAACTTTGTTCTATTGCTTCAGACCCACATGGCTAACCACCTGAGTGTGTGTGCACACAAAAAAACACTTCCTTATCTGCTATGCAAACCAGACTAAGGAAGTGGATTAGATAATTTGACCTACTGATGCCTTACTGGAAAAAAAAGAGAAAAATGATTGAGAGTTGTGAAATACACATTGTCAGCAAGATAACTTCCTTTCCATTTTCACTGAACACACAACAGAAGTTTAACACTTGCGACACGGGGGGAGCAGACGACTTTCCAAATACAGTCAGAATCATTTATACAGATGGCATTTAGCACATTCAATGAATTCCACACACATTATCTCAGTAATCTTTACAGCAACCTCTCAAGGTAGTTCAATAGTATTTATCCAATGCTGCAGAAGGGCAGGCGATGTGGCAAATAATCTAGTGTCATCTACTGAGTTCATGGCAAGGGTAAGAATTAAATTGGGGGCTTCTTGGTTCACAGTTCAGCCTCACAGACACTATACTGTTTATTTATTAAAATATTTATACTCTGCCAGTACACAACATTACACTACAGTAGCACCCTCGCCATGCTATAGAGATTCTCCAGTGGGATGGCCTACCTAAGTTTGAGCACAGCGCTTCTTTGCAATTGCGAACATGACCAACACAAGGCTTATGCAGAGTTCCAGAAGCGGGTCCGCAAGAAGTTCGACTTGCATACATCGTCACAACTTCAATTATTTTTCACTCAACTGTGCATTCTCCTTTTTAAGATGGAATCACAGTAACGGCTGGAGCTAGCCTAAGCAGGTCTACTCAGAAGTAAGTCCTTTGCTATTAATGGGGCTTACTCCCAAGAAGGGTCCTTAGGCTTGCAGCCATAGTGTTGGAACCAGCTCTCATAAGCAATGAACTCATACCAGGATAATACTGGTCTATTTATAGGATTGTTGTAAGGATTATATCACAATAATGTGTGTGATGTACTATGAGTCTTCGAACGCTTTTCATAAATGCTCATATAAAGAAAGGATTAATTATTAGCTTATTAGCTTGTTCTAGACTGTTTTGGTCCAAATATAATATGGAGTGGAAAACTAAATACTGAAATATCAGGTGTCCTGGGACTAAAGTTGCCAGACTCCAGTGGGGCCTGGAGACCTCCCCAAAATCACGACTCATCTTGTGACTAAAGTGATCAGTTCCCCTGAAGAAAATGGCAGCTTTGGAGGATGGAGTCTATGGCATAACACCCCACTGAGGTCGCTCACCTACCCAAATTCCACTCTCCAAAGGCTCCACACATGCACACACATACAGTTCTCCAGGAATTTCCCAACCCAGAGCTTGAAACCCTATTTGGGGCATAGAAGCAGGACAGAAATCTAAGAAAAAGAAGAAGAGGGGGGTAACATTTTTACCGAAATTGAAGCTCTCATCCTTCCATCATTATCTCAAAGAGGACAGTATTATGTTTTTGTAATATGCAGGTATTATTTAAATGTAATCAATCGAGCAATTAATCAGTTGGAAAGAAGATGATTAATGAACTCCTGTGGCATGAACCTATGCTTCAGTATGCCATACCATATCCCCATCAAACCTCCCAAGCATCATGCAGGTCCTCCCCATTTCCCCTCTCACTACCCCACTCACACTATTCTCTGATGTTCCAGAGGGAGGGAGGGAGGGAGACCAGTCGCATACATGATGGTAATGGTATCTGATGACACACCCACATGACTTGGTCTGCCCAATAAGCTGACCTAAGGAATCAAGCAAACTAGAGAAAGTGATGCTCTAAGATTAAAAGATCAAGAAGCAAATGATCATTTACCTCTTAGGTACCTAAACTATTAACAATCCTAGCACTGGGCACATCCTCAATCCTTTCTGAAATAAACCATTTATTTTCTTAATTTGGGGACAGTAATTTTGCTGGAATCTTCCATGAAAGTTGGAACAGAAGAAACTGCACGGACTGCCATGATTACTAGGAATATAGAAAGAAATTTGGCGAGGCTGGTTGAGTTTTTCACAAGACAAACCAAATGTTTAGTTGAAAGTGTGTGGCGGGGACATTCCATCCACTCACATCCTCTTATGTGATGGTAGATGCCATCACAAAGACAGACACAGTAAGAACAGCAGCAGGGGACTCATCGTGTAGGTTGAGATGGTTACCTTTACTAGACCAATTTGTTAATGGAAAAACAGAATCATCTGCCTTGTGTTTACATTAACACCAGAAAAACATTCATTAGAAGACAACATCTCAATGGACTATGGGCAGACCAATATGCAGCACTTAAATTAGTTATCACATTTCCTGTTTTTGCAACAGGATTATAATATCTACGCTGGCTAGAATATATGTTTGCTTTAAAAATTGATTTCTTCTGCGTTGTATTTTGCGTTAATATTTGCAGGTGTAATATCAGAGAAGAAAAGAACCTCTAAGCTTCTCATCAACAGAATTACTTAGGAGGGCATCTTTATAAAGACAACAGAGATATATTATAATGGAATGGTTCCAGAAGGTGACTTTTATAAAGGGAATGGGTCTGTGAACTATATGACTGCATACAGTAGGTATAATCTTTTGGTTGTATATATGATCTTGCCCGCACTGCATTGTTTTCTACTTCTGTAATTCCATTTTCTGCCTTGTTTAACACATTATGTCTAAGTATGCTTTGTTTCAGATTTCAGCAACCCTAGTCCTATTACATAGCCTACTAGATGCCTCATTCTATTGAGTTCATCAATTTATACTTTTGAGTGTCTGAAAGAAAGGTAAATGTGACAGACTGCACTTTAAAATCTTGTAAGATCTGTGTAAACAGGCAATGGACTCTGAAGTGTTAATTCCTCATGGAGCCAGAGAGCCTTGAGTGACAAGCTGCTCCAAGGAATTTGATTGGTTAGCATCAGTTGAGCAGAGAAAGACTTGAGAGCTAAATGCTGAGGAGAAATTCAGTCTGAATTCAGCCCTGACAGAGAAGACTCTAATACTGACAGAGTCTGAGTCTAAACCTGACTGAGAAGGGTTTAGTACTGATAGGGTTTATGTTTAGTCCTGACTAAGAGCAGTTTAACACAGATGGAGTATTGGGAAGGTTGGCAGGAGAAGTGGGTAGTTAGGTAAAGACTCCCATTGAGGCCAGAAAAGAAGATCTAGTGAGAGAAGTACTTCCCTTCCCAGTTAAAACAGGGAGATAGCTCTGAAGAGTGGAGAGATCCCTAGTCTGATGTTTTTATAAACTGCCTTTTAAATCCTGAGGAGTCAGTTAAAACTCAAGAAGAGTACTGGTGTGTTTAATAAAGAATTTTGGGTACTGAACAGAGTATCCCTGACTTCTGGAAACCAAAAGAGTCAAATTTGCTTAAGAAAATATACTGGAGTATTTGGGAAAGACTGAAACAAAAGCCTCTCATTTTAAAGATTCTAAGTTACTGTAAAAAGCTTAAGAAATTCTCAGGTGCCTGAAACATGAACTGTAGTCTGTGCCTATATTGATTTACCTCAGAAATTTTACCCTGATTTCACCTGACCATTCCCCTCTACATTGAGTAAAATATTACATTATTTTTGAACTTTAAAAAGCCTCAAATGCCATTTCAGTGGTTTAAGTTAAAGGAGGATCTCAATCCTTCCCCGCGGGTTCCTGGGCTAAGCCTGTCTCCATTTTCCTTTATGGTGGCTGTGTTTCACAGACTTGTATTTTTAAGAAAATGTAAAAATGTATATGTAAATTTCAGATCATAAGCTTGTGGGCAGAATGTGATAAGCCACAGCTAGCCGTCACGTGAAAAGGGAACTAAGGAACCTTTAACTGGAATCATTTTTCACCTGTTCCTTAAGTGTTTCCTGGGTGACACTGAAGATTGATGTTACAGCTGTTTATTCATTCAGCCTTATTCTGTATGGACATTCATACTGTTATTTTGGATTCAATATTTTGAGACTCTAAAATATTGCTGTATAAATGCTATCTTTTTGAAGATTTTTGGTGAATCATTTTGTACACAATTTTGTTCTTATTGCTATTCCTTACTTTGTATCTCTGGTTTGTTGTATTTTCAGAAGGAAATATAGCCTTTTCACCACCCTTATGGAGTATCATTTCATATTAGTTGTCTTTGAATTGTGTTCAAGGAAAAAGCACACACAAAGTATGAAATAACCTTAAGGGGAGGAAAAAGCAACCTCAAATCCATCAGCTAATCAAATGGGCAGGAGTTTGGCCTAACTTCCAAACATCTTTTACGGAAGCAAAACAGGATAAGAGAATTTGTGGAAATAGCAATGGAGAAAAAGAATAGCTGAACAACCACAACAGCCAAGTGACAGGAACAACTCAGATGTCTCCCCATTTTGCACCTTGCTTCATTGAAATTAAGAGCACCATCCTAGGCAGAGTTATACCCTTCTAACCCCATTGACTTTAATGAATCTAGAAGGGTGGAACTCTGTTTGGGCTGCATTGTAAAGTAGTACAATTAAATCATTTGGATGGTCTGAGGCCAGCTTCTAGTCCCAGAAAAAAAATTCAAAACAACACTGACCTACAGAAATCTTAAAAGCACGGTTTGGGGATTCTGTATAACAGTAGAAAATGTTGGCTCCTCCTTTTTCATTTTGGCGAGTAATTGACCAGTAAAACTAACATCCAGTAGGTTGTTTTTTTCCAACAAAATGTTCCCATTCCTAGCGTTTCTTTAATAGGACATTTAAACTCTTTTTTAAAAACCATGCTTGTTTTTATAGAATATGACAAAAAAAAAACCCTCCCAAACACACACCAAAGATGTGCCGGCAAAGTGTTCCAGACTGGGTTTCGAACCCAGAGTTCCAAACTGCCCCCCCACCCCCCACCCCACCCAAGCTCCAAGACATAACAAACCCCAACTGGTTTTTCAGCTTTGTCTAGACTTTTGCTACACTGAACATTGTATCTGAGCTTTGTTTGCCGAACTTGCTATCCGAAAACACATCACAGCTGGGGCTCAGGATTGCTCACATGGCTCCAGATGGAAGCCAAGAACATCTTGAAAGGGGAAAAATGAGCAAGCCTAAAACAAAACAACAGTGGCAGTCATGGAGCACGCCCAATAGCCTGAATATGAGGAAGTTTACATGACCTCCTGAAAGATGGCTTGAGCAGAAGAATCCTCAGCTGGCAACCATCAGCCTGGTTAGCTTAACTGTCAGTCCCATTGCTCTCCCAACACCAATATGTCAGTGAAGTCATTTAACAACCACAGTTCCAGAGAGGAGAACAAAAACGTACTGTCACTCTGAAGTCTGCACTTCCACCTACTAATCTACAGAAGTCACACTCCCATATCTATCAAAATCTAGAGAATCTATTAAACAGCATCTATCACAATGGTTATCTACTATTTCTCTTTCCTCCTAGTCAGGCTATTAAAGAACTGGTGAATAAAAATAATCTCCAGGTGATCAGACAAGGAACAATTCTATAAATTGGAAAAGAGACGGTTCTTTTGTTTATTTTAAGCATTTAGAACCACAAAGTTGGAAGGGGCCATGCAGGCCATCGAGTCCAACCCCCTGCTCAATGCAGGATCAGCTTAAAGCATCCCTGACAAGTGTTCATCCAGCCACTGCTTGAAGACTGACAGTGAGGGGGAACTCACCAAATCCCCAAGCAGCCGATTCCACTGCTGAACTAATCTTACTGTAAAAAAAAATTCCTAATATCCTGCCACTACCTTTCCACCTATAATTTAATTTAAACCATTGTTGTGAGTCCCATCCTCTGCTGCCAACAGGAACAGCTCCCTGCCCTCCTCGAAGCGACAGCCTTTCAAATACTGAAATGTTTAACCAGACGCAAAGAACTAATCAATGTTCATGTGGATAAACTTTCTGTGGACTACTTGCAAGGGTACTCTAAGCAACCTATTTCTATCAGTTTTTGCCAAAGAGACAGTTAGCTAATGGACCGTTCACTTCTAGTTCTTCTGGGTTCTCGCCCTCTCTCAATCTTCAAACAATATCAGTGATCTAGAATCAGTTAACTGCTCCAGCATGTCTACTGACCTCAGGCTCCAAGGGCTGAATCCCACAATCCACTTCTGACTTAGAAAATGTTTATTCCCAGGATCACAGGAGCCAAGTGGAGTAATAGCTATGTGGTTAAGGAGACCACAGTAGAAAGGGAGACAGGAATGGACAGGGATGCCAGCTCTGGGCTGAGAAGTACCTGGAGATTTTGGGGATAGAGCCTGAGAAGGGTGGGGTTTGGGGAGGGGAGGGACTTTGATGAGGTATAATGCCACAGACTCCCCCCCCCCAAAAAAATGGCCATTTTCTCCAGGCGAAATGATCTCTTTTCCCTGGAGATCAGTCCCAGTCCCAGGAGATCTCCAGCCACCATGTGGAGATTGGCAACCCTATAGTGAAATCACTCCTCCTTCCTGTTCCATTACTGAAGAGGGGGAAAGGGCAATTTCATCCCTTTCCCCCTCCCCACTGCAGCCTCCAAGCCTAAACTCCCTGTAGGTCCTGTAGCTCTGGGAATAAACTTTGCCAGGATCAGAAATGACTCCTGTGGAAAGGAGAAAGCAAGGAAGGCCAGTATCCACCAGCACCTTCTAAGGAAGTATCATGGGATCCCCCTCTATATGAGCCAGTGTGGCGCAGCGGTCAGAGAGTCAGAATAGGAGCTGCAAGACCCAGGTTTGAATCCCCACTCTGCCATGGAAGCTTGCTGGCTGATCTTGGGCCAGTCACATTCTCTCAACTTAACCTACACCTCATAGGGTTGCTGTGAGGGTAAGATGAGGAGATACAATGTGGTTTGCTTTGGGTCCCCAATGAGCAGAAAGGCCAGTACAAATGAAGTAAATAAACAGTGAATTGATGTCGTAAGTTCTTTCAGTACATTTTACAGCTTTCTTAAACAGCCTCATTGGTACATACGCAACAATAATATGAGTTTGTAAATCCATACTTTTGCCTTTCGTTCTCTCAAGCAGAGGATGGATTAGGACTGCCCAGCATGCCAACAAACCTCTGTAACTCAGAAAGAAGTAGTAAAAGTAACTACAAAAGTAACTACGCAAAGCATCCCACAGATCATATCTGTCTTTGTCTCAAAGAGAAAGCCTTGATAAAGTAACAATAAGCTAAGGCATCTCAGAACAATATTGCTGGGAACGTCCCCTGTTTATTATTACAAGAAAGCATAAGTTTACATAATAAAACAAAGGTCACTGTTAAACCCACAGCATACAACACTGAAGTTCCTTTTCTATAATGTAATGTTTACACTGCACCTTGTTCACATGAACCCCGTCAGCGGAAGCCTTAAACCAGAGGTCACCAAAGTAGTGCCCTTTGACACCCTTTCTGGTGCATGCCAAGTGTTTTGTTTGTAGGAAGTGGGCAGGCCCAGGTAGGGCTTTTGCCCCAGAAGGCTTCAGATTGACTCCTGGAGATTTGATCAGCTGTGCAGATTTTAAAAAAAATGTTGCTCTGGCAGCACCTGCCACCACACTGTGTTACTGCACTGTGTTACTGAAGCAAAGCTGTGGCAGTCATTTTGTGCCTGGCTCCGCCTCCTCTAAGCAGCCATTTTGTGGCAGCCATTTTGTTACTATTCCAACCATGCCATGGCAGAATTCCAAATGTGCCTGCAGGCTCAATAACATTGGGGACCCCTGCCTTACGCTTTCAGGACACTTTCTTGTTTGTTACCAGCTCTTTTCCTACGGCACTTCACCGGTTTAGGTATTTATGCCACTTTCCAGACCTGTCACAGTTAGAGATGTAACATTCGTGGAAATTTTAAATCCATGCAAAAAAACCCCAAAACAAACAAACAAACAGAAACAGTTTATTCCATTAAAAAAAATAAAAAAATTGGCAGATAATCGAAATATATGCAATACATACTTCCTTATCGAACTTTAACTTATTTTGATGCTTTAACAACAGAAAACACTGCCACACGGTTCTCCCCGCAATGGAAATGTAGTTAGGAACCAAGTCATTGTCTATAACACAGGCGAGAGTATAGAACCTTTTTGATAATGATTTCTTGCTGACACTGCATCATGAAGAGGCATCCTCAACCTTCCCTCCCCATTTTCAATCAACATTATTTCCATGATTGTCATTTAGGTAGTAAAATGAAAGCTTATCATTGCAATTTTTTTAAAAAAAATTAAGAATTACTTGTTTTTACAACTTAGTCTCTTTTATGAATTATTGCTATGCTTCCTCAAAAGGAAGTTCTGAAAGCTTTAAAACTGTCCACTTTTAATTCAGTTCACTATTTCAAAGAGGCTTAAACAATCCCCTTCTTTTACCACATTTCTGTCTTATAAAGGCATGAGTCACCCACATGGAATATCACCAGTGATGTAAAGGGGAAGGGGAGTGCAATTATACAAAAGATTTATAGAGTCTCTCTCCCACCACCTCCATATATATATATTTGACACAGATCTCCAAAACTGCAGAGAATACAAAGACTGCATTCAGTGCTGGGCACGAAAGATTGGGGATATGGCCCCAAGGAATGGGGAGTTAACTCTTCCTCTCTCTCTTGCTTGGGTCCAGGGTACTTGAAGGACTGCCTCCTCCCTTATTGTCCAGTCTGCCAGTTAAAACCTGCCACACAAGGCCTCCTCTCTGTGCCCCCACCGTCAGATGTGAGGCGTGTGGCAAACAGGGACAGGACTTTTTCAGTAGTGGCACCTTCCTTGAGGAACGCCCTTCACCTTGAGGTCTGCCGGGTACCTACATCGCTTTCTTTTAGGCACTAGGCCAAAAAATGTCTATTCACCAAGGCTTTTAGTTAAGGGGTTGATGTTTTAACCCTATTTTAGCCTGGAAACTTATGTTAAGTTGCCAGTGGTCTTTTTTTATGCTGGGCTGGGACTTTGTTAATTCTGGTTTTTTATTAATATCTTTTGATGTTCTGTTTTTATTATTTTCACTTTGTAAGCTGCCTCAGGTAGGTTCCTGGACAGGCGGCATAACAATGTTCTAAATAAATAAATATCCCCCTGTCACATTTTCCTTCCATCAAAACAGCCCTGTGAGTCAAGTTAGCATGTGAGAGCGTAACTGGCACAAAGTCACCCAAGAAGCTAAATGTCAGAATGGGGACTAGAACCTAGATCTCTCATGGCCTAGTCCAAAAATGCTTCCTAGGCTGTTTCAGCCCACGGTAGGTGGAAAAGACAAGTAAAATTTGGGTAAGAACATAAGAACATAAGAACATAAGAGAAGCCAATGTTGAATCAGGCCAATGGCCCATCTAGTCCAACACTCTGTCACACAGCGGCCAAAATATACCAGGTGCCATCAGGAGGTCCAGCAGTAGGGCCAGGGCACCAGAAGCCCTCCCACTGCTGCCCCCTCCAGCACCAAGAATAGAGTGCATCACCTGCCCCAGACTGAGAGTTCCCATCTATACCCTGTGGCTAATAGCCACTGATGGACTTCTGCTCCATATCCTACCTTATTCTAATTCCAGACTTTTTTTTTCTGTGCGGATACCTATTCCCTCCAACAGGGGCCTCACTCTCCCCCAACAGCTTTTCCTACATAGTCAGTAGACTTCCTGGGTTTGTAGAAAAATCCAAACAGTGAGGAAATCCCTTCAGGGACAGTTGAATTCCCCCCAAAGCCTTTTGAAATGGCCTCTGCAGGGACCTGACTCCAGGCAGCAACGGTGAGAGATTAGAACATTGGGGGGCGGGGGGCGGGAGAGGCTTCTGACTGGCTCTGTCAGTCAAGGGTGGGGGGAAGGGCCCTTTCTTTCCAGGTCTCTTTCGGCCTTGGAGGGAGGGAGGGGGGAGGGAGGGGAGGGAGCCTTGGGGCCAGGCTGGGGGATTCCTAGAGGTTTTGGGGTGGAGTGCAAGGAGGGCAGGATTTGGGGAAGGGAGAGGCCTCAGCTGGGCATCATGCCACAGAATCCACCCTCCAAAGCAGCCATTTTCTCCAGGGAGACAGATCTCTGTTGTTCACAGACCTCTGGAGTTCACTCTCCAGGCCCCACTTCACTTGAGGTTGCCAACCCTAGGCCTGGCAGCAGTCTAGGGTTGCCAGGTTCCCCCATGGGCACTGGCAGGGGATGGGGGTAGTGGGGTTGCCAGCTCCAGGTCTGGAAACTCCTGGAGATTTGGGGATGGAGCCTGGGGAGGACAGGGACCTCAGTGGGGTACAATGCCCTAGAGTCCACCCTCCAAAGCATCCATTTTCTCCAGGGGAAGTTATCTCAGTAGTCTGGAGCTGAGCAGTAATTCCAGGGGATCCCCAGATCCCACCTGGAGGCTGGCATCCCTAGGCAGCACCCTCTGGGTGACTTGATACCACCTAATTTGCATGACTCAACTTGGCCTGGCTGCTTGCTGCTGTTCAGCAGCCACCCGATGAAAGCCAGCAGTGGTGCAGCAGTTAGAGCCTCAGAGTAGGGTCTGCAAGACCCAGGTTCAGATCCCCATATTGCGGTGGAAGCTGACTGGGTGACTTTGGACCAGTCACATACTTTTTCAGCCTAACCAACCTCACAGGGTTGTTGTGCATATAAAAAGGAGGTGATGAGAATAATGTAAGCTGCTTTGGTCCCCACTGTGGAGAAAGACTATAATTTTCCTTGGTAGAAGCTGTGGGGGAGGGGGTGGAGACAAAAAGCTGAAGACAGATAAAGGCAGATAAAGGTTAAGTTGGCTGTTGGGTGGGGAAGGAAATAGGGTTGCCAACTCTGGATTGGGAAACTCCTGGACATTTAAGGGGTGGATCCTGGGGATGGTGGGGTTTGAGGAGGGGAGGAATTCAGACCAGTATAATGCCATAGACTCCACCCTCCAAACCAGCCATTTCCTCCATGAGAACTACCATTGCCAGCCTCTGGGTGAGGGCTGGAGATCACCCAGAATTACAACTGTTGTCCGGGTGGCAGAGATCAGTTCCCCTGGATAAAATGGCTGCTTTGGAGGGTTGAGTCTATGGCTCCACCCCCAGAAGGGAGAAAGAGTGTGAGATAGGTAAGGGGAGGAAGCAAAGGTGTGAGGAATGGGATGACCATCCCGCAAGTTTCTTGCGGGTCTCCACTTGTGTTTATCTAATTCCCTCTTGAAACTGTCCATGCTTGCAGCTGCCACGACCTCCTGTGGCAGTGAATTCCATACGTTAATCACTCTTTGGGTGAAGAAGTATTTCCTTTTATCTGTTCTAACCCGACTGCTCAGCAATTTCATAGAGTGCCCACGAGTTCTTGCATTGTAAGAAAGGGAGAAAAGTACTTCTTTCTCAACCTGCTCAATCCCATTCATAATCTTATAAACTTCGATCATGTCACCTCTCAGCCGTCGTTTCTCCAAGCTAAAGAGCCCCAAGCATTTTAACCTTTCTTCATAGGGAAGGATTTCCAACCCTTTTATCATTCTAGTTGCCCTTCTCTGCACTTTTTCCAATGCTATAATATCCTTTTTGAGATGTGGTGACCAGAACTGTACACAGTATTCCAAATGAGGTCGCACCAATGATTTATACAGGGGCATGATGATACTGGCTGATTTGTTATCAATTCCCTTCCTAATAATCCCCAGCATAGTGTTGGCCTTCTTTATTGCAGCTACACACTGTCTAGACATTTTCATCGAGTTATCCACTACGACTCCAATCAAGATCTCTCTTGGTCCGTCTCTACCAGTTCAGACCCCATCAACGTGTATTCATATTTAGGATTTTTGGCTCCAATGTGCATCACTTTGCACTTGGCCACATTGAACCCCATTTGTCACGTTGATGCCCACTCACCCATCCTCGACAGATCCCTTTGGAGTGCCTCACACTCCTCCCTGGTTTTCACCCACCCTGAACAACTTCGTGTCATCTGCAAATTTAGCCACATCACTGCTTACTCCCAATTCCAAATCGTTAATAAACAAGTTAAAAAGCATCGGACCGAGTACTGATCCCTGTGGTACCCCACTGCTTACCACCCTCCACTGAGAAAGTTTCCCATTTATACTCACTCTCTGTTTCCTATTTATAAGCCAGTTTTTGATCCACAAGAGGACTTGTCCTTTTATCCCATGACTATTGAGCTTACTTAGGAGCCTTTGATGAGGAACAGTATCAAAAGCTTTCCGGAGGTCAAGGTAAATAATATCTATTGGGTCCCCCTTGTCCACATGTTTGTTCACTCCCTCAAAAAACACTAAACTAACAGGTTAGTGAGACAAGATCTTCCCTTACAGAACCCATGCTGAGTCTGCCTCAATAGTTTTTGTTCATCAATGTGCCTACTAATTCTTTCCTTAATAACAGTTTCCACCAACTTACCCGGTATCGATGTCAGACTGACTGGGCTGTAATTTCCCGGATCTCCCCTGGAGCCCTTTTTAAAGATGGGAGTGACATTAGCTACCTTCCAGTCCTCAGGAATGGAGGCAGATTTTAAAGAAAGATGACATATTTTTGTCAGGAGATCCACAAGTTCACATTTGAGTTCTTTCAGAACTCTCGGATGAATGCCATCCTAACAAAGCCAAAAGCCAAAAGCAGCGGGGGGGGGGGATCTATCAGTGAAATGGTACAGATGGGAGGACAGTTAAGCCTAGCTATTCCCTGTAGATTCTCTACGGACCCAGTCACACAAGCGAGATAATCCGGGGGACGGGAGACAGGGGGGACTGAGGCTTTTTGCCCCGGTGCAAAATGGAGCACGATATTGCGATCAGACGTTCCCCCGAGGCTCCGTGCTCAGGCCGTCAGCTGCCGATCACATGCTGATGGTGAAGCATGGCACAGAAGGGCGAGGCGGTTCAGCAGTACCGCATTCATGCGTATGCGTAGTTCTACATTTGCACACATACCATGGAGGCGTAAAAAAAAATCTGGTGGGACGCAGGTGGGTGCTGGATGCAACGGGATACCAGTGCTTCCGCGATCCAATGCCCACCCGGGCCCTACGTTTTCCAGAATATAGTGCACTTTCCCAGGTATCTTTTTACTCCGGATCTTTGGCGAGGCGATATGGGTTGCCAATGGGTGCGGGATACTTGCCAGATGTTTTCGTGTGATCGCGCCCGTAAAATCTGCCCGGCATCCATCCCTATTGCACGGCTAATTCTGCATGAGGCCGGACCCTATGACTGTTTTTGGCATTTAAATCACACATTAGGGAAGCCAGTCTCAAAGATTCCCCAATAGCCCATGTTGTTTGGTATATACAGACTATATTTAGGGATGGTAGATTAAACCATTCCTATTACAAACTAGTTTGCATACCCACTTTACAGCTTTATATGACGAATATGAAATGGGCACTGAAATGGAATGAGTATTTTTTGTGTTACGTAGATAATTAATTTTGACCCCCCCCCCATTTTTTAATACTGAATGAATGCATGAATGAATGAATAAATTGCATCCGTTGGTGCATAAGTGGCATGGAATTTAAAAGAAGACTCCTTTTTAAAAAGCCCTGGTGATTTTTTTTTAAATCGTGCAGTCCAACCATTCAGAAACTTTATACATTAATACTACAGTACTAAGCAAAGCTACAACCTTCTAACCCCATCAGCTTCAATGGACACAGAACAGTGTAACTCTGTTTAGGATTGCCACATAGAGGGAACAGAAGGTAGTCATTCTGTAGCATGAGTGATCCAAAAGGAAGTATACAATTTGCAAGATAGATAGACAGATATACAGATCAATCCTACAAATCCTACAAAAGTCTACTCAGAAGTCAACCCCACTGTGTTCAAAGGAATTACTTACAGGGCAATCCTAAGCAGACTTCAGCGGACTTAGTGTAACTCTACTTAGGACTGCACTGCCTAGGAATTTGTCACTGACAGGTTTGCAACTTTAGAAGGAACCCTATTGGACCACGTACCACCATCCATACCTCCCATCCTTCAATGTGAGACTGCAACTGCTCGAGAGCTTCCAGTTTTTCCATCTGCCTCTTGGTCTCGTTGATGTTGGTACAAACTGTCTTCATTGCTTGTAACGCATTCTGGACAGCTTGATAATCCGAGTGCTTAGCAGGTGTCCTCTTAGCTAGTTCCTAGGAGAGAAGAGACAAAACAAAGCAAAATAGACTCTGTAGGGTAAACAACAGAATATTTCCTGTTACCAGGCAGTGGACTCGCTAGTTAACTTAATGGGAAAGTTCTCAGTGGGCCATGGCTCTGGAGGGTAGCTGGTGTCCAGGAACACATAGAACCAAACCCCAGAAGCTCCACCAGCACCACAGGAGTCATTTAGCTCAGGCCCTTCAGTGGCAACTTTTATGGAAATGGGGAATGCAACACGGTGTGAAACAAAACCTGCAGATTAGTTATCTTGACCTGGATAGCCTGATCCCATCAGATCTAAGAAGCTAAGCAGGGTCAGCCTTGGCTTGAATTTGGAAGGGTGACCTCCAAGGAATACCAGGGAAATGACAGAGGCAGTCAATGACAAACCACCTCTGAAACATCTCTTGCCTTAAAAAAACAAGTCCAGCTCGCCACCTAGCATAATGCTAAAAGAGCTAGAATTTCTAGCTGCCAGACAATCTTAGGATCTCATAGCTATTCTACACACAATGTCATATGATCATTATTATTATTTTGCAGGTTAGTTGGCCCTCCAGAGTAGGGGTTGTGGCTCAGTGGAAACATCTGCTTGGCATCCAGAAGGTCCCAGGTTCAATCCCTGGTATCTCCAGTGAAAAGATCAGGCAGTAGGTGATATGAAAGACCTCTGCCTAAGACCCTGAAGAGCTGCTGCCAATCTTGAGTAGGCAATACTGACTTTGATGGACCAATGGTCTGATTCAGTATAAGGCAGGTTCTTGTGTTTATGTGTTCAACTGATTAGCTGCTGTATGAACCAGCCTACTGGACTAGGTGGACCATTGGTCTGATCCAACAGGGCTCTTCTAATGTTCTTACAACAAGAGACCCAACTGAGGTAAAGATGGATGCAAATGCAAAAACTAAACTCAGCAACATCATCCATTAATGTTGGGGAGGGGTATAAATCCAATTCTTCCTCTTTCTCGTCTTCTTCCTCTTCTTATTCTTCTTGCATCAGCATACCCTTGAGCTGGGGCAGCTGCCAGGGCTCAGGGATCCTGGTGGGATCCACTGCTAATTTCCTGTTTGCACAGCTCACCCATCACCTACCTGCATGCTTTTTCTTCACTCATGAGTTCTCTGCTTCATGTCCTCCTCATATCATACATACATACATAGACCTTTATTGGCATAACACTCCTCATATCACATGCTGCTCAGCACCACTTGGGAAAGTGTACGGGCAGCTGTGATTGTGGGCAGTAGGACAAGAAGGCAGAGGAAGAACACACAGGCAGGCGGGGGCACATGGGTGGGTTGGTGGGCAGGGAGGGGAGGCGTGAGCATGGGGGTTGATGGAGGCGGGGGAGCATCCTGGCCACTGTCTGCCCAAGGTTACCCCAAAAGCTGGAACTGGCCCTGTTGGTTGAGGATGGACCCATTATACTAGTTTAAATTAATTTGTCCACCATTATTTTCAGCAGCAGGGAGTTCCACAAACAGTAATTAAAAGGTAGTAATCAGCTGCAAGTGAAGAATTTATGGGACAGAATGGTTCAAGTGGTTTAGATCACAGCAGCCAAACCTAAGCTTGCCTTGCTGGAAATCAGTGCATGGAAAAACTTTGGAAACGGGCAATAATCAACGACAAAGTTTTGGCAAACGGTATGGCAGCGTCAACCCAAAATTAATCATTTTTTCAGACCAATAATATTTTATAGCCAGACACTTTTGAATAAAAAGTCCTTTCAGTAAGGTCCTATGAAATGTCTTTGTTTCCTCTTGGTACAGAATAGGATGTTTAAAATATGATGTTTTTAGGCTGTCTGGAATGTTTCACATTCATCCAGTACTCCTATTGCTTTTTAAATTTAGCTTTGATAGCTTTTAGCTCTGTGACCAAATGGCAAGATCACGGTACAGCTGCCTCATTCCACGTTTCCAGAGAAGAACTCTAAATGTGACTGGTATACTAGCATTACAGAGCTAGCAATCGACTAAGCTAGGTATCCAGATCAGCGTATTTTCTAGGGGACTTAATCTGCTTAAAGATAAAAGGAATTCAAATTCTGAGCCAAGTTTTCAGGTATGCCCCAAGAAATGACTGATTCTATAACCTAAATACATATTGGAAAAGTACATATAGTCTCTCCCTTAGGCCTCTCAATACCCTGCACTATTTCAGTCCCACTGCAAAACTTACCATCATAACCAGGTGTGGTACCTTTAAGTACTGCTAGCTTACTTCCGGAGGGGAGGGGCCTGTATCCACCCCCTCGCAAGAGTATTTAAGGGCTTTGTTTACCATCTGCCATGATAGAAGGGTGCCTAGGTAATGCTTCCACCCCCGTTTATGGTTTCAGCCATGGGAAATGGAAGAAGGCACTATGGAGGATGCCTGGCTGCTTCTTCAGTTCCCTGTGAGAGCCTTGAACCATGTAAATGGTTTACTCCAAGACCAAAAGCACCTGGGAGAGGCCCTGAGTATCTTAAATACTGAGACAACTTGACACATTTTCAAGAGGCCAGCAGCACCCTGATGGCTCTGTCCCTTATGCTTCGCAGGCTCATGACTCTGACTGTAAATATACTTCTTTCTGAAACTAGGATTGGTTGTGCAACAAACAGCCGATCCTTTGCAAAATCAAGACCATTGCTTTAATTCCTAATTATTCTTCTTTTCTACTTCTCCTGTTATCACTGTTGTTGCTTGCACATTGTGTTTAGAGGAAGCCACTGAGGGAAACTAGGCTATACATTTTCCTTCCAGAAAGGGAGGCAGCAAAGGAATAGAATCTGTGATTTGCAATGATTTTTTCCCCCAGTACTTTGTGCTGACAGCTAGGAATCCCCATTAAGGGAGCAGGGCTAATGGTGCTTATCTGGAACAGGCTGTGCAACAAATGCTTGCCTGGCTCCCACCTTCGTACTGAATTCTCAGCTGGCAATTACAAAGGCAGATCCAACCGTAGCTTTGCTCTTTTGGTCCTGGGCTGCGCTCTTCCACTTGACTGTGCAGACAACTGTTCTTCCCGGTTGTCTACATTAAGCTCAGAGAGGTATGCAAGCTGCCAAATAGCATTCCATCCCATCACGCCACCTTGAGAGCCTCTCGTTAACAATCTTCCGCTTAAGCCTAAAACAGGAAAATTAAAAGACTGGGGTCTTCCTTTTTCCATGCCTCTGTCCATGCTTCCATAATGAAAAAAGATGATCATTAAAAAGCAACAGTGCTTTTACAAAATACTATTTGGTTCTTCAGTGAAAATAAAAGAGCTCCCTCTTGTATCTTGTATGGCCAAGGTTTCACTGGTCTATTGTTTCTCCAGTCTAATGCTATGTTCTTTTTCACAAAGTAAAGTCTGCAGGAAGGGCAACCCCATGGCGAAAGTTCTTGAGTCTAGCTGGGGATTTGATTCCCTTGTTGAAAAGTACCCACAACAGCAGCAAACTGCGAGATGGGAGATAATACTGAAGGAGTAAGGTGGAGGGGCTGTGATTCAGTAGAAGCACATCTGGTTCGTATGCAGGAGGTCAAAGTTTCATTCCCTGGAGTCTCCAGTTAAAGAATCAGGTAGGCAGTGATGCGAAAAGAGAGCCAGTTTGGTGTACTGATTAAGAGTGGTGGACTTTAATCTGGAAAACTGGGTTTGATTCCTCCACATGCAGCCAGCTGGGTGACTATGAGCCAGTCACAGTTCTCTCAAGAATTGTTCTCTCAGAGCTCTCTCAGCCTCACCTACCTCACAGAGGGTCTGTTGTGGGGAGAGGAAGGGAAAGAGATTGTAAGTCTCTGAGACTCCAAGTGAAGCATGAGGTATAAATCCAACTGTTTTTCTTCGTCTCAGACCCTGGACAGCCACTGCCAGTCAGAATAGACAACAGTCTCCTGAATAGGCCAAAGGTCTGACTCACTATAAGGCAGCTTCACAGATTCCTCTGTTCAAGGTACCGCTGCTGCTGAGATATCAGCAGTTACCACCCAAATGAAGAAACTTCTGTTTCTGGATCTCTTGCACATGAAAAGGCCCACAGGAAATCATCCCACAGAACAAAACTCAAACATTATATACTCTTGAGGCCAATTCAGGAATTGCTTTGTGTTACTTTTTTTACTTGTGGTTGTCGCCTACATGTACGAGCAAAGTAATGCATGAGTTGAGAGTTCACAAATCTCAGCCACAGGAAGTTCTACAGTCTTGAAGAGTATTTCAGAAGCTAGAAAGCTGTCACGACTGACACCTCACATGTATTACAGCTACTCACTTGTGTAGATAATCCCGCTGAATGGAGAACATCCGCACTGAAACAAGCTTAAAATGGGCTTGTTCTAGAGACAGGTCTGAAAGCAGTTTACATTTCTTATCTTTACTGGTGGGGACTCAAAACCAAAGACGGGAGCTACCAGTTCATCTACTTTCTTACCAGTTCTCCATACCAGTTTAATTTCACCCCTGACTAATGCTCACACTGTCTGTCTTTGTCTCCTTCACACATAGAGCCAAGATTGGTTTAGGAAGTCTTGAATCCACCTGGGATGGGTTGTATTTGAGCAAACTGGACTTTTACCTTGCCTCAGAAGAATAAACAAACTTTGACCTTGTCATGAAGAACTCAGAGGGAGGTTTTTTTTTGTTTTAAATGACAGCTCAATACAACCTAGAAATCTGAACTGTCTCCTTAAGCAAGGATTTATACCATCTGAATATTTATCCCAGAATTTCAATTAAATGAAGTCACCTTTTGAGGGTAAAATATTGAAGAAGGAGATGCTACGTTTTGGCAGAGAAGGGAACTTGGAAACAAGGCTGCCAGGGGATAAAGCCATGAGTATGTGGCAAGAATCAAAGGGGTCTAGGACCTTGGCTCTCATCCGAGGGCCCTAGAATGAATGAAGCATCCCACTGGATTTAGAACCTGCCAGGGATATGGGTTCTGTGCTTTTTATTTTGTTGTGGTGGTGATGGTGATAGGATAGGATGGTAGGAGCAGGCACTATTTTGGGCAGGAAAAGCCCCCGCTCAGTACAGTGCCACTGTCCTCTTGATGGTGGCACAGATTGATTTTGGGATTGACTGAAGACTGCTGCCCAAACTACACTTTCCCATCACACCACCAAGCACAGCTGCGAAAGAGGCCAAAGGTATGTATGTTATGGCTGGCCAGTGCTTAGCTCTATTCACAGCTACCGACACCTGAGGTAAATCGTGATGGACCTTCTGAGGCATACACTCTGCCTTCCCTGGTAAAACCCCTGGTTAATCTTTTCTGCCCCGGATTTACTATGAAGGAAAACAGAGATTTTTAAAACAAAGAACCAGGTTTATTGTACTGGAAAGGGAAAGTAAACTATACATGTTTAAGATCAACCCTGTACAAATGTAACTGCATGAGAAAGTGAGATCTGGTGATACATTTTTGTTACAGATTATATATAGGGTTGCCAGGCCGTGCCTGGAAAGTTCTAGAAGCTTTGGGGGTGGGGACATGGGGGGAGTGGCATCATGTGTACCACAATGTCACTTCCAGGGAAAACGTAGGATAGCTCTAGGAATCACCTAGAGCTCTTTGCCCTGAGTTAGAGTTTCTGGTGATTCCTAGAGCCACCCTATATCACATCCTAGAAGTGGCATCATGATGCACATGACATCAACATGTTTTTGTTTTAATTTTTCTCCTGCTGCCACTCTGATTGGCAACAGACAACAAGAGCATCCTGAATTATATCGATTGTTTCTAAATGGAGAGAACAGCAGTTAACTGCCAAACTACTTTTGACTGTAAGTTTTTCCACAGGCTTCCTAACTCTTTAAACACAGATCTCACTCTGCCTCATAGCTTTCAAATATACTGGAAATACTACACAGGAGTTTAAACCAATGTGGGCCACTCCACTAAACAGGAAAGAAAGAAAGAAAGAAAGAAAGAAAGAAAGAAAGAAAGAAAGAAAGAAAGAAAGAAAGAAAGAAAGAAAGGAAGAAAGAAAGAAAGAAAGAAAGAAAGAAAGAAAGAAAGAAAGAAAGAAAGAAAGAAAGAAAGAAAGAAAGAAAGAAAGAAAGAAAGAAAGAAAGAAAGAAAGAAAAAGAATCAAAACCAATCCCGGTGTTCAAATTTCCTAGAAGAGAGGATGTTGTTCTACTGAAGTGAGCGCTGTTTTTATCTCTCTGCACAGCCACCACCCTCTATGCCTTCCTCAACCCCAGATTGATCATCTTCATTTGTACATGAGAGCAGAGCACATATTTTTGCTGCTGAAAATTACAGCCATCCACATAAAACCATCCCCCCTGCTTCTTCCTCCCTGCATTTCGGAACACTCCCCTTAGAGAGCGTGTAGTATAATTCTGCACAATGGAATGTTCACTCTGCTCACTGCTGCACGTGATAAAAAGACAGGGAGCTCTTACAGAGCAAATTTACAGAAAGTCTAGGACTAATCACAAAAAGAGAGACTGCACAAATCAATCTCATTTCCTGTTCCATGTTCATGAGCCCAACAGGATTCTGAACAGCCCAATTAATGCAGAGAATAAATGATTCAAAGAACATAACCAAACAGGGTTTAAACAAATAAATCCTAGCTCAGACAGCTGATCACTGAGAGCAGCTTCATACAGCCTCAAAAAACACATGTAGAAAGTGAGCCTGATGTGGAGGCTTGCTGCTGGAAGCTCCCGATGGGTCATTTCCCTAAAATATATTAGCAGATATAAGGCTTCCACTGGTACCATGGGAAGTAATCTTTCCCAGCTATGGGCAAAACAATTTCTCTCTATCTTCAAACTGCATCCTGGTCATTATATGATCCTATGGCACAGGGATGTCCTGAGGGTGGCTGGAATTTGGCTTACAGAAATCCCAGTATTAACCCGCAGACTTTTAAAGCATGGTATATAACTTGACAGCAGAATTCTAGCTTTTGTAAGGTGGGCGAAACTATCCATTTACTTCATCTGCCATAAAAAAGTGATATTCCCTTTTTCCAAAATTCCCAATGGGGAGAGGTGCCGATGCGGAGGCTCACAAACTGGCCCAGTGGTTCTCAGGCTGCTGTATCAAAGAGCTGTCTGTCCTGGGGAGAGCCACATAAGCCTCCCTGTGTGGCACATCCTGTTTAAGATGCACAGAAAATGGAACCAATGGCTACGTCAGCAGCTGACACTGAGCCAGCAATGGATTTGCACTCGATTCCCAAGAGAGTGTGAACAAAAGCGGGTTTCTAAGCGGCTATGTGAGTGCATAGTGGGCAAGCTGGCTTAAAAGCAATTCTGCTATGTTAAGTGGTTTGTGGGTACGTAAAACAATCAACCCTGATAACATCACTGCTACACATCAGCATGACTGACACACTCAGGTGAAGCCACTTGCCAGGTAACTGTGGCCATTTTAACCACATCGCTGCTAACACCTGTAATCTGTGGCCATGTGGTAAAAAGAAAAGAAAATCACCAAACATTGGGTGTTAAATGGCTTCCTACACGGCTTACCTAGAACAGCAGTCTGTCAGATTTCAAGGCAGTTTTGGTACATGTACATTAGGCCACAGAAGCGTTTCATACAATGTGCAGAATGAATAGGTAATGGTAGGACTTTGCACAGATGGGAATCACTGCAAACAGCAGAGAGGACTCAAATGCTGAAATGCTCCCCCTATGACAAAAGGATACTTGCATACAGAAAACCAGCAAGTTAAGGAGACACATCAAGAAAAGTTCTGCTTGCCCTGACCTGGATAGCCCAGGCAGATCTCAGCAGATCTCAGCAGCTAAGCAGGGTCATCTCTGGCAAGTACTTGGATGGGAGACCTCCTTGGAATATCAGCATTCGGGAGGTGAGGGCAGGTTTTATTCAGCCACCACTCTTAATATCCTCCAGGCCCTCCGTAGGGGTCTGTCACCAGAGGTTGCCATGACTTCCAGGTGCACACACAAATACAAAAATGAAAAAGAAAAGAAAAGTTCTGCTTAGCTTTCACCTTGGCGCAGTATTATTATATATTGGGGGGCGGGGCGAGTCCAGCCATGGGGGAGTATTGAAACACACAAGCCATCATTTGCAACCTGAAATATTATGACTGAGCCTTACTAGTGTATTCTGCTAACACTGCAATCCCAAGAATGCTTTCCTGGGAGTAAGTCCCATGGAATAGACCTGAATAAGAATTGGTATAGACCTGCTTAGAATTGTTCACTAAGTGCTTAAAAAGGTCATAAGTGTACAATGTGGAAAAGTGGCTTGGATCCACTGGAACGTTTCTGCAGATGGAAGGAGTTCTGCCCACAGAGCATGACTTACCTACCTCCCCACCCCCTCTGGCCGCAGCCCAAAATATTCCCTGAAATGCCACTCCTGGAGAACCCGGGGGCCCTCCTCCAGGAGCAGCATTTCAAGAGGCACTTTGGGCTACAGCAAGAGAGGGGAGGAAAAAAAGTTACCCTCTCAGGCAAATAGCCTTCAATCAGTGAAGACGTTCAGGCGGATCCAAGCCAATGTCATATTCACAAAGAGAAATATGACTGAAGAAACAGAAAGAGAATTATCTTTTTTAAAGCTATCCCTTTGGCTATTTTTGCCCAACAATTAACAGCCAGTTTTATGTAGGATGAAAAACTATTGTTATGAATTAAAAATAAACTCATTTCAATTTTCCAGCGGTTGGGGGGGGGGCCTCTGAGCTCACACAGCTATAAATCCGGAGTTGGGAAGACTACCTTTTTTTAGCACCTCAACCTCTAGCTAATTAGCAGCATCCTGCCTTTTTCAATCACTCCAGGGGGAATAAAGGGCACCTTGTCAGATTTCCATCACACTTGTTATCTACACTCCTACCCATTCAACATTTCTGACACCTCCAGTCATTAGGGCTTGCAAATGCCACCCTATTTAGCATTACCTTTCAAGTGGATTCGGAGTCTGGCAGTTCAGCTTCTGCCTCCAGGTTATCCCTTCCTAGGAGCTCAAGAATCTCACAGCCTGGGATGTAGCTTATAATTATCAGCTGTATTTTTTTTTTAAGTGGCTCATTCTGCTGCAAGGCATGGCCACCAAAAGAATGGCCTTGGAACAGAGTTGAGGAGTACCTGCAAAATCCTGTGGGGGGGGGGGAACAAATCACAGCAAGCATCCTTGATCCCTGCATGGTACAACTGCCAATCAAGGGACTCCAAGGGTGTGGTTATTAGGGGCTACATCTGCCTATTCTAGTGAAGGGCAAGAGAACAGAGGAAAGCCCTGCTAATCCCCACCCAAAGGGTGTTATTAAGGCAGGGATCTGTGCTTTCCCTCCAGGTCCTTCTTTTGCTCATGCAAGTTGCCCGCTCTAAAGAGAAACAGCTCTTTCAGGCCCCACTGGGACTTGAATCACACAACAGCTGCCTCACCTCTGAACTGCACTCTTGCTGTGTATTAAGATGCAGCCGTGCCATTGTCGTGTTGCTGTAGTTTTTACAGGCAACAAGTCCTAAAAATCAAGATGGCCAGAGTAGCATAATGGTTATCATGTTGGGCCAGGGAGATCTGCGTTCAAATTACTATTCTGTCTATTGTTTATTTACTTAATTTATACTCTGCCTTTCTCACTGAGACTCCAGGCAGATTTACGCAACTTAAAGCAACGCAACAGGAACAAAGTAAAACTTACAGGTAACAGTGAAGGACTGCCTCCTCCTGTATTGTCCAGCCAATAAGTTAAGAACTGCCTCGCAAGCCCTGTTCTCCAACCCCCCACTTTCAAAGGTGAGGTGAGTGGCAAGCAGAGAGAGGGCTTTTCCAGTGGTGGCACCTTGCCCATGGGATGCCCTTCCCCTTGTGGATTGCCTGGCACCTATATTGCTTTTCTGTTCACCCAGGCTTGATTTTTTAAAACATTATTTTATTCTGGAAACTGTTGTTTTAAGCTGTCTGTTTTTATGATCAATGTTTTCATGTTGGGCTGGGGGGATTAATGTTGGATTTTACTTAATATCTTCTAATGTTTTGATTTTTTTTGTTTTTATTGTGTAAACTGCCTGGGGCATGTCCCAAGGGCTGGAGTTGTGCCCTCTGAGGCCATAATAGAGGACTACCCTTGACGCGCTCATCTTTACTGTCAAATTAAATTTACAAGAGCTGAAACTTATGCATAGAAAAAGAGGTTCTGGAGGTCAGTCTTGGCTCACATTAAGCAGAAGACAGGAGAGCCTGGCGTGATGTGATCCATGGGGTCGCGAAGAGTCAGACTCGACTGTGCAGCTGAACAACAACAAATGTAATTTACAATTCAGGCTAATGCCAGATCCAGAGCAAATAAGAGGTGATGCTGAAAGGAAGGTCCTTTGGAACAGGTGAGCTCATGTGCAGTCTCTGACCAGGTAACAGAACAGTCACTTCTGAACAGAGCTCGAGTGTCCGTCTCATGGTTTTCTTGCTCTTCTACATTAACAAAAAAATCCCTACAAGTAAAAAACCCCTAATGTAGCAGTAAAAGCTTGGAATTTGCCCCCATAAGGAGTTAAGCTTTTTACTTAAGGGAAATGAGGAATAAGAAGGAGGAGGAGATGGAGGAGGGCAGGTGGAGGAGGGGGGTTGATTTATACCTCACCATTTACTCGGAGTCTCAGAGTGGCTTACAATCTCCTTTCCCAGTTTGGTATAGTGGTTAAGTGCGCAGACTCTAATCTGGGAAAACTGGGTTTGACTCCCCATGCCTCCACTTGCACCTGGCTGGATGACCTTGGGCAAGCCATAGTTCTGATAAGAGCTGTTCTTGAAAAAGAACAATTTCTGTCAAGAGCTCTCTCAGCCCCACCTACCTCACAGGGTGTCTTGTTGAGGGGAGGGGAAGGGAGTTTGTAAGCCGCTCTGAGACACCTTTGGGTAGTGAAGGGCAGGGTATAAACCCAATCTCTTCTTCTTCCCTTCCCCACAACAGACACCCTGTGAGGTAGGTGGGGCCAAGAGAGATCTTTTGAGAACTGCTCTTGAGAGAACACCACCAAGAGAAAAGCTCAGAGAGAACTTGTGACTGACCTAAGGTCACACCAGCAGCTGCATGTGGAGGAGTGGGGAATCAAACCCGGTTCTCCCAGACTGGAGTCGCCGCTCTTAACTACTACACCAAACTGGCTCTTAAAGCCAGCAGCCTCTACCTGCAGCTCACTATCACAGTCCAAGCAACTGCCTAAAAATGAGAATCTGATCAAGGCCCATCTCTGGTGAATCTTAAGAGCCTCAGCTTTTCAGATGACTCCATTCTGAGTTTCAACCCTCTGACAAAAACAACTGGAAGCCAAGCAAGCAACAGGACCCAAAAAGGGATAGCGAAGGCAGTATAAACACCACAGAGGTCCTTGAGAAGGAATGTGCACAGAACACATTGATCAAATCCCTGTTTCCTCTGATCTGTTTGCCCCCATCCTAGAGGCTTTAAGAAAGCCCCCGAGTGTCACGCATAATCCCAAGGCAAACCCATGGAATGAAGACACACCAGCTTCTTCCCCCCAGATAGTCCAGTGTCAATATACACAGCAGGATTAAGTTGTGCACATTGCGAAAACCAAGGCAGCATTTTAAAGCAAGGCTTCGGCTACATTTGTCACAGTCTGACTCATATACTTGGTATGTTACAGCAGATAGGACTTTGGTACATCCTGCGGCACTACCCTACCTCAAGTGTCGTTGCTCATTAACTTATTATCATCAGGCAATATTTTTTCATCACAGGATCAGGACTGGTCTGTCTCCCTTGTTCCCCTGTCCCCATCACAGGGCGTGTCCAGCTGCAATTAAAAACAGCACAAACTTGTGTGGCATAGCTGGTTCATCAGCTATGGGGGGGGGGGGGCAGTGGGAGGGCTTCTAGTGTCCTGGCCCCACTGCTGGACCTCCTGATGGCACCTGGTATTTTTGGCCACTGTGTGACAGAGTGTTGGACTAGATGGGCCATTGGCCTGATCCAACATTGGCTTCTCTTATGTTCTTATGTTCTTATCAAGAATTCTCTCTGGTTCTACTGGATGCCGCTGGACTCTGGCTTCCTTCTCATGTCTGTCAGCTCTTGCATTTACATGCATATTGGCTCTGAGTGGCCCTTCCTAATGGCTGCCTCCCATCCTCTCTTCTCCTGTAAGTAGGGCTTGAGGAGATTTTATTCCATTGTATCTGAGGGCTGCGGTGGCTCAAGTGGTTAAGACGCTGAACTGCAGACAGGAAGGTCGGTAGTTCAGCAGTTCAAGACCCGAGTGCCGCATAACAGAGTGAGCTCCTGTCTCTGGTCCCAGCTCCTGCCAACCTAGCAGTTCGAAAGCAAGAAATTGCAAGTAGATAAATAGGTACCACTTTGGTGGGAAGGTAAACAGCATTCCGTACACCTCGGTGTCTAGTCATGCCGGCCACATGACCATGGAAATGTCTCTGGACAGTGCTGGCTCTTTGGCTTGGAAACGGAGATGAGCACCGCATCGCTAGAATCAGATTCGACTGGTTTTTGAGCAAGGGAAACCTTTATCTTTACCTATCTGAGGAAGTGTGCTTGCACATGAAAGCTTACACTTTGAATAAAACTCTGTTGGTCTTAAAGGTGCCACTGGACTCAAACTTTGTTCTGCTACTTCAGACCAACACAGCTACCCACCTGGATCTCTCTGGCTCTGACAATATGCATTTCCTAACTACTACCAAATAAAAAAACTTTTAATATTGCACTTTAAAGGGCTGTTGACTACACCAAAAAAATGCCGCTGAAATAACAAACAAACCTGGTTTTCACATAGCAGTGGGTTATCCTGTGAAAGAAAAGGGTTTCCGGGTTTTATCAGTGTGATTTTCTTCCTCTGGCTATTGTGGTCTGCTATGCGGTACCAGGAACTGGTGTTGCACTTACCTGTAACTGTTTTTCATCAAGGTATCTTCTGTGCAGGCACAGAAGACTGGGACTGTGCTTGCGCAGGCCAGCCACCGGAGGCTCTCTTCCAGCTATTCTGGTATTTCTTTAACACTCCAAGGGGAGCCCCTCCCCTGCAGAGCTTAGTAGAGACCGTCTTCCTGCCTAATGGTCACATGCTCTGCAGGGAGAAGCCCCCTTTCCCCTCAGTCCTCCTGAGCCGCTGCAAGTGTCATGAATGTAACCGCATCCTATGAACTCACAGCGGGGTAGGGGGGAGAGAATGTGTGCCTGCACAGAAGACACCTCAATGAACAACAGTTACAGGTAAGTACAACACTGTTTTCATCCTCAGTCTTCTGTGCAGTCCCACATTGGGAGACTACAGAGCTCCTTACCTTGGAAGTGGGGTGAGTTTCAGCGGAACAAGGAGTGCAACACAGCTCTGCCAGCTGCAGAATCCCTTCTTGCATTCATGTCTACCAAATAGTGCTTGACGAAGGTGATGACCAAGTCGCTGCTCGGCAGATGTCCTCCAAGGGAGTGCTTCTTCAGAATGCTGCTGACGCTGCCTGTGCCCATGGAGAATGCACCTGAAGCTCCAGAGGACATGGTAGACTGGTCTGCTCAAACCCCAACCAAACAGCCAAGACTATCCATCTAGGGGCTGGCCTTCCCCTTGAGCTACAAGAGTAGCGCATAAAAAGGTGCGGGGACTGCCAGAAGCCTTGTGTTCTAAGTAAAACAATAAAGAGCTCCTCACATCTAAGGAATGTAATGTTTTTTCAACCTCTGAGGTAAGGGATGGTAAAAATACTGGAAGGACTATGTCCTGAGCAAGGTGGAAACTAGAGACCACCTTAGGGTAAACTGGGTATCAGAACTACACGGCTAGCTAGAAACGTAATAAATGGATGGTCAGCCTGCAAAAGCTGCCAACTGTCCCACTCTCCTGGCTGATGTGATTGACACCAAAAACGTGACCTTGAAAGACAACAGCCACAAGTGACAAGAACCGAGTGGTTCAAATGGGGCTAACAGGAGTTGGGAGAAAACCACTGACAAAGACCACTGTGTCACTATCTATAGGTGGCCATGGAGGAAACAAATTAATCGTTTAAAAAAATTCTTGGATGATGGATGAGAAAACAGAGTACTGTCCTGGATCTTCACATGGTAGGCAAATATAGCAGCTAAATGTTTCTTAAGGGAAGAAACCACCAGACCAGATTCTTTAAGAGACAGTAGATAGTCAAATATCAGGGCAATAGGACAATTCTCTGTGAGAACTCCCTGTGTCCTGGCCCAATCAGAAAAATGGGCCCACTTACTCATATAAGACCCCCTAGTAGAAGGTCTACAGGACACTGGCAACCTGGTTGGAGAACCCAAACTGGGATCGTTCAGCAGCCAAGCTGTTAACTTGAGCTTGCATACCTCGTGGTGGACCACAGGACCCCTGCAAAATAGATCTGCAGCTAAGAGAAGAACCTGAACAGGAGAACCTGAAACCAGGTTTGTCTGGGCCAAAAGGGAGTGATCAGGATACACCACATGTGCTCCTCTCAGATTTTGGTCAACCCTTTGTGGATAAGTGGGAACAGTGGGAAGGCATAAAATAAGAGTGCCTCTCCATCAGTTCTGGAATGCATCTCTTAGAGAGAGATGATCAGTACCCACCCTGGTACAGAATGCCAGTGCTTTTGCACTGGAGTGGATGGCAAAAAGGTCCACTCCCAGAAAATCCCACTGTTGAAAAATTGGCAGGATATAATTTTTCCCCAGAGACCATTCATGCTCTGATTGCCCCATTCTGTTGAGGATGTCCGCTCTTTCGTTGGTAGTACCTGTCACATGTACCAATGGAGGGAGGATCCTTGGCCTATGACCAATTCACAAATGGAAGTGGCTTCGCTGCCCAGGGCTGCCAAGACTGTGCCCCTCATCAGTTATATAGGTCACTGCCATAGTATTATCTGTAATGACCTGAATGATAGTCTCCTTGGTGAGCTCTGCAAATGAGGTAAGGGTATAATGTATTGCATGTAACTCTAAGAGGCTAATATGAAAGCACCTTTCTTCAGATTACCATATATTATGAATGGAAAGTGGCCCACAATGGGCTCTCCAGCCCTGTAACGAAGCATCAGAGGTTACAGAAAGCTGAGGTGCCCTTCCCTCAAATGGCACCCCAGCTAGGAGAATACTATCACACACCCACCACCCCAACTGCTGTACCATGGATCCTGGGACTGTGAACCTAGTATGCTGGGAATGCATGGCAGGGCGAAATTGACTTAAAAACCAATTCTGTAAAGGTTGCATTCTTAGGCGTGCATGTGGGTTAGAAGCCATCAGTTCTAAAAGCTTCTGAAAGAAAAGGACTGATTGAAATCTGTTGTTAGACAGGCACCTAATCAATGCCTTGATATGTAAGACCCTATCTACTGGTAGGAAAGCTTTGACCACTGTGGCATCCAGAAGCGTCCCAATAAAGGAAATCTTCTGAGAAGGCTGGAGATGTGGTTTCTTGTTATTAATTACCAAACTCAATCCGTGGCACATTTGAATAATCAGGGAAACCTGCAACTCCAGCTCCTCAAGGGATGTTTCAGTAATGAGCCAGTCATCCAACTATGGGTAAACAGAACAACCTTTAGACCTTAGGTGTGCTACCACAGCAGCAACACATTTAGAAAATACCTGTGGGGCAGTTGCCAGCCCAAACGGACTGGTAAGAAATATGATTATATTTCAAGCACAGGCACCTACAATATGGAAATAACTATCCTGTAGGTTAAAACAGCATTTTAATGTTAACAGTTGCAGGACCAACACCAAAGACAACATTTTGAACTTTCTAACATCCAAGAAAAAATGCAGGTCCTTCAGATCCAAGATTGGACTAAGGCCTCCATCTTTCTTGGATACCAGGAAAACATATAAATAGCAACCAGGGATGGGGTCTGAGTCAGGAACCCTCTGTACTGCCCCTTCTTGGACAAGGGATGACAGCTCCTGTTCCAACTCAGGCATGGAGTTATTCGAAGGCTGATCAGGATGTTGGAGGGGTGGCCACTGCCAAAACTCTAACCTATAACCTAAACTAACAATTGACAAAAACCAAGTGTCATGAGTGACCTCCTGCCATTTGTCCCTGAAGGCAGCCAACCAGTCTTTACAGATGGTAGGTGGCTGGTCTATTACAGGCCCTCGTCAGAAAGAACCTTTTGGAGCCTATTGGGCTGATGTCGTGAGCTCTATGATTGGACTTGTGCCTGCCCTATGCCATAGACCCTGAAAAAGGCCACTGTGTAGGATACTGAGATGAGAGAGGCTGCTGGTACCAGTGCAGGGAGTATGGTGACTGTGATTGGTGGAATCTATACATCTGCCGGGGCCTGTACAGAGTGGCAGGACCTGCTGTGATGTCAAATGAATGAGATGTTTGTTTGCTCTTCTTGATTTGGAATAAGATCATCAGTAATGAAGCAGATACTGTCGTTCCCTCAACGGGAGTTCTTCCATATTCTGATGGGTGTCAAGAGGAAAAGCTGTGGAGTGCAACCAAGCATGCCTTCTTAGTACAAGTGCTGAAGCCATGGCCCTGGAGGAGGAGTCAGTGGCATGTCTCCTTGCATTAATCTATTGCTTGGATAGGCGCAATGCTTCCACCTAGAGAAGTTCAGCCAGAGGCTTCTTGTCTTCAGGCAGAAGCTCTATATAAGCAGCCATCTTTTCCCAGAGGAGCAACTGGTATCTTCCCATAATTGCACTATAATTGGCAATGCACAGGTTGAGTGCATTTTTTAGATAAAGCCTTCTGTGACATTTCCCAAAGAGGGGAGAGTCCCCAGGAAGCAAAGAAAACTTAGACAAAAACTCACAAGAACCAGAGCTGAAGAGAACACGTCCTCAGAAAGAACTGAGGGAAGGGGGGGGGGGCGCGCTCCTCCCTGCAGAGCACGTGATCATTAGGCAGGGAGACAGCCTCTAGTGAGCTCTGCAGGGGAGGGGCTCTCCTTGGAGTGTTAAAGAAATACCAGACTACCTGGAAGACAGCCTCTGATGGCTGGCCTGCTCAAGCACATTCTTAATGTGGGACTCCACAGAAAACTGAAGATGAACCTGAGATGTTCTGCAAAGCATGCACTCTCTGCCACTAACCTTTTCAAACCTGGGTCTCAGGACTGTGTGACTGGCAGGACTTCTCCCGGGTTTCAAGTAGAGAAAGGTTTTTTTCCTAGCACATGCTGTCTGAGATTCTTTAACTAAAGATGCCAAAAATAAGAACCTGGGACCTCTACCATTCAAAGCAGGTGCTATACGACCGAGTCCCAGCCCCCACCTCTTTTGACTGTACTTGAACATAAAGAGAAACTGATATTTTTTTCTACTCAAACTAGAGTTATCATTCACACATGCAAAAGTACAGAACTGAGTGTGCAACAGCCACAGATGAAACCTGACAGAGGTTAGGAAGGAACACTGCTATCAAAACAAATGCTTCATTTTGTGTGTTACCTTCAGGAGAAGTGGATATTTGCAGATTCTCTGGATTGGAGTTAGTAGATAACCCTCGAGTGGAATGTCTGTTGTCTTCCGCCCTCCCAAAAGCATGCAACTCTGTAATGACAGAAGAACAATCGTGTTACCTTTGACACAAGGCCTCCAAACATTCCCAGACAGCACACAGTATTTTTATAGATGCACAGAGATTTACAAAGTCCCATGCAAGCTATGAGCTGAGAAAAAGATCAATTCATTGCATAGCAGAAAATGAAAAGAGATAATAATCATAACCCAATAAATTCTACACCAAAACTTTCCAAATTCTATAACGGGGGCTGCAATCCTATGCATACCTGGGTAATTTTAAAGTAGTAATCTATTCTGAGTACAAATTAGACTGCTTAAGTGCAATGATTCTGGGGGAATTATTGCATTTACACAAATATATTTCAATGCATCACTACAATGCATTAGAAGAACACTTCAAAGACTCTAGGTTGTACCAAACCATTGACAGCATTCCAGTTAGAATCATGGATCTATGATGAGTCATAACAGCATTCTGGAACCTTCCTTCTTTGTAGCATACTCTAATGATCTGTGTCAGCATTCCCATCTCCACCTGTAAGCTCAGACTTCCCCAAAGCTTCAGAGAAGAACATATGGTTCTTGCACCCCAGTTTCCAGTTTAATTCCATACTGAGGATCCTCGACGCAAAAAATAGGGCTCTCTCCCCTCCAGCCCCTAGTTTCCTCCATTATATACTCCCTTGGAGGGTCCCAATTCCCTCTGTTGGCTCTAATACAGGCAATGAGTTGGGTTGACAGAAGAGCACCTGAAGCAACGGAACATGGGAAAAGGAAGAAAGGGAGATGGAAAGCTTCAGCTTCTTCCCTCCTCCCCATATACACCTCTTTTGATGCTAAGAGCAGATCTTCACATACCGTGGTTCACAAATGAATGGAGCCAATGCAAGACTAAACAGGCAAGGTTGCCCATTTCTCCCTACCACAGTTTTCTTGCAAGGAGCTCAGTAGCATATATGGTTCTCCCCTCTCCCAGTTTGCTCTGCAACAGCCCTAAAGTTGAGAGAATGACTGGTTGAAGATCTCCCAGTGAGCTTCATGGCTGAGTCAGCATTCAAACCTGGGTCTCCGTAGTCCTACTACATGATTCTAGAACTCACATTTATTTATGAACATATCCGAATGCTGTAAATGAAGAGCTGGATGTTAGAGAGGACTATCTTAAATGGATCCAGCCAATGGAGGTATTACATTTAAATTTAACACCTAGATTTAGAACTGCAGAAAGATCTTTTCTAGCCCTGAGCCGAACACATTTTAGGCTCTCATGAGAGAATATTCCAAAGCAACTTCTGACATAATTACCTAGATGGGATGTTGTATAGCTTGAATGATTTCTCTTTTCAGAAATGCTCTCACCAGACCTCAGTCATAAACTTCTCCTTCCAGGGCGCCCATTCTTTAGAATGTTTACGGCTAGAAGTGCCAGCCCTCACCTTCCATCCAATTTTCCAGTGCTTTTGTGTGAATCATAAGCCATTTCTGTCCTCTTGCTGTTTCCTCCTGCCCCCACACTGGCCCTTTAAATCAGGCCCTTTTCAGAACTGAAGTATTCCCACATTTTCCAAAGACAAGTCTCTGTTTCAGACTATGTGAGGGCCTGGGCCAATTCCACTCCTACAAAAAGCTCTTTTTATTCCAGTGTGACTTCATCAGATGGTGACTTTACAATGCTGGACAGGAGTGGAGAGGGCAGACTGAGAAGAAGGAGTGACGCAAGGGAATATAACCTACAAGCAGTGATATTCACATTGAATACAATTGCTTTAAAAAAAAACATGGGGGGGATTGATAAACCACAGCTAGCAGTATGACACCACAGTCTATAGTCCTCCCTGCCTAATACAGTGATGAGATGATAAATCTGAAGAGCCAACACAGCACAATGATTAGAGAGCTGGACTAGAGACATTGGTTCAAATCCCAACTTGGCAATAAAGGTCACTAGATAACCTTCGGGCCTATCAGTCTTTGTCAGCCTAACCTACCTCATAGGTCTGTTTATCATGAGGACAAAATGGAGGAGAACCATGTTCTAAGCCACACTTGGTCCCTACTGGGAAGACAACCAGGATACAAAATATCTAAATCAATAAATACATTTTCATCTCCACCAGTCCAAAGAGTAAACGTGAAGAACATTCTGGAACAATGAACAGACTCACATTTTTCTCTCTTAAGGCTCCAACATGAGATGTTTTTTCAGTTTTAAATCATTATTTTGAAGTCACAAAACAGGTATTTGATCTTTCTCTCCACAAAAAAGCTGCTGGGGCCAATTTCAAGACACGTAAAAGCAGTCTATGCCCTGACCTGGATAGCCCAGCTAGATGGAGCTCATCGAATTTCAGAAACTAAGCAGGGTAGGCCCTGGTTAGTCCTTGGATGGGAAACCACCAAGGAAGTCCAGGGTCGCTACATGGAGGCAGGCAATGGCAAACCACCTCTGTTTGTCCCCTGGCTTGAAAATCCTACAGGGCTGCCATAAGTGGGATGCAACTTGATGTAAAAAAAAAAAAATCCATGAAGTATGATAGGAAGGTGGGTGGAGGATTCTCAGCTTCAGCAAAATATCCTCCCTGCCCCATGCTGAGGTAATCTCGAGATATACAAGTATAGGGTGGAGCTATGCTAAACTCACAAATATTGTCCAACAACATAAGCCATATAATACCATTTGTAAAGGATCAACCAAAATAAGACAGCATAATGGGCAAGTATTCACGTTCTCCAGAACTCTTCATCAGACTGGATGTTAAAAAAGGAGGGAGGGAGGGAAAAAGGCCTCAGGCAACATTCTTAAGGCCTCTGTCTGGGTCCTGGATAGAACACTCTGCCAAATCTAATGGGAGCAGAGTGTGGCCAGTATCAAGTTGCGCCTTTGGCTTTCTGTCATGAAGGAGAAACAAATGGAAGCCGTCCGGCTGAAAATACAAAAACCAGGAGTTGATCTCTTTGACACCAAACAAAACACACAGGTCCTTCAAAAAGCTGAAAGCAAACATGTGTGTCTGTAGAGGGCCATCAAGTCACAGCCAGCTTATGGCAACCCCCCATGGGGTTTTCAAGGTAAGAGACTTCAGAGGTCTTCCACTGCCTGCCACTGAGCAGTGACCCTAGACTCCATTGGTGGCCTCCCATCCAAGCGCTAATCAGGGCCAACCCTGCTTAGCTCCTGAGATCTGACAAGATCAGGCTAGCCTGGGCCATCCAGACCTGAACTATACTACCAATACAGTGTGTTGATTTTAGTACATGCATTAAATAAGCCAAACTGGGGTGGTTTTACCTAGCTGTGCATTACCAGGTTCTATTTCCTCCAGCTGCAGAATCAATTTCTTTTGTCAGCTAAATCCAAATATCCACAGTACACAAAACACAGAGGTATTCGTCCAATTTAGCCCCAGCACTAATGGGCCTTTTAATGTGGTAGGAAGAGTCGGAAGGAGAATAAAACTGATGTGATAATAGCCTCTCACTTCACAAACTTGAGACAAATTCACATATCCACCAGCCACAACAATGAAATAGAATTTACACAATAAGAGAAGAGGAGGAAGGGCCATGGCTCAGTAGTACAGAATCTGCTTTGGATGCAGAAGGATCTGGGTTCAGTCCTCAGCACTGCATGTGGAAACAACCAGGTAGCAAGAGATGTGTAAGATCGCTGCCTGAGACCTTGGAGAGCCACTTGCCAGTCTGATGTGAGGGCCTGGGCTCAAGGGTCTGATTCAGTATAAGGCAGCCTCATGTGTTCAGTATGCTGCGGGAAGCCACTGGGGGTGGTCATCGGCTCGTTGCGTAACTGTCACCATCTTCAAAGGGATAAGAGAGCAAAGGTCTGTCAGCAGCTATGATGGCCAAATGGGACTTCCACATTCAGAAGCAACATACTCCTGAATGGCAGATGCTGGGGAGCAACTACAGGGAAGCCTTTGGGCTCTGTCCTGCTACTGCAGGCCTTCAGGGACTTCTGGGTCAGCCACTGCAGAAAATAGGATGCTGGGCTAGACAGATCATTGGTCTGATCCAGCAGGGATCTTCTGACATTTCTAAACGTGTCCTGCTTATAAGGTTCCCTGGGGAATCAGAAGCCTTGTATACTGATGGGAATACAAACAGAATTGAGATTAGATGGATCTTTCTCTGATTTAAGAAGGCCATTAGTCCACTGTTACTGGTATAAGAGGTGTGTCAGGATCTGGTTCCCTCATAGGGTTGGCAACTGGCTTGGCAACCCCAGGAGATGAGGGAGGTGAGGACTGGGGAAGGGGGGGCGGCTGGTGTCTCTGATACAACCCAAAAGTGGCATCATCATAGCGGAGTCACTAGTAGTCACCCAAAACTATATGGGGAAGCACTTGCTTGGCATAGAGAAGGTCCCAGGTATAATCCCTGGTATTTCCAGGTAAAGGGACCAGGCAGTAGGTGACACGCAGGGCCAGCCTGTCTTTGACGAAATTTAGGCAGCTGCCTATGGGCACCGCTTGACAAGGGCACCGTTCTGGCCTGCCTGCCGCCCCGCCTTCCTCTCCCGCAGAACCCAGCTGAGCGAGAGTTAGGTGCGAACGTCAAGCTGCTATTCCTACAGTGCAGCAGCGGGTCTTCCGACAAGAGAGGTGTCCTTCACCACCGGCAGGGACACCATTTTGGGGCTCCAGGGACGCGGGGAGCGGAGGCACGCATGTGGGGAAAGGGGCCCAGCGGCCTGCTGGGCCACGCGTTGTGCGCAGCCGCCTCTCCCCTCCCAGCAGCCACCCCAGGTGGGCAGAGCTTGCTCTGGCTGCACTCCTGCTCCAGAGTCATCGTGCAAGCAGCCCCATCCCACAGTTCCAGCCAGGAGGGACTGCAGCAGGAGGGCCCCCCACCCCTGCCTTTGTCATGCCCCTGAAACCCAACCGCTGGCACTCGTGGAGGGGGTGCCAGAAAATTGGTGGGTGCACGGGGGGCACCAGAACAGGGGGGCACCTAGTGTGCAAAAAAACCTGAGGCTGGTCCTGGTGACATGAAGGACCTCTGCCTGAGACCCTGGACAGCTGCTCATATACATGTGTATGGTTTAATCTCTGAATTTTGGGCTAATACTAGAACGCAACCCAGCTGTGGTCTCTTTGACCTTCTTGGGCCCTGCCAGAGAGGTGGAAGGGTGAGATTGCATGGACAGCTGGGCAGGGGTAACTCATTCATGTCTCTGGTAATGAGGAACAAACCAAGTAAGTACAACTCACAGCCTCTTTATTGGAATGCCCATACAGCTGTCTTTTGCAGACAAGTTCCTACACTCCCTGCTCTGGCCACCTGTTTCCATCCCTACTGAGCACTGTCAAGACTGCTTATTCCCAGTTCCCCCAACTTCCCTCCATGACTGCCCTCAGATCACAGCCTAAAAGCTATGGCTGATTAGGTGGGAAGGGCACTGATGTCACTCCTTCAATCTCAGCCCAATGGGATGCCTTCTCCAGTTAAGGCTGACACCACCCTAATTACACAGCTGCAACCCACATGATGACCCTCTGGCCACACCCCTTTCCAGGGAGGGGGTCGTCCTTGTTCCTTTCCAGGAGGGGGTCATCCAACCTGACCCCTTTAGCCACATTACCATGAAGCCACGTCACTTCCCAGTTATGATGGAAGCACTGTGATCACAGGGATGCCAATCATGTTTCCCTGCATTTCTCACAGGAAATACCTCCCACCACCCAGCTGGGTCGGGTTTCCAGGCCAATGGACCTTCTGGCATCCTTTCTTTGCAAGTCTTTTTAGTGGCTTTAGTTGGACAAGGCGGGGGTTTAACCTCAACCAAAGCCCTCTCTCTCCTGCCTCAATCCTCTGCCTTGCACAAGAGGATTCTGGCCCTTCCTCCCAGGCTTACCTCCAGCCCACCTTTTAAAGGAAGGCCCAGGAATTTCCCAGCATACCTTGAGAGGGGATGGGGCCTCACCAGGATCACAAAAGAGGTGGGACTGGCCCCATGGCAGGGTGACTGTCCCACTGGCCCTTCCCTCCCTCCATTGTGCCAACAGGCCAGTTGCCTGGCCAATGCAAGCCTGAGAGACTATAGAAGCCACTCCCCATGCTTCCTGGCATGGTGACAGACATTGTTTGCAGTGCTTCAGCTCTGTCTCTACGGTCTGCCTGGCTAGCGCCTCACTCATCTTGGTTTGGCCTTGGCCCAGAAAGTGCTGGTGTCCTGCAAGACTAGGGAAGTGGTGTGAGCAGGCTGGTCTTCCACCAAGGTACCAGTGAACATGGGGGAGGGATCCTGGCCCCAGACAAGGGAATTCTCTGGTGACATTTGCTCAGCAGTGCTGGGTTTGAGATATAAGGTGCCCACCTCTGTGGCACAGTAACAGGAAAGCAGTCTGCAGTCTTTCACTAGACATGCTAAGAGTCTAGACATTTGAGTAATCTGGAAGTAATGTCACCACAGTTTACTCCCAGGAACATTTCTGCCCATAGTCTGTGGTCTCTCACACTGTGTTTACGCATTAGATACCAGAAGCAGATACACTTTGTGGTAGTCTATTGCAAAGAAATGGGAAGTGAGGTTTTGTTTTGTTTTAAGAAAGACACTGAAACAGAGGCAGAGGGGGAAGGTACCTGTACAGGAAAGAAAAGAGGAAACATAAAAGAAGTCCAGGAACCAATGCATTTGCATCACAAAATTCCTTCCCGAGAACAGCTGAGTTCTATTCTCCCATGCAGCGTGGAGATGTGGATGATTTTTCATGGGAAAGTTATTGGGCTGGAAAAGCTACAATGCTCTGCTTTACATAATCTGGCCTTGATACAGATTGCAGCTTCTGTGGCAAAGGGCTAGGGGCAACCATCAGGGATTATATCCACTGGACATCATGTGTTAATTTGGCCCAAAGATTTTTTAGGGACACCACTGCTTACCAAAAGGAATGCTCTGACAGGCGGGATCTTGTTCAGTTCCATGAGGAGCCTGAGCGCTTTCTCGTGGTTGCTGCAATATTCCTCATAAACACAGAACTTGTCTTTCTGCAATGAGAGGCAAGAACAGAAAATATCTATGTTAATATGTACCTTTTCCCCTTCAAGTAAATACAAATTGAAATCATTTGACAAAGGAATATGGACTGCATACACTGGGCATTATGGGAGATCCTTGTACTAGTGTACCGTCTTTGGAGAGTCTGTCTTCTGCCGATTATTAAAGTTCACATCATATTTCAGGGAGGCTCCCAAACTGCCTTGCAAACTCCCACGTCTTTCAGGCAAAGTAAGTCTGAATCAAGTTATATCAACCTTCAAGTAGTTTAAAGTGATTGTTGAGCTATTGTATTGGATTTCCAGTTCATTCAACAGTAAGTATTTTGTTTCACCTTAGATGGACATTACTGAATCTCTTGTGACTGGCAGTCTATAGAAACTGCTGGAACTTCACAACACTATGTGGATGATTTCCACTTAAGAGAAAATATGCTTTGGTAAGAAGCACTTGCAGTTTTTTTTTTTTAAACAAAGGGAATAGGTGTGCAGGAGGAGTAGCGAAATACCGTTGGGTTCTCTTCTATCAATCCGCTGGTCTGTGCTGGGAGCAAACCATTGTTGTTCTTTTCAGAATTCCCTAAAAAAGTACTCTTAAGGAAAATGTACTCTGCAATCAATGTTGCACTTCAGGCTTTCAAGTCAAATTCAAGTTTTAATGTCCTGTGTTTTAATGTCCCGTGTTTTAATACTGTGGTTTTCAATTGTAAGCCACCTTGAGCAGGACTCTGCAAAGGTATCATAAAAAATATTCTAAACAAATACATAAATAAATAAAATTGAGGGGCATCAGCCTCAGACGCCTAACAGGTGTTCTAATTAAAGAGAAAAAAGTTCTACAAATAAGGTCGCTAGGCCCCTGCAGGCCAGCCCCCCGCAGATCAGCAGGCCAGTGGGAAGACTAACTGGCAGGGAGGAAGGCCTAGGCCACTGTTGCTGGTGAAATAATGTTGCTGGTGAATAACGCGTACTGGAAGTGACATCATCACGTTTCAGCAATGCTCCGGTATTTTGGTAAAAATTCTGTGGTAGAAGCCATTTTTAGCACAGAGTTTTTGCCCAAATACCAGAGTGTTGCCGTGATGCTGGCAATGTGATAACATCACTTCTGGTACATGCCAGAAGTGACGTTGCTGTGTTGCTGGTGATGAGGCCCTCCCGCTCCTGGTATGTCCTCTCCTTCCCTGCCCTCGCCCTCACCAGTTGCCTGGCAACTCTAAAGGATAGCTGGAGAGGTGGTAAATAACAGGTCTGCAAAAGGGGAAAACAGAATCTTAAATCTATACACACCTATCCACACACACACATACACTATGCAGAACACTCAGAAACATTATTCACTAAGGGCACATTCCCAAGAACTGGGGTAAGAGAGGGGCCGTGGGTCAGTTGTAGAGCATCTGCTTGGAATGTAGAAGTTCCAGGTTCAATCCCTGGCATCTCCAGTTAAAGAATCTGGCAGTAGGTGATATGAAAGACTGAAGACCCCAGACAGCCACTGCCACTCGAAGGGGACAATACTGACTTTGATGGATCAACGGTCTGATTCAGGATAAGGCAGCTTCATATGTTTATGTGCTAAGCAGGAACCTACCACACAATCAAATTCCACAGACCTGATATGAGGTAAAGGGGAGGGAATGATCTATGCAGATGCAAGTTGTTCTTGGTGCAGCAGTTCTCGATGTCAAAAAGGCAAGCCACTTACAGAGCAATCCTAAGAACACTTTCCTGGAAGTAAGCCCCACTGAATAGACTTGAATAGGATTCTGAGTAGACCTGCTTTGGCTTGACCTCTAAGTCTAAAATGTGGCTTGTTTCTTCGGTGGCAGGGCCTGCTCCACTAAAACAACAAGTTAAGTTACAGCTGCACCCAGAGCTCTACTGAAAATGTGAACATCACGTCTTGGGACATACCTATGTCTGTGATAAATATCTTCAAAAACAACCAACACATTCATTCATTCATTCATTCATTCATTCATTCATTCATTCATTCATTCATTCAATCATTCTCTCTTCCTCTCTCTCCCACAAACACATACCCTCCTTTTTTGACCAAAACACTCCAGCCTTTTCATTAATTCTCCCTCCTTGCAAATATTATAATGTGCCAGAAGCTATATTTTCTATATCACAGTTAAGATGGATGGAAGAAATCTCTCCTGTTGCATAAAGATTAGACATGCTAAGCCCCCCCCCCCACAAAGTCATCCGTATGAAATGTTTTCTAAAGAAGCAGTAAAACCACTTCCATGCCTGAATCAATCAGACAAGGACTAATAAAACCTTTCATGGGTGACAGAGATCGGCTGGATATCTAGGAATATTCTGGCATGGTGTAAGCAGGAAAACTAAGATATATTCTCTGGTATTAAAGGTTTGTTTAGCTCCTGATCATCTGGCATCTCAGTGGCTGATAACCATGTTCTTCACAGAGTACTGTTCAAGCTTGTAATTAAGTACCATTTAGTATAAAGCCGAAAGTTAATACTAAGGTTGAATCCAATGATTCCCTTCCACTAAGTTGGATCAAGTAACTCACATTCACTAAGTCTTCAGTCTATGGAAGAAAACTTTTCCTGCTTTGCTAGAGAAAGCACTTCTGTTTGGGGAAGGAATTTCCATGGATTTCTCCCTCCCACTGCAGATCCAACTTGGTGTTATGGTTAAAAGCGGTGAGAGCCCCCTTGGAGTAATGGTTAAGAGTGGCGGAGTCTACTCTGGAGAACCAAGTTTGATTCCCCCATTCCCCCACATGAAGCCAGCTGGGTGACCTTCTCTCAGAACTCTCTCAGCCCCACCTACCTCACAGGGTGTCTGTTGTGGGGAGAGGAAGGGAAGGTGATTGTAAGCTGCTTCAAGACTCTTTCAGGTAGTGAGGAGCAGGGTATAAAACCAACTCTTCTTGTTCATCGTCATCCTTTGACAGGGGTGGGGGTCTTTCCTCATGGGTTAGTCCAAAAGAGACGGGCTTCTGCTTCTGAGCTTCCCCATTTCTTTTTCTGTAGCCCACAATAGAGATGGGTGATTGGGGAGGGACCGTGGCTCAGTGACATAGCATCAGCTTGGCAAGCAGAAGGTCCCAGGTTCAATCCCCAGCATCTCCAGTTAAAAGTGTCAGGTAGTAGGTGATATGAAAGACCTCCATCTGAGACCCTGGAGAGTCACTGCCAGTCTGAGTAGACAATGCTCAGTCCAAAAGAACAAGGGTCTGATTCAGTATAAGGCACATGTTCATGTGACCCTATGATGTTCTTGAAAGCCAGGAACAAAACAGTGAGGGTGTTTTAGTGGCAAGTGACAAGGGGAATGTGGGAAACTGGATACAAGCCATTCAGTCCAACTTGGGAAATGGGAATTATTGATTCCAGTGCTTCATTTTGAACAGCTTTTGATTTCTTTCCTGTAAATGACTGAGAGCAAGACAGTGTAATTCAACCTTATTGTTGGATGGATCAGGAAGCCATGGGCTCAAATCCAAGGCTCCTTTAATGGCTTGACCCACAAAACTTCACTAGCCCGCACTGATCATATAATTCAATATGTGATCAATACCCAAATGGTATACTTGTGATTACCAAAAAACAAAACAGAACACCAAAAAAAATTGTGCAATGGGTCAGTGGGTTATAGCTCAATGGAAAGGCATCTGCTTTGCACCCAGAAGGTCCCAGATTCAATCCCCAGCATATATAAAGAACCAGATAGTAGGTGATATGAAAAACCTGCTCCAGAGACCCTGGAGAGCTGTTGCCAGTCAGACAGTCCTCAGCTTTCTAGACCAGTGGTCTGATTTCAGGTGAAGGAAGCTTCAGGCCTGATCATGTGATCTTTTCAAACATCACTTGTGAAGGACTCTAAGGTTAGAGTGTGAGGCTTCTTCTGACACAGAGGAAGGGTGTGCAAAATCAGACCCTGCAATTGGCAACCAATATGAATCAAACAGAAGAGGAGTCTGGCCGTTTGCTCTTGTCTAACAGCAGTACCTTCTCTCACTGCACCCTTCCTGGGCTCCAGCAACTGAACTTTGGTTGGAGAACAGATAAATCCAGCCAACTTGTTTCCTCAGTCTTTCCCAGTTCCCATTCTCACCACAGCTCGGTCCCAAATGAATTTTGTCCATGCAGGTCCTACGATCCCCAGCATAGCCTTTTTGGTGATTAAAGCAGACCCTCACTTCAGGTACAGATATCTAAACTCTGGTTTGGCTGTCACATTATTGCAACAAAGTCCATGTAGTCCATCAGCCTGTTTCCAGCAGTGGCCAGCAAGGTACATAGAGGGGGGCATAAGAGATCACCTCCCATATCTGTCTCCATCAAAGTTCTCCCCCTTCTGAAGGTTTCACTGAACTATAATGGCTCCTCCTCCTCTCTCAAGACCTGGTTTATTAATCTACTGAGACGGTTGCTTTGCCATTTTTGATTCATCTTTGCATCCAAACACAGCAACGGCAGCCAATAAAGCAGGAGCCACAAAAAGATGAAGGAAAAGAGCCGAACAGCAGCTGGCTCGTAGGCTTTGTCCTATTTACATGACACATCTGGAGCCACAGATGTTTCAGTTTCAGGCATTTCTGAATCAAAGCTTGGGAATAATATAAAGGCAGAAGTTCCTGGCCCCCAAATGCAGGAAACGGACTGCCTGTGTGACGCAACAGAAAAGAGGGAACTGGCAGTGTTGGGACAGTTGAGGTTTTGTTTTTGTTTTTTGTTTAAATAAAAAAGAACACACGACACAGAGAGGGAAGAAAACAGAAGGGCCACAGAGGAGGGAGGAGACTTTGCATATATGGAGATTAGGCTAAAATGGCTAAACTTGAGGCTACCGTACTTTGGTCATATTGTGAGAAGGCAAGAGTTGCTGGAAAAGACAATAATGCTGGGAAAAGCTGAAGGCAGCAGGAAAAGAGAAGAACCAATACGAGATGGATGGACTCAGCCAAGGAAGCCGCAGCCCTCAGTATGCAAGACCCAAGAAAGGCTGTCGACAATATCATGTTCTGGAGGTCATTAATTCACAGGGCCACCCTAAGCTGCAAGCGACTTGACGACACTTAACATACATATGGAGATTGCAGATTTAAAATAAAGAACATAAAGGACCTAAGATCCAACCCACGTACCAGTGCCAGAAACAAAGGCTGGAATCACACTAAACAATAGCATTAAATGCCTTATTAACTAGTACCTGCCAGCAGTTTTGCTCATTACTGAGCTACTATCAAACAAATCTGAGTGTCTCCTTGCATAGAGAGAACCAGCAGCTATTATTGGATTTACTGTTTTGATCAAAACAAAGTGTCAAATATTTGTTAATAACCATGAATAAATATAGTTATTTGTTAGGCAGGTGCTGCCTGCTACATAATAACTTCCTAAGCTAATACTCAGTATTTGGCCTCAACTAAATATCTCTCACACTAACAAAACCCTTCTGGAATACCTCTGTGCAGCAACTAGAATAACTTTAATGAAGTTTGGGAAGAGTTCTAGCCGAGTTTCAGTTAACAGTTGGATTTTGAAAGTTAGTGAACTTTGTATGTTAGATAAGATTACAGAATCTCTAAGACAAAAGTGCAATGAAAACTATCAGTCCAATTTTATAGCGACATGGTTCCATTTTTTTAGAGTACTTATCAGATAAAGAAGAGTTTGTTTCAATGTTGAATGCAATTCTTGTATTGTAATAGTTGAGGGTTTGGATTTCATTACTGGTTGATTATTTTTCCTTTGTTTTAGTTTTGTTTTCTCTTTGTAGTAGTTTCAAATGTAGTTGTAATGCTTTGGAATTCTGCTTTTATATAAAAAAATATTTGTATTACAGTTGTATTTTTGATGTACTTGTATTGTAAACTTGTTGGAAGCATTTAATCTTCCTAAGCTTCTTTTTTTTAAGTGTGCTGGGGGAGGGAAAGAAACAAGTACGTGCAAGTTGTCACCAGATCACATTAAAAAAAGCATATCTGTGGTCGCAATTTTCAGTAGGAAAAGGAACGGAGAGAAACAGGTAAATATCTGCTCTCTCTCCATATCACTCTGCAGCTCTCATAGTTGCAGTCGGGGTGGGAAACGGGGAAATAGTCATAGAATGTGAAGTCTGAGATCCCTGAAGAGCCAGATTTCAGAACAGATACCAGGCAAAAACTAGCTAGATCAGTGAACTTTAGCCTTTTCACATCCACAACAAATTGAGCATGGGACTCACTGAGCTGCAATCACATGACACAAGATGACATGACATGACATGACATGACATGACATGACATGACATGACATGACATGACATGACATGAAGTGGGGCGGGCAGAGTTATGACCTCCCTGATGTCAGGACTATGGAAAGCACATCAAGACAGGAAAGCACATCAGGACAGGAAACACAAGCCAAGCACCAGGAAGTGAGGAAGAAGTCAATGGTCAAAGTCACGGGAGAACTGTCTCCACCAATCAGAGGCCTCCCCGTCCTGCTATTACAAAGAAAGGCAGGAGGGATCCATGCATGTATACTGGCAGTGCGGGCCTTCTCAAAGGCAGCAAAAATAATTAAATAAATATTTATGGGAGGGGCTGTGGCTCAGTGGCAGATCATCTGCTTGGCATACAGAAGGTCTCAGGTTCAATCCCCAGCATCTCCAGTTGAAAGGACCAGGCAACAGGGGATGTTAAAGACCTCTGTCTGAGATGCTGGAAAGCCACTGCCAGTCTGAGTAGACAATACTGCCTGTGATGGACCACTGGTCTGATTCAGTATAGCAACACAAATACAAAGCAGATTACACAGTAAAAAGTGAAACCAAAACAACAATGAACTGTGAAATGAAAACCACCACGTCATAGCAATGAACCAATTATTACCATCTATGAAGACACAACAGATATTACAAGCACTGAAAATACATATAACCGCACAAGCAAAAAGGACCACTCTTCATATATTCCCATGAATCATACTGTAGAATCCAAATGACGTTCAAAAACAGATACACCCAAAATTCACAGGCAAAGGAATCTTCCTTAAATCGAAGACATCTCATAATAGTATACACTTGCTGATGGTGTTGACGTGGTGATTTTCATTACACAGTTCATTATTTATTTATTTTATTTTATTATTTCAATTTCTACCCCACCCTCTCCGTGAACAAAGTTTTGTTTCACTGATTCAGTATAAGGCAGCTTCACCTGTTTCAAGTGATGGGAGATAAATAAAAATGGCAGCTGTATCAGGGCTCATGACCTACCAATGGACTGAAGACCACTAAGCTAGATGGCTATTTGCCAAACTTCTGATACCTAGGGCCCAAGGGGTTTTTTTCCTGAATGAGGCATACACTTATATACAAACAGTAATTCTTTTTATATAACCTTATTTTCATATACATATATTTTCTCAATCCACTGTTAGAACCAGGAGCAGGCATCCTCCTAGCAACTGCAGGAAAGCGCAGTTAATATTGTCTCCCACCACTCTGACCTGCCCTTAATTAGTCAGAGGAAAATAACGGGACCTGTTTCCTGAGCAATGGCAGGGCTTCTGGGATTCCTCTACACCAGGCAGGTGTATCATGGGCTGCATTAAGGAATCCCAGTACATCATTAATCCCTAAAGCTGCCAATCTACAGGTGAGGCCTGGAGATCTCCTGGAATGACAATTAATCTCCAGATTACAGTGTAACTGTACTGGAGAAAACAGTTGCTTTGGAGGGTGCGCTCTGTGGCATTATACTCTGCTGAGGTCCCTCCCCTGCCCAAACCCCGCCTTCTCCAGATTCCACTGCCAAATTTCCAGGACTCTCCCAATGCAGCATTGGCAAACCTATTACTCCCTCCTTGCCGTGATATCACAAGTGAAGGGAGATGCTGGACTAGCATGGTATACATATCTGACACAGTGGATTCATTTTTCAGCATACCTTGTCTCTCTCATGGGACACTGTTTGGGAATCACTGGACTTGATGATTCACTGGCCGGCTCCTGACTTTGCTCTCTTTTCTGAAGGCTGCTCTATACATCCCAGGCACCCCATGCTTTAACAATTCACCTCAGGGATGTTGGTATACGTTAACAGACTGTTGTGTAACAGTTTCCCACAAAGACCTGGGCATTTAGTGCAGAACAGCAAAGATACAAAAAAAAAAATCACCCTTCCAGCATTTCTGAAGACCCAGCAAGAAGGAGGAGGAGGAGAAGGAGGAGAACTGGTTTGTATACACCACTTTTCTCTACCTTAAAGAGCCTCAAAGCAGCTTACAATCTATCAGAACGCTCTCAGCCCCGTACCTTGTGTCATGGTGACAGGCCCACGATCACTCAGCAGGCTTCATGTGGAAGAGTGGGGAAATCAAACCTGGTTCTCCAGATTAGAATCCATTGCTCTTAATAATAATAAAAACTGGGTTTTATACCCCACATTCTCTACCTTAAGAAGTCTCAAAGCAGTTTACAATTGCCTACCCTTCTTCTACCTACAACAGGCTGGTGTGGGGCTGAGAGGGGTTGGTGTGAGCTTGGTGTGGGGCTGAGAGAGTTCTGAGTAGGGTTCCCAAGAACTTACCGCGTGCCGGCGGGGGATGGATACGTCCTCACAGGACCATCCCCAGGGGAAGGAGAGGCGCAGAGCACCATGCCGTTGCCAGGAAGGGATGGTAGGTGACGCTCTGGCAATGGGGCTGAAAACTCAATGGTACCATTGAGTTTTCAGCCCCATTGCCAGAGCGTCACCCGGTATCACTTCCTGGCGACGGCATGGTGCGTTACCAGGAAGACTGGTCCGGCCGGGGAGCATTCATCCCCCGCCCCCAGATGGTAAGTACTTGGGAACCCTAGTTCTGAGAGAGTAGTGACTGGCCCAAGGTCACCCAGGAGACTTCATGTGGAGGAAAGGGGAATCAAACCCAGTTCTCCAGATTAGATACTGCTGCTTTTGACCACCACACCATGCTGGCAAGGAGGATAAACAGCAACACAGTAACCATAAACATGTGCAACCAACTCTGATGACAAGGCCAAGGCCATTGGCACTCAAAACTAAATCCAGTTCTAACCCAGGATCCCAACAACCCATTTGTGTAAAACTGCAACCAGGGACACAAACTGGAGCTGAAGTCTGGGGCTGGAAGTGCAGCGAACAAATCTAGGCAATACAACTGACCAAAGTCACTATTATGGGTTCCCAACCTTGGGGAACCTGTGGGCACTTTTGAAATTTTGAGGACAGGTAGCAGGTGCCACAACACAGCAGCTGCTATGGCCCCCCAGAGCAATCACAAAATGGCCGATCTGCAGGCTCAGTGCAACCACAAAACACTGGGACATTTCACAAAAGAGGTTCCAAGTCAGCATCCTCCTATGATAGAAGTAGCTGTTTCCAACTAGTTTTCCCTGCAGACAGAAACACCTCCTACTCCAGTGAAATGGAGGAAAAAACAGGATTGGTTCTTAGCTTGGAAGAAGAGGTGCTTTGTGGAAAATACAGGTACCAAGAAATAAATCAACATGACCATGATACCCATGGGCGCCCTGTTGGGAATCACTGTATTAGGCCTTTACTAAAAGCCTGTCCTGGCCAGTCCGTGGTCTTCATACTGCCTGCCAGTCACAAGGCCCCGTGTTAGAGACCCTTATTCCCTTCTGTTACTAAAGAGGGCTCAAAAGATCTGACATATTTTGACTGAAATCACTTGTGCATCGTTTGTTTTCTCCCGTATCTGTCCCCATATTTTATCCACTGTCGCATTACCATCTCTCCAGTTGGGTTTCATTCCTTTTATTTGCTGTTTTATATTGTTTTCATGTTTTATGAATGACATTTTACGGGGTGTGCAATTCAAATGACGAAAGGCCACCTCGAGCAATTTTGTGGTGAGTGCAACCGCTAAACATTTCAAATAAACAAAACACCAGAAGATTGAAGTCTGATGGTAAATCATTTTTTTTTCTTTCCTGAACTTGAGTCAGTTAAGTAGCTGGGTACAAGCACAGCTGCTGCCTGTTTTGTTTTTGCCCCCCCACACACACACACACCACGAACTGGATACTTAACATAACATGTGCATGAACCTCACTTATACTGAATCAGACCCCTGGTCCATCAAAGTCAGTATTGTCTACTCAGAGCCCGTGTGGTATAGTTGTTAGGAGTGCAGAATCTAATCTGGGGAAACTGGGTTTGATTCCCCACTCCTCCACTCACATTTGCTGGATGACCTTGGGTCAGTTTCAAGTTCTTTCAGAGCTGTTCTCTCATAAGCAGGTCTCAAAAGAGCTCTCTCAGCCCCATCTACCTCACAGGGTATCTGATGTGGGGAGGGGAAAGGAAAGGGATTGTATGCCACTCTGAGACTCCTTCAGGTAATGAGGGTGGGGTATAAATCCAATCTCCCCCTCCTCCTCCTCCTCCTCTTCCTGGCAGCAGCTCTCCGGGATCTCAGACAAAGGTGTTTCACATCACCTACTACCTGTGTCTTTCAACTGAAGATGCCAAGGACTGAACTTGGGACCTTCCACATAACAAGCAGATACTCTACCACTGAGCCACAGCCCATAACTAACATTTCTGTTTGTCATATGAGCACATCACACCCATGGAAGAAATACTGAACAGTGACACATGAACTGAGTCACAAACACAGAAGAAACTAGAGTCTAATTCCCATATGCAGCCCAGAATACATGACACCAGCCCTAAGTCTCTCACTATGTCAAACCAGCTCTTTGCATACACTAGCTGTTGGCACCACAGCCCCCTCTTCAGATAAGAACAGCGTACACAGGACCCAATGTCATGTGTCAGTTGCAACTCAAGCTCTATGACTTTGGCAACCTTTGAAAGGTTATATTTAGATCATGACATCTCCTGGCAAAACTCCACTCAATATATTCAATAATTATACACGCGCCAGAGGGCTTTCATCAAGTCCTTCCCAGCTGCCCTTCATGCACAAGATCCACAAGTATGAAAGTGATGCTTTTAAATTACCCCGTGCCTGAAGTGTTTAATTTCCTCTCTGGGTGACACTGAGGCTTCTTTGCTGTATGAGGAAATTATTAGTTACATAATTACAGATGTCAGCCCTGGAAAGTTGAACCTGCATTTACCAAGCACCTTGTGGTCTTTAGCGGCATCTATCTAAAAGCAGCATCTTTTTATGAAGCAAATTCCCTCCATAGGCTTCTCTGCAACTAAGGGCCACTTCACACATTATTCCATTTCCACAAGGACAATTGTTGTGTGTCACATGAACAGAAGATTACGTGCGAATGAACATAAGAACGCAAGAAGATACCTCTTGGATCAAACCAGTGGTCCATCTAGTCCAGCATCCTGTCTCACACAGTGCCCAACCAGTTCCTCTGGAGGGTCAACCACAGGGCATAGAGGCCAAGGCCTTCCCCTGAGGTTGCCTCCTGTCTCTGGGATTCAGAGGATTAGTGCCTCTGAATGTGGAGGTTCCCCTCAGTCACTGTGGCTGGGAGCCATTGATAGACTTATCTTCCATGAATCTATCTAATCCCCTTTTTAAAGCTGTTTATTCCTGTGGCCATCGCTACATCTTCTGGCAGTGAATGCCACATTTTAATCACTTTCTGTATAAAGTAGTATTTCCTTTTGTCCCTCCAGAACCTACTGCCCATCAGTTTCATTTGATGCCTTGAATTCTAGTATTTTGGGAGAGGGACAAAAAGTTCAATTCGTCAACTCTCTGCACCCCATGCATAATTTCATAAACCAATATTCTGTGTGTGTGTCCCCCATCATCTCTTTTCTAAACAGAAAAGTCCCAGACTCTTCAGCCTTTCCTCACAGGGAAGGTGCTCCAACCCGCTAATCATCTTGGTTGCCCTCTTCTGCATTTTTTCCAACTCGGCAATGTCCTTTTTGAGATACAGTGACCAGAACTGTACACAGAATTTGAAATGAGGACGCACCACAGATTATACAGGGACATTACAATACTGGCTGTTTTATTCTCAATCCATTTTAATGTGTAAATGATGGTATGTGCAATACAAAGGGAACTTATGAGTGGCCACAGCTGGACAGCTGCTGTACGCTGGATGTGCTTGAAGGAATTTACACATGTGCTGCATGGCAATTTACATGTATAGTACTTGGAAGTGCCTCCCGCGTAGGATTTTTATATCTTATGAACCTGATACCCTTAATAGGATGACCTTAGGGTCAAAACTAAGGATTTGTTGCCTGCAATTTCAATCTTATAAATTTATTTATTTACTTATTTTGCCTACTGTTCATCTTTCTCACTGAGGGCACAACTAAATATTATGGCATCCCAGGGGGCAATTTTAAAATGCCATGCTCTTTCTCAGTCTCAGGCCCTGGAGAGCTGTTGCCAGTCAGATGAGACAATACTAAGCTTGATGGACCAATGGACTGACTCCATACAAGATAGTTCAATATACTCAGTCTCACAGTGAGGGAAAGGAGGACACAAGGGAGGAAATATACTCAAGTTTTGCCCCACATTTGTCATCGCATGCAGTCTGGTGGAAAGAAGGCAGGTGGAAATATCGTGATTTTTTTTCAGTTCTTCAACTTATTCTGTGCTTAGTTTTTTCCTTGCTGCTTCTAAATTTGGGTAAACTTGAAGTTAACAAAAATTGAAGAGAAGAAAGAGAGTGAATTGTTTCTGAAGGAGAAAAGGGGAAGCTAAGATATTTTCTGACTCAACTGTGTTTGAAACAGTTTATAGTGTTTCACAAAATAATAACTTTTCCCATTTATTTGCATACAAAGTATATATCTTTAAGGTCTAGCCACTAAGCCTCAGAGGACATCATACAGATGCATTTTCAAACAGCATTTTAATTTATCATACTTACAAATTTTAAGAAAACATCTCCCAGTTCATGCTGAGATTGAGGTTCCGGATCTAAACAAAATTCCAAGGCAGTCAGGAACTCCTTGTGAACATCCAGTATGTCTTCGATGTTGGAAAATAAAATCTGTGACACAAAGAAATCTCCAGTAATAATGGCTAGCGTAAGCTGAGCAGGGCCTTCAATTATACTTCCTAGCTATTTACACACACTATCTAAAATCATCCTTATTTACTTTGTAACTTTTCTTTTCATTGTGTAGTCTAATAGTAAAGAGATATAACTCTGGCCTAGGAAATTCTTAGGGATTTGGGGGCAGTGTTTGTAGGTGGGAGGAATTTGGAGGCGGGGTTCAGCTAGAAGAAGAAGAATAGATTGGATTTATACTCCGCTCTTCACTATGAGTCTCAGAGCAGTTTACAAACTCCTTTCCCTTCCCTTCCCCACAACAGACACCCTGTGAGGTAGGTGGGGCTGAGAGAGCTCTGAGAGAACAGTCCTTGAGAGAACAGCTCTGACAGAACTATGGCTTGCCCAAGGTCATCCAGGAGCTGTAAGTCTGCACACTTAACCACTACACCAAACTGGCTCTATGGTATACCATAAAATCTGCCCTCTGAAGCTGCCATTGTCTCCAGGGGAACTAATTTCTATAGTCTGCAGATCAGCTGTAACTTTGGGAGAACTCCAGGCAAACCTATCCACAGACAAGATAGATGCCTCTACCTACTTCATGGACGGACTTTGAAAATCAACCAAAAGGAAAGAAAACTTCAAAAGAAAAAGCTGGATGAAAACAGAAAAAGCAATAGAAAGACTGCTAAGAACAGCTCTCTTAAAAGGCAAAAAGCGGGAGGGGGGAGAAATTCACCTCCTCAAGCCCCAGAGGGCTTACAGAGTCCTGGAAGTATAGGGTGGGATTTCCAAATTGTTTATCTGCCCTTAACCATTGTGAGTGCTGAGTCTCCCATTGTATCTAATAGTAAAATGAACGGCCACCATTACAATAACAAAAGCAGCAGAACCAGGAAACCGACAACAAGGTAGGGTGTCCCGTATACCTCAGACAAACTACAATGGGGGTATGGCATGGAGGCAACATTCTGTCAGGAAGCCAAGCCCAAACTACGTAGCAGGTGTACTGAGGAAAGCACATGCCAACAAAAAAGGGTTCAAGCCATGGCAATGAAGATTTAAGTCAGATATCAGGGAATTTTTTCCTTGGTGTAATACTGAGGCAGTGGAAGAAGTTGCCCAGGACGCTTGTGAAATTATTTTCCTCAGAAATTAAGGTCCGGGGGGGGTGTGATGGTGCAGAAAGACTTAAGAAGTTCTCATATTTGGTTTATCAAAAAGGAGTCTGAGCTGACTCCCCTTGGGAGAGGACTTCCATGACCCCCCACGACCATCACAGCTCCCTTTCCCCTCAAAATATGGACACATTCCTCTCAATCATGGCTCTGTTTGTGGCCAGCCTCTCTACAATAGTGGCAAATGACGGTGGCAACTCTTGCTAAGAGCCGCTGCTGTGGGACATCAGGGCTGACTGGGAATGAAAAATGCAGCATGATACAATTCTCCTGCGCCCACACTGGCCTCAGGCATTTCTCCCCCTGGGAAACTGGCAATTGATTGGGCACCTTCGGTTGGCCGTGAGCAGGTACCCAGCCATGCCAAACCCCAGTTCCAAGCCAGGACCTGCCCCAAAGGGTCGCATTCCACATGCTTTGATCGCCTGATCTGCCTGTTATGTCTGCAATCCCCCCTGTCAGCATGTAGTGGGCTGCAGAGCAGAGGCCAGCAATGTTAATGGGTTTTGATTGGCTTTAATTATCTGCTTGGCAGGCATGGTCTTCCATCTGTCATCACCTGCTTGCTTCCTGCTGAAGACACTCCTCAGCCCAGCCAGCTGTCAAAGCTCCAGAGGGCCTTGCAATTTGCCAGTGTGGTTTTAACCACAGTCTAATTTAAATGAGGCCTGATTTAATAGGTTCCTATCAGAAGGCACGCAGAAGACTGCAAAGATTTAGACAAAGTCTTAGTGTCCTTTTCAGACTGTGATCATCTAAAGCAGAAGACTGAGACACCTATTTGGAGTTGTCCATTTCAAAGGAGAGTCAGAGGAGTCAGTTTGAGGTCTTGGGTTGGGGGGATGTGTGCATTAAAGATTCCTACACTATCTGACCAATTCACCACTGAACTGAAGGACAGTTTTCTCTTACCCAGCAGCTGAGATCATCATCTGAGATTCTTCTCTGACTACCAGAGAGGAGGAGGAGAGCTGGATTTATACCCCACCCTTCACTCGGAGTCTCAGAGCAGCTTACAATCCCCTTCCCTTCCTCTCCCCACAACAGACACCCAGTGAGGTAGGTGGGGCTGAGAGAGCTCTGAGAGAAATGCTCTTGAAAGAAAAGCTCTGAGAGAACTGTGACTGACCCAAGGTCACCCAGCAGCTACATGTGAAGGAGTGGGGAATCATATCCAGTTCTCCCAGATTAGAGTCCACCGCTCTTAAACACTACACCAATTTTTCTCTGTGCAGGAATTCTCTCTCAAAGGAGGCCTGCTTGACACTTTCTTTACTTTCTTTTCAGCACCAGCAAACATGGTCCTGTTGTACTGTGTCTCTGGTTGTACTGTGTCTCTGGTTACCTATGATAGCTGGGGAGTGACTTTGTTTTATCTGGATAGGTTAGCTGCTCTGAATTTGAATGGCTTTTTCTTGTTTCTGGGTACCATTTTAAATCTACTCTCGCCTGCATTTTATAAAACTTTTTGAAACCTCTGTAAAATGCTTTTGAAAAATGGTGGTATAATAATCAACCAATCAATTAAACACTATCAACCTGATCGATGCCACTCGTAAGGAGAAACTTACTGCCCTCCCTCCTTAGCTAGGCGAGTGGGAGGAGGCCCTGAGAAGAGGAAATAAGTGTCCTAGTAAGCAGTCAGCAAAGAAAGAACAGTCAGTGTCTGTCAGGCAAAAGAAAAGATGCTTTGCCAATGCTTATTATGAGCACCGGTATCAAAATTGGATTATAACAAGAAATTATAGGTCGGTATCTGCACTCAAAGCATCAATCAAGCATGAGGAGGAATAAGCAGGAAACAGGAATAAGTGGAGGGTACTCAGATGCAAGGCAAATAAGCAACAGGGAATTCTGTTGCAGTCTTCACAGTATTTAACCATTTTCTACTGAGTTCAGTGTGGTTTACTGCCAGGTAAGTGTGCAGAGGCTTAAAGTCTGAGTAATAATACATTTCCTGGAGTCAGCATAGTGAGCTCCGAAAGGATTTCAAATTGGGCCAATGAGCAACATGAGGCCAGAATCCCGCTTCAACAAACTCATGAAAACGTGGTCTTTCCTTTCCCGGTACATTCCAGTAAAAAAGTAACCACAGACACACAAAAAAATCAAGAGACATATACAGAGATACACAAAGGCAGTTCAGATACAAATGCATTTACAATGCAGTACTGTGCAGTTACTCTAGTCTAAGGGCTCTTCCCATTCTCATTTTTGTCATGTATTTGTCCCTATTGCTTTGGGTCTGTCCATCCGCCCCCCCACCCCACCCCACCCCGATTTTCCACATGTGTTTTGCTCCCTCTGGGACTACTAGAGAAAGCAGAACACATTGGGGGGAGGAACCCTGAAGCAACAGGAATGCACAAGTGATGAAAATCAGAATGTGGAAGGCCCAATGGGTCCTAAAATCAGTGGATTTAGAGCAGAGTAATCGGGCACAGGACTGCAGTTCAATCCTAAACATAGTTATACCCTTCTCACTCTGTTGACTTCAGTGGACTTAGCAGGTTGCCGCTGTTCTATGGGTTGCATTGCAAATCATCTATGGAAAGCAAATGAATTGTGGACATGGTACTTTACTGTGGGACATTTATATTTAGCAGCTTGGGAAGTGATAAATTAACAGAAAAACAAGAGGAATATTGCTCATCAGCATCTTTCCAATTGCTGCATCTGCAGGTTTGGGAAAACACTTCATTCGGCTTGTCCGGCAGCTGTTACGAGCACGTGAAACCTGCTGGTGGGGGGGACCTACTGGCAAACCTATGACCTAGAGAGGGTCACAAAAACAATGCTGAATGAAGGAACTGGAAGATCAGTGGCTCCCATGCCCAAGGGCAACATGGATATCAGGATCTAGGGTCACAAATCACATCCTAGATACCCCCTCCAAGAACTGTGCGCTGATGAGGCTGCCACTGTTCCCATCTGTTTTCCGCTCACTCCCTAAAGTGTCAGAGACCCCAAGTATGCCTCAGAGAAGGGGGAGGGCTGTATGGCATGGCTACTGGCAAAATGGGCTGCAGGAGGCACAGAGAAGCTTCATCTTACAACCCAACAGCAGACTGCAATGGAAGAAAGAACTTCCATGTTGCAACCTGGCATCCCAAGATGCACTCAACTTGCCTTCCAGGGGTCCAAGACAAAAAGGCACAGAAGACCAGAGATTGAAGCCAGGCACTGACAATTTTTTTTTTTTAAACTGAAGAGGAATTGTGGCTTTAGCCGCAGCATAACAGCCTTCAGTGAAGAGGTCTGCTTCTCCTATTGATGCATCTCCGTGCCAGGAAAAGATGCAGAATCTCTGTGCATTAGAAATGATGCAACCAACTGCTTACTTTGTCACTACATAACAGTCCACTGTTCAAATAAACACAAACCTGCCTTGTCGGCACTTGGTATCTACTGAAAGAGCCTGTGTCATTGTTATTCCAAGACTCCGCAAAAAAAAAGAGGGGGGCTCTATAATACATACCTTGACATTTTCCTCTGTAATGTATTTTTCAGCTTTGTCCACAGCATTCTGCCTAATTCTGTGCAGAAACGCCTGTAGGAGGAAACAAAAGGGGGGGGATTGTTGTTAACCTGCTTTAATTTCACTATTCTCCAGAGCTTTCATTAGCATTCAGCCACCCAGATGCAAATCCGGAGCAAAGGGCAAATCACTTTACGCACTTAAAAGTATCAAAACAGGCAGTGCTTCATTACTGGGACACCCAGCATCTCAAATGAGCGACGACGTGTCTTTAAAGTTGTTTGAGTTCTACCTGGCAACAACAAGCATCCTTCCTTGTTGAAGCATTCCTGGCACTTATTTTACTTCCACATAGGGTACCGTCAGCACCTCAAAGGAACATTTGTTTACTCCTTCTGAGACCTCCCCTCTTTCCTCCCAAGATGTGGCTGTTTTGACATGATTAGGCAGGAAGGCAAGGGGCCTGGATCTCATCAAAGCGAAGGGATCAATGTCAAAGAATAGGGTGGAAAGGCCCTGCAGTGATGGAGGGGGGGGGGATTTCTCTGCAACCCAAGGGATGCTGAGGTTTCAAACCAGGCTCTAAACATAATCTCAGTTTCCTGCAGTAGTTCCTGAGCAGAGCTTCCACGATGGAAATTGGAAATGGCGGCCCCTAAGAAGTCACCTGGCTGTAGTACTGGTCACTAAGTTTAGCAATGGTCATCAACACATTGCCCATAAGATACTGCCTTACTGACAGGTTTGCCAACATCCAAGTGGGGCCTGGTAGGGTTTTGGGGGGTGCTTCCCTGCCACTGGCCAGCTGGCCAGCATGTGGAATTCTCACCCCCTACTGGTCCGAAAGGTGTGATAATGTCACCCAGAAGTGACATCATCATGTTGTCAACGACACAGAGCGACACTCTAGTTTCTGAACAAAACTCTATGGTACAATCACTTATAAACCATAGAGTTTTGCCCCAAAACTAGAGCATCATACACACACACACGATGTAGGGCCTGGCAACCCTAGAGCCTGGTGATATCCTGGCATTACAACTGATCTTCAGAATATGTAGATCAGTTCCCTTGGAGAAAATGACTGCTTTGGAAGACGGACTCTATGGTATTATACCTCACTGAGGTCCATCCACTCCCCAAATCCCACCCTCCTCAAGCTCCACCCCCAAATCTCCAGGGATTTCCCAACCCATTACTTGGTGGAGTAATGCAAGGATTATCTGCAGAGCCATCACTTAGAAAGGTGTAACTCCGCTTAGGATGGCACTGCTAGTTCCACATTCTGTATCTGACAGAGGTTATCCAGAGGCTCGCAAGCATATGGGTTTCACCAAGGGCTCCACGTTGTTAAGGCTGGCAAAAGTAAAGAAAGGAAAAGAGAATAGCTAAAAGCAAGGGGGCCTGGATGTAAGCAGCACTGTGAAATTCACAGAGAACCGTAATGTCATGTAAACCTTCAACAGCGTTTGGCTGTTGTGGGGTTAAAATATAAAGGGAGGAGAACTGCCCTCCTCTCTCTGTGGGGAAGGAAGACGAGAGATTGCAGGTGAGACTCAATCAGACAAACCTATCCAGGAGACAATCCCCTGGGACTAATTAAAGTGTTCCAGGAATGAAAAGGAGAAGGTGTGGAAGGAAAGGCAGGTTTTTCTGTCACCATTCATGATTTTTCCGTATTTGACTATCGCACCAAAAGCTAGGCCCAGCCCTTGGAGGTCTTGTGAGAATGCAAAGATTTCTTTTGCCTTCTGCACTACTAATATTTTGGGTGCTGATACTTTTGGTACAGAGCGACAGCTGGGATGCTTTAAACCCCTTCCTCGTCAGGTGCTTGTGAAGACAGGCTTTTCTCTGAGTATTGGCTGTACCTCACATGCTAAAAGCATAGGACATAGAGAAGCTGAGAATTTTCTTCCTAAAGAGCAGCTGTATGAGACTCCAGATCAGGTGCAGCAGGAGGAAAGACTTCACCTCCCCCCAGTGCTGTGTTGTTTATATAGACCCCACTGTTTTCCCCACTAAGGTCCCTGTGAGGTAGGTTAAACTGAGAGTGACTGGCCCAAGTAGGGTTGCCAGCTCTAGGTTAGGAAATACCTGGAGATTTGGGGGGTGGAGCCTAAGGGGAGCGGGTTTTGGGGAGGGGAGAGGCTTCAATGTGGCATAATGCCATAGAGTCCACCTTCCAAAGCAACCATTTTCTCCAGGTAAACTGATCTCTGTCACTAGGAGATCAGTTGCAACAGCGGGAGATCTCCAGCCACCACCTGGAGGCTGGCAACCTTAGGCCCAAGCAAGCTTCCCTGACATAGTGGGTATCCGAACCTGCGCCTCCAGATCCTGCTCCAATGCTCTAACCACTACACCACACTGACATCTAGCATTTCTGTGGAACTGCTATTTCCCACATTCCCACATGTTTCTACAACTCTGCCTCCATGGGGCAAACAACAGCTCCACAAGGCTGAAAAATATAGACGGTACAGATGGCAAAGTTAAAGTCCTCCCCGCAACCTGCACTGCAATTCCAATCCCAACAGATGCTATTTGCAAAGGGAAAAAACCTGGGAGCTCCAAGAATAGTGCTCCCACTGTCTTGTTGACTTTAATACCAGAGAACCTGAAAATCATGGGCTGAAAAGGGTATGCAAGAGAGCAGTCAACTGGGAACTACAAAACTCAGACTGGGATTGGAAGAGCAGTGGTGGAAAGTGCTATCAAGTCACAGCCAATTTATGATGACTCCATAGAATTTCCGAGGCAAGAGAGGAACAGAGGTGGTTTGCCACTGCCTGCCTCTGCAGAGCACCCCTGGACTTCTTTGGTGGTTGCCCTTCCAAGTACTAATCAGGACTGACTCTACTCAGCTTCCGAAATCTGACCTTGTCTCGCCTGGGCAATCCAGGTCAGGACTGGAACAGGAGGCTCCCGCTGAAATACCAACAGGACAATCCTTTGTAACCCAGGAACACAGAACAGCATGAGGCTAGCCAATCCATGCTTGCAAATAATAACATGGGAGATGGTTGCCTGCTCCTCTGGTCTGTATGCCTAAATCATCATCTTGCTCCATCACCAGCAGAACTGCAGCTGCTGCATTTGAATTCTTTGTCTCATATGACCCCATGAAATTGCTTTCTTATACAGAGTTAGTCCATCTAGCTCAATCCTGCCTACTGCTCTGACTGACTACAGTTCTCAGACAGAGAAGGGTCTTTCCCAAAAATCCTTGGCCTGATCCCTGGGATTCTTGAACTGGAAATGCCAGGGATGGAACCAGAGACACAAAATATCTGCTCTACCCATGTTAGTTCTCACCAGAAATATCATATAAATGGCCAGTGTGAGTGATTAATTCCATTGCCAAGCCAATCAATAGTTCTTCCTCATAGAAAGTACACATATGACTCCAGAGATGTAATCTTCTTCCCTGTTCATGTGAAGTAGTGATTTTAAGGGAAGCACAACTGTATCTGTTTTGCTTCTGAATCCATGGGCCACTCTATCTACCCATTAATGGTCCAAAAGGAGTGCCAAACGACACACATACCAGGAATAATTTGCAATGTATTGCACCTATTTATGCAAGCTTTAAATGTCTCAGACAAGCCTAGAAAAAGCAGAAGTGCCTTAGTTGGCCTGTGGATCCTTTTTCTTTTATCTGAACGAAGAGTAGCTGGCATAGCAGATTAAACTGCTAACATCAACCGGGTTAGCTAGGCCCTATAATCCATCCTGGCCGTCTGCTTTAATATCCATGCCCATGCTGAAGAACAATGTGCCTAGGAGCCAGACACCAGCCGTACAACTATTGCTGATTTTACTGCGGCCAATTAGAACAATCTTTGCCATTGCATATATGTAGCACCTTTGGAATGTGTTTTTATGATATTAACTGTTTTTTATTGTTTTAATGTTTTTATGTTACCAATGGCCTTACAAACCACCCTGAGCCTGCTTTGATGGGAGGGCAGGGTATAAATCAAATAAATAAATAAATAAATAGCACTTGGTTGTTAATGGCCAAGATACAATCAGGCCAAGGCTGTACCCTCTATAAACATAATGATTAATGGGAATTAATTATTCTGTTCATCGATACAGTACAATAAAATAAATGTATGGCAAGTCCATCCACAAGAACACCCTTCTTGCATTCGACACCTTGGTCATCAGAGAAATTCAAAGAAGAAAATTAAACTTTTAGCTGTTTTGTTTTGTTTTTAAATTTCAGGAGCCTATGCCTGGTCCCAACTGGGCCCTGCCCTGAGCTAAGAACAGCGGGGACCCAGACTCAACCATGCAAGGAAGGCCAGGAGAGGGAGGTGGCTAGGACCCAGGTGGATCCCTCTAACACAGCTGAGAACAGAGCAGGGAGCCAGGCAGCAGGGAGGGGAGTGGTCAGAAGGCAAGAAGGAAGCTCAGACTTGGGGATGGCCAGAATGGGAGAGCCTGAGAGGCAGCCCTAAACAAAAGGGGGAGAAGCAGGGCAGAGAGACAGGCAGCAGGGGGAAGCGGCAGGGCAGGGGGAGACAGAAGAGTTGTCTGGAGGAGGAAGAGGACCCAGGTGCCTGAACCCCCCCCCCCTCAACAATCTGGAGATTGGTGGGCCAGTTGCCCTCTTTGATGGAGGCATGGCAGAAGGCAGGGAGACTATCTTAAGGATGGGGGGAGACGCACAAAAAAGCTGTTCCCTAAAGACAAAGGCTTGGATTCCATGCCATCATTCCCTTTGTGCCAGTTTCTAGCCGCTGCAGAGGCTTCCCTTCACTAGGGCACTCTGCTGCGGGCCCAAAATCAATGTTTCATTGACTCCGTTATTTACTTTACTGATTCATTTTACTTTCCCTGAGAATCAAGCTGGATTACACAGTGTAAATCAATGCAATCGATAGGGTGTGATGTCTAAGAGACACTGGATTCAAACTAGGATTACAGAAATTTGAAACAAAGTGGAACGTATTAGACATGATACAGTGCAGAAAACGGTATTACGTAAGCAGAAGACAATACAAAGTGCCAACAGATCATGAATATCACGTACTGTGGTCTAGTCCACAGTCTCATCCTTTGTAAAAAGCACCTTCCTGAACCATTCCATTGCTTATCTAGGGTTGCCAGCTCAGGGTTGGGAAATTCCTGGGGATTTTGGGGTGGAGCCTGGGGCGTGCAAGGTTTGGGGAGGGATCTCAGCATTTTCTCCAGGAGAGTAGCCATTTTCTGCAGGGGGACTGATCATTTGTAATTCTGGGAGATCTCCAGGCCCCACCTGGAAACTGGAAAACCTAATCAGCGCTATTACCTTTATAGAAATGCCCTCCTGGATCATTCTGTTTTACAAGGTTTGTGGGAAGACAGTTGCGTAGGAACCCTCCTGACCTCCTCAAGCAGCCCATTCCACAAAAGAGACGGGGGGGGAATGGAAGTGCTAGCAGCAGAGGAAACAAGCACTGCAGCAGCGATAAGCGTTTACAGTGCAGGGGGGGGGCACAATGCCATATGATCCGAGTAACCAAACGTGAAACAGTAAAATGTAAAAGACAAGCATTACAGAAATCGGGGTAATGCAGAACTACATTAAAATCCCCAGTAAAAAATGCAGCCACAAATGATGTCCACAAATGATGCTTCTGTAAATCTTCAGCTGAGGCCCTTCAAAGAAAACGAAAGTGGAAATATTCTCTCTTTGATCGGGCTCAGATACCCCATGAAACCATAGCTTGATTCCACTCACTCTGGTTCCTGTTAACGAATGAGGGCCACTCCACTTGCTATGGTCAGCTGGGGTCTGAAACTCCTTATGAAACAGTTACCTTAAGTAGTGTTTCAAGTGATGTTTGGATGCGATCATACTGGCTTACTCCTAGTTTGTTCTCTGGCACTGGTGTCCCAGATTACAGAGATGCCCTGCAAAGATGACCCATACGTGCATTGACTCATCATGTGGGGAGGGCGGGTGGATACAGGAGCACGGTCCCTCCCACTCCTCCTCCACGCAATTGCTGAGTCATTTGCCCAAGATGCCCATGCATATGTCTTCTCCCTCTTAACCAGCAATGCTGCTTTCAGGACTGCAAGGGGGCACGCATCAAGGTACTTCTTCCGAACATTCACACCATATGGATAACTCAGCAATCACACAGAGGTAGAAGACAGGGCCAGTGCATGCTTGTGCCTGCTTTCCCAGCCCACATAGTGAGTCAACTAGGCTTGCCAAGAACTTACTGTATTTTGGCAGGGGACGGATACGTCCTGGCAGGACCATCCCTGGGGGAAGGAAAGATGTGCCACATGATGCCGTCGCCAGGAAGTGATGCCAGGCGACGCACTGGCAATGGGGCTGAAAACTTGATGGTACCATCGAGTTTCCAGCCGCATTGCCAGAGCGTCGCCTAGCGTCATTTCCTGGCGACGGCATGGTGCATTACAGGGAGGAATGGTCCGGCCGGGGAGCATGTTTCCCCCACCCCCACGCGGTAAGTACTTGGGAACCCTAGAGTCAACACGAAGTCAGGTCATCTGAAGAGGAATAGGTTTTTATACACCACTTTCCTCTACCTTAAGGAGTCTCAAAACAGCTTACAATTGCCTTCCCTTCCTCTTCCCACAACAGGCACCTTGTGAGGTAGGTGGGGCTGAGCTCTGAGAGAACTGTAACTGGCTCATGGTCACCCAGGTGGCTTCATGTGGAAGAGTGGAGGATCAAACCCAGTTCTCTAGATTAAAGTCTGCCACTCTTATTCACTGCATCACGCTGGCTCTCTATCAGTAAAGGGCTAGATAATTTAATATAAGCCATGTTTGTTGAAGCAAACCCTGAAGTGAGTGAGCTGAATACTGGTTTCACACACTAACCTATAGCTTGTTTGTTTGTTTTGCTAGACTTATAACCCACCCACCCCCGTTGTAGGCTCAGGGTGGGTACCAACACATAGGTCTGCAATTAATCCAATTAAAAATATAACAATCCATTAAAATCAATAAAATCACCAACACTTCAACAGATAATATAGTGGTCCTATCCAGCTTCTAAGAACTGTGGTCACTGGAGGGGAGGCAAGATCAAAGCGGGTGCCACAGTTTCCCGTTATCTCAAAACTGAGCCACTGAGAAATGCAAGTGAGAACACAAGCAGCCTTCCAATCTACAGCAGACTTGTCTTCAAATTAGATAACATCACCACAAACAACACCATGAATGACTGATCAACGGACGCAAGATTTATTTATGTGTTATGATTTATCCTAAAAGTCTGCCCAATGATGCAGACTGTGACTACCCGGGTCTCAAGATGGGATATGAATATCGGGGAGGGGGGGTATAATCACAGTAAGTAAGCAAATTAATTAACAAAGTGCTTTTTGTTGTTCAGTCGCACAGTCGAGTCTGACTCTTCACGACCCCATGGACCAGATTACGCCAGGCCCTCCTGTCTTCCGCTGTCCGCTGAAGTTTGCTCAATTTCATGTTCGTTGCATCGATGACACTGTCTAACCATCTCATCCTTTGCCGTCCCCTTCTTCTTTGACCTTCAATCTTTCCCAGCATCAGGGTCTTCTCCAGTGAATGCTCCCTTCTCATTTGGTGGCCAAAGTATTTGAGCTTCAGCTTCAGGATCTGGCCTTCCAGGGAGCAATCAGGGTTGATTTCTTTTAGGATTGACTGATTTGATCTCCTTGCAGTCCAAGGGACTCTCAAGAGTCTTCTCCAGCACCATAGTTTAAAAGAATCTATTCTTCGGCGCTCGGCCTTCCTTATAGTCCAACTCTCACAGCCATACATTACTACGGGGAATACCATTGCTTTGACCATGCGGACTTTTGTTGGCAAGGTGAGGTCTCTGCTTTTTATCATGCTGTTTAGGTTTGCCATCGCTTTCCTCCCAAGGAGCAGGCGTCTTTTAATTTCATGCCTGCAGTCACCATCTGCAGTGATCTGGGATCCTAGGAACGTGAAGTCTGTCACTACTTCTACGACTTCCCCTTCTATTTGCCAAGGAGTGATGGGGCCAGATGCCATGATCTTAGTTTTTTTGATGTTGAGCTTCAAGCCCACTTTTGCACTCTCCTCTTTCACCCTGAGCAAGAGGTTCTTCAGATCCTCTTCACTTTCTGCCGTCAGAGTGGTATCGTCTGCATATCTGAGGTTATTGATCTTTTCCCCAGCAATCTTAACTCCAGCTTGTGATTCATCCAGGCCAGCATTTCGCATGATGTACTCTGCATATAAATTAAATAAGCAAGGTGACAATATACATCCTTGTCGTACTCCTTTTCCTATGCTAAACCAATCAGTTGTTCCATATCTGGTTCTAACTGTTGCTTCTTGACCCTTATATAGGTTTCTCAGGAGACATGTGAGGTGGTCCGGTACTCCCATCTCTTTAAGAACCTGCCATAATTTATTGTGATCCACACAATCAAAGGCTTTAGCATAGTCAATGAAGCAGAAGTAGATGTTTTTCTGGTACTCTCTGGTAATCTCACAAAGTGCTTAGTATTCACATAATGCTTTTCTTAAATGTTGGATTTTTTTCATATTTATCATGTAAAGCAGTCCCATACACCTGTTAAAGATTATTCTCCCCATATTTCCCAAAAGAACTAAGGAGAGAATGGCTTATGGAGCTACATGGTGAATTCACAGGTCACGTGAGATCTGAACCAGAAATACGGAAAAACACGGTTCCTTTGGTTAGGCTGCAATCTAGAGTGTGAGCAGGGGACAAGGGTATACACAGCCAGTGGTATTTTGTTACTGTGGGCCATCAGCTGGTGGAACAGGTGAGCAGTTTTCCCCTTACAACCAGCCTGCTGGTTTAGTGGGTTCCCACTTCTGTGTTTTCGTTATGATGAATTTGTGGGTCTTAACAGAGGGGATAGCCCAGGCTAGGCCAATCTCATCAGATCTTGGAAGCTAAGCAGGGTCAGCCCTGGTTATTATTTGGATGGGAGACCACCAAGGAATACCAAGGTTTTTATGCAGAGGCAGGCAAGGGCAAAGCCACCTCTGAATGTCTCTTGGCTTAGAAACCCTATGGGGTCGCCATCAGTCAGCTGCAACTTGACAGCAAAAAAACAAAACAGAGGAGACAAGAGGCACTGTCCGTCAGCCCTTGCTACCCCCATGCCCTTGCTTTGCAAGAGGACATACCTGGCTGCTCCAGGCATGATCCAAAGAAAGCAAAGCAGGATCCCAGCCTCACCCTCCAAAAGGACAGTTGCTGCAGAATTAGAGAGCATGGCTACACCTGTGGCAGAATGTAAGAAGCTGCCCGAGTCTCACAATAAAGATCTAGTTTAGTACTACTGTCAGCACTGACTGGCTGTAGCCCTCCAGGGTATTAGGATGACGTTTCCCAATACCTACTCATCCGAGATCTGCTTAACTGGAGATGCCAGTGATTGGACCCAAGATGTTCTGTCAGCAAGGCATGTGCTCTAACACAAAGCTATAGTCCTTCCCCAAGGCAGAGACAATCCAGAAATGGAAGCAAATTTAAATGTTTAAGAAACACTGTACTGCATTAAATTAGAATTGCATTTTGGCTTGTTTGCAATGACCTCTGTGGTTTATTTTAAAGCTCCAGGGCAAGTATTTGAAATGTTATTTTAAAAAGAAAAACTAGACCTGTATAAATTTGCATACATTATGATGAATTAGCGTGGCTTATCAATATATTCAAATTTGTGCACTTGTTTTCCCTTCTAGGAGAGGCAACAAACCTATTCACATGGGGCTGGTCAGTACAGATATGTTGCTAACTCAGTACTTAGATCCCTTTCATTAGTGCTTTGCTTTGACTACTGAAGACAAACACATTTTTTAAAAAAGGTTTTGTGCACCTGAAGAATAAAATGCAACAACAACAAAATTGGAAAACCCAGATGCAAGCTTCATACATTGTGGGAGGTGTGTGAAACCTGAAAAAAGGTGTGTGAAACCTAAAAAAGAAATCCACTTGCCTTCAAAAGCCAAAGTGGGTAGAGGAGCCCATAGGAAACTGAGAGTTACCGAATCCATTTTTGCTGTGCCGCTTAAAAAATAACTGTGGTTTCTCATCAGAGAAAAAAAACCAGAATGCCATAATAGTGTTTTGTTCCTCAAAACACTTTTAAGACTTCTCTGGATGAATGCCAGTTCACATGAAGTACAAAGGAATCCCCCCCCCCACTCTAGCCCTTCTCTCCTATTCTCAAAGGCTACCGTCCTCTGCCTAGAAACTCTCCCTCACAACCAGTGTCGCTGAAGCCAATTTTATTGGCTGACACATTAACTGATGGCAGGGTTCCTCCTGAAATACCCTCCTCAGATGAACGCTAAACAACACGCCAAGATCTAACAATAGGATTTTTAAAGTGCAAATTTACAAACGAAGGGCATCGCTAGACACACAGATGGCTCCTGCTGGTCTCAAATGTCAATCTTCTTCAACCTTCACCAGCTACTGGGCCAGAGTTCCCTTTCATAGCATCAGTTGGACCACAATGGAAACCCCACATGGCAGCGAATCCACAGACTTTGTGTGACATTTGGCTCTTGGACCCAGAAGACCACCAAAGAGAGACCCAAGCAGTGTCTTCCTCTCCTGGTCTTCGACAGCAACTGCCACACTTGGTAGACAGCCAAGCCTTTCTGAATACAAAGTGCCATTGCTTTGTCAGGGCTGCAGATTCAATTCATCAGGGACTTAACAACAGGCAGACATACTCCTAACCCCATTTCAACCATTCAACAGAAAGTAGTTCCGAGACATGGGGGTGGAGGAGTTCTAAACCCTTTCCCTTTTGGGGGGAGGAGGAGAAATTACCCCTCCATGTAATCAGGCATGGAGATGGCAAGCCTAGTTTATACCAGAAGCTTTTCCATGGTAGATGCTATCTCAGCAGTGTACCCAGCACAGCAGGGAAGGACCACAGCTCAGAGGCAGAGCAAGTGGGAAGTCCCAGATTCTGTATCTCCAGAGAGCCAGTTTGGGATAGTGGTTAGGAGAGCGGACTGTAATCTGGGAGAACCAGGTTTGATTCCCCACTCCTCCACTCCTAGGTAACCTTGGGTCAGTTACAAGTTTTTTCAGAGCTGTTCTTTCAAGGACATTTCTTGGGAGAGCTCTCTCAGCCCCACCTACCTCACAGGGTGTCTGTTATGGGGAGGGGAAGGGAAAGGAGATTGTAAACTGTTCTGAGACTCCTTCAGGTAGTGAAGGGTGGGATATAAATCCAATCTCCTCCTCCTCCTCCTTCTTCTTCAGATTGGATAGTAGATGATACGAAAGACCTCAGCTTGAGTCCCTTGAGAGCTCAGAAGAGACAATACTATCCTTGAGAGACCCACGGTTTGTTTCAGCCTAAGTCGACTTCTCTTGTTTTTGTATGAACCAAGGGCCTAGAATCACAGAATCCAAAGTGGTTCTTGAGAGAGTTAATTTGGATTATGCTGCCTCAGTGTAGTGCTTCATTTTGAGTTTGTTTATTCACAGGCCACAATGGCCTGTACACTAACTCCTCCACTCAGCAGAGTTTGAAGACATCTTCCAGTGGGAGGAAAGGTCCTTGGGCTGAAGGAAGGTCTCAAATTTTTCTGAGCAGAGCAGAAAGAGACAGGCCACCAAGTATATTGCTATCTAGGGCCTGTTATCAAGGGAATAGTTAGAGAACTGAAGTGTTCTAACTGATCTGGACGCAGCCTTCAGTCTGCTAACATGCTGGGAAAACAGCTGTTGCACCACCATGCATATTACTCCAACCAACACGAAACAAACCAAGGGCTTGGAGGGTGTTTTCAGCAGGCTTGAGTTAATATTCCTAGCCACACCACTCTCAGTCACTGTCAGCTTGCACCCATCTTCTGCCTGATGCACTGACAATGGTACTGTTTATACAGTAAGTTGTCCCAAGGTGAAAGTAAAGCACAGATGAAGCCCCCTGATTATTCCTGATAATTTCCCAGAAACCACAGTCCAACCTTTCTTGTATTAGCTTTCAGTGGCCAATATAAGTTTGAACACATACACCCGTGATCCCCAGTTTGGCTCCCATGGCCACCACGGTCCCTGTCAATGGGTTTTCTACTGCCTGTTGGCCCCAAAGGAAACAGCACATCTTGGCTTTCTTCAGCCTCAATGGAGCAGAAAGTGGCTTAGATAGACAAGCCCAGGAGGCATCACCTTTGATTCTGCACAGACCACTCAGTCAGAAAATGCTGCCTCCAATTGGAGCAGTAAGCTCAGCATGCAGCTTCCCTTTATTTTGTGATTGGCCACAGCACTCCACGTCGGCCATTTTGTGGTCCTCAAAATTTCAAAAATGCCTACTGGCTCAATGACATTGGGGATGCATTAATATACAGTATTTAAGTACACTTTGGGTGCGGTCACACGGGCCAGATAAAACGGGGGGGGTGGGGTGAGGCTATTTCCTCCAGAGGAATTTGACCCATAGTTGCATGATCACACCTCCCTTCGAAGCTGTGGGTGTAGTCCATTAATGTGTGATCAGACACAACCACGGATGAGTCAGGTTTTTTTGTGCCGTTTTTCCCCCATGTGCTTAAACGAGGAATTAATGAATTGCACCTCCGCACTGAGGGCTCCCTATGCAGTTTGCGATGATGTGCATACTGCAAAGGTGGGGGAGCAATGCACAGAGTCGGGATAGCCTAATTAGACCATCCCGATGGCATGAGATCATGCTGGAGCGATCAGACATGGGAAAGTCCATCAGTGGCCCGTCGCAACCCGTTTACTACCGGATTTTCCCCAGTGTCTTTTAACTACACTTCTGCAGCGGAGCAGAACGGGTTGCCAACAGCTGCGGGGCACTCCCCAGAAGTTGTTGTCTGATCGCGCCCTTTAAATCCACCCGGCATTCACACCTATGTCAGGTCTAATTGTGCATACGATCGCAGCCTTTCACCCTCTTTTTAAAATTACCCTAGCACTACTTTCCAGTTAGTGAACCCTGACACACCAACATAAGCTGACTGACCAAATGACACATACATGTTCTGTGCAGATGGAAATCCCACACTGCAACTAGGCAGCAGTCAATAAGAACCCAGTGGAAACAGTTGCTGGATTCTGACAAGATAGTTACTGGATTCTAAAGGGAATATCAGAGCACCAAGAGTAGTACTACATGAGATGAGAATGACCACCGCAGATACATGTGTTTGCTCTGGCACCCCTGTCACAAAGGAAAGCAAGCATTGTGCAGGAATATTTTTCATTTCTAAAAGAAGGATCGGTTCCAACGGTTACTCCTACGCACTGACAATGGCAGCCCCGGCTACACGTGGGCCAGCAAATGTGCAGGGAAACCCTGACATTAACTGGGCGGTATTTCTGTGAACAGTGTATCTTTCCTGGGGAACTGTACTGGTATGGAAACAAGGACTTTCTGTCTTGATGACAGGATGAAGTCTGATTAAAGGGGGAAAGTCTAGAACCTGAGAATTCCTTTCATCTCTCTATTATCTATGATAATGTGTGGCTAATACGGTTTACTCGGCTGCTTTTGAAAGCCAAACGCACGCTGAGATCTCCCTGCTGTGGATTCTTCCACCTCAGAAAACTGGCAGGCACTGGAAGTCACTTTATGTAGGAGCATCTGAGAGCTAAAAGATCAGACCATTAAGCATAAATGGGAAAGCAATCAAAATGCACGCTACTTTGCGAAGGACACTATTATCTGAAGCTTTCCTTCTGCTGTGCCAATTGTTGGGAAATCATGAGGGGTTTTTTTAAAAAAAAACAAACCCATGGAATGTGATCCTTTTTTTAAGGATCTCATTACAAGCTCTTTTATTTTACTAGCATTTAAAAATACACGTTTATTTCTATTTTTTTTAATATGTATACTTCCTAAGGACTTTTTTACAGTGATAATTACCACACAGAGCCATTCCCCACAGTTTACATAGCCATCCTCTACTGATAGCATACTTGAATTGAACAAACTGTAAATTAAAACAAATTCCCAAACTCTGAAATAACAGTCCATAAGTCACCAACAACAACAGTAACGGAAAGAGTATTAAATGGTTAAAAGTAAGGGACAAACATAGTTCTGTTTCACAGTGTGCCTTTGGCAAAATTAAAATAGTTGATTGAGTTTAATGTAAAACAAATATTTCTCTCTTATTTGAAATCCAAATTTTTTATTTATTTATTTTTAATTACTTTATTTACACTTGCTGGTGGTATTTATTTATACCTTGCCTTTCTGACTCGAAGGGGCTTACATAATTCTCTCCTCATCCATTTTATCCTAACAACCACCTTGTTGGGCAGATTAGGCTGAGAAAAAATGACTGACCCAAGATCAGCCAACGAGCTTCATGGCAGAATGGGGACTGGAACTTGGGGCTTACAGAGTGTAGTCCAGTACTCTAACCACTACACCACACTGGTGCATACTTCCCTATAGTGTCCAAAGGTTCCCTTTCAAATGCAAGGCTTGCTCCAGTTAAGTACAAATGCAGGCACAGTGCTTGTGAGGAATCCAACAGGACCTGATAGAGGCCTATGTTTTTTTAATCTCCCTGCACCAACACAGTCACAAGAGATCACTGCAGGGAAAAGGAAGTTTGTGTGTATCTCCCACTTCCAACAATATCCCCTTGCACTGCCTGTGTACATTCCCAAGTGCCTGTATTGGCAGGAGGGTGGTAGGAATTCACCGCCTTTTCCAACTGTAGTTGCCTATCCATTTCAGATGGGCAGTTGGCAGTCAATTTGTGTAGTTCTTCTACAGCAAATTCTGGATGCCACCAACTGACTGATACCCAGTGGCATTTTGCTACACCAGAGGTGCTACACCATTAGTGCACGATTTAGTTTTCTTCGTGGCACAGCTCCTCCTTGAAATGATTTCCTGTACCCCTGTGCTTCCGTTGTTTAAACACATTAAGAAAAACCTATTCCCTCTGTCTGCGCTGCAGCATTTCTTCCCTCTCAGTGCCTGTTCTTGCAAAAAACACAATCATATCACAGAATCCTCAAGTGCCAATTTCCTCTTGCTCGGGGAAAAGAATCAGGCCATTCTTGTTCGAAACATAAAGGGGAAGCGGAGGGAAGAAAGAAGCCAGCTAGTGTACACAGCAATGAAATGCTAATCGAGGAACTCCTCTTCTCAGCATTCCCATACATTTGGCCTGGTTCTGGGAACTCCCATTGGGATGCCTGTTCCGATTTCCTGGCAGGATGCCTGAGGTTCCTTTTGTGACTCTCCTGCCTTTGTGATTCACTGGAGCCAGTCTGGAATCCAGGTCTCACACACCCTGTGCAATGTATGCGCAAATTCAGAACCGGTCAATTTTGTATGCGCTTTGTTCATAACAGCACATGCATCACGCAACTGCTGCAGATGCAACCCAGTGCTCACCTAATGCCAGACTTTTCTTCCATGCAGGCCCAAGATTTGCATGTGTGTCACACATAAGAAAATGAGATAGTCCTGCCCATCCCGAATGAAACAGAGGAAGATATTGGGAGAGGAACAGTGGGATGGACAGAGAACAAATTAAAGAGATCTTGCAGAGGGTCTGAGTTGCAGGGAGATTTCCTGCTTCCTCACCTACCCAGTAGGGTATGTCCAGATGGCACCTGTGATACTGTAATGGGATTGTGGAAACACTGTGGGAAAATGCAAGAAACTTTTCCCGCGTTCACTGCAGAAGCCCATCCTGTATAAGCTGCATTTGCAAATGCAACTTTGGAGGGAACATCTGGGGCAAATGTATTGTGGGAAGCCCAGAAACAGCCTTGTCCATAAGAACACAAAAGCCTGCTGGAACAAACCAGTGGTCCGGCTAGTCCAGCATCCTGTTCAACAGTGGCCAAGTAGTTGAGGGTCAAAAAAGAGGGCACAGAGTCCCAGACTCTCCAGACTTTACTCACAGGAAAGGTACTCTCACCCTCTAATTGTCTCTGTTGATTCTTTGTACTTTGTAAGTTCTGCAGTGTCCTTTTTGAGATACAGAACTGCACACACTAAAAAAAAATCAAGAACTTAAGAGTTACCTTTGTGTGTCCTTCTCACATAGGAACCAAAAGTTAATTTGTTTTTCCTGGAAACTTTAAGGACTATCTGTCTAGAGCATTTTCATGTATGTGTCCCTTCAAGGATCCATCCATGGTTCTTCCCTTCCCACTTTATCCTCACAACAACCCTGCAAGGTAAGTTAGCCTTGAGAGCTCAGCAAACTGATCCACAGTCTTTCAACAGCTCTTTGACAGAATGGGAATTCAAACCCAGGCCTCATGGACTGTAATTCGGCACTCTAACCACAGCACCTCCTTAGCTCTCCAACCAGATTCTAATAACACTCCAACCTGCGGTATGGTTGTTATAAGTGTGGGAAGTTCTCCAAAAAGCACATTAAGCATGCAAGGCCAACAATCCAAATACGCTGACCTGCAGCATTAGGCAGCCCATTCACTGGGGTTTCCATTTTCTCCTCCTTGAGCAGCCCTTTCATTTCAGCCTGAAAAGCAGCACCTACTTTCAGGCCAAGGGAGGCAAATGAGGAGGAGTCCCCCTTCTCACTAACACCGACAGCATTCAGAATACCTGGGGGGGGGCCTTGCCACCCAAAAGCTATCAGCATCCTCTCCCTTCTTCCAGTTACTGCCCACACAGCGTTCCCCACATACTGCCTTTGCTTTAACCAGCCTCCCACCCTCAAGGAAGTTCCAGATCAGGTTGCCAGCATTCCCACCAGGGCTTCCCAAGCCAAGGCAAATAGCTGATTTAACACTTCACTCCCCGATTTACACACTGGATTGTCTGTAGCCCTTGAAAGCCTGCAGACTGCAGCTGCAGGCTCAGCTAGTTGCCAGTCCCACTCCGTTCATGCAGAGAAGGGCTTTTATTTGTAATGAAATATTTAGAGTGGAAAAATACCCTCAGATTTAATAAAAAAGCAACACTCCAAAATTGCCAGGGATTTGTGGTACATTCATCAAGCCTCCTGGAATTCCGCACATCAAACTGAGCTTTCAGCCCCTGCCAGTGAAATAAACCAATTCTTTATGCAGAATTTTAGGCATGGGCTACTAGGTTATGATGCATAAATTCTAAAAAATCTGTCAACCAATTAAAAATATTATCTTGATTTATTAGGGAGCCAGTGTGGTGCACTGAAGAAGAAAGAAGAGAAGAGAAGAGAAGAGAAGAGAAGAAGAAGAGAAGAGAAGAGAAGAGAAGAGAAGAGAAGAGAAGAGAAGAGAAGGGAAGGGAAGGGAAGGGAAGGGAAGGGAAGGGAAGGGAAGGGAAGGGAAGGGAAGGGAAGGGAAGGGAAGGGAAGGAAGGGAAGGGAAGGGAAGGGAAGGGAAGGGAAGAGAAGAGAAGAGAAGAGAAGAAGAAGAGAAGAGAAGAGAAGAAGAAGAAGAAGAGAAGAGAAGAGAAGAGAAGAGAAGAGAAGAGAAGAGAAGAGAAGAGGACTGGATTTATACCCTGCCCTTCACTACCCAAAGGAGTCTCAGAGCAGCTTACAATCTCCTTCCCTTCCTCTCCCCACAACAGACACCCTGTGAGGTACGTGGGGGCTGAGAGAGCTCTTTCAAGAACTGCCCATGGGAGAACAGTTTTTAAACAACTTGTAAGTGACCCAAGGTCATACCAGCAACTGCATGTGGAAGAGTGGGGGGATCAAACCCAGTTCTCCCAGATTAGAGTCTGCGCTCCTAACCACTACACCAAACTGGCTCTGGTTAAGAATGTTGGACTAGTATCTGGAAGACCCAGGTTCGAATTCCCACTCGTGCCATGGAAACCTTGGGCCCAGTCACATGCTATCAGACTAACCCACCTCACAGGGTTGTTGTGAGGATAAAACAGAGGAGAAGAGAATGATATAAGCCACCCCAGGTCCCCACTGGGGAGAAAAGCAGGGTGTAAACAAATCAATCAATCAACAAAATTTAATCAAGCAGTAGGGCTGGTTTTCAGAAATGGTTTAATTATTCTTCATAATAAAAAAAAAATAGTTCCCAAAGCTGGTACCATGGCAGAAGAGGAATTCTCTTTTCCTTCACACATTGGAGGGAATACCTCTTCTGATAGTGCCTGCTGATAGACCTGCCTGCATCATCTTAAAAACAAAGAATTATTTTTATTAGTGAGCAGCAATTTGTCCTTAAAAGAAAAAAGAACAGAACAAGAAAATAATTTTTTATTAATCTGAGCATCTGATTTGTAGATCATACTAGGGAAATTTTAGAACTATTTCAGAGGCTTGACGGAAAATACTGAAGCATTTATAGTAAGCAATTCATGATGCCATAAAATTGTTTGCCATCAGCATTGTACATCCTTTCCAATTGGACAGTTTCACATTTTAAAGGTGATGAATGAATCTGTCTGTTCAACCAATCGAGCTCTTGCAAGCCTTCCAAAACACCCTTTTGAAAATCCTGCTGATTTGCTTTTGGGAGAATCAAAACGTGAAGGGCTCAGCTTGTCACAAGACAATCTGGGCAACTCATTCATGACACCAAAGCTGAAGAGGGAAGTCAGCTGGTGGTGGTGAAGAGAAGCTGCACAGTTTTGGGTTTTTTGCCTGATGGGGCTAGATAGTGAACAAAAACTGTGCTGCAATAGAATGACTCACATTTGCAGAACAGGTATACCTGCACATCTGATGGTTACACCACTGTCCTATCACTTTGCCAGTTCCAAAGGCTGGGGAGGAAGGAAAGGGAAGCTGTCTTGCCACCACCAATATCTCCAACCATTTAGAGGTGGGGATGGATATCAGGGTGTTGCTAGGCAGCAACCCACTGCTTCCTTCCTATTTCTTTGAATTGATAAGACAGCAGGAACAGCAGCAGAGAAAGCAACACTAAGACCCAAGGCAAAACTCACTTAAATTTGCAGATAGCATTGGTATAAGAGCTTGACATACACACAAAATACACACCCAGGATTTGTGTTGTCTACTTCCAAATTAGTCAGGCCACAGTCCTGCAAAATGTTCCATACATATGATGAATGTCCTCCATAATGGGAAAAAGAAACCCTTCCTATTTATATAACTGTTTTTCATGCACAGAAACCATTTGGGGAACACAGGAAATTCTGGCTGCATTCAGACAACATACTGAGTACCACTAAACCCCAACGGAGTATAAACAGGTTGGTACTGTCCTTGTAGGCGCTCCTTGCCCCACCCCCATTTTTGATTTACTTATTTGGAATATGGATCTGCTGCCTCTCTAGAGACTTGCACCAATTGACTCACAAAATAAAAACACCAGAATCAAATTATAAAAATGACAATGTGACATTTGCCAATGTAACAAATAAGCCACAAAAAAACCCATCGACCACATCACGCCAACCCCTCATGATATGGACTTTGCACAAAAAAACCAATAAACGAAGAGCATAAAAATACAGAGAGCAACACTCAGCCACCTAAAACGATGTTCATAAAATAGTCCACAGCCTAGAAGCATGGCAGCAGTGGGACTTTCACATGGCAGGTTTCCCCACAGTTTCCTTATCCCAGTCCCCACAAATGGTTTCCCCCCACACACTCCTTTCCTGGGCCAACAGGGTTTTTGCATTTTAAAAAAATGGCATTAGAATATTGTTATATTGATACACTATTATACCAATAGGTGTAGCAGGCTCTCTGAATTCCCACCTTTCCTTGTCTTAAAAAAAGTCTCTAGTCTTTTCCCTTGAGAGCATATGCCTTTTCCTTAAAGCTCTGCAAGGGAAGGGCTGGAGCTAGTTTGGTGTAGTGGTCAAGTGCGCAGATTCTAGTTTGATTGTCCCAATCTTCAAGAAGGGGAAAAACGGACCCAGGAAATTACAGGCCTGTCAGTTTGACATCAATATCTGGAAAAATTCTAGAGCAGATTGTCAAACGCTCTGTCTGTGAGCACCTTGAATGGAATGAGTTAATTGGTAGTAGCCAGCATGGGTTTATCAAGAATAAGTCATGCCAGACCAACCTTATCTCCTTTATTGACAGTTACTAAAATGGTTGACTCTGGCAATGCTGTATGGATATCTAGATTTCAGTAAAGCATTTGACAAAGTTTCTCATGATATCCTTGAGGATAAGCTGGTTAAGTGTGGGCTGGATGGTGCAACCGTTGGATGGATTCATGGTTAGTTGAAAAACCATACCCAACGAGTGCTCGTAAATGGCTCTGTGTCTATGTGGAGGGAAGTCTTGAGTGGAGTGTCATAGGGCTCGGTCCTGGGCCCGGTATTGTTCAATGTTTTTATAAATGACCTGGAGGAAGACATAGAGGGGATACTTATCAAATCTGCAGGTGACACAAAACTGGGTGGGATTGCTAATTCTGAGAAAGACAGAGTCAGGATTCAAAACGATCTGGATAGGCTTGAAACAGTGGGCTGAGAGAAATAATTTCATAGAGATAAGTGCAAGGTCCTACACCTAGGCACAAAAAATCGAAGGCATAGATATAGAATGGGAGGGATTTGGCTTGACAGCAGCACATGTAAAAGGGATCTAGGTGTTCTGGTTGATCTCAAGCTCAACATGAGCCTGCAGTGTGATGTGGCTGTGAAGAAAGCTAATGCAATCTTAGGATGCATTAACAGAAGCATTGTATCCAGATCATGGTAGTTCTGCTCTATTCTGCTATGGCCAGGCCTCACCTGGAGGACTGTGTCCAGTTTTGGGCACCACACTTTAGGAAGGATGTTGACAAGCTTGAGCGTGTCCAGAAGAGGGCAACCAGGATGGTGAGAGGGTTGGAATCGAAGTCTTATGAGGAAAGGCTGAAAGAGCTGGTTATGTTTAGCCTGGGAAAGAGAAGGCTTAGAGGGAACATGATTGCAGTCTTCAAGTATTTGAAGGGCTGTCATGTAAAAGATGGAGCAGATTTATTCTCTCTTGCTCCGGGATGCAAGACTATATCTAATGGGTGGAAATTACAAGGGAGTCATTACTGGGTAGATATCAGGAGAAACTTCCTAGCTGTAAGAGTGGCTGAGCAGTGGAACAGTCTGCCTTGGGAGGTGGTGGATGCTCCTTCCCTAGACATTTTCCAGCGGAGGCTGGACGACCATCTTTTGGGTATGTTGTAGGTATGTAGGGCTATCTTTTGGCTATGCTCCTGCAGAGTGCAGGGGGTTGGACTAGATGACCTGCAAGGTCCCTTCCAACGCTAACATTCTATGAGTCTATGATTCCTCCACTTGCAGCTGCTGGATGACCTTTGGCAAGCCATAGTTCTGAAAAAAGCTGTCCTTGAAAGAGCAGTTGTCTCAGAGCTCTCTCAGTTCCACCTCACAGGGTGTCTATTGTGAGGAGGGGAAGGGAAAGGAGTTTGTAAGTCACTCTGAGACTCTTGAGTGAAGGGCGGGGTATAAATCCAATCTCCTCCTCCTCCTCCTCCTCCTCCTCCTCCTCCTCCTCCTCTTCTTCTTCTTCTTCTTCTTCTTCTTCTTCTTCTTCTTCTTCTTCTTCTTCTTCTTCTTCTTCTTCTTCTTCTTCTTCTTCTTCTTCTTCTTCTTCTTGAAAGCTGGGAAATCAGAGAACCTGCTACACCTATCAGTACAATGGTATATTGACATAACAATATTCTAGTGTTGATTCTTTTTCCCAGTGGCAGGGTGAGGAAATGGCTGTCAGGGACACGGAAAATGGCTGCCACATGAGCCGGAACAATCCAAGTTTTCCACCCACACAGCAGACATCCCAGCTTTCCCAAAACTTTGGAGCAGAGCAGGTTTGAGAAAGATCGGAGAAAAGCCAGGGAAACCCACAGAGCTGCACAAATGCACCTCAGTGCTTTGGGGAGGCAGGAAAAAGCCCTGTTTACTAAATGGATTGAACTTAGGGCAGATAACCCATGTGGAAGAAACCTTTGTCTCTGTTAACAGTCCACTATAAAACACCAACTGGTGTTCTGTTCCAGCCTACAAGGCTGCAGAACTAATTTTTAGCAGTTCTCCCTCCGAACTTTGAGAATGCCACCCACTATCTTTCATGTCGAGATAGTATTGGCCCGCTGGAATTGCTTCTATTAGCCTGGACTATTGCAGGAAGTTCTGGCAGGGAGTTCAGATAAGACCTGGAGCCTGGAACAGTCTAGGTGGCTTGCTTCAAAGGCACTCCTGCTAGGCTTTTTCATTTTCCAATTTGCAAGCAAAGGCACATCAACCTGAAAGGGTTTCTTTTATCCTGATCTGCCCTTTCTCTATATCCTGTGTGCAAAAAGGCCAAAGTGATGGATGGAGAATATCTTGAAGACCCCCTGATAAACGCCTTTGCAATAACCAACTTGAAAAGGCCAGACAAGATGTGTTTGGTTTGCTGGGTTCTACAGAAATTCTGCTAAAAATTCCCAAAGGATGGATGTAGAAACTCTATGAGGAATAGAATTTGCCAGAGATTTGTTTGCAACTATCTTCAAAGAGTTATTTGGAATGGGGGCGGGGGGGCAGTTGGATGTTTCACTAAACTATCAGATGCTAAGGAACAGATTATAGCACTATTTCTTTCCTTTTCAATGATGTTGCCAATGCTGTTTTCAGGTTTATTACAGACCATAAGTCAGCAGTGACTTGATGCACTTTCCACCACTACAACACAGACTAGACTGGCTTGGCCATAAATATATTTACATGTACACTAAAACACATTATAATTAATGTCTATTTATGAACCTTGGTGCACCAAGCCCCACATAAATAGGAGAGCAATCCTAAGAAGAGTTATACCCTTCTATGCCCATTAATTTCAATGTGCATAAAAGGGTGTAACTCTAGTTAGGATTTCACTACATAATGCTGTATCCCTGCAAGTGTTCTTTTCTGAGTATCTGCAGTTTTGCTCATAGAAAGCTAAGGCATTTAAGATAGTTCCATAAATATGTCAAACAGTACAGTTTTTATATACTAAGTTATAAATGGTGCATTTTATGTTGTTACAGCAGTGAAACGTGTTTAGATTTGATAGGAAATGAAGTATTGCATCCCCAGAAAATTCAACTTTAAAAAAAACCTGGAAAAGCCCATATTTTTTCACAGCTTCCAAGTTTCTGCAAATGTTACATCTCTATTCATACCAAAAACCCAGCACCACGGTAAGACAGACATGTTCAGCCCTCTCTCTGCAGAGCAGATATCCTACCACAGACACAAATGAAAACAGACTGTTATCTACCATTGAGTGACCACAAACCAGACACTGGAAATAGGTGGCCCAATGCATAAAGAAAGCCAAGAAGAAACCAACAATGATTTGAAGCCATACTCAGGGGTTAAACCCTTTCCTTCCATGACACTACCACAAATAGCTGCCACCATCCCTGACATCACACTATAAAACATGGGAAGGGTCCTTTTCCGCCTGCTAATTTCATCCCCTTTGGAAGGTCTTCCTTCTGCCTTCTAAACATGAAACCGCACACGTGGCCGGTCAGCAAAATGACAGTTTCCCCTGTTGTTCAAGCACCTTCCTCAAGGGAAGGAAGACAAAAGCCACATGACCTCCTCTGGTCCATCTGCCAATTTCTCTTCCCACACCTGAGCCTGTGTTTCCATCTCTCCCTGCATCTGAGATGTTTCAAGAAGGACAGATGGGAGGGAGGTGTACCTAGCAATTACGGGAGCTTGCAGAGCATCTGTCTCCCGTGCAGGCAGTGCCAGGTTCAATCCTCAGCATTTCCATTACAAACAGTCTAGTAGCAGGAATTGTCAAAGTGCTCTGCCTGAAACCCTGGAGAGCTGCTGCCAGTCAGAATAAGCAGCACTGGCCTTGATAGTCTGACTCAGTAGAAGGCGGCTGCTCTGTTCATGTACCAAGTGGCTGCATCAGATCCAGGATTCATAGGAGATCCAGCTTTATAGAAGAAGAAGAGAAAGATGAGATTGGATTTATACCCTGCCCTTCACTACCCGAAGGAGTCTCAGAGCGGCTTACAATCTCCTTTCCCTTCTCCTCCCTGTCAGTTCAGTGCGGCTGAGAGAGCGCTTTCAAGGACTGCTTGTGAGAGAACAGCTCTAAAAGAACTCGTAATTGACCCAAGGTCACACCAGCAGCTGCATGTGGGGGGCTGGGGGAATAAAACCCAGTTCTCCCAGATTAGAGTCTACGTTCCTAACCACTACACTAAATTGGCTCCCACCACTTTGGGGTCAGGGGACTGACCAGCGGCCACCTACTACAATCCCACTAGTAAGAAAAACAAGTTATAAGTTTTTAAAAGTGTGGAATAGCCTTTTTAGGCTTTCAAACTCAACATATACCAATGATAAATCCCAGCTGTTATTAAGATCTGGGGCAGGACAGTAGCATTGCAAGCTGCAAGGCTCCAAAACTTCTGCAGTCATCTGTACATGCTCATCTTCCCTGCAAGCACAGTAACAATCATGTGTTAAGGGTAAAAAATCGCAACAATGTGTTCTCCGCAAGGAATGCAGTGCTATTCCTTGCCAGGCCTGTAAGCACATTTTAGAAGCAACTCATAACCAAGTCATGATTGCCTACAGAAGATGATGGCTTAACAGCCTTATGGATCTGGGCTACTGGAGCAGAAAGGGCCCTGCAGATCCTCTGGCTCCGGCTTGCCAGGTGCACAAATAGCCTTATAGTGTTTCTTTATTTATTAAAGAGAGCACCACTTGCAAGGAGGCGATGCGATGCCATACAATCTTAAAGGTCACTGAAGACCTCGCTGGTTCTCATTACAGGCCTGTAATGAAGGTCTTGGAGGAGATAACATGTTCCACTCTGCCAACATCTGAAAGCTATAAATAGAGACAGGAGGGAGAAAAACAAAAATAAAATAAAAAAGATTGCACTGCTTGACCCTGTTATAAAGTTGAAAACTGGCAAAACGTTTCAAAGTGAGCAAAAACAAACTCAGATATTTTTCAAAAACAAAATAAGCAAAAAACAAAGTTTCTTTGGAAATGCCCTACTTCCTGGAATTATGTTGTATAACCACATTGAGGATTTAAAAACTGATCTATATAGCTTATTTTTATTCATTACCACCCCTTTCTTCAAAGGTGCTCAGGGCAGTACACCCAGGGAAATACTGACCACCACTTTGGGGTCAGGAATCTATTTTTCCAACTGGCCTGGAGATCCTGGAGGGTTTGTGTCATCTTCTGAGCATGAAACAGTGGTCACTAAGGGTGTGGGGGGAGATATCTGTGTGTATTTCCTTAACTGTGCAGGGGGTTGGACCAGATGACCCTGGAGGTCCCTTCCAATTCTATTATTCTGTGATTCTATGACATCATTACCCCTTTGTCTAATTTATCCTCACAACCAGCCTGTGAGGTAGGTTAGACTGAGAGTGTGTGACTGGCTCAAGGTCACCCAGCAAGATTCCATGGCAGAGTGGGGATTCAAACTTGGATTGCCCAAATACTAGTCCAAAGAGTTAAGCACAATAGCCATGGGATTGAATAATTGTGGGAAGCATTTCAAATAGAATGCCAGCAAACAAATAACACTGGCCCAGGCCCATTTCTCATATACTATCCAAGGCCTTGAATAAATGGATCACCCTTCCCACTGACCAGAACTTCTCAGCTCCCATCTATGGCATGCCTGTCCCAGCTACAAGCTTTGTAATGGTTGTCTCTCTCTTATCCAACACTCTCCACCCAGATTTTCTCAACTCTTTCTATTGTCCTTAAGTGCCATGGAGTCGCAATCAGCTTATGCCAACTTCCACCAAACAGCTTTCAAGGCAAGTGAGAAGCAGAGGTGGTTTGCAGAGTCTTCCTCGGTGGTCTCCCTTCCAAGTATCAACCCTGCTTAGCTTCGGAAATCTGACAAGATTGGGGTATACCACGTCACTCACCTTCCCTCCCTAACTCTTTCTTACTGGCTCGTAATTCTGTTGTTCCATCTCTGTTGTTTTGAAACCTCCACTGTTTCTGGTTGCCTCACCAGTTACTGTCCAGCTGAGAAACATCAATCTCTTTCACCTGCTTAGCAGACTTTACCCTTCCACATTTAATTGGACACATGAGGCTACCTTATACTGAATCAGACCAATGGTCCATCAAGGTTAGTATTGTCTGCGCACACTGGCAGCAGCTCTCCAGGGTCTCAGGCAGAAGTCTTTAACATCACCTACTGCTTGATCCTTTAAACTGGAGATGCTGGGGATTGAATCTCGGGCCTTCTGCATGCCAAGCAGATGCTCTCCCACTGAGCTACAGCTGGGCAGGGGTGCCTGACTACAACCGCCAATTATTAAAGCATCTTGTCATAAATCCAGTGACATCCAGTGTGGTGTAGTGGCTAGAGTATCAGACTAGGATCTGGGAGAGCCAGGTTCAGATCCTCAGTCTGCCACGGAAGCCTGCTGGATGACCCTGGGACAGCCAAACAGCCTCAGTGTAACCTACTCACAGGGATGTTGCAAGGATAAAATGGAGGAGAACGTTGCCAACCCCCATTGGTGAGAAAGATGGGATTTAAATTATGCAAATGAAATACATAAATTGTATGCCCTTGTTTTTTGGCACAATGCTATAGAACTATGAGCATTAAAAACGTGTGCATATTTTAAATTGAAAATTAAGATTGTCAGAAGATTGTCTTCCTAAGCAGGTCTACCCACAATCCTACTGCAGTCTGCTCAATTGACCTTATTCCCAGGAAACTGTTTTTAGGATTGCACTGTAAATTACCTGCATCTGCCAGATAACTGTTTCCAAGTCTTTTATGTCTCCTCTCCTCTCCTCTCCTCTCCTCTCCTCTCCTCTCCTCTCCTCTCCTCTCCTCTCCTCTCCTCTCCTCTCCTCAAGAGCTTGGAATACCCTCCTTGCTGAGAGTCATTTAGCACCATCCCTGTCTGCCTTCCTAAGGATGGTTGAAAATTATTTACTTTAGCAGGCTTTGGGAAAGGTTTGTATCCACGGTTCGTATCCACAGTCTCTGGCCACCTCTCTTGGTTGACTGTACATTTGTCTGTTGTTTGTCTTGCATACTGCTATGTTTTAAGACTCTTTAATGAGGAAATCATGATGTGTTGGCATTTTATGCTTCCTTGTCAATGAATCTAAAGCCTTGGTCTAAAGCAGCAGCAGAGACAATTTTGGATTGTGTCAATAAGCAACAAACGAGCAGTTGTTTCACAGCACACAAAAGTCACACTTCTTCACACAGCCTTAGACTTCGGTTACAAACATCTCTCGTTCTTCTAGTGCTCAAATTTTATTGCTGGGAAAATACCATTTTTTCCACCAGACAGCATGTCTGGTTATTTTGCACGTATGATGAATATGCTTCCAATTCCTTGCTGCATATTGCATAAGGTGGCTAAGGACAGGGGCCTCTTTCCCTTCTGCATCATGTGGTGACCCCTTTCTTTTCTTATTCTCTCTCTTTGTCTTGTAATTACAATTATTTGAAATCTGTGCAGATTCTCAATATTTCACATGGATGCTTCCTTTGTTTCATTTAGGCAGTAAAACCAGCAGTGAAATTGACAAGGCTTAAAACAAACTCTCCTGTAAGCAATTGGAAGAAAGTCCTTGTCCAGCTTATTTTAGCAGTCAGCCCAGCTAAGGGGCTTCTCCAAACTTTATGGCAAGACTCATTGCCAAAATGAATACAGACACTGTCTTGTACTGTTACTTCCCTTACTCCTGAGAGAGCTGAAGTGAAATCGACCAAGCCCTGGTAAAACGGGAACTGAAAGCTGCACTCCTTTTTTCCTAACTCTGGAGAGCACATATCATGGCTTCTATAAAGCAGCCGAATTGGCCTTCAGGCCCACTGCAACCAATGCTCCCTCTAAACTGTGGAGTCTTGTGAGCAAAAATTCTACTTTGTGGGCTACTGGCATTAAAGTTGTGAGCAAGCGATTTGGCTACTGCATAAATTAGTTTGCTCTGGAGCCATCCTTCCTGAGCAAAGACAAAAATGTGTGAGCCAGAGGCTAAAAAACTGTGAGCTAGCTCACACTAACTCAGCTTAGAGGGAACAGTGGTCCCAACCCTTCAATTCTTAGGCCTTGGGAATGGATACAGCACTATAAGGAACATGTAGGACTGATATAATGTGGCTGGCCTACATCATGCAAGATCATGTACGTGCCCTTGTAGCAATGGAAATGTAGCCATGTGAAAATACAGGTAGGTGATATACAGTCCATAGGAACTTCCTGAAGCTAGAGACATTGCTAGACAGTCTATTAGGTCCTGTGTGACTCCTGAAAGCTCTGCAGTATCTTTTTCAAATTCTTAGTTCAAATTTCAAGCTCTCAAGGGTACAGAACTAAGGCTCCGATCACATGCAGAATTAGCAGCATGAGAGGCACGGATGCCGGGCGGATTTTACAGGCGCAATCACACGAGAACATCTGGCAAGTGTCCCGCACCCGCCGCCAACCCGTCGCACCCCCCCCGAAGAAGCAGAGTTTAAAAATACCTGGGAAAGTGATGTAGCAAACGGGTTTGCAATGGGCTGCAGACAGACGTCCCTGTGTTATCGTACCAGCGCGCTCTCATTGGGTCAGTGATCCCTTGTTGAAGTGCACTGGAAAAATGCAGCAAAGAACTGCATCTGATCGTGCAGTGGCGCGTCGAATTACTACAGGGCAAACAGCCTCGCTCCCCCCCCCCATTATCTGGCACATGTGACCGGGACCTAAGTTTGGGACGATGTTAGCCATAAATAGCAAAGGGGCTACAAATAAGGGTTCCAGTCGCAGGAGACCCCAATTCAGTATGGTTTTCTTAAAAAAACACTTTATGATTTCTATAGTGATGTTCCAAAAAATTTCATGGTTTTTGAATAGATCAGGAGTTCCCATTATGGCACCCATGGGCACCATGGCAACTGCTGACATCTTTCCTGGTGGCTGCCAAGAGTTTTCATAAAGTGGGCAGATCCCAGTGAAACTTTTGCACAGCAGGGCTTCTGACTGGGCATTGGAAAGCTGATTGACTGTGCAGCTGCTACCACAGCACAAGGCTCTTTAATGCCATACTGAAGGTAAGCTGTATGCCGGAAAATATTTTTAAACAATACATTCATTTTAAAAGACATCATGTCAAAGAGAGCATCTGCTTGAAATGCTGAAGAGTTAACATTACAGTCATGCATAACCTCACTCCCTGACATTTTGGGATTGGCTTCAGCTCCTGCGGCAGCCATTTTGTGGTTGGCTCCGCCTCCTATGGCAGCCATTTTGTCGTTGCACCCACCAGAATTCCCAAGTTGCCTGCAGGTTCAAAAAGGTTGGGGACTCCTGGCTTAGTTCTTCCCCATTTGAAGGTAATAATGCTAAGTAAAAATTCAGCAGCTGTCTGCTGCTCGCTCACCAACCAAGCCCTCGACAAATTATATAACAAAATGCAACTTGGAATCACACAAAGCAATCGTGAGTGACCCTATTTTTGCCCTCGATGAAGATCAAGTTGCTTCTCCCTGCACTGACAGCTCCAATGGGGACCAGCCTCAGCAGATGGGCCTTCAATATTGGCCACCAGTTAATAGGCCCTCCCTCTCCCTGTAATAATGAAATCATCGATTGATATTTAGAACAAATGTGCAGAATTAACTGGGCCAGCTTTCGAGGCAGGAAACTGCTTTGACCTCAGCCCCTGTCCCTCTCCCTTGGACAGTGTCAGAAGCTCATTATCATAGTGTTAATTTACACAGCTTTCCTCCAGTTGCTTCCAATACCCTGGTCAATTATTGAATGCTTCAGGGAGGCCGGTCACTCCACTTTGTTATCCTATCCCTTTACGCAGAGGCTGCCTGAGTCCTTATAAGAGAAGGTAACTGTATAACAACATTCAGGATTTATAAAAGTGTAATCAAGAAGGAAAGTGCAACAATTTCACCAAGACACAGGGTTTCATAGTCCCTAGCATTTTACATCATACTGGGGCATGAGCTCTGTTATGCTTTTACACACAGTGAGTAATGCACTTTCAGTGCACTTCAGTGATAGTTTGCAAGGGGATTTTGGCATTTCACAAAGTAAAATCCAGTTGCAAGGTGCACTGGAAGTACTTACTGGTAATCACATAAGGCTGCATGCCATTGAATCAGACCTTAGGTCTGTCAGAGTTAGTACTGTCTATTCTGATAGGAAGAAGAAATTTGGGGTCTCAGGCAGAGGTTTTTCACATCACCAATTACCTGATTCTTTTAACTGGAGATGCAGGATGTGCAAAATGCCTTCCACCCTAAAGATCTCATGGATATTTCAATTGTTAGGACTGCACTTTGTCCATATATCCAAGGCCTACTGCCAGTTCACAGCTGGAAAACAGGAAAGGTACCTGGGATGCATCAGCAATTCCCCAAGTACTCCAGTGCTTGGAGAAGCAAATGGCTTTGTTCAGAGGACGGGATAAAGGTTTACCATCTAACAACTCTGCTAGATTATCACACCTGAAAGACAGAGACTTCACAACACAAGGCAGAGATTGTTTCTTCCTTTTGGGTCAGGAATATCAGGACAGGCCCAAGAGGTGGGCAGAATCCCAAGGAGAGATTATAAAACCTCAGGGCACAAGGGAGAAGCTGCATGATGCTCTTATTCTCTTATTCTTTCATCTTATCTATGTTCTCTTGTGTTTTTCTGTACACAAACCATGACAAACTAAGCCTTTACAAAGAGACTCTCATACTGACCATGTGTCAAGGGACAATGAAGGACAGGTCCTGATTCTAAAAACCTAGGGGATGCAGGATTTGAAATGCTGCAACATTAAAAGATGCCAGCCTGACTGTCTCAACGGACATTTACCTGGATGGCCCAGGCTAGCCCAATCTGGTCAGATCACGGAAGATGGTTGGATGAGAGACATGGCATATTTTTATCCTGCTCCTCCTTCTTGGTCCTTCTAAGTTCTCATTTGACAGCTTAACCACTCCATCACTCTGTCTTTCTTGCCTTATGCCCAGGCTGCAAAAGGGTCACCACAATCAACAAAGACCTCACAAATGGAAGCATTGCTCTTGCAGTGTTGTTAGTCAGGCCAGACGTAAATGTTACGCTTTTGAGGCAAGCAAGCTAACCTGATGAAGCCCAGGTAAAGCAGCTACGTAAGTACAAAAGTGCTGTCAAGTTGCAACCAGCTCATGGTGACCCTGGCAAGATGCTTTCAAGGCAAGTGAGAGGCGGAGGTGGCTTGCCATTGCCTTCCTCTGCAGAGGCTTCTTTGGTGGTCTCCTGGCAGTAGAAGAGAGTAAGAGTCAAATCCCCTCTCTGCCACGGAAGTGGTGTAAGTCACCCTGGGCCAGTCCCTCTCTCTCAGCCTGGCCTTTCTCACAGGATGGTTATGATGATAAAATGAAGGAGAGCAATGTTGGCAGCCTTTTGGGACCCCATTGGGGAGAAAAGTGGGCCACAGGTACCTAAAATAAATGAAACAATGACAAGTGTGGCAGTAGAAGAGAGCAAGAGTCCAGCAGCGCCTTAAAGACTAACAAGATTTGTGGCCGGGTGACCGTTTGTGAGTCACTGCTCACCTCTTCAGATGGTCTCCTGTTCAAGTATCGACCCTGTTTAGCTTCCGAGGTCCAACAAGATGAGGTTATACCATACCACACCTTCCCTCCATGTAAAGCAGCTACATTTGCTTAATGAATACACTCAACATCTGTTTGGGCCATGGACCCCTGGAGGGCTAAGCACATGCAGAATCTCAGCACAGCTGGCAGCCTAGCTTAAACAAGAGACTAGGCATGTCCAACACAGGATGGATACATTATCAGTTCAAGACCTCAGCAGAGGAGTAAGAAGCTTCTTCTAGCATCCAGCCCTTTTGCCGGGGCTCAGTGGCAGAGCACTTTATTTGCACACAGGCTTAATCTCTGGCATCTTGAGTTAAAGAAACCCTAGTAGCAGGTGCTGAGGAAGACCCTCCTCTGCCTGAACCTTCAGATTTCAGAACAGGCAGGCTGGATTAGACGAACCCAAAGCCTGGCTTGCTAAAAGGCAGCTTCATGTGTAGTTTGGCTATGGGTTGAGTACATATTTAATCCAATAAGGAGAGCACTTTGACCAGTAGAGAATAAAGGCCATGTAGGGCTTCTTTCTCTACCCTGAATAAACTATCACTTCAGGAATACACTAGGGATTCCATACTGTCAGCCAGCCTGGTATCTTGATTAGAGGGCTGCACTAGGATCTGGGAACCCAGGCTCGAACCTCCGATTTGCCATGGAAGCTGGCTGGGGGACTCTGAGGATAAAATGGAGACGAAGAGAAGGATGTAAGCTGCTTAGGGTCACCATCGGTGAGAATGAAGTATAAATGAAGTAAATTGGCTGCAGTCACACACACTAAATAATCCACTTTCAATCCACTTTCAAATTGGATTTTGCCAGTACACACAGTAAAAATCCAGTTGGAAAGTGGATTGAAAGTGGATTATCTAGTGCGTGTGACCGCAGCCACTGATTTCATTCCACACACAGGCTCCCAAAGTTAGACTTGTTGAGGAGTTACCAGTCTAATGTGGCTCCCCTGCTTAAAGTCAACAAACCAGGATTTCCGCCTCTTCTTTCTGGTAGACTATTATACCCATGCTCATGAGCAAACGATTAAATGGGCATGAGTCATGAATGTCTGTCCTGATGGACTGATCTAAGAACATAAGAGAAGCCATGTTGGATCAGGCCAATGGCCCATCCAGTCCAACACTCTGTGTCACACAGTGCCAAAAACCGGTCCCTAGACCAGGATTATCCCTTGCAGAAGAAGAAAACTTCAACTAGTATAGCATTTAAGGATAAATTTCAATGATAGTGTTTGTTTAAAAGGATATGATATTGACACTTAGCAGGGATGCTGCTGTTCAAAGTGCTTCATGGGTCCCGGTCACATGCAGAATTTGCTGCGGGAGAGCCATTATTGCCAAGCAGATTATACGGACGCAAACACACGGAAACATCTGGTAAGCGTCACGCACCCATCGCCAACCGGTATCGTCTGGCTAAAGATGTGGAGTTAAAAAGTACCTGGGAGAATTCACTATCAACTGGTTGCAACAGGCTGCAGACGGACGCTCTCCATGTGATAGCTCCAGCGCACTCCTCTAGTGTCCCTGCTTCCTGGTTGGAGTGTGTTGGAAACACCCGCCGCCGAAAACAACGCCAATGCATCTGATCGTGTTGGGGCGAGTCAAATTGCGACGGCGCAAATAGCTACGCCCCCCCCCCCCAACATTATCCGGCACATGTGACTGGGGCCACGCATTATCAAACGGTAATTCTTGCAGCAGTCCTGAAATGCAAGGCCAATGTTATCCATATATTGCAGAGGGACCGTGACTCAGGGGCAGAGCATCTGTCTGATATGCAGAAAGTCCCAGGTTCAGTCCCTGGCATCTCCAGTGAAAATGGTCCATTGGTACGTGATGAGAGAGACCTCTACCTTAAACCTTGGACAGCTGCTGCCAGTCTGAGTAGTCAATGTTGACCTTGATGGACCAATGGCCTGAATCAACATATGGCAGCTTCACGTGGCTGAGGCTGAGAACGAGAAGCTTGGCTAAGGCTATCTAAGTGTTTTCCTGCAGATGTGGGATGTGCAATGGGTGCCTCCCAGAACCCTCCTCATTTTCTTGGCCATTGTGCTACAACAGCTCCCAGTACCCAAAGAGTCTAACCATGCTTCAGCTTCCCAGCCTATCCACACAGTTCGTTAAAGGCAGGTATACTAGTAAGCAAGATAAAGACCCAGCTGAAATCGCATAACCAGCTCTTTCAATTTTTTTTTAATTGCTTACAATAATGTTAAATTTTGTACAAAGGCAGACAGGAAAAGTCAGGGATTTTGTTTCCCCTTCTGCTATTTGCTAATCGGCCTCCCCGCCACCACCCTTAGCTTCACGCTCCCATCCCGTTCTTTATTATTTCCTGAATCTGTTTCGCCCAAGTACATAAAACTGCATGCCAAAGCCACTTGAAAGGGATTACTCATCGTTGATCGGAATACCCCAGGGCTGTTTAGACAGATTATTTCTGACTTCATTACAATGTCATTATATTTTGATGCTGCGGACTGGTGGTGGTAGTGTTTCTTTCTTAATTTTCCTCCAGTCAAGATCCACTTACTGTTATTTGTTTCACTGTACAGCAGCTAACTGGTGGTGGTGGTGAAAAGTACTGTCAAGTCACAGCCGACTTATGGAGACCTCGTGGGGTTTTCAAGGCAAGAGGTGGTTTGCCACTGCCTGCCTCTAAGTCATGGGCCTGGTATTCCTTGGAGGACTCCCTTCCAAAGACTGATCAGGCCTGACCCTGCTTAGCTTCCAAAATCTGATGAGACTGGGCTAGCCTGGGCTACCCAGGTCAGTGCACAGCAGCTAATTACCAAGATAAAAACCAGTCCTGCATGTCAGCTGTACAATGGGGGGGATTCTCAGCTCTTGAGTATAAGGAGTTTGCAAGATGATCTCATGGGCGCCCTTTTGCAGGAAGATACAAAGTAATGACACAATGACCAAGACACATGAACACTCTTCATTATGAGCTTCCTGTCCTTTCCAGGCTGGTGCACCACACTCTACTTTGTGTCACTAAGTTTAGTGAGGAAAGACATACAATGGCTGAAAACGATGACACTCAAAGTTGTGATGCTGACTCTGTGGAACTCATGGCCACAAGAGATCTGCCAGGCTTGGCTTCTTCCACCTCACTTGCAAGGGAACACTTTTTATTCAGAATCATAAAATACAAACAGGGGAGGAGGCCCTGCCATTAGCCAGTTTCAGACTTCAAATGCTGGGATACTGTTAAAGGACAACAACTCATCCACTATTCACAGCACAATCCTATGTACATTTACTCCAAAGCAAGTCCCATTGATTTCAGTGGATCCTGCTTCCAAGAAAAGGTACAGAAGATTTTAGTCCTCATTTGTAATTGGATCTCCAAACTCATTGGGATTTTCTGGTTTAGGCTCCACAATCCCTTGGATCATCATTGATGCAGTTGGCTTTTGGGTTTTGTCATATGACATTTCTGGCTCTTGTTTTCTGTTTAATCTTTGCATGGACTGTTTTACAGACCAGAGAGGAGGAGGAGGAGGAGGAGGAGGAGGAGGAGGAGGAGAAGGAGAAGGAGAAGGAGAAGGAGAAGGAAAAGGAGAAGGAGAAGGAGAAGGAGAAGGAGAAGGAGAAGGAGAAGGAGAAGGAGAAGGAGAAGGAGAAGGAGAAGAAGGAGAGGAGGAGGAGGAGGAGGAGATTGGATTTATACCCGCCCTTCACTTTTGAGTCTCAGAGCGGCTTACAAACCCCTTTCCCTTCCCCTCCCCACAACAGACACCCTGTGAGGTAGTTGGGGCTGAGAAAACTCTAACACAAACTACTCTTTCAGGAACAGCTGTGCCAGAGCTTGTGACTGACCCAAGATCACATTAGCTGGTGCAAGTGGAGGAGTGGGGAATCAAACCCGGTTCTCCCAGATTAGAGTCCGCACACTTAACCCTGAATAAACCTTTGTTAGTCTTAAAGATGCCACTGGGCTCTAACTTTGTTCAACTGCTTCAGACCAACACGGCTGACCACCTAGACCAGAGAGGATGACTGATCTGTGTCAACCAACAGTCCATTTTCCTGGGTAAATGTGAGCCACCGTAGGCCCCGATTCAGATTGTGGCCATGGTGAGTGAAGACATTATCTCTCCTTCCCCCCTTCCACACACACACACACACACACACACACAAATATACATTCTTCCCTGGCTTTAAGTGGCCCTTCCCAGGGCTTTTCTTTGCCTTGTGGGGAAAGCATAACAGGCACTTCACAGCAAACTTGTATGTTTCCCAAAACAAAGGAAAACAACAGCTCCAGAAGAACTTTTTGGGATCAGGAAAGAATACTAAGAGGGAGAATTACCCTTCCCACACACACACACACACAGTTCCTCTCTGAATCAGGGCCTTGCACCACTGCTATTTACCAAAAAATTGAAGAGCCAATCACCAGTCTTCCAGCGTCTTCTCGTCTGCTAGATCAAGAAAGCGCAAGAGTCCAGTAGCACCTTAAAGTATGAGCTTCCGTGAGTCACTGCTCACTTCTTGTCTGCTCTGACTGCTGGCATTATACATTTTTCACATTTAGTGTGTGTCTTTAGAAGTTTCCAAAAAATAAAACTAAGCAGTTCACAAATGTTATAAATAAACCAGTTCCCTGTTCCGCAGCTGATATTTGACATTCAGCACTTGCGAGGGGAAAAACAAGAACCGATTATTGGCTTCTGTGCCAGCTCCGCAGGCAAGAGACTTAGCCAGCCCCTTGTATTCCTGGATCAAACCCAAATCAGAACAAAAACCCACCCTGTGTCATCATTACCAATCGAGATTTATGACCGAAGGGAACACAAAGGCTACTAAGCTCTCTCCCCCCTCATTTCACTCCTCAAGTCTTTAATTCCTAAAATCATTGAATTTCCAAAAGAACAAACTTTCTGGGCTTGGTGAGCACTTGGAACTTTTCAATGTGATAGTAAAAAGTTCTGCCCAGCTTCAGTACTTTGTTGTGCTTCAAAGAAGGAAGCCCAGAAAAATCAGGTGGGAGCTGTGATCAAGGAGAAACAATAATGTAGGTGAAGCACTTCAAATTCACATTGACTTCACTGCAAGAACATAGATGTGACCCAATAATTATCAATGGGATATTTAATGAGCTTTGCTCTCACTGGATCATCCCCTTCCTTGTTGTTGCTTTTAATTCAGCCCTCGCATTATTTATGTATATTCAGTCTTTTAATATAGTTTAATCTGAAAAGCAGCCTAAATGTTTTGTGAAATAAATAACTGCGGTGATGAGGTACAGTCATAACAATTGCCACAAGCTACAGACGACAAGAGGAAAACTGCATTTCATAGCAGCAATTTTCACAGTTTACATATATTCTCCATGTATTTTGTTTTTCACCAGTGGCAAGGAGTAACTGCTCCAAGTAGAAAACTGTACAAGGGTGGCTGTGGGGAAGTGGAGGAACAGGAATGGCAGAGCAAAGCTGACATATATTCTATTAAATGGAATATCTGCAGAAATAAAGGGGGCAGAAACTTCCCATTTTAAAACTAGTTATGGCAGCCCTTTGTAGATGGTTGGTTTTATTGTTCCAACAGCGCATGAACTGTACAGTGCACATGATCCAAAAAAATAGTATGGTCACCATTTTGTGCAAATGCACATTTTCCATCTGCATACAGCTTTGGTATGTTCCAACGGAACCTCTGGTTTTTGAAGGAACACGTTTGCATGTACCAAAGCTGTACACATATGGAAAATACATGTGTTGTACCATTCACACAAATGGTAATTCTTGGGAGGGGGCTGCAGCTCAGTGAGAGAGCATCTGCTTGGCATGCTGTAGGTCCTGGGTTCAATCCCTGGCATCTCTAGTTAAAAGAATCAGGTAGTGAGGATGTGATAAAGCTCTGTCTGAGACCTTTGAAAGCCCCTGCCAGTCTGAGTAGACAGTACTGACCTTGACATTCCAATACTCTGATTCAGTATAAGGCAGCTCCACATGTGCTCATCAAGAGGAACCAGCGCATGAGCTTGCAGTGTCAAAAAGCAAGCATCTGGAAAGGGCTAAAATGACCTCAAATGACAAAGTAGAGTATGTGCCCCTCATCTCCATCATATGCACATAGCTTCAGGCTCAAAATGAACACCATGTGGCTTGTATGCACAAAGGCCCAATTTGTGTGATTCCTTCCCCACAAAAAATAGAGGAAAGGTAACTGCATATGGCTTCTGTATAATACTGCCATATAATACTGCCACCTCACCTTGCATGCACTGAGAAAAGGACCAAGGCATCGATGTGTCTTCTCCAGATGAAACACACCAGCAGACAGATAAATCAACACATTTTAAATGGCCTTATACTTGATGTTCTGCACCACAATTTAAAATGTGAGAATTCCAAGGTGACCACCATTAAGGTGATTATGTATAGCAGAAGTTAGATTATGAAAAACTATTTATTCTCTGTTTTTTCCCCCATGCATGTCTCCAAAAGTCTTTAATTCCCACCCCCTTCCAAGGAAACACAGCAGCTGGTACGTCTCTGCCTAGCAATTTTTCAACATTTTATGTTGCTTTTCTCCCCACTGAAGGCCCAAAGAAGCTTATAACAACTCCTCCTCTGTTTTATCCTCACAACAACCACCCTGTGAGGTCGATGAGGCGGAGAATGACTGGCTCACCATCCCCCAGCCAGTTTCCATGATACAATGGGGATTTGAACCTGGCTCTCTCAGATCCTAATCTGACACTGTAGCCACTATCCTATGCTGGCCCTCCCAAAGATATGAGCCTGTGTTGTACCTGCATTAAGTAAAGGTATGCAGATGGAACAGAAAAGGACTATAAAATGTTAGAAGTGATCCGTAGGAGAATTTCTCCACACACGCCCAACCACCTTAGATATACCACAGTCTTCATAACTCCAAAGTTATCTCTTCTCCCCAGTGTCATATTGTAGTAACTTTGTAAGGAACTTTTGAAGATTTACGGGCTCTTTGATGAGCATGGGGGGGAAAAGACCCATGATGCAACTTCAATAATGCCAAAAAGAAACCAGACAATCATGAAAGCAAACTTCAACTGCATGTTTGCCAAGTACTGGCCATTGTTACAAGTGTGGAGTTCTGAGCACAGCAAAACAGAACCACTTCAAACAGGGGGTGGAATAATATAATACTATTACTTCACAATCAGAGTCCTTTTACTAAAGTCCAAAGGGAACCTTCCTTTTATAAATCAGTTGGGACGTTGAAAGGAGAGGGGGGAGGGGTGGCTTCAGATTAGCACAGCATTGGGGTTCCAAATAGAAATATTTCAATGAAAGCAAATTGCACAGGATTTCAGCCAAGGGATACACCATTTCCAGCAAAGCAAGAATGCCAGAGCACATTTCTGAATGTGGCTCTTGATTGCTACAGAGCAAAAATCTCAGTGAATTAAAACTCCGCATACATTTGAGAGGCGCTGGGAGACTTTCGGCTCAGTGAAGAAGACAAATGCCTAAGCACCTGTGAACACAGGATTTGTAAGTTGTATTGCAAGTAACGTAAGGTAAAAAGCATACCAGAAACACCGTATGTCATGTAGGAGAATAATTTGTGAAGTTATCAAACAGGCTTATTACTAGCCTGTTGAGAGAGCCAGTGTGGCATGGTATTTAGAGCAGGGGTCCCCCACCTATGTCAGAATTCCAAAGGTGCCCACAGGCTCAAAAAGGTTGGAGACTCTTGTGTTAGAGCCCTGTATGAGGCTCTGGTCTACCTAGGTTTGGATCTCTGCTCTGCCATGGAAGCTTACTGGGCAGCATTGAGTGAGTCATTGGCTGCAATCACACACACTGAATAATCCACTTTCAATGCACTTTCCAACAGGATTTTACTGTGTGAACTGGCAAAATCCAGTTGGAAAGCGGATTGAAAGTGGATTATTTAGTGTGTGTGATCACAGCCATTCTCTCTCTGCCTAACCAACCTGTTGCAAGTAAGCAACAGGCATGGGAAGAACCACGTCGCAAGCCGCTCGGAGTTCCCACTGGCGAGGAACACAGGATATAAATACCTTAATTGCTAACTCAGGACTAGAACCTTTACAATCGGTTACAGGAAGACTGCAGTCCTATCCAAGCAAGTCCCAGTGGAATCAAATAGGCACAGAATGGGCTGAAAACCTCTTCAAGTCAAGGAGGCAGAGACGCTAGATCTTCACTAAAAGTAAAAGATTCCCATTTCATTGCCAGGAACACTCTGTGGCTGCCAGGCTGGAGAGTTTCTATCACTTTCCAAGGCATAAGAGTGTACGGGCCAATTCTGAGCTCATATTTCACACCTGTGATGATTTCTTTTTTTTGAAATCCTTCCACGAAAAAGTTAACTTTTCCAGGAACGAGTCAAGGATCTTTGCTTACAGGAATGTCTCTGGAAAGGTTACACAGATAATCCATCCTGGTACACCTTTTCCATAAATATAAGCCTAGAGGATCGTTTTTCAACAGTAATGCATAAGGCCGTGCTTCAGCTCCCATTATAATGGAAGGGAAAAGTTACTCACTCCTAGGGAAGCAAAATAAACTGAACTTCACTCATGGTGACCATAAATTACATGCAACCTAACCCTGTGCATATTAACTAACAAGTAAGTTCCACCAAGTTCTCTAATAAGCATGCACAGGATTACAGATTTGGAGTCCAATTCTATGCCATTTTTTCCCCAGAACTGTTGGCCTATCTTCAAAAGAGATAGAATAACAGATTGGATTTATACCCCATCCTTCACTACCTGAAGGAGTCTCAGAGTGGGTTGTTGTGAGGATAAAATGGAGGAGAGGAGAACTAATGCAAGCTGCTTTGGGCCCCCACGTGGAGTATAATGGATTCAATAAATAAACAAATAAATTAGCAACTTCTCTAATTCCTCCTGGTTCCTGCTTTTTTTTTTTTCATCCCTGGGGCTTTCTGTAGCAAATCTCATTACAATGCACAAGACATTACTAGAGGTGACAAGACATTTGTTAGAAGCCCAGAAAGCTCTTAATCACCGCAGTCGGGCATAATTAAAAGAACCTTGAAATAAACAGGGGATATTACAGCATGGGCTATAAAGATTATAGGCAGAAGTTCCCAAGGTCTACACATTTCTTAGGAATGCAAATTGCTCCATCTGGTTTATTTTCTAGACATTTTGCATCTGGATTGTTCCTTTTAAAAAATTCAGATGGGCTTTGCAGGTGAAGAGAGATCCTGTGCTAGCCGTCCTCTCACCTAGTGTACATGTGAGAAGGCACAGACTGAACATGCAGGGAGGAGAGAGTCCAAATCCCTGGCTAGACAGGGATTCCCTTCTGAACTCAGGACTTAGCTCCAAATGGGCTGTGTTAGACAAGCACCCTCTCACCCTTTTTACAAGTCTTTGTAGACTCAGGCTAGCCTAGAAGGTGACCGTGACAGTGGAGGGGAGCAACAGCATACACATTTCATGAATTTAAAGGGTTGCCAATTCTAGAAAAGGGAGGAAGGCAGCATGCTATAGCTCAATCTCATCAGATCCCAGAAGCTAAGCAGGGTTGGTACTTGGATGGGAGACCACCAAGGAAGACTCTGCAGAGGAAGGCAACAACAAACCCCCTCTACTTCTCACTTGCCTTGAAAGACCTTTGCTGGGGTTGCCATAAATTGGCTGAGACTTGACAACACTTAAGTACATAAGTACAAAAGGGTGATGAGGATTTCCTTTGGTTTAGAGGGCTCAGCATCAAACTAGGCATGATAGGAGAAGCCACTGTTTAGTTATGTGTCCTCTCATTCAAGGGACAACTGGGGGGGAAGGGGGTTTCTGTCTGGAACACAGGGGAGAACATAAGAACATAAGAGAACATAAGAGAAGCCAATGTTGAATCAGGCCAATGGCCCATCTAGTCCAACACTCTGTCACACAGCGGCCAAAATATACCAGGTGCCATCAGGAGGTCCAGCAGTGGGGCCAGGGCACCAGAAGCCCTCCCACTGCTGCCCCCTCCAGCACCAAGAATAGAGTGCATCACCTGCCCCAGACTGAGAGTTCCCATCTATACCCTGTGGCTAATAGCCACTGGTGGACTTCTGCTCCATATGTTTATCTAATTTCCTCTTGAAACTGTCCATGCTTGCAGCTGCCACGACCTCCTGTGGCAGTGAATTCCATATGTTAATCACTCTTTGGGTGAAGAAGTATTTCCTTTTATCTGTTCTAACCCGACTGCTCAGCAATTTCATAGAGTGCCCACGAGTTCTTGTATTGTGAGAAAGGGAGAAAAGTACTTCTTTCTCAACCTGCTCAATCCCATTCATAATCTTATAAACCTCGATCATGTCACTTCTCAGCCGTCGTTTCTCCAAGCTAAAGAGCCCCAAGCATTTTAACCTTTCTTCATAGGGAAGGTGTTCCAACCCTTTTATCATTCTAGTTGCCCTTCTCTGCACTTTTTCCAATGCTATAATATCCTTTTTGAGATGTGGTGACCAGAACTGTACACAGTATTCCAAATGAGGTCGCACCAATGATTTATACAGGGGCATGATGATATTGGCTGATTTGTTATCAATTTCCTTCCTAATAATCCCCAGCATAGCGTTGGCCTTCTTTATTGCAGCTACACATTGTGTAGACATTTTCAGCGAGTTATCCACTACGACTCCAAGATCTCTCTCTTGGTCCGTCTCTGCCAGATCAGACCCCATCAACGTGTATTTATATTTAGGATTTTTGGCTCCAATGTGCATCACTTTGCACTTGGCCACATTGAACCCCATTTGCCACGTTGACGCCCACTCACCCATCCTCAACAGATCCCTTTGGAGTGCCTCACACTCCTCCCTGGTTTTCACCACCCTGAACAACTTTGTGTCATCTGCAAATTTAGCCACATCACTACTTACTCCCAATTCCAAATCGTTAATAAACAAGTTAAAAAGCATCGGACCGAGTACTGATCCCTGTGGTACCCCACTGCTTACCACCCTCCACTGAGAAAGTTTCCCATTTATACTCACTCTCTGTTTCCTATTTATAAGCCAGTTTTTGATCCACAAGAGGACTTGTCCTTTTATCCCATGACTATTGAGCTTACTTAGGAGCCTTTGATGAGGAACTGTATCAAAAGCTTTCCGGAAGTCAAGGTAAAATATCTATTGGGTCCCCCTTGTCCACATGTTTGTTCACTCCCTCAAAAAACACTAACAGGTTAGTGAGACAAGATCTTCCCTTACAGAACCCATGCTGAGTCTGCCTCAATAGTTTTTGTTCATCAATGTGCCTACTAATTCTTTCCTTAATAACAGTTTCCACCAACTTACCCGGTATCGATGTCAGACTGACTGGCCTGTAATTTCCCGGATCTCCCCTGGAGCCCTTTTTAAAGATGGGAGTGACATTAGCTACCTTCCAGTCCTCAGGAATGGAGGCAGATTTTAAAGAAAGATTACATATTTTTGTCAGGAGATCCACAAGTTCACATTTGAGTTCTTTCAGAACTCTCGGATGAATGCCATCCGGGCCTGGTGATTTATTAGTTTTTAAATTGTCCATCAGTCGGAGGACTTCCTCTCTTGTTACCGCAATCTGATTCAGGTCTTTCAAACCCCCTCCCGAAATCGGTGCTTCTGGAGTGGGCAAACACTTCTCCTCTTCCACAGTGAAGACAGAGGCAAAAAATGCATTCAGCTTCTCAGCCATTTCCCTATCATCCTTCACTACTCCTTTTACCCCTTGGTCATCCAAGGGCCCCACTGCCTCCCTGGCTGGCTTCCTACTTCTAATGTATTTGAAGAAAGTTTTATTGTTGGTCTTTATGTTTTTTGCGATATGCTCCTCATATTCCCTTTTTGCTTGCCTGATCACAGACTTGCATTTTATTTGCCATAGTCTGTGTTCCCTTTTATCAACCTCACTAAGACTAGCTTTCCACCGCTTAAAGGAATCCTTCTTACCTTTTACAGCTTCCATTACTTTATTTGTTAACCATGCAGGCTTTTTTCTATACCTATTTGTACCTTTCCTAACCTGTGGTATATATTTTTTCTGAGCTTCTATGATTGTCTTTTTAAATAGTCTCCAAGCTTCCCCAATGGTTTTGACCTTCTCCACTCTTCCTTTCAATTTCTTCCTCACATGTCCCCTCATACCAGAGAAGTTACCCCTTTTAAAGTTAAAAGTGGTTGTGTCAGTCTTTTTGGGCAACTCCCTATCTGTACAAATGTTAAACTCAATGACATTATGGTCACTGTTCCCAAGTGGTGCAATCACTTTTACATCTCTCACCAGGTCTTGGGTGTTACTTAGGACCAAATCCAGGATCGCCTCTCCCCTGGCAGGATCTGTGACCATCTGTTCCACAGCACAGTCATTGAGAGTGTCTAAGAACGCAATCTCTTTTTCCCGACCAGAACTCATATTGACCCAAACAATGTGTGGGTAGTTAAAGTCGCCTATTACAACACAGTTATTTCGTCTAGCCGCTATCTTTAATTCATTCACCATTTTATAATCCTCCTCTATCTTTTGATCTGGTGGGCGATAACAAACTCCCACTGTTAAGCCTCCTTTTGGACCCACTATTTCAACCCATAGCATTTCCAGAAGTGAATCCAATTCTCTTACCCTCTCAATCTTACTGGACGGTATACCCTCTCTGACATACAGAGCCACCCCACCTCCAACCCTTCCCCCTATCCTTCCGATATAATTTATAACCAGGAATCACCGTATCCCACTGATTTTCCTCATCCCACCAAGTTTCTGAAATACCCACAATGTCTATTTCCCCCCCAACACCAAGCATTCCAACTCCCCGATTTTACCTCGGAGACTTCTAGCATTTGTGTATAAACACTTATAGTTTCCCACGTTTGTTAAGCCCACAGCCTTCCTCTTGCTGCCTCGAGACCTTGCCAGGCAGTTCCTATCATTAGCCACAGTCTCAGTGGACAATTGTAATCCATTTCCTTGTACAAAAGTAATAGCTACCCCTTCATCTCTTTGAGATGAGCCATCCCGAACCAGAGACTTTTCATCTCCTGTCGGCTTTCCCCCATTATTCAGTTTAAAAACTGCTCTGCCACCTTTTTGATTTTGAGCGCCAGCAGCCTGGTTCCTTCTCGGGACAAGTGGAGACCCTCCCTTTTGTACAGCTCCCTCTTGTCCCAAAAAGCATCCCAGTGCCTAACAAACTTGAACCCTTCCCCCTACACCACCGTCTCATCCACGCATTGAGACTCCTGATCTGTGCCTGTCTCTCCGGCCCTGCGCGTGGAACAGGTAGCACTTCCAAGAAGGCTACCTTAGAGGTCCTGGCCTTGAGTTTCCTGCCCAGCAGCCTAAATTTCTCCTCCAGGACCTCACGACTACATTTCCCCACATCGTTGGTGCCGACGTGCACCACGACCACTGGCTCCTCCCCAGCACTATCTACCAGCCTATCTAAAACACGCGTAATGTCCGCTACCTTCGCACCAGGCAGGCAAGTCACCATACGGTCAGTACGCGGGTTCGCCACCCAGCTGTCTACCTGCCTAAGGATCGAATCACCAACTACCAAGAGCCCCCTCCCACCCTTCCCAGGGACGGTTCCTTGGTACGAAAGGATACCCATTCACCAGCTGAAGAAGAGGTCCCTTCTGAGGGCACATTCCCCTTATCCTCAGCATGGTGCCCTTTTTCCCCTTGACCCTCATGCTCCCTGGCAGCAGCCGGGCTGCCAGATCCAGAGTGGGACATATCTAACAAGTCCCCGAGAGTCTTCCCCGTGCACCTAACTGACTGTCCCTGCTTCTCCAGGTCAGCCACCTTGGCCTCAAGGGAGCAAACTCGCTCCCTGAGAACCAGGAGCTCCTTGCACCAAGCACACACCCAAGACTTCTGACCAGTGGGCAGATAGTCATACATGTGACACTCCCTGCAAAACACTGGATAGCCCCCAACCCCCTGCTGGCATTCTGGCTTCATAATTGTTTTTAAACAAATACTTTTCTATAACCCCCTTTTAAAACCCTTTGTATTTATATGGCTCCTGTTGTAGGAGTCTACTTACCTTACCAAGGAGCCAAGGTCCTGGCTTTCTGGCTCTTCCTGGGCTTCTTACAAGAGCCCCTAGGCCAAGAGCCACAGGCAAAGAGCCTCGCCCTTTTGCTCTCGCCCTTCGGCTCATGCCTCTTGCAAACTTCCTGCCTTAAATGGAATTGTCTCCCAGGAGAGGGCGTGGCCAGCAGCTACTCAAAATCACCCAAGGCACTTAATGACGGTCAAACAAAGCCCCTTTCACACCCCAACTCCAGCAGCCAGGAGTCTGCTATTCAATTTCACCCAAGCACTTAATTACAGACAAACAATGACCCTTTCACACCCTAACTCCTGCAGTCAGGAGTCTGTTACAACTCACCCACACACTCCCAAATACAGTCCCTGACACAGTACCTTCTCAGCTAAAGCACCTCAGCTGAAAGTAAATAAATAAAAATACCACTCAGCCCTCTGGCAGCTCAAACACCTTGCTCCTTCTCAGAGCTCAGCTGGGTCAGCTCTGCTTCTGGCAAACTTCCTGCCTTGGGAGGGGAGCCAAATCCTGCCCGTCTCTCACCTTATGTCACTCTTGTCGATCTGACCAGGACCAGCTTGCTACCAGTACCAGAGCCAGAATTAGGCATAAACCTTAACCAACCAGAGAAGAGTGAAGACTAGCTTTGCTCCCATAACCCCTCACCTACCTCCTGCTTCACACAAGAAGGCATAACAATAAATACAGGCAGAGCCTTCAAGTCATATAAAGTTTGACCCATAAGGAGCAATTGCATCAAACAGTCCTCTTATGATGGATCTACTTATTTACCTATTGGCAGGGCAGTTAAGGCTGAACAAGGCAACTCACAATTAAAATAATGCAATAAATCAGTTGTAGTGACAGGAGGTGGCACATCAGCATGTGGGTGTGACAGTCAATTCTTTGTGTGGAAAGTCCCATCAAGTTGCCGCTGAGTTATGGAGGGGTTTCAAGGCAAGACAGGAACAGAGGTGGTTTGCCCATTGCCAGCTTCTGCATAGTGAGTCTGGACTTCCTCTGTGGCTTCCCATCCAAGTACTAACCAGAGCTGACGCTGCTTAGCTTCTGAGGTCTGATGAGATCAGCCTAGCCTGGGCCATCCAGGCCAACTCTTTACAGTCCCCTAGTTGTACCAGAGGCTTTTTTCTTCTTCATGGGGACTATGTCAAAACTGGGCAGAGGGGAAGGAAATGGAACTCTGGAAAAGTTCTCCCTGGTCCTTTCCGCACTGGACCTTAAATCCCGGCTCAACCCTGTCCTTGAACTTGCATTCTACACTACACGCGAGTCCACCCCTGTAATTACCTCGGGGTATTTTTTGTTTCCACACTAAGTTGAGGTCATCCTGGTTTCACCCCACACTTGTCCCGAGATAAATGGATGCTGTTATAGCCAGGGATAAATGCAAGGTATTGTATCGCGAGTTGAACTCTGATAAAACCAGGGATGAAATCCAAGAGTGGAAAGGACCCCTGTGCACCTGGAGAGGAGAAACCATACCCTACCTGGTTGCTAATGACAATATTCCGGGAGATTGGGGTGTTTTTTGTTCCAATCTTTCTCCTCTGCCTTCTGGATATTTTTCTCCCTCACAAGGTCCATTGCACAATTTGGGGAAACCACACACACCCCACTCCACCTCACCCCACCCCTTCCCTCCCCACCCTGCAAAGATGCTGCTAGTAAGGCGCTGAGTCCCGTGGGTCGGGAGAAAAGCAGGATATCAATATTGTAAATAAATTGCTTCTATATTTAGAACTTATCAATACTTGTACAGCAAGAGAAAGAATTTTATATATAAAATTAAATATTTTAGATGTGAAATTAAAAATTAAACACATTTGCTTTATTTAATTCTTCTGAAGTCCTTTCCAAGGAACATGTAAAATCTTGTCTTTTGGGGTTTGGGTTGTGTTTTTAAACAGGAACATACACACATATACACACATGAAAAAAGCTGTCACAAATATACTCATTGACTGGATACTAGAGTAAGCCCTCTGGGGAAATGTGCCCAGGCGAGCTAGCCTGCAGTTCCCTTGAAAAAAGAGATTTAGATTGATTTATAATTGCAAACAAGGGATTGTATTAAGAGCTCTGAACTGATGCGCTAATGACTGAGGTTCTTGTAATGAGCCAGCACAGCTGCCCTTGACAAGGGCTCACAGGACTCTGCCGGCTCGGGAGCAGCCCGACATAATGAGGCTAGCCTTGGATCCGATTTGTCCACGCAGAGGCCTGCCTGCTGAGAGGGCAAGAGGAGACCAGCACAAGGCTCTCTTGCCATGGCTAACTGTCCCAAAAGATGCTTGATGGGATACTTATTTGCTTCAATTACACCTGTCCCCCACCCTTTCTCCCCAGCTGGAACCCAAAGATGCTTAAAGCATTCCCCTTGTCTCCGCTTTACCCTTACAACAACCCTGTGAGGAAGGTTTTACTGAGAGTGAGTGATGGGCCTACAGTCACCTAGCAAGCTCCCAATGGCAGTGGGGAATCCCACCCTTCATCTGCCAGACCCTAATCTGACACTCTAACCACTACACCTCCTTTCTTTTCAGTTTAATAATAATCTTATTTGAATATTGACAATTTGGTTACAATTAGGAGTTCTGGTTTATGGCAGCTTGCACTTGGATGCATCCCATCGATCTCCTGATGGAGATGTGCCAAGCCGGGGAGATCAGGAGGGGTCTTGGCTGGTTCCAGATCCCCCCCAGAGTCTCTGTAGGAGATTCCCAGCCTGGGGAGATGGGACAAGCCTCTCCCGAGGCGACGGCTTAGGGGTCGAGGCTTGCCCATCCCCGAGAGGTCCTGATGCCGCGGAGCCAGCATGGCAACCAGAGCCGACCTCTGGACAAGCGGACAAGAACATAAGCAAATCTAACTGCTGCAATGAATAGCAGCTTAACAGTGAATCAAGCAAATGTTTTCTTAAGCGACAAAGTCCCTGCCTGTTAGATCGATCCAAGAAGGAGCAGCGGATGGGGAAGGGTCGGCGATACAACCCCTTAACTGAAACGGTCCGTAAGCGATACAAAAAAGAGACAGAAAATGAAACTAACCACATGGGACTTTTACTGAGCTTGAAAGGTGTAATCTAATCCAAGACACGTTGAATTCAGGCGAACTTGACTTTAAAAATAAAAACTTTCTTTTTATATAAACAATGGCTGGTAGAGGGAGGAGGGTAGCAATAGAAAAGAAGCCTCCAACAGGAAATGCCATACCAACAACTCCCACCCAGTCACAAGATGCTACTGCTGACTTTCCTAATATGTTGGCTTCAGCATTGTGCCCTCTGCTGGACCAGATGTCTAACATCAACAGTAAGCTGGATTCTGTTCAAAAGCAGCTCTTGCATATGGAAAAAAGAGCTGACAAGACAGACCAAAAGATCAAGAAAGTGGAAACAAGGACTAAAGATATTGAGCAAAAGATGAAAGAAGGAAAAAAAGAAAGAAATATGGACAAAAATCAATTACTCCAACTGCAACTGGAAAAATCCATGCATGCTCTATGTTTTCAAGGGGTACCGGAGCAGAAGGGAGAAAACTTTAAAATGATCTTAAGCGAAGCAATTGCATCAATTTCAGATCTCAAACAAGAAGACCTCCAGAAGGATATGGACTTGGTCTATCACACATATCCAGACTTTATAAGAAAAAACAAGTTACCTGGCGAAATATATGTGAAATTCTCCAGGAGAACTATGAGAGAAAATGTTTTAAAAGTCACATCGGGAAAAGCATTAAAAGTCAAGGAGGAAGAAATTAAAATTCTTAAAGACATTCCATTCGAGATCCGGAAACAAAGACGCCAATATAAAGACTTAATCCACTTCCTTCAAAACAAATCAATTGTTTACAGATGTTCTTTTCCAGAAGGGCCTGTTTTCAATTTTAATGATAATAAAATTAAAATCGATTATGTCAAAAAGGCCAAAAACTTATTGAAACAGCAACTAAGCCCGAACAAAGATGACAAGGAAGAAGAGGAATTAAGTGATGAAGAAACAGATAACACTTCAAGTGACTCCACCAATAAAACTGAAACCTCAGAATCTGAGAAAGGAGCAGCAGCACCTAAGACACTGAAAGTAAAGAAGAAAAAATGCAAGAAATAACCGGAATATAATGGATTATAAAACACCTGAACTTAACATAATTATAGTTTACAGTATAGAAGCTTGAAATTTTTGTTCTTATTGTTAAAGCAGGAATTATAAGTAATTGTAATTCACTGAGGAAGCTTGTCATAGATTTTAGTTGTGTTCCCCTGCCCCCTTCCCTATAGGTCGTAGTGATATAAAAAAATAAAAAAATGGTTACAATTCAACTGCAATATCCAAGATAGTGACACAGTAATACACAGTAAAACAATCTCAAAACACTTGACATGTGAACACTTCCAAAAATAAACCTGAACAATCAGAACAGAAAAAGCACTTCTTTTGGATATGATATCTTTGTTTTTAGCAATATAGTCAATTACAGGAAACCACAGTTCTATAAAATGAGAGTTTTCTGGAGAGACACTATTAGTACACAATTTATCTAAAATATTATCCATTACTTAAATTCCCCATACCCTATTACACCAAGCTGAAATTGTTGGTACCTTTGGGTTTTTCCAAGCAGCAATCTGTTGCATATAACATTGCTATTAAGTCCCTCCTTTCTCTTGCATGGGATATGGGCAAGCCATACATCTGAGCCACCTTTGCAGCAGTCCCAAGCCAGACGCCATATATTGCAATGAAGAAGTGACATTTCAGATGCTGCCCAGTTGTCAAGTCCAGCAAAACAGGACTAGAGTTCTGCAGTCCCTTAACTATGATCACTGCTCCCATTTTTATCTGTTTTATAACAGTAACTATTAAAAGCTGTAAGGATTTCTCTTATGAAGCTTAGGGATATTTTATTTTGCACAGGAGGATCACTAGAAGTTAAATCTCAGAGTGCGGGCAGCTGATGCTTGTATCTAATGAGTACGCACCCACTTGAACACGGGACAACCTGCTGTTCATTATGCTGTTTGGGCTCATTTTCAACTGTTAATTCCAGGACCATTATAATGAAGAAAAAGAGGAAGAGATTGGATTTATACCCCGCCCTTCACTGCCCAAAGGAGTCTCAGAGCAGCTTACAGTCTCCCTTCCCTTCCCCTCCCCACAACAGACACCCTGTGAAGTAGGTGGGGCTGAGAGAGCTCTTGACAGAAACTGCTCTGTTTCAAGAACAGCTCTTATCAGAACCACGGCTTGCCCAAGGTCATCAAGCCACGTGCAAGTGGAGGAGTGGGGAATTAAACCCGGTTCTCCCAGATTAGAGTCCGCGCACTTAACCACTACACCAAACTGGCGTACCTTTATGTACCTTTAACCTAAAGAACAAAATTTCAGGTGGGTAGCCATGTTGGTCTGAAGCAGTAGAACAAAACTCAAGTCCAGTGGCACCTTTAAGACCAAAACAGGCATAAGCTTTTGTGTGCATGCACACTTCTTCAGATACATCGAAATGGAAGTTAACAGTGCATACATACAGGTACAGAGCGAGCAGCAAATTAGCATTCAACATAATGAAGATGTTTAACCAATTCAAGGACCAAATAGAAATAACAAGCGTAGTATATGTGGTTACCATTTGTTTGGATTTAATTCTGGGGGGAAGCATAGTGAGGGAAATAAATATATCCTGTATATATGGACTGGTGACATCCATTTCAATTCATCTGAAGCTGTGTGCTTTGCACATGAAAGCTTATACCTTAAATAAAACTTCGTTGGTCTTAAAGATGCCACTGGACTCGAACTTTGTTCTAAAGAACAAAGACAGTCTTGGCTTTTTAGTCCAGTAAGAAAGTAAATGAATATAGCAGACGGCCATGTGAATGCAGGTGAATCCTGGGAAGTATTCCTTGGTGTGAGACTTGCCGTGCACTGTTCATGGAATCAGTGGGCCGGAAATGCTTAAAAACGGGGCATTTCTGCAGCACAACTGTTAATTATCATGGCTTTCCACAAAAGACTCTTGAATGTGTCCTATTTTCATCTGCAAAATGCTGGAGGCTATGGCTGACTAGCTGAATGGATAAATATCCTGTCTCCTACACCACTAGGACTCAGGAATTCTAGGCTGTCCGCAACCCACCCCTCCTGCTCTCACCGGCTATTTCCCCCCATCTTGACAGAGAAAGCCGAGTCGGTGATCCACACGGAAAGCTGTTTTCCAAAGCATTAGAGCCACAGCTTTAAATTAATGCTATACCACTTTGCAAAAGGAGGGGGGGAGAAGGAAAACAATGGTTTCTGGCTTCAGTACATGCATGGGTAATTAAGTCCCAAGTGCAGTGGTGTCAGAAATGGCAAGCAGCTTTGATGCTCTGCAACAAATGCAATTTTAAAGCTATTATTTTACTTTCCATACACAAGGTCATTACAAATCATCAGGAACGAAGTATGCGCATGCAATTATTCTTTAGGTTGCTCTGAGCCACGTTAGATCCCTTTCATCTCAAATGGACAGCGTTTTTCAGAATCAGCCGTCCAAACTGAATTCCAGTGCGGCTGGAATTTCTGGGGGCAGAATTACCCTTTGTCCCCATCATTTACAATTTTGCTTTTGTTATGGTGCTCTCCCTTCCACAGGCTCCCACGCATAAGCAATCCTGCTCTGAACCTTCTGCCACCCCACTGAGCTAGTAGCATCAGATTCAGCGTGGGAATTCTTTTCCAGTGGAAACTCAGAAAACCACGGGAGGGTAAGATGCCACCCCTCAGAAAGGATGAAGGTGGAAACTGTCTTGTCTCTGATCAAAAATCTGAGACTGCTGCACGTGGACAACTGCTCTAAGTTGCTTCTTTAGCTCCATCGGCCTAAAAGTACATGGCGGCCTCTGCCTTTTTAATCAAGGATACAAAACTACTATGGATGGAAATAAGGAGGACCACTGGAGACAACAAAAATACCAGCTCTCAAGGGGCACAGCACATGCTTGCATTGAGAAGGCTCCCCTGGCATTGCTAGTTTAAAAAATCATAGGTAGCAAGCTTTGGAAAAGAACTTTCTGTGCTTGAGACCCTGCAGAGTACTGCTAGTCAGACTAGGAAATGGAGGAGGACAGGGGTTTTTTGTAGAAAAAGCCCAGCAGGAACTCATTAGCATAACAGGCCACACCTAAAAGCAGAAACTCATTAGCATATTAGGCCAACCCCTGACAGCACCGCTTATTAACATATTATGCCACACCCCATGCCTTCCCTTGGCTTGCCCGGGCACCCCACAGCTGCGAGGAGCCTGGGCAAGCCGGCCCTTGGAGGGGAGGGGAGGAGGGGAGGAGGGGAGGCAGTTTAAACTGCCTTCCCTTGGCTTGACCGGGCACCTGCGGCTTGCAGGGAGCTCAGGCAAGCTGGCCCTTGGACAGGCCAGGGAAGGTGTGTGGAGGCATTTAAATGCCTCCCTGATCCTTCCAGGCCCCCCCCCGGCCCACCCACCTTGGAGTCGCTGGGGGGGGTCACTCTCCAGGCCTTCCCTCTGTAGCCACGCACACAGAGGTTTTGGCTATAGTGGGCGTGGCCGACTCTGAAGCCAGCCAGAACTCCATCCCTGTGCATTCCTGCCCCAAAATAGCCCTGAAGGAGGAGATTGAATTTATACCCCGCCATTCACTACCGGAAGAAGTCTCAGAGTAGGTTACAATCTCCTTTCTCTATGAGGTAGGTGGGGCCGAGAGAGCTCTTTTGAGAACTACTCCTGAGAGAACAGCTCTGAGAGAGCCATGACTGACCCAAGGTCACACCAGCAGCTGCATGTGGAGGAGTGGGGACTCAAACCCAGTTCTCTCAGGTTAGAGTCCACGCTCCTAACCAGTACACCAAACTGACTAAAGACAGAGCAATGCGCTCTCTCTCTCTCTCTCTCTCTCTCTCTCTCTCTCTCTCTCTCTCTCTCTCTCTCTCTCTCTCTCTCTCTCTCATTAGCATACCTACACAGGGTTGTTGTGAAGATAAAATGGAAGAAGGAGAATTGTGGTTTGGATCCACTGGAAGATTTCTGCGTGGACCAGGGTCTTCACGGAAGCGTGAAAAAAGCTCCACGCTAGCCCCTTTGTGTTAAGTTAAAACGCAGCATATCCCAAACTGGTTTTCCGCTTGCACAAGATGTTGTGTAAACAATTTCAGGACACTGTTCAATACAGGGTGGGAAGTGCTAGGTATGGCACAAGATCTTGAGTGAACAGAACTATGCTACATCAGTGTATGCTTCCGTTTGTGCATCTGTGGATCCAGAGCCAGAGTCTGCCATCCTAAGCTCCTCAGAGGAAGTGCAAGATAACAATGTGGTAGTTTTTAGGGAAGGACAAGGCTCAGGAGATTCCTCGGGAGTGAAGCACTGGCTTTCCATGCAGGTTTGGATCCCTAGCATCTCCTGATGAAGCATTTTTTTTGCATATGCCTTTCCATGTTAATACACTACCTGAAGATGGTTAAAAAGGCTTCAGGTAGCTGGCTTGTGAAAGATCTCTACTGACCCCAGAGAACTGTTGCTATAGAGAATCACAGAGTTGGAAGGGACCTCCAGGGCCATCTAGTCCAACCCCCTGCACAATGCAGGAAATTCACAAATACCTCCTCCCCCCGACATCCCCAGTGACCTTTGTGTTCAATATTAGTAAGTCAGATATGCATTCAGTAAGTCAAAGTGATCTTTTAAGCCAAAGTTATCCTGAATGGTCCAGGCTATCCTGATCTCTTCATATCTCAGAATCTAAGCAGAGTCAGCCCTAGTTAGTACTTGGATGGGAGACCACCAAGGAAGTCCAGGTTGTTATGTAGAGGCAGCCACTGATCTTCTTCTCTTTCCTGGAAACCCTTACAGGCCAGGGCAGCCATAAGTCAGTGGTGAATTGACAACACTTTCTATCACCACCAAAGTGACTCTTGGCTTGACTCCAAAACAGGTAGTTCTTTATATCTTAACTGCAAACCTTAAACAGTGTCAAAAGCACATACAGTAGGCTAAAATGACTAAAATGTGGCTATGATACCCGCTCACGTTATGAAAACACAATGCTAGGAAAAGATGAAGGTAGTAGAGAAAGAGGCAGAATCAATATTTATTTATTTATTTATTTATTTATTTATTATTGTATTTCTACCCCACCCTCCTCGCAAACCGGCTCAGGGTGGCTTACAAAGGGCACCATGTGCCTACATAAAAACAACAGAACAATAGAAACAGACAGTCAATTTAACAAAATTAAGTGCTCACTAGGTTCAGTCTCTCTATACAACGAGGTGGTATATCTCTATATATAACAAGATGGTATATCGAAATATTATAAAGCAGTGTTACTCCTTCACCAAGGAGGATATGTCCCGTAGATGTTACTCATCCCCATCCAGCAGGTGTTCACAGGGCTGTCCTCTTATCCCGTTGGTCCCAATGTCATTGGTGGTGGTGGCGGTTCCTACTCAAAGGCCTGACGGAAGAGCTCCGTCTTGCAGGCCCTGCTGAACTGCAAAAGGATTGACTTAATAAAGGAAGCCATGCCATATGTGAAGGATTGACTTAATAAAAGAAGCCATGCCACAGCCTTCTGTTTGCAAGACCTGCGCAAGAGTGTTAATGATAGCAGGATTTTGAAGATCATTAATTCACAGGTTCGCCATAGGTCAGACGTGACTTGATAGCACGTAGCAGACAAAGTGGGTGAAACTTCTCCAAAGTGATTCTTGGAACTATAATTTTAAAAGGGTTCTAAGAACTGTCTTAGAGATTCCTATCTTCTTTGACAACACTGTGGTAGCCAGAACTTTATATTTCAGGGCTGGTGTGGCATCGTGGCTTGAGGTGTGATCTGGGCAGCAGCTGGTTAGCACCACAAAGTGACTGGGCAGCCTTAGGCAAATTGTCCTCTCTTTCTCTCCACCTCAGTCCCTCACCCCCTGCATAAGACTGGGGCTGGCCTACCTTATAGGCCTTTTGTAAAGATTATGGTGGAAATGGTCATGAAGCACTTTCAACCCAGAAGGTGGATGAAATAGTACTGTTTAATGTTAGAAACGTTGTTTCTGCAGCACTTTTCTCCCTTATTACCTGCAACTCAGATCTGACCCTGGCAAACAGCACAAAATGTCAACAGATAAACTTGGAATTTTAACAACGTGCCTAAATGCATGTTCATGGGAAAAGCCAACCTAAGTTGCATGAAAACTTCAGCATTTACTCAAAACTCAGTGTTTTTGCCTTTCCACCATTGAAAAACTAGACCCAGTTTACACAAAGGCATAGAGATACTATGCCGGTGAAGCAAAAAGTAATCAGTACAATTCACTACACAGCCATTCCCTTTCCCTGGGAACGGTTCTGCAACACTTTGGAAGCTGCCACGCCCCTAATTTAAGGTTAGCTCTTCTGGCATCAGAAACCCCTTCTATTTATGACTGAGCTTTTGATGTGGCCTTAAATATACGCATGTGTTTCCAACTTATGTGCGTATCTGAGGACAGCACAAACCGCTGCATCTGCTTCGGCAATCAGACCTGCTTTGCTCCACTTGACATGTTTACGTAAGGAATAAGGGGGAAAGGTAACTGATACGATCAAGTGATAGATGCAGGAACTGATCCACGGTTCTGGATTTATTAAGATTAAGCAACATTTCCACTTAAGAAAGTATACTAAGCAAGAAAAAAAATAAGAAAACTGCATCAGTGACTCTTAATTGTCCCTGTACAACTTCATTCTTTTGTTGACATTTGAATCTGATTTAGAGGTGAAAGGCTTGAAATACATATATAGTGTGCAAAGCAAGATTGCCAAGTCCAGGTAGGGAAATACCTGAAGATTGGGGGGGTGGAACCTGGGAAGAGTGGGGTTTGGGGAGGGCAGGGACCTCAGCAGTGTATATTGCCACAAAGACTACCCTCCAAAGCAGCCATTTTCTCCAGGTGAAGTGTTCTCTGTTGTCTGGAAATCAGTTTTAATTCCAGGAGATCTCAAGGTCCTACCCAATGGTTGACAACCCTAGTGGAAAGTAAGGTTTATGGAGAGTAGGTCCATCAATGGCTACTAGCCATGATGAATAAGAGAAAAAGAAGAAGAGATTGGATTTATACCCCACCCTTCACTACCCAAAGGAGTCTCAGAGCGGCTTACAAACTCCTTCCCTTCCCCCCCCCACAACAGACACCCTGTGAGGTAGGTGGGGCTGAGAGGACTTCTGACAGAAACTGCTCTTTTTCAAGAACAGCTGTGCCAGAGCTTGTGACTGACCCAAGAAGCTCCATGTTCAGAGGCAGCAAGCCTCTAAATAGCAATGCCAGGACAGGTTTCAGGGAAGGGCCTCCCTGGACTGAAAGACATCAGACTGGCCTCTACCAGGGCGAGGGCCTTCTCCGTGGCGGCTTCACACTGGTGGAATGACCTCCTGGAGGACATCAGGGCCCTGCGGGACATTTTACAGTTCTGCAGGGCCTGTAAAACGGAGCTCTTCCACCAGGCCTTCAACGAGGAGCCGCCACTAATAACACCAATAACATCAACAATACTAACTGAACTGTATAATACTAACTATGCCAGAGGCTGACGGGGGCCATTTTTGGAGAACACCTATCATGGCCACTGAGTTGTTACTGCTACCAGCACTTTATTTTTATTTTATTTATTGTGAGCTATGACTTGGTATGTTTATGTTTTATATTTTTAATCCTTAATGTAAGCCACCCTGAGCTTGCCTGTGGCAGGGATGGCGGGATAAAAATGGAATGAATAAATAAATAAATAAATGTCGTTTTTGTTGGCCCTCCAGGGAAACTGCTTGGCCACTGTGTGAAACAGGATGCTGGATTAGATGGACCACTGGTCCGATCCAGGAAGGCTCTTGTTAATAGCCAGTTTACAAGATTTCTTTTTATGACGTCACCACAAACGTAGACAAGAACACTGTGATTTTCACAAAGCAGTGAAGATCTGGACCCCACCCCCTTCTTTCACCTTTTTCTCCCCCATCCCGTTCCCATTAAGGATTTTATGCATTTCATTAGCAGCTTCACAGGAAGGTTTAATTGCCTATCTTTCATTCAACACGGACTGGAGAAAAATTGAGATGTTACCAAGTTTTGTAACATTCTAAGATCTAGCGAGATTTAAAAGTTCAAATTTCTTGGATGATTTCTCCACACTCAGGGCAAAACTGCAATTGCCTTTTTCCCCCTCGACTACTATAATGAAACCTGATTGAAATACTGCTGTTTAAACTGATGCCTTTTCCCCTCGCTGATTGCATATCAATGGCGTAAAAAAATAACAGAGCACGGTAGCATAAAAAGACAGCAACATGGTAGCATAAAAATGGGACGTTTGACACAAAAACAGCTAGAATGCAAATTGGGTCTTCCCAATCATGCACAATGATTAGAATAAATGCAAAATATTCTTTATATGTTTCTGGGGAAAAAACGTTTTAAAGCTGAAAAACAGATGAATTAGATGGTCTTGGAGACCAAAGCTGCAATCTATAATCCACTTACCCCAAAGCAGCACCACTGCCTTTCATAGACTAATTCTAAATTAATGGATTTACCAATTACAGCATTGGTTCTCTGGTTCTTTAATGGGGCTTTAAAATCTAGGAAAAACTAGTGCTCACTTCCCAGGCTCTTCTATAACCATAACTCAGCTCCTATAAATGTGTGATTCATTTTAAGGCGGGAAAAGTCCCTGGAGAACTGAGCACAATATCTTCAGTGTGATATACAGTGTTGGATAAAGATCTAAGGAAACCTGGGTTCAAAGCTATAAGACTTACTGAGCATACACACTCTCTTGCTTTTTCTGCCGAATTTACCTTACAAAATTCCTGCTTTTTAAATTTATTTAGTTGAGATATTTATACCCCACTTTTCTCTCAGAGACCCAAAGCATCTTACAATATTGCTCTCTCCTCCTCCATTTTATCCTCACAGCAACTACCCTGTGAAGTACATTAGGCTGAGAATCTGTGACTGGCCCAAGTTCACTCAGTGAGCTTCCATGGCGTACTAGGGAATCCAAATGGGTCTCCCAGAATCTAGTCCAACACTCTAAATACTACATCACACAGCTGTATGGAATTGCTGTGGTGTGAGGAAAAAACAAGAAAGCAAGAATCATAGACACTAGTCTGCTCTCCATCTAGCATATTTTTTTAAATCTTGCCTTTCCTCCAAGAAGTTCAGGGCTGCACACATTCTTCTCCTTCCCCCTTCTGTTTCTGAACTTTATGGCAACTAATGCTAAAGCTATCCCATCCAAAGATGGTCTAGTGTGATTGGCCCGGGGTCACCCAGTGAGCTTCATGGTACTGAGAGGATTTAAAGCCAGATCTCCAAGATCCTCCTCCAACACCCTAACCACTAGACAATGGATACAATAAAAATATATGGTGGGGGGACCCTTTAGTATTCCAGAACCACATAATTTGCACTAGTACATCTCTTCCAGGATGGATGGATGGATGGATGGATGGGCAAACAAACAAAAGCATATAAGGGCCAAAGTTATCACCTGCTGAGCCCATGTCTATGATCCATCTTGCTATGCCTTCCCTATTCATTCAGAGAGGCTATGTCTGGAGGATATACAGGAAGCCATTTGCTTGCCATATGTGCTGTAGAAACAGTAGCCCTTGAGAAAATGTTGCTGTCATCACTGCTTTCATGTTCTCCATGATCTCCATGATCTGAAGTGTCAGCATCCCACTTTCCCACAAGAAGCACGAACAGCTGTAATTTTGTGAATTGGTTGAGAATTCTCCCAGAGATCCCCACACTTCTCAAAGAATGGTAATTCCTGGGACATCATGGGAGGAAGCTTCAGTAGTTAGGCTTTTCAGTTGTAGTGCAAACTGGACCACCAGATTTAGGTCAGCTTCATTGCCTATATTTTTAATATATTTTCATACATCAGTATTACCGCCGAAGAGCATCCAGAGCTCACTGGAAGAGTCACTGTCTGTGTTAATCAAGGGTCAAGTGGCCATCAAAAAAATCAACCCAGAGTAGCTTCATATTTAAGCCAATTTGGACTAATACTGTCTCGTTTTAGGTTTTAGTCTGAAATATCCCTAAGCTTCATGAAAGAAACCTTTACAGACTTTATTTTCAGAAATATTAACAGTTGGTATTATAAAGCAGAAAATAACTCAGAGCAGTGGTCAGAGGAAGGGAATTGCAGAACTCTTAAAAGGCCCCGCTTTGGTGGACCAGACAGCTGGGCAGTATCTGAAATGTCACTCCTCCTTTGTTCCACCAAATGGCTTCTGGCTTCAGACAGCCACAAAGGTGGATCAGATGTATGTCAATTCCAGCTGTTAACATGCAATCCATCTTTCCAGAATTGTTTCTTGTTCCCACCCTTCTCTGGAGGAACACGCTGGACATCCAAAATGGCCACTGCCAAGTGAATTGCTGAAAATTCGTCCTGTTCTTAAACAGCTGTTTTTTCAGAAATTAAACTTCTTTATGCTTATTCAGTTACATAATTAAATGCAAACATTCAGAAAAAAAACAGGATATGTTTTTAAATGATCTTTAAAAACATCTAACACTTCTTTTTTCGTAATTAAAAATGGTGACCAGTAGAGGCCAGGAACATACAGAGATGCAACAAGCAGCCTCTTCTCAGCGTAAGGAGTACTTATTGAGTACTTAATCACATTATTGAGTACTTAATCTCAACTCATACACAGCTACAACAGAATTACCCCAGAACAGTAACATGCAGATATGCAATGGGCAACCTCTTAGGGGGGTACCTAATTCTGTTGTGCCTCTGCATGAGCAATAAAAAAATTGCATCCAACAAAAATATGGGACAGAATTACCCACCCCAGCAGTGGTTAAACAGAAGGCGGCAAAGCTAGAAAAGCAAGGAACCCTGCAGACAGGCACCAAACAGCTACCTCACCAAACAGCTACCTCTGTAAACAGAAGCTTTAAGCTAACAGGAAATGTTACTTATTTAATTAATGTATTTCTCATGGCACAGTAGCAGCTTTTTCACAGCACGCTACTGTGCTTACACATACAGTTTGAGGAGTTACTACTTTAAGATCTGGAGGGAATGGGGGGGGAGTAACACATGTAACTCGACAACAGTTGTTCAGTCGTCTGTCAAAGCCACACAACATAATTGCTACTTTGCTTCCCAGCAGCCTCTGCCAGCAGAGGTAACGCTGACATCATCAGGGCCTCAAGTGACAGTGGCCCTGCCAAATGTGGGACTTGTAAAAATCTGCAATCGATGCTTCTCTGTAGCAACAGGGACGGGGCTCCCAGGCCTCGCTGTGCAAAACAGGACCACAAGCACAACCAATAAATTCCTCAAACACACCAAGGATGGGGTGTACCATCGTCGATTTCTCTGAATTAAAAGACACGCCTTGAGTTCTTCAAGGGAGAAAGGCGGCTAACAAATATTTTAAATAAATAAAGCGACCGCCTCATTTCTGCAGAGGCTTCAAGTCATTCCCCAGGCACAGTGAGGTCTACTTCATCCCTAGAATAGCCCAAATAGCTATCGCTAGAATAGCCCAAAGAAATGACACTTTAGCCGCACCCAGGATACAGCCAGCATGGCTTAGTAGGTACTGTCAGATGAGGATCTGAGAGACCCAGGTTCAGAATCCCAATCTGCCATGGAAGCCCATTGGGTGACCCTGGGCCAGTCACTCTTATCAGCCCCACCTACCTCACAGATCCACTGTTGTGAGGATTAAATGGAGGAGGGGAGAACTATGTTATAAGCTACTTTGGCTGCCTATTGGGGAGGGAAGTGGGGTATAAATATCTAAACAAATATTTAAGTAGTCACGAGGAGGGGGGGGCTGAAAAAAATAAACAAATAAATGCAGACTGATGCAGCAGCTGCCTTTTACTGCATCAGACCATCAGTCCACCAAGGTCACTACTGACTACACAGACTGGCAGCCGCTCTCCTGGGTTTCAGACTGAGGTCTTTTGCATCACCTCCTACCTGGTCCCTTTCACCTGGAGATGTCTGCATGCCACAGAGCCACAGCCCCACCCTTCATAAATCAAGCAGGAAAAACAAGACAAACTTAGGAGGAAGATTCTCTATACAGGAAGGGATTTTTCAGCCCTGAAGGGATTTTTGAGCCCAAGAGAAATCCAGTTCCCATCTCTGCCTGCTCTAGAGCTATACAACTAGAAGAAGAGGAGGAGGGAGGAGACTGGATTTATACCTCGCCCTTCACTACCCAAAGGAGTCTCAGAGCGGCTTACAATCCCATTCCTTTCCCCTCGCCACAACAGACAACCTGTGAGGTAGGTGGGGCTGAGAGAGCTCTTTCGAGGACTGCTCTTGAGAGAACAGCGCTGAGAGAACTTGTGACTGACCCAAGGTCACACCAGCAGCTACATGTGGAAAAGTGGAGAATCAAACTCAGTTCTCCCAGATTAGAGTCTGTGCTCCTAACCACTACACCCAACTTGCTAGCTAGATTATGGCAGTTCTGGGAGTTTTCCAGAAATCCAATGAACTGTAAAGCAAATTTGCAAAATGCCCTTGTACGTTTTCATATGGATTTTGTTGAAACTCATCTCCCCATCACCACTACAAAAAATATATACGTGCCTCTTCCCATCAGTGGGCTTCATTTGCAGTGAGCTTTGAAAGGACAGGGTAATATTTTGGTCTGTGCTAAGCAGGATTCCTGGATTGCAGTAGACTCCAGGGAGGCCTGTGATGACTTTTGTCACTGCTTGGCACTAGGGTGACAAATGTCAAAAGGCACAGGAGCTGACCTTGAAAACAGCGGTAAAAAGGGAGGGAGGGAGGGAGAGACTGACGGAGCATCTTCACTCTTTTCCTGAAACAGCCCTTGAGCTGGCTCCATCTTGGGTTAAGAATGTCTCAGGACAGATTGCAGAGGCAATGGCCCACGCTGCTGTTTCTCCCCTTCATTTGCTACTCACAGCTCTAAGAAGGATGGAAATCTCCCAATCCTCTTTCCAGAGAAACATACCAAGGCTGCAATCCTGTGAACACTTGGGAGAGAGTTTCACTGGACACTTGCCTGACACTGCATCAGCCCACTGGTCCACCAATGTCAGTCTTGTCCCCTCAGACTGGCAGTGGCTCTCCAAAGGTCCCAGATCAAGATCTTTAACATCACCTCCTACCTGACCTTTTTAACTGGAGATGCCAGGGACTGAACCTGAGACCTTCTGCAAGCAAATAAGGTGTTCTATCACTAAGTCGTAGCCCTTCTCCTAACACAGCTGGATGCGCTTCAGAGAAAACATGCAGAGGAGCAGACCTGTAAGGCTACCCACATCGATCTCCCTCCTCTGTTATCTACCCTGCTAGTGTTCAACGCCTGGTTTTTCCAGCCGGTATCTTTCCATCTGTAATTCAAACCCATTACTGTGAGTCCTCTCCAGTGTTCCCTCTAAGCTGGTTTAGTGTGAGCTACCTCCCAGTTTTTTAGCTTCTGGCTCACACATTTTTGTCTTAGCTCAGAAATGATGGCTCCGGAGCAAACTAATTTATGCAGTAGCCAAATCGCTCACTCACAACTTTAATGCCAGTAGTTCACAAAGAAGAATTTTTGCTCACAAGGCTCCATAGCTTAGAGCAATGGTTCTCAACCTTCCTAATGCCGCGACCCTTTAATACAGTTCCTCATGTTGTGGTGACCCCTAACCATAAAATTATTTTTGTTGCTACTTCATAACTGTCATTTTGCTACTGTTATGAATCGTAATGTAAATATCTGATATGCAGGATGTATTTTCATTGTTACAAATTGAACATAATTCAAGTATAGTGATTAATCACAAAAACAATATGTGTTTTCCGATGGTCTTAGGCGACCCCTGTGAAAGGGTCGTTCGACCCCCAAAGGGGTCCTGACCCACAGGTTGAGAACCGCTGGCTTAGAGGGAGCACTGGTCCTCTCCTCTGCTGCCAACAGGAACAGTTCCCTGCCCTCCTCTAAGTGACAGCTTTTCGAATACTTAAAGAGAGCCCTGACCTGGAAAGCCCAGGCTAGCCCGATCTCATCAGATCTCAGAAGCTGGCTCAGCCTTGGTTAGTATTTGGATAGGTGACCTCCAAGGAATATCCGGGTCATGATGCAGAGGCAGGCAATGGCAAACCACCTCTGAAATATATCTTGCCTTAAAAAACAAGTCTACCTCACAGAATCATAGAGTTGGAAGGGACCTCCAGGGTCATCTAATCCAACCCCCTGCACAATGCAGGACATTCACAAATACCTACCCCCCACATCCCCCAGTGACCACTGTTCCACACCCAGAAGATGACAAAAAAACCTCCAGGATCTCCAGCCAAACTGGATATCACCTAGTCGTCACCTAGTGGTTCATTACACTAAAAGAGCTAGACTTTCTGGCTGCCAGACAGTCTTAGGATCTCCTGGCTATACGACACACACTGCCATGCAATAATTATTGATTATTAGAGAGCAATCATGTCCCCCCAACACATGAAGCTGCCTTATTCCGATCATGCCCCTTGGTCCATCAAAGTCAGTACTGTCTACTCAGACTAGCAGCAGCTCACCAGGGTCTTGGGCAGAGGTATTACACATCACCTACTCCCTAGTTCTTTTAACTGGAGATGCAGGAGATTGAACCTGGGACCTTCCACATGCCAAGCAGATGCTCCACCACTGAGCCACAATCCCTCCCTAGCCCTTGCTAAACAGTGATAACAGTGAATGGTATGGTAGAAGCCTGAACTGTACAACTCAGACGGTGTTGATTTGCTGGCCTCCTGGCGGTCTCCTGAAGACACAGGATCAGGTATTTCATCTGGCAATGCTAGGCTTAGAACTCAGCAGAGCCTTTACCAAAAGAAAGATGCACACATATACATTAACCTGGGTTCCTAAGGGTGCAATCCTATCTATACCTAACAGGGACTTAGCACCAGTGGACTCCGTGGGACTTGCCTCTGAGAACGACATGCATAGGATTGCACTGTAGCTACAAGGTCATTAATCCCAAAGCTCTTCCTAACCAGCTTTAGCCTTATATCGGGTCATTTTCTGTCCCAATTATGACCCAAAAATTCTGACCCAATCATGACCCTCTTCAATAGAGAGAGGTGGAGGAGAAAATAATATTAACACAGGAGTCCTAATTTTTTGCTGTCTGACCTGAATAGCCTGGGCTAGCCCAGTTTCATCAGATCTTGGAAGCTAAGTAGGGTCAGCCTTGATTAGTACTTGGAGGGGAGACCACCAAGGAGGTGGCAGGGTTCCTGGGCAGAGGCAGGCAATGGCAAAACCACCTTAAGTCAGCTGCAACTTGATGGCAAAAGAAAAACAATCTTTGTTAGTCCTTTAAAAAAGTCTTTTAAAAAAAATCTGTTCCTTTAATACACTTTTCTAACCATCTGGAAAGTTTAGTTGAACGATGGAAAGTAAACTAAAAAAAAATTAAGAGCAGATTGCATGCTTTTGTCTTCATCATACAGTTAGTAACACTGACAGCCAGCCATTTATAGTGCGCAGATAACTCACGGACAATTGTTAGCAGGCAGCTAAGAGTCGACAGCAATGAGTAATCGACACGAGGATGCCACAACAAAGAAAGCCTACTGATAAGGCAGCAACTCTCTGCATCTCTTCTTTCAGATGAGAAGGACATGGATGCTGTCTCAAAAATCACAAGAGGTAGATCACTTCCTCGGTTCCAAAGGGATGCAGAGAAAACTAAGCCACCTGCTAAACTTTGCGCCCCCCAAAGAAATGAGAGGGGGGGGGGAATGGGAATGGGCACGGGAGGCAACAAAAGTGTTAGTGAAGGGTCCTTTAGCTGACTGACACGAATCTCTGTGTTCAGAGACAGCAAACATCCAAATACTATTGCTAGAGGGCAACACCAGGGGAAGACCTTGTCTCTTCAGGGCAACTGGTTGGCCACTGTGCAAAACAGCATACAATATTAGATGGGACCACTGGTCTGATCCAGGTGGGCCTATGTTCTTAAAGCCAGGAACAGAAAAACAACAGTGGCTAGAATTCCATATAGGGGGGAACTGCACCGGTCCAGTCTCCCAGCTCCACCTTTGTGGTCTGGCCAGCAAATAGGGCCTCTGACGTAGGGAGGGGAAGGCATTAACCACACCTGGCTCCTTCTCCTCTAGTCCCAGGCCTCTCCTCCATGGAGCAGCCTGGAGAAGTCTTAGAGAACCATCCATAGTACTATATGGGTCTGTTTAGAAGTTTGTAGTCCCAGCAGCCTGTCCCCACCTCTCATGAGATAGAAGACTCTTGTGGGAGGTCTTCCACTGGTGGCTTCCACCGCTGTGTGGTCCCTGCCCCCTCCCGCCCCTCTTTCCCTGGATGGCCCAACCAATCAGGCTCAGACATGGCTGCTGCCAAAGCCCCCATCAAGGGGCCATTCAGCAGTGTGGAGGATCTGATTCTCCTCTAGCTGGGCAACAGTGGCCATCATAGGGCTGTGGAAGATATTGGGGCAGTTGTCAGCTTGAAGGGTCAGAGCCAGGGTTCTGTTCACCTGTTGTAGATGGGGTGAGTCCAGGGACAGGGTGAGGGCACAGTGCAGCAGCCAGGGAAAGGTCCAACCTTGGTCACTGCCTGAGAATTCTGTGGGCAGGAGGGGGAATGACTTTCACCAATTCCCTTTTTGCAGAGCAGGTATTTCCCAAAACTGATCTTGGGAGCTTCACCGTCTCCCAAGAGAAGCATGCAGCATTCTCGAAGGCCCTGGGAGAAAGGAGGCAGAAAGCTCAAGCTCCACAGGCTGAAATTCTTCGATTCGTGGGAATTTTAGGTGGGATCCAAGCCGAAAGGATCCTAAGAGAGACATTTCGCCTTTAAACACTGTATTGGCTCATTTTCAGACCGAGTTTTTACAAAAATGCATTTCACAATTGTCTGATGGTACAAAGTTCTCCCAACTGTAAGTATGTTCATGCAGCAGTAATAATTATCAATCAGGAAAACAATTCCAAGCTCTTAGGAAACCTGGCTAAATGACTCAGTTTCTCTAAAAATAATCTTTGGCTGCAATATTAAACATTGGACCAGGAAAATATAGTGAATGATTTGTTTTCCCCCCAGCCAGTCATGAACTCTACCTGCTGGTTCTGCCTTAGCACAATGTGATTTATGAATGAGCCCTTCCTCCTCTCCTTCAGTGCGAACCACAGTTTGCAATTGCGTTGGAACTGGAACAATGGCTTGCCCTTCCACTCCACACCAGGTTTGCAAGCTGTTTACAATCATAGCGTGGGAAGGAACTGCAAAGCAATTTGCCAGTTTGGAGGCATGGTTTGCACTAAAGCAGAAGTTTTACCAAGCAGAAGTTTGGTTTGTGCTAAACTGGAAACCACTAAATGACCATGATGATGCAGGGGGGTGGGGGGGGGAGATAGGCAGAAGGAAGGAACCTGTCATTGTATGTGAACTAGATTCTATTCCTTGTCTCAGGAAAAGCATTTTCCCTCTGCTTCAGCTCCACTCCTGTGAAGGGGAATTCATAATCATTGTTCCCTCTAAGGTGAGTTAGTGTGAGCTAGCTCACAGTTTTTTAGCCTCCAGCTCACACATTTTTGTCTTAGCTCAGGAAGGATGGCTCCAGAGCAAACTAATTTATGCAGTAGCCAAATCTCTCGCTCACAACTTTAATGCCAGGAGCTCACAATGTAGAATTTTTGCTCATCGGACTCCACAGCTTAGAGGGAACATTGCTCATAATGCCTAGATTTGCCCTGAGAAAGACATGCTGTAAAACCACTTGTCTTCAGGTAGACCAGAAGGTCGTGCCCTGACCCTAAATTGGGTTTACAACATTTCCACAGGAGCAACCAACCCAGTAACACTGTTACGTGTCCTTTGGTGAAGGTATTATGTGGACTGTGTTCTCCGTTTTCAGATTTTTCTTCTGGACCAGCACAACTGACAATAACTTCTTTCAACATTTGCACTCACTCCACTTATTTCTTTTCTATCTTTTTTTTTTAAAGAGAAGAAAGAGAGAATAAGAAATATGAAGGGAGGAAGAGAAGGGGGGAGGGGAGGGGGAAAGCAAGCGGAAGGTCTCAAGTCTGAAAAGGCCAAAAAAAAACCCACTATAGGAAACCATGACATCTTCTTGGCATCTTCAGGCCAAGGCTACAGGCTTGGGAGGAGGGCTAACCTAAATTAAAACCCAGACTATTCAGAAATAAAATTAAATTCTGATAGAGAAATGTTACCGCGATGGTTAGATCATGAATGTGTGCCTCCTTATAAATTGGGTTAATGACTATGTTTGGCAAGACATGTAATAAATCTGGAGATTCTTCTGAGCCCTGCTTTTGGGGGGGAAGTCAGAAGCTGGTTGACAAGGCTCTGAAATAGCATGGCCTTTCAGCCCAGGGAATCACAAAGCGTTTATGTCAATTTCCCTACATGGACAACCAACAATAAGCATATCTGTTCCAACCACTGGTAGTTACGGTAGGCAGAGTCTGAATGAAATGTCTGAGAAAATCCCCTCCCACCGCCCCCATCAGTAGAAGTTACTATGGACACATACTGTTTCGAGCCAATTGTGACAAAGGGAGAGAACCTGAACTTCCACCCTTTGACCTAAATCAAAATACAACAATGTTAAAGGAGGCTTGTGGCAAGCCAGATAAGTAAGGAGCCTGATTATTTCCAAGTGTCTCCATCTCCCCCACCCGGCCCCCAAAAAACCCCTGAGGTAGGAGTGAAGAATAACCCACAGCACATTGTGCACGTAATTTTCAATAACAAAAAAAGGAACCGGCCCAGGCTCTCTAGGCAAAGGATCAAGAAAAATTCAAGCTCCAAACAAGGCCCTTCCAAGCCAAACAACAATCAGACTTCATAGAGAGGCTCTGAGAGTTTGGCCTGGGGAAGGACACCCCCCCTCAAAAGAGCCTGCTGGCTTGGCAGTGTGAAACCGAATAAAGCGTTCCTTTGTGGCACTGTCCAGCAGGGAATGACAAAGGGCCTCTGCTGCGGCAACATTTCTGAATGACAGAGGCTCCCCCACCACCACCGCTGCCAATGCCCTGCCCTACCCCCCAAACCCACCAGCAGCAAATCCCAGGAAACTGAGTGTTTATTCATGACTCCAGCGCCGACTGTTTTCCCAGTTTCTGCCTGCAATCCTCTCTGCCACTGAGCCTGGGACAATATCTCCTTTTACCCCTTTTCTTGTCTGCCACTTCCACATTTAATTGCGAATTCATGGGTATTAACTAGCCAGCGTAGTTGTACTCAGCAATCTTCATTCGGTGGTTTCCTCCCCCTACAAGAAGGGAACAGCTCTTCCTCTGTTCCTTTCTACTCCCAGTCATTCCCCCCATACCGCCCCCCACCCTCTCCACAATCTCTTTCCCCCCCCCGCCCTTTTCTCTCTTCCTTCCACCCCGACATCCCTTATTAATTTATCTTGTTAAGGCAAAATCTGCCATTTGCTGAAGACTATACTCTCCAACTCCTGTTGGAGAGCTGAGGAAATGAGACAACCAATTGATTGGAGGGGTGTGTGAAACCCACACTGCACTAGAATTCTGCTGGGAATGTTCTCCTTCCTGGGTAAAACATTTAGAACAAAGCCAAAGCAAATGCTGTCTTGCATATGCTGTTATGTCTGAACAGAAGTTCAGCAGTGCAGAGAGGAGTCTGGCCACTGCAAAGGAACAGTGACAGAGGAGAGGCCTTTAAGCCCCTTGGAAAGGTTGTCCGAGAAAAGCCACAGAATACGAGGCAAACAAAACTTTAATAGGCCGCTTCTCGCATTACAGTTTCATGAGGCAGAAGTTGGCTTGCGAGACACTTCCACCTCCAAAAATAAACGCTGGCACACTGCTGGAATTACGACACACAACAAGTCCTAAGATCAGCCCCAGGGGACACAAAGCTCATCTCTCTGGGGCGTGGTTTTCACATGGTTGCACAGACCTATCGTTCAAAGAACACATCTGCACCTATTTTAGGTGAGAATGTGAGTCGCAGAGCAGCCCCAATCCGCAGATGGCAGGTTGGTTGTTGCGCTAGAAGCGTTAAAGAATATTCTTCTATTTCTCCCAGTCACTAACAAGTATATGCTATGCAACAAACTAAGTCACTAATAGCGGAACAAGCTGTTAGCCTCATAAAAGAATGCTTCTATTGGTGATAATGAAAGCGAAGACAGAAACGAGTAACAAAGCTATAACGGGGATACTTCATCCTGTCTGTCTAGTATGCCAGTGATTTCCACTGTACACCCGTGGTTGTGTTTGTTGGTGTCCATTTCCTCCTTCTCGAAAGCAAAGAGCCAACATTATCTTTTATCTATTTCATCAGAGCAGGAAATGCTTCACAAAAACTCAGGAGTCATCCCATTTGTGCCTGGAGGGAGCCCCCACTTAGACAGAGCTGCCTCCCCCAAAGGAGGCAGTTGCCAACTAACTTGGAGAAAAATACCCTGTCCCTTTAATAGAAGCTTAATGCGTTCCGTGCACCTTCGTGTTTAGTCATGCCGGCCACATGACCGCGGAAACGTCTTCGGACAGCGCTGGCTCTTCGGCTTTGAAACGGAGATGAGCACTGCAACCCTAGAGTCGGATTCGACTGGCTTTCGAGCAAGGGAACCTTTACCTTTAATGTGTGGAAATGGTGAAGTCAAGGACCTTCTTTGAATTTTGGACTTCATAAAACACAGATATTGAATATTGGACTTTATCTTTATTAAAAAATGATATTTTTGTAAAAGAGATATACATGATTGCAAAAGTGCTTTGATTACTGCTGTGGCTTATGAAAACACATATATTGGCATATTGCACAGCCTTTTTGTTCTCTTGTCCCTTTAATGTGTGGAAATGGGCAGGTGAAGCTTTCCATAGCATGGAGGTAAAAATCATCATCTGATAAATAATACCATATTAAGCCTCTATTAAAGGGGCAAGGCATCTTTTTCCCAGGGCTGTCGGCAACCCTATCATAGGAGTTGCTTGGCTTGCAAACCTCAACATTTTGTGATTGGCCTGAGCCCCCGTGGCAGCCATTTTGTGGTTGACTGCATCCCCTATGGCAGCCGTTTTGTGGTGGCACCCACTACAAATTCTCAAAATTTCAAAAGCGACCGCAGACACAAGAAGCTTAGGTACTCCTGTAATTCATTTTTATTTTGCCATTTCTCCAAGGAGGTGATAATGGCAGACATGGTTCTCCCTTATTATATCCTCACAACAACCCTTCCAAGCAGGTCCCAATATGCTCTGCTGTGACAATCCTGCCATGTGGCTCAAGCTCTGTTATAATACTGCAGACAAGTTAAAATAGCATCTGCTGGTTCCAGAGCTTCTTCAGTAGTGACCTATGGCGGAACAGTCTGTGTGAGGATGTCAGGAAAGCACCCGTGTGATTGATTGGCTGGGAAGCTATGCAAAACAGAGTTATTAAAATGAACATTTATGTGAACTTGAAGTCTCTGATTTTCTAGCTTTTATGATATCAGAGACGGGTATTTTGCTTACCGTTTTCAATAAAATTCTGACTTGTTCTAAGACCCTTTTGAAGAAAGGCAAGTTGAAAATGTCATAAATAAATAAATCAGGCTGAGGCTTGCCCAAGGTCACTCAGCAAACTTCATAGCACAGCACGGATTTGAACCCAGATCTTAGCCTGACACTCTAACCACTACGTCATACTGGCTGTCCTGCAGAAAGCACAGTAACAGATTTATGATGCCAAGTATGCATGGGTTTAAAGTAGCTCAACACCTTTTAGTGGCCTTCTCAGGCAAGAGGTTCTCAAACAGGCCAGAATCCAAGCCTATATTTTATTTATTTATTTATTTATTTATTCATTCATTCATTCATTCATTCATTCATTCATTCATTCAATTTATATCCTGCCCTCCCTGCCAAGGCAGGTTCAGGCGGCTTACGTAAAAGTAAATGCATAAATAACAGTTAATTTTTTCATAAAATCATCAAAAAACAGTTCAAGTATAAAACAATTCAATATCATAAAGTGCTAGCAGTGACTATTTAATTGCTTAACAATGGCGGTACCATATGAATGCATTCAAAGATCTAATTAGGTGTTCAGCTCACTGATCATTCCCTGATACGATCAGCAGGCACAGGCTGTGGATGGCAAAACTGAGGGCCAGGGCTCTATAAGTTTTGGTTGTTGGTGGTGATAGTGGTGGTAGTGGTGGCGGCTCCTTAGCTAAAGGCCTGGTGCAAGAGCTCCGTCTTACAGGCCCTGCAGAACGGTAAGAGGTCCCACAGGGCCTGATCTCTTCTGGGAGCTCATTCCACCAGTGCAGAGCCACTATCGAGAAGGCCCTGGCCTTGGTTGTAGCCAGCCTGGGAGGGCCAGTCGGTTTTGCAACCCTGACCGTAGTGCTCTCTGGGGTACATATGAGGAAAGGCAGTCTCTCAGGTATGTCAGACCCTGGCCATAAAGGGCTTTAAGGGTAAGAGCCAGCACCTTGAAGCAATTTCGGTATGCTATCGGCAGCCAGTGCAATGCCTTCAGCACAGGCGGGATGTGCTCCCACATGGGGAGGCCCATCAAAAGCCTGGCTGCAGCATTTTGCACTAGCTGCAGCTTCCAGATTTGCGACAAGGGCAGTGTTACACTAGTCTAATCTCGAGGTGACCATTGCATGGATCACTGTTGCCAATGGATCACTACATTGACTGAGTACCCATGGCACATCCAATAAGCTGCATGCAAGGTTTTGCATTTGCACGGGATGTACTGCTGACACCAGCTATCTTCTCGGGGGGGGGGGGGGGGCCTCTCAGCTAAAATAATCTGGCAGATTTATACATGCAACCTTAATTCACAGCAACCTTTCCTGTGTAAATTCACCCTTAGCAAATCTCTAGCCATAGTCCCAGGGAGTCTGGGCAGACACCTCGACTACTCAAACACCCAGGAGCTGTCCACAGCACCAGAGACAGAGCGACAGGACAGAAAAGGTGCTCTCAGATCCTGACTGGATGATGCTTCCTGCTCTTAAACTGGTTGGCATAGGTTTCAAGGTAACACAAAGATCTATTTGTTCAAACATTAGGGAGAAGGTCTAAATGGCTTCTCCAGCTCATAGAAAAATAAAGAGTTTCATGGATGGAGAGAGGTGTCTCCTTTATCCTATGTGCTAACAAAGTTCCACATGATGCATTTTCTTCTCCTCTGGTTTACTCATGTGTGGCCTCAACTCATCAAATAACCAGCTGCCTGACCATTAGAGTGGTTCCTCAGTGGAACAGGCTTCTTCGGAAGGTGGTGGGCTCTCCTCCTTTGTGGAGGTTTTTAAGCAGAGGCTAGATGGCCTCTGCCAACAAAAGTCCATATGGTCAAAGCAATGGTATTCCCAGTAGTACTGTATGGCTGCGAGAGTTGGACTATAAGGAAGGCTGAGCGCCGAAGAATAGATTATTTTGAGTTATGGTACTGGAGAAGACTCTTGAGAGTCCCCTGGACTGCTAAGAGATCAAATCAGTCAATCCTAAAAAAAATCAACCCTGACTGCTCCCTGGAAGGCCAGATACTGAAGCTGAAGCTCAAATACTTTGGCCACCAAATGAGAAGGGAGCACTCCCTGGAGAAGACCCTGATGCTGGGAAAGATTGAAGGCAACAGAAGAAGGGGACAGCAAAGGATGAGATGGTTAGACAGTGTTATTGAGGCAACAAACATGAAATTAAGCAGACTCCGGAGCATGACAGAAGACAGGAGGGCCTGGTGTGATGTGGTCCATGGGGTTGCGAAGAGTCAGACTTGACTGTGCAACTGAACAACAACAGGATGGCCATCTGACAGCAATGCTGATTCTGTGAACTTAGGCAGATCATGAGAGGGAAGGCAGGAAGGGATGAGCCAGTGTTCAGTTCTTGTGGCCCTTTCTTGCATGCCCAGGGTCATGCCAATCACCACTCTGGGGTCAGGAAGGAATCTTCCACCAGGCCAGATTGGCCCAGGGATCCTGGAGGTTTTTTGTCTTCATCTGGGCATAGAAGCAGGGGCCACTGGGGGAGTGTGGGATGGGATAGTTGTGAATTTCCTGCATTGCGCAGGGGGATGGACTAGATGACCCTTGAAATACCTTCCAGTTCTATGTTTCTATGAGTTATATGAGTTAATTTTTGACTACTACTGCCATTATTTAACTAAACAACATGCTAGGTACTGTGCCAACAATTACAGAGTCCCTGCCCAGGGCTTTGTAAAATAAAAAGGGAACGGGTGAATGGAAATGTGCAACAAGTTGTGACACAGAAATATAGCAAGGATGTTTGCAGAAGGGTGTTTAAGTGTGAAAACAAAGTCTGGTTTAGTCCATGGCGATTTAAGAAAAGTTAAGGAGGATCCAGGAAAGTAAGACTATTCACTCCTTCCAGCACAAAGACTGACAGCTGTACAAAGCAAGAGAGCTGGATATTGAGAATGGCAAAGAGAAACCAAGTTGGCTTTGGAAAGAAGTTGGCACAGGAGATTGAAATGAATATGGTGTGAGCTGATAGCGGGCACAGAGAGTCCAGGGCAAGAGATCTTCAAGTGACGTCATGACATCTTGCCCCCAGCACATGCATTGTTAAAGATATGGCCTTCTTTCGGAGCTTACATTCAGACCACTACATGTTCTTACTTAAAGTGTGTGTCTTTGGGATATGTGTTTCCATCTAGCTTGCAATAGCCTCTCTGCACAATCTGTTAATCCACTGAGCAATGCTCCCTCTAAGCTGTGGAGTCTTGTGAGCAAAAATTTTACTTTGTGAGGTACCGGCATTAAAGTTGTGAGCGAGAGATTTGGCTGCTGAAAAAATTAGTTTGCTCTGGAGCCATCCTTCCTGAGCGAAGGGAAAAATCTGTGAGCCGGAGGCTAAAATACTGTGAGCCAGCTCACACTAACTCAGCTTAGAGGGAACACTGCCACTGAGCATTTCTTCCTTATTCATCATGCATATTCTGCAACTCTTCCAACAAGATGGCATTTCCATTGTACGGATCTCATTATTTTCCTAGCATTCAAAATGCCAATACTGAACGCACAAAATTGTTCCCTGGGGAAGTACAATCATTGCAGCTTTGACTGCTCCACAGAATACCGTTGCATAATATTACTTGTGAGGCAACAAGTGATGTCATACACACATTTTAAAAAAGATGACCTCCCAATCATGAAGTTTCTGATAGTATCACCCTCCTGTTCCTTTTGTAGCCATTGGGTTTAAATGTTCATGATTCTTTAGAACCTGTGTGCTTCCACTATCCTGGGAGAGACAACAAAATTAGCCAAATAAAGGGCTGCAGCAGCACAGCCATCCTTTACATCAAATGTGCGTATACAGGAAGCAAAGCCAACATTATCAAAAGGACTAGTTAAATGCAATTCGAACAGTGATGGCCACAGGAATAAACAGCTTTAAAAGGGGATTAGGTAGATTCATGGAGGATAAGTCTTTCAATAGAAGAAGATGAGAGAAGAGCTTGCATTTATATCCCGTCCTTCACACAGAGCCTCAGAGTGGCTTACAATCTCCTTCCCTTCCTCTCCCCACAATAGACACCCTGTGAGATAACTTGTGACTGACCCAAAGTCACCCAGCAGCTGCACGTGGAGAAGTGGGGAATCAAACTTGGTTCTCTCAGATTAGAGTCCATGCACTTAACCACTACACCAAACTGGCTCTCACAGCTACTAGCCATGGTGGCTGAGGGGAACCTTCACATTCAGAGGCACTAAGCCTCTGAATCCTAGAGCCAGGAGGCAACATCAGGGGAAGTCCTCGGCCTCTATGTCCTGTTGTTGGCTGTCCAGAGGAACTGGTTGGCCACTGTGTAAGACTGGACTAGATGGCTGGACTAGATAGGCCACTGGTCTGATCCAGCAGGGCTCTTCTTATGTTTTTATGATAAGCTTCTGGGGATGGAAAGCTAGCATTCAACAATACCATTAATTGGCCTGCAATTACTACTATTGTTTGTGCACTGGGCAAATACCGCTGGGTGAGTGCATCAGCGTAAGAAAGCAACGGAAGAAGCAAAGCAGCTGCTGAGGAGGACCCCATCTTGAGGAAGGGTGCATCTGACAAGGCACCTCTAGCCCCGACCCTGAAATGTGAGATCTTCCTCAAAGCCATTGACCAGGCATCTGCTACGTCGTATCAGATCATGCTAACAGATTTCAAAAACAGATTTCACAAAACGGCACCATCTGGATCCATTTTGCAACCCCGTCCAGGCAGGCTGGCTTGATGGCAGTGCTACAAATGTATTTATAAAGCCTGGGCTTCTCAGATAGACATGGCAAAACAGCATAAGGGGAAATAAAACCTACGATTTACGGTAGTAAGAGGCAATCTTGAGAGAGTTCATTCTTCTGGGGGGATGATGACAGTACGAATAAGCTACCTGCGTGAACAGTTAGACAGTAACAGCAGCATCAGGATCAGCTCTTGGAACTTGGAGAAACCAGAATTTGTAAACAGGATTACTACACAATGGAGCAGCAGTGTAGTGGTTTAGTACTTAGAGTACTAGGCTAAGAACCAGGTTGGAATCCCTGCTCTGCCATGGAAGTCTTGCTGAGTGGCCTCAGACCAGCCACTCCCCCTCAGTCTAACTTACCTCAGCAGGTTGATGTTGTTAGGATAAAATGGAAGAATGGAGAAACCTGTTGTAAGCCACTTTGGGTCCCCATCATAGAGGGGGAAGCAGGGAATAAATATCTAAATAAATAAATGAACATTGTTCTCGTACTACTTTTACTACACCAATACCCTGTCCCAATACCGTACCAGAATATATCGCAACACAGTCCAATAGCAGATTCTACTAACCATAGTGGGGCCACCTTTTCGTTGACATTGGGGAAGGAGTTGCTAAAGAAGAACAAAGGTGAGCAGCCTGCTACAAGAACTGGCTTCCTAAAGGAGAAATGTGGTATGCATTAGCAACCAAGTACTGACAGGGAGAAATTTCATTGCTGTAGCAATTACAGCACATGCAGAGGCTGCCATCTGATATATGCTCAGGATTTTTTACATCACAGCTGTTGCTTTGTTGGTCCCAAAGAATGACATCACAGGGGCCTACTTTTATTGAGTCAGAGTCATGAGAAATCCTCCGGACCCCCATCAAGCTTTGCTGGCCTGAGTAGGGGAAAAGTTTGAACATGTAGAAGTCACAGGGAAGCTTCAAAAAGGTGCAAGGGGCATACTGCAGTCCTAGGATGAGCATCTCATAAAACCTGGTGAGACAAACAATCCTACACACTCACAGGAATGCACAAAATAAGATTCTACTCTATGTTTTTCCCCAGTGCCGTAGACATCCATGACAAAGACCTTCACACACCAATGTGAACATCTATGTTTAATTGTAATATAATAATGCATGGCACTTTTTTATTAAAAAAAAAGCTCAATGGAGTTTTTAACCAAAGTCATATAACTGGGGCATATTTCCCTAATAAATCCATTGGAAATTTTTTATCATCAAAGCCACCCACACCAGAATGAAACCCCTTGCTTTCTTTCTTATATCACTTTGCTTGGCCTCCTTAAACAGTTATTTGCAGACAGTTCCTTCCCATGCCTTATGCAACCTGTTTTTCAATAGCATGCAACACGGTGGCTCATCCTCCATCTGAATCATCTATTGACTCCTTACAGTATTGCTAAAATACTACTTGGTAAATTTGTGAAAATGTATTTCTTTTGTCCTTTTATATAATTTGCAATAATCATTCATAGACTAGCAGCCTGGTCCTGATATATGCTTCCTCAGAAGTAAAGCCCGGCAACTTCAGTGAGGCTTATCCTTGACTACGCACAGGATTACAGCCTTAGAAAAGTGATTCATGCAGTTGATCCAATGGAAAAGTGAGTATGCCAGAGAGCCATCAATCTTCCCACATATTCTGTGAAAGTGAATAATCCAGGGGAACTGAAGAGTGTTTAAATCCTACTGCAATTAGCAGGGCTGAACGCTGAGCTGATTCCAGTAGAGGAATGAGACATCATCATAATGGCATCATAAGACTTGCTAGGGTGTGAAGATTCGGACAGGCTTTTGGATAAACAAAATGTAAGCCTATTCTTAGTGCTCACAACCCACAGAACACATTTTGGTAATACAAGAAAACAGGATCTTGAAGAAGTCCATAGTGTGTGAAAAGTTATATTGTCGCCATGACGCACAGTGACAATTGATTTGATGTAATGGGTAGAGTGTCGGACTATGATCTGGGAGACCCAGGTTCGATATCCCCACTCTGTCATGGAAGCTTGGTGGGTGACCTTGGGCCAGTCATATTCTCTCCACCTGCCTCAGAGATTTTCTGAAGATACAATGGAGGACAGGAGAATGGCAAGGTGAATAAATAATGAGCCACCGCACTGTTGACTGGGCTCCAGTTCCAAGTTGAGCAAGGGAAAGGCTTGCAAGATCCCTCAGCATCAGACATGGAACACGTTGCTCCAGCTATTGGAAGAGGCAGGTTCTACCCACCTCAGTGAGATGTGTATCTTGGTATTCTCTAACTTTGCAATAGCTTATGTACACAACTAATGTAATGCTGTTTAGGCAGCACAACCAGGGAAGTATAAAATTGAATTGTGTGTGTGTGCCCATGTGTACAGCACACTCACACATACCAACCTAGAAAAATAAAAATGTTTTCACCATGTGCCTAAAATTCCAAGGAGAGGGTGCTACTGAAGCCACTCCCAGCAGACACCTACGGTCACAGGCCATTACAGGAAAAAAGGGTGCTCACTGGGGGGGGTTTCTTCATCTTCTTTAGAGAAAAGGTGATGAGGATGCTTTCAATTTGTAATAGCATGAAGTGGTGGAAACCCTCTCTACCCTTCGTTCACAGTAGCCCTGACCCTATATGTCAACTGCCTTGAGTCCCTGTGAGAAAGGCAGACTATAATTACCATAAATAATAAATAATAAAAATCCTAGACCCTTCTTAGCCCTAATTCACAAAGGGGACCCCCAACTCACAGACCCCCCACCAAACTTCTGTTATTGCTGCAGCCTCCTTTCTTACCGTTGCTCTTTACTTGTCCAGCAGTATGGCATTGCTAGGCAACCCCTAAAGCTAGCTGTGATCTCATGACATCTTGGTCCAGTTTTTACATTGCAGTGTATGCACAGGCTCACAATCTTTTCTCCCTGTAGGAGAGTTGAACTCCCCCCCATTTTATTTTAACTCTCTGGATTTTTCTGCAAACCACAAGATTACCTCATGCCTCTAGGATCATCTCCCCTTTCTGTACCAGCCCCCTTCTGTGGATTTTCTGAGCTGTGCTCTGAGACTTAGTTGAGAATTAGGTATGATGTATATATGTTGTTGCTCTTCTGTATTGTTATTTTTTGTTCCCTTAACAGTATGCCAGGTTTTGCTACCTGATTTTAATCCCTAAATGTACATCTGCTTGGCCAGCAGTTAAAGGGAAGGCATTTTGTTTCCCGTTAATGGAAAGGCATAAATAAAATGCCATCAATCAAACTGCATGGAAGAAATATTCCAAACTAAACATGTACTCCTGCAGTTGGTTAGCCACCAACTACAGGGATGTGGTATTTTTACCGGAAATACTTTTGGCTGACATAAGTGAATCAGTGGGTATCAATGCTGGGAAGATATATATGTTCCTAGCAAGAAATATGACTTGCTGTGGAGCTAACTAATATCCTCAAGATGTTCCATATCTTCTTACAGCACTGCTTCTCAAAACGTGGGGGGATGCAGAACACCTGGAGACTGATCTGAGAAAATTGATCTACGGAGGGAGATTATCCTCAGACCAGCCAAGCCCTAGAGATGTTCCTTGCAGAGGGGCTGGATACAGCAGGGCTGTTCTTGTATTATGGTCATTTTAAAAAAAAAAGTTGTAAGCATCCATTAGCCTTGCTGGTTCCTTCAATTTCAGACCCCATCAGCAGCTGGACATTCTGCAGTTTAACAAAAGTAAAGAGAGAAAGAGAAGAAGGCCCTTTAAATAGTGGCTAGCCTATTGGTCCTGCTGCTACCACTGCTTTCATCACCAGCTAGCCATTCTGGCGAAGAGGGAAAAGAGATGAGAGACAGTCAGGCCAATTCCACGACGACTGATTCAACAAAAGGTTCATCTAGAGATCATTAAGTTCCTAACTAACAAGCCTGGGCATCATCATCGTATCTAATAGTAAATTTGCAATACATTTCCTAAACAGAGTTACACCCTTCCATTGAAGTCAATGGGCTTAGAAGGCTGTAGTCTTCTTGGGGTTACAAGTACAAGTGGCTCCTTCCAACAAAAGCAGCAAAACCAGGCAATCGCCAGACAAGGAAGGGGGTTGTACATACTTGGAAGACTTCCCACTTTTGTACTAAAAATACAATTTAGTAAATTAACCAAAAGAATCCCCCACACACAACAGCCTGATCAGAGATGGGCATACCACAGGAGGCAAAGAAATGTTAAAAGTGACTGACAGTCAGGGCCGGCTCACTCACTAGGCAAACTAGGCGTTCGCCTAGAGCGCTCCAGCCCTTAGGGGCACCAAAAGGCCCCCACCCCCCGCCAAAAGCCTCGCCAAAAAACCCCACCCTTTCCCCTGGCTTGCCGGCGCTCAGACAGAAGGGACGGGGGTTTAAACCCCCGCCCCTTCCCCTGGCTTGCCGACGTGCCCCGCAGGAGCAGGAGAGGGTTCCTTCTCTCCAGGCCCCCACCTGGAGGTTGGCAAACCTGTAATTCGGTGCACGCGGGGGGGGAGCAGAAGGTAGCCCCTCCTAGGGCACGAAAAACCCTCGGGCCGGCCCTGCTGACAGTTCAAAGAAGAAGGGAAAAAACAGACAGTATGGGGAAGTCTGCCTGCTAAAATTCCTGAGAGCTTCTAGACTTCTGAAAGGGGGCTTTCCAAGTGATTTATCTCTCTTTCTATCCCATACTTTCTTGTGGTCTGCCAACTTGTTATTCTAATAGTAAAGTGGGTGTTCACTGTAATCATGAAAATAGAAAAAGAGGTCACCCACAGATAAATTTTACAGATTTGGGGGATCCCCAGATTGTGTGTGTGTGTGTGTGTGTGTGTGTGTGTGTGTGTGTACACACACACACACAAAACTAAAAGTGTGTTGTTGTTGTTGTTGTTGTTGTTTTTAAAAGGCCTGATGAGGTCTGCACACTCTATAGGAGGCAAAGAATATCAACAAGCAGTAGAGAAAAGTGTCAGTGACAGGGGGCAGATGGAGATACATAGGAAAATATCACTTCTACATTTTTAAAAAATCATCATCCCGTAAAAGAGGGGACTCAGTATGCTCATTGAGCTTGGAATGTTTCAATAGTTGTGAAATAGTTAAAAGAAGGAAAGAAAGAAAAAACACAAGTGCAGATGTTGGCCTACTCAAGACCTGAGAGTTTATAGAGACATGGAGGAAGGGAAAGAATTTCTCAGCACCCTTCCCCCCAAGATTTTATGATTCCTTGTACAGCCCTATTCAACTACACACTAATTCCTTTTGTTTTCTTCTATACCCTATACTCTATACTATATTGTCCCCTTGATATTTAATTTATATGCAGAGTACATCATGCGAAATGCCGGCCTGTATGATTCAGAAGCCAGAATTAAGTTTGCTGGGAAAAACATCAACAACCTCAGATATGCAGACGATACCACTCTAATGGCAGAAAGTGAAGAGGACTTAAAGAGCCTCTTGCTTAACATGAAAGAGGAGAGTGCAAAGCTTGGCTTGAAACTCAACATCAAAAAAACGAAGCTCATGGCATCTGGCCCCATCACTTCTTGGCAAATAGAAGGGGAAGTCATGGAAGCGGTGACAGACTTCACGTTCCTGGGATCCAAGATCACTGCAGACAGTGACTGCAGCCATGAAATTAAAAGATGTCTGCTCCTTCGGAGGAAAGCGATGGCAAACCTAGACAGCGTAATAAAAAGCAGAGACATCACCCTGCCAACAAAAGTCCATATGGTCAAAGCAATGGTATTCCCAGTAGTACTGTATGGCTGCAAGAGCTGGACTACAAGGAAGGCCAAGCACCAAAGAATAGATTCTTTTAAATTATGGTCCTGGAGAAGACTCTTGAGAGTTCCCTGGACTGCAAGAAGATCAAATAATTCAATCCTAAAAGAAATCAACCCTGACTGTTCTATGGAAGGCCAGATACTGAAGCAGAAGCTCAAATATTTTGGCCACCAAATGAGAAGGGAGCACTCCCTGGAGAAGACCCTGATGCTGGGAAAGATTGAAAGTCAAAGAAGAAGGGGACGGTAAAGGATGGTTAGACAGTGTTATTGATGCCACAAACATGAAATTAAGCAGACTCCGGAAGATGACAGAAGACAGGAGGGCCTGGCGTGATGTGGTCCATGGGGCTGCGAAGACTCAGACTCGACTGTGCGACTGAACAACAACAACAACAACATACTCCCTTATACTTAAGATTTGTCATATTATAGAACATCCTGATTAGTGCTCTACATCTCCTGTTGGGAAAATTAATAGAGAACGTCCCTTACTCAAGCCATTCCTACTGCTCCTCTCCTACTAGGAAAGTATTATCGGGGTTGGGGGGGGCATAGCAACAGGGTAAACATTTTTTAAAAAAAATTAGCCTCACACAAAGTGTCATTCACAGGATCAGAAGCACAAATGAAAGAGAAATTCATAAGAATTAGAACAATACATCAGGGCAAGCTGGAATACTAAGAATGCATCAAAAGACACCGGGTACAGATATAACCAACCTCTCCAAACCAGTAAAAATGCCGGTAAAATCAGCTCAAATCAGAAAGTACAGCTCTTTTAAAGAAATGGCTTCTACCCATGAAGAACAGGTAAATAACATACACTAGCCTATTTAATGCACTCAGGAATGTGTATTACAAGTTTCTTATCTATTATCAATCTGCCAACATTCATTCATATTCTCTCTCTCTCTCTCTCTCTCTCTCTCTCTCTCTCTCTCTCTCTCTCTCTCTCTCTCTCTCTCTGCTTCTAACCTTATTGATCAATTTATTTAGCCTCTAACCAAACTGCTCAGTCTTTTCAGAATGCCCGCAGTCATATGGCCAAAGGTCACCGCAATTTTACAAACCCACACAAATCACTAAGTGACATAACAATAACATCGTAACAAAGAAGTTATGATGACGTATGCCCTTGACAGCAGACAGTATTGATTAAAAACTCCCTGAGTAATTTGGCTGACACCACTGCAAGTGAGGCAACTGGGTTTTGCTTTTTTGTTTTTTGTAATCAAATAGTTTTCATTAGTCAGAAGGCTTTTTGCTGCATGGGCCAATACTCACGCCTGGATAGCATGTGGGACAAAAGTGTTTTCCTTCTGTTATCTGAAAACCCAACACAATGAAGTAGGAAGAAATCCTCAGGACACAGCATTGGTGCAGATGCATCTACCCAGGGAACAAATACAGAACCAGTAGGTGTAAGAAAACCACCTTCCATCTCTTTATTGCAAAGCATAAATTTTTGCTAAGTCTACACATGCTTGGCCAATGATTCCTAGACAGAATGAGATTCTGTAATACAGGTGAGCGGGGTGCCTCAGTAAACCGGCAGCGGTGGAATGCATCTGCAGGAAGCCAACCAGAGGAAGCTTCATGATTGAATCAGCCTCTGAGGCCTTGCCTCTGCTCAGGAACAAGGAGTTGCAACTCTGCCACCTCAACGCCTCTTTACCCACTTTTATGTTCTCAAAACAAAGGACAAAGGCTACATCTAGACACCATCCAAGAATATTGTGGTTCTGCAAGCTATTGTTAGCTCCCAATTAAGGTGGAGGGTTTAGGAAGCAAGTGGCTTTGGTTCTTTTCTTTTCTTTTTTTGATACCCAGCTAAGCTCATGCTGTTGACTTAACATCTGTCTTCTAGAAGACTCTTATTGGGAGCTCTCCCAGGTCCTGCAGATCTTGACCTCTACTGAGTGCCTGGAATCCTGTTTGCTGGGATCCAGTAGTGATGGGTGACAGATGACCAGATGCAAACAAGCCCCGTTCAAGCCTCAGTCAGAGCTCTACAGACTAATGGTGCCATCCTAAGTGCAGTTATACTTTTCTAAATCCACCGAAGTCAAAGGGCTTAGAAGGGTGTAACTCTGTATGTAAGCCACTTTTTCACTTGTGACTTAGCAACTACCTGATTTAAATGAAGGATATAATAATGGTGTGCCATCAAGTCACAAATGACTCTGGGACCATTGGGGTTCCAAGGCAAGAGATGAGTAGAGGTGGTTTGCCATTGCCTTCCTCTGCACAGCAACCCAAATCTCCCGTAGTGGCTTCCCATCCAAGTATTAACCAGGTCCAACCTTGCTTTGTTTCCAAGGTCTGGTAATATTGGGCTAGTCAGCAATACTTAGCTGCTAAATTAAGAATATAGCTCATAGAAAACCACTCGTGGATACAGCGTTGAATCACATATTGTTTTTATCCAAACCCACCCTGCCTCTACAGCACTTCTAGAAACTTGTCGCAGCAAGTATTTCTGAGAGAATCGTTATCATGTACACGCTGATCAGTTAATAGTAAAATAAAAAACTATTGCAACAGTTGTAAATTCCCCAAATGAAGACAGCCAGAAGGGAAATGTAAGGGGAAAAACCTGAAGATACAGGGAAAGAAACACCAACTGTTCTGTATGGTTTCTTGTCCAGACACCTCCCAGCGGTCCAGATTTTATCCCCATTTGGACTCTGTGGGTAAATGTTATTCAATTATTAGAAGGCAATGGCTGTCTTCTACTCTGGAGCCAGCATGGTATCGTGGTTAAGAGCAGCAGACTCTAGACCTCTTCTTTAGGCTGGTCTGAAGTCAGGAAGAGGCCAATGAGGACAGATTGGTCTATAAATGAGGCCTTAAAAAGAACAGTAAGATGACTGTTGTACAGGGCATTGGACTGGTAGAAGGGAGACTGAATGCAGATTCTAAGAGTATTAGAAGAGCAAGCAGACTCTACTGCACCCAAGTTATCCATCAAGTACCCACTCTATCAACAGTGTGATTTCCACTGTACAAAGATGTGTAACATACTGAAGGATCCAGGAGATTCACTTGCAAGACTACTATCGCAATGGATCCAGTTATCATCTTAAAACAATGAAGAAGTGGAACCATTATCCTTCTTCCAAGCAGACACATTTCTAAGAAAAAGCCAGTCTGTGACACTTGTGTGAATACGTACTTTTGATGACTATCTATTGGTAAGCAGGACAACTTGGACTTTTGCAAAGAATCCTTTTTAGGGATGCTGGTGAGAATCAGAACTGTCCAAAGCTGCTTAAAACCCTCCTAACATCTCAAATGTGTTTGACATATTGGTGAAATGGGTGATTACTTTCTGTCACTGAATTTTCAAACCTTCTATACTGCACTATAGGTTGCTTGCTTAGGATGGCACTCTGAGTTCCCACTCCTTCATGAGTGTTTTGATTTTATTACATCACTCCCAACATTAATAAGAGATTTTATTACTGTCACCATCACCAGAAGCTGTTCAGATAAGTTTATTTAATTCTTCTGATAATTAAACTATCTCTTTGCTCTTTAAAAATCTTTCTTCAAATAAAAAATAACGAGCTTTAAAAAAAAGGAGCAGGGGACTCTAATCTGGAGAACTGGGTTTGATTCCCCACTCCTTCACATGAAGCCTGCTGGGTGACCTTGGGCCAGTCACAGTCCCAAATGCTAGGCGTCAGCAGTACATGGCTAGAGAACTGCCAGAAGTACAAGCTGGGTTTTAAAGAGGTAGAGGAACTAGAGATCAAATTGCCAACATTCGCTGGATTATGGAGAAAACAAGAGAGTACCAGAAAAACATCTACTTCTGCTTCATTGACTGCGCTAAAGCCTTTGATTATGTGGATCATAACAAACTGTGGCAAATCCTTAAAGAGATGGGAGTACCAGACCACCTCACATGTCTCCTGAGAAACCTGTATACAGGTCAAGAAGTGACAGAACCAGATATGGAACAACTGATTGGTTTAGCATAGGAAAAGAAGTACGACAAGGATGTATATTGTCACCCTGCTTATTTAATTTATATGCAGAGTACATCATGCGAAATGCTGGCCTGGATGAATCACAAGCCGGAATTAAGTTTGCTGGGGAAAACATCAACAACCTCAGATATGCAGACGATGCCACTCTAATGGCAGAAAGTGAAGAGGACTTAAAGAGCCTCTTGCTTAACATGAAAGAGGAGAGTGCAAAGCTTGGCTTGAAACTCAACATCAAAAAAACGAAGCTCATGGCATCCGGCCCCATCACTCCCGGGCAAATAGAAGGGGAAGTCATGGAAGCCATGACAGACTTCACATTCCTGGGATCCAAGATCACTGCAGATGGTGACTGCAGCCATGAAATTAAAAGATGCCTGCTCCTTGGGAGGAAAGCAATGGCAAACCTAGACAGCATAATAAAAAGTAGAGACATCACCCTGCCAACAAAAGTCCGTATGGTCAAAGCAATGGTATTCCCGGTAGTAATGTATGGCTGCAAGAGTTGGACCATAAGGAAGGCTGAGCACTGAAGGATAGATGCATTCGAATTATGGTGCTGGAGAAGACTCTTGAGAGTCCCCTGGACTGCTAAGAGATCAAATCAGTCAATCCTAAAAAAAATCAACCTGACTGTTCTATGGAAGGCCAGATACTGAAGCTGAAGCTCAAATACTTTGGCCACCAAATGAGAAGGGAGAATTCACTGGAGAAGCCACAGATGCTGGGAAAGACTGAAGGTTAAAGAAGAAGGGAACGGCAAAGGATGAGATGGTTAGACAGGGTTATCGATGCAACAAACATGAAATTAAGCAAACTCCAGAGGACAGCGGAAGACAGGAGGGCCTGGCGTGATGTGATCCATCAGACTGCGAAGAGTCAGACTCGACTGTGCGACTGAACAACAACAAGAAAAGGTAGAGAAAAGCAGGGTATAAAAACCAGTTGTTCTTGTTGTTGTTCTTAATATCAAGGGGGAAATTAACTGAGCTAAGCCCCAGTTTTAATTATAACAGAAATAAGACAGACAGGCTTATAGTTTTCAGTATTATCTGAAGCTTAGGGCAAAACAAATGATAGAGAAAGGGAAGGAGATGGCTGACCAGTCCAGTAGATATTGTAGTCTCGAAGGAAGGACTTCATGGAAATCAATATGAACAAAAAAGCCCATTAAAAACCAAGAGTGTTGCCACACTATTAAACAATGAAAAGGAGGAACGGGCAACATCTTGTAGCAACACATAAAGCAGATGCTCATACTCCTTTAATATTAAATAATGCATTAGCTGTGTAGACAAGATGGTTCATCTAATTTATGCGACATGATTTTCAACAAGGCAGGTGTCCCATTAAGTCATAAGAGGTTTTACATTTAGGTCACTGGTGGATGGCATGCATTTGTGTGTGTGTCTGTCCTATTTGTCTCCTTTCCATATTTAGCTAAGCATAAACAAAAAAAAATAGCTGTTTCCCTATTGGTTGTATCTGTCTAACTAGCTATCACATTTTGCCCCACCTTCCTCCATGGGGCTGAGGATGGCGGGCATGATTTTTAAAAAATTCATTTTGCCCCCGAACAAGAACCCTGTGAGGTAAGTTAGGCCCAGAGAGAGTGAGGAGTCCAAGGTCACCCAGCATGCTTCCTGGCTTAGCGGGGATTTGAACCTGAGTGTTTTATGCCTCTTCTTGATTCGTCTAATGCCACCTTGCATTTTCCTTTTTTCACTTTACATTTGATAATCTGCTTCTCCCTACACCACTCTCACTCTCAACAGCTTGCTTTCTTTTATTCCTAAAAATGTAATGAGTGGGATTGAGAATAACTTTTCTACTAACAGAAGGGGAAGGGCAATTTCTACTCATTTCCTCATTCCATTATCAGGGTCCTCTCATGTCATTCCTCGGGGTTCCCTATCTCCAGGTAGGGCTGCCAAGTAGATCTGCTTGGATTGCAATTGATCTCCATGTTACAGAGATTAGTTCACCTGGAGAAAATGGCCACTTTGGAAGGTGGACTCCCCTCCCCAAACTCCACCCTCCTCAGGCTCCACCCCCCAGAATCTCCAGGTATTTCCTAACCTGTAGCTTGCAACCCTACTTCCAAGAGCAGCATTTCATGCAGATCAGTGGAATGGAAGAGGCAGGAAGGTTCCATTCTGCTAATGGAAAATTTAGCCTGGATCCAACCCAAAACTGTAATCAGTGGGAAGTACACGGTGAAGCTGTGCCATTGTCCCATCATCACATCATCCCAGAGATATTTTCTCCAGCAAATTCACACCCTGTACAATACTTTGAGCTGTGACTGTTGGTTAAATCTTCCTCCCTAAGTGTCATGCTGTTGTATTACAGACAGAAGTAAGAGGTATCTAGGATAACTGAAGCAAATATGTGAGTTCACAGCCAGCCTACAGACAAAGAGTGAGAATCCATGAAAAGAAGAATGAAGAGGCTGGATAGAAGCATCATGAATATTCAGCTCCTGGGAAAATATGCATGACTGCTCTTCATAACTCATTCCAGACCCACCCAGCATATGAATCTTGGCACTTGCATTTGTAGCTGGTACCACACATCAATGGACTACACATCTGAAGTTATTCCTGCTATGCAAACAGCAGAGGTAGATATTAATCTCTGGTAATGCCCCAAACACCCACTACCTCAAATAATGGATGCCATCATAAATCTAGCTGGTAACAATGGAAAGGGCAAAAAGAGACATAGAGAGACTATATGCTTATAGTTTAATAAATCTCAAAACGAGGATAAATCTGGGACTAACTGCAGTTCTGAGGCAGTAGGTAGAAGCGATGTATTATGGCACCAGCCCAAGGAAAATGCTAATGTTTTCCACCATGCAAGAATGCTCAGCCAATTACTTTTTAAAAATACATGGCATACATTCGCTGGTCTTCCTTGTCCAGGATTTTTGTTGTTCTTGTTGTCCCTTTTACCTGGGCATATCTGGCTTGTCCAGGTGAGCATACACCAGTTGCCACTGTCACAGCAGTGAAGCACTACCAGCACCTACAGGGGTCATTTGACTCCAACTGCTCCAGGGGTCTTCTAGTGTCCCAGTCCATTTCACACACATCAGAAATACAGAACCCTCCATATATGAAAAGGAAGGTATGTTAATGACATCAATTTAAAATGGATAAATTAAATCCAAATTGCTTCATGCAGACAGCAAGCAACAGACTTCTGACCCTGACATCAAGAAAGTACTGCATTTCCCTGCTGAGGCCAGATCACCCCTCACTCAACAATTAAAAGCAGAATTGCAAAATATACGGAACGGCCTTACACCAAGTCAGATCACTGGCTCAAGTATCCCAGTCTTGCTTCCTTGGACTAGCAACAGCCAGCTCTCCAAGGCTTCAAGCAGAAGTCTTTCCCAGAACTACTACCTGAGGTCCTTTAAGTCAGCAGCTTCCAAGTTTTGTGGTAAGGTATGCGTACAGGGGGGACAGGGACCTCTCATACCCTTGTCCTCAACAGCTCCTTTATCCATCACACCCTTTCCTTTTTTGGTATTTTTGCATTTGTGTGGAAATCATGGTGACCTCTGGGGACTCCTACTGGGGCACAGAGGACATTCAGAGAAGTGGCTTGATAGCCTGCCTCTGGCCTCCCGGCCCTGGTATCCCTTGGAGGTCTCCCATCCAAATACCTGCCAAGGTCTGCCCTGCTTAGCTTCCGAGATCTGATGAGATCGGGCTTGCCTGGGCTGTCCAGGTCAGGGCCATTGCACTCTTTTCTAACCTGCTTGGGCTTGCAGCACCTGTTTCTTCCTTTCCACTGGGTCTCTCTTACCCAGGTTGGGGAGAGAGCACTGCCACCTTCTCACTGGCCTGTTTCTAATCCCCTTATGAAGCTAATGACTGCACATGTTCAGTCAGTTCCCCTGAAGCCTTGCAAGAACTGGCAGTCTCACGAGACCTCAGGGGAATCTCTGGCTGCATCTGCAGACTGAAGCAGGGCCTTAAAAGACCAGGACTGCATGGCCATAGTTGCAGCATCTCTCCTTGCTGCTGTTGCCCTAGTGGGGATTGACAGCTGATGGCTGCGGCTGAGTTGCAGCCTTAAAGTGCCCATAACCATGTTGCTGCTGTTTCAGCATTTTTCTCCTCACTGTCACCCTCCTGGTGGGCTTCCCTGTGGGTTCTCGAGTGAGCATCCTGGGGCTCCTGGGTAAATCTGGGGCAGCTCCGGCAACGGGGGTGGGCCTGCTCCTGGAAAGTCACACACACAGTCTGAATTTATTTGGTATGGTGACCCACTGTGGGGGGGAAGAGGACGCACAAATCAATAAAACTGCAAAAGGCTGTGACCCAGTTTCACAGCCTTCGCAACCCACTTTTGAGTCGGGAACCATAGGTTGGGAAATGCTGCTTTAAGTGGCCAGGGGCTGAGACAGGGGCCAGAGGGTGGATTTTCTGCCTGCAAGACTGAGGGGTCTCAGATTCTTATTGGAACAGGACTAATGGGGGGGATGGTGCTTAATCCTTCCCACCAGCTTTGTTGTCACTTCTAAATCTCCATCCTCCCCTCCCCCCCCTAGAATCTGCTATTAGTTCCACAAGAGGGGGGTTATACAGCTATTTGGAAGACACAGTACATTAAGATGCCTTAACAGTCGACTTCTGAGTAAAATGGTGCTTCGAATTTGGTAAACTAAAAAGCCATGAATGGCTCTAGATAGCTTTCCAAGGTCCCCTCCCCCCCAAAAAACCCCCCAAATTTGACAAAAGACAGCTGCTATTTCCAAGCTTTTTAGCCTTCTTTTGTGTCAAACCAACAGAGAGCTTTTGGCTAGGTTGAGGGTTGTGGTATGCAAAGAAATGCCCACCTAATGCAGCTCTTGTTTCAGTGCTGATTGAAGAAAGATGTGGCAAGAGGACTCGCTGGAAAGTTGAACTCCTCATCAGAATTTGAGACTTTTAAAAAGTGTTTTTGGAACATACATTTTAGGTCCCGTCCCCCCCCTCACCCAGTTAGAAGTTCCCCAAAGAAAAGCAACATGGCAGACAGATCCTAACTGTGGTGGGAAAATGTGTTCCTGAGATCCATATAGTAAGTCCTTTTTACTTCCTGCTATTTATGCAGCCCAATTCTGTCTATGGTTACTCTGAATTAAATCCTAGAAGTCAGTTCCCCATAGCAGCTTAGGAATATGGACTCTATCACTTTATACCCCACCCAGGTCCCTTCCCTCCCCAAGCCCCACCCTACCGAGGCTCCTCCCCAAAATCTCCAGGGACTTCTCAACCGAGAAATCTCTAATCTTGAGCACACTGTTAGTCAGGTGAATTTACTGTATACGTTCCAGTGGAGCATTCTCTTCACCCCTCCTCCAACATTGGGTGTGTTGGTTGACTCATGGGGTGGAAGCCCTGCTGTTAGTTCTGTTTGTTAGTCAGATCTATAGACTGCCTGAGCTCCCTTGTCCTGAAACCATCCCTATATCTTCTTGCTAAGAAATGGATGTGGTTTTGAACACACCTGTCTCTGCTGTATGGACTTAAGAGCAGGAACCTGAGTCAGCACCCTATTCCTGATTAGCCAGCAAAAGGGAACATCACAATCAGAGCAAACTCCAGGAATTATTTGTATGCTGCCCCTGCTCCTCCAGAACTGCAGATCTTTCAGCACCCCCCTCAAGAGTGAAGTGCTCCTGGGATCTGGAGTTACCATATACCAAGGCTAGCTACTGACTCCCCCTAGGAGGCCAATGGCCAGGTCTATACATGCAACAGAATAAGGTGATAAAATTCTGAGGTGATAGAATGGAGTGTACCATTTCAGACTGTGGGGAGGACCACATTGTTAATGCTCCCCTATGAAAAGCATCCTGAGAATTCTTGTTTTGCAATAATTATTTTAAAAATAACTTTAAGTTGGTGCGCTAGTTGCCACTTATAAGAAACCATTAGTGTTGTCGAATTTTGAAAGATACGAGTCCATAATCTAAAGTCAGAATCGTCTCTCTACATATCACACTTTTATCCCGGACTCTCTCCAAAGAGCTCAGAGGGACATACAACCTCTCTCTTCCTTTATTTTAGCTCACAACAACCCTGTGAGGCAGGTTAAACGGAGAAAGAATGACTGGCCCAAGGTCAGAACTACTATACTACACTGGCTCCTTATCCAGACTCGCTGCTTTCTAGCACCTCAGCACCGCTTCAGATATATGTAAACCCCCAAGCCTAAAAAGGCCTCTGGGTCAAGCTAGAATTTTGTCTGGGCAGCACCATCTACTGTGTCTGCCGGTTGGTTTGTAGCTCCTGACTCTCACTCTGTGACTGCCTATGACCCAGCATTAGTATGTATGCTTACTGGTGTCACAGAATGGGTGGAAAGGACAGGGATCACCATCAGTTAACTTCACATTTCAGTAAAGCAGGGAATTCAAAGGCCTCATCACATTCCCTGGCATCCCCAAGATAGCCTGGGGTGCCCCCACCCACATCCCACACCAATAGCTACTTTTGTGTGCCTCAACATTAGCATGCACACACACACTACCATTCCAATAAAAATTTGCAAGGCATGAAAAGTTTTTATTTAATTTATGGCTCAGGGTAGCAAGTAATATGGCAAGCAGTAGTCTAATATGGAACGTTACAGGATCTGCGGCCAGAGGAAGGCCATGTTTGTGCCAGAGTGCCTTGTTTTGATTTCTTCATCTGCTGTTTGTCCCTTTTTGTTCTTGTACATTCCTGTTTCTGCTTTTTTATATCTGCAGTTCATCTGTGTAAAGACCAGCACAGGAAGGAGAGCAGTTTAGAGGGCCATGTGCTTTAATATGAACTAGAGAGTTTTTAAATGAAAAATTGTAGCCGCAGCATCTTCGATGTGGTGAAGATCTCCCTCCAACCCACTTGAGTTTGACCTCCTCGCAGTAAAGTTGGTCCATGGCAGAAATTAAGCTATGCATCTTCTTTTTTCCCATTTATAATATATCAAACCTTTATAAACCTTTCCATTTATAAAATATCAAACCTATTTTTATTCCACTCTTCCTCCAAAGAGTTCAAGGCCTCTTCATAACAGGAGACAGGTGAGAGACAGGATTAAGGCTAACAGAAAGAACAACTGACCCGACGTGAACATCATGGCAAGGTTCTGAGCCCAATCGTCCCCAGTTTTAGTCCAGCTGTTATGCCCACAGCTGTACTGCAAAAAGCAGGTCAAGAAACTTGTGTCAATCATCCACAGCATTTTCCATGGGGTGTGATTTGTGAAAAGGAGATGAGCGATATATTTGTATGATTCCACACTGAATGTAATACGTGAAGTGTCTTAAAGGATCCTAATTTCACGGGCCTCCGGGGTTGCACCCTGGCATCAAAACCAGCACCCTAAAGTCAGCAGGAGTAAGCAGTACCATGAGTTATGCCTGCCCATAGAGCTTCTTCAATTAAGAGGCAATACAATCACCGCTTTAGGTGTGCCTAGGCACTAATTTAAGCAATTACCCGGCTGCTGCTATGCAGTCTCCCTCACTCCTCTCTGATTCCCACCTTCAGATATATCCCCAGAGAAACAGGAAAAGATTCAGAGGATTGCATCAAGAACAATAACAGGATTAGAGGAGGCACAAAAGGTTAAAGGCATTGATTGATGTGTAAAAATGAGGAGGAAAAGAGGTTGCTTCCCAACATGCTTTTTTCCGAATAAAGTTTTCATCTGGAAGAGAGAGACGTGTGTTTCAGTCCTTACTAAAGGCCTAAAAGGAGGCATCTGCTAATTTTTAATATTTTTGTTAAAACCCCAAGCTTCCTGAGCATATTTCATAAACCCATCTGGGGCCATTTTGACTGCAATGGCTACAAAGAGGCCACTAAAATTACAGAAGTGGACTCTAGCCCAGTTCACACTGAGGTCTCTTCACACAGTCCTCTTCATCAATGTTTCCCAACCTGTGGGTTCCAACCAAAAGTGGGTCTCAGGCACTTGCAGTCTGACTGATTTGTGCACCAGTTTGGACTTGTAGGTCACCATACCAAAAAAGTTGGGAACCATGCTCTACATGACAGGAATGGCTTGAGTTCTGGGGTAGCTAGGAAAGCCAGGACTAAATCCCTGTTCGACTATGACATTTTGCTAAGTTGGCTCAAGAAGTCATGGGTCAATGGGCTACAACACTGCTCTGTACTCCTTGGAAGAAAGGAAGTCACAAATACAGTGCTTAAATTACAAAGTTTCATTCCAGCAGCTTCTCCCATATCAAAAGCCTGGAGCCCTTGGCCCTCACAGAAGCATGAAAGAATATTTTGGCCAAAGACCCATCCAGAGGTGTGGGTGTTTGTGTGCATAAATCGAGAGCTTCTCTTGGGAGATCAGCCACCACTCTGCATGAATTTGGTGGCTCGGAAGAGCAAAGCAAGGAGGGGGCTTTAATGGAGCCCCTCCCCCCAAAAAATGGCACAGGCATGCAAGACTAGGGCAGGCTCGTCCTGGAAGTGCCCCCCTCCATGCATGCTTACTCAAGTGTAAGCCCCACTGAGTTCATCGGAAGTAAGCCCACTTGAGCCCTGACCTGGACAATTTTGTCATATAGAGGAAAGGGGTGTTAAAAAATCGATCAGCTCTATGTGTCAAATACACTAGGTATGCCATTGGAGCTGAGTACCGGATAAAAGTCAGTTAAAGGAATTCAGAATTTGGGGGGAGCAGAGCCAATCAGATAGAACCACTGATGGGCAAAAAAGTGAAAAAACATCTAAGTATGAACTGATAGCACTGATAGGACTATCAATGAAACCGCCGCAACACCCACAAAAAAACAAAAAGCAGCTGTAGTCTGGAAAACACAACAAAAACCAACTGCAAAGAGCATTGAAAGTGGTTTGAAAATGCATTAATCAGTGCATGTGGAAGCATGAGCTTGTGATAGAGATGAGTCCTGGACCAGAATTTGCCAGAATGCTGTTCATTCTCTTAGAGGCTACACTATGTGGATACTTGGTCAATTTAGAGAAAGCAAATCCCTGTCTCTCAGACATTGTATTGTCTTGTTATTCCGGAACTGTTGCCATGTTAGTCTGTTACAACAAAAATTAGCAAGAGTTTTGTAGAACCTCAAAGATTAATAAGAGTTTATTTCAGCATAAGCTCATGGACTGGAACTAACTTCATATACAAACATACATCTAGGAACAACTCACTGCAGTCCATCTGATGGAGGGAGGGAGGGAGAGTGTGTATGTGTGTGTAAAGTGCCATCAAGTTACACCCAATTTATAACAACCCCAGCAAGAGATTTTCAAGGCAGGTGAGAAGCAGAGTGGGTTTGCCATTGCCTTCCTCTGCAGAGTCTTTCTTGGTGGCCTCCCATTAAAGTACTGACCCTGTTATATCAACCAAGATCTAACAAGTTTGGGCTATGCCATGCCGCCTCCCCTCCCAAAGTGAGCTGTATTCCACAAAAATTCATGCTGAAATTGTTCATCTTCAGCAATGCTGCTTATTTTTCCTTTATTTCATTCCCTAAATATAAAGTGATAACTTGCAGTCCTTGTGATGCCTTCTCTGTACAAGATGGGGAAGAAAGGAACAGGGTCCAAACATATGTCTTCAAAGTCCTAAACTAGAAGAGACAATTCAAAGGGACTGAGAAAGTAGCTGTCTGTCTCTTATTCCTAGGCATTCCCTGGTGTCTCCACCACAAATGTGACCAAGTCTGTCACCTAATTGTTAAGGCCCCAAGAATTCAGCTGAGACCACCAACTTGCGCCTCAGAGGCTGCCAAAGAATGGGCAGAACTGTGAACAGAATTACCTTTTTATACCGCCCCTTCAGTTAAATAAGCCTTTGGCTTCATGGGCTACCATTTGTTCTGCTTTGTTGTCTATAAAAGGAAGTGAGGGGGAAAAAACAAGTCAGAGCCTTCTGCTTTATTCCCTGGCCTGCCAGCTCTCTTGTTTGTGACCCACAATTTAGCCTACCTTTCAGGCATGCAGAAATGGACAACCTGAGAACATTCTTCCTTCCTCACCCACCTCCATGTTTTTAGACTACTCTCCTAAGTAAACATAAGAAGTCCAAACACTTTTTTTTTTCTTGCTTTTTTTTGGGGGGGGGGGATTCCCAACAGGTTAGGCCACTTCCTGATATCAAGACATCCTAAACATTCTTCCAGAACCACATTAAAAGAAAACTTGGGTGAATGCTCCACCTCAAAGCAAACGCCGTAGTGCTCTGTTCTTCCAAATGCAGCCGCTGCAACTTCCTTTCTGCACATTTCAGTTCCTTCGCCAGCACACAGAGAAGTTTTGGTTCATGCTTTGCTGACCAGTTTGTGCCTTTAGTTATGCAACTGCTTGAGAAAGATGCAAAGTTTCTCTGCTGTGCAAAAGGTGATTCCCCCAGCTTCCTTCCAAAGGAAGGCAAGCTCACTCAGCTTTCCTTTCCAGCCTTGTGAAAAAGCTCGAAATTCACAATGAAAATGGAAGAAAGCACAGTTTTGTGTAAAGTTAGCTGATAAGACATTCTTGAGTATTTTTTTTCTCAATGAGCTGCCTTGAAGCCTGAGTCAGCACACTTTCTCTGAATCACAAATGGAAACACTCTCCATTCTTTACTTTTAGCATAGAAGAGCAAGAACTATCTATACATGAGTGACTCAGAGGACTCTACCTCTTGCCTCCAAAGGGTCATGCAGAGACACAACAGGCAGTCCCCCTCTAAGACTGGGTGTTCTGGAGTGCAGGGGTGCAGCTGACCCTAGCTGTCACTCTGCTGCACTTGGCCCCTTCCCTCTCCCCCAGAGACCACAGGTGGGGGAAGGGGGTTCTGCCTCACCCAAGTCCTTCCACTAGCTTGCTTCCCTTTGCTTCTCTTCTATGGCCACTTCGCACTGTCACTTTTGTCACTCTCTCTTCCCTATTGCTTTGGGTTCCCCCTCCCTTCCACATGTGTTTTGCTCCCTCTGGGACTACTAGAGAAAGCAAAACACATTGGGGAGGGGGACAATAGGGACAAACCCTGAAGCAATAGGGACAAACAAGTGATAATGCAGGTGACTTTAGTCTGTGCTTCTGTTCTGCAGAAAGGAGCTAATCCAAGTCGAGTCATGCCACAGGCTTGGTTCCAAGCCAGCTGTCATCACCCAGTGGGGAGTGTCCCTGTAGCTTGACTGGACAACAGGAACAAGATTGAGGCCAGATGCAATGGCCCAGTGAAGAAACAGGGCAAAATCACCTGCTCTACTGATCAGGAACAGGCCAAAGCAGTGAGTCATGCAAGGATTGCCAAGGCAACCTCTGTGTGTGTCAGTTATTTGGGATCAAAAGAGCCTTTAATTCATTTTATTTCTTGCAGCATTCCAGTGCACCTAGCTTGCAAACTACTAAGCAGCTCAGGCTAAAGAAAAGATCAAGAATGACACGGGATCTATAGTCTAACCCACAATCGATGACAAGGGGATACCAAACGCTTATAAAAACTGATAAGAGAGTCGGGCAAAAACAGAGTTGTGTAGGATCAGGGAGAAGTTAACATCCCCACACTCTCAGCTACCAAAACTACCTTACCCAAGTCAAGCCAAGCAAATCCAAGCTATAAGGATTTAAAATCAAAACAGAAATCTATCTGTTCTGATTCAAAGCACATTTCTATGCCATACAAGGCAGACTATAGTACTTAAGAGATGCAGTTAGGTTTCATACAGCTGTCCATATATGTTTGCCTCAATATTGGTAATATTCTTAAGGACGAAATCAAACAGCTGGCCACATGTGCGTAAAAGCAGTGGCATTAAATGGCAGACTTGGTCATACGTGTGGCAGAGAGGCTAAAAAATAACAGCATGGAACCCTAGAGTGGAAAGAATATTGCTGACCCTCTGCCCATTGCAGAAAATCCAAATGAGAGCACTCTGACAAATCTGTCTGCTTGAAGACCTCCAGCAAAGGACAGCCCATCATATCTCTAGGAGACCAGTTCCACTGTTCAAACTCTTCTCACTGTTGGGAGTTGGAAGAAAGAAGTTGAATGCCAGAGCTCTGTGTTATGGCTGATTTGTGGCTGCCGCTGAAAGCAGCAATCTTCCTCTCTTCTCCGTGATGTTCAATAAGGCAAATGCATTACATAATTGAGTTTCAGATTTCCCCATCTCTGCTCAGCTTCGCTGCCTGCTGCCTGTAGGGCTGTGAAAATTCAAAATGCAGTAATGTCAACTTATAGATTCAGCATTGCTAAATTTCATGGGGAAAGACGGGAGAAGAGGGGTTGCTGGTTTTGGCCCTGTCAGCCACAACACTCCAATTTAAGGGTGTTTTAGGGAGAAGCCTGAACTGCATTTTCGATGTTATCAGTACCCATCAAATTTCCAAAGCACTAATTGCCAATGTTGGTTTGTTTCTTCAACAATTAATATTTTGTGCTCAATATCTCGATGCCGATGAACTGCAGTCCGGATTGAAAACCTGCCTTTTGTGTACTACACCCACAAAAAAGCCTCACTGTGTCTGTACGATTTGTGGTTAACATTAAAGGTACATCCATGATATTTGGAAAAATGAATTGTGCAACCCTTAAAAACAGAACTCTCATCGCCAGCCCATGCATACATCAAAGATGACTCAAATATACGGGAGATAGTTCCGAGCTTCACTGACACAGTACATTTTTGAACACAACTTAAATATTTAATGTAGTGTTTCATTTCGGTTTACAAGTTATGTGAGCCAACAGAGATGCATACCCAAGCAAAGCCTGGGACGCACAGGCACTTTGTGTATTTTAATCAATAGCTCTTATTTACAGGTTGTCCCGTGTTCTGAGCTGTCAGAGCACCAGATAGCATGATGGCTGGCACACCTGTCAGAATAGTAACATGCTGCAAAACTTCACAGAGCCTGCGAAAGCAAGGAGACTGAACTAGCTTCATACCCAGACCTCTCAGTCAACAGAGGAAAGAACGACTGGTTATTCTGTCTCCTGGCCAAATCAAGATTTTTTTATTTATTTTATTTATACCCTGTCTTTCTCCCCAGTGAGGACCCACAGTGGCTCACATCATTCTCTTCTCCTCTCTGCTTTATCCCCACAACAACCCTGCCAGACTGAGAAAGTGTGAGTGGCCCAAGGTCACCCAGTGAGCTGCCATAGCACAAGTGGGGATTCAAACCTGGGTCTTCCAGATTCTAGTCCAACAGTCTTAACCACTTAGCAGCCACCACACTGGCTCTCCACTTTAAGAAAGTGAGACGGGAGATCATGACCCACCATGTTACAATGACCAACAGCCCACCACTCTGATTTTCAGTAAGGAAAAGCTGAAAGAAGACAAAGTTAAAAGAGCTCCTATCCCACCATTCCTTACCCTTTAACTCACAGTCCCCATCACTGCAATCTGTAAACAATAAAACTTTGGATAAAATAGCAATGGAATGGAAACATAAGGAAAAAGGACAACAACGTGAGTTAATGAGCCAGACTATTTCCCTTTTCTGAAGTCCATACCAAGGATTCATGGCTCCAGAGACATTGCAGACAAGTGCCAGTACTTGGTGTGGATACAAGTCACTGCAAGGACTGGGTTTGGCTCAAAGATGTTGCTGTTGTCGTTCCAAAATCATAAGCTGAAAAAGAAAGCATCTCCTACTCAGTTTTCTGCAATTGGACCTTCTTCGATTAGCAACTTGGCAAATGAGCAACCCTGACAATCCACTTACAATTCCCAAAATTCTAAAACTCCTTTTGAACTTATTGGTGAATCTGGAATAAGCCTGCCATACGTATCTACTCGGGGTTGCCAACTCCAGCTTGGGAAAATCCTGGAGATTGGGGGTGGCGCCTGGGGAAAGCAGGATTTGGGAAGGGATGGGATATCAATGGGGCAGAGTGCCATATGTACAGTCCATCCTTCAAAGCCATTTTCTCCAGGGGATTAGCTATAATTCCTGGAAATCTTCAAGACCCACCTGGAGGTTGGCAACCCCATATTTGCTACTAGCTAGGATATGTGGAAGGGAAGGCAGCATGATATAGCCTGATCTTGCCATACTTTGGAAGCTATGTAGGACTGGTACTTGGACAGGGGAACACTAAGGAACACTCTGCAGAGGAAGGCAATGGCAAACCACCTCTGCTTGAAAGCCTCTCACTGGGATCATCCTAAATCAATTGCAACTTGACAGCACTTATGTACTTAACTGGGGTATATTACACCTCCCCACACAACCTTAGGGATCAATCCCAAACAGTCCACTCAAAAATAAGTCCCATTTTATTCAATAGAGTTACTCCCACAGAAGTGGGTTTTTTGGACTGCAGCCTCAGGAAGAGCTCTGCTATAGCTTGGCTTGCTATTACTGATTTAATCTATAGGGCTCATCTCCTCTGCAGTCGTAAGAACTCTTTTCCAAAAGGAGTTTTGAAGCAGAGAAAAGAACAACAGAGAATCTTGCAACACCTTTAAATGCTTAACAAGTGCTCAGGGGGCTGTAAGCATTAATGGACTCTAGAGCAAATCGCTGTGTTTCACCAAGGCCAAAAGTTTAACCGCTGGCTGTTACTGCTCCTTCAAAGGGAGGGGAGGGGATCCTCTCTGCCACAGAGATTCAATATGCATTTCAAACAAATGGCTCCAAAGAGTCAAGGGGGAAACCCTGGTATCTTTGCCTAGTCACTTTTCACACTCATGTGCTTCAATAGGATAAAATCTCCATGAACTGCGTAAACCTTATTATCATCCCAAGCTTTCAAATTAATAAACTCCACTGCAGGATCTACCTAAGGATGACTTCTATGTTCTGTACCCCCAAAACTTGTAAAGGATAATGATGGAGAGGCGATTATCCTGATATAGCCTGGTTCTAAACGAGAGCAGCTCAGAAAGTATCCCAGGAGTATAACTGGGGCTAGAATCAAGAGTAGAGATTTCACTAACTTCATACAGGAAAAGGGTTGTGACTCTTTCTCTGAGTAACTAGCAGTCATAGTTCATGCTGTGGCCAGGTGTTAATTCATGGAAAGGTATATCAGCCAGCTTCCTGGAAAAGGCTATGTGGGTGACCACAAGGAACAGGCACTGATTGCCTGGCTATCTCCTTCCAGGACCTCAGGTGAAAGGGTTCTCTGGAGAGACCTTCTCACCCCAGAGAAGTCCTTTAAGGACTTTAAGGACTTCTCCTGGCCCAGCTGGTTGGGAGCTGCATTGCCCCTGCATGAGGATGGAGCCAGGTGATAGGCACATGTCCACCCAAAGGGAGGGGGAAAGGAGAAAGAGAAGACAGGAAGGGAGGAGGCTAGAGAAAGCAAAAGGTGGATTGGACAATGGCGTTGTGGCCCTTGCGAGAAGTAAGCCCCAGGCAGAGAGACCCCAGGGTGAGGAAACTGACAGCATGATCCAACTGCAGGCCCTGACCTGAATAGCCCAGGCTAGCCTGATCTCATTGGAAGCTAAGCAGAGCTGGCCCCAGCTAGTATATGTATGGGAGACCTCCAAGGAATACCAGGGTCATGACACAGAGGCAGAGAATAGGAAACCACCTCTGAACTTATCTCACCTTGAAAACCCTGCTGTGACTTGATGGCACTTTTCACCACCATCAATCCAACTATGCAGAATGTAATAAATTGATATTAATTATTATTGTTATTATTATTATTTTGGGATTTTTATTCCACCCTCCCCAAAGCAGGCTCAGGGTGCAACAAAGCATCCGAAACTATTATAACAGAAGGACTACTGTACAGCCTGTCCCTGACAGAAGTCACACATGCAAGTCCATCTTACATTCTACAGGCATTTATACATTTCAAATTTAAATCATTTTACGCCGCCTAACTGCCATGCTTTCACCAAGGGATCTTGGAAACTGTAATTCAGCAACAGGGCTGAGAATTCTCTGTTAGGAATTTCCCCCCAGATAGCCCTCTTCACAGAATTACAGTTACCAGATCTTCTCCCTGGGGAAAAGAAATGGCCTTTAAATGGATTTACACGTGCATGCCCATCTCTTGATGACTGCAAGTAAGTTGCACATGTAAAACAGACATCACAATCAGAGCTGCCAACTCCCTGGGTTGGGAAATCGCTGGAGATTTGGGGGTGGGGTCTGGGAAGGGCAGCATTTGGGGAGCTCAGCAGGGATGTGTTGGCCTCCAAAGCAACCATTTTCTCCAGGGGAACTTATCTCTGCAGTCTGGAGAGCAGCTGAAATTACAGGAGATCTCTAGGCCACACCTGGAGGTTAGCAGTCTTAATCACAACTTAGATGAAACACCACAGGACATCTGAAACCTAACATGCACTTTGAGTTGTGACACACCTCAAGAGCACGATTCTTTTTTGGTAGGGGCTGTTTAACCTTCCTTTCTGAAGAGGAAGAAGGAGGAGGAGGAGGAACGGGTTGCTAAAATCCAACTTGTATTTTGCTGACCCAACATAAAATCTCAGCCTGTCACTTAAACGGTACTGTGGCCTTGAAGAAACAGGCAGCTCCAGGTTCCACGAAAATCCATCCATGATCTTACAGGTTTGGTCTGGTTCTATGGCCAGTTATGGCACTGGCTATGCCTCTCTGGTCTTCAGATTCCTCCGAATTTCCTCTTTCATTCACCAGATTTCTCCTCTTGCACTGGCCATTTTGTCTTCACACCAAGCCCCGCCCCCAAACCCATGTTTTTAACCAAATGCTGCCATTCCTGATTATTCAGTGATGCTCATGAACATGCCAACAAGCAATAATCTATGAGTATTTTAAAAATAAGCTAAGCAGGAGTGGCCTTAGTTAGTATTTCGATGGGAGACCACCAAGGATGTCCAGGGTCGCAATGCAGAGGCAGGCGATGGCAAAACCACCTCTGCATTTCTCTTGCCTTGAAAACCCTACGGGGTCATCAGCAGAGGCAGGCAATGGCAACCCACCTTTGAATGTCTCTTGCCTGGAAAACCCTATGGGGTCGTCACAAGTCATCTGTGACTTGATGGCACTTTCCACCACCATCAAGACTTCAACCTGGGTTCTGATCCCAGCTCAGCCTCAGAATTCAACAGCAATTAATTAAAGCAATCTCATTCTTTTAACACAGATTCAGGTGAATTGTGCAAATGACCAAATAGCCCTTTTCCATGGGGACCTACAGAACAGTCTGCAAGAAGGGGCATAATCAAACTGCAGCAACCGCCTACAGAACACAACACTGACTAGAAACTGTTTTCAATTGCATGAGGTTTTAAGACGATTAGTAACACTACACTTTTGAGCTCTTTATAAAAATGTTCTGTATACAGGGTATCGTTTCACATAGGTTGTCTGTGGATTAAGTCCCTATTTTATGTAAAAAGAAGTGTTGAGCTTACTTGATTTTATGCATTAATTAGTAGAAAGGTGACCTGAGGCCACAGCCATGTGGGGTCTCCAGCAAGGGAGATCTTGGCCTTAACTATTAGGTCATGCAAATAATTGTGCTCCAGCTGTTTGTCAAGCAGCTGTTGAACTCACTGAACACAAGACATGCTCCATCTCCAGCAGGTGAAGCCCACAGATGCCAAATGCAGCGTAACTGCTGGCGCTCTAAGACTGAGGTCTGCAACAGAAGTCCAAGCTTGGTGCCCAGCAGCATACTGCCAAATGGACTTATCCTATTTGATTTATTTTATTGAAATGTGTACGCCTGTCTTTTTATGTGTGCAGTCCACAAATTCAGCTTTATTAGTAGGCAATAGCAACAATTCTTATCATTTACACAGTAGTGTACATCCAACAATCTGCGGACTTCACGCAGCGGGACCCTCCCACTTCCCTTGAAAATTTGTTTCTAGGAGCCAGTGTGGCAGCATAGGGGGCAAAGTGGGAGTTTGCAAAAGGGAGGGGGGAATCAGTGGAAATCACCACCCCCTCCTCTGCAAACAGAAATGTCATTCCACTGGAAAGACTGTGGGATGCGGATACATGCTGAAATTTTTGTGGAATTCAAAGTGCTACATGCATTACTTCAGTAAGCCTTACAATAGCCCTGTAGTGGTAGAGTACTGGCATCTCCAACTGTGTAGCTGGAAGGCTGAGATGGAGTGGCCAACTAACCCAGGAGTCCCCGACCTTTTCGAGCCTGCAGGCACATTTTGAATTCTGACACAGCATAATGGGCACAATCACAAAATGGCCACCTAGAAAGCTGAAGTACAGGGGATAAGAGGGGCAATTTTTAAAAATACACTGGGAAAGATGAGCCAGAGAGAGAGAATAAAACCAACACTGTAGTGGCAGCTGTTGCTAATACATTATTTTAATCTTTACAGACAATCAGAAGCCCTACTGGGCAAGACCCCACTCAGTTCCACCCACATTCAGAAAACGTTTGGTTGGTGCCACTGCCAAGAAAAAAGTTGGAAGGTGCTACGGCGCTCCCAGGCACCACATAGGAGACCCCTGATCTAACCAGTTCAGGGCTGAAATGAAATTTGATACAGAGAAGTCCTGACCTCATATCCATACCCCTCCAGCTCCACAGCTCCTGCAAAAAAATGTCTGGAGTATGTTGATGCATGGTAACATGGCAGCAGGGATACAGATGGAAGGAGACCCAGGGCCTCTATAACTACCTCTCTGCTCCCACCACTTAGCCAAGTAAAGGGGAGGAGGAGGAGGAGGACAGAGAGAAGTTCTTTTCTGCCTCAGGTTACAATGTAGGAGGACCAAGCCTCACTTCACTCTGACTTGTATGGCCCAGGCAAGCCCCATCTCTCGTCAGATCTCAGAAGCTAAGCCCGGTTAGCCCAGGTTAGTGCTTGGGTGGGAGACCACCAAGGAAACCCAGGCTCTCTACGCAGAGGCAGGCAGTGGCAAACCACCTCTGCTCATTCTCTCACCTTGAAAACCCTACAGTCACCATAAATCAGCTGCGACTTGACAGTGCTTCCCACCACCAAGGCTCACGTGACAGGGAAGTTAAGCAAAGTTTGTAAACTGCGCCTGTAACTATGGTCTGTTAAAGAACCCAGGGCTAGGAAGGGGATCTCTCAAAGACTTTCTGGAGAGACACTGCCAGTCGGGGTAGACAGTGTGCAGCAAGCTAGTCTGACTTACAGCAAGACAACATCATATATGCTGAATGACTTACCCTCACCTGGAACGATTTCCCACAAGCTGCTGCTCCGCCCTCACCCTTCTTCCCCCCGCCCCCATTGAATGTGTCAATTTCCCACTACTTGCTGCACGGCTGCATTTTGACCCACAGCTTCACCTGATTTCCCCCGCGTCTTTTCGATCCTGTTTTTTGAGGATTGAAAAGACACGGTGGAAATCAAGTGAAGCTGCAGGTCAAAATGCAGCCACGCAGCAAGTAGTGGGAAATTGACACATATAATCAGAGGGGGGGAGGAAGAGCGAGGGTGGAGCAGCAGCTTGTGGAAAATCAGTCCTAGGCTGCCAGTCAGAATTTGCAAAACCTGTCACAGTCTAGTCCGCTCACCCTCCAATCTACAACTTGTGCTTGTCCATAAGGAATTGGCTTTCTATTCAAGGGTCAGTGTTCCACCAACCAGCTATCCACAGGGGTCCAATATCCTAGGGAACCCCTACCCGGTCACATATGTACCAGAAAAACGAACATGAGGCCCTACTCTACCTCACCGTACATCCAGCAGCCATTTAGGATCGCAAATTCCTCACAACTGCAGTGGTGTGTAGAATTCTCACGCACAGCCACTACATAGACCAAGTCCCTGTTCCTCTGCCATCAAACTTACAATGATCTCTCAAAAATTGCCACTCAGCTGCTGGCTACAGGTCTCCTGCGCTTTGACATCTGGCCATCAGCTGTGTAAGGGGGAGGGGAAGGCTCCCAATTAGAAAGTCTCTCCACATCACCCAGACAAAGGAGGGAGAAAGACAGCCCGGGGGCTGTTTTCTCTCTTGCTTTCGTCAGTGTCTGTAGTTCAAAGGGCCCTTGGGCCTCACTAAGGAAGTCATTTCTACAGAGTACAGGATACCAGATAGGGAAGGAGAGGGGGGAAATAAGCTGCAAAGTTTTTGACCAATGAAATGTCACTTCTTACACCCACTTTATTGGTGACTCTAGCTCACCTACAGGAAGCTGATCTGTGTAGGATACAGACTGAGGTGCTACCCAGATGCCCCCTAGTTCACTGGCCAGCCAGGTAACAATTTCCAAGATTCTGTTCACCCTATCCAAGGAGAATCAGACAAAAACCAATGAGGTTAAACTATGAAAAGCCAGATTTAGGTTAAATTGGAATAATTCCCCAAACTGAATAATAAGGGGTCAAAACCTAGAGAAGACATTCATATGTTATGGAGTACACAGGTTATGGCTGGGGTCCCCCAACCCGTGTCAAACATTAATACAGTCAATTCCTGCACATGTGAAGACTACTTCAGACCAGCACTGCGGTACACATAAAGAAGGAACTTCAGCCTCCCACCGCCATGGCATTTTCCCATCTTGAAATTGTCTAAGGGGGCAGTAGGGAGGAATCTAAGTGTATCAAAGGGAATACACAGTGACCTTGGGCCACTCACAGTTCTCTCAGAACTCTCTCGGCCCCAACCTGCCTCACAAGGTGTCTGTTGTGGGGAAAGGAAGGGAAGGAGATTCTATGTCACTTTGAGACTCCATGAGAGAGAGAAAAGTGGGGTATAAAAACCTTCTCTTCTTCTTCCCTGCCAGGACAGTTTAAGGTTGGGAAAATGGTCAAGGGATGAGGCCTGGAACTCTCCTGTTCTCTCTCATGTACCTCCATTCTCACTCACTGCTACCTATGCCTGAAAATCCCTCTCTAAAAATGAATAAGGTGCACTCTCTCTCTCGCTCTCTTCAAATCTCTCTGCAGAACCTCTCAGAGGTTTATGCTCTATATGTGGTGGTAGTGGTGGAAAATGCCATCATGTCACAGCTGACTTATGGGAACCCCATGGGGATTTCAAGGCAAGAGGCATTCAAAGTTGGTTTGCCATTGCCTGCCTCCGTGTCACACCACTGGTATTCCTTGGAGGTCTCTCATCCAAATACTAGCCAGGTCCGACCCTGCTTCGCTTCTGAGATCTGACAAAATTGGGCTATCCAGGTCAGGATATATTCCATAAGTCCTTTAGCTTAATCTCTTTCTGCCAATATAAAGTATAACTGCTGACAACTTGCATTAGGACCAGAAGGGCACTTTGACTTGATGTACAATCAGGTTTGGGGGATACTTTGTATGCAGAAATTGTTGAAACCAGCTGTCCGGCCACGCTGTTTCTAGAGATGTCGATTTGCCACATGGGTCACTGTCAGGGCACACGCTGCAATTGTATCCAGAGTCTCACAATCATCCTTTAGCATTCTCTGCACTCTCTTCTTGTCACGATAGCAGGCAGGGTTTGCTGCGGACCTTAAGCAGTGTTCCTGTGTATTTGGTATCCCAGAGATATTCGACAGGTACAATTAGTGTTGGTCAAGACTTCCCATTGCCATAAAGCTATTACAAAACAGATTTTGACAACATTATTGTGGAATGTAAATTCCTGCAAGAGACAAGGAGAAGGCACGAATTACAGAGAAATTTCACCACAGGCCAGTGCAGAGGAAAGAACCAGGGCAGCCACAGAGGAAGATAACAGAATGTAAAACCTGATACAGCAGCTTTTTTAACATTTTAAACCGAGTCCTCATGTGCTCTGAAACAGTACCACCCTGCTGATTCTATCCATCAAGGGATTGTCTGTCAATTCAGGGCACATAACAGAAAGATTGCTGTGTAAACACGGATTAAGTGTCCCACCCCAATACAAAAGTGGATGGAAGTAAATCACCAGCACTAATGAACTGCACATTCTTTCCTGTCATCCAAAGCCCCAAACAAAAGGCTTTGGATTTTGCACAGCTAAAAAGGCAGCTGTGGAGGTATCTGCCAGGCCTTCAATGCGGCTACTCTGAGGAGGCGAGAAAACAGCCTGGCGAAAGGATTATTTTATATTGAGACAGACGCTACTTGGCAATAAATATTCTTGATCAACAAGGAAACAAGGCAGGGAGGGCATCTTTTGCCCTGATCTTCCAAAGTGTCTTAAACCAGGAATTAGAGGAAATCTGAGCCTCAGATCACTACTTCAGAAAGTATCATAAGGCTTTTGAAGACTTTCATTTATCTGTCTTTAAAATTGTATTTTAAAAGGTGTTTTGGGTTCCCATTGGTGAGAGAGACAGGCTATAAGTGCAGTAAATAAAATAAATGAAAAATTATACCGGACATCTTAATATTTTTGGCCCCAAATCCAGCTGTTTCTCTACTAAGATGAACTCACGGTAGTAAATTCTACCCTTTTATACTGGGATCCTCCCAGAAATCCATGTCCTTTTAATACTAAATGCAGCTGTTCTGCACCATGTGGCTGGAATGCAGCATATTAACCTCTGCTAACCCTAACATCTATCCCTCATTGCCTCGTTCCTGATACAGCAATACTATGTGATTTCACATACAAAGTTACAAAACAAGTAAACTGCATTTAATGAAAACAGTAAGGATGATTTTATCATTGCCTTGCTACAGATAAAGAAATATAAACTATTATTTCAATTGGGGAGGTGCATTCAAAGAACTCGCAGTCCACAACAAAAATTACAGAGGCCTACAAATGGATCTTCATTGCAAAGGAACAGCCAGCATTCATTTTTAACCATTCAGTTTTGCACACTAGACTATAAAAAGATGCTTTCCTGTGGGTCTCTGCACATCCCTTCCGTTCCTCTTCCAGCTGCTGCAAGGCTTACATGACCGACATCAACTGCAGAGGCACCAGGGTGGCCGAAGAAGAGCCGCTCTTTCTTCCTGCCCCCTCCCCACTCAATGGCTGAGGAACCCGCCAAGAGGCACTCCTGCAGCGCTTAGAGGCAGTGGAGCTGGCTGTCGCAGCAGAATGGGAGCAACTGGCAAAAAGGAGCTGCTTTCTAAAAAGAGAGCGGCTGGTGGCTTGGAGTCTTCCTAAAAGCCACGATCTCTGACTGGCTTAATGATTCAAGATATGTGCAGGGAGTTTGCTTTGATGACACAGAAACTGTCTTAAGCAGGCTCAGAATCATTCCTTTTTTATTATTATATGATACAGGTTACAGGATTGGTAGACAAGAGACATTCCAGTACTAAGCTCCAGGGAAAGGCAATCAGATAACCACATTAAAGAAGAAGAAGAGGAGATTGGATTTATACCCTGCCCTTCACTGCCCAAAGGCGTCTCAGAGCGGCTTACAAACTCCTTTCCCTTCCCCTCCCCACAACAGACACCCTGTGAGGTAGGTGGGGCTGAGAGAACTTCTGACAGAAACTGTCCTTGAGAGAACAGCTGTGCCAGAGCTTGTGACTGACCCAAGGTCACATCAGCAGGTGCAAGTGGAGGAATGGGGAATCAAATCCAGTTCTCCCAGATAAGAGTCAGCGCACTTAACCACTACACCAAACTGGCTCTCTTTCAGCATAAGTAAGCTGAAAACAGATATTCACATTAGGGTTGCCATCCTTCAGGTCCTTTAGGCTGGTCCTGCACTGGGCAGGGGGTTGGACTAGATGGTCTGTATGGCCCCTTCCAACTCTATGATTCTATCTCCCGGATTGATCTCCACACTACAGAGATCAGTTCCCCTGGAGAAAATGGCTGCTTTGGAGGGTGAACTCTTTGGCACTGTAGCCTGCTGAGGTTCCTCCCCTCGCCAAACCCCACCTTCCCCAGAGGCTCCAGCCCCAAAATCTCCAAGTGTTTCCCAAACCAGAGCTGGCAACCCTAGTTCACATCCTTCAGTGAGGAGAAATGAAACAGGAGCCAATGCTAAACCATCCTGAGCAACTCCTCAGTGAACTGTGCACCTTGTTAGTTTATTTATTGGCCAAGCAAAGTTTATACCTGAACTACCTGAAAGTTTATACCTGTAAGTTTGTTTGTTTTTCCAGCTTGCTTGCAATGTGATGATGACTCCACTTAATACTGAGATACCAGTAGGGACACACATTCAGAGCAAAATGCTGTATTTCAGCTTCAAATATCAGCCTGACCCCCAAAGTGGCTTTTAGGGAAGAGACAGAAAAAAATGCAAAATATAATGCAAAGTGATAAGGCCTTAATGAAAGACAACTGGCATGCACATTCAGGACAACATTTTGTATTTCAAGACCCATTTCTAGCTTGAACCCCACCCTCACATACACATATTTTCATGGGGCCTGGCAAACACGTAAAACACAAGATAATATCTCTAATATCTCTCTTGAAGAGAGAGACAGTAGAATCAAATTTTGTGCACCCGTTCAAAGATAAAATTATACATCTCACATCTATAGTTGGATAGGCCCACAGCTCCGTGGTAAAGTACTTCTCGTGTGCAGGAAATCTCAAATTCAATCCCAAGCATCTCTCATAAAAAGTATATCAGTAAGTAGTAATTATATGTGAAAACTTGGGAGAATAGCTGCCAATCAGAGTAGATTCAAACTTCCTATAAATTCCATCCACATACCTACTGTCTAAAGCAAGGGTCCACAACCTATGGTTCTAGAACCAAATGTAACTCAGTATGGAAGCAGATATGTCTCTTTTTTAAAAAATATATCAAATCTTTACATTAAAGTACATTGGAGGGGTAGGTGAGGTTCTAGAATATCCATGGTAAGCAAAACTTTACGGGACTAAAAATTTTCTTATGGACAGTTTGCAAAAAGGCAAATAATACAGGTGAAAAGCTGCTAGTAATCCAAGTGCAAACCATATATAGATTGATGCCACCAGATTGATGCCACCACACTAAAACAATTGCACACGGTGTTCCTGCATATACTTATGGCTTCTTTTGTAACCTTGTGTGTGCCACTGCCTAAGAAAGGACTCACAACAACCAGTGTTTGGTCTGTGGAAACTGTACAGATTATCTACCAACATGTCAATTATTAAAGTTGTACAGTTTCAGTCACGCAGATGGACTTTCCTGTACTGACTCTTTGTCAATTGCTTGCTCTAAATTTTGACACAGTCTTTGGCTTTTTAATCGCAAAAGGTTGCAGCAATCTGGTTTAAAGGGCCAGCCATGAGCAAAGGCCTCCCAAGCTCTGCCCTTTACTAGTGTTTACATTTTTCTTTTGTCTTTTTATCCTACCACATGGCTCCGTAAAGCCCCTGAGGGTGGCTTAAAACAAATCAAAGATAAAACAATAACATACAAGGCATGAAGTAACGGAATTAATTAGTGTGCCGGGAAGGGGGGAGGGGTGCCATTTGAATGTTCTGCCTCAAGCAAAATGTCTCGGGCCAGCCCCAAAGTAATAAATTGCCAAAGTTCATAATATGGCCGCTAAAAAGAATATGGTGAGGCATTACCCAACATCCCTCATTCCAATCTAAATCATGGTGGTGGAAGGGCCTCTTTGGTTTCTGTGGGGGGCAAATAAGAGATCTCCTGAGGCACCAGCAGAACAGCCCCGATATCAGCTCAGAGCAGGCAAACCATAAAAACCACAGGACGCCTCACACACCAACACTGATCTTTATCTTTTCTCTAAAGGGGGGGGAGCTTTGCTTTTATATAGCCATTCTGACAAGGCAGTTACAGGGAGACTTTAATAAACAGCAAGCAATTACCCAGCTCCCCTTTAATCTGAGAAACCTGCCGCCCTTTAAAAAAACTTAATTAACAGAAGCTCATAACACGGCATGAAGCAAGGATTGTTATCTGTCCCATTTGGTGGAGGGGGGGATGGAATCAAACCCAGACTCTCAAAAGGAATTGGCAGAAGGACCCAGCAACAAACCAAATTCAGAATTGCCCGTGCTTTCTCTACAGAAAGTTATTGAGCCTTTCAGCCCATATGGAAAATGGCTGCAAACCAGTACTAGAATTATAATCATATCATTATCACTGCAAAGATATAGAGCTCTCACACAATCTCCTCTATGTACATAAAAGTCAAGGCTATTAACATTCACATGGATCATTCCCACCTAAAAACTCAACAAAAAGCATTGTTTTCATGAGGGGTTTCATTGTACTGGTTATTTTATGTGTAACAATGTCTTTATTTGCATGGCTTTCAATTATATCATACGGTCCCTACTGCATTTTTTTTTAATTGTGTACTCCGCCTGGAGTCTCAGTAAAGAAAGGTTTATCTGTAGTCTGCCTTCTTGCTGAGTCTCAAGGCAGATCACACCCTGTAGGTCAAACACAATCAACAGGACAGGAAACCTAATAAACAAAGCAATAAGGTTAGGGCTACAGAAATTTGAAAAGAGAACTGAAACAAAGCAGAAACAAAGCCAAATGAGTAACACAACACGTTAAACAATTCAACATTCCCAAAACAGCTCCTTGCTTCCAGAATTGGAAGCACATCCTGTGACCTGCAAGAAGATCTGCAAAACTCTGAAGTAATCATCTCAATTCTCAGTTGAAACTCAAAGGCCACCTGCGATATTCTCCCCTACATTACTTTAGAACCCACCCTCCTTAGCAGCCTTAATAGCCACACATGTGTTTCTACAAAAAAAAAAAACCACTACAAACCAAATGTTCAACGTGCCATACTTTGGCAGCTCCACAGGCCTCCATGTATAGCCCCAAATCTATAGGAGCCAATTAGCTTTAAGACTGATTGAAGACTATCAGATGTTTCAAAGGAGTTTCCCCTTCTCCCCCTTCTCAAGGGCCTGCTTCTGTTTCATTTCCTACAGTGAGGTAGTTTTCCTGAGAGGGAAATCTCAGTTGCCTCCCAGGGCTAAACTACTTCCCAGAGATATTCCCTCCCTTGGGCAGAATCTTTCCTTGTGTCAGCAGGCGCCCGGTCGTTAAAACAAGGGAATTCTGGAAGGGAGGATACTGTGGAGGAAGGAAGCACCTTGGGAACTAACAAAACAGGCCAGGACTTTTTCAAATAACCACATCCTCATGCGCATACACAAGCCCTTGCAGGCATACACCTCGCTGCAAATGCCAAGCACATGCATCTGACCCAGTGAAATGACGACAACAACAACAGGAAAAGCTCACTGCGACCTGCCCTGCTCTTTCTTTCTTTCACCACCTCCCTCCCTTCCTCCCTGGGCCGCCTTGCAGGAAAGGAAACAACTTGTTTTTACACAAACCAGATGGAACACCTTCCCTCTGCAAGCCGAAGCTTTATTATCAGCACCTATGGAGCCTGGAAAGAGGCAAGAAAGGAAACTCTAGCCAAGGAGCAGCCGAAACAAGCATTCCTTTGGGGGCCCCCAGACCGCAGAAGATGCTGCCGAAGAACTTTACAGAAGAGCTGCAAACATCGGAATCGCATGAGAGGCAGGGGAGGCATGACAGATTCACCAAGCGGCTGAATATTTAGCAGGGTTACTGAACAAAATACTTTTTAAGCCAGCAGGATGTGGGTATATTTTATCTGATGGCAGCGTGTGCGCTAGCATAGCACATTTACACAATAGGTGGCAAAAGAGTTCCAGAGTCCTTTGCAAAAAAAGGGGGGGGTCCCCTAGCACAACAGTTCAAAAGGGATGCATACCCTGTGCTGTGGTGCTCAGAGTGTGGGGCAGGGATCAAGGCCAGCTGCAGTTCAAATCCCCACTTTGTCAGGAAAGCTCACCTGGTGACCCTGGGCAGCCACAAAACCTATCTCAGAGGACTGCTGGGAGAAGAAAACAAGGTGCATGTAAGCCCCTCTCCCAAGCTCCTCAGAGGAAAAGGGTGATCAAAAATCAAATAAAACCAAGGAAGAAGCTAGCATGAGCACTATTTGAACTGCAGCAGAGTTCCATCTTTCTAAGCCCACTGACTCCAACCCACTTAGAAAGGTGAATCACAGTTTAGGATTGCACTGTCAGCTTTCAATTCAGTATTCAAAATCCAAAATACATTGATGCTAATATGGTTATTGTTTTGCTATTAAACTAATGATCTGCAGGGTGATGAATTCTGAAAAAGAGTGTCAGCGAAGGTTTGCCTCTGTCGTCCCGTCCCCCCCTTGGGCAACAAACACATGAATTTGTACAGGTTTTTATGCTGATCAGTCCCAAATTTCCCTTTTTTTATGCTCTGCAGCAGTATATGCTGCAACTTTTTCACATGGAGCAGCTTGGAAAGCCAGACCCAGACAAATGGTTAAGACGCTGAACTGTAGGCTGTGGAAGGTCAGTAGTTCAGCAGTTTGAGACCCGGGTGCCGCATGATGGAGTGAGCTTCCGTCTCTAGTTCCAGCTCCTGCCAACCTAGCAGTTCGAAAGCAAGAAATTGCAAGTAGATAAATAGGTACCACTTCGGAGGGAAGGTAACAGCGTTCCATGCACCTTGGTGTTTAGTCATGCTGGCCACATGACCATGGAAATGTCTTCGGACAACGCTGGCTCCTCGGCTTTGAAACGGAGATGAGCACCGCAACCCTAGAGTCGGATTCGACTGGCTTTCAAGCAAGGGAAATCTTTACCTTTACCTAAAGGGATACTACTAATATAAAGCATCAACATGGAAAATGCATGTTTGCAAAGACATATATCATACAAGGACTTGCATGAGAGAATCCGGCTGCAGCTCCCTGGAGGTAGAAAGTGCCGTCAAATCACAGCTGACTTATGTCAACCCTGTAAGGTTTTCAAGGCAAAGAGAGGTTCAGAGGTGGTTTGCCATCACCTGCCTCTGCATCACAACCCAGGTATTCCTTGGAGGTCTCCCATCCAAATACTAGCCCGAGCCCACCCTGCTTAGCTTCTGAGATTTGGCGAGGTCAGGCTAGCCTGGGCTATCCAGATCAGGGCTCCACAGTTCCCTACTGAATGCAAATATGGCACAGCAAACCCAGATTTGCTTTGGCTAGTGCACGAAATGGCACTGAGGGCATCAGCTGAATTCCATTTTGTAACACTGGGCCAAGAAGATAACTCAAGGTTGCCAGCTCCAGGTTGGGAAATTCCTGGTGATCTGGGGTGGAGCCTAGGAAGGGTGAGGTTGTGGGGAGGAGAGGGACCTCGGAAGAGTATAATGCGACAGAGTCCACCTTCCAAAGCAGACATGGATCTCTGTAGCCTGGCAATCAGCTGTAATTCATGGAGAGCTCCAGGCCTCATCTAGAGGTGGGCTACTGTAAGGTAATTCCATGAGGGCAGCTGTGTTAGTCTGTTGCAGCAGAATAAAACAGAAGTCCTGTGGTACCTTTAACATAAGCTTTGTTCCAGCATAAGCTTTTGTGAATCAAATGTTCTTAACTCACAAAAAATGATGTTAGAACAGGAGCCAGTTTGGTGTAGTGGTTAAGTGCGCAGACTCTAATCTGGGAGAACCAGGTTTAATTCCCCACTCCTGCACTTGCAGCTGCTGGTGACCTTGAGCAAGCAATAGTTCTGACAAGAGCTGTCCTTGAAACAGCAGTTTCTCTCAGAGCTCTCTCAGCCCCACCTACCTCACAGGGTGTCTGTTGTGGGGAGGGGGAGGGAAAAGAATTTATAAGCTGCTCTGAGACTCTGAGTGAAGGGCAGGGTATAAATCCAATCTCTTCTCTCCTTCTTCTTTTTGAGCCTGGGGACACTTCTGGAATTCTGTCACAGGGCGGTGGGTGTAACCAAAAAATGGCTGCCACATGCAGAGTCAACCACAAAGGTCAGGGCGTGAGGCTATGCACAACTCTAATATAAAAACTTCAAGATCTCTGATAGAAGCTCTGTTTAACAGGTTGCCTTTTACAGTGAATATATTGTTTTAGAATGTTATTTTGCTCACACACAGCTTACCTTCAGTTACAAAGTAAAGATCCTGGTGTTGTGGTGGCAGCTGCTACCTAAGCAATTTTTTGTAAAAAAAAAATCTACACAACTAGGCAGAAGCCCTGCTGGACAAAAGCCCCCAACGGCTCCACTTGGTGGCCACCTGGAAAGGTATTGGTAGGCCCCACCCCACCCACAGGCACCATGCTGGGGATCCCTGTGCTAGAATACATTTTGCCAGTCTTCATGAGGTGGCATGGGACTCCTCCTTTTATTCGGGGCAAAGAAGATCAAAGTTGCAAAGATCAAAATGATATGTTAAAAAAAAAACCAGCCATAAATCTTAAAATTAAAATGGTAAGAGATAGTAGCTTTGAAAAACAATTAACTGAACTTTCACATTTTCCATCTTTTACAGGATAGCATATTACCAATCGATTTTCAACACCTTTATTAAAGACGCACATCAAACTGAAAACCAAGAGCTTATTCCACCAAAAACTTTGACCTAACCCTTGACTTGTTCCATTTCCTTCTCTCCTCTCTGTTGCACATTTCTTTATCTGTGTTGGTTATCTAGGGCTTTTTCTCCCCCCCCCCCACACACACACACATTATTTCCTTCACATTTCAAACTGAAAATATAAATAACAGTTGGTGTGTTAAGAGGAACCTTTGCAACCACAAACATCTTCCACGGGCCCACACTCAAAATTAATAAAATTCTCCCCACATATGTTACACATTTTAACGATAAAGATCGCAGATGAATTCATATGTATGTAATATTATCTTTGCACAAATGGGAAAGCAGGCAAGGGGGGTAACTATGAATAAAACCTACATATATGAAAAAAGCCACATATATTGAAAAAATTCCTTTGCTTACGAGTTTTTCTGCTCCTTTGCACACATATTACTGCAGTAAAACATGTGGTAATCTGGTATCCCTCATTTTTAAGTTATGGAATAGAATCATAGAGTTGGAAGGACCCACAAGGCCATCTAGTCCAACCCTCCACTCAATGCAGGATCAGCCTAAAACATCCCTGACAAATCTAGTCGCTATTTGAAGACTGCCAGTGAGGGGGAGCTCACCCTCTCCTTAGGCAGCTAATTCCACTGCTGAACTACTCTTACTGTAAAAAAAGAATTCCTAATATCCAGCACCTTTCCGCCCATTATTGCAAGTCCTACCATCTGATGCTAACAGGAACAGCTCCCTGCCCTCCTCTAAGTGACAACCTTTCAAATACTTATGAAATACTCCAAGATTTTAAAAATCTTTTGGGAATGCTCACCTAAAAACACCTGAAGTAATTCACACTGAAATTAATAGGACTGCCTTCCAGATAAATGTGGCTAAGAGGAAGATGTCGGTAGGCCCCCATACTCCTATCATTTTGTAGAATGTGCAAAACAGAAATATTCAGGAGGGCATTCTTAAAAAGGGATAACAGCTGTAGTATAATGGAACGGCTCAAGAGGCCGTTTTTTTAAGGGGTTGAGATTGGTGTCCATTGCAATGTTTACTGTATGCATCAACTTCCTGGTACCGCACTGTCTTCTACCTTTGTAACCCACTTTATGCATATGGTATGTCATGCCTCACAACATGTTTCCCCAACCAATACTTCCCATGGTGCCCACCATAGTTCCCTCAAAGTTGGGCTGGGGCACCAAAATTTTTCAGGCAGCTCAGGGCTTTCTGCTTCAGTTCACAAGGCATTTTTCCCTCCATTGGAAACAATGGGAGATGGGGGCACCTCCTTCTGGGGCCCATAGAATTGGACCCCCTGGTCCAATCTTTTTGAAATGAGGGGGGGGTTAAGGAGAGACACCAGCAGCTATGCTGCAAATCTGGTACTTCTACCTAAAGAAACAGCCCCCTCTAGAGTCCCAGATGCACAAGGATCGATTCTCCATTACAGTTTATGGAGCCCATTGACTATAATGGTCCCCACAGGCAACAATGTAGCTGGGGGATCAATTTTTTTCTGCACACCTCGATTATGTTTTTCAGTGTGATTTGTAAGCTGCCTTGAGTCTCAGGGAAAAATGAATCAGAGAATCATAGAGTTGGAAGGGGCCATACAGACCATCTAGTGCAAACCCCTGCCCAATGCAGAACCAGCCTAAAGCATCTCTGACAAAATATTTGAATAAATAAGTAGTTTGGGCAGGCTGATAACATTTAAGCAACTTACTGTTTTTTAGGTTAGACAGGGTTCTAACAGTGATTGTTCCTCCTCTGTTATACTTGACCTGTAATGCTAGTTATAATATTTCACTAAAAAAAACCCAACAAAGTAGACTGCAAGATTCTCCCCCCCCCCCCCCAATGTTGGTATGTTTTCTAAGGCTCAGCATGAAGCAATGTTCCAAGGCCAGGTCTACCAAAACAGTGGATTGCGGCAGATAGACCTGTTCTCTGGAGATGAGGTCTACCAATATAGTAGAAAGGGGTGAGTAGAACTGTTCTCCAGAGGACAGATCTACCAATATAGTGGAAAGGGGTGGGTGAAAATTGACGTGATTATGTTTTCTCTTATAATGTTAGAATTATTTTTAAAATATAGTTTATATATAATTTAAAAGAATTTATTCTGAGATTTTTACAAGGTTATGGAAGTAATCTTCTTAAAAAGTAATTTAGCAGAAAGTCAAAGGAAGACTCGCTCACAACACTGTACAGCTTAGAGGGAACATTGGTGGATAAACTGCCTGCTCTGGAGGCCAGGTCTACCAACATAGTGGAAAGGGGTGGGTAGACCTGTTCTCCGGAGGACAGGTCTACTAGTATAGTGGAAAGGGGTGGGTGAAAGTTGACTTGATTATGTTTTCTTTTATAATGTTAGAATTATTCTTAAAATATAGTTTATATATAATTTAAAAGAATTTATTCTGAGATCTTTACAAGGTTATGGAAGTGATCTTCTTAAAAACGAATTTACCAGAAAGTCAAAGGTAGACTCGCTCACAATTTTAATGCTACTATTTTTTGCTCTCACAGTAGAATTTCTGCTCACAACACTGTGCAGCTTAGAAGGGAACATTGGTGCCCACCAAACTTTCTAAGGCAGGGCTTGTTATTCACTGGTCTCCTTTAGATGTAAGGGTTTTCCCTTTCCCTACTGCAGCCACTGGAGGATCAAGAGGAACTGGGATTTCCTAGTGTGTGGTTCCATTCCTTCTTCAGGCCTGACCAACTGTCATCATGAGCTTTTGCAAAGCAGAGCTTTGTTCTAGTCTTATGACTAGATGGAAAATGATGTAAATAAAAGTAAACAGAGTCCAGAGAATCAGGCTGCTCCATGAGGGCAGATAAGTCATCACTAGCAGAAGCCTAGTTCTCACAGAGGTGGTTTGCCAGTGTCTAGGATATACTGCTTCAAACTACTCATAGAACTGAATGCATGTTCCTACATAAAACCAAGAAACCAGTCCTTCATACAGAAAAGTAGGTTAATAGGGAGGATGGTCCCGACCTAGAGTTCTTCATGTGCTAATTTTCCATGGGGAAAAAGCATTTTTATATAGCAGAGTATTCACGCCTGTAAGCAGTCTGAAGCAGTGCAGCCCAGAGTCAGTTTTATCACTTCAGCAAGCCATAGTTTGTTCCTGTTATGCAGCATGCAGAGTTTTTTGTAGAAAAAGCCCAGCAGGAACTCATTAGCATAATGGCCCACTCCCAACAGCAGAAACTCATTAGCATATTAGGCCACACCCCGGACAGCACAGCTCATTAGCATATTAGGCCACACCCCATGCCTTCCCTTGACTTGCCCGGGTGCCTCACAGCTGCAGGGAGCCCAGGCAAGACCCCCTTGAAGGGAAGGGAAGGCAGTTTAAACTGCCTTTCCTACCTCAGTGGGATATAATGCCATAACCCTCCAAAGCAGCCATTTTCTCCAGGTAAACTGATCTTGGTTGCCTGGAGATCAACTGTAATAGCAAGAGATCTCCAGGTGCCACCTGGAGGCTGGCAACCCTAGATGTTAACTACTATGTATGTCTGGCTACTCAAAGATTCTGGCAACAAGAAGTCATGAGCGAAAAAGATTACTGTACTATTCCATAAGGGAAAGACACACGGATGTGGGCAGTTGTGCTTCTTCCTCATTCCATGTAAATCAAAAGGGCCTCCCCCCACCTCCCCAGGACTCTATGATGGCGTGCGTCTTGAAGCAATCTGCTCTGACGCTACTCAGCTCATCCCAAGGAACTTGAAACAGAACTCTGGAAACAACTTCATGATTTGTGCCCACAAGAATTTGGATTACCCATCGTCCCTTGCACTACAGAGAGCAAGGCAAGGCCTTGTGACCAACAGCTCCTAGCAAGGCCTCCACCCAGGTATTACTTCTCATTCTTCAGACAGAGGAAGTGGGTGTTCTGAAAAAGGCTTGTAGAACTTCCCCTCCCTAGGAACAGACTTAGTCAAAGCAATGCCTGCTTCCCACAACTTTCCTGAAATAAAATGCAGAGAAAGCACAGAGGATCCTGGATAGCGTCTTGGGATCCTACTAGCAGATCCATGAGGAGGAAAAAGAATAGAAGAAAAGAAAAGCTTCCATTCGGAGATGCCCCTGAGAGACTCTTCCTCACGCTAGGTCATTCCATCGGTCGGCATGAAGTAGTATTTCACTGGAGGAAGCTTTGCCCCAATCATGTGTCAGTGAAACAAGGAATCTATTGTGTGCTATTGAAAGAGGCCATGGACATGACGGTAGTCATAGGTTGTCCATGAGAGCATTGGACGCATGCCCTGTCACGTGTAAACACATTTACTTTGTGACCTGTGTTCATTCATGTAGCATAAAAGCGGTGATCTCACACAGATGATCAACTGCCAGCATGTGACACTTGTACAAATACTGATATTTGTTACCTTCATTGGACATGTTTCACACTAGCCTGCATCCCTGCAAGACCATCCTGATGCCTCATTCCTGCCACGTGGCTACCTGCCTTTCTTCCTGCACCTGCTTTCCTTCACCTTTCTAGATTCATGAACACATGATGCTGCCCTATACTGAATAAGACCATTGGTCTATTAAAGTCAGTACTGTCTACTCAAACTGGCAGCGGCTCTCCAGAGTCCAGGCTGAGGTCCTTTGCATCACCAGCCACCTGATCCTTTCAACCAGAGATGCCAAGAATTGAACCTGAGACCTCCAGTGTGCCAAGCAAATGCTCTACCACTGAGCCAGCATGGTGTCATGGTTAAGAGCAATAGACTCTAATCTGGAAAACCAGGTTTGATTCCCCACTCCTCCACGTGAAGTCTGCTGGACGACCTTGAGCCAGTCACAGTTCTCTCAGAAATCTCTCAGCCCCACTTCCCTCACAAGGTGCTTGTTGTGGGGAGAGGAAGAGAAAACAACTGTAAGCCACTATGAGAACTCCTTAAGGTAGAAAAAAGTGAGGTATAAAAACTTTCTCTTCTTTTGAGCTACAGCCCCTCCTTCACTTGACGCTGGTCTGCCTGTCCTATGTACAGCTACTTTTAAGTCAGATATCGTAACCCATCTCTGTTACCAAACAGCCCCATCCCTACAAAGATACAGGTTCTGTTTCCCTTCTCCTCTGAGAGTTCCTGACTCATCTTAGGAAAACCTGGGGTTCTTCCTGTGGGTCAGTTACACGACCTATCACTAATCAAAATAAACATCTGTGACATGTCAGAGTTAAATGTTTGCAGCTCATTCCTGGCAAGAAATCACTGACTGCCATTCCAGCCTGAGGGATGACAAAAAAAAATCACAAATTCAGAACTTGGGTCAGATACATTTGATTTGTTCTGTCAGAGGAGGGACAGTAACTCTTTATAGAAACACATTCAAGAAATGAAGCCAAGAGCCTTTGTAATTGGGAAGTTTTAAAGACTACATACTTTTTGAGTGCAACCACGAGTGAGAGAGAGAACCAACACGGAAATTAGTGTCATTCTTAAAGCAGCTATCTTCCTAGTCCACCATGAATAAATCAGTTTATGCAGCCGGGTTTTAGGAATGCAAAAGGGAGCCCAGGAAGAAAGAGGTAAAGCTATGGTTCTAGCTGCTCATGCAGTAATAGCATATGGATGGAAAGATGCTTTAAAATGGACTTTGGAAAAATGGAGCCCGTTCCTTTATGAATGGATTCAATCAGATATTTTATTGATAATGAAACAGGAAAAGACATGGGAAGATAAGGCGTTGGAAATAAGGAAGAAATGGTTTGGGTATATAAGATGGGAAAGAGAAGGGGAGCTCAATAATGGTGTATTTATAAAATTCCATAGGGTGTGCTCATGGTTACAAATATAATATCTTTTTTCTAGGGGGAGGGGGAGGGAATAATAAAAGGGAAAATTGATGTTTGGTTATGTTATGTAATTTGGATGAAAAGGATTATGAATGAATATGAAATGTTAAACATCAATACAAATAAAAAATAACAAGAAAAAGGAAGGAAGGAAGAGGAAGAAAACTTCAGTGCGTATCAACAAAGAGAAACAGAGGGATTGCACATTTCATTCAGACAGACTTCACACATGAGACTACTCTCTTGCTGTTGGCATGCCCACTGAAAGACGTCAATGTGTGTTAAATGCTCCTGTCTTAGGGTCTTAAAATTGGCCAATAACCATGCAGGAAGACAGGCATAAGCATGGATGGCTTTAAAGGGGGATAAGACAGATTCACGATGGCTACTAGCCACAGTGACTACAGATAACCTCCACATTCAGAGGCAACAGACCTCTGACTAGCAGGCATTTATCTGGAGAGCACTTTAGCCTCTCTGCCCTGTAGAGGTACAGGCTGGCCACTGTATGAAACAAGATGCTGAACTAGATGGGACTATCAGCTGACCCAGCTTCTTAGATTAACTAACATTCAGTGTCAATCTTTGTCACTTTGTACATCACATGCGAACAGATGTGTTCTATCCAAAGTGTAGTTTTAGTTCTAATTTGCCTTCTTTAACATAGGCACACATCTTTGGGATTTCCCCCCACAATTCTGTCTCTTCTTCCTACGAGGAAATATCCCTTTCCACGCTAGTAAGGGGTGCAGTTCCCTTACCAGATTCCTGCTCCTTTTTCCACGGCAAATTGGAAGAGTGTGTTGATATTTAAAACATAACAAGTATAACTTCTGAAGTGTGGCAATGCACATTAACTGAAGCAGAAGACAACCAAGTGACCAGCAAAGCTTCTGAGGATGTACACATGTGACTTAGGTCTTGTTGGCAACATTCTCAGCATGTTGTTTTGCTATATGAAGGCAGAATCTGGCTTCTGGGAACAGCTGATTCCAGTTTAAAGAGCAAGTTTCTATCCCTGAGGATTGTCGAAAGATTAGAACACATAGGGCCAGTTTAGAAGATATGTCAGCCCGTACATAGTGGGAAACGGATGGGGAGGAAAAGTGCTTTACTTCTCTGTCTGATACCAGAAATATTTGGTAAACAGCGATTTCATACACACTATGTATTCATTTTTTAAAATGCACATACCACCTCTTCAAAGGCCTGTTTGAGGTGGCTCACAAAGCGATAACAATACAATAAAGTTATAAAAAACAACACAAGAATTGTCAGTAGTAAATTAAGCCATAAAAGCAGCCATCAAAGCTGCATCAATCAGCATTAAAACAACCACTACCTGCCTCACCTCTGCAGGCAGGGGCACAGAGAAGATCTTGGGGAGAAGATCTTAAATGGTGGGCTGGATAGTATAGGAGGAGGAGGTCCTTGAAGTACCCTAGCGCCAAGCTGTTTAGGACTTTAAAGGTAAAATCCATGTGTACAGAGCCTATAAGCACCAAACTGGATGATACAGCAGTGCATGGACATCCAACAACATAGCAGGCAAGGCTGGTATTCTTGGTGGTCAAAGAAGCAAGGTGTGCCCCCCATCCTACTGCTTACTGTACATAATGTAGGTCAGAGGTGTCAAAGATACAGCACTTAATCCAGCCTGAGAGCAGCTGACTCTGTGCTGCCTCCTGGTTTCTGTTTGTAATGTTGCAGCTCCTTTTCCCCAGTCTCTCCTATTTCCTGTTTCAAGAGGAGAGAAAGAAAGCCTTCCCTCCATTGGCTGAGGGCTCCTCCCCCTCCCTCTCCTCCTCTGGGGAGGGAGGGGGAGGAAGAGACACACAGAGAGAGGGGAAATGGCATTTTGCAGGATTTTTCAGAAGACCAGGCAGGGACCCAGCCACCCAGAAAAAGAGAGAGAAAGCCCTGTGTTTAGACCCAAAAACATTTTATTCCAAGTAAGGGGGGAAGAGTCCTGTGTTTAGACTCAAAAACATTTTATTCCAGGAAGGGGGGGGAGAGTCCTGTGTTTAGACCCAAAAACATTTCATTTCAAGTAAGGGGGGAAGAGTCCTGTGTTTCAACCCCCAAAAAATTATTTCAGGTATGGGGGGGGGGGAAGAGTCCTTTGTCTAAGAGCAAAAAAATGTTTTATTCCAGGTATAAGAGAGAGTCCATCCCCTGGCACTTGGAGAGATCCCCCTTTCCATTTCTAACAGATGGGGGGAGAAACCTAACAGCATGCCCTGCATTCCTTATTAGTGAAAGGGAGCAAGAGAACAGCAGCACCTTAATGACTAACAAAATTTGCAGCAGGACATGAGCTTTCATGTATCACTGCTCACTTCCTCAGATACAGCTGGAATGTGAGTTCCACCTGTCCTTATATCTTGGAGAGTGAAGTGATTTCAGATGCCAAAAAGAGCAGGCATTGGTAATGAGAGAAGAAACCTAGGTCTCGATTCAGTCCAGGAGTTTGCATTGTCTTGAGCTTCATGATCAGTTGCAATTCAGCAGTCTCACTAATCTCCCTTTGAAATTCCTTTGTCAGAGAACTGCAACTCTTAGGTCAGCAACTGAATGCCCAAGAAGGTTAAAATGTTCCCCCATTGGTTTCTGAATGTTGTGGTTTCTAATAGTCGTAGAAAAAATAAGAGTCCAGTAGCACCTTTAAAGACTAACAAAATTGTGGTAGGGTATGTGCTTTTGTGAGTCGCTGCTCACTTCTGCAGACTTATTTCCAATTATTCTTTGTATCCTCCTGGACTGAATCCTCCTGTACCAAATTGAGACCTAGGTTTCCTGTCTCATTACCAACGCTGATATCTCCACACCTCTGTATATCACACCAATGCTGAAATTTCCACCCCTCTGCATATCACACCTAATCCAATCAGGTCTGCTACTGCCATTTGGCATCTGAAATCATCTTTATAAAGTTTATATTTATGGGACCTTGTGTTAAATTTTATGGCACACATGGCGCAGCCCAACAAAGTGAGATTTGTGTCAGATCTGGCCCTCGAAGCAAATGAGTTTGACACCTCTGACATAGGTTAACTGTGCAAACTGCCCCCCAGGCAAAATTGACAGAAAACCTCTAGAAAGGTGGCTGGATTGGACAGTGGGGAACCAGTCAGAAAAAGACTGCCTTGCACATGGGCATCTAGCCATTTGACCTTGTTACCAGGGAAATACTAGCTTCACTTGAAAGCCTCATTTGGAAAACAAGGGCACAATAATGCAGATCCATACTCTGCAAAATGTATTCTGAATTATTCAGACTTCCTTAGTGCATAATCCAGAGGCACACTCCAGCGATCTGATTCCTTGAGGCTGTCTTGCATTTACAGAGCATATGATGTTGGCACCGGGCAGGCACGATGAATTCACAGAAGAGTTTTGCCAATTCAAGCTCTCTGCACCACGAACAAAGACTCTCTAGAAAAGTAGCACAATTGCGGATGTTTACAGGCAATGCTCAAAACTAACTGTTCTTCCTTGCAGTTTTGGAACAAGTGTGAGAAATGACTTAGCCACAAAAGGGTTGTGTGCAAAGCTGCACACAGAAATGTGGTGGGACGCTAATAAATGCCACAGCTGTAAATTACAAGGGGGATGGCCAGATTCAGGGGGTTTTCTACTTCTTGGTTTCCCCAAGGATACTCATTGTGTCCACATGGACCGATGAAAACACACGCCTGCACGGGGGGAGGGGGATGCATTAAGCAGCAAAGAAAGTTTCCAGCTGGGCTGCAAGTGACAGAAATTAACTTTCTCAACCAACCGCAAATTAAAAGCAAAAGGTCTGAGCACCAAAAACTCACTTCTGGAGAAATCAGAAGAGCATAAAGCGTCAGGCACAAATGTGCTGCTAGACATCGTTCAAGGGCCAGAAATCAAAAACAACTTTTTTAAAAAAAGTTAAGGCAAGCAGATTTTAGGATGGGATGCAATCGGATTGCTTTGTCCTTAAAACAAGCCCCACCAATACAACAGTTACTGTTGTTTGCAAAGAGCTCCCTCTTATGCCGACTCAGGTACCTGATGAACTATCAAGCGCATACCCATCTTGAGAAGGGAGGGTTTAAACACCACGCAAAGCGTCACCTCTGGGGTCAGTTTTTCCAGTCTGGGCTAAACAGCTACCCCTCCGGAGCTCATTACTGTTGCCACTAACCACCCACAAGGAAGACCACCCTCTGCGACCCGCTGAAAGCCAAGAGTGGCCACCACAGCCAACACGAAGACGAAAAAACCCCACACAATGGACGTTGTGCCCTGCTGACATCCCACCTTGGAAAGCATTCACTTGGCTTTCACCAATGCGGGGCCGGCTGGGCTGTGTTTTCTAGTCATGCCAGAACCCAACATGTTCCCCACACTGGGACTGAATGTCCTGTGCCCTGCCACCCTGAATCCCTGATCCTCTCCAGCACGCTCTACGCCGCCGGTTTTCTATGCAAGAGCAGAACGGTCCTCCGGGCTCCGCCCCCCCCCCAGTTCCCTTGGCGATTAACCCCCTCTGAGCCACGGCAGGCTTCCCCGAATCAGTGCCGTTCTTGTCCGCGGGGCTATATGTTGCCGACCTCGGAGCTGCTACAGGTGATGATGCCGTTCAAGGGGACGGCGCCATCCCCAAACTCCCAAGTCCTTCGGTGGCCCCACTTCCCCCAGCGGAGCATGCCATTCTTCCGGGGGAGGGGGGCCGCGATCCTTTTTCACGTAGGAACGAAGCCCCGTTTCGACCCCGTGACCAAACCGCAAGGTTTACCGGAGGGCGCCCCCCGACCCCTCCACAAACTGCCTGTCTCGATTCAAATGTACGGAGGCGGGGGGCGGGAGTCCTCTTTTGCACGCCCCGTCGTGCCAAGCTGGCCGCGAGTCCTCGCCCGCTTCGGGGTAGCGGGTGCCGCCGCCGGAGTGACCCGGTGCCCCCCGCCGCGCTTTCCTCCCGCCAGCCCAAGCTCACCGACTGCAAGAAGCGCAGGGTGCCCACGTAGTCCCGCTCGGTGCCCAGGATCTCGTTGAGGACGCAGAGGCGGAGGCGCAGCTGGCGGTCGGTATCCTTGGCCAGCTCCGCGGGAGTCGCTCCGGGGCCCGGGGCCGCCGCGGGCGCCGCCGGCTGCGCTTCCATGGCGAGGCTGCTACTACTGCTGCCGCTGCCCCTCGCTCTGCACTCGCCCGGGCCGGCTCAGGCGCCCTCCATCCTCGAGCGCGCCGCCCAGAGGAGAAAGGAGGGCTTCCCCGGGCCGCCTAGCAGCTCCGAGCGCCAGCGGGGACTGCGCGCGGGGACATGCCCGGGAGGACGCGGCGGCGGTGGCGGCGAGCGCAGTGCGAATAGCACTGAATGGAGCCGGAGTCAGGGAAGCCCCAGCGAGCGAGCGAGGGAGGGAAGGAGGGAGGGAGGGAGGGGGAGCGAGCGAGCGAGCGGGGGGGCGTGGCGAGGAGGGCCGCGGCCAGGCGAGGGCGGCCCTGGGAGGCCGGGGGCGGAGCGGGGCGCAGTGGCGGGACAAGCCCAAGTGCAAAAACCGGGGAGGGAGGGAAGGAAGGAAGTCCCCGGGCCGGGCAGAGACAAAGGGAGGAGGGCTGGCTGGCCGGCCTGGGCGGCTGCAGGAGCAATGGGCGCTCTCTGGGTCAGCGCTGCACGCGGCGGACTTGCCAGAGTCCCAGCTGGGCGACTCGCCTGCTTTTCGGGCTCTTGCAACTGGTGGCTCCAGGCAGCGTGCTGAATGCAAGCCGCGGGGTGCCCCCCAGTCTGCTTACGGCTCACCGGGGAGCCGCTTTGGGGGAGGCGCCGTCCAAACAACGCGCTTGTTGCAAAGGCGCTTTTGTCTGGATGGGCATGCGACGGAAAGCCCCGACTGGTGGCGTGTTCCCAATGGAGGGTGCACGTGTCAGATAACGGGGGAGGAGGCTGCTTGGGCGCTGGCGTGCACGGTGCGTGGCCGGTTCATGCCGGGGATTCATCACGCCGAAGCGGGTTTAGGTGCTTCTAGATTGAGGGCCCCCCTCCCCCCGAATACCGGTGATTCACTACTTACTTGTTATTTCCAAGGTGCAGAGGAGTTGCTTTATCATAAGCTGGTGTCAATCATCTGCAGGCACGTACTATACTGAGTCAGCCCACTGGTCAGTGTCAACATTGCCTGCTCTAGCTGGCAGCAACTCTCCGGGATATCTGGCAGAGGGCTTTCACAGCACCTTTTAACTGAAGATGCCAGGGCTTGAACCTGGGGACCTTCTGCCACCCTTCACCAGTAGTGCTTCTTGTTTCCTTTCATCTGCAGGGTCAGCTTGTCTGGAGAACCCACCCCAAAAGCAGAAACTGGCCTAATTTCTCAACCCATTATTGAGTCAGGTGACAGGAGCTCCCCCAGGTCCCCCCAGACAGTACCTATGGCACCGGAGCACCGTTGCCTGTTATGCATGTGTTAAGTGCCATCAAGTCGCTTCTGACTTTTGGCGACTCTATGAATTAATGATCTCCAAAACATCCTGCCCTTCACAGCCTCGATCAGATCTTGCAGACTGAGGGCCCTGGCTTCCTTGATGGAGTCAATCCCCCTCCTGTTGGGTCTTCCTCTTTTCCTGTTGCCTTCAACTTTCCCTAGCATTTTTCCAGTGACTCTTGTCTTCTTGTCATGTGACCAAAGTATGATAGAGTTCTTTACAACTAATAGAAATGCATGCACTATTTCAGAAACTATTAATTTTTTAAAACTGCCATTGACATTTCCATAACTGTCTCCCCTTTTCTCTTTATCTCTCTATCTAGCCCTGCAAACAATTTCTGTCCTACTTTTTCACCATTAACATCCAAGACTTCCTAACATTGTAAGCAAAATATAAACTTTCAATTTCTCTCTCCCATCTCTAGTGAAATTGGCAGCCCCAAGAGAATGCCTGGGCTTTGTCAGACTTGTTTGTTTCCTTTGATGTATGAGCATGCTTTTTGTTGGAGGAAAAATATACACCTCTATGAAACAGACCTATCAGTTTCAATACAGTCCAGAGAAGGGGTGAGGGACAGAAATTGGCATGTTCAAATTGGAAAGGCTTTCTCCCCACCAAGTGAGCTTCTCCAAAGACCAGAAGGGAAGAGAGGAAGGGGAAGAATATGAAATGATGTTGGATCAGGCCAACAGTCTATCCAGACCAACACTCTGTGTCACAAAGTGGCCAAAACCCAGGTGTCATCAGGAGGTCCACCACCTGGGCCAGAACTCCAGAAGCCCTCCCACTGTTGCCCCCCAAGCACCAAGAATACAGAGCATCACAGCCCCAGACATAGTGTTCCACCTATACCTTGCGGCTAATAGCCACTGATAGCCACTCTTTATGTTTATCCAATCCACTCTTGATGCTGTCTATGCTTGTAGCTGCCGCCACTTCCTGCAGCAGTGAATTCCATGTGTTAATTACTGTTTGGGTGAAGTACTTCCTTTTATCTGTTCTAAGCCTACTGCTCATTAATTTCATTGTGTGCCCACAAGTTCTTGTATTGTGAGAAAGGGAGAAAAGTACTTCTTCCTCTCCCTTCTCTACCCCATGCAGAGGGAAGAAAGACTCAAATTTCAAAAAGCCTTTTCCTATAGAAGATTGAGTGAGAGGCGTGGCACACTAAGAAGACACTTTGGACAAAACACATCCTTTCACAGAGTGGCACAAAAATCACAGGAAGGTGGAATACGATCGTAAATTCAGCTTCCTGCCATGGTGTTCCCAGCTAACTGACCAGAGGAGTTTTATAACAACAATTGCTAAATTCCAAAATTAGAAGTCACATGCAAGACCACGACTGCTGCCCTGATGCAACGTCTCCACATTTTAGACAGTCACATGCATACACCAGGCAGCCTAGTTCTGGGCGGCCGTGTGCCCCTGCCTTTAGCAGCATGTTCGTGGGCTCACTCTTGCTGCTTCCCAGGAAAGGTAACCGTGAACTTATTGCAGGACTCAGCAAGCTTTTACAAGTAAGCAGCCAAACTATGCAAACATTCAGAGCCAGAGATCCACAAAGAGGAAGTCAATCTGTATAACTGAAAATCTACAATTTCACATGTTGGTTAATAATCCATAATGTTTCCACAGCCCAAGCACTGGTTGCAGTGAGTCCTTTATTAGGAAGTGGCACACATGAGATCTCCCATTAACCCATAAATATACTCAGGAGCATCCTGAGTGATTGTTTCAGTGCACAGGCATAAATCTGCACATGGTTTGCATTTGGATTAGTGGCCACTGTTCACCTCTATCTGTTCCCTTTCTATAAAGTATCTCTTGAGTCCCATAAAATATCTCTGCCCGGCATTCCCTTTGCATACCGGTTATTCTAGCATCCCACATATCCCTCCAATATACCTTAGTGTAAATATTCAGTTTTCTTTTTAAAAGAGCCGTATCTGGTTCCTCACTGAGCCATGGTTGCAAAATCCCTAACTTGGATGTTGAGATGGCACCTGCATATCCCCAGAGCTAACAGGGGATGGCATGCACTTCCCCAGAGCGAAAGGGGGCATGGTACTTGCTTTTGAATAAATGGTGCTTATTTTCAGTCTTCTTTATCTTGTAATGCTGTTTTACAGGTGAGGGGCATGGAAGAGAATGGCTATGTTGAAGGCCTCAGTAGAGAGGAGAGACACTGGACGAGCCCTGAAGAATGGACCTGATTTGACACTTGATTTCATTGTTTATTTCCTTAGATCTTTCTGTATTTATGGATTAACTTATTCATTCATTCATTTTGTGGCAGGAGCTCCTTTGCATATTAGGTGACACACCCCTTATGTAGCCAATCCTCCAAGAGCTTACAGAGTTCTTCTGACAGGGGCTACTGTAAGCTCTTGGAGGATTAGCCACATTAGAGGTGTGTCGCCTAATATGCAACGGAGTTTCCTGCTACAAAAAGAGCCCTGCCATTAAGTCACAGCCAACTTATGTCGATACTGTAGGGTTTTTTGAAGCAAGAGACGTTCAGAGGTGGCTTGCCACTGCCTGCCTCTGCGTCAGGACCCTGGTATTCCTTGGAGGTCTCCCATCCAAATATCAACTGGGTTGACCTTGCTTAACTTCCAAGATCTGACAAGATCAGGCTAGCCCAGGCTATCTAGATCAGGGCATTGACGTAATCACACTTTTTTTTGTTGTATTCTCAATGCAGCTGCAGCATTTTATATTTTCTGTCATCGTTGCCTGTGATAAAACAAAAATGCAGGTTATTTCTTTCTGCTCTTAGTTGAGGTGGCAGGTGTCCTCCTTTTTATTTATTATTGAATGTATACCCTGCCCTCCCCGGATGGGCTCAGGGCGGCTAACAAATGAGGCCTTCCCTTCAGTGGATCAGATCTATCTATTGGGCCTTCCCTTCAGTGGATCAGATCTGAGTAATATCTGAAACCCAATTGTGACAGGTTACATCTGTTGAGGCTCTGACGGGATATATAGAAATTGCACTCCATTTTATCTGATGTATTTTAAACTGTTTTTAACTAATGTATACTATATTTGATGGCCCCTCCTTGAGCCCACTGGGATGAGAAGGTGGGATACAAATCCAATAAAATAAATAAATACTTGGGTTTGGACTCTGAAATTCAGGCCCTGTTTCCAATTTTGCTGTTGCATGTTTGGTTTCTATTCTTATAAGCTTTGTATAGTCAAAAAGGGCTCTTTTTGTAGCAGGAACTGCTTTGCATAGTAGGCCACACACCCCTAATGTAGCCAATCCTCCAAGAGCTTACAGAGCTCTTCTTACAGGGGCTACTGTAAGCTCTTGGAGGATTGGCTACATTAGGGGTGTATCGTCTAATCTGCAAAAGAGTTCCTGCTACAAAAAGAGCCCCTCGAAACTACACTTCCGCCATGTGCCTGAAATGAACTTTTCAGTCTATGAAAAAAATAGCTGATATTTATAAAACTATGCACTGGGTGGAGAAAGTGGATAGAAAGTGTTTTTTTCCTCCCATCACTATAAGACTAGAACTCGGGGGCACCCAATGGGCGGTAAATTCAAAATGGACAAAAGGAAATACTTCTTTACTCTGCAAGTAATTAAATTGTGGAATTAATGGCCAGTAGACATACTGATGGCCACATGCCTCGATGGCTTTAAAAGGGAGATAGATTCATGGAGGACAGGTGCATTGATGGCTACTAGCCATGGTGACTAAAGGGAAGCAGCAAACCTCTGTATACCAGAGTCAGAAGACAGGATCAGGAGAAGGCCTTGGCCTCTGTGGCCTGTTTGTTGGCCCTCTGGGACAACTGGTTAGCTGCCGTGTGAAACAGTATGTTGGACTAGACGCACCACTGATCCAATCCAACAAGCTCTACTTATGCTCTTAAAACTGGATCTTCTAAAGCTGGTGTATCTTTGCCTTTAGAATAGGGTTGCCAGCTTCAGCCTGGGATATTTCTGGGAATTTGGGGACCGTGCCTGTGGAGGGTGGAGTTTGTGAAGAGACTTCACCTAGGATCTATTGTATACCATCGATTGCCCTGCCATTTTCTTCAAGGGAACTGATCTCTGTTGTCAGTAGATCAGTTGTAATTCCTGGAGGGCTCCATTCCCCCCCCCCAACTGAAAACCCTACTTCAGAAAGCAGAGGGGAGGTTTCAAAAGAATTTAAATTGCATTCAAGGAAATGATGATACAGGAGTCAAATTACCCAATCAATAGCATGCTCTTTGAGCAATTTGTTAAGTACCATTTTGCAGGGATACCTTCTTGTTAATGTTGCTGCCAAGTAACTTCTTCAGGTTTGTGTTTTTTTTAAGAAGCCCTTTCTGATTGTTAATTCCAAAATGAGAAGCAATGTCATGGCTTTGCTTTGGGAATCCATTAGAGTTACTAAAGTGCTATCGTCAATGTCTGCAAATGTCAAGTGCCAGCAAAAATCTGCTTTCATTTTGGAATGTTTATTCATTAAGTGTAATAATTGGGGGGGGTGGCAGGGGAGTGCTCAGCTACTTATAGATTAGGTAAAGTACACAGGGGTGCAAATGGTAAGATGTTGCTTTGTTTCTCCACATCTCATAATGCAGTTTTTCTCTGTAATACTGACAAGTGGAACAGTTAGATCTGAGTTCAGTAGCACCTTAGAGACCAACAAGAGGTTCAGAGTGTAAGCTTTTGAGAGTCAAAAGTTCCCTTCCTCAGACACAGTAGAGGAGAAATTGAGATCTAAGTCCTTGCATCCTAGTCAGAAGGTGGAAGGGATGCCCTGACTTGGATAGCCCAGGCAAGCCTGATCTCATCAGATCTTGGAAGCTAAGCAGGGCTGACCCTGGCAAGGAATATCAGGGCCTGGATGCAGAGGCAGGTAATATTAAGCCCCCTCTCTAGAATGTCATAGCCCCACTAGGGGTTGCCAGAAGTCACCATGACTTCCAGGCTCACAAGCACATGCACATGCACAAATATTCACAAAAAAACCCAGAAGGTGGAAGGGGTGTTGTAAAGGATGCAAAGATACAATGCATATTGTAATCGGCTTGATTTGAGCAGAGGGGTGATGATTGGGGGCAGAAAATTAGCACCTGTAGCGAGATAAAAATCCTGTGTCCCTGTTCAGCCCTGGGCGGGGTCCATTGTTTTGGATTTATGAATGAACGCAAGGTCAGCAATTTCTCATTGTAATTTCCTCTTGAAATTTCTTTGTTTGAGGACTGCCACTGGAATCAAATCTAACTTTTTAAATACAGACCAACATGGCTACCCCTGAAACTGACAAGTGGGAGTCAGATACTCTGAGCAGCTGAAAGGAAAAGAAAGAAGTGGGGATAGAAGCTGCCACCTCCAGCTCAGGAAATTCTTTGCTCTTTGGGTGCTGTGCTTGTGAGAGGCACTGGTTGGCCACTGTGTGAGACAGGATGCTAGACTAGGGCTCCAATCACATGCAGAATTTGCTACAGGAGAGCAGCAAATGCCGGGCAGAATTTGGGGGCACGATCACACGGACACATCTGGTGAGCGTCGTGCACCCGTTTCCTACCCGTATCATCCGGCGGAAGATGCAGAACTTAAAAGTACCTCAGAAAGTCCACTACCAAATAGTTTGTGATGGGCTGCAGACGGACTGTCTGCGTGTGATCACTCCAGCACACTCTTATTGTGTCCCTGCCTCCTCATTGAAGCGCGCCGGAAACACACGGCGACAAGAAAAAAACTGGTTCACTGCCATCAGGTCTGATTGCATAGAGGCGGGTCAAATTGCAACGGCACAAATAGCCTTGCCTCCCTCCTGTGTTATCTGGCACGTGTGACCACAGCCTAGATGTTCTGATCCAGCAAGGCTGTTCTTATGTTCTTAGATTTGAACCTGGCCCTCCCAGATCCTAATATCTATATTAATTAGCCTATATCTTTGAAACTTTGGTTCTGTTCTGCTCCCTGGAAGCTTCAGGACTCTGCTGAGCACTGTGGCCCTCACTGGTGCAAATTTGACTCACGTGGCTTTTGCCTACTGGAAATGTTTATACTTTGCAGAAGTCAGAAGTCACTATCAAGTTCTAAATAGATAAAGAGTATCAGAAACTAGCTTCCTTGATTCTGTGAGTCACCCTGGCTTAACCCAGCTTTCCTTGACATCTGTGACCCCAGAGATAGAAAGGGGCTGACTTGGTTGCATACATCAGATGTAAATCAAATGCTCATCACAGACTTGATTGACAGTTACAGTAGCTTTTATGGGTGAAAAAGAGTACTTAATATCTGATTTTAGTCTTATTCCTAGTTCTGATCAACTACTCTGTTATGGGTCGTGGCAGAACAACCAAGGATATCCTTTATAGAATTACAAGTGCACTATTTATGTATTGGGGTTGTGTTGAAATATTCAGTGTTGAATACTGAAATACAAAAGTATTTTCAAAATGTTTTCTGACTTAAGAGTGTGTAACAGAATATACTGAGTTTTGGTTTAGAATAACTGTCTCTCTCTGGATGCAATTGGGAGGCCAGCTTCTCTCCCTCTCCAAAATGAACACGGTGGGAATGAGATTCCTGCACCCCTCATTTCCCCAACAACTATATAGTCAATCAGTCAGTCAGAGAAGCAGTTCAGTGGCAGTTACTGTTCAGTAAAGTAAAACTTCAGCTAAAGAGTGTCTGAAGTGGTTGTCTGAAGAGTTTGACTAAAAGTTGGTCAAACAGGTTTACCTTTTGAATAAAGGGAGAGACTCCTGGTCTTAACTGTGTTAAACCTAACTTGAGGAAGAATTCCATCTGAGAATTCCGAGCCTAGTGTCAGCTTAAGCTGAAGTACATTTTCACACAGATGCCAAGAGTGACTAGGTAGCAGGCTGAAGCTCTCAATCAAGCCAAAGGGAATAGGATTATATTTTGAGAGAAGAAATATAAGTCCTGTCCTGTTATACAAGGAATTGGCACTGAGGCAGTCCCTGGTCTGGTGTGAAAGGAGACGGTTATAGACTACTCAGGGAAAGAAGACACGCTGTGATTTCAGAAAAGGGGAAAGAATTTGATACACTAAAAGAGTGACCTTTTCAGAAAACCTGAACAGCTATTAGGAAACTATAGGCAGAAACATTGCAACTGAAACTAAAATTCTCAGTCAGCCATCTCTCGCTGGTTAGAACCAAGAATTTGTGAGAATGAGCTGCTACAATACCACATTGGCTGTGGTCACGCAGAAGGGAGAAAATGCAGGCAGGAAGTGAGGCTGTTTGCCCCCCTGCAATGACGCACGTTTGTGCGATCATACCTCCTGCTGGGCGCCCCGCAGTTCCCAATGATACTGGGTTTTCAGCAGTAGCTTTTCACCACGCTACTGCAGTGCGAAAGGATGCCCCGCCAACGACTCCAGGACACCAGACAGATGTGTCTGTCTGATCGTGTTCCTTTAATCCGCGGGGGAATCGCATGTCTGCCGTGGCTTCCAGTACGTATGATCGCACCCCTTGTCTACCAAATAAAATATATTGTTTTACCAACAATGTTTCTCTCAGCCTTTCCAGTGCCTGACTACCCCATACCATCCCTGCCTACTAAATAAAATATTTATTATTGTTCACTGTTACACAGTCTCCAGTGCCACTTCAAGGGATCTAAAAAGAGGGCTCCTGTTTTCTCCTGACAAGTTCCTGGGCTGGGCAAAAGCCAAATTAGATTCTGTCACAGGGTGAGACATTCAGATTTATAAAAACACAGATATCATCACATTATTGGGGGCCAGCTCCATACCTCAAGGGAACTAAGAATTTTGAGGGGAAAATCTGCCTCAAAGTGGGGAGAATAACAGGGAGTCCATCACACATCACCAGCTAAATAACATCCAATTAATGAATAATGTACCATTAAGTTGCAATCAGCTCATGATGACTCCATCCACAGGGGGTTCAAGGCAAGAGATGATCAGAGGTGGCAACCCCAGTCATCCTTGGCAATCTCCCATCCAAGTGCTGACTGTGACCAACCCTTCTTAGCTTTCAGGTTCGGATGAGCTCTGGTAAAGCTTGGCCATTTGGGCTGCTCCATCCAATTAAGCCTCTACTAAAAGTGCAGGACATTTTCTCTCTCTCCAGACAATTGGCAACCCCAGAAGCTTGTCATACTGGGAACGAAGAGTAGTCTCATCTACACCTACAAGGAAGGAAGGGCCATAGAGAGCCACTGCTGTCTTGCCTAGATGGACCAAGAGTCTGATTTGGTATAAGGCACCTTCATGCGTATGCAGCTATTAAAACTCTCTCCTGTTATGCGTATGGACCCTCAGAAATGGGAGTGATCAAGTTGTAAATGGAACTCACCTAGTTGGGGAAATGGGCTATGGCTCAGTGTAGAAGGTTCCAAGTTCAATCCCCACATCTCAGTAGGAAATGTGAAAGAGCTCTGCCTGCAACCCTGGAGAGCCACTGCCAGTGTGAGTAGACAATACGGACTGTGATGGACCCATGGTCTGATTCATGTGTGTACTTATCCACTTGAAATTATGGGTTCAGGACTACGAGAATCTGGTAAGTCGCTGAACTGGGATGTGAGAAGAAAAAAATAACAAACACAGTCTCATTGAAACCCATTTAATGGTGGATGCTTTTTAAAAAATAAAACACAAACCTCTCTAATATTTGCAAAGGGCCAGTTTTAACTTGAGAGAGAAGAGGCAGCAGCTAGGAATCATTTCACTGTGCCTCAGCTGAAACCTTGCCGAAAACCCCCACACCCACCCAGTTTCTTTTTATGTTACTGTAATTTGTCGAGTTTTTTAAATTACCGTAACCCCCTTGTGAGCTGATTTTTGACAAACAGGAGGGGTAAAATACTACCACAGCTACTATTATTATTCCTCATAATAGTGACTTTCTCCCCTGTCTTTTTCCTCTATGAAGTTTACATTCTTTTATTTTCCCCTTGGCACAAGACACTTAGCCTAAGGATCCACCTAATCCTCACTTTAGTCTAGAAACTGTACAGTGGGTGCAATTTTTTTTTTCCATTTTAAAAGGGAAAATGTACAATGTGACAACATGAGATTTTTTCCCCTGCCACAAAAGTGTTCGCGGTTCAGCACTGGGCTCAGCACTTGAAGAGCACAGTTCATCAACAACTGTTAAGTCTGGTTTCGACTTCCATGTGCTGTTTTTAAGGCCACATTTTGTAGATTTTTCCCTTTGGTATCAGGTATTGTCTGATGCTCCCAGAGAATAAAGCAACTACTGCTCTCGGCTTGACTTCTTTTGTTAAGAATCAAAACGCTTCCAAGAAAACGTACCCATTCAAACGATTGTCATTCTACTTTGCAGTTCTCGTTTTAATTCTCCAGAACTGCCGTTCATTTTATAAGAAACATTTGTCGTCTGGTATATTTGCTTCAGTTGAAAATACAGCTGTATTGTACTGGGGAAGTCATTCCACAAAGCAGCCATGGTACCTGCACCAATCTAAAGCCATGAATGACACTGGAACAATTCTTGTGGGCAGTTGGAAGTATACGTTTCTGAACATGTGAACTGGCCAGATTTATTTTATGAAAACACTAGCAAAATTGCCCCCCAAAACGGAGGAAATGTGTATGATGTGAATGTGCTATATGAATTCCCCATTCTTTGCTTCCTGCTATTAAAGATAGCAGACTTTGCCCCATTCCTTAGTGTGAGGGTTCTTGATTACCGGACATGCAAATTGATATAAGACATCTCACTGAAGTTGTCAATAGCAGTGGTACTCCTCGAACTATTTCCAAAGAGAAAGGAGTGGTTCTTTCTCAGATAAAAGACTGCAAGTCCCACAAACACTGACTCTTGTCTTCTCCCTTTCAGCTATCAGACACTACTTTTCTTGTTCACGACAGAAGGCCGACCAATAGAGACTAGCTGGCCTGTGGAAAATTATGTTGTGTTAAATTCTCAGCTCTTGGAGGGTAGGGACTTTTAAACAGGATGCTAGTGAAACTCATAACACAAATAAAGTCGGGCCCTGAAGCGGCAAAAACTAACAAATAACAATTATAAAAGTAACAAGAACAACAAGAATCTCTTGCATGACTAACTCAACATGTCCTGGAGGGGAAATGTCACAGTTATAAAGTGTTATTCAATAAACGCTAGTGAGTAAAACGTTAGGAACCTGTCCTGGGAATTTACTGAGAAGGTGAATGGAGTGAAAAGCAAGTCCCTTCCACTCCAGTTTGACTTACAAGTGCATGAGAGGGTGCTTTAATGTCAATATTAATTTTTCAGTCTTACAAAAGAAGCAAAAAAGGTCTGCAGTGAATTCTTGACTAGCCTGCCTCATCATATGGGCAAGAGAAACAGAAATTACTGTTATCATACTCATTTTTTTATTTATTACCTATTTTAAAAATCCACGTTGTTCACTGAGACTCGAAGTAGTTTACAGAATTAGGAAAATCAGACAATACAGACCAGCAACAACAACAAAACAACAACACAGAAGGTGTGTGAAGCTCACTGAACACTGGAACACTCTGGGAAACCTACATACTCTTGTTATTTTATTGGCACAAATACATTGAACTTCAGCTTTTTCTTGGATTGTAGAACGGAACTCTGTGGAAAAGCCTCTTCACTCTTCATTAAAGGGAGTTCAAAGTCTGGCAAAGGAGGAAGGTTAGGCATACCTCTTTGCTAACAGAATGAGATGTGGCCTTTTGCTCCTCGGTTGCAGTTGTTTAACCAGGGTGCAGTCCAGAACCTCTCTGTCATGGGAGGGAGGCTGGGAACATCTCTTTGCTAATTGAATGAGATCTGGGCTGAAGTTCTGCTCCTCGTCCATTGCAGGTATTTTGCCAGAGGCGCAAGCTGAAAAACAACAGCTTTAGACACACCTTGCAACCTATAGCCCTGACTGAGTTAGCCCTGGGGTTCCAGTAAATGGAGCTGTCCTGTATTTATTTATTTTACTTAGGGTTTTTGGCTTGTCTGAGTTAATTTTTTCTGCTTTTCTTTTCTCTTTTGGAAAGCTGCTCTGAGTCCCTAGTATGGAAAAATGTGGGATATAAATATAAATTAATGTGAACCCGCACATTTACTTAGACTGAAAAGCAAGTCTCACTGAGCACGGGTAAATCTAAAGTAATGATATATCTTCGAGAGTATTTTAAAGAGACTGACAGTGTTATCCTAAGCAGAGCTGCAACCATCTAAGCCCATTGACTTCAGTGGGTTTAGCTTGGTGGAACTCTGCTTAGGATTGCACTATTATATCTTACAGTATTAATAAAAAAGTGCCTCTCACTGGAGTGGGGTTGCCAATTCTGGGTTAGAAAATACCTGGAGATTTTGGTGGTGGGACCCCGGGAATGTGAGGTTTAGGGACAGAAGGAATGTTGTTGGTATACAATGCCATAGAGCCCACCCTCCAAAGCAGCCATTTTCTCCAAAGGAACTGATCTCTTTCATCTGGCGATCAGCTGCAATACCAGGAGATCTCCAGGCAGTACCTAGAGGTTGGCAAACATACCCTGGAGGCACTTTCTGAAGGAACATGATTGAGCAGGAATACAAAAAACTGCATTTGTAACTGAAAGCCAAACTAAATCAGTTGTACTTAGCAAACCTAAGCAGTTTTTCATAGGAAGGATGCCACTTTGACCAAAACAGAAGTTGTAAGGCATGTGCATCCTGCTATGGTCATATGAGCCCAAACCCAGAAAAACGAAGAGCAGGCTCTTATAAAGAAATCCAGGTGCCAGCATAACAGGCAAGACTTCCTTTTGTGTCTTTTCTACCAGGTAGTAAGCTGATGACGAGGGTTTGCCAACCTCCAGGTGGTGGTTAGACATCTCCTGGGATCACAACCGATCTCCGGGCAACTGAGATCAGTCCACCAGAAGAAAACAGCTGCTTTGGAAGGTGAACTCAAGAGCATTATACCCCACTGAAGCCCTTCCCCTCCCCAAGCTCTGCCCTCCAAAGGATCCATCCACCCCCCCTCAAATCTCCAGGTGTTTTCCAACTCAGAGCTGGCAACACTACATGATGGTTGGTCAAGAAAATAATTCAGCCACATAGTCAAAGTGCTCCCAATTTGCTTTGGGACAAAATGGTGGCTATCAAAATCGTCTGTGCATTTACACCACTGTAACTCTTTGCAAAGCCAAAAGGGATTTCTCTGGTGTAAATAGGCTGTGTGGTTTGCAGGTATGTTGTGTGGCTTGCAGCTTCACGCCAGGTATGTCTTTGCATTTGATCTGTGTTAATGAAGTGTGTTTCTCTCAGTCTCCAGGAGAGTATTTGCATTTTCACCATGAGTATTAATAAGAGAATTAAAAAAAAACTCCTTTGTTTTCCTGACTTCATGAATGAATTTAAATCAAGACAGCCACAAAGTCAATATTATCCAAGTCCGTTTATTAGTAATGAGCATTTATATAACATTTTAGAGCATTCATTGTGCTTTTCAGACATTATCTTGTTAAAGTCTTTTAAACAATGTATAAGATTATTATTATTCCCATATTTCAGATGGTGGGTCTGAGGCTAAGAGAATGTGACTCACCAAAGACCATTTATTGAGTTCATTGCAGAGGTGGGATCTTGAAGTGGACTTTATTGTGCTCATTTGTTTATAACTTCTGGATGAGAATTTAAGAATTTTCAAATAGAAGAAGAAGAAGAAGAGGTTGGATTTATACCCCACCCTTCACTACCTGAAGGAGTCTCAGAGCAGCTTACAAACTCCTTTCCCTTCCCCTCCTTACAACAGACAACCTGTGAGGTAGGTGGGGCTGAGAGAGCTCTGACAGAAATTGCTCTTTTTCAAGAACACCTCTGACAGAACCTAAGGTCATCCAGCAGCTGCAAGTGAAGGAATGGGGAATCAAACCTGGTTCTCCCAGATTAGAGCCCACGCATTTAACCACTACACCAAACTGGCTCACCCACTACACCAAACTGGCTCACGCACTACACCAGTTTTAAGCTTAGCAACATTTCGAGGAAAGAATAGTAGTATTTCCATTATTTTTTTAAAAAACCAATACATAGACATGAAGGACCTTCTAACAGTAGGAGAATATCTATGCTGCAAACTGATTTCTGAAAACCTGGGAACTGTCGATCCATCAGCAGGAATTACTACAAGGGATACCAAGCAGTAATGGATGTACCTCTAAATTCTTTATTTGTTACCCTTTCCTCTGAGCACTTTCCTTTTTCAGCCCCTTCTGGCCATCATTTTCAATGCACAGATCTCCAGAATTTTGTCCCCTGCCCCCTTCTCCCTAATCCAGCAGTATGATTATTGACTGGCCAAGAGGAAAATGTCCTGTTCATTGACTAAAAGTTTAATGGGATGTTACTTAACAGGTAACACTATTTACACTTCCGTACTACGAAAAGCTTCAGCTGTCCATTTCCACACATTAAGCCTTGATTAAAAGGGTTGGACAGTATTTTCTAGGCCTGTTGGCAAGCCTACCTAGCAGCCCTGCTCCTGAAATGACAACTGATCTTGAGGCCACAGGGAACAGTTTTGCTGGAGGAAATGGCAGATCCAGAGGGTGGACTCTGTGGCATTACATCCCTGTAGAGCTCCCTCCTCTCCCCCAACTGTGATCTCCCCTGGCACAGCCCCCAAACTCCATAAATTCCCCAAGCCAGAGTTGGCAACCCTCTCCGTAGGATGGACTGACATTTGTATTTGGTATGCTTGTATTTTTATGTGCATGTGTGTGTATGCACACCTGGAAGTCACGGCGATGTCTGGCGACTGACCCCTACTGGGGGCCTGGAGGATATTCAGAGAGGTGGCTGAATAGAGCCTGCCCCCACCTCTGCTATTTCAAGGAGGTCTCCCGTCCAAATGCTTGCCAGAGTTGACCCTGCTTAGCTTCTGAGATGTTAAGAGTTTGGCTTGGCTGGGCTATTCAGGTCAGGGTGGACTGACATTTTCTAAAGCCTGAGAGTGATTAAAGAAGCCACATTCCTTCACTGGGGTTTTCCACTCTAGCAGCAGGCAGAACCAAATACAGCCCCAGCCAGGCAAACCAACAGCTGACATATTCTGGGGTATACTGAAAAGTCCCCCCCCCTATTAATTCCCCCTCCCTGCTTCAGCAGACCCTGATTTCCCCTGCTCCATGATACTTGGCAGGCAGAGGATATTTGCCTGGGAAGCCCAGATGGGGAGGGTGGACCTAGTCCAGTGCACAGTTGCCAACTGCCTGGATGGAGGGGGGAGTCCTGCCCCTGTCGTAGAGGCTTAATGGGACATGATTTACCAGGTGATGTTAGTTACCTCCTGTGTAATGAAAAGCTTCAGCTGCCTCTTTCTACCCATTGAACCTCAATGAAAGGGACATTTTTTCTCCAGGTCAGCCAGTAATGCTAGTCCAGTGACACAGCAGTATACAAAGGGGAAAGGACCTCCATTTACGGTTGCTAGCCTCCAGGTGAGCCCCGGAGTTCCCCTGGAATTGCAACTGATCGCCAGACTACAGACATTAGTACCACTGGAGAAAACGTTGGTTTCAGAGGGTGGACTCTATAGAAGGGGTGTCAAACTCATTTGTTATGAGGTCTGGATCTGACATAAACGATACCTTGTTGGGCCGAGCCATGTGTGCCATAAAATGTCATGCCAGGAAGCGGAGATATAAACTTTATAAAGGACACAAACACAACCTTTTTTTTTTTTTACTTAAAATAAAAACATGCTTAAAACATTAGCACTCTTGCAATATTTTGTTTATTTAACAGTGTCTGATAACTGACACCTCTTGCTCTGAATCATTGCATCAAAATGTCTGTGCTGTTGCAATCTTGAGTATGCTGTTCAGGTGTGTATCTGTAAGCTGCAAACTTACAATGATGCAGCTGCAGCAGAACTGGAAGAAGCAGCAGAAGACAGCCAGTTCCACTGCGGGCCTGATAGAAGCCCTCCGGGGGCCTCATCCGGCCCCCGGGCTACATGTTTGACACCCCTGCTCTATAGCATCACAGTCCTCCTGAGGTCCCTCCCCAAACTCTGTCCTTCCCTGGCTCTGCCCCAAATCTCCAGGAATTTTCAGGACCAGAGTTGGCATCCCTAGTTCTGCTATAGTGGGAGACCTCTGGGCCCAGGACCCCGGTTCCCCGCCACTGCTTGACAGGCCAGCAGGGAAAACATGGGTTGCTCTGAAGTGCAATGTCACTTCCAGCACAAAACTGGAATGGTTGTCATTGTGTTGGCATGACTCACCTAGGACTCACCAAAAAGTTTGCTATGCCAACATAATGGCGCCACTTCCGGTTTTTCACCAGAAGTGATGTAGCACATTAGCCAGATGCCAAAGCCATTGTTCCAACCTCTGTTCTCCTGCCGAAGGAGACCATCCCTGTTTTGAGAATAACAAAATAAGATATATTAAAATGTTAAACTGTTAAGTAAACAATCATCAACCATTTCAGAGCTTTTTTATATAACAAAAAGCAAATGCTTTGAGATTCAATACATTGCCTCCATTTCCCCACAAACAAGCTTTGTTTAGGAATAGCAAATAAGATAATGCTCTTCTGCTATGGCCTCCAAACTAATCTCAGCCTCGGACAGGGCCATGGTTCAGTGGTAGAACATCTGCTTTGCATGGCAAGAGGTCCCAGGTTGAAGCCCAGCACCTTTGGTCAAAACATTGTAGGTGATGTGAAAGAAGAAGAAAAGTTGTTTTTATACCCTGTTTTTCTCTACCTTAAGGAATCTCAAAGTGGCTTATAATCACCCTCCCTTCCTCACCCTAGAACAGGTGCCTTGTAAGGTAGGTGGGGCTGAGAGAGTTCTGAGAGAACTGCAGCTGGCCCAAGGTCGCCCAGCTGACTGCATGTGGAGGAGCGAGGAATCAAACCCAGTTCTCCAGATTAGAGTCCACCGCTCTTAACCACTACACCACACTGGCTCTGATAATTCTAGGGAGCCACTACCAGCCACAGGAAACAATACTGTTCTTGATAGATCAGTAGTCTTAGTATAAGGCAGCTTCATGAATATTCATCTGTGTATAGGTACCGATGATGAACATCACACTGTAGAAGAATCTGAAGTAGAATAGTCTGTGTTATGTTCTACACAATTATTGTTCCCTTATATTAATAATAATCACCACTTCTTTGCTCCCCCAGACTAGTTTTTTTTCTCATCATCCCCTCTAATATGGTGGCTTGGGGTCTCTAAGAAAATTCTCATCACAATTCCCATGATTCTTCAGAGGAAGCCATGACAGTTAAAGGAGCCAACAACCCATAGAAGTCTGTAATATAGGCAAGGTTTTGCTTCCTAACACAAAAGCAAGGAATGGAATACAGGGGTCACAAACATGGCTCATTCTTTCCCCAACATCTATGAACACATTGAGTTGCCTTATAGTGAGTCAAACTGGCAGCTGGCTTGACATTGCCTACTCTGACTGACAGCAGCACTCCTGGTTCTCTCTTTCCAATACCTGTTCCCTGAAACCCTTTATTTGGAGATGCCAGAAACTGAACCCAAGACCTTCTAAATTCAAAGAATGTGCTCTGTGACAACACCACACACCCCTCCTTTAAAGAGTTATCTCCAACAAAGAATATGGCCAAACTAGATGTGATAGCATCGAGAGCCAGGTTGGTGTAGCGATTAAGAGCAGCAGGACTCTAATTTGGAGAACCAGGTTCAATTCCCCACTCCTCCACATGAAGCCAGCTGGGTGACCTTGGGTCAGTCACAGCTCTCTCAGAGCTCTCTCATCCCCACCTACCTCACAGGGTGTCTGTCATGGGGAGAAGAAGGGAAGGTGATTGTAAACTGCTCCAAGACACCTCCAGGTAGTGAAGGGTGGGGTATAAAACCAACTCTTCTTCACTCTGGCTGAGGCACTCATGTTCAATAGCTTCCCCCTCCCCTGTGGTTGTTTCAGCACCTGAAAAGGTGCCGGGGTGGGGTGGGGTGGGGTGGGGGAACAAGAGCACCTCATCGCAGGCCCAATCAGGATTGGGTCTTTGCAGCATTTTAAAATGGCAACAGCATTCTCATGGTGGCCACAAGGATGCCATCATGTCTAGTTTGGCCCATAGGCAGCAAGGTATAGTTGTTATAATATCAGACTAAGGTCTAGGAGACCCAGATTCAAATCCCCACTTGGTGACCCTGAGCCAATCACTCTCTTGCAGCCTTGCCTGTCTCATATAGTAGTTGTAAGGATTAAACAGAGGAGGGCAGAATGATATACACTATTGTGAGGTCCTTGGAGGAAAGGAAGATAAAAACCAGAATAAATAAAATACCTTGCCATAGGATATCCCACCACTGTTCATTGGCAAGCAGTATTCTTTTATTTCCAGGCAGAATCCAGTTAAAATTTGATTGTCTGGTTTCCTTTCATAATGGAACCAAGGGAAAGAAACCTGCAATGAATTAAACACACTTAAGAACTGGGTGAAATAGTCTTGCTTTCTTCTGGATGGAAAAAATAAGAGCACGCTCTTCATTCCTACATACTTTATAAAGCAGGAAATAATATCTAGCACAAATGTGGCTATTTGTGTTGCAAAAACTGCTGTTTCTTTAAAAAGTGGCTTGCTTCCTTGCTTCTGATCCTTCTCCAGTGGTTGATCGTCATTATAATGAAACCCCTTGATCTTGTATTAATATGATTGGCATACATGGAAAAGGGGGTGATGTTGAAGCAGTTAAAGGAAAACAAGTCTGTGTTTAAATATTCATGTGCAACTCACATATAAACACGCTAAAGAGAAGTAAACCATGCCGCCAGGAAACACTGGTTTCAGTATGAACTGTTTTGCTATATTTTGTCTTAGTGGGCTTCGCCGGAAGGGCTTCCCTATCTGTAAAATGGTTACGGTGATGTGCACAGAGCTGCTCCACATGTTAGTTGATTTGTGTATGCTTGACTTACTGGCTATTAAATACGAAAACAGACTCCGGCTTAAAAGAATTGTGTGTCTGGGGCAATGTCAGGAGATAAGGAAGAACTATCTACAGATGGCCCATTCACATATGACTCTAAGCTGCAGTTATCAAGTGATGGTCATGCTCAAGGCAGGGCATCCCAGTGACTGTGTGAAAAATTATCGCACATGCATTGGAACCGTTTTCTCTGGAGGTCACACTGCTAATTTCAGGGGCAGAATTGGTCTATAAGTGGACTGACTGTATCCCAAATGGTAATTTTGCAGTGCCCTGACCTAGATGGCCCAAAGTATCTGGATCTTGTCAGATTTCAAAAGCTAAGCAGGTTCAGTCTTGATTAGTACTTGGATGGGAGGCCACCAAGGAAGTCGAGGATCGATACGCACAGTTGGCAGCCAATGGCAAACCACCTCTTGCCTTGGAAACGCTATGGGGTCACCATAAGTGGGCTGTAGCTTGACAGCACTATCCACCACCACTAGTTAAAGGCTTCAGTGGGTGGGAAGTCTCCAGTTTCTCTACCTCTCTTATCATAGATCTTAGAACAAAGTATCCTGAATGCTCCATTCTGAATGGCGTACTACATGGACCAATGTCATTGCTCTCCACAGACTACTTCCTCATAGCCCTTCCTTTAGCCACTGTCAGGTTCACTGAAACTCTCCACACGGCAGGAATCTTGTCCTTATATATATTTGAATTTTGGTTCCACAACATTCTATGCTTGCCATAATTGATTCGGCTCAAGAACTGGCAGTCAGAAGACACTGGCCAGGGCTGACAGGCTGCTTTGCAAAGTCCCGCCCACGTCAGCCCCGGTCAGTGTTTTCAGCTCAGTCTGCTCCAGTCCTCCGACAGGAGAGGACCATCTGGAGTGTGAGCACAGGGACAGGCCCTCAAGGCTGAGGCAAGTGAGAGAAGCCCTTTTACGCCCCCCCACACCATCCCCTGGGCCTTCTATGAGGGGACTAGGCCCAGAGGATGCCTTTTCCATCCCCCACACACCATCCCCTAGGCCTTCTATGGGGCACTAGTCCCAGAGAAGCCCTTTTCCGTCCCCCACACGCCTTCCCCTGGGCCTTCTATGGGGCACTAGGCCCAGAGAAGCCCTTTTCTGTCCCCCACACGCCACCCCCTAGGCCTTCTATGGGGCATTAGGCTCAGAGAAGCCTTTTCCGTCCCCCACACACCTTCCCCTGGGCCTTCTATGGGGGCACTAGGCCCAGAGAAGCCCTTTTCCGTCCCCACACGCCATCCCCTGGGCCTTCTATGGGGCACTAGGCCCAGAGAAGCCCTTTTCCGTCCCCCACACCTTCCCCTGGGCCTTCTATGGGGGCACTAGGCCCAGAGAAGCCCTTTTCCGTCCCCACACGCCATCCCCTGGGCCTTCTATGGGGCACTAGGCCCAGAGAAGCCCTTTTCCGTCCCCCACACGCCATCCCCTGGGCCTTCTATGGGGCACTAGGCCCAGGGAAGGCCTTTTCCGTCCCCCACACGCCATCCCCTGGGCCTTCTATGGGGGCACTAGGCCCAGGGAAGGCCTTTTCTGCCCCCCACACGCCATCCCCTGGGCCTTCTATGGGGGCACTAGGCCCAGGGAAGGCCTTTTCCGTCCCCCACACGCCATCCCCTGGGCCTTCTATGGGGGCACTAGGCCCAGGGAAGGCCTTTTCCGCCTCCCACACGCCATCCCCTGGGCCTTCTACGGGGACAGTAGGCCCAGAGAAGGCCTTTTCCGCCCCCCCACACACCATCCCCTGGGCCTTCTATGGGGCACTAGGCCCAGAGAAGGCCTTTTCCGCCCCCACACGCCATCCCCTGGGCCTTCTATGGGGCACTAGGCCCAGAGAAGGCCTTTTCCGTCCCCCACGCCATCCCCTGGGCCTTCTATGCGGGCAGTAGGCCCAGAGAAGCCATTTTCTGTCCCCCACACATCATCCTCTGTAGGCCCAGAGAAGCCCTTTTCCCCCACACACTGCCTACTGCCCCCATAGAAGGCCCAGGGAATGTTGTGTGAGGAACAGAAAAGGCCTTCTCTGGGCCCAGAGAAGCCCTTTTCTGCCCCTCTTCCCTTCCTTTCCCCCTTTTCCTTTCTTCCTCTCTCCTTTCTTTCACTCTTCCCTCTATTCCTTCCTTCCCCTTCCTTCCTTCCTTCCTTCCTTCCTTCCTTCCTTCCTTCCTTCCTTCCTTCCTTCCTTCCTTCCTTCCTTCCTTCCTTTCTCCAACCCTCTCTCCCTTCCACCTCCCTCCCTCCCTTCCTTCCTAGGGCCCGTTGTCTTCCACCACAACGGGCTTTGCTCCCTAGTGACTAATATAGCTAACTTTCCTATACATCACAGCCAGTGAGTAGAGCACGCAGTGCTGTTTGTCAGCAGTGTCCCCACAATGTGCAATGTGGCCACTACCTTTGGCAGTTTCATTAAAGCTCATTAAAACTATCCCAGTGCAAGAGTATGCACAGATTCTCATGCTCATATCTATGTGATTATACCCATGGGATTAGCACCTCTCTATCTGAGCTACCCTGGGAGGCACTTCCTTCTTCGGCATCCTTGTGTAGCAACAGTGTCCTCAGGATTTCAGTATAGCTATACTATTGTTTAGAAGGCCGGTATGAACTTCCTAGGCTTCTTCTGCTTTCAGAAGTGATTCATGCTTACAGGCAACAGCATCAGTGTGAGAGCTACACCCTTGCCATTTTTTCTCTCCACACCATTTTGGTGACGTGTGCAAGAAAACCACATGGGTGGGGCTATAAATGTGATCCCTTCTGATGTTAACCTTGCGCCTTCCACCCAGGCAGCTTTGTGACACTTTGAAGAGAAAGAACCATGTTATTGTCCTCATGAACATGGTTCTTACAGTTGTACACATGTGGGAAGAAGCCATGGGTGAAACAGTTCCCACATCATTGCTGGCCAAAGTGAATCAGATGTGGCCAGGCTATATTTACCACAGTGTTTCTTTCTGTCTGTTTACAGGTTTCTGACTTGGCTTTGCTTCTTTGATACTGATCTTTTCCCCTGGCTGTAGTGGTCACTTTTAGTTTTCACTTGCTTTTGTATCTTACAGGCCCTTCCATTGTTATTCTTTTCCCCACAGAGAAGGTGATTTGGCTACAGATTTCCCGAGTGTACAAATGCATGTGTACACTTAAAATATTAATATCTTGGCATCTCAATAAAAATATCTCTGAGGCAGCTTGCCACAGCTTTTAAAGAGTAAAACAAAAGTAAGAATAAAAACCAGCAATGTAAAAATCCAAGAGCAAAACAAAACATTGGCCCCGGTCACACGGGCCAGAAAACACACGGGGAGGCATGGCAGTTTGCCCCAGAGCTAATACAGGTGCGGTAGCCCGATCTCACGGGCCACCGGGTTGCCACGCACCAGCTCTGCACCGTGATCACACTGTGCTGCTGCAGCGCAGCAAAACAGCAGCACAGCAGACTACGCAAGTGCGAAGTGCGCATGCGCCGTTGGGGGGGCGGGCGCTGTCAGTGACTTGTGTGTGTGCATGCTCTGTCCAGCATTGGTGCACATCCCAGGAAACTTACAACATCCGGAAACCTCGGGGACATGGGCAGGCGTCGGAAGCCACGCGCTCCCGTGACCAGACGCCAGCCTTTGCCCGGGTTTCAGAAACTAGTACCTCGGACCTACTAGTTTTTTACCCTGCGTTTTCAAGGGAAGCCGCGGGTTGACCACAGGAGCCCTACGCCTCCCAGATGTGCTCGTATGATCGCGCACGGAAAGTCCGCAGAGGCTCCCGTGACTCAGCGGGGCAAATGCTCCGTGTGAACGGGGCCATTAAAAGGAACAATGTAATTCTCAGTGTAACAGAGAGAGAATGGGCTTTATTAAAACTAGCAGTAAAAACCCCAAGGGAACAGTACAAAAAAAAGAAGGCAAAATGATTTGACAAAAAGATTAGGAATATAAATATGGGATGGATTCTATAATTCTGGAATGGAAAGGCACTGGCAGTACTGGAACTTTCCTCTATCCACATCAGCCTTTTGAGACCCTGAAACAGCATTACCAGGGATCACTGGGCACAGGGGGTGGGGAGCTGCAATGAGGAATGTTTTTGCTCATTTGCACAGTCGAGTCCAACTCTTCGCGAACCCATGGACCACATCACGCCAGGTCCCCCTGTCCTCCATCGTCCTCCAGAGTTTGCTCAATTTCATGTTCGTTGCATCGATGACACTGTCTAACTATCTCATCCTTTGCCTTTCCCTTCTTCTTTTACCTTCAATCTTTCCCAGCATCAGGGTCTTCTCCAGTGAGGGCTCCCTTCTCATTTGGTGGCCAAAGTATTTGAGCTTCAGCTTCAGTATCTGGCCTTCAGGGAACAGTCAGGGTTGATTTCCTTTAGGACTGACTGATTTGATCTTTTTGCAGTCCAAGGGACTCTCAAGAGTCTTCTCCAGCACCATAATTTGAAAGCATCTATTCTTTGGCACTCAGCCTTCCTTATGGTCTAAGCAAAACTTGACCTGCTTAATTCTTGCAGCAACAGAAAGTGTACACTACTGTGCTTGGTCTGTCAGAAAAAGGTGGAAGTGATTTCACCTTATTTCCCTGCCTTGCTACAGCCCTTGCCTGCTGGCTTTTTACCATGATAGCCCTCAGCAATGGTTTTTTAGGCATCACCTCCTTGGGGAAATGGAGACTATCTCTCTCCATGATCCCCTGTGCTTTTGCAACCATGTAGGATGTCTTTACTTGGCACTTAAAAACCAGCTGATTTGGTGCCAGGTAAACATCTGTGGAGTGGGAGTTCCAAAGCCTCCATGCAGCAACAGAGACATGACTTTCTTTGGTACTCACCTGGCTGGCTTCCAAAAGGCAATGCACACAGCACGGTTGACCTTCTGAAGGTGACTTTCACAACCAGGCAGGTTCATATAGGAGTGAGTGAAATGCCCCAGTCCCACATTGAAATAATGTTGTACAGAGGACAAGCTAAACAGAGGTTTTGTGCAAATAACCGTTTTCTAGGTGGGAAAAGCAGAGCATGTGGACTGACTTTTTGTGAGTTAGAATATTATTGATCCCACAGTATAATAATAATAGTTTGCTGTCGAGTCACAAACGACACATGGCAGCCCCAGGATCATGGTGTTTTCAAAGCAAAGGATGAGCAGAGGTGGTTTCCCATTGCCTTCCTCCGCATAGCAACTCTTTGTCTTCCTTGGTGGTCTCCCATCCAAGCATCAGCCAGGGCCAACCCTGCTAGCTCCTGAGACCTGACAAGCCTGGGATATTCCAGCTGCTTGTCCCACAACAGAGAAATGATTCCCACCCCCTTTTCCTAATTTACCCCAGTGGATTAGCTTTGTTAAGGCAATTTTAGTACTATTCTTGTTCATTATTATTGTTGTTGTTACTGCTGCTGCTGCTGCTGTTAATTATTATGTCTAAAAGCACCCACGGTAACAACAGACTGTGCATCAGTAGTATGTTGTCAGAAGCACAGGCATGTATGTGTTTTAGGAGGAAGGTAAAGTCAAAACTACAACAAGCTTATCTGAATATACACAAGTCAAGACAAGTGTCTAGTTGGCAATCAGATGCCTGAGAGTCTATCAAGTAGCTGCCACTCCACACCAAGATTGCCGGAGAGCTTCATTATCACCTCTCATGGATGCCGGAAGGAATGCAAAGTGGGTCGTTATCCAGGTGTCTAGTGTGCCACATCTCAGGTCTTGAAATGCACATGAGGTACTAATTCTCATTTCTGTCCTTCTACTTTGTCAGGCATCTTGTGCTTCAAACAAAGGCCAAAAAATCAGCTTTCCCCCTCACCATTTGTTCCTCACACTTCTATCTCACTCTTCCTCTCAGGAGATTAGAGTGGGATTATCCCATTTCCCTCGCTAACAAATCCTTATGAGGCAGGTTAGGCTGCAAGTGAGAGACGGGCCCAACATTAGTCAATCAGCTTCATGGCCCGAGCAGGCATTCAAATCCAGGTCTTCTTGGTCTAAGACTGAAGCACATGAAACATCGTACAATGCAGATTCTCACTCATTACGCTATCACTTAAAACTAACAGTTGTTTTTGAAACCAAAAAGCATTATTATTGTACCTATTAATCTCTCTGTTAGCAGGCCCAGCTAATTCCATTTTCATCCACAGAATGGTATCCATTAATTTATGTGTGTGTGTTAAGTGCCATCAAGTTGCTTAAGAACATAAGAGAAGCCAATGTCAGATCAGGCCAATGGCCCATCCAGTCCAACACTCTCTATCACACAGTGGCCAAAAATACCAGGTGCCATCAGGAGGGCCACCAGTGGGGCCAGGACACTAGAAGCCCTCCCACTGTTGACCCCCCAAGCACCAAGAATATAGAGCATCACTTGCCGCAGAGTCCCTATCTATACCTTGTGGCTAATAACCACTGATGGACCTCTGACTTATGGGGACACTATGAATCAGTGGCCTTCAAAAGCTCTACCATTAGCAGCCTCTCTCAGGTCTTTCAGAATGAGGGCCATGGCTTCCTTGGTTGAGTTGATCCATCTCATGGTGGGTCTTCCTCTTTTCCTGCTGCCTTCAACTTTTCCTAGCATTATTGTCTTTTCCAGTAACTCTTGTCTTCTGTAATGTGACCAAAGGACAATAGCCTCAGTTTAGTCTCTTCAGCTTCTAGGGAGAGTTCAGATTTGATCTAGAACCCACTTATTTGTCTTTTTGGCAGTCCACAGTGTCCGTAAAACTTCAACACCACATCTCAAATGAATCAATTTTCTTCTGGTCAACTTTCTGCATTGTCCAACTTTCACACCCATACATGGTGATGGGGAATACTATGGTATGAATTATCTCAGTCTTGGTCACCAGCAACATATCCTTACTCCTAAGAATCTTTTCTAGCTCCTTCATGGCTGCCCTTCCCAGTCTCAATCTCCTTCTGATTTCTTGGCAGTATCCCTTTTGGTACCTTGACTTTTTCCTCAATGGGGATACAAAGAAACTTACATTGTTCTCCTCTCCTCCATTTTATCCTCATAACAACCTGAGAGAAAAGTTGGGTTGAGAGTATGTGACTGCTCCAAGATCACCAAACAGGCTCCCATGGCAGAGTAGGGATTTGAACCAGGGTCTCTCCTGGATCCTAGTCCAACACTCTAGCCACTACACCATGCTGGCTCACAAAGGAGGGTTGTTTGGGGTGACTCTCCCTCCACTCATCAGTTCTACACTATCATACTCAGTATTCCCTGACCTGTAACCAAAGGGCAGAGAAAATGAATTTAGTTTTGCCCTGTGTAACCTCACCCTTCCGGTCTCTGCTAATCCCCATATATGAGGGAAACATGTTTTATTTATTGATTTTAAATAATTCTATCCTGCCTTTCTGCTTAGTAAGCCTTCAAGGTGGCTCATACACAATAAGAATGTGTACATTAAAAAAATATATATGTCCCAGGACATGTGCAATCATCAGCCAGCTTGGTATAGTGGTTAAGTGCAGTAGCAGTCTAATTTGGGGAACTGGGTTTGATTCCCCACTCCTCCACAGGAAGCCAGCTGGGTGACCTTGGGTCAGTCACAGTTCTTTCAGAACTCTCTCAGCCCCACTTACCTCACAGGGTGTCTGTTATGGGGAGAGGGAGGGAATGAGATCGTAAACCGCTCTGAGACTGCCTCGGGTAGTGAAGAGCAGAGTATAAAAAACAACTCTTCTTCCTCATCACCATGCCATCTTAGGAATTGGGGGTAGGAGTGGTAAGTTGACAAGTTCTCTTTTTCTTCATACCTGGGGTCTTTTCAGGCTGTAGTCTTATCTTATATGCTGCTTTCGTGGTCACAAGGGCCAGACACCTTACTATTTGATACATTGTATGCTGCTTTCGTGGTCACAAGGGCCAGACACCTTACTATTTGATACATTGATATTAGAGGCTGCGTGGGTTCCTGTTTCCAGACAACTGCAGAAAAATGTGTTCATCAGCAGTGCAAAAAGGTTGTCATGGGGAAGTAGGGATGCCAGTCTTCAGCTGCAATCTCAGAATTACAGCTCATCTTCAGACTACAGAGATTAATTCCCCTGTAGAAAAAGGATGCTTTGGAGAGCGGATTCTATTGGAGAGTGGACTCTATGGCACTGTATCCCACCAAGATCCCTGTCCTCCCCAGGCGCCACCCACAGATCTCCAGGAGTTTCTCAGCCTGGTCCTGGTCATGGCCAGGGGAGACCTGGCAACTCTATGGGGACGCAACCCCTCAGCAGCATGTCTCCAACTGGGCAAAATAACAACATGCTTTTCTTGATCTCTTCAAATGGAAATGCTCTGGAACCTCCCTCAGAATTTTAGTACAACAATTTTTTTAAAGTGGGCATTCAGAATCTTAAGATCTGGCAGTCATATGCATAGAAACCTATTTTTTTTAATTGTGTCTGGAATTTTAAAAAAAAGTTCGACTTTTCATGAAGTAATCACACACATAATCTAACCGTATGCGTGTTTAGTTAAGTAAACTCCACTAAATTCCATGGGATTTAGTCCAAGGAAAGTATGCGTATGATTGCATCCTAATTCTCTATCAACATGTCCATGCCCACATCTTTCACTCTGGTTCAGGATCGCGATGCAGAGGCAGACGGCAAACCACCTTTGTTCCTCTCTTGCCTTGAAACCCCTAAGGCATCACTATAAGTAGGCTGCAACTTGATGGTATTTTACACTCACACCACTGGGACTGAGCCCATTATTACTGATGTCATTTTCTGGCACCACCAGAGAATTGTCACTATGCAAGCCTTTAAAAAAGGTCTGCCTGGTGAAAAACTACAGCATTATATTGGAACAATCAGCTACTAGACCGCAAAAATTTATGTAGGAATGTAATTTTGTTAGTCTCGATAATACCTTGAGACTCCTGTTTGTTTTCTCTGGAATAGACTAACATGGGTATCCCTCTGGAATAATCATCACTAAGAGCCTAACTAGATGAAATCCATGACTGGATTTTCCCAGCAGTTCTTCTTTTTTTAAAAAAGGATTCTATTAACATAATAAAGATTTAACAACACAAAATATTACAACAGTAATTATATGTGAACTTGAACATGAATACAGAAATTTCGGAGTACATATAAGATAAGTTCTTATATAGCAATAGGAACTGAGTGCGGAGCTCCATTTGGATCAGGGGCATCCAGAAAGGGAAATGGGTGTTTTGCTCTTTCACCCTCATATGTTTTCGCCAGCTGAAATCAATCTACCCTCACTAAGGAGACTTGGTGATTCCCCCAGAATTACAACTAATCTCCAGACTACAAAGATCAGTTCCCCTGGAGAAAATGGATGCTTTGTGGGGTAGACCCTGGGGAGGACAAGGACCTCAATGGGGGACAATGCCATAGACTCCACCCTCCAGTCTCTAAAAACTTTCAGTCCTGAAGCTGGCAACATAACCCCCCACCCCTGCCAGTGGCTGGGGGAACCTGGCAACTCTAACCCTCTCACCTACTAGTACTGGCCTTGCGGGGTGGTGGGGATACAGGCACCTACCCAGTTAGATCCTAAAAATATGGGCACTTATCTTGTTAGACCCTAAGCTCATTCATGGCTGAGGATAGAATCAAATCGGCTTCACCCTTTCAGTTACCCCTCAGGTCAGAAAATATGGAGCAGAAGTACCCCTGAAAATTCAGTTTCAGTTCACCAAAACAATTACAGAGATTCCTCGAGCACAGACGGAGGTGTTGACAAGATTACTTTGGTTCAAGAGAAGCTGGGGGTATCATTTGTGCTTGTTATTTATTTACTGAGGATTTTTCTATGATGCCTCTTCAGAGTCTGAAAAAGCCCCCCCCCCCCCGGTATTCATTCATCAAATTACGGTATCCCTGTAAAAGGGTGTTTGAAAAAAAATGTTTTCAGTTGATAACAGAATGCTTCCTTCAGTTTTTTAAAAATGTTTCAGTTTGCTTAATTGGTTTTCCCTTGGAAAACAATAGCTTCAAAAAAGATTTCACACCAGGTGGTTGCCTAAGGCTACACAACAGAACATAGCACAGATTTCCTTTTTAACTGTATGATACCATTGACTGCTAACATGCCGAGCACTGGGAAATATGGAAGGGATGCCCTTATTAGGGCACCCTGACATCATATCAGCTTCCCGGACACTTCAGATTAAAGATGTTTCCTGTTTTCCCATCTAAGAGCAAAGGTATTAAAAGAGAGGAGGAACATAAGAGAAGCCATGTTGAATAAGGCCCATCCAATCCAACACTCTTGTGTTATGCAGTGACCCAAACCCAGGTGCTATCAGGAGGTCCACCAGCAGGGCCAGAGCTCTAGAAGCCCTCCCACTGTTGCCCCCCAAGCACCAAGAATACAGAGCATCACTGCCCCAGACATAGTGGTCCAAATGGCTTCTGTACATTAGGTCACCTGGAATCTCTATAGGAGCCTATATCAGGGCCATATTCAGACAGGATAAGGCCTTAAACTCTGTTTAAAAGGCTCCATACCTAAAAGAATTACGTTGGATTATGAAGGAATTACCCACACACATACAGGAATAGATCTATATGGACACACAAGAATTTCGAACAAGCATTTTTTATCACCTGTGCAAAAAACACAAGCTCGATGATCCAGGGTGTCCTATTGCCTCAGGCACAGGCACCATCACTGTAGCGGTGTCTCAGACCCTATGTCATCAATGCCCCCTAATGTGGGACACATCACAGACTTCCTTAGAAAAATACAATATATTAACAATCTTTCAGGAAATGCTGTTTTAGCCACCATGGATGATGTTTTTATATACACCAATATCCCTCAAAAAGATGGACTACAAGCTATAAGGAACACCATCTCTGACTACACCACAGCCAACCTTGCTACCGAGCTCTGCCATTTTTCCTCAGCTGCAACTACTTCAGATTTGGTGATGATTTTTTTCCCTTCAGATCAATGGTACAGCCATGGGTACCCACATGGCACCACAATATGCCAACATTTTCATGGCTGATCTGGAACAGCACTTCCTCAGCTATTAACACCCCTCTTGTACCTGAGATTTATTGATGACATTTTTATCATTTGGACACATGGGAAAGAAGCACTAGAGAAATTTCACCAGGCTCCAGTAACTTCCACCCCACAATCAACCTGACCATGAACCAGTCCACACAAGAAGCACATTTTCTAGACAGCACTGTACAAATACATAATGGAAGCATAAAAACCACCTTATTCCGGAAACTTACTGATAACCAAACATATCTACATGCCAGTCACCATCCTAAACACACCAAATGCCAGTCACCACCCTAAACACACCAAATGCCAGTCACCATCCTAAACACACCAAATGATCCATTGTTGACCAACCAAGCTCCACTCTACAGTTGTACCTGTTCTGATCCCTCAGACGGAGATTCTCATTTTCAGGATGTACAACAGGCAGATGTGAATTTGCTTCAGTTCTGTAGCCAGAGAATCCATTCACACATTACAAAGACTGCATAGTGGACACATGGCCACCACAAGGACTATCGGTAAAACATGTGCTTGGAGTTCCATACTGAGAACTCAAATTTGGATTGGGTCCACGGTGCACAAGAAGAAGGGGCTGGGACTTCCGGGCTGCGACGCAGCAACGCAGTGGGTGCTTGGACTCGCACTGGAGCACCCCTAACTCTTTGTGTCTTTCCATGGAACTCTGCGGCTCCTGAGTTCCACCTGACCTCCCGGAGAGAGACCAGGAGCAGGGGATGCGATCCAAGCACCCCATGAGCAGTAGTGAGCGGGTTCAAGCTCACGATTGTCCCGAAGCAGAAGAACGGAGCTGCGCAGACATTGTCCGCCATGTCTGCACAAGCTGTGGAGACCTAACAAAGAGAGTCTAAAGCCTCATCTCCTCCATCGATGAAGAAATTGTGAGTACCAGTAAAAAGCAACATTTGGCCGCTGTGTGACAGAGTGTTGGACTAGATGGGCCATTGGCCTGATTCAACATTGGCTTCTCTTATGTTCTTATGTTCTTATTTGTACACATATGAAAACATGAAGCTTCCTTGAATTCAGGGGTCCCCACCCCTTTTGAACCTATGGGCATCTCTGGGATTCTCGCACCGTGCAGTGGGCACAGCCACAAAATGGCTGCCAGAGAATGGCTGCTGCAGGAGGCAGAGCCAACCACAGAATGGCGGCCACAGCTTACCGTCAGCCACACAGGGAAGATCCGTAAGGCGTGATGACAGCTGCTGCCAAAACAGTATTTTTAAAAATCTGCACAGCCAGTGAAATCTCCAGTAGCCAATCAAGAGCCTTGCTGTCCAAAAGCTTCACCTGACTCCTACCCGCTTTCTAAAGGCACCTGGCAGGCACCATAAGAGGTGTTGGGAGGCGCCATGGTGTCTGCAGCACCATGCTGGGGACCCCTGCTTTAACTGAATTGGACTGTTGGTCTGTCACAATCTATATTGTCTTTATCTGACTGTCAGTGGCCCTACAGGGTCTCTGGCTGAGGTCTTTTGCATCACCTACCTTCTATTGTTTTTAGCTGAAGAGGCCCTGGGTTGAACCTGGGAGCTTCTCCATGCAAAGCGTGAATCATAGCCCCTCCCCAGTTTGTACTTTACTGCCTTGCTTTAGAACCTAGAGGACATTTCCTCACTCAGTGTACAGTAAGACAGATTTCCAGTGCAATCTTAAACATTCAGTGACTGCAAAGAATGCAGAACACAAATCAGAAGCCCTTCTTGAGTCAGCAAGGAGGTGATGGGGAAAGAGGAGAGAACTACATGGGGGAAATCATGGGGTAGTGCAAGAAGTTTTTACTTTTTTGTGAAACCACTGAACATGCTTTAGTTTTGCAATACTGGAAGTTATCTGTAGTGTCATTCTATGCAGAGTTACATCCTTCTAAGCCCACTGACTTCAAGTGTATAACTCTGCTTAGGTTTGCACTGACAGCCTTAGCAACTACATGTTGCCATCCAACTCAGCTTCAGACAAATCAAGGCACCTGCCCCTAACCACCTGTACCCTGGCTAGAGCAGGTCTACAATCAACAGCAAAAGTTTTGAACAACCAAGACCCAGATTGATTGCATGTACCTGGATGCTCCCACTGTGGGTATGTTTTCTACTTGTTTGGTTTTAGCCCAGCAGAAAAGAAGCCACATTTTCTTTTCCCTATACTCAGATTCTTCTGCTTTTTAAACTAATTATAGGGAAGGAAACTGCTGAGTTAGACACCAGTAGAGCTGTTGCTCCTTGTACATCCTCAATGTCAGATTTATCGTAAGCTTTGCAAGCTTTGGCATTCCCACATGAACTGAACACAGGCAAAAATTTTGTATCACTTCATCAATATGAGAGTGGTTCCACAAATCCTTCCCACTTCCGAAAACATTATGTATGATTTCATTTTTTCTTCCAACAGCAAACATCAGCAGACAACTGAGCAGAAATTTCTCCAAGTGTCACAAATAGTTATCCAAGCAGTGTGAAAAGGGGAAAAGATACAAGTTTTTAAAAAAGAAACAAACCCACTGGGCATGGAGTATCAGTTATATGATTGTTCCTAGCAGGGCTTTTTTTGTGACAGTCCCCTGACCTGGTGGCCCAGGTTGGCCCAGTCTTGAAAGATGTTGGAAGTTAAGCAGGGTTGGCCCTGGTTAGTTTTTGGATGGGAGACCACCAAGGAAATCCACTAAACAGAACCAGGCAATGGCAAACTGCATCTGATCATCTCTTCCCTTGAAAACCTTACAGCGCTGCCATAAGTCAGCTGTGACTTGATGGCTCTTTCCACCACTACCACTCAGTGGTACTGAGCACCGGTACCTTTTTTTAGGGAGTGCTCTTCCAAGTCCAGGTCCTTGTGTGCTGACCTGCTCCACTCAGCCAGAGAAAGAGATGGTGGACCCTCAATAGGGTTTCCAGGTCCCCCCCCAACCACCAGTGGGGGTGGGGGGTAGAATTGCCAGTTCCAGGTTCAGAAGCTCCTGGAGATTTGGGGATGGAGCCTGGGAAGAACAGGGACCTCAGTGAGGTACAATGCCACTGAGTCCACCATCCAAAGCATCCATTTTCTCCAGGGGGACTGATCTCTAGTCTGGAGATGAGCTATAATTCCAGGGGATCCCCAGGTTCCACCTGGAAGCTGGCATCCCTAATCCACACACACAGGATTCTACCTGCACCAGCCTGCAATTTCCCAAGAGTCAGATTAATGGTACAAGGTCTGCCAGAGACAGGCCTAACAGTCAGGTACTCTCTTCTCTCTCAGAGGTTGGGCTCAACCACTATGCCACACTACCAAGCAGAGGTACCCTTCAAACTGTCTGTCCTTTTGCTGAGCCAGGTCTGAGCTCTCACTGCTCTCTCCCTGAGGCAGATCTGAATTCCTCCTGCTGCCATGCTTCCTTCCCACATTCCATCCCCCTTCTGAAAGGTGACGCTGGAGCAGCACTCCCGTAGGCAATTGCCTCGAGTGCCAGAGGTGAAGGGGAGCAAACCAGTCCTATCTCCACCCTACCTCACTCACCCTGGAAACATCAGCCCTGGAAGTGCCCCCAAGGGCCCTCTTCCTCCTTACCACTCGATGGTGAAGGGAGGGGGGCAGAGTCTTCCTGCCTCCGCATGGTGTAGTGGGGGGGCAGGGCACAGGGAGAGTGGGCAGGGGGTTCCTGCCTCCCCTCAGTGGAGTGGGGGCAGCCCTGACATCCAGAAAAGCATAGAAGATTCCAGGTTTTGCCAACTGAAACACAGTTCATGGTGTATATTTTTTTTGTGTGTGTTGGGTGGCTGTCTTTTTAAAATCTGTCTTTTTTCCCCTTTAAAAATGTTCCCAATGGCACAGGAGTCCTTGTTTCAGTCAGCAAAACTAGGTAGGGATGTTCTCCTGAGCAGAAATTCCTGAACTCAAATGTCTGGGGATTCCTGAACCTAAATAATCTTTGCCTAGGTTCCTATTAGGTTCCCCTGGTAGATAGTTTACCCCCCCCCAAATTTATGTTTAAATAATCCATTGATTGATTTGGTAGAGAGCCAGTCCCCCCTGACCAGTTTGATGCAGTGGTTAAGAATGCAGACTCTAAGCGGCGCCACCGATTTCCAGGAGTGAAGACAGCGCTATGGTTTAACATAAAAAGAAGAAGTAGCATCGAATCGTGAGTTGAAGATCTATTTTGAAGCGTAAATCGGAGCCCCCCTGCATGCGTATAAACGTTGGGAGGAGGGAGGAGTTCCCACCCCCTTTGAGAAGCAAGATCTACAAAGGGAGCGCGAAGAGGGGCAGAGAGAAAAAAAAAAGTGTTGGTGAAAGTACCGTTGGGGTTGCATGGAAGACTACGATCATCTTAGCTTCCTGGGGGATGCGGCACGAACTTTTTAAAAGTAAACAAAAAAACAAAATGTCGATAATGGAAAAAGTCCTGCAGACACCGGAAGAGAAGAGAGGAGGGACTTCCGGTCCAGACAGCCCCCCCCAAGAGCTTGCTGTCAATCAACAGGAAAAGGAGATACTGTGCCCCCTGCTGGAACAATTGCAGAAAATCAACGAAACTCTGTTCAAAGTGGAAAGTGTTCTCATCAGTCGACAGAAACAGATATCGGAAACAACTAGAAAGATGATGGAGATCGAACAGAAATCGAATCTGATTCTAGGTTTCCAGGGCGTTAAAGAAGAAGAGAAAGAAGATCTCGGATTTACCTTGACAAATGTCTTGGCACCCCTAACTGGCAGTGAAGCGATAAAGTTAAAAGAAGAGGTGGATAAGGCTCCCAAAGCCTATTCCGCTTTTATAAAAGAAAATACTCTGCCAGTAGAAGGGGATGTCGAGCATAGCAGGCGACAAACTGGAGATCTAATTTCATCTGAAGAGTTTATGGAGCCCTGGAAGCTTGAAGGCCAGAAGTTTAAAGAAAAAGAGAAAAGAAAGAAGACGGATTTCATCTTCAAAATACAGAAACTTCTGAAGAGACACGCCAGCAGGGAGGAAGATGCAGCACTCAAAACTGGGATAAGTGAAGAAGACAGCAGCCCAGGGGAAAGTGGTGATGGAACGGAAGACTTCAAAGTTAAAATGGACTCAATCCATAACTGGAAGAGATTTAAAAAGATACTTTGAGGACTGTTCGTGTAACATCTGGAAGGAGCTGTTTAATTACTAACCCCAATGGACTTTACTAACTGTATTAACAGAGTGACTTTGGACTTTGCAATAGTTAAAAAGAAGATCTTCTAACCATGATAGATGCCAAAATTGGTATTGGTTATTAACCTAAACTAACCCTCACTAACAGAAAAAAATTTCACTCCATCTTTCTCTTTCTCCATCTGTCTACCCTTCCCTTTTCTTATAAAAAGAATAAAATTCTCTCTTTTTTAAGAGAGTTTTTACAAAAAAAGAAAAAAAAAAGAATGCAGACTCTAATCTGGGAGAACCAGGTTTGATTCCCTACTCCTCCACATAAAGCAGTTGGTGTGACTTGGGTCAGTCAAATTCTTTCAGAGCTGTTGTCTCAAGGGCAGTTCTCAGAGAGCTCTCTCAGTCCCACCTACCTCACAGGGTGTCTGTTATGGGGAGGGGAAGGGAAAGGGATTGTAAGCCGCTCTGAGACTCCTTCGGGTAGTGAAGGATGGGGTATAAATCCAATCTCTTCTCTTCTCTTCCTCTTCTTCTTCTACCTCAGAATACATCCCATTCTATCAAGGTAACTTTCTTGGCATAAGATGTGCAACCTCCAATGATTATCACAAATTCTCACATCTGGCAAACCCAGCTTGACTTAAACTTTCCTGGTGGAGACTCAGTTTTTAGAGAGTTAGGATTATCTTGCCTACTAGAGAACATCTCTACTAGCTCTGCATACCTCTTATTCTGTGACAGCCTGTGGTCACCTGACCTTAAATAACTCTTTTGTGGAAGGGGATCTCCAACAGGTAAGAAAATGGTTTGGGAAAAGAAAATATCTCTAAAAGAGGGTGCATTTTCCAAGCTATGCCCTGGATTAAGACAGAACCAGCTGGAGGAAGTTAAAACAGCAGAAACAGGCACATTTCTGCAAAGCAGAAATAGAAAGCTCACTTCCTCACAGTCTGAGCTACGCTGAGAGTGTGGGGAGACAGGAAAGACAGCCTCCTGAGCAGGGAAAAAAAGCCTATCTGACTGTTTGGAGCATCAAATGGCATGGGAGGTCATAGCCAGAGTTGTATTCTTAGCCCCTAGCGTGACAGTAGGGGCAGCCCAGGCAGAAGTGATTTGTGGCATACCTGCACAAAAGCAGAAAGGTCCTGAATGTCACCCCAAGTTGAGCTGGCTCTCTGCTGCATTGAGGCCTGTTTCCCAGCTCACAAGATCAGGGGTAAAGCCACGTCCAGGACTTGTGTGAGTAAAGGGCCATCAAGTTGCACCCAATTTATGGTGACCCCAGCAAGAGGCTTTCAAGGCAAGCGAGAAGCAGAGGTGGTTACAGTCCTCTGCATTGCCTTGGACTCCTCTGGCAGAGCCATCGTGCTAGCACAGTTGGAGGCTCTCTCTGGCACCTATCCTGAAGTACCTGGACCCTGTGGACTCTGATGGCATTAATTGGCCCTTACATGTTACTAAGTCTGATCAACATGATGCACAGTTCTGATGGGATCAGGCTATACCATGCTGCCTTCCCAGCCCATCCAGGATTTAGAGGATGAGAAAATTGCATATATAATGAGGTATACGGACATCGATTCCAGTGTACATCCCAGAAAGATGAGCTCCCACTGGTAGTCTAGAACAAGGATTCCCAACTCAGATTCTCTTCCATCCAGCTGGAGGTAGCAACATTCTGCCAAATTCGGTGCCTTTGTTCACTTTTACACACGCTGTAGGTGGACAAAACAACTGCACAGACTGGAGCAAAGAAATAAGATAATGAAACTGACTGGGCATTTGGAACATTGAATACAAAGCCCTCCCTCGCATTAACCCCCTCGCATTAACCCCCATGGCCCCTGAAGAAAACACATCAGGCATGTGTAAGATGTCCCTTTGCATACGACATCAAATGAACGCTCAGTTGCCTGCGGTGCCTGTGAATTGGATTTAGCAAGAGCTGTGTGGCTTGCATGCAGATGCAGCTGTGAAGAGAAATGAAGGAAGTGGTTGTCTAATACTTATAAAAGGCCACTAAATCACCCCTTCTGTTCAAAGAATGCTGCGGAAACATCTGAGCTAACCATCTGAGGACAAATTCAAAACAGAAGCACTGCCAATTTGCAGCTTCTACATTTAAAAAAAAAATGAAGAGACCAGTTGCATTGCTCAGTTTTAAGCACAGATCCAGACTCAACTTTTGAAGGGAAAGTCAGGATGTACATCCTGTGCATATCATTTCCCTATTGTCCATATACTATTTTTCTGTTTTCATCCCACCCTTCCTTCAAGGAATTTGGGGTGGCATATGTAGCTCCCAAACCATGTTGTCCTCGTAACAACCCTGTGTGGTACATTAAGCCAAAAGAAAAAAGAGGAGGAGGAAGAAGAGATTGGATTTCTATCCTGCCCTTCACTACCTGAAGGAGTCTCAGGGTGGTTTGCAGTCTCCTTTCCCTTCCCCTCCTCACAAGAGACAAAAGAGAGAGTTCTTTTGAGAACTGCTCATGAGAGAACAACTCTGAAAAACCTTGTGACCGATCCAACGTCACATCAGCAGCTACATGTGGAGGACCAGGGAATCAAGCCCGGTTGTCCCAGATTAGAGTCTGTGCTCCTGACCATTACATCAAATTGGCTCTCAGAGACACTGGCCCAAGGTCATTCAGTGGCTCCAGAAGGATTTGAATCCAGGTCTTGACAATCTAACCACTATACTACGGGCTCCACACAAAGACTCATCATTTTGTCTAATGCTGGTGTCAGATTAGGATTTATTTATTTATTTATTAGATTTATGTATTATTAGATCTGGGAAACCCATGTTCAAATCCCCATGATGCCAGTGACGCTCACTTGGTGACCCTTAAGCCCATTACTCTCATCTTACTGTACCTCACAGAGTTCTTGTTGTGAGGATAAAATGGTGGGGGGGGGATTTTTATTTATTTACTTCATTTATACCCCACTTTTCTTCCCAATGAGGACTCAAAGAGGCTTACAACATCCTCTTCCGCTCCATATTATCCTCACAACAACCCTGTGAGGTAAGTTAGGCTGAGGGTGTGTGACTGGCCCAAGATCACCCAGCGAGCTTCCATGACAGAGTGGGGATTTGAATCTGGGTCTCCCAGATCCTAATCCGACACGCTAACCATATATACTGCTTTGGGTCCCCACTGAGGGAGAAAAGTAGGGCGTCAATATCTGAAATATAAATAAATAAAAATAAATCCATCCCTGTCCACCCTAAATGAGCCGTGCAATAAACAAAATGAGCTGTGCAACAATTTGGATGGAAGCATTTGTACTACACATAAGTATAACTTCTAAAGCAATATATCAACCTTTGTTTGGAGCTATCCAAAGAAGACAGATGCACTCACTAACAAATTTGCAGGAGGAAGTGTTACGGACTGTGATTAAGAATGATAACTTGTATATTGTTCAGGTTTAGTAATCTTCGGCTTGTACTACTTTGAAGATGCTACCTTAAACGTTTACTGGGGAGTCAGTGTCACTGTACTTATTAGCTTATTATTATAATTATTGTTAAATTGGCTATAGACTTTTACAATTATTGAGGTCAGTAAGACTTACCAGTTAACAGGCTTAGAACTGTGCTACATTTTAAAAAAACCCTGTAGTACATAGACTACATGGGACTCTCTGGCTTCTTATCACAGTGGTGAAACTAGACCGATGGTGCCCTCAAGTGGAGTACGGTAGTTTCAGAGGCAGCTAGAATCTCCATAGATTGCAAAGGGGTAGCCAAGCTATTCGATTACAGCAAATTAAACAAAAATTTGCCCTCTTAAGGTGCCACTGGACTTTTGTTTCCTTTCTGAACAGGGCATTCAGCAACAAAACCTGCACTGGCAGGTGGTCTAAAACAGAAGCAACTCCAGTATATATAAAGAGAACCCTCCTATTGGTAGAATAAAGTAAAGGTTTCCCTTGCTCAAAAACCAGTTGAATCTGAATCTAGGGTGCGGTGCTCATCTCCGTTTCCAAGCTGAAGAGCCAGCGCTCTCCGAAGATGTTTCCATGGTCATGTGGCCAGCATGACTAGACGCCGAGGCACACAGAATGCTGTATCTTCCCACCAAAGTGGTACCTATTTATCTACTTGCAATTTCTTGCTTTCGAACTGCTAGGTTGGCAGGAGCTGGGACCAGAGATGGGAGCTCACTCCATCATGCAGCACTCGGGTCTCGAACTGCTGAACTACCAACCTTCCAGCCTACAGTTCAGCATCTTATCCACTGAGCCACTGCAGCCCCTAATTGGTAGAATAGCTAACTACAAATCAAGGTAAAATGTTCTAATAGAGAAGTTGGGCAAATCTGAGGATAGTTAGATTTGGTGATTGGAGCCCTGAATGGACAAGGCAGATCTTCCTACAAACCAGGAAAATGTCCCACCTTTGCAGAAAAATCTGAAATCTAATAGACACAGACACACACACATTGGGGGCTAAAAACCCCAAACTGATAAAAGGAGCACTGTTAGCTTTAACAGAAGCACTCAGTGATTGTTGCTCGGCAACCCCAGCATTCTAGGCTTTGTTTTTGTCAGTAAAAGGCAAGGGGGGGAGGAGGACCGCTTCCAGGGCTGTTTGGAGCCAGGACTGGCAGCAACCAATGGGTGACTTGATACCACCCAGCTTGCATGAGTCACTTCGGGGTAGCTGCTTGCTACTATTCAACATAAGACACCCTGTGAAAGCCAGTGTGGTGTAGCAGTTAGAGCTTCAGAATAGGGTTTGGAAGACCCAGGTTTAAGATAATCAATCTGCCATGGAAGCTCACGAGGTGATGCTGGGCCAGCCACATACTTTCAGCCTAACCTACCTCACAAGGTGGTTATGAGGATAAAAAGGAGAAGAGGAGAATGATGTAAGCTGCTTTGGTCCCTGCTGTGAAAAAAGGCGGGATATAAATGCAGTAGATGAATGCTGAAAATGAGTTCCCACCCACCCCGCAAATCCTTGCAGGTTCCAACTTGTATACTTGCTAAACATGTGAGAAGATGTACAGCCTGCAATGTAACATGAAGTTGCCTTCTACTGAGTCTATCAAGGTCTGTATTGTCTACTTTGACTGGTAACAGCTCTCCAGGGGCTCACATCTTTCATCACATCACCTACTAGAAGATCCTTTTAACTGGAGATGCTGGAGATTGAACTTGGCACCATACAGATACAAGGCATACACTCTATCATGGCACCACACTAATAGCTGATGTCAGTTATCCTGATATTTGCAGTAATCCCATTATCGACACTGTGTGGTATATAATTTTATCTAATAATACTAAGTGAGCAGGACAGCAGGTAGGTAGAGAGGAGTAGCTGACCAGAAGGAAACTGTCCAATTTATAGCTACTACTTAATTTTTTTTGCCATCAAATCACAAGCTGACTTAGGACAACCCTGTGGGGTTTTCAAGGCAGGAGACATGCAGTTCTGCTATTGTTTGCCTCTGCATAACAACCCTAGACTTTCTTGGTGGTCGCCCATCCAAATATTGACCAGGGTCTACCCTACTCAACTTCCAAGATCTCACAAGATTGGGTTAGCCTGGGCTATCCAGGTCAGGACATATGTAGTATTGCACTAGATTTTACAGTATATGGTACAAAATTTTTAAAAGCCTTTATTGACTGCTGTTTCGACACCCTGCAGTTTAATGTGCCTTTACTGTGGTTTAGGTTTAAGGATGTTCTTTCCCTCTGCCTGGCCATGCGGTGATGACATACTGTATTCATGCCTCAAATGGTTTGGGATCAGGCTGTTGGCCTGCATTTATCTGAACTAGCTAGGTAGTTACGTGTCTGGTTACCACTGCATAATGCTTATGTACTCAGCAGATCTGTCAGAGGGCCCTCGATAGATTCAAAAGCTGCTTGAATTCCAATTAGTGAGGTATCTTTCCAATACATACATTTCATAGCATGATCCCACATCCAGGAATGTCACTTCTTCGATTTTGCTTGGCATTAAACTAAACCTGACAAGCATGTCTCTGGAAAGCCAAAAAGGTTAATTGTAAGAAGTGGTGGCTGTCAGGACAGGTTATGTCCAAAATGAGAGCATTTGTTTATGAGCATCTTGAGAGCTTTGCTAAAATGTTTCTGCATAACCCAAAGTGCATGCTAATCTCAGGACTTGTGAATAAACATCAGAGTCTTCTCTAGAAGTTCATATACAGTCTCCATAAACTACATACTGTAATTGTGTGATCTCTATGCTACAGAAGACAATTTGTACTTGTTTTGCTATACTAAACTTGCCTGAGGGAAAAACCTCTTTGGGAGCAAAACTACACACATCCTTGAGTTGGCCAGAAATATCTGCTTTGTTTTTCTTGCCAATCTGCATTATACCTTGTCCACAACATTTATTACATTGAAATCTCACCCTTCCTCCAAAGCGCTTAGGACAGACCTAACAGTTCCCCATCCCCCATCCCATTTTGTCCTTCTAGCTTTGAGAATCAAGTTATGCTAAAAGATAGTGACTGGTGCCAGGTTACTCAGTGAGTTTCAGAGTTGATTTGACCAAGGTTACAAGCACAACAATGAACTAGAGCCAAGATTAGAAGCAGCCAGATAAACAGCCCAGACAACCAAAAGCAGGAACTGTGGATGGAGAAAGAATACAGAGGTGGGCAGGGCTGATCCAGTGCATTGAGACCCCAAAGCAAAAGTACACCCTTGGCTTCCTCTTTTACTACCATTAGCCAGATCCAAGCTGCCTTTGGTTTGGACATGACTTGCAGCAGCTTGGATCCAGGCGGCAATGCACTGCTGATAGCTGGGAGGGAGCAAAACCCTAGAATGGTGGCCTTCTCGTAACACTGAGCTTCAAGGTGACAAACAAGATGTGGTCAGCACATGATAATCAAGCTGCCCAGGCCTGCATCTCAGGAAGCTCACTATTGTCCAGCTGGAGGCACTAATGGATAGTACTAGTCAGCCCTTAAGCCTAATCTCATCAGATCTCAGTAGCTAAGCAGGGTCAGCTCTGGTTAGAATTTTGATGGGAGACCACCAAGGAAGTCCAGGGTCACTAAGCAGAGGCAGGCAATGGCAAACCACCTCTGAATGCCTCTTGCCTCGAAAAGCCTACAGGGTTGCCATAAGTCAGCTGCAACTTGATGGCACTTTCCACCAGTCGGACAAAACTAAGCAGGGGAATAAAGCCCCATACTTATAGCTAACGGTGTGATGCTATGCAGAAGGATTCCCATTGATTTCAATGGCTTTAGACAGAGGTCACTCTCCATTAGATTACTCTGCAAATCTGGTCAGAAGCAACTTGCTGATTAAAGCTTCATTTAAGGATCCTCAGGGCTGACATGAGCATGCTGTTGGCAGGTTGCAACTAGCTGAAAAGCACTGGTCAAAATTAGATAAACAACTATCTACTGAACTGTTATCAGTTGGTGTTTTGTGGAACGTTAAAGGCTGACAGCATTTTATTCCTGCAGAAATTATCATGGGCTAGAGATTACTTCTTCAGATGCAATGCAGTGGATCCTCAAGGGCAGACCAATTATGTTGGGAGTCTGGGGAAAAACCCAATAAACAACAGGGTCAAGGGACTGTGAAATGCAGAAAGATTCAGGTGAAATGTAATTATGTAAAATGCAACTCTGAGCAAGAAAGAAGCAGGAACCCTGCACTAATTTTGCTAAACTGGTTCACACCTGTAATGGGTGGGAAATCTCAGGTTTTCCTAAGAAAATTAACACTTAGAGTGAGTCAGAAACCACAGTTCCCTGTTCAGTCCTGGGCAGAGGGAAAACCTCCTAACCTAAAACTGCTTACCAGAACAGTGGGCCATCTAACATAGACAGACACCCAGGAGCCTGCAACAAACCATGATGCCAAATTTGTCCCTATGCAGAGACAATATTAGTATAGGATGAAATTACATCTGCCATACCATCTGAGCTTATCCACTTTATATCCTCCAGTGTGATATATGCCACTATGCGTACCTTCTGCTTTCAGCATTGGACAAACAAATGAGTTCTTACACAAAAGATATAAATGGACACAAATCTGGTCCATTTCAGAAATCAGTGGGAGATCACTTCAGGCTTCCAAAACACTTCATCTCCTACAAAAGTTTCCTTCTAGCATAACAGCTTATCTAAAAACAATGCTATGATTTTAATATGTAATCACTATTTTGTATGATATTACCTAGCTCTTGTATAGCGCTTTCAAGTGTTCCAAGTGCTTCACGTATATTTTCTTGCAACCCTTACAACAGCTCCCAGCCTGAGCCCGCCAATAGTGGAATCTATCGCTGACTGCATGTTCATCATACACTTTACCATTACTGTACTGCCATCGTCATATAAATTGTTTTTAATAACCATGTTGTGTGTTTTATGGAGCTGCAGTGGCTCAAGTGGTTAAGACGCTGAACTGCAGGCTGTGGAAGGTCAGTAGTTCAGCAGTTTGAGACCCGGGTGCCGCATGACGGGGTGAGCTCCTGTCTCTAGTTCCAGCTCCTGCCAACCTAGCAGTTCGAAAGCAAGAAATTGCAAGTAGATAAATAGGTACCACTTCGTTGGGAAGGTAACAGCGTTCCGTGCACCTTGGTGTTTAGTCATGCCGGCCACATGACCACGGAAACGTCTTCAGACAGCGCTGGCTCTTCGGCTTTGAAACGGAGATGAGCACCACAACCCTAGAGTCGGATTCGACTGGCTTTCGAGCAAGGGAACCTTTACCTTTACTTGTGTGTTTTATATTGATATTTATATTGCTTTTTTATTTGCTGTTATTTTATGTAAGCTGCCCTGAGCCTGCCTCAGCGGGGAGGATGGGGTACAAATTAAATAAACGAATAAATAAATAAATAAAAACCCTGCATGGTTGGTCAGTTATATTATCCCTATAGGATGGAGTATGAGCCTTGTCTAGTGAATTTCTGGCAGAGGTTAAGCTTTAAACCACAGACTGCTTATTCTCTTAGCACTATACTACAGCAGCTTGCAGCATGATAATTTTAGAATGGACTTTTTGAAATCACATTCACATTGGGCTTTAATTAACATCTATTATGTTTCTTTTTGTTGTGTACCTAGGGAGACCGCACACGCAGTCAGGCTCGCATGTGGCCATGCGGACAGTCTAAGCTTCACTCCCATAGACAATAGAAGCAGAGGATCCGAGAACTGGCCAATTGGCAAGTCAGGATCCTAAAAGGGACCAATGCTGAATGTTAAATGTAAATAAACCTATCACGGGTGTATGTTGGGTGTGGTTAAGAACGGGAATATAAGTGGACCATGGGTCCAGCTAGTTATCTCAAGTTCTCCTATGCACTAATAAAGTATGAGCTGAAATCACTCTTCAATGCATCAGTCTCAGTACTTTATACTTTTACTTGGTTAGATGATGTATTTTTCACACTGTATTTCACTTTACTGTGGCGGTTTGGGGATGGCTCCAACCTTTCTTCAGCTTCTCATTCATTAGCTCTTCCCCATTTCCTGCCCCCACCTCCACAATTGTCTCCCTAATTCCTCCTCCACTCCTTCTTGGGTTGTTGTCCCAGGTTTCTCCACCCCCATGTATGTGTCTCTGTGTCCACTTAAGAATCACTTCATGTGTCACGGGCTGGAGTGCAGGCGGAGCAAGAGAGGGATAGTCCAGGTCCAGTCCAAGGTCAAAAACTGGGAGGCAGGGAAACAGGAGCCAAGTACCAGAGTCCAGAGCACAAACTGAAAGCATAGTCATCAGAGACGGGGCTGAGGAGTCGAGAGTTCAAAGCAGGAAGCAGATGGGCCTGGTTTGTCCGGGTAGGTCTCGTGAAAGTGCTGGACCAGGGCTGGGGCATGGAGGTTGTCTGCGGGTTCCCAAGACTGGTCTTCTGGGCCATAGCCTTCCCAGTCCACAAGGTACTGGAGAGATCCATGATGGTGCTGGGAGTCCAAGATCTGGTGGACTTCGTACTCCTCCTCGTCATGCATGAGGACTGGCGGTGGTGGTGCAGGTGGAGTAGGCCAAGCAGGATCAGGAGGGGCTGTCGGGACCAGCAAGGACTGATGGAACACAGGGTGGATGCGTAGGTGGGAGGGGAGCTGTAGCCGAAAAGACCTGTTCCATGATCTTGTAGGGACTGATGAAGCAGGAGTCCAGCTTCTGGGACCAACCGGGGCATCGCAGGTACCAGGCAGAGAGCCACACATGATCCCCAGCTTTGAGCGGGGGGCCCTCTTGCTGTTTTTGGTCAGCTGCCAGCTTCCTTGGCTTGCTGGCTTGCTGGAGTTGCTCCCAGAGTAGGGCTTGGAGAGCATGTAGTTCCTGGAGGTGGGTGTCTGCTGCCGGAACATTGGTGGGTGGCTGTACAGTGGGGAAGAAATGGGGGTGGCGTCCATAGGTCACAATGAAGGGGGTTGTTTGTGTTGATGAGTGTACAGTGTTGTTATACGCGAAGTTGGCCAGGGGCAGTAGTGTGGACCAGTCGTCTTGTTGGTAGCAAGAGTAACAGTGGAGGTACTGTTCAAGGGTGGCATTTGTACGTTCCGTCTGTCCATCTGCCTGCGGATGGTAGGCAGAGGACAAGTGAACTTGGGTGCTGAGTCCGGAGTGCATAGTTTGCCAGAACCAGGAGGAAAACTGTGGACCGCAGTCCGAGATCATGTGGGTCGGAAGGCTGTGCAACCAGAAGACGTGTTGTATGAAGAGTTGTGCAGATCCTGAGCTATGGGGATCTTGGCACAGGGGATGAAATGGGCCATCTTAGTGAAGAGATCCACTATTACAAAGATGCAGGTATGACCGTGGGATCGAGGGAGGTCCACAATGAAATCCATCAAGATAGTGTCCCAGGGCCCAGAAGTCATAGGCAAGGGGTGTAGTAATCCCGAGGGCTTGGCAGGAAGGTTCTTGGCTCACCGACAAACATAGCAAGAGCTGACATACCGGGCAACATCAGCACGTACTTGGGGCCACCAAAACTCCCGTGTCAGCAGGTGGGTTGTTTTATTTCACTCGAAGTGCCCTGCAGGGAGAGAGTCATGGGTCAAGTGCAAAGGGGCCCAGGCGGCACATAAAGGCAGTCTCGGTGTAGCAGGAGACCATCTCGGGTGGTGAATTCTTCTGCTGGGCCATCCTGAAGGTCTCACAGAAGTTGTTGAACCCAATGATCCTTGGTCTGCCCAATACAGATGTCATTCATCAAGATAGAGTGGCTGGACATGGCCGCAAATATCGCAGGGGGCAAGATGGGAGCGGCAGGGGTATCTTCAGTCAGGACAGGAGCATATTCCAGTTTGTGGGAGAGGGTGTCAGCTTTTTGGGTCTGGGTCTGCAGGATATAGGAGATCCAGAAGCTGAATTGGGGGAAAAACAGGGACCACCAGATCTGTCATTGTTTGAGGCAATGTGTAGTCTGGAGGTGTTCTAGATTCCGATGGTCCATGAGCACTTGAACGGGATGGTGGGCCCCTTCGAAGTAGTGTCTCCAAACTTCGAAGGTGGCCTTGATGCCCAGTAGCTCCCTTTACCAAATGAGTATCCCTTGCAGGGATGTAATGTGGCCAAGGAACTCGATGGAGTGCAGATGGAAACCACATTTCTCCAACTTTGTGTATAGATCATGGGTACAAAGATGCTGGAGGACTTGGTGAACATGCCCATATCATCAAAATAAATGATGACAAAATGGATGAACAGGTCTTGGAACACATCGTTCATGAGCCTCTGGAAGACCGCGGGTGTGTTGGTCAAGCCAAAGGGCATTACTAAGTACTCGTACTGGCTGTATTGAGTGCCAAAAACCGTCTTCCACTCATCGCCCTATCGGATACATACCAGGTTGTACGCACCTCAAAGATCCAATTTAGTGTAGATTCGAGCCCCCTTAAGGTGGACTAACAGGTCGGGGATCAAAGGCAGAGGGTACCAGTCCCGTATCATGATTTTGTTCAGGGCCCGATAATCGTTGCAGAGGCGGAGCTCACTGCTCTTCTTTTTAATGAAGAGGACTGGTGCTGACAACAGAGATGTGGATGGCTGGATGAATCCTCTTGCCAGGTTCTTTTCCAAAAAATCCCATAGAGCTGCCAGTTCAGGTTCCGCCATGGGGTATAAACGTCCTACTGGCAGGGGTGCCTCGGGCACCAAATCAATGGCGCAGTCATAGGGTCAATGAGGAGAAAGTTGGTCCGTTCCTTTCTCCTTGAAGATGTCAGCGAAATCCCTGTAGGGTGGCAGGAGATGAGAACTATTGGCCAGAGCAGTGGCGGCCAGGGTGGTAGCCAGGACCCGGTGTGGACAAGGGTTCAGGAACTGTAGTTCTTGTTGGACCCAGACCACTCTGGGATTGTGGGTCATCAGCCAGGATAAACCATGGATTAACCGGAACCATGGCATGAGAGCGATGTCAAAGCATAATTGCTCCCGGTGCTGTTGCATGCAGAGTGTGAGGAGACAAGTCTCCTGGGTCACGGGACCTGAGTGAAGGAGACTCCTGTCGATGGCCTCTATCGGGGTCAGTGTATCCTTAGACCAGACGGGGATTTGATGCTGTTTGACAAAGGTGGTGTCAATAAAGTAGTGAGCTGCCCCAGAATCCAGCATGGCATAGACAAACAGCCATCGTTCATCAGGCAACTGAAGTTTAACAGGGACTAGAAATGGTCCTTGGTCCATAGTCGTGAGTTTGGAGGACCCAGCTAAATGCCCCAAGCCAGTGGGTCCAGTTAGGCATGGGGCAGATCTTTTACTGGTGGTGGCAATGGCGGCAGTGACTCCGGACGGGGCCGCTTGGCAGGGCAGCTGACAGAGAAATGCCCTGCCCTCCACAGTACATGCAAAGGTTTTGTACTTGGCGATGGGCCTTTTCCTCTGGGGTTAGGCATGGCCGGGCCACTCCCACCTGCATGGGCTCACCCTCGTCTCCACCTATACCTGAGGTTGCCGGGTTTGACCCAGGTACTGGATGGTGTGTGGCTTGTGGGACACAGGTGTTGCTCCAGGCCTGCCATCGGCTCTCTCAGGTGACCATCAATACGGAGGCATAAGGTTATTAAGTCCTGTAGCATTTGGGGGCAGTCAACTCGAGCAAGCTCATCCAAGACTTCGTCAGCCAGCCCTTCCAAGTACTGGTCTATTAACGCTGCCTTGTTTCAGGCTAGGTCCTGGGCCAGAAGCTTGAATTCTGTGGAATACACAGTGACAGAGTGTTTGCCCTGTTTCAAGGTGCGGATCCTTCAGTTGGCTACCGCTGCTTGTTTTGTGTTTGCATAAGTGGTAGACAGATGGGCAAGGAATCCCTGAAAATCAGAAAGTAGTGGCGAAGGAACCACCAGTAGTGGAGTAGCCCATTTAGCAGCCTGTCCCTTTAAGAGGCTGATTATGAAGCATATCTTGGTCTTGTCAGTGGGGAAATCCTGGGCACGTAATTCAATATACAATTTACATTGTGCCAGGAATGCCGGGAACTCCTCCACATTACCGCCAAACTTTGCCGGAGGATTGACCGGGCACCTTGGCGGTGGGATGGCGGCAGCTGCCTGCCACTGTAGTTGCAGGTGAGCAACTACTTGCATGAGTTGCTGCACCTGGTTCACCAAGTTGGCTAATTGCAGAGCGCCTCTTCTTGCTTCTCTGTCCATCCTGTGGAGCGAACGTGCTGGGGTGCCAGCAATTTGTCACGGGCTGGAGTGCGGGTGGACCAAGAGAGGGATAGTCCGAGTCCAGTCCAAGGTCAAAAACTGGGAGGCAGGGAAACAGGAGCCAAGTACCAGAGTCCAGAGCCCAAACTGAAAGTGTAGTCGTCAGAGCCGGGGTCGAGGAGTCAAGAGTTCAAAGCAGGAAACAGGGACTGGGAACATGGGCGAGGTGGGTGCAGATCGTCATCAAGCTGACTAGTTGCTGGCACGAGGAACCGACAGGGAGTGGAGAGCTAAGTTCCTCTCTGGGACTGTTGTCAATTAGTGGCCAGTGCGTGTGTCCCGGCTCCTGTTAGAACTTAGGGCTGAGGGACCGCCTGTTGTGCAGGCGCGCTTCTTGCCGTTGGGATGCCAAGTCCCGCCGGCCCTGGTCTCACAAATGGGCCACCAGTGGGGGCGAATCAGGGGGGCTGTCCAATGTGTGTTGTTCCGCCCCGGTTGTTGCCGGAGCGAACTCCATGGCTTCATTGGGGTCAGGTGTAGATTCTGCCGGAGCCAGGAGCTCATCCTCAGCAGTACTCAGGACTTCAGCTGGGGCTGGGAGCTCATCCTCGGCAGTACTCATGACATCATGCATCTGATAAAGTGAGCTGTAGCCCACAAAAGTTATGCTAAGATATATCAGTTAATCCTTAAAATGCTATTTAAAAAAACACAAAAACCCTGGAAATTAGTACATGTGTATATCCATCTCTTTAGCTGTCTTATTGCCAAAATATTATTGTTTCAACAGCAGGTCACACAGTTTGGAATACACGGAGAATTATAGTCCTTGTTTCCCCTTACACCAGCTTTGTGATGGCCACTGTATCCCTCCACTGCAGAAGCAGGACCAAAGGCTGTATCCTCACAATTATTTGTTGACTTCATTTATAACCCTATTTTCTCCCCAATGAGGACCCACAGTAGCATTCTCCTCACCTCCACTTTATCTTTTTAACAACACTGTGAGGTAGATTAACCTGAGGGAGACTGATCCAAGATCGTCCAGCATGTTTCTTTGGCAGTGTGGGGATTCGAACTTCCAGATCCAAGTCCAACAGTCAAGCCACTGTATCACAATGGTTCTCACAAAGAATAGATTTATACCCAGCTTTTCACCCCAACAGGGATCCCCTCTTCTATTCTCCCCTCATCTATTCTCATCCCCTCACAACAACAACCCTGTGAGATAGTAAAAAAGAGCAACAATTCAGGAACACCTTAAAGACCAACAAAATTTGTGGCAGGGTATGAGCTTTCGTGAGTCACTGCTCTCTTCTTCAGATACCTGTCTGTAGCAATAGAAAAGAGCAAAAGTCCAGTGGCACTTTAAAGACTAACAAAATTTGTGGCAGGGGATGAGCTTTCATGAGTCACTGCTCACTTCTGTCTACCTGAAAAAGTGAGCAGTGACTCATGAAAGTTCATCCCCTGCCACAAATTTTGTTAGTCTTTAAGGTGCCACTGGACTTTTGCTCTTTTCTACTGCTATAGACAGAGTAACATGGCCACCCACCTGATAGGCTTCCCAAGTACTTACTGCGTGCCAGTGGGGGACGGATACGTCCTGGCAGGACCATCCCCAGGGGAAGGAAAGATGCGCTGCATGATGCCGTCGCCAGGAAGTGATGCTAGGCGACGCTCTGGCAATGCGGCTGGAAACTCAATGGTACCATCGAGTTTTCAGCCCCACTGCCAGAGCGTCGCCTGGCATCACTTCCTGGCGACGGCATGGTGCGTTACAGGGAGGAATGGTCCGGCCAGGGAGCATGTTTCCCCCACCGGCATGCAGTAAGTACTTGGGAACCCTACCACCTGAACTTGTGAGATAGGTTCAGCTGACAGAGAGTAACCCAGCAAGCTTGCTCTGGCAGAGTGGGGATCTGAACTTGGCTCTTCCAGATCCTTGTCTGCCATGCAGAAATCAAAAGGAGGAAAAAGTGGGATAGCCCTGTCTACATGCAGATTTAACCTTTGGGATAAGCCATAGCTGAGCATGCACTTTTTGTGAAGTGAATCCCAGGATTCAGTATTGTTGGTTTAAGTCTAAAACTAAGTTTATATAATCTATCTTCCATGGAAGGAATTTTGAAACCCTTAAAGCGATCCTAATTAAAAGCAATTTTTCATGCACATTCACGGAGCTGGTTTATAATGAGCCACCTTGAGTTCCTTGCAGGAAGGGCGCCATAAAAAATATCACACGCAGATAAGCACACAAAGATTTGGACCAAAGTCAATGCCTTATCACCTTAAACTCTACTTGCTGTATGCTACTAGTCCTCAGCACAGAGACTTCTCTCATTATATCAAGCTGACTGGGACATTTGCAACAGTGCAAATCCTGAGTCATTGGAGTTAGTTCATAAAACTTTCTTCAAATACATTAGAAGCAGGAAACCAGCCACAGAGGCAGTGGGGCCCTTGGATGACCAAGGAGTAAAAGGAGTACTGAAGGATGATAGGGAAATGGCTGAGAAGCTGGATGCATTTTTTCTCTCTGTCTTCACTGTGGAAGATGAGAAGTGCTTGCCCACTCGAGATTTCGGGAGGGGTGTTGAAAGACCTGAGTCAGATTGAGGTGACAAGAGAGGAGGTCCTACGACTGATAGACAACTTAAAAACTGATAGATCACCAAGCCCAGATGGCATACGTCCGAGAGTTCTGAAAGAACTCAAATATGTAATATTTCCTTAAAATCTGCCTCCATTCCTGAGGACTGGAAGCTAGCTAATGTCACTCCCTTCTTTAAAAAGGGTTCCAGGGGAGATCCAGAAAATTACAGGCCAGTCAGTCTGATGTTGATACTGGATAAGTTGGTGGAAACTGTTATTAAGGAAAGAATTAGTAGATGAACAAAAACTATTGAGGCAGACTCAGCATGGGTTCTGTAAGGGAAGATCTTGTCTCACTAACCTGTTAGTGTTTTTTGAGGGAGTGAACAAACATGTGGACAAGGGGGACCCAATAGATGTTGTTTACCTTGACTTCCAGAAAACTTTTGATAAAGTTCCTCATCAAAGGCTCCTAAGTAAGCTCAATAGTCACGAGATAAAAGGACAAGTCCTTTTGTGGATCTAAAACTGGCTAATTAATAGGAAACAGAGAGCAAGTATAAATGGGAAATTTTCTCAGTGGAGCGTGGTAAGCAGTGGAGTACTGCAGGGATCAGTACTCAGTCTGATGCTTTTTAACTTGTTTATTAATGATTTGGAGTTGGGAGTAAGCAGTGAAGATAACTTGATGAAAATGTCGAGACAGTGTGCAACTGCAATAAAAAAAGGCCAACACTATGCTGGGGATTATTAGAAAGGGAATTGAAAACAAATCAGCCAGTATCATCATGCCCCTGTATAAATCAATGGTGCAACCTCAATTGGAGTACTATGTACAGTTCTGGTCACCACACCTGAAAAAGGATATTATAGCATTGGAAAAAGTGCAGAAAAGGGCAACTAGAATGATAAAAGGGTTGGAACACTTTCCTTATGAAGAAAGGTTACAATGTTTGGGGCTCTTTAGCTTGGAGACGGCTGAGGGGTGACATGATCAAGGTTTTATAAGATTATGAATGGGATAGAGCAGGTCAAGAAAGAAGTACTTTTCTCCCTTTCTCACAATACAAGAACTCATGGGCACTCTATGAAATTGCTGAGCAGTTGGGTTAGAACAGATAAAAGGAAGTACTTCTTCACCCAAAGAGTGATTAACACATGGAATGCACTGCCATAGGAGGTGGTAGTGGCTAAAAGCATGGATGGCTTCAAGAGGGAATTAGATAAACATATGGAGCAGAGGTCCATCAGTGGCTATTAGCCACAAGGTATAGATAAGAACTCTCAGTCTGGGGCAAGTGATGCACTGTATTCTTGGTGCTTGAGGGCGGGGTGCAACAGTGGGAGGGCTTCTCCTGTCAGTTTGGTGTAGTGGTTAAATACGACCACTCTAATCTGGGAGAACCCGGTTTGATTCCCCACTCCTCCACTTGCAACTGCTGGATGACCTTGAGCAAGCCATAGTTCTGTCAGAGGTGTTCTTGAAAAAGAGCAGTTTCTGTCAGAGCTCTCTCAGCCCCACCTACCTCCCAGGGTGTCTGTTGTGGGGAGGGGAAGGGAAAGGATTTCGTAAACCGCTCTCAGACTCCTTTGGGTAGTGAAGGGCGGGTATAAATCCAATCTCTTCTTCTAGTGTCCTGGCCCCACTATTGCTGGACCTCCTGATGGCACCTGGTATTTTCGGCCACTGTGAAAGAGTGTTGGACGGGATGGACCATTGGCCTGATCCAACATTTGGCTTCTCTTATGTTCTACCGCGGACAGCGGAAGACAGGAGGGCCTGGCGTGTTCTGGTCCATGGGGTCGCGAAGAGTCGGACTCGACTGTGCGACTGAACAACAAAATGTTCTACCGCGATCACCCCCGACTTCCGCGAATGTAAGGCTTCGGAGCGTGGACTCGTAAGCCCGCCCATTATCCCTCCCTCTCGGGAGCTAAGCCCCGCCCCTTGGCGTCACTAGCTCTGACAGGGAGAGAGTCATTCGATAAGGTGGCCTCAAGAACCGGAGGAGGGTCACGTGACGGTTCCAATATGGCGGCGCCGTGTCGCTGTCCACTCCCTCTGAGAGAGTCGCGTCTCTTCCGGATCATGGAACCCGGCTGCGGCCGGAGTCTTTGAGTACCGTTTCCCGCCCTTCGGCGAAGGACCGGCACGGGGGTTGACGGCTCGTCACGGCCATGCAGGAGCAGCCGCCGCCGCCCTCGGCCCGCGAGCAGGACACTCGTACCAAGAGCATGTTCGTGTCGCGGGCCCTGGAGAAGATCCTCTCCGAGAAGGAGGCGAAGCGGCCCCCTCACGGGCAGCTACGGAGAGCCTGCCAAGTGGCCCTAGGTGAGTGCGAGGACGGAGCCCCCCACCCCGCCAACGCGTCCTCGGCCAAGACCCCCCTCCCGGCTTCCCCTCAGAGTCAGAGGGAGCCCGTCAAATGTCACTGACCACCCACGGTCGCCTGCGACCCCAGCCTTTCCTTGCAGCACCTGGCCCGAGACCAGCCTTCACCAGTGCCTGGCGCGAGGCTGTTGAGGCGGACCTGCCAACGGTCACTCGCGTTTGCCCCCGCGGTTAGGCGTCTTTGTTCGTCAGGGGGAACTGACTCCGGTAGGAAAACGAGGACAACCCTTGCGCAAGCCGGTGAGGGAACCAGCTCGGTGTCCCCTAAAAACTCGGAACCGGACCCGAATTTTGTCTCCTGAAGAAAGAACCTGCTCTTGCTGACCCGTCTTCACTTTAATAGGGGCTTGTTTTACACCTCCGATTAAATAAAACAAGAGTAACAGAATTATTCTCAGCATAATGCAGTTGATTAATGTACAGTGGGATTTGGCAGGGGGTACTGGCTAGCTTCAACGTGATCCTAGGCATGTTTGCTCAAAGAACAAGTTCTGCTGAGTGAGTTCCAAATGTTAGCTGTAGGATCTCTGACCAGAGCTCATTGGCGGTGAAATCTAACAGAGCTGAATGAAGGACCCCAAAACCACATTTTACAGCCTAGGATTCATAAATCTTTTCCTAGGTGCTCATTTGATGGGGAGGTCCTGCGTATTGTGCTCTTATTGCCTTACAGGCCACATGCTCTTAAAGTTTCATCATCCCATGAACCATTCCTATTTCCCGTAGGCCAGTGTGAGGATCTAGGTGCTTGGAGGAGCCCTGTCAAGCCTCCTGGGCCTTTGCTGGTATACATGTACTTTTCCCAGCTTTCCCAACTGCCGTAGGAGCATGTTCCAACTGGCATGTGTTAATAAACAGCTGCATGTACTTAGTGATTGTATTTGTCATCGGTTACTGCTTGGCAGATTTGTCTGCCACGTTGGATCCTCCCCTGCTTATGAACAGGTGACCTAACTCCCTGTCTTCTGACAGGAAGTGTCTGATAGATTCTCTGGTCAGGTTTGGTTGTGGAGAGAAACAGTAAGGGTTCCTCCCCCTTCCTGAAAGAAAGCACAAGGTTCATTTTGCTTATCTGATAGTAGCTGGTAGTACTAACTGCTGCAGAAGGTTTGGAGCTAGGGGCAGACCTCTTTACTTAGCAAGTGATAAAGCATGGTTGGACTGTTTCTCTATGTGAAACATTTTTCTGTAACTGAAAACTACGCTGTCTGTAAAGTTTTGATGAATATAGTTGTGTTTTCTGGAATCATTTGTGGGAAACCTTGTCATAAATTTGTTAGAAAAATTAAATGTACCTTATCACTAGAATTCTGAAAGGTAGTTTTTTTTAAAGGATTAGTAGAATGAAAGGATTTAGAGCAGTATTTCTTGACATTAGCTTTTGGATGTGACCATTAAGAAACTACCACCCACACTGTCACCAGAGTCTTTATTCATTTATTATGGCTCTACAATTTTTCCTATATAGGAATGAAAGGAAGATTTACAAACTTTCCAGTTAAAGTGCATTAAATGCCTTTTCTAAGCACTGAAAACTGAGGTTTTATCGTTATCTATTGGGAAATGTTTTGTTTAAGGTAGGCCATCTATTTAAATAACGAAATTAACAAGTTTTTTACCCAGTTAATTTAGACATTTGAGATGTGTTTTAAAGTGCCGGCTCAGTTATGAGCATATTTCTGGTCTTTGGCATGTCACTGTTAAATTTCCCATTTGTTCAAGATCCCTGTCTGTAAAATAGGAATTATTATAGCCTGAACCAAATATATTTTGTGAGGGTGAAGAGATTATTGTAAAGAACTCCACACGCTGAACAATACAGCCCTTAAACCATTCTTGTTTCACCATATGAAGAAATTGGTATTGGCACTCCAGTTGTAAATAGTAGTATTTGTACAGGGCATCAAGTGCTATATAAATAATAATAATAATAGAGTTTAGGAGGTGAAGGATAGAAAAGGAGGACAGCATCTTCTTCCATGTTGTATCATGAATGAGTGCTCGGCATGGGGCATCTGCTTTGTATGCAGAAGGTCCCATGTTCAATTCCTGGCATCTCCAATTAAAAGGGTCAGGTAGTAGCAAATAGGAAAGACCTGTACCTGTAACTCAGCTACTGCCAGTCAGAGTAGATAGTGCTGGCCTAGATAGACCAGTAGTCTGACTCTGTAAGAGGCAGCCCCATGTGCTCATATGTCTTGAATAGTGGAGAGAGAGAGAAAGAAGGGATGCCAGCTGGAGATAGGATGCATGTGTCAGTGTAGTCTACTTCTGTTGTTTACCGGGGCATCCATAGGGGTCCTTTCTAATGAGTGTCTCCTGCCACATGGAGGTTGTCACTGAGACAATATAGAGGACAGAAAACAAAAGCTAGGAGTGTTGCTTACAAATTACTAATGGTTTAATCTGTAAGTAATGAATTGAAGTAAAACATAGAATCATCTTCATGAAGACCTGACATTTGGTAATTAACAGAAGAGGCATTATGACAGCCAGTGTAATAGCTAGGGACATTCTAAGATGGTATATGAACTATTTATGGAGAAAGAAATGTCAGGGCACTTGCTTATGGGACAGAAATTGCTAATCACACTTCACTTGTGTGCTGCTTTCTTGCCTAGAACAACCTCATTCTCTTTCCCTGAATCAAACTAACTCTATCTTTTATATCTCTTCTCAAAACAACCAACTTTTAGAAGGCCCTTCATGGACCTGTGTGTGTGTGTGTGAGAAAAGTGCCATCAAATTGCAGATGTCTTATGATGACCCCAACAAGGGGCTTGCTAAGGCAAGTGAGAAGTGGATGTGGTTTGCCTCTGCAGAGTCTTCTTTGGTGATCTTGCTTCCAAGTACAAACCCTGCTTTGCTTCCGAGATCTGATGAGATCAGGCTATACCATGCCTCCTTCCCTCCCCCCATGGACCATTGTAGCCTTATATTTACCTCATTTTTACTGCAATTCAACCTTCCTGCACCACATACATAACGTGCCTTGCTTATCCACTTTGTTAATTTTCTCGTCCCTATTTTTTAAATTAAAAACATTTTGCATAGTGCTGATCACACTGTTCGCTGGAATTGTTCAATACGGTATGTGTGTATACTCAGGCACACAGCTGTGTTGCACATGAAAACTTTCTGAATACTCCCAGTTTCTTGGAGATCCAAGTTCCACAATTTTGATTGTAGCCAATTTACTAACGAGAATAGATAAGAATCAGTGAAGCCTCTCAGTTCCATTATTGACCATGCTGTACTGTGATGAAGAGACAGAACCCCCAAATGAGCAAATTTATAATCACATTATTAGATATTAAGCTTTGTTTAATGAGGCTTTAATTACTTGCATATTCTGTAAAGTGAGAGAGTACAAGTTCATTAATGACCTGTGTTGATTTCATTGAAAAACAGATGGTACGCTGATTGTAGGTTGGTGTCTTAACACAACCAGAACAGCAAGACTGGATACTTGCATTCAGTAAATAATTTCTATCAGTAATTAACATGCTTGTTACAAGACTTCTCATGTCAGCAGCGTTAAATGTCATGCTGCATGTAGTCTTGATGCTCAAGAACATTATTCACAGTCTTCCCTTTTATGTAAAACTAGCCTTATTTGAAGGCCATTTACTATGCAATCCAGTGCACACTCCAGTCTTCGCCTATTGATTTCATTGGGTTTACAGCAGAGTAACTCTGCATAGGATTGCATTGTTAGTCTTCCAGTGAAGACTAACAATTTTTATTTCATTTTTGCTTTAAAAATTGTACATATAAGCCCCTGACCTGGACCACCCAGGCGAGCTTGATCTCATCAGATTTCGGAAGCTAAGCAAGGCTAACCCTGGCAAGTATTTAGATGGGAGACCTCCAGAGAATACTAGGGCTGGAAGTTGCCAGAGGCAGGCAATCAAGCCACTTCTCTGAATGTCCCCTATACCCAGCAGGAGTCACCAGAGGTTGCCATAACTTCCAGGCACCAACACACACACACACATGCAAAAATACCAAAATTATTTTTTTTACATGTAAATAATGATGTTTTATGATAGAAACATTTCTTTAAAATATAGAAAGCAAAATATTTTTAATCTTGATCACATACAGCAGGTGCCTTTTCTTTCACATGCCATTTCTTTTGTAGTTGTATAAAATGAAATAAAGTAGAAATATTTTGTTAAGACTGTGCCATAGTGTTGGTAAATAGAAATTATAAATGCAATGGGTTTCTCAAATAACAGTATGCATATGTAGCTTCTTAGTAGATATTGGAGGCTGCCTGAGAAAATTTGCTCTGTGATCTTGTAGTTCTGACCTAGATGCTTTGTACAACTATACTTTTTACAAAATTGTTTGCCCCAGATGCTGCCATTTTGATGCCATTTTATTATGATTTCAGATTATGGGTTTAAGGCATTATTTAGAGCTGATACTGCAAAAGTGATCTTATCTGCAGTTCTCCAGATACAAGAAAGTAGGAAGAGTGTGTGGAATCTTGATGGAGTCTGCTGCCATGTTATCTCTAACAATCTCCTGCTGTTAAATATGGTAGCTTGGAATCCATTCATCCCTATGTGAAGGAATACTTTTGGTATGGTTAAAGACTTGATTGTTCCCACTGAAGTTTGTTGTTGTTTTGAGCAGAAGATCCCCTAAGATGTGTCACAGACTACTTAAAGAAAGTCTCCTAAGTTTCAGAGGCAGTGTACCACTTGGAATGGGGAGGGGATGTAGAAGGGCTATTGTTCAGTAAATAAAAGCTCAAAGATACCATGTTTGCATGGAATGAGTTATATATCTGTCTTCGTTGGCTGTTGTGAATGCTTGTGCAGATTATAATGTATAATCTTCATGGCTTCCACACAGTTAATTAAAAAATGAAATTTTTAAATCTGAAGATAGAATGTTTGCTTTTTTTCTTTCAGAACTGGCCAGTTGCTTCAGACTGAATGTCTGCATCTTAGTGAAAGCAAAGAAGTCCATTCCTTATATGGGAGATGTTATACTAATTGCAAAGAACTTGCTCAGGGATACCTCTCCTTTTGCCACTCAGTGGTTGCCACTTAAACATTAATTATCTGGAAAAACAGTTTTTATGTCCTATCACCCACTGAACTCTATATGTTTGTTGGCATTTAACAGCTAACAGACCTATTATCCTGACCCACTAGTTGTTTGCTTTTAGCAGACTACCTCAGTCTGCGAACCCTTGCTACTGTTTTCTTATTCTACTCTAGCTCTTTCACAGGAATTAAAATTCAGATCTACAGCTTTTAAAAAGTCTAATTATACCATAGTTTAGGAGATTGTTGGATAACAATTCTAAGCAGCCACATTAAAGTTTTAAAGCAGATTGGCTTTAAGTACCTCTTTCTGCTGAAGGATTTGATTTTTAACTTATAACGATGTAACAAGAAGCAGGAGTTGAGCAGAGAGTCCTGTGCTGTACATAGAAAGCAGGTTACAGAGAACTGGTTGTTCCCACATTTTCTTGCTTCCCCATTTTTTGCTCACAAAAGCCAATTCCTCCCTCCCACATGCACACACACTTTTCAGGACAGATCTCAGCAAAGGGAAGCCATAATAAACATTTATGTTCTTACTCTCCCATTGCACAGTGTTTGACTGTCCTATTTTTATCTGTCCTTCTTCCAAGGATTTCACTGTGGCACAGAGGGTTCCCCAGTCCATTTTCAAGTGCCCCCCCAACCATCCTCTGAAGTAGGTTAGGCTGAAGAAATTGCCTGGCCCAAGCTTTTCTTCATTGCCTAATCAGGTTTCCCAGGTCCTAGCTGTCTCACACTGGCCTGCACGGACTGGGAAGCTTTGCTTTCATTAAAAAGCAGTCATTCATTCAAGTGCAACTGGCTGGTTAGCAGCTAAGTTTTCCTGCTGCCTGGATCTTGCTGGATAATGTCTGTGGTTCTCATGATTCTCCCTCTGCTGATCTAGTGCCCTGACTGATGGACTAGTATGACAACATGGACCTGTTCTTCAGGACCTGTCCCTTGCAGTAGAGATTGTGGCATAATTCACAAAGAGTAGAGTCAGGATTGCCCTAGCCATAATTTCCTTGTGCAACTAGATGGAGAATACTGGTGATGTGCAATAGTCCTGGGCTGTTGAAGCCAACATTAGCACAGAAAATCTTATGCAATACCTTCTCATTCTAATGCTTTTTTCCTAAGAAGCCATAATGTGTTGGTTAAGCTATCAGTTTGGCTTAGTCCTGGATTACATGCGTCTTTGTTATCTCTTTAAAAGCAGCCTGTGTGGGTTTGTTTTGTACTGGACATTTCTTATGTACAGGTGATATCATTTCCCAGAGGGTGTAAAATGCAACATGATAAATATGGCTAAAGCAACTTGCGTCCAATGAACTGCCACAGAAAACATGTGGATTTCTCCTGCATTCTTCTCTTCCCTTCCAATTTCTTGATTCCCATAAGGATTATTCCAGAAGTTGTGTGGCCCATGTGAATTAGTGGCCATGTCAGGGAAGGGGGATGTAGTAAGGATGGAGATGATGAATTTGCTACCTCCTTTCTCTGTCTTCCATCAACAAAGTTCCCCTGCCTTGATCAACTGGTGCTATCCAAGGCTGCATTTCATTAAAAACATAAATACTGAGAGATCTCTATAGAGTAGTTCAGCCCTTCTAATAGGAGAGAAATTTCTTGCCCTTTAAAGGTAGAGAAACAAACTTTCTGTGGTACATGTGCAATATGTAGTATGTAGCAAAAGGATTCCTGGCCACTTTTGAAGTAGCAGTTTGGTCAGCCACAACATCTGCTGATCTGTTCAAACAGAAAATTAAAGGGTTTCCAGATAATTGAAGCAGTATTGAATATGTGATCTCCTACACAGATAGCTCCAGAACAGATTCTACTAGAATATTATGTATGATTCATTGCATTCCAGTGCTTAAATTGTTTAATTCAAGTGACAACAGTTGGAACAGGGCTTCTAGTTTCTGAATCATACTGATCTGCTGTTTCAGTGAAGAACCTCTTAGCAAGTGGATTACTTAATAAAACGTGCCGGATTGCATAAAAAGGTAGGTATCATTTGAAAATAGGTATTAAAGTGTAGGCCCATGATACTCACAGCAGGGGATTCTCTGCACAACTCCCAGGCCTGTGCCTTTGCTGCCTGTGAGCCTGGCGTGACTCCCGGGTTGCTCTGCCAGCATAGTCCCAGCCTGCAGTGGCGGCATGTCTAGAGTGCCCCAAGTTTGCAGAAAAACCACTTCCATGTGGCCCTGATCTGCAGATTTAGCTCTCTGCGGATGGGAGCCACATGTGGCTAATACTATATAGGTACTTGCTAAAAAAAAAAAAACCCTCAATAATCCATGAGAATGAGGAAGACCCTTTTCTAAAATTGCAGCATACTTGTTCCAAGACATTTATTTTCTTAAATGGAAACAGTAGGGGAATGCATGTGTTGTTACCCTAACTTCTTGCCATTGTCCAGTACAGAGGTCACACGGACTATGGGAATGTAGGAACTGTAGATAAATGATGAACAGCAATTTACTGTCAGTTTACTATTAAAGTATTTGACATTAGAAATGCTTTGAGACTGATATGTGTTTACATTGTTACACTTCTCTCTAATGGTGTTTCAGTAGGCCAGGATTTAAAAACTACCAGTACCTGATTTCCGGGTGTATACCCAAGTACAGGTATGACAGGCTTCCTAAGCCAAGATCCATATAATTTTTGTTATTATTCCATATACTTTTTAAGGATTGGTTCATTCTGTATAGGTTGATTGTTATAGTACCCAGGAAGGATTATTTCTCCTATAAAAATTTGTTTCTTGTTCCTTCCTGGCTATAACATTGTAACCTGTGTATTGGTAAATTGGGCAGTTTGTACAGCATGGTGTTTCTTCCCCTGGATTTGCAGCACCCATAGGGTGAACAAAGTAGTCTTATAGGCTGATTCGTACTCAAGGGCTACCAGTTGATTATTCCTGTTGAAGACATGCAAGAGTTTAGAAAGTCTTGTATGGTGTAATAAGAAATTTGTCATGCTAAATTGTGCATTAGCTATTGAGAGATATTAATGACTGGCTTCATGAGAAGTGTTGCTGTCAGCAGAATTTTCAAACAGCTGTTTATCGGGCATAATAATCTTTTGCTTATTATCCTGTATTTGTAAAAGAATTCTTTAAAAGGCATCTGGAAAAATGAGTCTCCTATCCAAATACTGCTGTTCTATGTGCCTTTTGCTCTGTCTGTGTAGTATATATGCTGGTGTCTTTTGCTTCTGTGCTAAAAGTTACTAAGTTTTTTCTAGTATCAGCAGTTAGTTCATGGTGTGAATCTGCAGCATAAACAGTTTTGTGCTTTTTTCTCTCTTTTACCAGATGAAATAAAAGCAGAACTTGAAAAGCAAAGGTGAGTATGTGCTGTAATTTGGAGGCTGAGAATCAAAGACCAAGTCTAATGTGAAAATGTAAGCATGGCTTCTAGGTACCAACATGCTTGGCACTATGCATGCAAAGGCATGTCTAGACTGCATTTACCTAGGTACTTCAGGCGACTTTCTAAAATCTAATATACCAATGATACACAAATAATGCACTATCAGAGGTATGTTTTCTTCTGTGTTCTAAAGAAGTATCTGAATACATATTTCAGGCTTGCTTATGTGTGTGTGTGTGGTGCTGAGCAATGAATACAGCAAGACAGTTTGGGATGTGGTAAGTGCACATCCAGAGGTGTCTCCAGTGGAGGTAGTTGCATCTTATGGGAGATTATGGAGAACATGTACAGGTTTGAGCAATTCTTGCAGTTGCAAGTGGTCAAGATAAAACTACCACTGTATTTCGGTTACAAGAAACGGCTTCCCATGCATCCTAAAGATGTCGTTTTTACCACTTCCCTTTCTTTCAACTAGATTTTTTTCCAGCATTTTTTATGACCTGCCCATTATTTACTAGCAGAAAATCTTAGTTTCCTTTCTTTGTAACCCTTTCTCATATTGGCCATAAAGCATGTATTTAATTGGCCCGATCAGATACCAGTCTACAATTGTATTTAATTAATCGTGTTGGCTGTTGGTGTTTGGCTTTCTGTCTAATGTTATCAGCTTCTTAAATTAGTTCTGTTGTGGTTTTCTGTTTCTTTAGTGGATGCTGTGCCTGAAACATAGGTTAATGATGTTTTAGGAAGGGTCTTAATAAGAGTCTTTTGTAACACTGAAAAAGCCCAGACAAAAACTGTATTGATCATTTTTCACATTGGACTTCTTTGAAATGTGGTGTTTGTGCTTTCCCATTTCCCTTCCTTGCCTGTCTATGACTGTCCGAAAATGTGGAGGCATGGCTCTGCCTCCATAAAAGCTGCAGGCATTACTAAGTTGCTTGATTTGGAGGTAGCTTGACCTTTGATCCTCTTTATTTTCACAAGTCTTCCCCTGCCCCGCTCTATGTTTGTAGGTAGGTATGTCTGTTATTCCTTCTCTTTTCATGGTTAAAAAGGATTTTGGACATGGTAGTGACATGCAGGTGTATTCCCATGTTGAAGATATGTAATATAGGGAGTTGCAGGATTCATATGAGATTTTCCCTCCTGAATTTATCCTGGAGCTAACAATTACAAATATTTAGATTGATGATCTTTCACTTTAAGCCAAAAGGGAAGGAGTAATGATGCAAATAAACCGATTCACATTTAAGGATTTCAACTCTGATAGAAATATCAGAATTGGGCATGAAAGGAAATTTTTGATATGCCTTCTTGAGAACCATTCAGTTAACCACACTTTGTGGTCCTAACAACCGTGCATGCAAGAATGAGTTTCTCCATAGACTTTTCTCAACCAGCAGATATACTCAGGGTGCAGCTAAGCCAATTGCACAATGGAGCCTGGCAGTGAGCGGCAGTTGTGCAGAGAGTATGGAGGGAGCCCCCTGCATGTGTGTCTGCTGCTTTTGAACAAACATGGACATCTGGGATTGTGGCCCTGGTCTTCAGGTCTTCATTCGCCTGCTCACTAATTTATTCCCAAGCAGGTATGAGAGTTTGCAGCCCTGGAATTGTGAAGGATTGTCAGTAAAGGATGTGTACAGTCAGCTCTATGTAGTCTACAAATCTGTTTTTGAACTGGTTATGTACATCTCGTTTCTAAGAATCCCTTTTCCGGGATTCTTGGATCTAATTCCATATTTTAAAATTGTACTGTTAAAAATGCTGTTATTTACCGGCTTTCTATGGCTGAGAAGTTAACTGGAAAATAGATGTCTATCAATTCATTAACATTGTGATTTTATTTCATTTTTTTTCTGATTAGCCCAGGCAGTGTAACCACACCAAAAGCAAACTTCATTGAAGCAGATAAATATTTTCTGCCATTTGAATTGGCCTGCCAGTCAAAGTCCCCTCGAATTGTCAGCACCTCCTTGGACTGCTTACAGGTATCCCATTTAAACTAAGGTATCACCATAAGATTTGCTGCAATTTTATGTATTGTGATTTACATATACGTATCTATTGCTTGTCAGCAAATTATGAGATTAAAAAATCTGATTGCTTTTATTACTTTCCCCAAATTTCTGAAGTTTCTTGAGTCTTTAGTTTATAGCCTTCTATCAGAGTTTTTCCTTCTAGCTTTGCAAGCATTTTACCATTTTGCATATACAATATTCTGGTTAATGAGCACTTCTGATGGGGCTTTTATGTCATAAAGGTCTATGGGAGTTCTTAGATGCTTCATCAGATTATACTTTAGATTTTTTGTCAATTTTTCTGTTAGTGGCTTAAATTCATTTTAACTCCCCCCCCCCCAGCCTGAAGGTATTACAGAAGCTTTCCTGAAGTTTTGTATCTTTTAAGTGTTTAGTGCTTGGAAATGGTGCTAATGCGGTTTGTTATTTTTTGCCTAGAAACTCATAGCATATGGACATATCACAGGTAATGCTCCTGACAGTGGAGCTCCTGGAAAACGCCTGATAGACCGGATAGTTGAAACAATCTGCAATTGTTTTCAGGGTCCTCAAACTGATGAAGGTGTGCAGCTACAAATAATAAAGGTATTTTAGTTTTGCTTTGTTGTTTAGCTCCACAGCTTTGCTTACAGAAACAGCTCATTTTATATCTCAGTAAGAGAATCCCCAAATCTAATCTAGTGAGACTCAACAGTTTATTCTTTCAGGTACCAAACTGTGTGTATTCACTGGGCTGACATTTTGCTAAATATGAATGCTGTCTGCATGCTGTGTCCTGTATTTCTAGACCCTGTTTATTTTCTCAGAGCCTGCCCCTTATCTCCTGGGATCTGATTTCCCATTGCCTAGTGGATATTGACTGACTGTACCGTGGTTATATGATATGCCCTGCTGCAGCAGCATCTCTACTATTTTAAGACTCCTTTTGAGCTGGTAACAAAGTCAGTCTTAATTACCTTTACAATAGAAAATCCACTGACTTATTTTGAAAGGCCGTTGCTAACTTTTAAGCTCATAGGATACTATAATCCTATTCAGTTCAGTGAGGAGAGCCCCAACTATAATAGATATCCAGAAAGAGCTTGTGCCTTTGCTAGCTACAGGCTGGTCTTCTCCAGAGTGCTTCCTCAATTCCCCATTCCTCAGAAAAATGGGTATGATGTGTATCTGTTACTAGGAAGTCAGTTTGGCGTAGTGGTTAAGAATGGCGGACTCTAATCTGGAAAACCAGGTTCAGTTCCCCACTCCTCCACTTGAAGCCATCTGGGTGACCTTGGGCCAGTCACAGCTCTTTCAGAGCTCTCTCAGCCCCTAAAAACAAGTCTAGCTCACCACTAGCATAACATTAAGAGCTAGAACTTGCAGCTGCCAGACAGTCTTTTGATGTCCTAGCTATTCTACTCACAATGCCATACAATAATTACTATTTTATGAAATGAATTTATTTTCTTTAATCCTTAAATCATGCTTTTGTTTAGAAGTGCTATGGATTCCTAGTACTATTCCTGTGCACAGTCACATAAATATAGATATATCAGGGTTATTCCTCAGTTGTTGTTGTTGTTCTCTGGTGTTTTGTTTCATTTCTTCAGGCTCTTCTTACTGCTGTCACATCCCCATATATAGAAATTCATGAGGGAACAATCCTTCAGACCGTTAGAACTTGCTATAACATCTATCTAGCCAGTAAAAATCTCATCAATCAGACAACTGCCAAGGCTACCCTCACTCAGATGTTGAATGTTATTTTCACACGGATGGAAAACCAAGCAGTATGTAGTAACTTGTTTATCTATCTTTAACATGCCATCTTAAAAACATGTATTTTTCTACTGCTTCTCTTCTGGGGCAATTGTGATAAGATAGAAAGGACGGCTTGATTAGCAATGCATTTTGGCTGCATTAGTCCAATACATTTTGTCTGAGGACATATTGTGGGCTTATGCACTCCCTCCACTTCCCTCTTGCATACAGAGTCCTCCTTCCTTTCCTGATTTGCTGGAAGTGTAGTTTTCCTGGATGTCCAGAGTGGGCTAACCATGATATGCTCACCAGGAATTGTCTCCAGACTATGGCTTGCAGATCTGACAAAGGCAGCTTTGACTCTCGAAAGCTCATATCCCCAAAATTTCGTTGGTCTCTAAAATGCTCCTAGTCTGAATCTAGCAGTTTTATATGTGGGAACCCTGAATTAATCTTGGAATAGCCAATACTATCTTGGAAATGTTGAAACTGAAAAGCTGTAGAGAGATGACTAAATGGAGAGAGAGACAATTCTTGAAGTTTGAATTGGATGAAACATGATAGTGCTCATTAAGAGTTGCATCCCAACTCAAATGGCTTGTGAAACCCACTTCCCATCATGGTTTCAGGTCATGGGTTGGAAGGTCAAAGCTTTATGCACCTCACATAGTGGGCTCTGGCTTGTGGAAGTTCGGTAAAATAAATGTGTAGATTACTAAGGTGTCATAAGACTTCTCGTGGCTGCATAAAGCAGACCTTTTCTATTAAATACTGCTTTGCTTTATACTGTGATGTACGCTGAAAAAACATTTCCAACTTCATTTTTTAGATACAAGAGGCTAGAGAGCTAGAAAAAACAAATCAACAAAAATCCCACTCTCCTATGACTTTTACTGCGTCAGGGTCTCCAAAGATTGGCCGACTGCAACATAATCTACAGGACAGCAAACCTTCAACTCCTGTAAAAGCAGACCTGACTAATGGTGAGCCAGAAAGTACAGAAAATGGAGAGCGGAAGCCAAAGAATGATTTGACTCCTCCAGTATTTGGTAAATAAGCTTGTGATATTTGTGCTGACTTAAAGTAAAATGATTTGTTTGGATGAAGAATGCTGATGACTTATATTTCTTCTCAGGAGACTTTTGCATACCTTGAAGTTTTGATAGTGTTCCTTTTAACAATCATTACGCAATTAGTTTTTCTGCTATTGCAGCTTTAACTCACTCACCAAGAACAAGCAAAATTGCTTCTAATCCCTGCTTCTATACACATTGCAAGTTACAAAAGCTTTTGAAATTCATAACATTTAGTTATTCTGTGAGTAGGGATGGGCACGAACCTAAAAATCCCAGTTCAATTTAGGGATTGGGATAACCCCAAATCGAATCCCGAATTGAGCTGAAATTGCCCTGAATCAGATTGGCAGTTTGGATCCCCCCTTTTTTCTAGCCGTGGCTTGCTGTGGCTGGGAGAAGTGGAAGGATAGCCCAGGAAGGATTAAATAACTGCAAGCCATTCAACGCTCCATTTCACTTCCCTCCACTTCAAAGTGTGGGGAGCAAAACAGGGAGCTGAAATGGCTGGCAACCATTTCAGCCTGACAGCAGGATGGGTGTCCCCATCTGCCGTTAGGTTTTAATGGCTGGCAGCCATTTCAGTGCTTTGTTTTGCTTCTCCCCTGCTCCAAAGTGGGGGGAAGTGAAATGGACAGATTAAATGGCTCTTAGCCATTTAAACCTTCCTGGGCGATCCTCCCCCTTTCCTGGGAAGGGTTAAATGGCTCACAGCTATTTAAACCTAACAGCTGATGGGTGTATCCTCCCAACTGTTAGGCTGAAATGGCCGGCAGCCATTTCAGTGGTTAGTTTTGCTTCCCCCCTGCCACTCACAAGTGGAGAGAAGGAAACCAGTCAGTGAAACGTTTCACAGCCATTTCAACTTAACAGCAGGGTGGGTGCGCCTGTCAGGTTTAAATAGCCCAAACAGCTGAACCAGGCAAAAGTCTGGGAAATGTTCAGGGAAGGTACCTCCCCCTAACATTGGTTCAGGGGCTCCGAACCAGGCCAAATTCATGACGAATTTTGGCTCATGAACCGTTTTATCTCCATCTCTCTCTGTGAGTAAGCTAGTAGATTTAATTCCTGTCTACTGCTCTGAAATTAGTACACTAGTTATTTCTCCAATCCTAGTACTTCAAAATAGTGCAGTTTCTCCATGTATGCATTCTAATAGTTTCCTTCAAGCTCTTTTGTGTCAAATATGAAGTGAACAATATTTGGCAACATTAAAAAGTATTTGCATGGAGAATAGGCAGCCAAGGGGAAAAATGCACAAGGAGATAGAAATGTCATTACTCTAGTATAACCAACTATTATTTGATTTTCAGTACTATATTTAGAACTATGATACAAGCTGTATAGCCTTTCTGGAGATTATGTTAGTAGGGAAAATTGTTATAGATGTGTAAACACATTGCAGAAACATAGGCATTATGTCTAAGTTTTGAAAACCAGTGATTCATTCAGTAAGAAATGAAGCAAATTAGGCTGAAATTATGTTTTGATATATTATGTCTCAGACTGGAACTCTACGTATTAGACACTTATCCATAGAATGAAACATGGGAGGAGCAACTTAATTTAAACCATTTTTATCTGCAAGCATTGGATTGGACCTTATGAAACATTAATGGAAGAGAGATCTGACAGTGCTGTTCCTTTGGCGCCAGCTGTTTAATGTTTGTGTCTTTCTTTGCTGTACTTCTGAGCTTGTGCAATGGCTGCAATCAGATTTTGGGACAGTCTGTAACTGAAGCACTATTGCCCATTAGTACAGCTTGTTTCCATGTGCCAGCACTCATCTTCATCCTTCCCTCTCTCTCCTTCATGGAGCTCTGTTTGAAATTCCCTGGAACAATCATGTTCCAGTTGGTTATGATATTCATATGGAGGTGCTTTGGCAAACAGGTATTTGTATATAAAGAACCCAGGCTTGTGTAGGAATAAACATCAGGTTACTGAGGCAGCTCTGTTTGGTGCAGTGGTTAAGTGTGTGGATTCTTATCTGGGAGAACCTGGTTTGATTCCCCACTCCTCCACTTGCAGCTGCTGGATGACCTTGGGCAAGCCATAGTTCTGTTAGAGCTGTTCTCTCAAGGACAGTTTTCTCAGAGCTCTCTCAGCCCCACCTACCTCCCAGGGTGTCTGTTGTGGGGAGGAGAAGGCCACTCTGTGAGGCACTTGCTGCTGTTTGCTGGTGATATAGTCATTTCCCCAATGTAAGGGTTATGCAGCACTGGAGTCCTTGTTTTTGTCTTAGCACTAATATTAATCCCTAGTAATCTATATCATGATATGAAAATGATTAAATTAAAAGGCCAAGAGTTGCCATTACTCTGAATCTCAAACTTCCTGCTGCCTGCCTTGATCATTGGTTTGCTAGGGAAGCCCAAATGGCCACTCTGCCTTCTAACAGTAATGGTGAATCACTGGGAAGTGAAAAATCTATAGTGGTTGGGCCATTTCTGCCCCAGGCAGCTTCCTTGGAGACACAGTGTAGAAATACAGCAAATGAATACATAATTGACCCGAATATTTCTGAACAGTTTTTCCTAACCAGAGGTTCATGCTGTGTGTTTAAAAACCCCCACAAAATTAAGACAAACCATCACCTATGAAGCGGTGTCTTGTGTAACCTAATTCGTGAAAATATCTTTGAAACAAATTTTAAAACATCAGAAACATTTTCAAATGACCTTTTGATATGTATTTTATCAGAAGAAGAAACTGATGGATGCAAACAAATTATTAAAGAGATCTTGGAGGATGTGGTCACTTCAGCTGTTAGAGGTAAAACTTCTTTGGGAAAGTCCCTTCCTTTCTTCATGCCTAAGGAAACAACCTCTTTTCTCCTAAACTATAGATCTTGACTTTGTTAAGTAAGAAAGCAGCTAGTGCCTTCCACGTATAGGATTCTATATTAGATTTGTAACCTCTTATCTCTGTCATAAAACAGGAGAAATGTAATCTGATTCTTTAGCAATACTGTGTTCTATTAGTGTTTTCTGACTGATCTGTCTGAGATTATTGAAAAATAAATGTTTATGGGAATGTATTTGGTAAAATGTTTGTCTTATTAGTCTCTTTAGAAGAAGAAACAAAAAAGCAACCTGTGTCTGAACTGGGTAGAATTCCGTCCGAGCTGGAAACTGCGGCCCCTGCCTCTCCCAGTGTTATTAGTGAAAATGCACAAGCAAATGGAATTCCAGATGACAGACAGTCAGTCTCTTCCACTGATAACCTGGTAGGATTCATAAGTGTGCAGTAAATTTAGTTTAGGATCCTGACTTCCCGGAAAGGATTGATAGGAGGCGGAGAGAGATGAAATGAAACCAGAATGTTTGAAAGTCATAGCTAAAAGTGGCTTCAAAATGCATTACAACCAGATCCAAACATGCTTCAACAGTGTCTTAAGTATTTAGGACTGAGTGAGTCTTAGTCTGGAGCTTGAAAAACAGACTGTTTTAAAAGGTTTATATGCCAACAAAGGCATTTTCTTGATGTCTCTTGTATCAAATGCAAACATTTATTATTTAATATACAGCACTTATAGTCCACCTTTCTCAAGAAGATTCAAGGCAGATTTATTCCTCCACACGATGTAGTACTAGATTCTGCCATTCCATATTAGCTAATTTATAGGAAGTGGCTACCAAAACTGAATTCAGCTAAGGGGATTTGTGCACAAAAGTGGTCTTCTACACACATTGTTCTCGTAACCAGAAATCATGGACTTATATTATAGGGATAATTACAAAATCTTATTAGATCAGATTGTACAACTGCATCAGTCTTCTCCCTTTCTCAGTGTCTCAGTTGCTTAGCAGATCAAATCCTGACCTATCAAACTTCCAGTGAGTAGTCTGACAAGGTTTTTCTGGGATGTGGTTGCACACATCCATGCTCTTGTGATTTGGAGATTATAGCAAAAATGTCTGAATCACTCTGTTACTGTACAATCGTGTTTCCCGTATAAAAATGCCTTCCTGAACAGTTTGGTTTTATATAGTTTGGGGGAAACCAAACGTGTGGGAGACTTCCTGATCTCCTCAGGCAGGCCATGCCATAGAGTGGGCATTACAGAGAATGCACCTGAACGGGCAGTTGTTGATCTTTCCCATTGGCAGGGTGGCTCCAGTAGATGTTCAGATGAGCAAAAATGTCATGGTAGGATATAGGAGGAGAGGTGGTCCTACAGATCTAAGAGTCCAAGGCCATGAAGGGCTTTGTATGTGTAGTATTCATTTTTAATTCATTAAATTATCCAAATCCTTAATTGGCTGAAATGGTTAAGCAACTTGTTTGGGAGAGGGCTGATCAGAAATGTTTTTTTCAGAGTATGTATGTGTTAAAATGGTTGAAATTCACAGATTCTAATAAGTCTATAAGTTGATCTTTTCAAGTTAAAATTTGGCTGATAACTCTTATTCATAGTGCTCTTCTGAAAATCTAAAGTCTAAACTAACAGTTCAGATGCAGCACCAAAACATAGCTTAACAATGTGTGAACCAACCCTGTGCCTGTGTGTTGTTTTCCCTCCATTTATGTGTAGTTGGAGTTGATTGTGAGTTACAACACACAATTGTTTGGTGTTGCATCTGAATTGCCAAATGATGGGTTGTTCTCCCTCCAAACCAGGTTGCATGTTAACCTCAGCTATAGCAAACTGTAGGGTGGTGGCTAGAATGCAATGTTAAGCCATGGTTTGTGTTAAAATGAAATTCACTGACTGACTGCATGAATGGGGGAGAGAAGAGGAACACACAAGCACACGGCTGATTCATATGGTTCCAAATCATTGTTTCAAGTTATGTACAAGACATTCCAAAGCCTCAGTTGAATAGCTTTGTAGTGCTCTTAAATACAATAAATAACTGTTTAAAGTTGTTGAGGTTTTTTTTTTCTGTTTCTGTGTCAAGGGCTGTTGTGTTCATCTCATTTAAGTAGGCTGTAACCAGATTAGCTTAGTTCTTGAGTTCTTTGACAATGCAAACAGTTGTTGTTCTTTTGGCTACAAATACTACTTTCTCTCCATTCTTAACCTGACATGAGCATTGTGGCTGAGAAACATTCCTGTTCAGCTTAATCTTAACACCGTAGGCCGTATCCTGCTTCTAAACATTTACGCATTCTCTAGCTGTTATTCTAACTAACTATTTTCTGACTTTGCATTTTAGGAAGCAGATGTCCCTGGCCCACAGGCAGCTGCCAAGTTCTCCCATATCCTTCAGAAGGATGCCTTCCTTGTGTTCCGGTCACTGTGCAAGCTTTCAATGAAACCTCTTGGTGACGGGCCACCAGATCCCAAGTAAAAAAAGATAAATCTCCCTGAATTGTATCCCATCTAGAATGCTTGTTATCAAAATGAAAGAACAAAATTAAAGCCTTCTTGGCGGCTTGGTTTTAACTATCCATGCACTGTAGCTAGTTTGGAAACTCTAAATAGTGAGCAGTGTGCAGAAAGCACGTGGAAGTTTTCCGTGTTCCTCTCCTTCACTGAAGCTCCCTCCAACTGCTAGAAAGATCAATTCTGGTGTCACTGGATCTGCACAGAGAAACAGCTGTGTGGGTCTGTAAGCTAGATTGAGGAAGGACAATGGGATGAAATTGCCCTCCCCCCTCATTGGAGCTGGGTGCACAGAATGGGGAAGAGGAGCGATTTCTGCTCCTTGTCTCTCCTCACTACAGCACCACCCCCAACCAATGTGGCTATTTTCCATGTAGATTCCACAGTCTTGGGGCTGTTCCCTCTCGGGGTCAGAAACAACCGTAGCAATGGAGAGGAACACAGAAGAGCTACCCCTTCTGCCTGTAGAGTGGTAGGATTCTGTCTGTTGCCATATAAAAAAATGATAGTGTATGGGGAAATCAGTTTATAATGAATATGCCTTGTGGCTGCACTGGTATGTCATTGATGCTGTTAATATTTCCCATTAATGGAACTAGTAAGTTATGGTTTTCCAAATGATGATGGCTGCTTCCAGGTTATGAGACAAATTCTGATGGGGGGCAATTGCTTAGCTTGGTTTCAAAAGGATTTGTGTGTTATTCCTGCTTCCTGCAGAAAAGAAAGACCTATGTGTATGGGTTAGTTGCTGTATGTGGAAGAAAGAAATATATATATAACACCTTAGAGATATTTATTTATTTACTTAAAACATTTATATGCCTTTCTACCCATCTATCTATCGATAGAAGGCAGAGGAGTCTGAGATACTCCTGAATGTTTGCTTAGTTTTTGCACTGGAAAATGGATGAAGGACTGGTGTGGACTCTAATCTGGGAGAACCAAGTTTGATTCCCCACTCCTCCACCTGCTGGATGACCTTGGGCAAGCCATAGTTCTGTCAGAGATGTTCTCTCAAGGACAATTCTGAAAAGAGTTCTCTTAGCGCTGCCTACCTTACAGGGGGTCTGTTGTGGGGAGGGGAAGGGAAAGGAGTTTGTAAGCCGCTCTGAGACTCCAAGTGAAGGGCGGGGTATAAATCCAATCTCTTCCTCCTCCTCTTCCTCCTCCTCTTCCTCCTCCTCTTCTAGTGTATAAGTTTTGATAATGGCCTTCAGTGGAACTCTAGCCTTGCAAAGGCTGGTGTTTGGGAAGGTCTGTTTTGAAGGAATGGGTGTAGCCTGAACTACTATATGTACTGAAATGGCTTAGAAAATATCTGTTATTTTCCGGCACAGTCCAGAACACAGTCAGAATGAATCAGCCTGTCACAGAGCCCCACAGAGTTTGACTCAATTCTCCTGTTTTCAGGTCCCATGAACTGCGCTCTAAGATAGTGTCCCTCCAGCTGCTTCTCTCAGTTCTGCAAAATGCTGGCCCGGTCTTCCGGACACATGAAATGTTTATAAATGCAATCAAGCAATATCTCTGTGTAGCGTTATCCAAAAATGGGGTGTCTTCTGTTCCTGATGTCTTTGAGCTGTCTCTTGCCATCTTCCTCACCCTTCTTTCTAACTTTAAGACCCATTTAAAAATGCAGATTGAGGTAAGAGAGCCTGATTGTTTTTGTGCGCTTGATAGTCTTTCTGTTGTATGAAAAAATAAAAGGAAATTGCATTGCTTTATATATTTCTGTTTCAATTTGGTATATTACATGGTTGAAAATAAGTGGTAAATAAGCCCTGATCTGGATAGCCCAGGCAAGCCCAGTCTCATCAGATCTTGGAAGCTAAGCAGGGCCGACCCTGGCAAGTACTTGGATGGGAAACCTCCAAGGAATACCAGGTCTTGGGATGTAGAGGCAGGCTATCAAGCCACCTCTCTGAAATGTCCAAACCCCACTAGAGGTCGCCAGAAGTCACTATGACTTCCAGGCATGCAAGCATGCACGCACACAGACACAAAATACCTCCCCCCCAAAAGTGGTAAATGGTTCCTTGTAATGAGATAATGAGGTACTCAGTACATGGACTCGGGTTATACAGACTCATGCCATCTGTGTTTCCCTTTGCTTTCAACAGGTATTTTTCAAAGAAATCTTCTTGAACATTTTAGAAACCTCTTCCAGTTCCTTTGAGCACAAATGGATGGTGATTCAGACCTTGACTAGAATTTCTGCAGGTATTTCATTTTAGAAATAAGCATCCTCACATCATTGAGAGGCCATTTTCCTCTCGTAGTTTCTTAGAATATAAGTACAGAAGGAGTACTGGAAGGATAGAGAGGATAGTTCTAGTGGGTTGAGTCCAGACAGCTTTCCCCCTCACTTGTCCAATTTCTCTCCTTATTCCCATCCCACATAGCTTTTATCTACACAGGTCCAATGATTCCCAGCATAGCCTTTTCCACCAGAGGAAAATGTGGTTGGATCCAACCCAATAGAAATATCCATTTCTCTGAGTATAGTTGAGGGAGAAGGCCACTAGTGTAGAATCCTTGAAACAGGTCATGGATTATGATACGTACAGACAATACATCCCTAAACTATGAGGGTGATTGGGCAGAGGGAAACAGGAGGGAAGAAGAAGTTAGTTGAAGGTTCCAGAAAAATCTACAGAGGGTAGAACACAAAGAAATTAAATTTGCTAAGGGAAGGCTTTTCATCAATATAATTTTCCCTTTTTTGGACAGGATTTCTAGCCCCTGTGGCCTTCTTAGATCCTCAAGGCAATAACTGGGCTCCTTAACCCAGGGCCTCATGCCTAATGGAGAATATTTGTATACGGAGACAAGGCACTACTCCTTTTCTTTCTGCCCAAAGCTCCCAGGGCAAATTCAGGAACTCAGGAATGGCCCTGGCCCATTCTGGAGGGGGAAAAGGAAGAGGAAGGACCCTGGAGGAACACTCTTCCTTAAGAGCTCAGTGTGCATTTCCTGGAGCTGTTCAGCCAGGTAGCTGCTGTGGGTAGAAGTGTACTCTCCCACAAGGAAGTGTGGGTTTGTTGATTGGCTCAGGAGTCTGGACCAAGGTAATATGGACAAACTAGGGACCAATTCAAGGTAGTCTCATTAAGGACTTTACTCCATTAGCTCCAGGGAGAAAAAAAATGTAACTAGTTTAGGGCATCTTTTAGTTATTTTAAAATTGCAATCTATTAGCAACTGCACTTCGTTCATTTTGTCTTTTTCTGTTTATCTGTTTTTTCTGTTTAATCGTTTTAAAACTGCCTGGGTTTTTACTTCACAAGCTCAGTTGAACATCTAGGCTGCACTCTGCTTGTGAAATGAGTTGCCGCCCAGGAGATTAGGTGGTGGGGGTTGGCTGAACCCGCCCCAAAATCCTAAATCCTGGTTGATGGCAGCAAGACCATGATTTACTCTAAGGGTTAGCAGTGACAAGTGGAAGAGAAAGGGCTGAACATGTGCAGATTTATCTGCTGTCTGGGAAAGGGTGCCTCAGTTGGATCCCCTCTCCAACCAGAGTCTTCTTATTCCAGTGACAATCATGCTGAGAGCTTTATAGCATTAATGAGGGTAGGCTAAAGACTGAGGGACGGTGAGTGGCAAGGCCACCTGATGTACTTAGTGGCTGGCTGAGAAAGGGCTAGAACTGAGCCTTTTGCATCTAAATGTACCACTCTGCTCATATTTTTAGATTGATGTAGTCAGTCAAAAGACAAAAACTGGAGATTCTTGGGACATAGAGGAAGGTTAAGTAAAAATAAGGGATCTTGATAGGGTGGAGCTTGGAGATCTGCTTTTACAACTGATCGCCACACTACCAAGATCTGTTCCCTTGGAGAAAATGGCTGCTTTGGAGGATGGATTTTATGGCATTGTCCCATGCTGAGGTCTCTCCCCTTCCCAAACCCTGCCCTCCTTAGGCTCTACCCCCAAATCTCCAGGTATTTCCCCATCCAGAGCTGGCAACCCTAAGTCTTGAAGATATGGTTGTACATCAGGCATTCCTTGCCTTCTGCACATTAAGTGCTGAGTATCTTTTTTTAGTGGGGGAAATACAGATTTTTTAAAAAAAAAACAAACTAAGTTCGGATGTTCTACTACAGCCACTATGTTTTGTTATCCCTTCATTTGTCTCTGTCCTATACATTTCCTAGATTGGAAAATAGCCTACTAGTTGTGAAGCTTTGTTGGCTTTGTGCAGTGTTCCCAGGCAAATGAATTCTCATCATGTAAACCTTTGTTTCAGATGCCCAATGTGTAGTGGACATATACGTTAACTATGACTGTGATTTGAATGCTGCTAATATTTTTGAACGGCTAGTAAATGACTTGTCTAAAATTGCACAGGGACGGAGTGGACATGAATTAGGAATGACACCTTTACAGGTAAGGCTTGTGCAGCGATATCCTGTGCAGAGTTACGCAGTCTGAGCCCACTGAAATTAATGGGCTTTAGACTGGAGTGACTGTTTAGGATTGCACTGCTAGTGACGTTAGCATTTTGCACTATTGATTCCTTGAATTAGTATCTTCTAGTTCTTCCGTTAACTTCTATAGCCTGTTCGTAAGGACAGTTTTGGTTCATGCTTGGGATAGCACCAGCGGGAGTTTGTTTCAGACTGAATGAAATTAATACAGATTATGGTGATGACTCATATGTGGGCCAGGGAATGTGGGGGGAGGGCCCCACACTTGCATAGTCACCCTTCAATCCCTAAACCCTGGTTAATTGTACATTTGCACCAAAACCATAGACTATTGCTGGGTTGCTGAACAGTAATTCCTATATCCATATCAAATTGATTCTACATTTTGGCTTTAATTCAGACATCTTGCCAAATGCCAAGGCTTAACCATGGTCTAGTTAGACTTATGTGCTAGAAGAACATGGCTTGTGACTGGCAAATTAGAAATCATGGTTTGAATTTGGTATGCTGTCATATTTGGTTTACAGCCATGTTTAATTAACTGTAATTTGGGGCGATGAACCAAAGTTAAAAATGTAGCTCTGCTTCTGAAGGCTACTGAATCTAGAGACTACAGTCTTAACCATACAGAAAAGAAAATCAAGGAAGGAGATCCAAATTGAGCCTTTTTCTCTCTGTGTTTGGAAGTTAGCACTATGGTTTTTGTTCTCAATCATATCTGGCTGGATGTCTGAATGGAACCTATTCCTTTAATCCTTGGTACCTGAAGTTCTTGACCTGTTGATAGTATAGTTGCTCCTTCTTTGTTTTGTTTTTTATTTCTGTGCAGGAACTAAGCCTAAGGAAGAAAGGTCTTGAATGTTTAGTCTCTGTTTTAAAGTGCATGGTAGAATGGAGCAAAGACCTGTACGTGAATCCAAACCACCAGGCCAGCCTCGGTGAGACATTGATGTGGTTTCTGCATACAAAAGTGTACTTAAAATAAGGGTACACATGAGTTTCCAGCTATCTTCCCTTACATTTCAAAGGCTTGATTTTAGCCAATTTGTCTTCTATTATCCCAGTGTAGTAATTTCTGAGACAAGCTTTGCGATGTGACTTTAAAAAAACCAAACACTAAAGAACAGGGAGCAAGGATGTGCATCAGGAAGTGACTGGGGCCTATATAAATGGCAGCTTCCTCTTAGGATGCTGCTGCATAAGACCTGTCCTGATGAAGAAAAGGTACCTCTTGCCCTGAGGCACCCCATATTCACTGTACAGAGCCAGTTGGCCCTGTGCCATGGGCCTATAAGAAACTTGTGGAGAAACATGGGCTTGGATTCTCACTAGAATTTCCCCAGTGATCCCTCATCACCCAGGAGCAGCACTTCAGGGGGTGTTTTGGACTGTTGATGGGGGGGGAGGCGGTCCACAAAACTTGCCTTTCCTTGCATCTGTAGAAATTCTAGGTGGGATGCAAGCCTTTAGGAATTAATATACTGGTGGACTATATTACTTTTTGGTCTCTTCTAAATCTAATTCTGTTATATAAAATTGTCAGTCAGTATCTGTTTTCTTTCTTTATTAACAATACACTCCATTGACCTGAGGTCTTGAGCTGAACAATACAATATATTTAAAACAAGGATCACATCAGAAACATTGCAAATAATAAAAAAGGATTATATCACTAATAAAGTAACATTGAAAGATATAAAACCCTTAGAAGTTGTCACATTAATGCATAGCAGAGGAGTGTCTTATGGATATCATAAGAGACAAAAATTGGGCCACAGCTCACGTCACCTCAGGGTCAGCATCCTCTAACAGAAAAGAGACTGCCTGGTGTTCTATGGCAAAATTATATTTGCTCAGAATGGGCAAGATCCAAAGTTCTCATAATGAGGACCATTGATTGCAGGGTAACAGAGCATGATCAATAGTTTTGATCATGCCAGAAGCACAAGGACAAAGGAAATCAGAGAATGGGATTTTTACAAATTGCTTCCTCAATTCAGCCTGTCGAGCATAAAGGTGTGGCGATTGCAGGGAGTGGAGTATCTGTTTTCTGCCCACTTGCTTTGTTAATCACTTATTTTAAATAAGAATATCTCCTTTACTTCACTTTCACACATAGGTCCCGATAAGTCTTCCGATCAGGAAATGGGTGAAGGCAAATGTTTAGAGATGGGAGGAAGAAGGAGTAGTGCAAGCTCCTTAGATTCAACAGTCTCCTCGGGAATTGGCAGCGTTGGCACCCAGACCACACTTCACGATGACCCGGAGCAATTTGAGGTTATCAAGCAACAAAAAGAGATAATTGAACATGGGATTGAATTGTGAGTTGGAGTTACCATTTAAATAGTGTGAAATATGCATTTCTTATGGTTATGTTTTTACTGTTTGCTGGGTTTGCTTTATTACTTACTGTATGAATGAAATGAAAAGAAGGGTAATGGCAAAGGAAGTAAAAAGAGAATTGAACCCCATATTGGTGTTTTATGGAGACATTAAGACTGGAATCCCAAACACACCTTCTGGGGAGTAACTCTCATTCAATTCTTGAAGTAAGGTTTAGGATTTTGTTGCTGTTGTTGTATAAAGCATATATGTGTGTGAAGTGCAGTCAAGTTGCAGCCATTGTATGGCACCCTTGTAGGCTTTTGAAGTCGAAAGACTAACAGAGGTGGTTTGCCATTGCCTGCCTGTGTGTAGTAACCCTGGACTTACTTGGTAATCTCCCATCCAAACACTAACTGGGGCCAACCCTGCTTATCTTCTGAGATGTGACGAGATCAGACTAGGCTGGGCCATCCAGATTATATAAAATTTTCTCCCGTAAAGTCTTCAACCAGTATGTTTGAGAGATTCACCTCTCGTTTACATTTCTTATGTATAGTATTATATTATGCAGCTTAAAGAGAGACTGGCAAATTAATAGTAAAATTCTTAGAGACCACAGATTGAAGATTGTGGTGAAAATTAGTGACAAAAGATGCCTTTGCTTGTTGCTTAGTTGGCCTCTGGAGTTAGTTCTACAATATTGAATGAAAAAATTGTAGCATTTTTTAAAAACATATTGCATGTGGCAGTAATTACAACTTGTTGAACTGTCTTTGTACAGCTTTCCTCTAAGTCTTGTTTTTCTTCCTTGAGATGCTGTACATATAAATATAACATTCCTTTTTTAGAAATAATGTTGAAACATACTGTCGTAGGGATGCCGGTCTCTAGGAGGAACTTGGGGATCCCCCAGAATTACAGCTCATCCCTAGACTACAGAGAGCGGTTCCCCTGGAGAAAATGGATGCTTTGGAGGGTGGACCCCATGGCATTGTATCCCACGGAGATCCCTGTCCACCCCAAGCTCCATCCCCAAATCTCTAGGAGTTTGCCAACCTGGATCCAGCAACTCTACCCTGGTCCCCATCCCCTGCCAAGGTGCTGGCAATCCTATACTGTAGTATACTGAGTTGGGATTCAAACATGTGTCTTAAATCTGATTTGTATTTCCTGACTTTTAAACATGCATACACTTCAGGATGCACATTTGTTTTGGTCTTTTAAAAATACAAATGGCTTCCTTTCTAAATCTGACCTTCCCTTCCTCATCGTAGGTTTAACAAAAAATCGAAGAGAGGTCTGCAGTACTTGCAGGAGCAAGGAATGCTTGGCGTGACAGTAGAAGATATAGCCCAGTTTCTGCACCAAGAAGAGCGCCTCTGTTCTGTAAGACCGGATCTTGCATTAGCACCCCCCCCCAATGTCATTCTTTCCACAGTGGTGTACATCTCTATGGACTTCACACAGCATATCACCTGGGGAATATGTGTGTATGTGGCCGTGTGAAAATATCACATCAGTGAGCTTCCCAGTGGTATTTGGCGGCTTCCTTCTGCAGGAGCATGAGCAATATTATTTAACGGCGGGACTAGCATGCTTTATTGCTTGTGGCTCCCATAGGGCTTGTTAACATGCCTTGCAGTTGCGATTTACAACTTTCCCCCCTCAAATGTCAGGCGTGTTTTTGCAGTGGCAATTCTGTTTTTAAAATACACATTCCATAGAAGGTGTCTTTCTAAATGTAATTGAAATGGATTACAAGCAAAGGAGTTCTGTATGCAGTAGGAGTGTCTTAATCTTGGTGATAATCTGTGCTGCGTTGGAAAAGTGACTGACATGAGGTCTCAAGATACTTGTGATGCCTTTAGATGATGGTGATACTTGAAGAAAGGCACAGAGGGTGGGCTGGGGCTGTGAAGAAGAGCAGTCCTGCTGGGAATGATCAGGTTCCAGTACTTTAAATCTCCTGTTTCTGCACAGAGAGCATGTGAAAATAAGCCTCTTCACATCACCCACTTTCCATTGATGGCTTTGAATGCTGTGGCAGTACTGTTGATTAACATGATGATTTGGCTTTGCAGTATATTTTGCAGTATCTGTGAGGTGCAATTTATCAATGTCACCTGCTTTAAAATGTTTCAAAAGTGTTTTTTCTTTCTTTTCTGTGTTGTTTTGTCTCCCTTTCTGTTGTCAGAGCCAAGTGGGAGAATTTCTGGGGGATAGTAACAAGTTTAACAAGGAAGTGATGTACGCCTACGTAGACCAGCTTGATTTCTGCGGAAAGGACTTTGTCTCTGCTTTGCGTATATTTCTGGAAGGATTTCGGTTACCTGGTGAAGCCCAGAAGATTGATAGGCTAATGGAAAAGTTTGCTGCTAGATATATTGAGTGCAACCAAGGGTAACTTGAAACTCATCAGTCAAACCATCATTTAAACAAGTTCATCTTTAGAAATATCAGTTCTGAGTAGATGATTCCTGGGCTACCCTTGATTATGAGCATGCTAAGGAGGATGTCCAGGCAGAAAGTACATTCACAGTTATTTAAAGAAGTATCTTTTTAGTTATCATGTGTTATACCTATTTTATTTAAATAAGTTGCCCCACTGGTGGATCTCCTGATGGCACCTGGTATTTTTGGCCACTGTATGACAGAGTGTTGGACTGAGTGTGCCATTGGCCTGATCCAACATTGGCTTCTCTTATGTTCTTATGTTCTTAATGTATGACCTTTTCAGATTGACAACATGTATTCTAAAAACACAAAACTTCTGGTGCCCAAACTCTAGAATGCTAAGAAAATTAGAGGGTCAAGGGTTTGGGATCTAGGTTCAAATCTCCATGTTACCATGAAGCTGCCTGTGTAACCTTGGGCCAGTGATGCACTCCCAGCTTAACTTGCGGGATTGTTCCAAAAATAAAATGGGACTGGAGGACCGTTCTTGCTTCTCTGATGTTCATGGAGGAAAGAAATGATTTTCAAAATTGCTAGGCAGATACAAAAGTCTACCTGTACCTGGGGAGAAAATGTGTCCATTACTTTTATATTGTAGTTATTAATCACGATAAGACTTTGAATTCCATATGAGCTCAGCTGGGTGTTGCTGCAGATTCTTAGCAGGTGCAGATATTTGGCAGGTAGAGGGCTTCCCACCCACCCCCGCTAAGGTTAAATGAATACCATAACTCTGTCATATTGTGAATTCCAGAGCTTACAGAACTGTAGAATTAGCAGGTCCCTGTCAACCTTTGACCATATCGATACAAGCTTTGGGAGCAGCCACCACCCACATCGGGACGACCAGCTTAACTTCTGCTTTTCATTAGGAAATGGCTGGAGTGGAACCTTTCTAAAGGTTTCTTCTCTTAATTAGATCTCTACATGTAATGAGATGACAGAGCAAAATTTAGGGTTCTAAAACTCTGTTTTCTTTTCTTTCCAGGCAAACTCTTTTTGCTAGTGCCGACACTGCCTATGTTTTAGCATATTCTATTATAATGCTGACAACAGATTTGCACAGTCCTCAGGTATATTTGTACAACATTACCAATACGATGCAGAAATTGCTTCCCCTGCACCCCTTAGCTGTTATTTTTTCCTGTTTCTCCTCCTCCTTCTCCTTGTGGCTACTGCCACCAGAGCATTCTGTTACCAAAGCAACCCCTCCCCATGGTGAGGTCTCTGTCTCTCATTGTTCTTTTGGCAGTCTGCTGTAGGTTTTAATTTCCTCTGTCAAGCATCACCTAATGCTTGAAGGAAAGCACCAATACCTGCTGCTGATCCCCCCACAGGTCTCGTTCTTGCGGATCAGTTGTCTCAGTAACTCAGAATGGTGACTAAAAACTGGTCATATGTTCTCGTGAGAGCTCAGCCAGCAAGGAAGTCTGTGGTTTCTTTTCATGATGCCTGTGCATATGCATTTATCATTTTTTGTTTTACTGAGTTTTTGAGGTAACCTGCTTCAACTTTTTGTGTTTTTCTGCAAATTTTGGGTTTTTTTCTGAGTTTGCAGAAACCTATAACATAGTCCTGTGTGGTCCCTCTTGAGCTAGCGTGACGTAGTGCCTGAAGTTTTGGACTAGGGTTCAGGAGGCCCAGCTTCAAATCCCCTCTCTGCCATGGAAGTGGTGTAAGTCATCCTGGGCCAGTCTCTCTCTCTCAGCCTGGCCTTTCTCACAAGGATGGTTATGATGATAAAATGAAGGAGAGCAATGTTGTCTGCCTCTTTGGGACCCCATTGGGGAGAAAAGTGGGCCACAGGTACCTAAAATAGATGAAACAATGACAAGAGTCCAGTAGCACCTTAAAGAGTAACAAAATTTGCGCCGGGGATGAGCTTTTGTGAGTCACTGCTCACTTCTTCGGATAGATAGAAGTGAGCAGTGACTCACAAAAGCTCATCCCCTGCTGCAAATTTTGTTAGTCTTTAAGGTGCTACTGGACTCTTGCTCTTTTCTGCTGCTACAGACAGACGAACACGGCTACCCATCTTGAAGTGTTTGTGGATTTTATCTACACTGTATGGGCAAAGCACATGTGGCTGGTAGATATATAGATTTCTGTAGATATATAGATCTCTGTACAATTCTCAGAATGTACCTACTGAAGTTCCTTTTTGCCTTTAAAGGTGAAGAATAAGATGACAAAAGAGCAATATATAAAAATGAATCGTGGCATCAATGACAGCAAAGATCTTCCAGAGGAGTACTTGTCTACTATCTATGATGAAATAGAAGGGAAGAAAATAGCAATGAAAGATACAAAAGAATATGCAATTGCAACTAAATCTACCAAGCCAAGTAAGGTTTCAGCAGTAAACCTCAACAGATAAAAAGACTAGGCTTTCTGGTATTTTGTTTTCTCAAGGTTTCTCAGAATTCTACTTCTGGCACCCAGTAGAATTGGATTCATGATTATTGGACTTTGACCAAGGGAGATTTGGGTTTTGAGTCCTCACTCCATTCTGAAACTCAGTGGGTTATTTTGGGCCAGTTTCTCTCATACACAGTCTAAACTACTTCACAGGGTTATTCTGAGGATGAAATTGTGCATATACTTGACTCCTGCCTTTCCTCCAAGAAGATATATGTAATCATGGGACCTTAGCACGAGAGTGGATTGGGCGTGGTGGGTAATTTGATCTTGCATTGTAGTGGGGAGTTCAGACCGCAGTCTTGCTAGCTCTACAATGTAATTTCAATCTCAGCAGCAATACATTCCCATGCATGCAAGAGAAACACAGGAGATCAATAAACAAGGCATAATGTAATACTTAGGTCATTTGGATTTCTGTCTTACCATGTCCCAAATGTAAGCTCCCATAAAATTGAAATGAGATTAAAACCCAATATTTGCAATCACTTTCAGATCATTGTTACATAGCAACAGTGGAGGGAAAGGGGTGAAGGTGGTATTGGAATGTAGCTATATAAAAGAGAAGCTTTGTTTTAATGTGCAGGTAGGCTAAGGCTCAGATAAGGGGAAGGTGTGAACTGTACATTGTGGCTATTTGAAAGGGAAACTAAGCTTATATATCATGACATCAATCCTTCTGGGTGAAATAAGTTTATAAATGTTAGACTAGGGAAGACTTCCATCAGTAAGGTCTCCTGTAAATTTTTGGGTCTCTGTCTGCTGCCAGTCATAAACTACAGACCCTCATTTAATGTAACAATATCTCGAGCATGTGCTGTAAGTGTGGGAATTATAGCAAAAGCTAGGTTGTTCGCTGCTGCTTCTGCCTGTAGTTTTCCTAGAAAATGGAGCTGCCAACTGTGCCTCAGCAGAACCCCTGAGTGATCCAGCCAGTACAAAACAACTGCTAACAGAAGCAGGTTGTTCTCTATGGATGTCATGAGCTTAATTTAACTCCGGTGAATTTCCTCCTCTGGTATGTCCCTGGAAAACAGGGCTGAGAGAAGCAACAGAGGAAGAATAACAGCGATAGCAACCATTGCATGTTCAACCTCTGTAGATTTTTCTTCAGTCCTATCTATAGCTTAATGAAAGTTGCACATCTAAGTGGAATGACAGAAAGCAAGGGTCTATCCACTTTCTTCCTGAAATCTGCAACAGATAACAGCCAGACTGGAGTGACAGTGAAAGATGAAGTTTGTTTACAATTTTAAGACCATTATTCCAAGCCCACAAGTTTGGATAAACTCCTAGGGATTTTTTGTTCATGTAATGTGAGCAAGAGAGAGAGTATACAAACTTGGGAAAGAAGTTGGATACAGACTCCATATTCCCAAGAACTTTCTGCTGTTCTGGAACACACAGAATAATGCATCAGATCTCATATTGTGCATAAATGAAGAATTTGGCATTAAAGAGAACACTGCGATTACGGTATTACTGAGTCCCTTATTTTATAAGAAAGATAATGTTTTTAAACTATTAATGATACAATAAAATACAGTGATAACTGTGCATAATGAAAATCTTACCAATTTCCTCAAGGAAAACAGACATGAATTAGCCCATTTTTGTCAGCTCAGAGCTGTCAGACTGGTAGAATTTGATGGTAGTTTTTTACCCTCTCAGCGGGGAGCAAGGGAAAGAAAGAAAGAAAAGCAGAATTGACAGCCACTGACAGCCCTGTATTTAAATCACTGAAACTTGCTTGAGAAATACCATAAATTATCTTTATGTTCTTAAATTGTTTTATGCTCAGCTCAAAATGTGTCCCATTAAATGTGAATTTCTTTAAGGTGCTATTTCTTTTGGGATATTGAAAGTAGCTTTTGTTTGGAAGTCTGTATTGTGACTCGTCTAGAAGTTATACCTGGGATTGCCTGAATTACATATTTTAATAGCTTTGTGTGTATTTCTTAGATGTAGCCAGTGAGAAGCAGCGACGGTTGTTGTACAACTTGGAGATGGAGCAGATGGCAAAGACTGCTAAAGCTCTGATGGAGGCAGTAAGCCATGCAAAGGCTCCTTTTACCAGTGCAACTCACCTGGATCATGTCAGGCCCATGTTCAAAGTGAGTACAGAACTCTAAAATCACAGGTGGCTTCCAAACATGCCAGCTGCAAAAATTTTGCATCTCTTGAGGGCATATTTGCAAAGAAGATATAGCTATTCAAGGATCTGCAGTGATAAGTTGCACAAGTGTGGAAAGGGGGCTAGGGCCAATGGAGTGATGGGGTGTGAGAGCAGGTGGAAGGTGCCTTTGATTTTTTTTAAAATCACTGTGATACTCATGATAGATGTCACATAAATGTGGATCTCTAAATTAGGTACTCACCTAGGACCAAAATATAGTTGCGATTGTAATCACACAAAATGTACAAACTCTGCTTTTGTCTTTTGTTAGCTTGTGTGGACTCCGTTGCTGGCTGCTTATAGTGTCGGCCTTCAGAACTGTGATGACACAGAAGTTGCATCATTGTGCTTGGAAGGAATACGATGTGCTATCCGAATTGCCTGCATTTTTGGCATGCAGGTTGGTGTGTGGCAGGCATACTATATTTAGGTCAGCATTAGAGTCTCTGATCTTATCGAAATGGTGTTCAGTAGCGTAAGTTTTATGTTACAATGTGGGTTTTCTGTCCATGTTGCAGTAAATTGCCTCCCTAAGTATGACTATTTCCTAAAAATCTAGCTCATAGAGCATTACATTTATTTAAACTGTGTATGGTTCAGACTAAATTGGCAATTGCTACCCCTCATGTCATTCCTCAGGGTCCCCTATCCCCGATGATCTCTGTTTCATGGAAGTCAGTTGGAAAAGAGAGGCAGAAAAGTTGCCTTCTGCCAATGGAAAATTTAGTCTGGATCCAACCCAATGCCTACAAGCCTCTTCTCAGAACTGATATGATGTTTAATCATCTTTTCCAAGGGACAGCGCTTATTCAGCCTACCTTCAGTGTATATTAAAAAACCATTTTCCCCCTGTACTATTTCATTCCACCTTATTCCACCTTATTCCCACTGTGATGATGACTAGTTGCACATCCCACTCCATTCAGATGTCCTCTGTTTTCAGACTCTCTCTCTTCCTTGCTCACACTGTTTAAAAATTTGGGGGGGGGGCCCCCTCAAATGTTCTACATCCTGTTTATTTCATCCTGCCCACTCCCATGCTTATTTGTGCTTTTAATGTCTTTTATGTTTTAGCTTGAGAGAGACGCTTATGTGCAAGCCCTTGCCCGCTTTTCGTTGTTGACTGCCAGCTCCAGCATCACAGAAATGAAACAAAAGAACATAGATACGATCAAGACTCTTATTACTGTGGCCCACACTGATGGCAACTATCTAGGGAATTCCTGGCATGAGGTAAACACCATGTGAGATTTGGCGTGTGCTATCTATCACTTTGCAGAAGGCTTGCTGCCAGTTTGGTCTAGTGGATAAGTGCATGGACTCTAATCTAGGAGATTAGATTCCCCACTCTTCCACATGCAGCAGCTGCTGGTGTGACCTTGGGTCAGTCACAAGTTCTCTCAGAGCTGTGCTCTCATGAGCAGTTCTTGAAAGAGCTCTCTCAGCCCCACCTACCTTGCAGGGTGTCTGTTTTGGGGAAGGGAAGGGAAAGGAGATTGTAAGCTACTCTGAGACTCCTTTGGGTAGTGAAAGGTGGGGTATAAACCCAATTTCTCTCCTCTTCTTCTTCCTTGAATTAATCTGATTATGGGGCCTAATTTACTCAATATCTGTGACTGGAGAACTCTTGCTGAAAACATCTCAATGCTCTGTTTATGTGTATGCTTTTAAGGGAATAGTATAATGCAGACTGGTTTTTAAATATGAACTGTGTAATGGTTTGAATAGCTTTTCCAACATTGTTATAAGTTTGGTGTTATCTCTAATAGCTGGAGTCATCACTAGTGTTTAGTCTTGAACTTCGTCCCTATATTGCTGCCCAGCAAAGTGCACAGTGCAGCTTATGCAAACTCTGACTGGACTAGTCAGGGCTAATTCAGGCTGCTGTTTTTTACATACCACAAAGTTTATGATTGAAATTAGATTCCTTGCTATTCTCTGCAGTGGGAGAAGGCAGCTCCTAGTCAGATTCTGATACAATCTGTAAATCCAAACTGTCCCCAAGGTTGCCATCATATCAAGTTTGAAGTATCTTGGAAGTGGGGGCAGTTAAAGGGATTGATGAATTGGCTTCCAGCCGTGTCAGCCTAACAGTGGATGGGCTAACCCACCCCACTGTTAGGTTTAAATGGCTAAAAGCCATTTCATCAATCCCTTTCCCCCACTTGGAAGCAGAGGGAAGTGAAAAGGATCAATGGATTGGTTTCCAGCCATGTCAGTGTCAGCCTAACAGTGGATGGGCTTACCCGCCTGGCTGTTAGGGAACTCAGAAGGCACTTAAAGTTTAAATGCCTTCTGAACTCTCTGAATCAAGCCACCATTGTGGTGTGATTCAGCGAGTGAACTTTAAATGCCTTTTGAACTCCATTATACCCTAGGGGGACGGTCCCCATAGAGTATAGTGGAGCCAAATAAATTCAGGTTTCCTGAATATTTACCAGAATCCCAATACCATACCGATATTGGCATTTGGGAATATTCTGGAATACTGATATTTTTGGGGTCCAATAGACCCAAATTGGAAAAATACCATTTTTCCCCCCACACACCCCTAGTACTAACCACTGGAAACCTGTTAACATTGGCTTAGCCTAAAAGCACAGCTCTTCAAAGAGCTGAGTTGGCTTGTGCCCTAAATCCTCCTCCAAAGAGTTCAATTTAAAAAGGCGAATATCTGAAGAAACATCTTCAACTGAATGTAGTAAAGTTTGTAATTAAGTTCTTTATGCAGGCTTGCATTGATCTTAGCTTTCTACAGTTGCCTATATTCTTTCAATGAGCATTTAGCAGTACATTTTACAGAGTTGTATTTTAATGCCATGGACTGATGTATACTACAAGTTCAAAATCACCTCGTGTGCCTTAGGACCCTGCACATTATTGATCTAACAGAAGTATGTGTATGGAAACTGGGAGGACTCCTGCACCTAGAGAAACTGATGGTCATAAGCCGTGCCCTGGAAATACAGGGTCCTTGGCAACCTCTCCACAAGTGGGATAGTGTCCCAGAGAGTGGTGGTAGCTCAGAGGAGTATATGTACATCAGAATTGTGACCTGCTGTGAAAAGGTAGTATAAAGCCCTCCAGCGAGCATGTTCCCACCAGCATTTCATACACCAACCTGTCTTTCAGCACTGAACTGAATGGAAAAGTCTTGGCCATATGGACTTTTGTGTTTGAACGGGAACTCTGGAGCTTCTGATCATATCGCCTATAGTGGATTGCACTGGTACTGAATTTGTATATATTTTGTTAGATCTTGAAATGCATCAGCCAGCTGGAGCTAGCACAGCTCATAGGTACTGGAGTTAAAACACGCTACCTCTCTGGGTCAGGACGGGAGAGAGAAGGGAGCCTCAAAGGTTTCACATCTGGAGGTGAAGAGTTCATGGGGCTTGGGCTAGGTAAGAAGCATATCTTTGACGCTCTTCTCCAAGTTAACTGAAGCCAGACGTTGTGTCATTATGTTGAATGATCTGTTCCTTGATTTCAGATTACATCAATAACTACTTTAGCCTTAAGTGCAGGGAGACTTGATATTACATAATTAATGATGTTCATTCACTGAATTCAGCTACCTTGAAAATTAAAAGGCTGTGCAAGAGATTGGCTCAGTTAATAGAATGTGGTGGAGGGGTCTTCATCAATATTGCTCTTCTTGAAATATCAAGTGAACAAAGGATCCCTACACTTTACATCACATAAAACATTATATAAAGAGGATAAGTGTAAATTAAAATAGTAGATTGTTTACCCAGATATACCATGTGCTTTACAATGTGTGCAATACATCTCCATATAGTGCTTCAGTTCTAAATTACTCCCTGTGGATCCAGGAAAACCAGGTTCTGTTACTTGAATAAGGTGTGCAGACTTTGTTTCATTTGCACAGGCTATTCTGTAATATATGTAATATTACCTTGTTCTTCAAAAGTCATTGTGCCTGAGAATTTGGTAATGCCACATCCTATGATGGGTCACATGTTTGACATCACTACCATTTTTCAGTGTATGTGTGTTTTTAAAGGAGAGGGGGGATAACTGCAATACAAAAAATGGTTACCTGTTTACAAGGTGACGTTACAGGTGGGATTCTAGGCCTGGCATGGTGGGTTTATATAGCATATTCAAATCAAATCAAAGGGAGGTTTGTCCTCTTCTAGAAGCTGATTGGCTTGTAAATAAAATAATATATAAAAACAATTAAAATGCCATTACTTTAAGTTTTAAAGAAGTCTGGTGCTCTTTGTGCTTGATGGTAGCAGTGAGTGAGCAGCAACCCCTGGTCACTGTGTGAGAAACACTTTGTCCACTGGCTCTGCCTACATGGAGCCAAGACCTTTTAATGTTATAGCAGAAGAATGGATGAACCCACTTCTGACATCTTAAGAGCACTACACACTACTATCATCTAAAGAGTGCCTCTGACTCCTATCAAAGTGCTTGTCATTATGCCAGATAATGGATTTTTCAGGGGGCTGTGGGTAATTCATCCTTGAGTGCTCAGTATGAATTGTTGTCTTATTTGTAACTCTTGCAGAAAGACATTCTGGACTTGAATTCACTTTTCAGTTCTGTAGTTCTTACTCTGAAACTTTACTTTGACCCTGCCCCTCTAGTTCTGCATTTTCTTTGGTTGTCAAGTCAACATGTTGATGGTGCCTTAATATAATCATAATAGATACTAGTGATGTGCTCTTCATCGGATTTACCTTTTTTTTGGGGGGGGTGGTATCTTCCTGAATAGGCAATCTTGTTGGTGGAGGAGTTGATAAAAGGCAAATAGCCAGTATTCAAGAATCTGTGGGAGAAACCAGTTCACAAAGTGTGGTGGTGGCAGTCGACAGGTAACTATAGTGTGTATTGACTTTGTACTTGAGTATGAAGCTGTATTCTCCTTGTTATCACGATATGTACTACTCTGGGACTCTAACACAAGTGTTCTTTTTTAATACTTAATAAAATGCAGCAATATTTTCAGGATTGGTCCCTGGGCTGGGTGTAGAGTGGACCAAGAACAAAAGAGAGGTGACCATTGCTGTATCTCAGTCTCTAATCTTTCTCTCCCTCACCCCCCGGGATATGGTGCCCGAAATCTAAAACCGTTTTTTCTCTAACCAACATGGAATTCTATGAAATGAACACTTCCCTATTAGAACAGTCAACTTGTAACATTCACTGCACTGAATCCTAATCCCTGCTTGTGTGAGCAGAAGACCCTTCTTCTTGAGTAAAGATGATGGCAGTGGTCTTGTTATTTTTTCACATTTCCCCTCCAAATGCAGTCTTCCTTGCCACATCTCATGCTGTTCCTGAGGGTCCCTCTTTCCACAGTAGCAGATTTCTAGAGAGCTCAGATGCATGCTGCACGAAGAAGGAGGCAAGAAAGCCACTTCTGTGAGTGGGACTCTTGCTCACAATCCCCAGCCTTTTCTTTTTAAATAAAATTTTAATTTTAAAATACATCACATATATTAAACACAACACATAAATTTTTTGAGCCTGCAAGCATCTTTGGAATCCTGACACAGGATGGTAGGCACATTCACAAAATGGCTGCCACAGGTGGTGGAGCCAACCACAAAATGTTGGGGAGGGAGGTTATATGTAAGTCTAATAGCACTTCTTCAGCATTTCAGGCAGAAGCTCTGTTTAACAGAATGCCTTTTAATCCGCACAGCCAGTCAGAAGCCCAGCTGTGCAAAAGTCCTGCCCATTTCTCAAAAGCTCTTGGCAGGTGCCACGGTGCCCACAGGCACCATGTTGGGGACTCCTGCTCTAGATCCCACATCTCATGTTTACACTGTAAGTATTTGTGTACTGTTCTTTCACACATTGACTCTGTTCTTCACTGTCTGTCCAATTGTCATTCCACAGAATATTTACCGGGTCAACAAGACTGGATGGAAATGCAATTGGTATGTACGTTTTGCAAAATACACTGAAATGAAGAGCAAGTTGCACTGGACTCTTCCTTTCTTTTCTGACATGTCTCTACTCTTAAAATGTTCAGTTGACTTTGTTCGATGGCTGTGTGCTGTTTCCATGGACGAGTTGGCTTCTCCTCACCATCCTCGCATGTTTAGCTTACAGAAGATTGTTGAGATCTCCTACTACAACATGAATAGAATTAGGCTACAGTGGTCCAGGATATGGCATGTGATTGGAGATCATTTCAATAAGGTATGTAAAGCCTGTGAGCAAACTGCTCTTAGCTGTCACTTTAGACACCAAGGTTAACTGATGTACACAGTCACATAACTTGAAGCTTCTATTCGCGTTGGCAGCAAGCTTTTCTCATTTCCTGCTCTTTAAAGACTGGACTTGCTATCCACATTGCTAGGTAGATATATACAGTAAACTTTTTCTCTCAGTCTTGCCTAATTCCCCTCCTTACTACATCCCCTGTCCCAAGTGACTTTTATCTATGCAAGTCCCATGATCTCCAGCATCACCCTTTTAGTGGTCAAATGGGACCCTTCCCTCCCTTTTTCATCCATGGAAAACCTGGTTGGATCCAAGTCTGTATGTGGAACATGACTAGAAAATGTATAGCTAGAAATCTCTACAAAGGTTTCTTGTAAAGTAATCTCAATGTAATTAGAAAGATCTTCCATGAGGTCTGAAGGCCCTATGTGATGGCAAGGTCAGTAATTCTGCCCATTTTCTGCATGGATACCTAACTTTTATTGGGCATAGCATTATTCTGCTTCAACTTGTGAATTATACTTTGGGAGCTTGGAGGAAGCTGCAGATAAAAACTGCTAGCATTTTGAAGTGATCACAGCCTCACAGATTGAGAAGCCTGTAGCAATTTAAATTTTAGTTGGCCAGCAAATTGTTTAAAATGTAGAAATCTCTCAAAAGTGTGTGGTAGTTCTCCATTAGGTCTGAACATCTGTAGGGAAATACTATGCCTTACTGTGTGAGGCAGAGTCTCTATGCCATACTAGGTCTGCCTTACTGTTCTGTTCTGAAACCTTTGTCCTGCTTTGGTGTGTTTTCTGATAGTGGTCTTACTTGAGACTGATGGGAACCTTTGCCATAGTTACATGCGAATGCTTGAGATTTTTTTTTTGGATTTGTACACTGATAAAAAACAGGGAAATAAGCCTCACTGAAACCAGCAGGGTTCTGCCAGTAAATAATGACCGAACTGAAGGATTAGGGTGACTGAGGCTCATTTCACACTTTTTAGAGAATCCCATCTCTAGGTTAGCTCTGATGTGTTTGGCTGTTTTGCATGGTGATTGGAGTGATGCCTTTACGGCCCAATCATATTAATGGTTGGCTGCAAAGGGCCCAGTTACTTTATGCATATGTGTGTTTAGCATACATTTTTTCTGAAGCGATGCCTTTTTCTCCTTGGCAGGTTGGTTGTAATCCTAACGAAGATGTGGCCATATTTGCCGTTGATTCTTTGAGACAACTTTCAATGAAGTTCCTTGAAAAGGGAGAGCTGGCCAACTTCCGATTTCAGAAGGACTTTCTGAGACCCTTTGAGCACATCATGAAGAAAAATAGGTAAGTGCTCCTTACAAGTCTGAAGGCTAACTTGCTTTCTTACACATGTGCATTCTGCTGGCGTCATGTACAATACCATAAATAAGGTAGTGTATTTCTCTGTCTCTGAAAATAAGATCTCCGACGATTCGAGATATGGTAATTCGCTGCATTGCTCAGATGGTGAATTCTCAAGCTGCTAATATCCGGTCAGGATGGAAAAATATTTTTGCAGTATTTCATCAAGCAGCATCAGATCATGATGGGAATATTGTGGAGCTGGCGTTCCAGACAACAGGACATATAGTTAGTAAGTAAAGTTTGGCATGGTTGATACGACAAAAGAGTGATAGAAGCCAAGGTCAAAACAGCTAACCTGCTTCTAGCACAAACCCTTCAAGTATCTTTTTTCTTCACCTCATGAGGAACCCTGGAATTTTATTATTATTTTAAAAATAAAAGAAATTCATTTTAAGGAGAAATTGAATCATCTCCAATATCTCACTTGAGAGAGCAGGAGAATATGTCATCGCATGTGTTCAGAAATTCACTCAGAACTGTAGCTCTGCTTGTAGCAACAAGGGATGCAGTTCTGCACAATTCCAGACATCTTGACATTGTTGAAAGTGTTTACCACTCTGGCCTGGAGTAGTGTGCTCTAAATGGGAGCAAGCCTTTGCTGCTCATGTATGATGCATTGGTAGAGCTTACACTGAGAATGAGCAGGGCTACTTCCTGTACTGTCACTGAATCTCCTGCTTGCAAAATCAGAGCCATGGCTTGAATTCAAAGTCTGCTGCTCTTCTACTCCTCTTCACTTGTGTGCTGCCTTCCCACATCCCAATCAATAGTTGCTACTGGCAGCTGCCAAAAAGCACTTATGAGTAATAAGGTGCTCTTTTTTTGATCCCCCTCTTAAAGACAGTGGTGGAAATAATTGGAAACAATTGCTGTTAACTTTCTGACACTTGGCTTCCAACTGTCGTGCTGTAGTTAAAGAACATTTCAAGAATTGTGTCTAATCTGTACTGCAAGTCCTCCTCCATGACACTGAATGCTTAATCCTAGAAAAGTCACATAGGAAAAACGTCAGACAAGTATAGTTTTATGGTGACTTTCGTTGTCGTGATTCAAGTATATACAATGTGTGATCCTTTGAGCCAAATAAAGCCATTAAGTGTGGCCTGAAGGGGCTTGACAGTTGTATTTCAGTTGTATTTCAGACCTGGGCAGGTAGTAAAAATGGGTGATTTCTTCAGCCCTCGGCTGCATGGTCTGCTTGGTGGGGAGTTCCTCATTATACAGGCTAGATTTAGTTGGTCAGCTGTCCGGACTGCAACTGTGTGATATGTTGGTGTCAATAGGTATTACACAGAAGGGCAAATCTTGGTGTAGTGATGTCCTTTACGGCCCAATTGCTTTGGCCTTCATGTATATTGAGCTATCTAATCTACCAAGATGTGCCAGCACTGTAGAAATACATTTGAAAGGTGGTCATTTTTTTTCTCTTCTTTCCCCACCCCCCCAGCCAATATTTTTCAACAGCATTTTCCTGCAGCAATAGATTCATTCCAGGATGCCGTCAAATGCTTATCAGAATTTGCTTGTAATGCTGCATTTCCGGATACCAGTATGGAAGCGATTAGACTTATACGGTTTTGTGCTAAATATGTTTCAGAAAGACCTCAGGTATTTCTTTTTCGATCTTTCTTGATTGTATTTCTTTGCTTTTGCAGGGGCTTAAAATCAGTAATGCACTGCTGACCTACTTTAAGAGGATTGTGAGTTTGTTTTCTAGCTAAGGAATTCTTATTTCATGTTTCTTTGTTATAAGAAAATGTTATATTTTTTACCATCACCTTAGGAAATCATAGTTCTCCTCTCCTGCCACAACTAAGATTAACATGCATTGGAGAAGTCTAGGATTACCATGCGAAGTATCCTGGATTTTACATCTTAAAATTACTATCATCACCAGGAGAGCAAAGATACTAATATGTAAATACCAAACGTATTTTAAAGATACTAGAAAGAGAGAGCCAGCGTGGCGTAATGGTTAGAGTGCTGGACTAGGTTTGGAGTGACTTAGCTTCAGATCCTTCCTCAGCTGTGAAGCCCAGTGAGTGAAGTTGGGGCTGGTCATTCATACTCAGAGCGACCTATGACATGGGGGCTGTTATGAGAATCAAGCTGCCTCATTGAGTAATATGGGATTACTTCTGAGTAGATATGCTAAGATTGCTCCCTAAAATGAAAGAGAGGAGAATCACATATGCTACCCGAGCTCCTTGGAGGAAAGGTGGGAATAAAATTTGATGGCTCTTGTTGGGGGACTTCTTGGTGTTCACAATTCTCGGTGCGTCACTTCATGCTGAGCTTTTGTCATTTCACTGAGCTATTGAACTTCTGACTTCTGCAGTGAGGCCTGATTAGGTAGGATAAGCATTTATTTAAACTGGATTGCATTGGCACTTTTGTGTGTGTGTGTATATATATATATATCTACATTTACAGGTTTTGAGAGAATACACAAGTGATGACATGAATGTTGCTCCTGGAGACAGAGTTTGGGTCCGAGGATGGTTTCCTATTTTATTTGAGCTTTCTTGTATTATCAATCGGTGCAAGCTAGATGTACGAACAAGGTAAACAACCGAGAAAACACTTGGGTCTTTGTAATTCTGTTCAGCTTTTCAGATTTCTTCCCTGTTAATTTGCATTCTTCTTATTGTATGTTTCATATTGTAGAGGCCTAACGGTTATGTTTGAAATTATGAAGAGCTATGGCCATACCTTTGAGAAGCACTGGTGGCAGGATCTCTTTCGCATTGTGTTTAGGATATTTGATAACATGAAGCTACCAGAGCAGCAAACGGAGGTACCAAGAGCTCTTACAAAAGGGATCCATGTAAAGCAGTATTCTAACTTTCTCAGAGCAATAATCAAAACCAGCTTTAGAAAAATTGTTTATTTATTTGTAGCCAAGGTGGAGCTGATTTATGGCACTTCTGTAGGCGTTTCAAGGCAAGAGACAAACAGGTAGTTTGCATTGCCTGCCTCTGTACAGCTACCTTGGACTCACTTGGTGGTCTCCCATCCAACTACTATCCAGGGCCAACACTGCTTAGTTTCCAAAATCTCATGAGATCGGGCTAGCCTCGGCTATCCAGTTCAGGGTGTTAATTAAATTAGGGGCTTTTAATTGAGAGGGTGGTGTTTTCTTTTGTGATGCAGTGCATGGCATGATAATTTTGTCAAAAGGCAATATAAAAAACTATAAATAAATAAGAAATGAATAGCAAAGACAATGCTAGCGCAAAGGGCTTTCTCTCTCCCTTTTGCCCTTGTGCTTCACACATTAAGGAAAATGACAAACATCCTGTTCCTCAGTGGGCTGCTTATTTGATGTTTTAAACTGTGCCGTGTATATAGTAAAGAGTCCCTTACAGACTAAGCAAAAAATGGCAATATAATTGACAGTGGAAGAAGAAACAGACTGTGTTCATGTATTTCATAAGCTGCTTTGTGATTTTCATTAAATGGATAATTCATTTCCTGTCTATCCCAGTAAGAATTCAGGTGTGCTTCTTCTCTCAACAGAAATCTGAATGGATGACTACTACATGTAATCATGCACTTTATGCCATCTGTGATGTATTCACACAGTTCTATGAAGCTTTGAATGAGATTCTTCTTTCTGACATATTTGCACAGTTACACTGGTGTGTAAAACAAGGTAGCTTATTTAAATACATGTCACATTATTCTGAATGAGTACCATTTCTGGGAAGGTATATATAAATCAAATCTTCATCTCCCCCTTCTTCCATCCCTCTCTGATGGTTTTGTACAATAAACTTCAGAAAAAAGTTTTGGTTTTTTTCTTGAAACAGGTTCATTTTTACTACCTTGAGTATGGAATGCTTTATCTAACCATTTATTAAACTATTTTTGATCCTGTTGCTAACATTGTGTTGGAAAAGCTATTGCTATTTTGATGTGAGGCTTTTTGATTTTTTTACTTTGATTTTCGTTATCAGGAATTCTGTCTTAAAAGCCCCCTCTTGCATTCAGTTATCTATCACTTGTGGGTTTTTAAGTGCTGAAATTTGCTAACTTTGTCTCATGGTGTTGTCAAAGGCTTTCACGGCTGGAGTTCATTAGTTGTTGTAGATTTTCCGGGCTGTATGGCTGTGGTCTTGGCATTGTAGGACCTGACGTTTCGCCAGCACCTGTGACTGGCATCCTCAGAGGTTTAACACAGAAAGATAGAGTAATCTCTGTGTTAAGGTGAAAAGAAAAATGGTAGGTAGGTAATTTATATCTACTCAGGAAGGTGAGGTAAGGCTGAGTCATTATCTTTTAGGAGTTCCCCAGGCTGTGACAAGCTAATGGAGGAGCTTTCCTGAGGAGGTTCTTTTGCATATGGATTGGCTGTTGAAATTCTAATCTTATCTGTAGTGCTATTGTAAGATGAAGAGCATTTTGTGTTTTTCAGGACAGGAAACCATGCCCTATTTATTTTTAAACTCTCTTCTTTCCTGTTGAAATTGTGTTTATGTTTATGAATTCAATGGCTTTCCTGTGTAATCTGGCATGGTAATTGGATGTGTTGTCCAGCTTTTCAATGTCTTGGGATAAGATACTGTGTCCTGTTTGAGTTAGGCTATGTTCAACCACTGCTGATTTTTCCAGGTTGGCCCAGTCTGCAGTGTCTTTCTGTGTTATACCTCTGAAGATGCCAGTCACAGCTGCTGGCGAAACGTCAGGTCCTACAATGCCAAGAACACCCATACAGCCCAGAAAATCTACAACAATTTTGTCTCATGACTTTAGATTTTCAATAGATCAGCTAAATAGTTCTTGCAGTCCTGTCAGGGCTATTTTGAACATTGGCACAAACAAAAATCACCCTCTAAACTTTTCTATGTATTTTGGAGCCAATACTCAGCCTCTGGATTTTTTTCCATTACAAATAAAGTAATGGAAGCTGTAAAAGGTAAGAAGGATTCCTTTAAGCGGTGGAAAGCTAGACTTAGTGAGGTTGACAAAAGGGAACACAGACTATGGCAAATAAAATGCAAGTCTGTGATCAGGCAAGCAAAAAGGGAATATGAGGAGCATATCGCAAAAAACATAAAAGCCAACAATAAAACTTTCTTCAAATACATTAGAAGTAGGAAGCCAGCCAAGGAGGCAGTGGGGCCCTTGGATGACCAAGGGGTAAAAGGAGTAGTGAAGGATGATAGGGAAATGGCTGAGAAGCTGAATGCATTTTTTGCCTCTGTCTTCACTGTGGAAGAGGAGAAGTGTTTGCCCACTCCAGAAGCACCGATTTCGGGAGGCGGTTTGAAAGACCTGAATCAGATTGCGGTGACAAGAGAGGAAGTCCTCCGACTGATGGACAATTTTAAAACTAATAAATCACCAGGCCCGGATGGCATTCATCCGAGAGTTCTGAAAGAACTCAAATGTGAACTTGTGGATCTCCTGACAAAAATATGTAATCTTTCTTTAAAATCTGCCTCCATTCCTGAGGACTGGAAGGTAGCTAATGTCACTCCCATCTTTAAAAAGGGCTCCAGGGGAGATCCGGGAAATTACAGGCCAGTCAGTCTGACATCGATACCGGGTAAGTTGGTGGAAACTGTTATTAAGGAAAGAATTAGTAGGCACACTGATGAACAAAAACTATTGAGGCAGACTCAGCATGGGTTCTGTAAGGGAAGATCTTGTCTCATTAACCTGTTAGTGTTTTTTGAGGGAGTGAACAAACATGTGGACAAGGGGGACCCAATAGATATTATTTACCTTAACTTCCGGAAAGCTTTTGATACAGTTCCTCATCAAAGGCTCCTAAGTAAGCTCAATAGTCATGGGATAAAAGGACAAGTCCTCTTGTGGATCAAAAACTGGCTTATAAATAGGAAACAGAGAGTGAGTATAAATGGGAAATTTTCTCAGTGGAGGGTGGTAAGCAGTGAGGTACCATAGGGATCAGTACTCGGTCCGATGCTTTTAAACTTGTTTATTAACGATTTGGAATTGGGAGTAAGCAGTGATGTGGCTAAATTTGCAGATGACACGAAGTTGTTCAGGGTGGTGAAAACCAGGGAGGAGTGTGAGGCACTCCAAAGGGATCTGTTGAGGATGGGTGAGTGGGCGTCAACGTGGCAAATGGGGTTCAATGTGACCAAGTGCAAAGTGATGCACATTGGAGCCAAAAATCCTAAATATAAATACACGTTGATGGGGTCTGAACTGGCAGAGACGGACCAAGAGAGAGATCTTGGAGTCGTAGTGGATAACTCAATGACAGTGTGTAGCTGCAATAAAGAAGGCCAACGCTATGCTGGGGATTATTAGGAAGGGAATTGAAAACAAATCAGCCAGTATCATGCCCCTGTATAAATCATTGGTGCGACCTCATTTGGAATACTGTGTACAGTTCTGGTCACCACATCTCAAAAAGGATATTATAGCATTGGAAAAAGTGCAGAGAAGGACAACTAGAATGATAAAAGGGTTGGAACACCTTCCCTATGAAGAAAGGTTAAAATGCTTGGGGCTCTTTAGCTTGGAGAAACGACGGCTGAGAGGTGACATGATCGAGGTTTATAAGATTATGAATGGGATTGAGCAGGTTGAGAAAGCAGTACTTTTCTCCCTTTCTCACAATACAAGAACTCGTGGGCACTCTATGAAATTGCTGAGCAGTCGGGTTAGAACAGATAAAAGGAAATAGTTCTTCACCCAAAGAGTGATTAACATATGGAATTCACTGCCACAGGAGGTGGTGGCAGCTGCAAGCATGGACAGTTTCAAGAGGGAATTAGATAAACATATGGAGCAGAAGTCCATCAGTGGCTATTAGCCACAGGGTATAGATGGGAACTCTCGGTCTGGGGCAGGTGATGCACTCTATTCTTGGTGCTGGGGGGGCAGCAGTGGGAGGGCTTCTGGGGCCCTGGCCCCACTGCTGGACCTCCTGATGGCACCTGGTATATTTTGGCCGCTGTGTGACAGTGTTGGACTAGATGGGCCATTGGCCTGATTAAACATTGGCTTCTTTTATGTTCTTATGTTCTTAAGGTCACGTTTAACTTTTTCCCCCTGGAAGTGAGAAATGCAAAAAAAAATAGTGCTTTATATGTAAGTGTTCTGTTGGTCATCTCTGCCAATGAATCTGTCTTAATACTTATTAAAATATTTATATTCATATTTCTTTCAGAGACTCAAGGCAGCTTATGAATGCAACACTAGGATACAATATCAATATCAATACCACCCCCATAATATTACGCCCTTACATACAACAGATCTAAAACAGCCTAAAGAAACCCCGTAGTTTGTGACAGCTGTCCACCACAAATTCTAACCCCCTCATTGAATTAGGGCACCTTTACATGCCCTACAGAAAATAGGGGCCAATGTTGCCCCATGCACCTCCTCAAGCAGGCCATTCCATAATTACATATTTGTCCCACAACCCCACCTTCCCACTTGTCATTAATCTAGGTTTTTCTTTTTCTTTTATCACTGGTACAAACCATGCTTAATGCTATTGGTGACTACTTGGAAAAACCAAGTTTGGTGTACAAGCCAAGTCTGTTTTTGCAAGGGAACCATGGTTATAATTGATGCTTGTGTAACACAAAGGTATGATTCTTTAGGGACAGGAGAGAGAACTGCTCCTGATTGCATTTTGCAACATTATGTTGGTTCCGCTGGTAATAAGCACTACATGTCAGCATAGGCAATTTTCAGCTCAGGTTGCTCTAAACACCTTTGGAACCTGACAAAATAGTCACATTAAATGTTAATTTTGTTAAAAAGGTTTTTTCTAAAAAAAAATAACTCCTATTTTTTCCAACAGATAATGAGCAGCTGGCTCGATCAGGCACCAACTGCCTAGAAAGCCTCGTAATATTAAATGGGCAGAAATTCAGTCCAGATGTTTGGGACCAGACCTGCAATTGTATGCTAGAGATTTTCAAAACGACAATTCCTCATGTGTGAGTAGAATTCCAAATACTGCAGAACATTGCCTAGTGGCTCACGATCACTGTTATAATCCGATTTGTTTCTTCCTTTGCAGATTGCTAATATGGAGGCCAGCAGGAATGGAAGATGATTCATCTGAAAAGCACTTGGTAAGTGCTCTGACTCTATTCCCACTGGGAAAAAGAGTGCAAAATAAAGATCTCTGTGACTAGGAAAAGTTAAGGATAGAAGGTATTAATGGAATTCCTCTATTCATGGGTTGTCATTTTAAAGTCTTAAAGGAAAAAATTAAAAAGCCCTTGAAATTAGTGGTAGTAGAAGTAATTTGTATAGTGACTAAAGAAACAAGTTATTGTAATTAATATATGAAACAAACATAAATGCAGATTCTATTTATTTCTAGGATGTGGACCTGGATCGCCAGTCTTTAAGCAGTATTGATAAAAATGCTTCAGAAAGAGGACAGAGCCAATTTTCAAATCCCACAGATGAAAGTTGGAAAGGTGGCCCTTATTCAAGTAAGTCTGCACTTCAGCTTCCTCAGCATCTGCAGTTGTGAAATTGACTCAGTCTTCATTTAGGCTTCCTTACAAGCAGTCCCACTCTAATGACGTAAGAAGAGGTCCTAGTGGCCTACACCATGATGCTCTGAAGCTCTCCTGGCCTTTGAAAGTACGTACGTACACTTCACATGCTCAGCTCTCGGCACCCACTGTAATGACAGCTTGCCAGGATACTTGTTTTGTAACTCAGGGCAAGAGGCTTGGAAACTTTGACTCAAATCCTATGAACGATTCACAGAAGAGAACTTTGCCACCTCTGTCTCCCTCTAGATCTCCTTGTCCATCCGAAAGCTAGTCAAGAGAACATTTAGAATAGTATGGGATTAAGAATGGGAGATGGGAAGTGGGAGAAGACACCCTCTGCTCTTGTGTGGGCCCCTTCATGAATGGAGCAAGAGCTCACATTCTGGGGGCCAAGGGGGTCAGTTGCTTCCTGCACCACATCCCAATTCATTTTGAAGGGCCCTCTGACTCTCAGGCATGGCTTTTAGATGCTGGACCTTGAGGGACTCAAGTGAGAAGTGGGAGGTGGTGAAGATCCTTTCTGTGAACTCTGATCTGGTCATGCTTTATAGGATCCAAGCCCATAGTATCACTCCACACCCACTTGAATCCCTGTGCATATGCTTTAAGTAGACTCATAAGTAAACATTCAATAGCCCAGTCATGCTTTCCTAATTCCCTCCTTTTTAGCTCAATTCATGTCAACTGATGTATTCACCCTAAAACTGAGATTTTGAATACAATCCCCAATGTAGCTACAATAAAAAAGCTTGTTTGGGGATGGTTTTTGCTACTTTTAATTACAAGAGAGAATGTATTCTTTCATAAAGTGCTCACAAAAATGACAACTGTGGCCAAGAGTATGGGAGTTGTTTAGGGGAGGCATTAGAGGGTCATTAGATCGCTTGTTGTAGAGGATGTCATACACTGCATGCTTGTGAACGAAATGTTCTGTGGGCTTTGGGGTCAAAGTGGCTTATGTGCCTACATCTGCTGATCTTTGTGAACAAGCTAAAATTGATTTTGGACTAAAAGCCAGCGTACTGATATTTTCCCAGACCAGAAACTTTTTGCCAGCCTCCTCATCAAATGTGTTGTGCAACTGGAACTGATTCAGACCATTGACAACATAGTATTTTACCCAGCAACTAGTAAGAAGGAAGATGCTGAGCATTTGGCTGCTGCTCAGGTGAGAAACCTCTCATATATTATGAGTCCACAACATCTTGTATGTTGCCTGATGTGTTAGCATTTGCTTCCTGGTATGGCCGGCTGGAAGAAAAGAGGAAGGGTCTTATGGTTTGTATTTGAGGTCTCCCTGAAACAATGACTTAGTTCATAATGGGTGTAGCAATCCACCCTAGCTGTGCAGAAGGGCATAGCCACTGACCTAAGCAAGTTTTTCTTAAACTATGTATTGCAAGTTACTAATTGTACTAAAGTCAGAACAGAACAAAGTCCAAGTCCAGTGGCACCTTTAAGACCAACAAAGTTTAATTCTGCAGGCACACGAAAGCTTATATCCAGAATTAAACTTTGTTGGTCTTAAAGGTGCCACTGGACTCAAACTTTGCTCTTTTGCTTCAAACCGACATGGCTACCCACCTGAATCTAAAGTCAGAACAGACAGTGATTAGGAAGAATAAGACGGAAATGGATACTGTTCTTTTTTTCTCCAGGCTGGAGGAAAAATTTGCAAAACTTGCTGTTAAAATGGATAGGCCTCTGACGGTAAAACTACATTTGTACTGGGAGCGAGAGTAGCATAATGGCTACCAGACAGAGGAAGGGTCTGATTTAAATATCACTTCTGCCATATTACCACTAGGTATTAGCACTTTCATGGCCTCACTGCCCTGTCTACAGTAATGAGTAATAATACTGACTGATCTTACATGGTTCTCGTAAAGATTACAACAAGTAACGGGTAGGATCCAAACAGGTTTTTGGCTCTTGAAAAGGGAAGAATACCAGAAAGGTTATTCTGCAGATCATATGACCTACATAGACAAAAGCCATGTGGAACAGGGACCTTTGGTAAGGAGGGGAATTGGGCAAGATTGAGTGGAAAAGCTGGCTGGATCCAACCCAATGTATGTGAAAGTACAATGTAAATCTAAATGTTATAATTAACAAAATATTAATGATGACTGAGATTGTGCTCTACATTTTCCTTCAGTGTAGCAACTGCTATTTGTGTCTGTTTGTGTTCCTCTTCTCATGGCATGGAGGAGAGAATGCACATTCAGATCAAGGCACCATGTTTCTGAATCCATTGTGCTTCAGCATAACATATGGTCTTTCACTGATTGTGTCACACAGAATCACCTAGACAGAATCTTTAGGAAGTGCTTCTCTGATTCTGGTTTTGTGTGGGCCCTCAGTGCTTTCACAGTACATTTACAAATATGATTGGTGGTCTCATACAGGGGAATACAGGGCAGATGCCCCGGGTCCTGCACTTGGGGCCCCACCAACATACTGGTACAGGGAGAGAGAGATGAGCTGTCCTGCTAGTGGTGACCCCCATTGCCCTACAGCTGATCCCCCACCCATGCTGCCCATCCTTAAGTTTTGCCTGGGCCCCACTAAGACCACCTCTGTGCAAACCATGAAGTACTTGGAAAAGGGGGAAAACATTTGGATTGTAGAACACTTAGGCTTTCAGACAAGGCTTCCTGTAACTGGATTTTCTTCTTTAGAGGGACACCCTAGACTCAGACATCCACATTGACACTGAAGATCAAGGAATGTACAAATACATGTCTTCGCAACATCTTTTCAAGTTGCTGGACTGTCTGCAAGAGTCTCATTCATTCTCAAAAGCTTTTAACTCAAATTATGAACAACGGACTGTCCTGTGGAGAGCTGGTAAGCATGTAAAAAGTGTCAAGTACAATGGTTATAAAATGCCTTTCAAGTTTCCTTGCATCGTGATTTTACAGGTTATACCGATTGAATTTTTAAACTGAAAAAAAATTAAGATATTCATCTAATGGCATGGAATCATTGCTTTGGTTTTCTTGTTAAATATATAATTTAGAATGTTTAGCAAACTTACATCACTGGTGTAGTGATTATTGTATGCAATAGCTGCTCATACTGCTTGCATCACTGAAGAATTTTGCAGATTTGATTCCAGGGAAATGAAGCATTAAGGTGGTAGAGCCAATTTTGTAGACTTTGGGAATGAGATTGTCCCTCAAGGCATATTTCTCTGTAATCTACAGAATATACAGTTTTCATTTAAGCCCTGAACCAAGCCTTGTGACTCTCAGCTATGGGCCAAACTACCCGTTTCCCGTACGTATTTTAAACTGGAAAAGCCACTTCAGGAAGGGAATGACTAGAATTGAGAGGCAGTAAAATGACAGGGACACTTTGCTTTCCTGACTACCGATGGGATTTGTCCTGTCAAACTGCCTGAAAATTTGCAGGGTAGAAAAAATGCTTGAGGGTGATTTGAGTCAGAGGAGCCATGGACTACTAAAGAGTTAGACATCTTCCTCCTGTACTGGCTACAACCATTTCTTATATATCACTCGCCCCACCCAAAAGTGGCTTTTCTGTTTTAAAAAGGGCTGTTGGGCTACCATATGTTCCCAAAGATGTTAGCTATGGGCAGGGCTTTTTTGTAGAAAAAGCCCAGCAAGAACTCAATAGCATAATAGGCCACACCCAACAACAAAAACTCATTAGCATATTAGGCCACACCCCCATGTTACCAGAAGTGTGGTCATCCAGCCACACCCACCTTTTGCTTCTTATTCTATTTACCTTGTTTGTTGTCAAACCCCAGGGCTTTTTTTGTAGCAGGAATTCCTTTGCATGTTAGGCCACACACCCCTCATGTAGCCAATCCTAATGAGTTTCTGCTGTTGGGTGTGGCCTATTATGCTAATGAGTTCCTGCTGGGCATCACCAACTCGGGAGCTAGCCGGAACTCCGTTCCTGTGCATTCCTGCCCAGAAATACCCCTGGCTATGGGTCTGTATGCAACCTGGAAAATTCCATTTATTGATGCTGAGTATCTTCCACCTACTGAGCCCCATCACCTTGAATTCTTAAGTCTTGGCTATGAGAGTTTTCCCCCATGGTGGTTCTGCTCATTGATTTGCAGGCTTTGTAATTACTGTCTATGACCAGCTGTCCTAGTGATACAGATCCTTCCTGTGTTTATATTCCACATGTGCTTTGGTCTGGCCACATCCCAGCTTGCTTCCACTGCTGTTCCACTTCCATTTGTGCCAGGCTTACTGAAAACCACTGATCTTGCACAAACAGAAGTATTGGCTGCAGAATGAAGTGAACTGTGAGGCGGCCAGAGCGAAGTGTGTGTGGAATTTGGCTGTAGGATCTAAGCCTTGATGTCTGACTTCCAGGGCTCCTGGTTTTTGAGCCTTGCAGTGTTGATAGCGGCTAGATCTTTCGATAATAGGTCAACATCTAAATCTTGGACCCTTTGGGCTCCATAACTAGGCTATTACTTCTTTTAGATATGAAATTGGTTTTGCCTTAATTATGCTTTTAAGTCAGCTAATTCTTTGTATTGCCCTTGGTTTTCCTAGGATTCAAGGGTAAATCAAAACCCAATCTTTTAAAACAAGAGACCAGCAGTTTGGCTTGTTGCCTGAGAATCCTTTTCCGAATGTATGTTGATGAAAACCGCAGAGATTCCTGGGATGCTATACAAGAAAGACTTCTGAAGTAAGTGTTATTTCCTCCCTTATGGCATTAGGATACAAGCTGGTGGTTGCTTACGGCTGCAGGATTCCAATGCCTATACAGATTTCTTTTCTCTAGACCCTTCTATTCATTTCACTATAGCAACAAAGTCAAGACATGGAAAGGGATAAGCATGCCGATTGAACGCTTCTGTTGAAGCTAGTTGATGTGACACTTAGGTATGCTCATAGATATCTGGCTTAGGATGTTTAGCTCCCCCATATTACTCTGTACAAGAGGCCATCGACCCTGATTTCAGTGTGCCACAGTTAGGCTTAATTTCCAGTGTGATAAACAAAGTTGCTTGGAGATGGAAAAGGGAAATTTTGGCCTGTTAGAAGTATCCAGGTAGAACAATGATTGCAGGTCGCCATGTTGGTCCATTGGGGGGGGGGGAACCAAAACAGACCCTACAAAATGCCTTTTTATTACCCAACCTCAAATGTCGCAACTGGAGAGAAAGCTTGCAAGGTTCTCCAGAATTCATCAGGCTGGATGTTCAAAAGGAAAAAGGAGGGAAGGAGAGAGATTTCAGGGCATGATGGAAAAGCCCCAAGTCTAAAATTAAATGTAGGAAGTGTTGCAGACTTAATTAGATTTGATGGTGCTAGATGCTAAACAGGCTTCAACTTGTATCAAAAACTCCTAGGATAAAGAAATAGAAAATGGCTATTTCCTTTGGAAAATAATAAAAGCCAGATATAATTACCTCTTGCATTGTTCAGTAGAATAATGACAGCCTTTTGTGTGCCAGATGAAGAAAATCACTCCTTTATTGAGTCAGTGATGATACTTGCATCTTAGCAGAGTCTTCAGCAGTAGGATTTTTTAAAAGGCAACATTATGTTAAATAGTGAATGTTTATAAAAACAGTTGGGAGTTGTTTTCCTCTTTTCATTAAACTGCATCGATCAAAACCCTCACGTATCACTTGATTGGAATGGAGGGTAGGTAGGAAAGCTTTCTGGGCTATTTGCTTACTTTTCCTTTTTATGTGAATTAGTGTGCATAATCTTTTTCTAGTGTATGCAGTGAAGCATTGGCCTATTTTATTACTGTGAACTCAGAAAGCCACAGAGAGGCCTGGACTAATCTTTTATTGCTGCTTTTAACGAAAACACTTAAAGTCAGTGATGAAAAGGTAAGAAATGAAATGGTAAGAGACAAATTCGTACAAAAGACTTCTTTCCTCTCCTTGGTTCATTCAGTCTTTCTGGTAGTACCAGACAAGATACAAGATAATTTTACCGCCTGGCTTTTTAATTACCTTTAGATTAAGGAAAGGGATTCTAATTTCACATAATGCACAGTGAAGCGTACATATACAGATCAGAGATGGAGGAATACCCAAGGGCAGTGGCTAGACTCCATGCAGGCAGCCTAATGAGCAAGCAGTTCATGTGCTTAGAATTGTTATAATGTAGTAATCTTGCACATACTTTAACATTGGTTTGGGTTCCAAGAGCTAAGTTTTTATTAACCAAATGTCATGACCAGTGAGCAAGCTTTGGATAGAACGAAAAGGAGATCAAAGGAAAGATAACCTGAGGCAAGACAAGCCGGACAGTGAGGTTGGGAAGAGGGAGCTGTGGAGTTGTCCCAAGATGTTGAAGCCTTTGACACACTGCCACCATGGCAAGTTAAAGTCCGATATCAGCTATAAGTTCCCATGGGAATTCATTTCTCAAGGTTGTGGGGGCCTGATCTGGATTGGGACTGCAGCATGACAGGGATGGGAGTTCTTGCTTTCCACTGGGCCATTTTTGTGACCTGAAACAGGAGTTGAGGGGGGTGCTACTTGGGCCACTGGCAACCACATGTGTATGTACAGACACCAACAGGGCAAATATCAGCTCTTCCCAGGGACTGTTATAGATTGGGAAAATGGCATTGAGGGGGCCTGCACTTGAGAACTGAGATCCAATAAGGAACTTGCGTGACTATAAAGTCTCTGTGGTGGCTTCTGATTCCAAATAGGTTTATCAGGACCAAAAAAAAGGTTGCAAGCTGCATTGCAAGAAGTGTTTGTGCATGTATATGAAATTATACAAGATAAGCATGTCTTCTGCCTCGTAGTCAAAATCCCATGCAAGAGAGCACCACAAGAGATAAGTTACACTCAGGACTCTTTCTGGCTGCTGGGATTTCCTTAAAGCCCCAAAGAGAAACTCACAAAACTATAGAAGCTGGCCAGCCCATTCAATCACTGTTCCAGCACTGATCAAAGTTACCTGGTTCAGACTATTTAGAGCCTCAAGTGTGGACCCAGGGTAACTCCATCCCAGCTGCATGGAACCCAGGCAGTCTTTTCCCTTAACTTTCTTTGTGAAAAGTTGGAACTTTCGTTCCTGTAAAAAGAGATTCATGATGCGAGACAACCACACTGCATTGGGTAAAGGTTTCCCTTGCTCAAAAGCCAGTCAAATTCGACTCTAGGAGCCAGTGCTCATCTCCGTTTCCAGGCTGAAGAGCCAGCGCTGTCTGAAGACTTCTCCATGGTCATGTGGCTGGCATGAGTAAATGCTGAGGTGCACAGAACGCTGTCACCTTCCCACCAAAGTGGTACCTATTTATCTAATTGCAATGTCTTACTTTTGAACTGCTAGGCTGGCAGGAGCTGGGGCCAGACAGGAGCTCACTCTGTCACACGGCACTTGGGTCTCGAACTGCCGAGCTTACCGGCCTTTTGGTCTGCAACTCAGCGTCTTAACCTCTGAGCCACCATTACCAACCCCTAAATTAAATACATTGTGTCTTGGGCCTTGAGAAGTGAAGGTTGAATTTAAGAGGTTGGAAATGGCCACTTGCGTGTGAGAAGCTGTTCTTAAACCATTCATATATAACTAAATGTTGATACAACAATATGAAAATGCATTCTTTAGACCTGGGGTGTCAAACATGCAGCCCAGGGGCCAGATTAGGCCCCTGGAGGGCTTCTATCAGGCCCGCAGTGGAACTGGCTGTCTTCTGCTTCTTCTTCCAGTTCTGCTGCTGCTGCATCATCATAGGTTTGCAGCTTACAGATACAGAACAGCATACTCAAGATTGCAACAGCACAGACATTTTGATGTAATAATTCAGAGCAAGAGGTGTCAGTTATCAGACACTGTTAAATAAACAAAGCATTGCAAGAGTGCTAACGTTTTAAGTATGTTTTTATTTTAAATTAAAAAAACCCTTTGTGTTTGTGTCCTTTATAAAGTTTACTAGGAATAAGGCCCGTTGTGGAAATAAATACAATGAGCTCTAGAAAGAGGCTCTGGGAGAGTGCCCCAGCCTTGGGCACTCAGCACCAATTTGCTGTGGTGACCTCAGCAGGGTATAGTGACACAGAGTCCACCATTTTCTCCAGGGGAACTGATCTCTGCCATCTGAAGAGCAGTTGTAATTCTGCGTGATCTCCATCCCTCCCCTGGAGACTGGCAACAATGATTCCCCATGAAGGAATGGCTGGTCTGGGGGGTAGAGTCTATGGCACTGTACCTGTCTGAGATCCCACCCCTCCTCAAACCTCACCCTCTTCAGGCTCCACCCCTCAAATCTCCAGGAATTTCCCAACCTGGTGTTGGCAACCCGATTTCCCTCCCAGCCAACCGTCAACCTACCATTATCTGTCCCCTGGCTTCAGCTTTCCATCTTCTCCCCCTTCCTCCTAGAGAGCAGTTGTAATTCTGAGTGATCGCCAGCCCCCACCTGGAGATTGGCGACAGTGGTTCCCCATGAGGGAATGGCTGGCTTGGAGGGTGGAATCTATGGCATTGTACCTGTCTGAGGTCCCACCCCTCCTCAAACTTCACCCTCTCCAGGTTTCATCCCTCAAATCTCCAGGAATTTCCCACCTGGAGTTGGCAACCCTATCAGGACTGGCCCCAATGAGTTTTCTCCCAAAGGCCAAAACAGGTGTGGAAAGGGCCTTTTACTGACAGAACCTGGTTGCCTAGCAACAGGCACTGAGGAGAAAGCACAGTTGCCACCTTTGATTGGGGAAATACCTGGAGATTTGGGGGGTGTATCCTGTGGAGGGCAGCATTGTTGGGAGGGGGGGTGGAAGGACTCAGTAGGGGATAATGCCATAGGGTCTATCCTCCAAAGCAGCCATTTTCTCCAGGGGAACTGATCTCTGTCATCTGGAGATCAATTGTAACAGCAGGAAATCTCCAGGTCACCTGGAGATTGGCGACCCTAGGGGAAAGTCAACCACACAGCAGGGGGTTGAAGAGAATGGTTTGATGGTCACTGGCCCACCTCATCAGCCAGCCAGCCAGCCAGCCGTGGTGGAGCCAGGGCCGGCCCAAGGTTTTTTGGTGCCCTAAGCGAGGTTACCTTCTGGCGCCCCCCCACTCCGCTCCTCCCCTCCTCCTCCTCCTCCTCCTTCCCCCTCTCACATGCCGCCGGGGCACGCTGGCAAGCCAGGGGAAGGGGCGGGGGTTTAAACCTTCTGTCTGAGCGTCGGCAAGCCAGGGAAGGGGTGGGAGTTTAAACCCCCGTCCCTTCCGTCTGAGCGCCGGTTTGCCAGTGCGCTGGCAAGCCATGGGAAGGGGCGGGGGGGGGGGTTGTCAGGGCTTTTGGCAGGGGGTGGGGGCTTTTGGCGCCCCTAAGGGCCGGCGTGCTCTAGGCAAACACCTAGTGAGCGAGCCGGCCCTGGGTGGAGCCAAAAAGGAGTGAGAGGCGTATTAAATTTATTCTGACAGGAAACTGGGGGGTATTATGCTGAAAGTCCTTTGTTTTTTTACTCAGGCTTGGTTGTTTGGTTGCCTACCAACAGCCACTGAGGAGACAGTTAATCACAGTTAGTCTCACACAAGAGCCAAGAGAAGTGTCTTCCACAGGAGAGAGTCTGGCTTTCCAGGAGCCACAGCTCGTTTCCTCTAGGCCAGACCTTCCCTGGCACTGCCGCCACTGCTAAAGGAAGGCGGGGGAGCCTTTGAAAGGCGCTGGGCAGCCTTCTTTGCGGTGCAGGCCTTGTGGCCAAGGGAGAGGGGCAGCAAAGATGAGTGCTTCCCCTGCTTGCCGCCACTCGCTAGGTTTGTCTCCTCCCCCGTGGAGGGGTTGCCACTCTCTCAGCGGAGCGTCCACCCCCTTCGCCAGCTTCCTCCAGACTGAGAGCGTAATGCTGCCCACTGGCTCAGTGGGCAGGGCCGAGCGAACGCAGTGAGCCAATGCAGCCACAGGATTGGGAGATTGTGAGAGTGGCATCTGAGCAGGCCAAAGGCTGTGGAAGCATGTCCAGGAGGGACACCAAAACTCAAATATATATAAGGAGAGATATCTCCACTACCTGGCATTACATTTTATGACACACATGGTACGGCCCAGCAAGGTCTCATTTATGTCAGATCCAGCCCTCATAACAAATGAGTTTGACAGCCCTACTTTAGACCACTGGAAGGCCAACAGGTGTGAAGTTTGTGCAATCAGGGGTGCTCTGGTCACTTCATACCAGTCTCAAAGAGAGGAGTGGAAGTTTTTAGCCAAAGGAGCTTTACATTTCTGTCGTTCCACAGAATATGCAAGAGAGGGTGCCTTATAATGAGAAAATTGTAGTCCGTGGAATGACTTTTGTAGGCATTACCAGCTTTTACTGCATTGTCCTGTAGTTTGTGATCCACCCTCTCTATTGTTTATAGTGTATCTTTGTTTACATTATTCTCTAATTCTGTGATTCTAGCCCAATTGCATTGTTCATTGGTTGTCTTAAGTGGTCTGACTGCACTTTTTATATCCTGTAATCTCCTTTGAGTCTCAGCAAGAAAGGCTTACTATAAGGTAAATACATAAAGAAAAAGAGATAGATCTGGCTCACAGGTTGCTTGTTAGCAGATCTGCACTAGATGGATCTTGGTCTGATAAGAAACTAGTGAATAGGCTTAGTGATGGACCCAAGACTCACTGACAGTTCAGTGCAGCATACCAGGATATTGCTATGCCATAATCTTAAGTAACAACTAAGTTAATAGAAGTTAACTTTTCCCTTTTTCCTAATTTTGTAAGGTCATTAATTTTTCCCCTTTCTTCTTTTCCCTCCCAAGTTTAAAGCTCACGCTTCAACATATTACCCCTATCTATGTGAAATCATGCAGTTTGACCTGATCCCAGAGCTCCGAGCTGTGTTGCGGAAGTTCTTCCTGCGTATTGGTGTAGTGTTCAAAATCTGGATTCCCGAAGAACAGTTACGGACAACTGGGACCCATTCGCTTGCATGGTAGCTCTGTGGCTGCTCTTTCCCAAAGTCTATTTAAAGAATGATGGCAGGAGAAGAGAAATGAATAACTAGCAGGTCTGTCTGAAGAAAAAGAAGAGAAACCTTGAGAGCTGCAGGGTTAAACTGATCAAGCTGGTATTTCTGAAGGAAACCTTGTCATTCTAGCTGCCCTATAAAAATAGCTGTTAGCATTTTCACAATTTAATGCAGTAAATGTCAAGTCATTCCTATCACTAAGCTTGTCTCTTCAAATCTGTTTGCAATGGTTCCCTCTTTTAATGCCTTCCAGTGAATTCCCCTTAATCTGCTGGAATTGATTAATGAATGGAAACTAATTCCCACAGATAATACTTAATATATTCATATAAGCTTGTGATGTTAGCAAATATATTAATAGTTACGAAGGGAGTGAAGATCATTGGAAAAATCATGCTGGAATATTTCTCCTTTCCTCATTGTTGTGCATCCAATTTTAAACTGGGTCCCTTTTCTCGAATGGCTTGGCACAGTCTCTTCTGTAAACACATAGCAAGAGGGTGTCTGGCCAGTCTGAGCCAGCAAAACTCCAAAGTGGTCTTTATCTGCACCCATCTATATTGCCATCTAGCTGTATGTTACAGAATACATGCAGTATGGTGGTGCACAGATAGCCAATATTGGATTGGCTTGTAGCTAATAGTTCACTTTCTACCACCCCTTGATACTGGGAAGGAATCTACACTGTGGTCTCCAACTTCAGCGAAGTCATTTGTGAAGAGATACTGTTACAAAGGAAATACAACTCCCCAAAAACCCAGCACAAGACCATTATCACAGCCTCTTGATCCAGTTTGAAATCTCTGATAATTTGAGTGAGCAAGACTGTTGAGAGCTTTGGAAGTCCTTCTGATTTTTTTATATTTAATAATATGGAGCAAATGGTAAAAGGAAACTTTAAATCTCTGAAGTGCACATGGAATGAATTAAAATTTATACTGGTTGATCAACCCTTTTCCTTTTTTGAATAGTACCTAGATTAGCATTTGGGTAGAAGCAGGCTATCTTAAAGGTGTGTCGAGATATATTCTATTTTTACTGTGGAACTGAGAGAGGGGGTTGTTTGATTGCTTGGCTAGTACTGATTATCAATGGTGGTATGAGGGAGAAAAGTCTGGTTCCTTTTGGGACCACCTGATTAATTAATATAAGTGCACATGTACTTGAAATGAAAGTCTGTGGGCAATAGGAGGTTAATTTGGAATTTTATCAATGCAGTTCTATTAGCTCTTCTGGCTTTTGTGGCTGTAGGATTTTTTGTTTTCTTTTGTAAGGCCACATTTTAGTATTCTTGGCCCACTGAAGGCAATAGTAGTTTTGTAAGGTATGGCAGGCTAGGACCCATGTAGTTGTATTCGACTCTGATGTAACAAGTATATTATTTGTATGAGAGGGAAGTAAAAAATGGATTCTATCCAAGTGTGTTAAAAATGCAATTGCAAAAGTATTATCAATTATATTTTATGCCTCTCATATCTGCACATGAGAACTGTAAGAATATTAAAGAATATTAAAGTGGGGGGAGGGGTGTCATGAACTGTAATTCTAAACAAAAATCTTTTCAAGATGGTGGCTTCAAAGTTAAAATGAATTTAGCATTGGAGGCCAATGTGTTTGATCCTGGAGGACCAGAATTGTTGGTTGGTTTTATTTTATTATATACTGGTGCTCTCTCTTTCTGTCAACTTAATTTTTGTTTATAGCCAAGCAGTTTGTGTGTTACATTTCGTTTGTTTTTGGTCATCTGTAGGATGAGTGAAAACTGTTTCTGAGTTTTAATTTCTTTACCAAAGAATTTTACATTACAAGTGCAGCATTTTGTCCCATGTAAAGTATGGTGGCAAAACTACAGCTGACTTATAAGAAAAAGATCATGGTAACATTTAGTTACAGGCAAAAGGTTAAGTGCAAAAAAAGGTCTAACCTTCTTCTGCATGAAAAGCAATTAAGACTTATGTTTTGCAATTTAAAGAGGCATTTCAAAAAGTACTGCAAGAAATCATTTATTTTTTTATTGTTTTTTTAATTCTTTATCTTGCTTCACATTCTTCTTGTAATTGGACTATTTATTTATTTTTCACTGTTATAGTTTTTCTGTTAATATGTATTACAAATGTAGCTTGGTCCCATCCCTATTTGTCAAACATCACCTATTCAAATTTGCATCCATTTGATTCACTTTAGGAACCATGGCAGCATTACAACTGATCTTTCAAAATTTGAATGCGAAGTGCAATACATATGGGATTCAAACAGTATCTTCCAAATCTTTGCAATGTAAAGTACTATGAAGCTTTATAGATATATGAGATGTTTGCTTATATGTAGAATATTCTGATCATAAAACGTAGAGCCTTTTGAAAGCCTGAGAGTTAAATGACTATTTCCTTAGGTAACTGTGTTTAGCAGTCAACACTCGCATTTTCAAATGGCTGAACTTTAAAGATACTTGGAAAATAAATTCTAGATTACCATGTGTGTTATCATGGGATGGGAAGAGGCTCCATAACAGCCTTATTCCAGATGTTTTTGAGAGTTTGTGTGTGTATTAGATTTGTAGAGAGTGATGCAGTAGTATATGTAATGTCTGAATGTATTCTTGCAGTGACTGTTTCTCCAGTATACTCTATTTTTTCCCCTTTTTCTCTTTGGCAACACCAAACTCCATGGACAGTCATAACAATGACATGTATTTTCCCCAGAAATTCCATCTGCCGCCCTTACAATGCCCATGTAATCATGGCTAAGAGATCAAGAGCAAGCCATGAGCTCACATGGAACGCGGGTGCCCTTTTGCCCTTTCTAGTGCCATCTCCTCTCTCTTTCCTTCCTTGTCAGGTGTGATCATGATTAAAGACTGCATCTACACTGTAGTTAATCATGGGGAACATTAATAGGCTTTCTCCTAACCTTGGTTGGCAAATCCCGTTCAAACCACGAATCAAAGATGTGTACACTAGTTAATGCTACCATAGTTAGTGCCAGTGCATGACTGAAGCAGAAAAGGGGAGAAATTTCTACCAGAGAAGAGAGGAGCACAGAAACCTACAGTCTGTTCCTGATCTCTTAACCATCCTTGCAATATTACTGCAGTGGGCCACTGTACTTTCTTTTATATCTTAAATAAATATTCACAAGTTCCGGTTACAGAAAGCCATGCTACAAATGGGTATGTAAAATCCGGTGTTACAAAATGTGCAGACCTACATGTAGACGTTTCATTCTATCAGTACTAAAGTAGCAACCTATATGAAACAGGTAAGAAAGAAGAGGGTGAACCTGTTGATGAGAGAAGCCCTTATAAGACGACTTTAATTCTGATCCCTGCGTTATTATGCAATGGAGCAGGTAGCATTTATCTTCTTTTACGCCCCATCTGGAAGAGAATATTTATGCAAATTCAAAAACACGGAACAAATGCCCAGTACAGTTCCTTTAGCAAAAATTTGGTAATATGACTTCACACAAGGACTATACAGGCCACAGATGTCTTAAGCCTGCATATTTGCACATAAGCTGGCTTAGTTTTAATAAAAATGGATGGAGTCAGGTTAGGTGAAATAGTTTGTACGCTGCATTTTATAAAGGCAGTTTGGTCACTGCTGAAGTTAATGTAAGCCACTGTAAGTGGCCAGGAAAATTTTGCCCCTAAATACTTTAGAATTAACCATGTGATGTGATGATCCATGGCTTTTGAAGCAAACAAGATAATGATCTGTGAGAGGTGCAATTCCCTAAATGTCTCGACATTTTGTCCAGAATATCTTTGCAACTTTAAATAAAATATACTTTGTGCAAATGTATGTTTTATCTATATAATGCCTAAAATGAGTTATGAGCTACTTTTTCTTAAGAGATCTTCTATTATGAAGTGCATTTAATATCATTAAGTTAATGAAAAGCATTCCTTGCCCGATGGATGTATACATTTTTGAGAGAATAGCAGAATAATTATATAATATGAAAAGCGATGTAAAGTTTTTTTACATAAAATATGTATAATACTGTTGTATTCCATGCTTTGATCAGGTGGTAAATAAAGTTTAAAAACAAATGTCAGCTTTTAGATATAGTGATTTAAAGCTTATGTAAACAATTTGTGGGGCACTATGAAGGACAACAGAGGCACAATTCAGACGTAGCAGTAAATCGTGCGAGTGCTTCAGGCTTGCTCATATGAATCATCTCATGGCTTTTGTTATTTTCAGGTTTGCAACAAACTATAGTTTACCATTTCATCGGAACTGGCAAACTATATTATGCATTTTCTTTACAAACCAAGATCAAACCATTGCTTTTAGAGCAAATGCAAACCACTGTTTGGGTTTTCAGATTCAAAAGTAATTAATTTATCACTGCGTATGAAAGAAAGGGACTGGAGTAGTTGGAGAACCTAAAGCTCTTTGAGGCTTGTTCACTCAGCAGCAAACCATGGTTTGTTGTTATGTCTGAACCATGCCACATGTTTGCATCTGTGAAGGAACTAAGTATGAATTGATGCACTGCCACAAAATGGATAGGCACAAAAGGTGTGGTATCTCTCATAATGAGGTGTTTAATACATGTGGGAGTGAAACTGTCTTCCAGATCTTTGCCCTTAACAGTAAAACACCTTCTCTCTCACCAAGTACCCTCGTTCCTGTGGAGGAAATGGCTGCTTTGGAGGATGGAGCCTATGCCATGATAACTTCCTGAGATCCCTCTCCTCCTTATACCCGATCATCTGCAGGTTCTACCCCCAAAATCTCTAGGAATTTCCTAACATGGAGTTGGCAACCCTGTCTCTTTCCCATACAATAGCCATCCTGCCTTTATCTGCCCCTTTGTCTTAAGCTGTCCCTCTCCCCACCCCTGGCAGCCTCTACCTAGAAACCAGCCCCCAGTTGTTTGGTGGAAGCCACTGGGCCAGGGCCACTTGCATGGTAGGGAACCCTCAAGAACTTGTGGGAGGGGGTGCCTCACTTTCCCCCGTATCCCCCTCCCCACAGTATTTCATCTTTCCCTCCCCCTGGCAGCCCCCATATTTTCTCCCTTACCTGCCTCATTGTCTCCTCAACCATTCACCAACCTACCATTTAGGTGCCTCCCATCTTGAGCTATATTTATTATTTACTACATTCATATCCCACCTTTCTCCACAGTGGGGACCAAATTAGCTTACATTATTCTCTCCTTTTTATCTGCACCTGTGAGATAGATTAAAGTATGTGACTGGTCCAAAATCACCCAGTGAGTTTCAACAGCAAGACGGGGATTGGAATCTTGCTCTCCCAGATGCTCTCCCAGATCCTACTCTGAAGGTCTAACTGCTATACCACACTGGCTTTCATAGGGTAGCTGCTGTTGAACAGTAGAAACAGCCAGGCCTAGTTGAATTGTGCAAGTCGGATGGTATCAGTTACCCAGAGGTTGCTGCCAGACCTAAGGCTGCCAATCTCCAGGTGGGACCTGGAGATATCCCAGAATCGCAACTAAACTCTGAACCACAAAGGTTTGTCCCCTGGAGAAAATGTCTACTTTGGAAGGTGGACTCTATGACAATATATCCAGCTGAGTCCTCTCCCCTTGCCAACCCAGCCCTCCTCAGACTCCAGTACAAACTCTCCAGAAATTTCCCACCCTGGAGCTGGCAACCCTAATCAGGCCTGGCCCCAAGGAGTCCCCCCTCAAAGGCCAAAACTGGTCTGGAAAAAGCCCTGCCCCCTCCCCCTGCTTTTACTCACAGAACCAAGCTTTGGAATGCTGTGGTTGCCTAGAAACAGACATTGAGGAAATCTGTTACATAAAGCTACTGGTGCTCTTTTTATAATTTTGGAAGGCTTTAATTCGCCAATATATACTTATTGCTCTTCCCCTTCCTCCAAGGAGCTTGAGGTAGAATACACGTTCTTTCTCCCTTTTATCTTCATAACCGCCCTGTAAAGTAGGCAAGGCTACAGAAGAGCCCTGCTGAATTAGACCAGAAAAGTGATCCATCTAATTCAGCAACCTAGTAACATAATGTACCAACCAGTTGCCTTGTAGGGTTAAAAGAACATTGTTGCCTCCTCATTTTCGTCACATTCAGATGTGATGATTCCCTTTAGTAATAATGGCCATAACTGTTGATGGGCCTCTCCATTATGAGTCTCATCATTTTTAAACTCTTCTGTGTTATTTGTTTCCCCGACCTGAATAGCCCAAGATAGCCTGATCTTGGAAGCCAAGCAGCATCAGCCCTGGTTAGTATTTGGATGGGAGACTACCAAGGAATACCAGGGTCAACATGCAGAGGCAGGAATGCCAAACTACCTCTGAATGTCTCTTGCCTTGAGAATCTTACAGGGTTGCCAAAAAAGAAAAATGCTAGTGGTCACTACATCCATTGGCTGCAAATCCCACAATTTCTCATTGAGTAAGAAGTATTTCGTTTTGTCCACAATGAATTGACCATTGACTTATTAGTGTTCCTGAGTTTGAGTTCTTATGGGAGGGGGAGCAGGAAGTTCTCTATCCACTGTCCATGCATCATTTTATAAACCTTTATCATATCCCCCTGGTTGCCTCTTTTCTAAAGTGAGAAAAGCCTTTCCTTATAGGAAAGGTACCCCAACCCCTTAATCATCGCAGTTGCTCTCTTCTGCATTTCTATACTGAGACATGGTGAGTAGCCCAAGATTACCCAGTGAACTGTATGGCTGAGCAAGGAACTGAATCCTCCTTTCCTAAGCCCTAATGCAATACTCACTACTTAAAAGAAATGAAGAAGTGAGCAGTGACTTATGAAAGCTCCTACCCTGCCACAAATGTTGTTAGTCTTTAAGGCGCTACTGGACTCGCACTCTTTTCTACTGCTACAGACAAACATGGCTACCCATCTTGGATCTACTTGAAATGCTGGTTCAGATTATGAAACTGAGGATACCAATCCTGCAATTACTCAAGATAAGTGGTTCTCAAACTTTATGAAGCTATATCTATTTCTAAATTCATTCTTTTTTGAAGTGAGAATAATTTGCAGAGTAAGCCCATGCTACTTGATAAAATGCTGGATTGACAAGGTTAAACAGAGGCCTGGTCTTGATGTAAAGCAGAATGAAATAGCAGTCACTCACACTATGAGTCTCCTGTAAATGAGGATACCTGGACTCGATCATCAGGGAGCTGGACTTGAAGAGACCAATTTACCAGCAGACTGGGTGTTTTGAAAGAGAAGAATTTACATGGGAGCAACCTAAGAGGCTAGTCTATTAGAACCGTTTGGGCAGTAAGGTTTTGAAAATACCAAGCTGGCCAAAGCTATTGTTACAAGTATATTGAGGAGCCGGTGGAAAGAAGACATTTTATAAACATTAAAAAGTGTTTTAATTACTAAAAAAAATGAGGATACCTTTTGGAGGGGAAGAGGGCATCTAGGGAAATGGTAGCCCACCCATCAAAGCTTATGTGGTAATAAAAACTAGGTCTGAAGTCACCTGAAGACTTTCATTTCCACATTGTTTTATTGCTCCACTATCTTCAGCCCCCACCCCACCCTGCAAAGGATAATCTCTCCTGATGTGAACTCATGTAGCAGTTTTGCTCAGCTCAACAGTACCAATTATTTAAGCTTGCTCAGCTCAACTGTACCAATTATTTAAGCCCCTACAAAGTAGGGAGTCTGCTGCTGCCTGGTCCTGGACTTTTTCTGTGGCCTCTTCCACATTACAAAACAGTCTCCCAGAAGAACATCAGGAAATTGCTGTCTGTATTCCAATTCCATAGGGGCTTCAAGGTTTGCTTGTGTCTAGATTTATTTTGCCTGCTGAATTCAGACAATATATTTAAGGTTTTTAACTACATGTGTTAGCTGTGTGTGTTAACTGCAGAATAAGACAGGAGACTACTCTGAAGACAAAAAAAAAAATAGTATCCCAGCATAAGCATTTGTGTTTAGCTTATTTAGTGTTGATTTAGCTTTTGCTACGTGTCCTGAGTTCCAGTTACCTGGAAGAAAGGCGAGCCTATGCATGTTCTATATAAAATATGGAGAAGCGGGTTCGGCTAGAACTTTCCTCTCTTACTATGTGCTACATCGTACTGGAGTCTGAAGTGGCACATTCCCCCTCAGCTTCCCCACCCCCTCACTTCGCCACCTGCGTAGACCTGGCTACTCTACAGCCAAAACGATGAGGCAATTCCCTGTAGCCATACTTGGCTCACTTAACGAGGCTTAGCCATACTCCGTTGCATTCTGGGACGGCACTGCGAAAATGCGCGAGCCCAGTGGTTCGTTCGCCTAAGGAAGGATCGCGTTTGGGATTGGCTGGACCCCTGGAGAAACCGGCCTGTGATTGGTTTCAAGCGGGAGAGCTGCGCGACGTCTGCGTCATTACGTCAGCACGCCGCCGCCGCGCCCTCTTACCGAGGTTTGAATGTGAAGCGGAGCTGGAGCTGTAGGAGGCGTTGCTGCAGCTACTCCAGTCGCCACCGCCGCCAGTGTTGTCGGGAGACCCGTCAGGTGAGGGTGCGTCGCCGAGAGCCGCAATCTGCCTCTCCTTCCCTGGAAGCTGAGTTAGGAGGCAGGGGAAGCCTTGAGGGACCTTCGAGGCCCCCATATTTTTCTTGGGTGGTGGTCGGGCTGCGGGCCCACAGAACTACGGAGGGAAGCATCTGAACTTGCTGTGGACATCTGAGCCCGCCCCTTTTTGGCTACGCGCGCTGGTGTTGGTTCCTGGGTCTATTCCGCTTTGAAAGGGCCACGTTGATTGGCCGTCGTAGCTGTCACTCTGACGGGTGACGGGCTAGTGTGGCCTGAACACCCTCAATCACACCGTCTCTCTCCCCCTCTCCATTTTCCTTCCCTCCCCAACGACCCGGGAAGAGCAAGCCCTTCTTTTACACCTTGAGTCTGAATTGGGTGAAAGAAGGCCTCTATCCTCACGAAAGAAATAGGTAGGGGGATGTAAAGAGCAGCTAGGGAACTTTAATATCTTTTTTGAAAGAAGCCGTGGTGGAGTTCAAGCTTTATGAAGTACCGTGTCCCCTAAGACGAGGTGGCCAAAGGTTTGGTGCAGGTACCATGTAGTAAGTGAAAGCCAATCTACACGTGCTTAAAGCACACTGTTTCTTTAAAGGTCACCATGCTTGAAGCTCCCATTGTATAAGTATTCCATACGTCCTCCTTGGGTAAAGGTTTTTCACATTACCTACTGCCTGATTCTTTTAACTGGAGATGCCAAGGATTGAACCTGGGACTTTCTGCATGAAAAGTTGGGGCATTGGTGCTGTACCTGAGCCACAGCCCAACCTTGATGTTTTCCCTGTAATCACTGGTAGTATCCTTAAGAGTGTGGTTGCGTTCACCAAAACTTCCTAAGTATTTGGAAGTAGGTCCAATTCATTTCAGTAGAGACTGGGCCTGACGAATGCCATTTCTTCTTTATGCCCAAGCCCCTTGGTTTTGTAAAGTGCAGTTAGCATCCTGGTGAAAAGGTCTGCTGCAGAGTGCATGGTCTGTTTTTCCTTCTTTTGTTTGTGTGCGTACACACATATGTTATCAAGTAAAATATAACCGGGTAGCTCATCTCAAGTGTGTTCTTGAAGTATCCATATTGCTTTGTCTTCATCTTATTCTCCTGTCCCTCATTTTATTGTTTCTCCTACTGTGGAAATGTAGATAGTTAGCTACTTGTTTTCTCTTTGTTCTAAAGTGCCCTGTATAGTGCATAAATATTTGGTATAAAAATTAGGTTAGGATTGTAGTAATCAATCAGTTATTGCTGAGAGTAACCATTTAACAATTTGAAGGAACAAAAATCAGTTTAAGGGAAATTTTACAAGCTTACAAAAGAAACTGTGCGAGCTGTTCACTGCGATGAGGTCTATAATACATAGGAGAATCTCTTCAGAAATAAGCAGAAACTGAATTGTATGTTTTGCTTCTGCAAGCAGAATGAGTTTGATGTTGCTGGTGCTTATTAATAAGTGGGATAATGGGTTACAAATGACTTACAATGTTTACTATGTTGATTTTAATTTTTTCCCAATGTGGATGTTTTTGGCTGGATTCATCTTTGATCTGTTTGCCTTCTTCCCCTCAAACACTGTCTTCAAGTTCTGACTCAGAACAGGCCACCCAGCAGTTCCTGGGTGTGTGATCAATGCAACATAGATGCCTGTGTCATTTATTAATTTGCACCCCACCTTTTTCCCAAATCAGTTTACATCATTCTCTCCTCCATTTTATCCTTACAACCACCTTGTGAGGTAGGTTAGGCTGAGAGAGTGTGACTGGCCCAGGGTCATCCAGTGAGTTTCCATGGCACATGAGAATTCAAACCCAGGTCTCCCAGATACTAGTCCAGCATTCTACCACTACATCACACTGGCTTTTTCTCTCTTATCAGCATATGGATGATTTCTTATTCCAGATTCCAAAAGGGCAAAAGAAGCATCTTGTAAAGGGTAACAGATGTGTTACATACACAAATGCTCATGCCTTAAGGAATGTTACTTTCTAAGGGGTTGCAGGGTAATTTTCTGTTTTACCTCACTCCAAAACAGCAGATGATCTCTTTGAGGAACTTCAGTTAGATATATAAAAGCATGGGTAATTGTATCAGCTAGTGTGTTGTACTGGTCAGACTAGGATCTGGGAGACCCAGAGTCAAATCCCCACTGCCATGGAAACTCGCTGGGTGACCTTGGACCAGTCACAGCTTAACCTAACTCATAAGGTGGTCGTGAGAATGTTGTAAGTCACTATGCCTTCCTGTTGGGGAGAAAAGTGGGATGTAAATGAAATAAATATGCCTGTTGCAAACATACCAGTTCCCACTGAGCTGACTTTACTAATGGTCATCTTATAATTATTTCACAAAACAGATGAAGACTATTAGAGAGCCAGCCATGATAGCCTGATGGTTGTTCCAAACATATTAAGAGAATGACATGGTTCGTAGTGTCAAAATTCAGTGATAGTTCCAGCAAAATTAACGAAGATGTATTATGTATATTAATATCAAAGTGATGATCTACCAAGGCTCTAAAAGCTGTTTGTGTCCCTTTTTGCAGTCTGTGGCTACAATAGAAAATGGAGAGGAGAGTCAAAAAGTTTAATTTTCTTTGTATCATCATCCCCTAGAACATTCTGGTTTCCATTTGGATCCATAAGTCTTCAGGGCAGACCAGCCTGATCAGTCCTCAACTTTTTACGGAAGCCGATCAGTGTCTTAAACTGGTAGTGATCTGACTGTTGCACTGGTATAAGATCAGAACCTGTCAGTGCAAAAAAGTAATTCCAGCAAGTGAGCGCAGGGCTCAGTGCAATCTCAGACACTTCTGTGGAGTCCACAGAGTTCTGAATTGCTCCAGACCAGATATTGACATGGAAATTGACAGATATTGACAGGAAATCAAGTTACTAGCACTTTAGTATGTCTTATGGTTTTAGCTTTGTTATTTGTGTTAAGTGATGTGTGATAATATTATATTATTGGAATTTTATTCTGTTCTTGTGTAAGCTGCCCTGAGCCGGCTTTGGGTGGGAGGGTGGGGTAAAAATCTAGATGATGATGATGATGATGATAATGATAATGATAAATGTTCAAATCACCCAGAATCATTTCACAATCCCCAAACAGTCCCTTTTGTGCTTCTACGAAAACTTTCTGACACTTTGGTGGAACTTTTTGTTGATAAAGGTAATTATGATGAGTAATGTGCTTCCTAATGTTGATTATTTTGTCACTGTCAGTATTCAGTATGAAATAGTTTTAAGAGTCAAGTATGTTGTAATAACTTGCTCTTGATTGGCTCCAAACTATGTTGTGGGCAACCAAGAATTTTCACACATTAAATGGGGCTCTCTGATATTTTCCTTCCAACTCTATTTCATCATGATGTGTTGAAGATGGTGACCAAGAGGCTCTGACCTTTCTGGAGTGGCTTTTCAGGAAGCAGAGGATTGGTGCATGAGGGCTAATTCAGAAATTGTGAGGCACAAGTAAATGTTTTGGCTTGTGTCCTGCCTATGCAGCACCAACAAAAGGCACTGGTGAGATAGCTGCCCGTGTGTATCAAAGAAACAGTGCTGAAAGGCAGGGGTCCTGTGTGGGCAAAAAGCCACATAATTGGGGGGGGTGCATCAGGGAGCAGGAAGCAAACTAAATTGCCCCCTCTGCCTTTTTGTGTCAGCAGATCTGCTAGCACCAAAACAGACAAGAGTGACACTTCATCTATGTTCCCCTCTACAGCCAATTGTGTTGCATGGCTTTAAACCCTTACCCTTTTGAGGCTCATAGGTGGCTGCTGAACAAATGAGGAGGTGGGGGATCTCTACTTCTGCCTATATCTTGTGCAGGAGGTACATAGGATCCAGTCCTCTGTAGCTCTTTGGATCTTGTTCCTGAGTTTATCAGGAATGTCAAAGTACCCTCATTCTGGATGGGGGATTTTTTCTGTGTAAAACTAATCAGTGACGTTATATGGAAAATTTTCAAATACTGTATTTTCCCCCCATTTTTAAAAAAACAATTGTTTGCTAATGCTAATCCATAACATAATAAAACACCACCGGTCAAATTGGGCAGTTGCAAAGTTCTAATACATTTTTCTCAGGAGACTTTTCCAAGGAATTGTGCATTGTTACACTTATATACACACAAACACACACAAAATCTCAATTGCTTTGTGGAGAGACCAGGATCTAAACATTTATAATAAATGAAACATACGATATTAAGTGTGTCTTATGGGATTGGGGGGGGGATATATTTCTGTTCAGCTACTTTTTGTTATTGAAAAACAGCTGGATGATTTATGTAACAAGTGGGAGCCTATGAGACTTAAGGGGGAATCCCAACCCCCCCCCTCAGTTGTCAAGCCCAGTGCAGCTCCAGGCCTCACCATCCGCCTTTGAGCCTGAATATAGCAGCAGCAGTGCAAAACCAAGATAAATGCATGGTCTTTGCATGCACAGACAACATTCTTTGATGGGAGATTTAAACCCCCCAGTGTATTTTTTAACTTTGCAGATTTTCCTGCAAATCTAGGGGAGCCCCGCCACCAAGTTTGCAGAAGAATCTGTTTTTAGTCAGTGTGGCCCCATTCCACAGATTTAGATATCAAATTAACATTTTATTTATTTTGTTGGCATTTGTCTTTACTTATTTATATTCACATTCATCTTTTTTTGCTAATATATTGAATCACTTGTTCTCTAGACTGGGTCTTGTTTTCTCCTGTGCCCTATATTATAATTTAACATACATGTCTTGGGAATGCTGTGCCTTTTGGCGTCTCTGTAATATTTTCTCCCTCTCCTTCTCTGTGTGCTTTTGTTTATATATTATGTAATGTAACTATGCATTTGATAAAGTGGCTTTGAATTATGAAATACAATACATTCTTTAGCCTTCAGGGTGCTGTAAGATTATTATTTTGGCTGTAGCAAGCAAACACATCTTCTCTTCTGGATTTCTTTGGTTTTATATGTTGTCAAAAGCTTTCATGGCTGGGGCTCATTAGTTGTTGTAGATATTCCAGGCTGTATGATTGTGGTCCTGGCATTGTAGTACCTGATGTCTTGCCAGCAGCTGTGGCTGGCATCCTCAGAGGTATAACACCAAAAGATCGAGAGTGCTGTGTCAATGTGATAGGCAGGTAATTTATATCTACTCAGGAAGATGGGATAGGGCTGAATCATTCTCTTGTAGGAGTTTCCCAGGCTGTGGCATGCTAATGGAGGAGCTTTCCTGAGGAGGTTCTTTTGCATATGGATTGGCTGTTGAAATTTTAATGTTATCTGTACTGCTGTTGTAAGATATAGAGCATTTTGTGTTTTTCAGGACAGGAAACCATGCCCTATTTATTTTTAAACTCTCTTCCTTCCTGTTGAAATTGTGTTTATGTTTAAGCTCCTCCATTAACATGTCACAACCTGGAAAATCTACAACAACTAATTCTTTAGTTTTGTTTATTAAATACAAGTTAAATAAACATTCTGTGAGTGTATTATTTGCTGTCAAGTTGCTTCTGACTTGCGGTGACCCTGTCATTAACAGCTTTGCTCAGGTCTGAGTCCAATCCATTTACAGTGGACAATTCTTCAAATCAATTTTTTCTGGGGAAATCTGCATCACTGACACTGTAGGGTTTTTTTAGTATTCACTGTAGTATAATTTTAGAAATGATGGTCTCTTCCGCCATTGAAAATATACAATAAGAATCATCATGAAAATTAATATTCCTTTTCTAGCTTACTAGATGGCTGATAAGCAAAGAACTGCTTAACCTGTTTAATTTTTCTTGCTTGTTTGAGTAGTCTTTATATCTCAGTTTGAAAGCTTTTCTGAAACCTAAAAGCTATTGTTGAATGGATGTTGTAGGGAACATGAGAACATAAAGGATCTGTACTGTGGGGAGAAGAGCAATACTTGGATTATGGCAGACAGAAGACTATAATGGGAAAATTCTAGGAACCTGGTAGCCTGGGTGTGTAATGTTTGCACATATAAAGGAATTGAAATATTTTTCAAACTGTTACATGAATCATTTGTGCAGTAAAGTGAATGGATATGCTCAAGGCACCATGCTAAATGATGTACTCTGGAAAAATCCTTGTTTGGTACTACAAATGTAAAAACTAGTTTGGGTTTCAGGGCTGTCTAATAGCTTGCCCCAGCATAGTATTTGATTTTTTTAAAAAAGTCTGCTGTACTGGAAACATTTATCTTGAAAGTTTCCCGTGACAGAAAAATGCTACTAATGATTATTTAAACCCGTGGTTCTCAAAGTGGACTGTAGCTGTGACCTGCAGGGCTGTCTGTTGCTTTCCATAAATCAATAAATCAGATCAATACTTCTGCTACATTAAAAGGACTTGGTGGCAGCATTTGAGAATTCATGCTTTAGATGCCTAAATGGATTGAAAGAGCCACACAGGGTGTAATAGATGATAGCCACGCATTTAAATTACAAATTATTTCTGCTTGTGTTATATTTTTAGTTCATTTTTGTGGGCAGGAGGGTGTCTAGTATATTGTATTTTCTGGCATCACAGGGAAACATTCTTAACACCAGTTTCTTTTTTAAAAAATTGTATGCAGAGGTGCATAAAATGGGTCACTTAGTAGTTCTGTGTATCTAACTAAAAGTGTACTTAAGAACATTTTGTTAATTTTTAGGTTCTACAGTTATGGAGCTGAGTGATGCCAATTTGCAGACTCTGACTGAATATTTGAAGAAGACACTAGATCCTGATCCCGCTATAAGGCGTCCTGGTAAACAGTTTGTCTTCTGAAAAATGGTGTCTGTTTAGCTATTCTCTGCCTAAATGTTCACTAGATTGTTTTCAGGAGTAGCAGTATTGCCCAGGGACTAAGGGCTTTGCAAACTAATAACATTCCATATAACAGAAGCAGGCTTGAAACTTTCTGGGACATAACGTTTCTCTGAAACAGCTGGCCTAGTGCTCAAATGAAAAAGTAACACAGCTTCACGTGTGCCATACTGGAGGCTGTCTGCCAGTGTCACAACATAATGGAATGTTGTGAGAAGAAGAGAATATTAAGCTATGATTTGGAGTCAAGCAGAGTTATGCTTGTGCATATTCCTATGCTTTTATCAATTTTCTTTTCAAAAGTTGAAGGATTCTCAGATTGTTCTTGAAAATTCCAATTTCATACAAAAATCAGTTTAGTCTAAAAGATACTATTAGCAAGGTTCTGATCTGATGAAACATGTGGGTATTATAAGAGACACTGAAATAATCTCAGTAAGCTAAGGGAAAGGTTAGGGAGGTTTACACTTGTACTTATTAGCCTTAGGACAAATTAGGATAGGAAGGTTTTTCAAACAGTTAGCTTCCCAAAGATAGGGGAGCAATATAATTCTTTCTACAAGTACAAATTTATTGTATAGTGCAGGGGTCCCCAATGTGGTGCCTTTAGGCACCCTGATACCCGCTGACACCGTTTCCTGGTGCCTGCCAGGTTTTTTTAGAAAGTGGGTGTGATCAGGTGGTGCCAGCAGAGCTTCTGATTGGCTTTTGGAGATCTGCCAGATACTGCCAGATGAGTGTTTCTTAGCTAGCTCTGTAGGCATATATTTCTTTGTATACAATATGTTCATTTTGAAAAGCATCCTGCTAAACTGAACTTCTGCCTGAAATGCTGAAGGGCTACAATCAGAGTTACACATCAGCTCACTTCCTGACATTTTGTGATTGGCTCTGCCTCCTGCAATAGACATTTTGTGGTTGTGCCCACCACCCTGTGTCAGATTTCTAAAGGTAACAGCAAAAGCACTGTAATAAGATGCTAAATAAAACTGAAATTAAATAAACTTGTGTGAAGTATTTTTTCTGTTGTGCAAAATATATACTAAAGTCTACAAAGGTAATAAAGTCTACAAAGGGAAGTGCAATTTTTAACTCAACAAAAGAATAGCCTCCTGTAGAAGCATTAAAAGACTTTGGTTGATTTCCAGTTATTTTTGTTAATTTCTGAACTGGTACCCCATAATAAGATATCTGTAAACAACTGCCGAACTGTTCTGCAATGATTGTTACCTCTCTGGCATTCGCATACACTTTGAAGAAAATAATTTGTAACATTATTGATACTGGTTTCACTGGAGAGGATTAACGAAATGAGTGAATCTATATCCGGGATCCTCATGTGACTCTTCTTTCAAATGACTCGGTGATTCTTCTTTCATATTTGAAAATTTGGTGTAGTGGTTAGGGGCGCGGACTCTAATCTGGGAGAACTGGGTTTGATTCCCCACCTCCACATGCAGCTGCTGGTGTGACTTCGGGTCAGTTATAAGTTCTTTCAGAGCTGTTCTCTCAAGGACAGTTCTCGGGAGAGCTCTCTCAGCCCCACTTATCTCACAGGGTGTCTGTTGTGGGGAAGGGAAGGGAAAGCCACTCTGAGACTCCTTCGGGTAGTGAAGGGCGGGATATAAATCCGATCTCCTCTTCTTCTCTGTAATGTTGATTCATTTTGTAATTTTTAATTGATTTAAAAATTGTACTTACTTTTGTATACTTTATTACCTTTGTTGTTTAGTTGCACATTCGAGTCTATATTTTGCACAACAGGAAAAATACTATACACAAGTTTATTTACTTTGAGTTTTATTTAGCATCTTATTACAGTGCTTTTGCTGTTACTTTGATCCTTTAGACACTGTAATCCTTCTTATGCTAGATTTCTAAAGGTGCCTGCCGGCTCAAAAAGGTTGGGGACTCCTGCAAAATGGAAAACTTATTTCAATAATCAGCTTATTTCAATAATCAGCTTTTCTCAGACTGATTTTTGCAGTAGTAGAAAAGTGTAAGTCCAGTGGCACCTTAAAGACTAAAAAAAATTATGGTTTACAGATATCTTATTATGGGGTACTAGAGATACCATCTGAAGTGAGCAGTGACTCATGAAAAGCTCACATCCTACCACAAATTTTGTTAGTATTTAAGGTGCTGCTGGACTATTACTCTGAGAGAGCCAGTTTAGTGTAGTGGTTAAGAGTGACGGACTCTAATCTGGAGAACTGGGTTTGATTCCCCACTCTTCCACATGAAGCCAGCTGGGTGTCTTTGGGCCAGTCACAGTTCTCTCAGAACTCTCTCAGCCTGACCTACCTCATAGGGTGTCTGTTGTGGGGAGGGAAAGGGAAGGCAATTGCAAGCTGCTCCGAGACATTGTTTGGATTACGCTGGTTTATCAGAAATTAGTAGAGATTCAGAATTTAAGCAGCCATAGCTGCTGAATCTGTATTCAGAACTGGTTGTGGTTGAAAGGGCAGAAATGTAGCCCTGGTCAGACTGAAAGTATTGTAGATATGAGATCATTATTCTCTATTTCTTTCCTTTATGAGCCATGTTAAATGTTAGCATTTGCTGACTGCTTGCTATTTGAAGTAAACTCCGTGGAATAGTTCAAACTTTTTGCTAACTTCAGGATATTTCTTTGCAGCGGAAAAATTCCTTGAATCTGTCGAAGGAAGCCAAAATTACCCACTGCTACTCTTAACACTGCTAGAGAAGTCACAGGATAATGTTATCAAAGTCTGTGCCTCTGTCACATTCAAGAATTACATCAAAAGGAACTGGAGAATTGTAGGTACACCTGTAAATCGTGCCAGTGCATAATGTAGTTCTGAATTCTGTAGTACTGCAAATACCCTTTGAGCCTGTGTGGGTAGCAGTCCCTTCCCAATCATCTATGTGGCCTTAGATAGGACTTCAGAGTAACTGTAAGCCGCTCAGAGACCCCCTCGGGGGTTCGAGCAGGATATAAGTCGAAGATATAAATAAATAAATAAATAAATAAATAAATAAATTTCACAGTTGAAGCTATCCAATAGTAGCTTACTGCATTTTGTATCTCTTTTGTGAGGCCAGCACTGAGCAGAACCCTGTTTGCTTTGGTCAGCAAATTCCACCCATCTTGCCTGATGCATTCATTTTCCCAGTGCAGAATGTACCGCTGGGGCTGTGTCCGACTGCTCTGATTCTAGGCTTATTGGGATTTTGATTGGAGACGGGAAGTAGGGAGGAAGGTTTCCTGCATCCATATGCCACTTAGAGCACGAACTGATGCAAAGATTTGGACCCACTAGCTGGGAAAGTGTCTTGTAAAGTATTTGTCACTATTAGTATTGAGCGTGGGATGCATTTAGCTTGTCCAGAGTCTTCTGGGGGGGGCAATATTAGGAGGACTTCTAGTGTCCTGGCCCCACTGTTAGTGTTATAATGCTTGGTAATGCTGGTCAATGCCACTGTAACCTTGAGGATAGATTAATGTAATGCATTGTATGGGGGGTGGCTGTCTCTGAAAACTCTTCAATTGGCATAGAACACTGCCACTAGATTATTAACCAGTTGTTCCATTATGGTTATGTCACACTGGTAGTTGAGCAGCTTCACTAGTTACCTGCTTGTTTCTGGTTACAATTCAAGGTGCTGGTTGTTACTTTTAAAGCCCTTCACTGCCTGAGTCCAGCGTATCTAGTGGACCACCTTTTCCCACATGATCCTGTGCACTAGCTAAAGTTGTCAAGTGCATCACTTCTGGCGGTCCCCTCTATTTGGGGAGGTCTGCTCACATACAGCACATGCACACTCATTTACTGTGGCCATGGCCACACTTTGGAATAGCCTGCTGGATATGGTACAGCAGTCCTCTCACATTCCCTCTTCCATAAAAGGTGCAAAGCAGAATTATTTGTATGTGCTTTTGGTGGAAATAACTAACAAATGTCTCTGGCAGCTGGTCATTGTATATGTTGCAACAGTTGCAGTTAACCTGATGTACATTGGTTTGTGTTTTAACTGTGTTTTTAACTGTATATGTTTATATTTTGTAAGCCATCTTCAGATTTGTGGAAAGGCAGGATATAAGCATTTTAAATAAATGAATGAACTTCACATTTTGTTTGTAGATCGAAGATGAACCAAACAAAATCTGTGAAGCAGACAGGATAGCCATTAAAGCCAACATAGTACACCTGATGCTTAGCAGTCCAGAACAAATTCAAAAACAGGTGAGGCGGCAGTGACACCAAATAGAAGCCTTCTTATTTCAACAGGGGAGGTGTGATTGCAAAGGAGAATATTGTGTTTGGTATGATGTACTCATTGCAAAATAAGATACAGTGTATGATTCAAGCAAAAATATTTTTTTCCAAACCAGGCTAGAATATCTGTGTATTCTTCCAAATATATAAATGATTCTTAAAAGTTAATTGATAAATGTTGCATTGTCATAAAAGCCATGATTTCTTTGCTCAGCAAGGCACAGACAGACAGGAATGGGAATCCAGGTTCAGTGGCTTTGGGTAGCTCATGCCTTGCTAAGCATGAATGAGGAGGAGAGAGCCATGGCTATGATAACGATTGTAGTTCCATGTTACTGGCCTGTATCATACAGTTCCACTCAGCTTCTTCAACTTAAGCAATGCTTCCTCTAGTGGAAGAGTGACTTAAGTAGGAGGAAGTCTCCTTGGTTAGAAGGCTGGTTGGCATTTTCTTTTTCCTCTCATGCACCTACTGTGCTAGTAAGCTTAGATAACTGTAAGGCAACTTGGGGAGGGAACCATGGCTCAGTATCTCAGGTTCAGTCCCCAGCATCTCCAGCTAAAAGGATCAGGTGGTAGGTGATGTGAAAGGCATTGCACCTGAGACCCAGGAGAGCCACTGCCAATCTGGGTGGGCAGCACTGATTTGGATGCATCCATGATATGATTCAATATCAGGCAGCTTCATGTGTGTTCTACAGTATATTCTTACAACTCACTACATGTTTGTACTTTCTTTTTAGTTAAGCGATGCGATCAGCATCATTGGTAGAGAAGACTTCCCTCAGAAGTGGCCTGACCTCCTGACCGAAATGGTGAATCGCTTTCAGAGTGGAGACTTCCATGTTATTAATGGAGTCCTTCGCACAGCACACTCTTTATTCAAAAGGTACAGAGAAGCAGCATAAATGTCTGCGTTTCAGTTTGAACGCAAAAGCTTTATTTTAGCAAGAATAGCTTTTGATTGCTGCCTCATTTCCTTTACACAGATGGCTTTCAACCCTCCTAAAATTTATCAGATACAAGTTATTATGACTTTCCTTTTTTTGACAGGTACCGTCACGAGTTTAAATCAAATGAACTGTGGACGGAGATCAAACTCGTCCTTGATGCCTTTGCACTACCACTGACAAATCTTTTTAAGGTACAGCATTATAAAATCTAGAATTTACTTAAAAGAGAGTTGAATTCTTAAATATCTATCACCTGTGGAAAGGTCTTTTTTCCATCACAGCCACCCTTCCCATGTTGCTGTAGGCCTTTTATCGGTTAAGAGACTAACGTATTGTTCCAGATGGGTAGCCCGGATTGGTCTGTAGCAGCAAAATAAAGCAGGAATTCAGTAGCACTTTAGTGGCTTAACAGAATTCCAACATAACATTTTGTTAGTCAGAGCTCACTTCATCTGGGGCAAGAAATATACGTTCATAAGGTTGATGCATTTAGATAAGATGGCTCAGCTTTGTTGCTGAGATGAAATTTGCATTCAACTTTCCCATTCAAGCAACTTGACTGTGATTCTTGTTATCCATCTATTATGCTCCCCCTTTTTTTCTTTAAGAGCTCTCAGGTGCATAGGAATTCTACAGGTGCAATTGTTTCATTCATCAGCACTGTAGTGATGGAAACAGCAGCTACCCACTGAACTTCCCGGCTTTGGAGTTCCTAATTCTTAATAAGTTGTAGGACAGCTCTGTAAGAAGCTGCTAGGTGGTATAGTTCCACCTTCCGTGAGACAGTTTTATTTTAGAAATGCTTTTAATAAGCTGGGTGCCTGTATCTACCATTAGGGGAAGAGAGAGGAGACATCTTGTTTTTTACCCTCTAGAATAATTTAGGACTTAAGCTGATTTCTGCTACTTACCCTTTTTTCCCTTTAAGTTCATCTGTAGTTAACAATTCTTCACCAATCTAACACGTTTCAGTTCTCCTCAGGCTTGTGTTGGACTTTTTTTTTCTTTTTTATTTCTTTTGAAAAAAAGAGGAAACCTCTGTGGAAGGTTTTGTGTATTGTTCCTGTCGTTTACATAAGGACTGATAAATATAGTGATGTTGGTAATAGTATTGAGTTCTTTATGCTGCTTAGCTGCTGGTTTTGTTTTTATGGTTAAGCTTTTTTGCCTTTATACCTGTCGCTATAAATATATCTTAACCAAAGTGAAACATTGTCAGGTACGTTGTATTTACATGTTGCTGGTGGTGCTGATCTCTTTTCGTCTAGGCCACCATTGAGCTTTGCAGTACTCATGCAAATGATGCCAGTGCTTTGAAAGTGCTCTTCTCCTCTTTGATTCTGATTGCTAAGCTGTTCTACAGTTTAAATTTTCAGGTAAGCCATCTTTGTTTTAATTGGATATTTTCCTGGTAGCTGATAGAGCTGCTTTTCTGAGCCACCACCTAACATGTCCAAGGTGCCTGAAAATTCAAGCGGCATCTTCAATGATGGACGGCTGAGTGATCAAAGATCTCAGTATTGCTAGTTGAAAATGATGAAATATTTATAATTTCTCAAGAATCTGGCTGCATAAATGTGCTAGGATAAATTATTTAAGCAGCATTAACAAGTTTAAAGGAATGCGCAAGTTCCCGCTTGGCATTAAAAATACAATTTTCTTGATCTTTCACACTTGGATGCTTCTCCCATTCCTTCTGATAAGAGTCTGTTTAATAAAGCTTGTGATAAGAAGCAATAGGAGAAAATGAATAACAGCTTTTGACAGTCAAGAGTTTCTAATCTGAAGGTGCTGGGCCTATTTAAGTAAGAGGAGACAGTATTTCCAATTAAAAAGTTGTTCTTGCCTGTATAGCTACTATCCTCTGTGGGACAGGATTCATGAATGGGTGCTTTGGTATTCTTCCTCAAGTGACATTTTGTCCTTTTTTGAGCAGATTGCCTGCCAAAATAGAGTAGAAAACATGCTGCTTCTAACTGAACAAATTAAAATCTGGATCTTAATTTTGTTAGGATCTTCCTGAATTTTTTGAAGATAACATGGAAACCTGGATGATGAACTTCCACAACCTTTTAACTTTGGATAACAAACTCTTACAGACAGATGTAAGTAATTACATAAATGTTTTATAAGGTTTCCATGTAGTGAGAACATTTTTCTTTAATGTACACATTCTGCAAAAGTTCAGGCTTATCTAACAAACAGATAAAAATAATTACCTATACCTTCCAGCATAAAAACAGAATATTACCTCTGTTACAGTTATCATAATGTTTTATGACATAAGCATTTTTGTACAGAGCAGACAGGGTAAAAATGACAGCATTAAATAATAAAGGGTTTGGGGTGTGCTTTTATTTATTAGGATGAAGAGGAAGCTGGTCTACTAGAGCTTTTGAAATCCCAAATTTGTGATAATGCAGCCTTGTACGCCCAAAAATATGATGAAGAATTTCAGCCTTACCTGCCGCGTTTTGTCACAGCAATCTGGAATTTATTAGTCACAACTGGTCAAGAAGTTAAATATGATTTGGTAAGCTTAACTATGTGGCTCTTTTCTCTCCAGATTGAGATGGACTTTTTAGTACTTATTTAAACTAAGCTCACTTTATGTCTATCTTGCAGTTGGTAAGCAACGCAATCCAGTTTCTGGCTTCAGTTTGTGAGAGACCCCATTATACACACCTTTTTGAAGACCAGAATACGCTGACGAGTATCTGCGAGAAAGTCATTGTTCCCAACATGGAATTCAGAGGTAGTATTTTTACTTTTTAAAAAGGAAGCTTGATGGTTTTTACAGGAATCAGAAACTGCTGGATCTTCAGTGGAGAGAGCTTCAGGATATTTGGTATCTTATGTCAGAAAATTTAAGTGATAGGCTATGTAGTACCAGATACCAGAATTTAATTGTGTATATATCGAAAGGCCATCATAATACAGAATTAAGATAATAAAAAGAGAATAATTCTAATCATACGTAGGTAAAACAGCAATTAAAAGGAATTTTTGCACAAATAAATAAGAACCAGTTATGAACAGTAAAATTGTAAAGGCTATGTAGTAGCGTTTTGCTGATATCCTAAGTAGGCTTACAACATGCATTTGAGTAGGCAGAATAGTAAAGACACTCCTCTGCTTCTACATGTTAATAGTGAGAAGTGAAATTCCTTCAGATACCTAGAGAAGTTGAGTTTTACCTCCCTCTGCCCCAAAGTTTTATTTCTTCCAGTTAAAACAGAGTTTGCTTTTAGCTTATGAAATATAACCGTGGCAAGAGCTGTTGAACCATTCTGTTTTCCCCAGCCTCTTATTCTCAAAAGTCTTTCTATTCTTAGAAGTCATCAAAACATACTGACTATTGCACAAAATGCATGCCAGTTGAATCCAGGCGCTAATGAGGCTCATGCTGTTTGCAGAAGTCCAGAGTTTTTTTCTTTGAACACAAAGGGCTTTTAAATCATCCCTTAGCTTCACAAGCAGTTTGTAGTGCAACAAGGGAGATTGCTGTTCAAAAGTGCAAGTCAGTGTCCTTCATGGACTCACGAAACAAGCTGCATGATGGTTTGGATCCTGATCTGAATCATAGATATCAATAAGAGTTTTGCATTTACCAATTCCAGCTTGCACATATTGATGGTTTCTCAGCCCTAGTTAAGTGCGTCTCATAGACCATTCTTGGTCCTAGTAATGTCATTAAAAAGGGTATAAAACTGTGACTGGCTTATTTCTACCATGTCATGCAGAAGAACTCACTAGAAAAAGCAATTATACTTGGTTTTGTTAGTAGTCAAAGGAAACCAGGCCACTAAAGAACATAGTGGCTAGACATCATAAAAGTTGTCACCAGCCTGAGCATGGAACAACTCAAAGAAACAGTACAAGATCGGAAAACATGGAGAGAGCCAGCCCATAGAATTGCCGAGAGTCGAACATGACTGAATCACTAACAACAAAATATTTTATTTTAAATGAAATAAAGATATTGCAAACTTAACATATATTACTTATGTGGTTTAATATTAATACAAACCTAATTATTTTTCTGTGGACTACTTTTTTGCAGCGGCTGATGAAGAAGCTTTTGAAGATAATTCTGAAGAATATATCCGAAGAGACTTGGAAGGATCTGGTAATGATAAATTTTTATATTGGCACTAAGGAACTGAAGCAGTTTGTTGAACTTTGATAGGGAAAAGTGACAACCTTCTCATCCTAGAGTAGGCAATCAGTTGTTAGCGTGTTAAATACTAGTGTCCTTCAGGCTTTAGATAGACAATGGGTGTATTTTTGCATTTGTCCTGAGATTCTGGCATCACATAAGGGTAGCACATACTAGGATACATCTGATGGCCCTTGAAGCAGTTTTGCTTGATCTGAGGATTACTGATTTCTTAGTTTGTGTTAAGGGGTGTGCACACAAAAAAAGTTCAGAATTTTCCAGATTCTGATATATTAGACCCCCAAACATTTGGGATTCTCGAAAAAACCTGAATTCCTTTATTGTTATTGTATTCAGATTTGGGTTTTCCCAGAAATCCCAATTTTTTAAAATAGCTTATGGGACCATTATAATCAGTGGGGAATCTATCTGGAGGTATCCAAGGGTTGGGGGGGCTGTTTTTTGAGATAGAGGCACCAAAATTTCAGCACAGCTTCTGTTGCCACCTCAAAAGACTCCCCCAAGTTTCAAAAAGATTGGACTAGGGGGTCCAAAGAGGGTGCCCTCATCCTCCATTGTTTCCAGTGGTGGGAAAAATCAGCAAAAAAAAACCCCCAAGGTGAGAAAAAACAGCAACCCCCCAAAAAAAACAGCAAACCCCCCCCAAACCAGAGAGTCTAGAAACTGAAGGGGGGAGGGTTTCCAAAGCCATACAGAAACAGTGCATGGATAGAGTGCCCCGCAAACCCAGTGCATGTACAGAGTGCCCAAAGAAGGTGCCCCCATTTTCCATTGCTTTCAATGGAGGGAAAAAAGGAAGCATTTAAGGGAAGGCACCAGGTTTTGTTGGATGCTAGTACATAGCACTGGTTCTGCTGGGCAGTCTGTATATGCACTGGCTGTGCTAGGCTTGCGCCCCCCACACTTGGATTTGTTGAGCTGGCATTATCACAATGACATTTGTTCTTCTGGGCACTCTGTGCATGCACTAGCTGTGCTAGGCTTGCCACCACCACCCTTGCTTGGATTTGCTGAACTGCCATTGCCACAGTGACACTGTTTCTGCAAAAATACCAACCCCCTTCAGTTTCTACTACAGAGACTCTCTGATTTGACATCAATCTCTGCTTTTTTGCAGTTTTTCCCTCCATTGGAAATAATGGAGGATGGAGGCACCTTCTTTGGGGGCCCATAGAATTGGAGCCCCTGGTCCAATCTTTTTGAAATTGGGGGGGGGGGGCTTTTGAGGAAAGGCACCAGAAACTATGCTGAAAATTTGGTGCCTCTAACTCAGAAAACAGCCCACAGACCCCTACATACCCCAGATAAGAATCCCCATTGTAGCCTATGGGGATCATTTACTATAATGGTCCCCATAGGCTATAAGGGAGCCTAAGGCATTTATAAAAGTGTCGTGGTCCTTTTAAATGCATTTGTGAAGCTGCAGCTTCACCTGGAATGGCATTTAAAGGGAGTGCACTGTCTTTAAACACCATTTAACTGCCCCTATCCTGTTTTCCTGGATAATGCCAAATTGGGGGGCGGGGGGGATTATCCAGGATTGGCTATGCTTGATAGCCAAAAATACACCTTTCGCAATATCTGGCTGAAAGAATATTTTATTTTATTTTTATTTTATTACTTCAACTTTTTCCTCGCCGAGGCAGGCTTAAGGCAGCTTACACAAAACCAATAAAAGAATATACATCACAATAAAATTACATAACATAATTTAAAACCGTTAATACATCAATGGCGGTACAGTATAGTAAAGTGCATTCATGAACACGTTCAGCGGTAAATACCATTCTAAGTAGCTTCTAGCTCTAGGTCAGTGCAGGGCATAGCTGATAAGGTGCAGCTTCTATCAGAATGCCTGCCAGAAAAGCTCCATTTTCATGGCCCTGCAGAACTGTGAGAGGTCCCGCAGGGCCTGATCTCACCAGGGAGCTCGTTCCAATAGGTTGGAGCTTCCAAAGAAAACATCCTGGTCCTGGTTGATGTCAGGTGATAGGTGATAAATACTGTAAGTTATTTTCCAGCAAGTTGCTAGTTTTTTCATGTTCGTGATAAGGGTGTGTGTGGAAATTATTAGCAGCAGCACTCTTTCTGCTTAAGGCGATAGCTGTAAGAGCGATAGATAGATAGACAAACAGACCTCATCTGTTGAGGCTTTTAGTAATATATGGATTCTTATTGTATTTTAATTGATGTATTTTAATCGTTTTTACTTGTTTGTATATTATGTCTGATGGAACTCGGCCTGAGCTTGCTGTGCAGGGAGGGCGGGATACAGATCTAATAAAATAAAAAATAAATACATATAGGAAGATAGAACAGCAGCACTGTGGGACAGCATAATATAAAGTGAATCACCTTCTACACCTTCATTTAATTAATATCTGCTTCCTTCTCCTTCTGGAAACCTATCAGTTACGAAGGTTGTCCCAAATAGATATGTACATACTTCTGCTGGAGCTCAGCTAATTGGAGACCTTCCCTGTAAGTAGTCTGCCACTCCATTCTTTCTACAGCAATACATTTCCCTGTGTTCTGATTAATCAAAACAGAGTTCTCGCCATTGTACTGTATTGCTATAAAAAGAATGGAGTGGTGGATTACGTACAGGAAAGGTCTCCAGGTAGCTGAAGCACAATAGAAGCGCTAGAGAAGATGACAGGTTACAGTGCTCCACTAACTGCTTACATCAAGACATCAATCCAGTATATACCCACTTGAGACAGTCTCCAGTGAAGTCTCTAGGATTTATTTCTTAGTAATGCATAGAATCAAGTTGCAAGAGTTTAGGGGGCACAGACCAGTGCCTGCAAGATGCAGGCCATCCTTACGGGCTCTGTGTGAAGTTGCTAACTGTATTGAATAAGATACAGTGTACTTTGGATATTTGCTAAATTCAGCTTTGTAGTAAAATTCTGTGATGAACTGTGTTGAATGCTAATAATTAAACTAATGCATCTTTGTATCTTGGGCACACATCTTATTACCTTTTATAAAATGATTTTTTTGCTCTTTGTGAAAAGCCAAATAGTTATGTATTTGTATTTATGTATTATTTGTTTACTTTATAATCCACCTTTGTTGCTGAGACTTCAGGAGAATCACTCAATGTAAATAATGTAATTGGATTGCACAAGGCATCTACTGAACAATTCAATAGGACTAGGATTAGAACATTAGAAAAACAATGAAAGAAAAAACAGTATCATACAGGATATATCATAGTGTAGTTCCTGGCCATGAAGGGATTTATAGCTGATAACCAGTATCTTGATTTGTACCTGGTAACTGATAGATAGGAATAACTGCAGAATGGGTGCAATATGCATACTCCGCGTAACTCCTGATAGTATACAAGCTGTGACATTCTGTACCAGATGGAGTTTCCAAGTTGACTTCAAGGACAAACCCATGTAAAGCCTCAAGTTAATGTGGCACTGGATCTATATGGCCAGATCACCCAAGCTGAAGTGGCGAACCATTATACAGGCTAAATAAGGGTTGTAGAAAGCATTTACTTGCTTCTCCAGCAGTAGTGCTGTGTGCAGAATATCTCTAGGCTGTTAACACCAAGTTTGCAAGGGTTAGCTAGACCCCATTAAATGTAGGAAGCACTGGGTCCTTCAGGGTCCCAACCTTGCCAACCAGGCCTCAGATTCTCAGGACTCTATATCCTCAGGACTCAGATTCAGCTTGTTCACGCTTAGGCGTTTAACCACAGCAGTCAAGCAGTGGCTCAAGATCACTACAGGATCACTAGACCAAATGTGGGTAAAGAAATGCAGAGCCGGTTGTCATCAGCCTGTTGATGACAACCCACCTTGATAATAACTAATCTCACCCACACTGATGACAGCTAATCTTGAACAGTAGCCCTCTGAGTCCAGTTCATAAGGACCTGTTTAAACCACTCCAAAACTACATCCCTTGGTACCCAACTCTGTTTCTAAATATCTCAATAAGATGGCGTGATCCACAGTATCAGCGGCTGCTGAGAAATCTAGAGTTACAAAGATGCGTGACTCATGTCTACATTGAAACTGAGATCATGAACTAAAGCCCCCAGTGCTGTCTCCTCCCTTTAGTTCAGTCTGAAACCAGACTGAAAAGGGTCCAGAGTAGATGTGTCATCCAGGAAGACCTGGAGTCCCGCAGCCTCTCTCGTATTGCCCAGAATGCATGTTAATTGTCCACATCATTCTTTAGTAGCAATGGTTTATTAAGTAATGGACAGATAAAACTTTTGAGAGGCAGAGGCAAGGCACCCTTAGTCAGTGATTGATTTATAAATGACATCAAAGACTCATTAATATGATCCTTAGCTGATTTTAGCAGCTAGGAAGGACAACTGTGATAGTTTTCACAGATCCCGAGATCCTGTTTACAACCATCATGGTAACTGGGTCAAAATGATCCATTAATGTACCAGATGATAAATATTTCTCTTGCCTGAACTGTATTACAACATATTGGCGGCAATTGCACACACTAAGTAATCCACTTTAAATGCACTCTACAACTGGATTTTTACTGTGTGAACTGGCAAAATCCAGTTTGAAAGTCCATTGAAAATGGATCGAAAGTGGATTATTTAGTGTGTGTGACCACAGCCTTAGTAATCTTTTATTGCTAATACAGCTTTCATGATTAGAGTAGCCTTCTGTTACCCTATTAAATTGCTCCACCCATATAAAATGATGGGCTTGGACTTTAGTTGTTCTGTGTTCACAGTGGGATGGATCTGAGTTCCGTGTGCTTGCCAAGTAGCTCTTCAAAATCAAGATAAGACTGTGTTGATTGTAACCTGCCATGTGTTTTATTTTCACTTGTGTCTTATATAGATATCGATACCAGACGTAGAGCAGCTTGTGATCTAGTGCGGGGTTTATGCAGATTTTTTGAAGGACCTGTGACGGGGATCTTCTCTGGTTATGTTAACTCTATGCTGCAAGAATATGCAAAGAATCCATCTGTCAATTGGAAACATAAAGATGCTGCTATTTACCTTGTAACATCTTTGGCCTCAAAAGCTCAGACACAAAAGGTACCATTGGTCTTGATGGGAATTACCCAGTACTACAAAGGTTACCTGCCATAGGCCCTAAAAACAAACAAAACCGTTGTTTAATATTAAGTATCACTCTTCAGAAATGCTAGATTTCTGCTGTGTAACATTATTTTTCTATGTACTTTATTTATACCCCACTTTTCTCCCCAAAAGTAATTCTCTCCTCTATTTTATCCTTACAACAACTCTGTGAGGTAGGTTAGGCAGAGAGTGTGTGACTGGCCCAAGATCACCCAGTGAGCTTCCATACCAAACTGGGGATTTAAACCTGGGTCCCCCAGATCCTTCTCTGATACCATAGCCCAGAGGTCCCCACCTTTGGAATTCTGAAACAGGGTGGTTGGCACAACCAAAATAAAATGGCTGTCACAGGAGGCAGACCCAACCAGGAAAATGTAAGGGAATGGGTCTGCACAGCGAATTAGATCTCCAGTGGCCAATCAGAAAGCCCTGCTGGGCACCACACTGAGGACTCCTATGCTAGCCACTAGCCTACACTAGCTCTTGAAATGTTTATTCCCTTATCTGTATGTCATATTAGTCATTTCATTACATAAAAGTGGATATCAGGACAAAGACCGCTTTGGGGATCATCTGTTTTCTAATAAAATGGGAATTTGCTCTGGGAACTTGTCCTGTGGTCAGTGTCCCCAAGTTCACCCTGTAAAAACACTTAATACTAAGGGATCGGTCCTGTGGAAAGTCTCTGATAGAAGTGAATTCCATCAGCATAGGGGAACTTCAGAGCATCCCCAATGAGTAGCATGGTGGGGGCAGAAGACATCCAGGAATACTGTGAGGAGGAGAGTCGGAGATCAGTTCAGACATGACACAGAGCCATGGTTTAATTCAACTAACTGTGGTTAGCATGATTGTCTGAACTCAGGACACTCCACTAATCATGGTTGGTTAGAATTTGTCACATATTAATCTGAAGTTTGTTCATTAACCACAGATGCACTCAACTATGGTTTCACATGACTAACAAGCCAGGATGCCTGTATTTGTACTCTGGTGATCCCTTCCCAGTCTAAGAGGAAAGGTAGTGAAATGAGCATTTGTTGAGGCAAACCAAGATTTGAGTGATCATCTGTAAACTGAATCCTCTTTTCACAAATTAACTGTAGTTAAAGTAAAATACGATTTTGCGTAATACCTAAACTTTTGTGTCCCATCCATTTTCATGGGGAGCAACCGCTTAAATCTCCTTCTAAATGAAGTTTATACTTTAGAGCTTCTGAAAGCTCAGAAAGGATGGATATATTTCTTGTTATGCTTCAGATATGTAAACATTTATTTAGCACTGTGTTTAACTGCTTGGGTTATATTCTATTTTTAATTCAAAACCTCAGGGCAGAATGCATAAGAAGAAACTGTCAAATGTGTGAGCACTTCAGCAGTGCCTGTTTAGTTGCATTTCCACATAACCCAATCCAGAAATCATTTTTTAAGTTATTTCAAACACTGCTCTCTCTCTTTTGTAGCATGGAATAACACAAGCCAATGAACTTGTAAATCTCACAGAGTTCTTTGTGAACCATATTCTACCAGATCTCAAGTCTCCTAATGGTAAGTTTAGAATTATGCATGCATTCACTCTTAAACATAAATACAAATTGATTAGGACCTCTGTGCAACTCCTGCTTGCAGAAAGCCCCTATGTAACTGCAGATAAAAAACTCAGAAGTTACCAAGACTGTTTGGTTTACCTTTGGGGGAAATTTTAAAAAGATTTCTTAACATTTTCATGAAAAATCTGGTGTTGTATGTGCTAAAGGGAGGCTGGAATTCTTCAGAATGGGAACTAGAGATGGGGATGAAGAAAAAGCAAATCATGTGTGGATGTGACATTTTATATATCACTCTGCAGTCTTAATTGTCATTTAAAAATGGATTTCCACTGGTTGAAGCCCAAATGTCAGCTAACAAAACCAGGGTAAAAGAAACTATAACAATTAAAGCAGGGATGTCAAATATACGGCCCATGGGCCAGAACTGGCCCGTCCAGAGCTCTTATCTGGTGCTGTTCTTAGCCTGTGAAGGAAAAGGGGTCGCAGGAGGACAAAAAGCACCCTATGGAGGTTTTGGAAACAGGCTCTCTATCAGGCCTTCCCCTCAGCCCCGCCATTTCAAGGGGAAACATAGGAGGGATGAGAACTGGGGGTGGGGGGGATCTGGGAGAGCCATGCTTTTGTGGGTTCCCCAGTAATCACTTTCACTTCTAGAAATCAATTACTTAATCGGGTTCCCTGTGTCCTTTATACTTATGTCTCTGGTACTGGCATTACGTTTTATGGCATGCATGGCCTGGCCCAGAAAACTGATGTTTATGTCAGATCTGACCCTCATAACAAAATGAGTTTGACACCGTTGAATTAAAGCCACCCAAAATGTATATAAACTAAAGAACAAGTTGACAGTTAGATAAAGCAAAGGGCCTGTACGGAATACAACAGAAAACATCGACAATGGATAAATCTAACTGGGCATCTCTGTCTCACCGTCAGCTGGAGAGAGACTCAGTGAAGTTTATAAACTGGAAACGTGCCTTGTAATTTGAGTTATTCTTTCAAATGCTATACTATGTTATTGAGTTTTTATCCTGCAATACAGACAGCTAACGTAGCTAACTTTCTTTCTTTTCTTTTTTTTTACAGTGAATGAATTTCCTGTGCTTAAAGCGGATGGTATCAAGTACATCATGATTTTCAGGAACCAAGTAAGTTGCATTGTTAGTCTGAATTCTGAGATGTCTAATGGGGATAGTTTTATGCAACATACTATTTCATATGTGAAATATTCTACATGACCTTTAAAAGATGTTCATGCCTTCGTATAACATGTTTGTTTGCAGTGCAATATAGAGTATTTGGAAACAGAACAATTGGTTTGGATATTGTCCATCAGCTGAATGGAACTTTCCTGCCTCCTTTTCCCCACTACAGACCACTGATCTCCACAAAATCCTGCTTTTGAGGGACAGGGGACCCTGAAGAGGGACACACAGAGGAGTCTGCAGTGGGAATGGGAATCTGTAGAAATTGCCAATTTATCCTGGATTCAACCCATTATGTTAATCTTGGGGGATTTGTTTGCTGATTCAAATACCTTCTCTAGTGTTACTTGGATCACAAACAGTCTGCTGGTGGGACGCTGTCTTCTCTGGCATCCAGGACATTGGCTACCATTGATCTGTGGGAGGGCTCTGCATGTGACTTCCACACTGATGAACAGCAGCTTAGGGCTTCTGCTTTCCTGTGTGCAATTTCTGCAAAATCTTACTTACTGTAACTACACTTGCCTCGTAACTGTCATCCAACAGCCAATTGAATTTTACTTTGACTTGGCCCTACCATGATCTTGATTTAATAGAATACACACTATCATTTTTGAAAAGTTTAAGAAAGACATGTCTATCAATTAAAAAAGCCTATGATCTCCTCTCTCAGTTATCAAGTAAAGACATTTGGAAGCAGTTCTCATAAGAGGTGCAAGTATCAAAATATAGTAGATGAAATTTGGTTGAATTGTTTTGAGTTGATTTTTCTATACTTGTTGGTATCTGCTCCTAAAATATGTTAACCTGTGTGTCTGTTTTTAGGTTCCTAAAGATCAGCTTTTGGTATCTATTCCTCTCCTAATCAATCACCTTCAAGCAGAAAGCATTGTCGTTCATACATATGCGGCTCATGCGCTTGAAAGACTATTTACAATGAAAGGGGCTAACAACACAACATTGTAAGTTTATATCTGTTGGGGGGTTTTGTCTGTTTGACTGCTCATTTATTTCTTTGTTGCTCTAGTGAGATTACCTATTTTTTTGTTTAAGTATTTTTAATTGATCACAGCATGCACATTGAGATAAAGTTCTAAAATCAGGTTCCTTTCAGCTGACTGAACAATTGACTATGCTTCAGTTGTAGAGAGGCTTTACAGTGTGTTGACCTTCTCCGTTTCTGTTCCTTGTACATCCCTGCAATAGAATGGTTCTTACATTCTCTCTGGCGTCCAGTTGGAATAGACTTTCTTCTATAGAAGGGGCATGGGGGGAGCTGACCAATTTGAAAATCTCTAGAGATCCTTGAACATTCTGCCTCTTCTTCTGCAGAATTACAGCTGCAGAGATGGCTCCGTATGTTGAAATGCTGCTAACAAACCTTTTCAAAGCCCTGACACTTCCAGGATCATCTGAAAATGAATATATTATGAAAGGTAAGAGGTTATATTAGGATGAAAGGCACGCTCAGGTACAGTACATGCATGCATTCGAGTATACACACACGCACCACTGTGTCCCTTCCTGCCAGATAAAACTCTTTGTGGCCCTAGGGTTATGCAAACGGAAAAACACAGAACAGCCTTACCTACCACCTAGTCAACCAGCGGCTGCTCAGAGCCTACCTACAAGAAGTCCATTAGCAAGGGCTGTAAAGCATTTCCTCCTCCACTGACCAGAGGCATGCCAGGTCCAGAGACCAGCATGTTCCCTTCCTTCTGGCACAGGTTGTCAGAACAGCCCATTCTGCAAACTTCACTCAATATCTCTGGATCTTTGGCCACTATCATTTCTGGGTTTTTTCTTGCGTGTGTATGTATGTTAAAAAGGAAAATCGTAAGTTAGCTGGCTATCCTTGAACTGCAAAGGGCAGAGTATGAATACATAAATTTTATTCTGCCCATATAGCCTCGGTAGGCTAGGTAGACTGAAACAACCAGCCATGTAAATTCTTTATACAGTGCTCCTTAACATGCAGAGAGGTTTACAGCTCCCCCCTTGTAATAATCCAGTAAGGTTGTGGTGACATTTCATTTGAACAAAAGGTAACTGAAGTGAGTTGTTCTGAATGACGTTGGAGTCACTGTAGCTAGGTGTCCTGTGGTGTAACACAGGATTGCTGATTTGGTTTCCCAAGGACTGTAAGGGGCCACATAAGCATGTCTTCCCATTGTTGTTCTTTTAGACCTGAGCCTCAAAACCAGACGTCAGTTTGGACCAGTTTTTGAGCCTCAACAAAGAGTAAACCTCAAACAATTCCCTTTGCTTTACAGAATTCTTACTGTAGTTGTAACATGTTTTCTGTAAGACATAAACATGGGTGCTTATTATAAAAGGACACTGCAATCCTTCCTGCCAGTATTAATACAAATCTCTGAATTTCCAGCCATCATGAGAAGCTTTTCATTGCTTCAGGAAGCCATAATTCCTTATATCCCTTCTCTCATCGCCCAGCTCACGCAGAAACTGCTTACTGTCAGTAAGGTAAATATATACAAATAACAGTCATTATTAATCATATCACCCTCTGTTTTCTTTTTGTCAGCCTGATTAGATGCTTGTTAATAGTCAGTGTGCAGACAACAAGCCTTGCTTGTAGGTATTGTACAGTGATTACAAAACCAGGCTGGGGATTAGATTGAAACGTCTGTTTGTGTGAACAGAAGACACTTAAACTCATGCAAAAGGTGAAGAGGAGTGCCATTTTCACAGACTTAATACTTGCTATCCATCACTGTTCCCAAGAACCCCCCGAGCTCAAGGGCAGTCTTTCAGATGACCAAGAGGCCTTCAGAAATAAAAAGCAGGAGCCAGTCAGGAGGCAGGAAGAGGCCTTCTGCAACTGAAGCCTCTCTGGTCTTGGGATCCAACCCAAAGAAAGAGATTAGACAAGATCCAAAAGTGCACTCAGCTAGTTTGTGCGCCCAGATGTGTTTGAACTTGTTGCTTGAGAAGTAGCCCCTGCAAAAGTGGGTTTTTGTGAGCTAATGGGGGGGGCGGCACTTTGGTGGTGGAGGGAGAATCATGGTTGATTCACAAATACTTGGGAGTCTTCTCTTCATATGGAAGCTATAAGTGTTAAACATACCATGGTTTAGAGTGTGAAAATGAACACTGGCTGCTATGGGCATTTTACATGCAGCATATTCAGAATCTGACATATATCCAGCATTTGTTCTAATCTCTGATCACTCCATGGGTATTTTTTCTCCCTCTCTCCTACAGACCATGTAGCCACATTTTGGTGTTATGAGCACAAGTCCGCTGAAAGCTTTCCTGTACTAACCTTGTTAAAAGGATTGTGACCTGTGCTTTTTAGTATTTGTCTTGACTTCAGTGACTAATAAAGGATAACCACTTGCCTTAGACTTAATCTAGAAATCTAGGTACCAATTAGTTGCTGGAGAAGTGGACATGGTGTCCAAAACAGTGTGAACAGAATACTGACTGCCATTTCTCCCCCCCCCCGCATAGGTGTGTTATGGCTTTGTTTGCATTTACTTAGCATGCAGGTTAGACTAGAAGGGCCAGGCATCATTCAAGCTTAGGGGTGGACTTGTAATGACAGTGTTTCTGTGTACTCACAATAAGTCCATCTATACCAGTGATACTCAGTGGCTTGGAAGCCACATGTGGCTGTTTGACATGCCACTTGTGGCTCTTTTGAGTGCTGTTCTACAGTAACATGGCACTTGCCCCATGTTTTAAAAAAGTGGGCAAGGTGCTTGCCTTATGGGGATTGTGGTTGGCAGGTGGTTTCTGCCTTGAAACAGCCGCCATCAAAGGAATGGGGTAAGCTGTGATACTCATGCCAGAGGTGGAAGTGCACATGGCTCTTTTGGTCGACGGTAATTGTGAATGTGGTTCTCTACGAGCCATGGAGTGAGTACCAGTGATCTGTATATCTTGATTTTAGCATGGTGTGAGATTACTTTGTAGTTTAAGCCATATTAATGTATGAGAAGGCCCTGGTTATTCCAGGGAGGAGGTAATGAGTTAGGCTGCATATCAGTACTTGAAGTTCTTGGCATGATTTGGGGGACTCAGGGATGCTCATCTAAGTAGGTAGCTGCCTGGTGTTCTTTGAGACAGTTTTCACATGGTCATGGTACACAAAACATCCTGTTTCTAGTTGGTGTCAAATCACATTGTGCTGTTTGTTTGCTGTCTTACCTTTAGAATCCAAGCAAGCCTCACTTCAATCACTACATGTTTGAATCAATTTGCTTGTCAATAAGGATAACTTGCAAAGCCAACCCCACTGCAGTTGGAAGCTTTGAAGAGGCATTGTTCATGGTGTTCACTGAAATTCTTCAGAATGATGTGCAAGGTATGAATAAAATATTTAAGCTGCTTGGGCTAAAATACACAAATTAGTCGATGGCACAAGTCAGATGCCGCAGAAAGTGCATATCATTCAAATAACATTGGCTGGGATCCTAAGCAGTAGTACAGGAATCATGCTAAAGGCACCCCCCCCCAATCGCTTTTCCTTATTGCAGCCTTCTGTGATTCCCAGAACTGTGCTCCTGGGCATCAGTGGGCACCAAAGGAACAGTGTGGGGGAGCAGCAGGAGGGAGAAGTGGTAAAACACTCCCTCCCCACAGATGATAAAGCCACTCCACCAGAGGAGCTGCCACTTTGCTGACAGGACAGCACCTTAGGATGCAAGCCATTATATATCTGACTTCGTTCACGTCAATTCAATGTAATGCTTCACTTTAAAGAGAAACTGATAAGTGCTTCATACTTATCCCAAGTATCACCTCGTAGCTTTGCACAAGCTAAGTCCAGTAAAAGGAATGAGTTGTGGTTGTTTGTTTTGTTGGAGGGGGTTGCTATTCCTTATCCTTGACGAGGCTTTTTAATGGAGATGTGTTCTTTAAAATATGTTTAACGTAGGAAGCTGTTATGTAACATGTCAAGCCATTGGCCTGTCAAGCTCAACATTTCCTGCTTTCCTGGATCTCAGGCAGATAAAGGTCATTCCCAATCCCTGTTATCTCAGATCCTGTTAACTGGAGATGCCTGAGAGTGCTGGTTGTGCTTTGCAAATGGAAAGTCCTGTCACTGAGCCACAGCTCCTCTCCAGGAATATATTGTAAATAAGTGCTCTAGATAAATGTTTCTGTTGTAAACACTTTCCCCTTACTAGTACATAATATAAACTTTCTTCCCCCCTTTTTGACAGAGTTCATTCCATATGTGTTTCAAGTGATGTCTCTACTGCTGGAGATGCATAAAAATGATATCCCATCATCCTACATGTCCTTATTCCCACATCTGCTTCAGCCGGTGTTGTGGGAGAGGTCAGGAAACATTCCCCCTCTGGTGAGACTCCTTCAGGCCTACTTGGAAAGAGGTGCCAATACGATAGCGAGTGCCGCAGCTGACAAAATAGTACGTATCAGTTGATTGCAACAGCAGAGTTCTAGACATATTGTGTTTTACTTTTTGAAAGAAAATAAAAGTTCAGCAGGCCACCTCATATGACTGGATGGCCAAACAACAAAAATTACGTTAGTAGTTCAAGTTTTTATTAAGCTAGGTTTGTCCTTAGCTGCCAAAGTGCAATATGAGTCAGAAGGCAATACCAGATGGCAGTCCCCAAAGCAGAATCTACAGATTCTGTGTAATTTATTGTAGCAAACCAGAAACATTTTGAGCAAATGCTTTTACATAAATTTCCTTACAGACTGGCTCAGCCATGGGTTTGAATATTCCCTCCTCTCCAGTTATGTACATCTTCTATCTCTTTCTTGTTAATCATTAGCCAGAGTGTTGGTCCTTCTGGTCTGAATTGAAAACCACAAGTTTGACTTGGTGAATACTAGCTGCAGTTTTCCAGTTAGGGTGCAGGAGAAGAGTGTAGTGGATTCCAAGACATTCTGGGTTTGTTTGTTTTTAACTGTAATAGATGTTAGTAGGAGACATCTTCCATTGAAGTGATTTTTGTGGCTGATAGTTCTTTTTAACCAAGTAATAACCAAAACTTAATGTTTTTGTCTTAAAACCTACAGCCTGGACTGCTAGGGGTGTTCCAGAAACTTATTGCCTCTAAGCTTAATGACCACCAAGGATTCTATCTTCTCAACAGTATTATAGAACATATGCCTCCGTGAGTACTAAATTCATAGATTTCCGTTGTTACTAAGTAGCCTTTCTGATTATGCATGTTCCAAATATGAAACGGGGGGTAGATGTACTCAGTGCAGTGGTGTACTAGACTGAATAACAAATCTCTGTGTGTTCCTTTTATATCTCCAGTGAGTCCATTGATCAGTACAGGAAGCAAATTTTCATTCTGCTATTCCAAAGACTTCAGAATTCCAAAACAACAAAATTTATCAAAAGTAAGCTCTGCATCAGTTGCTATATAAGTTGGGGGAGACTCTTAGACTGAGTAGATTTCCGGTAAGGAAGAATCCTGCATGTAAGGGATTGGAGCGCAACTTGAGTCCTAAACCCATTGAAATCAGTGGGCTTTTAGACTGAAATAACTCTGAAAAGGACTGCACAGCTGGTGATCTACAAAGCATTACGGCACAATCCTACAAACACATTTGCCAGGAAATAGTTATTTTCAGTAGGGCTTACATCAAATATATATACTTAGCTTCAGAACATCCACCTGAGCCGTTAAAATGGTTCGTTGATTCCCCCCAAAAGGTGAAGGGTCTGTGAATTGGAACAGCAGGATTTGAAAAGCAAAGGGGAAGGGTGGTACTGGAAAGCTTGGGCTTTCTGTTGGATTAGTTGATACAATGAGCTGGGGAAGGTTTGTGGCTTTCAGTCGCTCTTGATGACAGCACTTTGCAAGAGAATGGGTGTGGGACAGGAGAACAAAAGCACCACATTCTTGTATTGTTCTAGGAGTGTCATTTACAGCTTTTTAAATTGATTCTTCTCTCAACAGGTTTCTTAGTCTTTATCAACTTGTACTGTGTAAGATACGGAGCAATCGCACTTCAAGAAATATTTGACAGTATACAGCCAAAGTTAGTACCTTTTAAAAAATACCATTTGCTTCCACTCAGGGGATGGCTAATATCTATATTCTCAGGGGCCACTCTGCTCTCTAGCCAGAGGTCCATTGGAGTAGGGGGCAAATCTCGTCATCCTGTGCTTGCCTCATCTTCTGAGAAAAGCAGGGTGGGGCTGACAGCTGAGTCTAGTGAACACAGTCTTTCCCCTACAGCATCTCTGTAGCCCCGTTCCATTTCCTTTTGGCCAAGCTAAAACACGACCATGTTGGGAATGGGTTTTATTAGATATTTGTAAGCAACAATATTTCTGATAAATATTGGGGGGAAAGACTGTGCTACAAATTCCTTTGCCCATTCTTCAGCTGCAATATTTCTTGAGCAGTGATTGTCCACAATTATGCAATGCTTCCCCTTGTTTGTTATAGCTTGGCGAGTATGAACAAGTGTTGCAGGAACTAAAAGGAGCAGTGTTGCTTTTAACTGCTTAGAAGCCTCATGTGGAAGCTTAGCCAGAGGTCAGATGGGTCATGGGTGTTTACTTGACCCAGTTTTAAGCTTTACCCTGTTACTCTGTTTGCCATAAAAGCTGTTGTATTCAGCAGGGGACAGGGGAGATTTGGGAGGGCAGCAACAGTAGTCCCAGTATTAATATTCTGAGCTGGGTGGTGGGAAGGTCCCAGTATTCTTGATGTAGGATCAGACTGAGGGTACTGAGTTGTAGATGCCTGTTCAATTAGTGTCAGGTTTGTAGAGACTTTCTCTACAAGAATGCTGAACTCTTCACAATGCTCTGCAGGTCTCTTCTCTTTTCAGATGTCTGAGTCAATGATATTGCAGACTGTAACTTGTGTAATCTCTAAATGTTGCTAATGCATCACCTAATGAGTGTCTTTGATCTCTTTCCTGTGGCTAAAATTTAAATGGTTTCTTGTGACACTTAACAGGATGTTTGGAATGGTATTGGAGAAGATCATAATACCAGAAATACAGAAAGTGTCTGGACAAGTAGAAAAGAAAATCTGTGCCGTTGGCATCACAAAAATACTCACTGAATGTCCTCCTATGATGGACACAGAGTACACAAAACTCTGGTATGTGTCCCTTTGATAAAGTTCATCATTCAGATTATTGTGGCAACTGGAGAGCAATACTCTTTGGCTCCCTCAGAAAGCCAACCATAATGCATACAGAATTTTCTCTGCTTAAATTTACTCTTAATGTCACTTTTGCTCTAGCTCAAGTGAGCTACTCTTAACATGGTCCACCAGAACTGACAATATGTCTCCCGTTTAGGACACCTCTACTTCAGGCCCTCATTGGTCTCTTTGAGTTGCCTGAAGATGACACCCTTCCAGATGAAGAACACTTCATTGACATAGAAGACACACCCGGATACCAGACTGCATTCTCTCAGCTCGCCTTTGCTGGGAAAAAAGAGCATGATCCAGTGGGCCAAATGGTGAACAACCCTAAAATCCATCTTGCACAGTCTCTTCATAAATTATCTACTGCATGTCCAGGCAGGGTGAGTGACTTCAGTGTGTTCCTGAAATCTCTTAATTCAGGGGATAGATTTGTGGGGAGGGAAACTGTGGTGGAGGAAATAACTTGATCTTTTCTGCCATTGGCTCCTAGAAGGCAGCATACCCCCAAATTTAAAAGTTTCTTGGGTTTTTTTTTTCTATGTTATGATTCTGAGTAAATTTTCTCTCAGCCATCTTGAAACTAGTCATACTTCCAAACACGTGGGGATTGGAGCACAAGACTATTGCACTATTTGAAATATTTTCTGTGTTGCCTTTCCTATTAGGAAGATGTAAGAAAATTTCCATGGGAAAATTCCTCATAGCACAAAGAGCTAATGACCCCACCTATCTCCCCAATCAGGACCCAAAGCGGCTTAAATCGTTCCCTTCTCTGTTTTATCCTCCCAACAACCCTGTGAGGTAGGTTAGGCTGAGTGTGCGAGCTGCCCAAAGTCACCCAGCAAGTTTCCATAGGAGAGCAGGAATTGGAGCCTGAGTCTCCCAAATCCTGGTTCAACACTCTAGCCACTCTACACCAGATCTGATTCTGAGACTGAATATATCGTGTAGCTCTAGTCAGCACCTGGATTGGCTAGTTTTGTCCCAAATATTTATTTATATATTCAGATTCATACCCTGCCCTCCCCACCTAAGCAGGCTCAGGGCAGCTTACACAATAAAACATAATAACAATCAAATATCATAAAACTTTTAAAGCAATTCATTAAAACCACATTATACAGTATAAAGTGCTAGCAATGATGTTTTTATCATATAGATGGCGCTATACATTGTACAGATTGAGTATTTAGCTTGTTGATCTTCTCATATCTGAACGGCGGGCACAGGCTGTCAGTAGTAGACCAGGCACCAGGCTCTGTGATTCGTGATGGTGATGGTGGTGGCAGCTCCTAACTGAAGGCCTGGTGGAAGAGCTCTGTCTTGCAGGCCCTGCAGAACTGCAGAAGGCCCCGTAGGGCCCTGGTCTCTTCCGGGAGCTCATAACTTAGGGGGATGTCAGGTTCCATCCAGTTGTTCCATCCTTAGCCTTCTCCTTCAGCTACTTTAGAGTAGGAGACCAGCATCACTTTCCGGCTGGCATGATGCTGGCTGTACTGAGAAAAGGCCAAGTTTGGATGGTAGGGGAAGGGAGAAGCAGGCAAAAGCATTGTACAGAAGACATTGTATTCCTTGTTCCTCTTCTTATCCAAAGCTAACCCTCTCTTACCCTTCTGCTGACATAATGCTGTCACTGCCTTTGTGCTGAAGAGGCTGGAAGCATTACAGGAGCGTCTGGGCCTTTATGACTAGAAACAAGATGCAGCACAGATGGGAGTGGTCTAAACTGGCGGTGCCTCAATGAGTAGGCAAAAGCAGTACCTGTCAACTGTTGTCATAGGGCAGCACCTGCTCCTTAATGCTTTGCCATCAGAGAAGCCAGGTTGTACAGCATAATGGTTCTCATCAAGCTGAAGCTGCCATTAACAGTCTGGTTTTGAATGATGCATTAATACCTGTCTTGTATTTTAAGGTGCCCTCAATGCTGAGCACAAGCCTGAATGCAGAAGCTTTACAGTTTCTCCAAGGATACTTACAGGCTGCGAGTGTCACATTGCTCTGACATCTCGTTTCTGGCATCAGAGGTTCAGCGTTTCAAAATTGTGTCAAAGTCCGCCGATATTGACTGTCTCCTAAGCAAAGCTCGGAGAGGACGAAGCAAGTTGCTCCTTCAAAAACACTTTGCCGAATTGTTTGCTTGACGCAGAATCTGAAAGATTTCATTCACACGACCATAGATAAAGAAGCAAAAGTGACTTTCCCATTCCCAGTTTGCTTTCAAAGGGAAATAGTAAATAGGAGTTTCTCATTTTGGGATCGATTGGGGTTCCACATCTGCTGTGTTTGGGGTAACATTTTAAAAGGTATAGAGCACTGGCTGCAAAACTCATTTTGTGTCACTAAAAATCCTTTTTTTCCCCCCCCAGTTTGTCATTTTTATTTCTGTTTGTGTCTTTAAAGTTTATCTGAATTGTGAATAAATAAGTTCTTGTTTAAAGGGTCTGCCTAGCAATGTATGTCTTACTCTGTTAGAATAAATTGTAACAGTCTGCAAATGATGCCATTGGTCCCATGCCATACGCAGTGTGTGTAACTTTGTTTGTCATTCTGGCACTATTCATGATGAAGTTAAAATTTGTATTTGAAGGGGCACCTTCATAGCATTCTGACTTCCACTGGCAGAAGTGTAAGGAGTGTGCCTTTACAAAAACACTCAAATCCTTTCAGGAAATTCATAGCTATTTAAAAAAGTAATAAATGTCTATTAAATGTAATCCATGCAGGTGGTTCTTGTTAAGCAACTATGTTCAGTTATCTTTGAGGCTCGCTGATGTTCTTCAGTTTAATATCCAAACACTGAAAATCTGTGGTAGAGAGAACTCCATATGTCACTGAATTTTGTTTCGGGGAGAATGATCAGCTAGTTTTAATAGGGATGTGAGTATCTGAGAGTCTTTTATCCAGCAAAGCTGGTTTAGGGTTTCAAATACTCAGAAACTGATTTAAAAAAAATAGGAAGGGGGTGGAGACAATGGTCAGCCTCTTAGTGGCTCCTCTAATGAATGTCGTTGAGTTGACGAAGACTGAAAAAACCTTCGCAAGTTAAAAGTGCAATATAAATAGGAGAGCTAGACGTTTTTACAAAGGTATGAAACTTGGGCATTCCTTGAAAGTAAAAACCATGCAGCTTTCCTGTTAGAAGCCTGAGGCCCAGAGAATGTTGTGGCGATTCATACTGCCATTCTGCTGGTGAAGGTAAGTGTGGATCTGTGTCGGGAGACTGGTTCTCAAGCCACTTTATGTAGGAAGAATAGGACAAGGATATCAACCTCTTTTTAAAGAAAGTATGTTGAAGTTCTTTTCTTCTGGGGACTTGCAATTAGGAATGTTGGAAGCGCCAGAGACAGGCTCTGATATAGCACAGTCCAGGTAGCAAGAGGTGAATCCTTGAATTTTTATGTATGATACTGAATATCTTAGTTCCCTGCGGTATGAAGAGCTTTTATGTTAAACCTGAGGCCTGTTTACATGAAATATTTTCCCCCTCCTTTAGCCTTTCTTAGGTACATGTTGACATAAGAAACTGTAATGTCTGAACTGGGCATCAACCACAGATCAGTGGCTGGCTGCAATTTCAGTTGCTATGGAGGCTGCTGTGATCATGAGAATCGCTGCCGGCTCACCAATGCAGCAGGGTGGCGATGAGGGGGCGGGGGGGGGAGTTATGACTGCTCATGGGTAAGTGACCCTTGCTTGTAAGGGTAACATAAGAATTTTGAATAAAGTGTGAATGCCAAAAACGCTTATTTGCAGTGGAAGATGAGCTACCAGAAAAATGTGAGAACATGTATCTCTTTGATTTCCTGAAAAAAGATTTACTCTAATTGTACAATCTTGTTTTGGTTGCACATGGAAAGATCAATGTTTCATAATGTGATTGTATCTGCACAATCTGTTCCGTTTAGGATGTTTATAGTGGGACCTGCTGTTGCATGTACGGGCTGAAATCCTCCCTCAGCCACACGGTGGCCTTGAGCAAATCACTGCTGCATCTTAAGTGGTGAGAATAAAAAGAATCTTCTGTATGCAACGACTCCAAGGCATGTCGGTTCAATAGTGTTCTGCCATCACACAGCCTTGAAAATTCTCTTCCATCCTAAAATTCATGCAGTTTGTATCACCAGGCTAAGGTTCGGCAAAGAGAAGCTAGCTGGGGAGGACTCTAATCTGGCGAGATTTCAAGAAGACTCATGACTGAAATGGCTGAGCTTGCAGGTACTGAAAATATGCTACATGTCTTTTTTTACACAAGCAAAAACATACTTAAGTATCTTCTTTTTTTGGTTTTAAGTTTATCGCATTCATAAAACCACAGGGAGTCTTTCCCTAATTGGCTTGCTGAGAAGCCATTGTATATTTCTGGTGATTTAATATTCCTGTTGCTAAGTCAGCTTAATAGACAAATGCAGGATCATGGCAATAGACTTCCATGAGATCTTCCCAAAATAAAAATAAACACAGAGCAAAGCCAGATTAGTGGATGGGAGGGATTGGCAAAGCAACAAATGGTGTGATTCTGTATGCCTGTACTCATAATGTGGTGCTTTTGGTTTTTTCTCACTGCGCATTTGTGCAACAGTAAGATGGCATGATAGCATTTCCCCCCCACACTGGCTTCAATGAGATAAACATTTTCAGCTGTAACTTTTTTTTCTATTAAATTTTCAGGAATTGTACACTTCCACCATACCCTAAGGGATTAAATATGCAAAATTTCAGGAGAAATTGTCCCAATGTATTCGCAATTAGGAGAAAAACACATACTAGAAATAAGGTTGACTTTCATGATTTATGAGATTATTTCCATGTCAGTTTCTGCTGACAGTCCTGATGGCACATACCAGAAATAAGATATATATTTTAAATGCTTCCTTTTTATTTTGAATGCTTCCTATTTTTCAAAATAATCAACTGGAGATAGAAATCTATCTGCATTACATAGTACAGGGATTGATAAATTTCCAGGGACTATAGCATCTAATCTTTTTAGATTCACAAGACTTTATTTTCATTGCATATAAAATTGGGACCCATTATCCCATCTCTTAAGACTTTAAACTTTGCTTACTGTTAAGCCAATAGTTCTTTTCAATAATCAGGCAATTTTAAAATAAAAAGAATGAACAGCGCAGTTCTAAGCAGAGTTGCTGGAGGCAGGGAAACTTCACTTAAGTTTGCACTGTAGGGCACCTACAATTTCATTCATGTTCCACAGGTGTGGAAATTGTAAGGTTTCCACTTTAATTTCCACGCTATGTGATGTTGGACAGTTGACTGCTTTATTACTGGCTTACAATTTAAGTAACATGTGGGTAGAGATCTTTTTCAAATTGGTTCCAGCTCCTTCCATTGGGCATTCCAAATGTTCAACAAGAATTTTGACGTGTATTGAAATTAAGCCTTTGTATAGTCCTGATCCCATGTTGGCTTCTGCATCTCTCAGTCTGCGGCAGAAGAAAATCAGGTCTAAAAGAGTAAAAGGAATTATTGCTTCATGGGTGTTTAAACTTTATAAAAGATCATTAAATGTCATTGTCCAATGACTGTAGTATTCCTGCGATAGAATATTTAAGGCTGAAACCTTCATTTGCAGAATCACTTCTGGAATGGGAATTTTAAGTGCCTTCTTCAATTGAAGCATTTTGTTTTGCTTCAAAATTTCTTACGCCCAATGGCGAGAAGCCAGTGCTTCTTTTGTCAGACTGATACATTCTAAAAGGGTGCTTTTTCTCTCGAAAGGTTATACCCTGAAAATCTTCTTGGTCTCAAAGGTGCTACTGGACTCCAATCTAAAGGAAGAAGAGGAGATTGGATTTATATCCTGCCCTGCACTTGGAGTCTCAGAGTGTCTTACTATCTCCTTCCCTTCCTCTCTCCCCACAACAGACACTCAGTGAGGTAGGTGGGGCTGAGAGAGCTCTTGGAGAACTGCTCTTGAGAGAACTATGACTGGCCACAAGTCACCCAGGAGCTGCATGTGGAGGAGTGGGGAATCAAACCCGGATCTCTGGATTAGAGTCCGCTATTAACCACTACACCAAACTGGCTCTCAAGTAGGCATTAAGAAGTCAGCAGTAACCTGAAAATGGATTGGAGGAGCTAGGCCGTGGAGATTTGCTGGGTGACCTTGGGCCAGTCATGCTCAGGTTTAACCAACCTCACAGGGCTAGAGTGAGGATAAAATGGAGGAAAGAATGATGAAAGCCACTTTGGGGTCCCCACTGGGAAGAAAGGTGGGATGTAAATAAGCATTAAATAAAATAGCATAGATGCAAAGTAAAACAGCCTGTGCAAGAAAGCAGGGTGGGAATTGAAACCATAATAGAAGTTCTGCTGATTGTGGCTTCCCCAGTCTTGCAGCACTTGTGATCTGACAACCACCCCAAAACTTAAGGCTGCATCCACACACATTGTTGGATACTATGCTGTTGTTGCAGTACAACTATCAGTCACAAAAGGCTGCTCTTTTGTGTGCAAGACAAAGATGCAGAAATGCACTTATTGGCTGCTATGCTAAGTGAAGTGTTCTCTGCCTGCTGCTCCTTTTTGCTTCCTTGAAAAATCTTATCATCATCACTTCACTGTTTATTTATATTTTAGGCTTATTAATCGCCCAGTCCCTGCGTACATAGGGCTCTGGGCGATGTACAACAAAAGTTAAAATCAAGTACCACAAGCTAAAATTCACGGATTCAACAAATTCTTAAAATAGTCTCAAGATGGTATAATTAATCTAATTCTGAACCGTGTTGCCGCCCCACAAGCAGGGCATGAGGAGGGAAAGACGAAAAGATGGAAGAACAGGAGGGTGCCAGCTATGATAGAAAAACCATTGCTGCCCTCAACCAAAAGCCTGGCAGAACATCTCTGCCTGACAGACCCTGTGGAATTGCATCAAGTCCTGCAGGGGCCCAGGTGGTGTTTGGCAGAGAGTTCCACCAGACCCGGGCCAGGACTGAAAAGGCCCTGGCTGAGGACAGCCGGATATGTTTGGAGCCAGGGATCCCCAGCAGGTTGTTCTCAGCGGCAGGGCTGCCTGGAGGTGTTTCTGCACTGTAGGCGGGGCACAGATGCCAACCTTCCAGTGGGGCCTGGAGGCCCACCATGCAGCCCCCACCTCCCCCCCCCAGGGGGGCAAGTTGCAAGCCAGGGAAGGGGTGAGGGTTTAAACCCCCACCCCTTCCATCCCAGCGCTGACTTGCCTGCATGCCCTGTAGCTGCAGGGTGCGCCAGCAAGCCAGGGAAGGGGCGGGGGGTTTGGTGGGGGCGGGGGCTTTTGGCGCCCCTAAGGGCCGGCACGCTCTAGGCGAACGCCTAGTGAGCAAGCCAGCCCTGCTCACCAGAGCATATCACTCTCCTGGGGACATACCAGCGGAGGGGGTCCTGAAGATTATGTGGGTCCCAGACCGCTCAAGGCCTTGAAGGTCAGAACCAAAACCTTGAACCTGACTTGGTACTCCACTGGGAGCCAATGTCGCCGGCACAGCATTGGCTGTTAAATGCTGTCCGTGGCAGCTTGCTAGTCATAAGTTTGTTGCAGAATATTATATACTAGTCTCCAGTGACTGCAGATATGTATGTGCTGAATTACCGCCTGAGGCATTGCATTAAGCAAAAACCTTAATTCTCGGTCCCCCCTTTTCATTAAAGTGGAAACGATTTAACAACTAGATTCGAGTCCACTAGTAGTAGTAGTAAGTTTATTGTATATGGCCATTGGCCATTACAATATAAAATATAAGTACAAAGTATAGATTTAGGGTTCAAAAATACTGTTCTAAAAACAAAGCCTTCAGAATAAGACTGTATAGCATTTGAACAAATAAAACAATCAAAGTTTTAAAATCATAAAAGCTATGCTACCAGTTTTGTAGCTCTAGGAAACAGCCTTGGATCTAACTTTTCTGGCTGCAAGTTCAAAAAGCACTATCTTGTGAATAACCAGGGTATCCATATCCGACAAGAGGAAAACCAACTTTTCATTATCAGGTAAGTAGCACCCTAGAAGACCAGTAAGATTTTTTGGGGGTATAAGCTTTCAAGACTTGAAGCCCCCTTCATCAGAAATACACTGTGAGACTACCATTCCTACAACGTGAAGTTTTAACTGATGCAAGACACAGGTTAGATGTTGAAAGCCAATGTGGTGTAGTGGTTAGAGCTGGACCAAGATTTGGGAGATCCAGATTTGAATCCACACTCTGACATGGAAGTTTGCTGGGTGACCTTGAGCCAGCTACACACATTTGTCCTAACCTGCCCCACAGGGATGTTGTAGCTTACTCTGAAGAGCTAGATTTGAGTCCAGAAGCACCTAGAGACCAACAAGATATTAGCATCTGGTCATACAATATGCAATGCATACATTTTATCTGTTACATTTTTATCCACCATTCCTCAGGCACCTCAGGCAAAATACATTCATTTCACCTTAACAACAGCCCTGTGAAGTATTTATATAATACATTTGAGCCCAGTCTACTCTTAAACATTCAGTGAGTTGAATGTATATTATAAAATCACAACAATTATATCACGTACATGCTAGAGTTAGGACAAATTGTTTTGCGTTTCTAACTTCCAGAGTTAATTAGAAAGCAAGATGGCTGGAAGCCAACAGCATTTATTATGGCATCGGATGAATGAATGGCGATGGTGAAATTGGGGAGCCTAGGTGACCCTAAATTAACTTGAAGTATGGTAAAATGTTTGCTCAGTTTTGCTGCCAAGTAAGAAAAAAAATTAAAGAGATCCTACACTTCAGTGCTATGTTTCCTTCTAAATTTGTGTCCATAATTTAACTTGAAGTAAATGTATTGAACATAATGCTGATCTCAAGGCTGTGTGCCCTACTGGGAAATCTTTTACTGCTTATAATGAGGGTAGTTGCTTGATTAAACAAATCTAAGCTGATTCGTTGTGCTAGTTGATGGCTTGATCCAAATTTACATAATCTGTATCTGCTAAAAAAAAAAAATCTGACCGAAAGAAGTAGAAACACCAGACTTTCTGGATCAGGGTTATTTGGAAGGAAGCCTCACTCTGTTTCAGTGGGACTTGCACTCAACAAACTGCAGAATGTCATCCTTACAATTATATGCTTGGTAATGTCCTGAGAGAGGTGACTAATTGTCCTTTTCCTTTGTTAAGATAACATCTCCAAGAGGTGAATATAAACAGGAGTCCTGTGGCACCTGAAAGACTTAACATCATTCTGTGCCAGCATAAATTGTCATTTTTATTATTTTATTAATTGCCCATCCCTACTATCGTAGGGCTCTGGGCGATATATAATATTAAAACAGTAACCAGATAAAACAATAGAGCATATTAAATTACGTTAAAAACAGATGGCAAGTAGTAATCCTTATAATTAGTTATTCCCCTCTTACAGACTGCCGGCCACTTCATGGGGTGGGGGTGGGGGTGTCGAAACAAGCATGGAAAACTGAGGAAGGTGCCAGCTGAGGTAAAAACTGTTGCTGTCCTCAACCAAAAGGACACTGTCTTTTATGGACTGGAGGCTTAGGCTGAAGTCCATGAAAGTTTATGCTGGCATAAAGTGACATTAAGTCTTTAAGGTAGCACAGGACTCCTGCTTATTTCTACCTGATTTAATACATTTTCATCTCATCCTTTTCCTCCTCCATTTTATCCAGGGGCGGGGGGGGAATGACTGGACGAAGTTCAGGTTGCCAACGGGCCAGGAGGGAAAAATTGCGGCCTAATGGGATGTTATTCGCTAGGTGATGTTATTGGCCTCCATGCCATAAAAAACTTCAACTGTCCATTTCCACATACGAAGCCTCAATTAAATGGACAGGACATATCTTTCCAGGGCTGTTGGCAACTGCAACCCAAGCTTGCTCAACAAATTTCATGACAGAGTAGGGATTTGAATCTGGGTCCTCCAGACTGCTGAAGGAGGTGAGGATCAACTTCGCTTCTGGCAGGGGACAGCTCTGAGACCTTGTTCCTATGCCCATCGATCCTCTCACAGGAGAAGAAAGAAAATATCACATGCATTTGAGGAGGAGGAAAAGAGCTTCATAGGAACATGTGAAGCTTTCTTGTAGACTATTGATCTCTCAAACATTGGCTGCTCTGACCAGTAGAGGCCTGCTTTCACCTGTGGGTGTTTTGTGCTGTCAGATCACTTCTGATTTACGGAGACTCTATGAATTAATGACCTTCAAAAGGTCCTATCATTAACAGCCTTGCTTGGATCTTGCAGACTGAAGGCCAATTCATCTCATGTTATGTCTTCTCTTTTCCTACTGCCCTCAATTTTTCCTAGTATTAGTGTCTTTTCCAGTGACTCTTCTCATAATGTGACCACAGTACAATAGCCTCAGTTTAGCCATTTTAGCTTCTAGGGAGAGTTCAGGCTTGATTTGATCTAGAACCCACTGATTTGTCTTTTTGGCAGTCCATGGTATCCATAAAGCTCTCCTCCAACACCACATTTCAAATTAATTTTCTTCCAGTCAGCTTTCTTCATTGTTCAACTTTCACACTAAACACAGTAATGCGGAATACTATAGTACGAATCATGTTGGTCTTGGTCTCCAGCAACACTTCCTTACACTTAAGAATATTTTCTAGCTTCTTCATGGCTGGGCTTTTGAGTCTCAATCTCCAGTGGTGTCATCTGCATATCTCAAATTGTTAGTGTTCCCTCTGCCAATTTTCACTTGACATTCATCTAAATCTAATCCAGCTTTCCATATGATACGTTCTGCATATAGTTTAAACAGACAAGGCGATAAAATACAACCTTGTCTCATACTTTTACCAACTAGAAACCATTCTGTTTCCCCATATTCTGTTCTAACAGCAGCCTCTTGTCCAGAATACAGGTGTGCATCAAAACAATCAGATGTTGTGACACACCCATTTCTTTTAGGACCATCCATAGGTTTTCATGATCCACGTAGTCAAAAGTTTGCTGTAATCTGTGGAACATTAACTGATTTTCTTCTGAAATTCTCTGGTATACTCCGATGACCAACATAAATTTGCAATATAATATCTAGTACCTCTTTCTTTTCTGAATCCAGTTTGAAGATCTGACATTTCTTCTTGGTGAGAGTCTTTGTAAGATTTTGAGCATCACTTTGTTTGCATGGGTAATTAATGCAATGGTCTGATAGTTGCTGCAGTCTTTGATGTCTCCTTTTTTGGGAATTGGAATGTGGATGGATCATTTCCAGTCTGTGGGCCATTGTTTTGTTTTCCATATTTGTTGGCATATTCTTGTTAAAAATTTGATGGATTCAGTTTGTGTATCTTGAGATAGCTCTATCGATATCCCATCTATCCTTGGTGTTTCTCCCAATTACTTTGAGTGCAGCTTTCATTCTACTTTCTAACATTTACCTCCTACCTGTTCCTTTTAACTGGACATAACCTTGTGCATATAAATCAGATACTATTAGACTGAGGCACAGCCCCTCTGGGAATACTTTTAATCATCTGAAAGGCCTTTAACTGATTAATCGGTTTGATTAATTGTTGTAACCCTGCTCATTATCCTGTCTTGACACATTTTGAAACAGCCTGTGTCTGCAACAAAAAGGGTTCCTGGCCTAGGCATCTGAACTATTTCCTGACAACAAGAGTGGTCCTTGAGGATACAGGATCTGGCCATCCTAGAAACTAGATCAGATGTATAAAGTGGACAGCAAAGTAGCTATAGCGCCATGTACTTTAAACATGTACACACAGGAAGGATGACTACATCAGCGAGGTGATACTAAATAATATAAATAAATACAAGATGAGACCTGGAAGTGTTACAATACTGGATATATTTAAGCAGAAGCTATTTAAGGAATGCATATTCTGTTTCCAGCACCTTGCAGTGCATTCCTATGTACATCGGTTCAGAAGTAGGACTTCCTTTCACTGCCAGTGCGCTTAATGATGGCCAGGAGAATGGGTGGATTTAAAAGGGGTTAGACAGATACATGGTGAAGAGGTCCATCAGTGGCTACTAGCCATGGTGACTAAAGGGAAGTAGAAAACCACTGAATACTAGTGCCAGAAGGCAGCATCAGGGGAAGACTTTGGCCTCTGTACTTAGTTTGTTGGACCCTACAGGGCAACTGGTTGCCCACTGAGTGAAACAGGATGCTGGACTAGATGGACCACTGATCTGAACCTGCAGGGCTCCTTCTGTGTTCTTAAATGAGTGTGAATGGGCTGGCAACTTGACAGTGTGCTTCTAAGGATTTTACTTAGGGGTAAATCTCACTGTATTTAATAGAGCTTACTTCAGGGCAATTATGCAGGAGACAGCCACCTTATTAAACTGAGAGCTTTCTATGGATGCAGTTTGGAGCCGGGTTTCACAATTCATTATGGGGTAACCTGACTCTGGATCCCAAAAGCCACCCCCCCTTCCTTATCCACCATTTACACGTGTCATCAAAAGAGAAAACAAACTTTCACTTGGAAATCAGTCCCACTCAGTTCATTTGGAGGCACTGACTTCCAGGTAACCATATTCATTAAGGAATAAGCTCCACTTGACCTCCATCACATTGGACCATTCTGCAAAACTAATCCTCGAAAGCTCATGGCTGTTATAAAATGTTTATTTCTAAGGTGCTGCCAGACTCCTGTTTCTCTGTGGCCTGCGTGGACTCTGAAACATACAAACGGAGCATGCTGAGATTCGTCTGCAATTAAATATCTAGCACCAATCTGTTTCCACTGTGAGCACTATCAAGGCATGTTGCAATGCACAGCCTGCAAAAGCACTCACCCAACTGCCACATAAGCAGTTTTCTGAAGCCCCCTGGGGGCCGTCAACTGACTTGCTTTAAATAGAGCAACATGCTCAGCAGCTCTGCAGCCTTCCTGGTGGAGACTACAAGACCCAGCATTCTCACTTACTTTTGACACAGGAGTCTACAAATGCCCAAAGGCCATATAATAGGAATCCTCTGCTCTAATCAGTATTGCTGGTGGTGCAGGTGGGTGCTTTGAGCCAGCTGCCTGGAGAAAAATGATCAATGATCCTTTCCCAGCAGAACAGCTTGCTCCACTCTGTTCTGGGTGTGAGTTTCAAATAACATGTCATTTAGGTCACATATTTTAAAAAGACACTTTAGAGAGCTGCAATATATAATTGGTAGAGTCCATAGATTAAATATTTCTTGAATGTTAACAACCCAACCAATGTCTGGGAGAATAGGAGGTTTGCTCCCTCTAAGCTGTGAAGTCTTGTGTGCAAAAACTCTACTTTGTGAGCTACTGGCATGAAAGTCATCAGCGAGCAGTTGCATAAATCAGTTTGCTCTGGAGCTAAGACAAAAATGTATGAGCTGGAGACTAAAATTCTGTGAGCTCACTCACACTAACTCTGCTCAGAGGGAACACTTCTTTTTCTGTAACTCTATGGATTTATTTTGCCTATCCAGCAACATCCAATGTTCAGTACATCCAGTGAAGCAACCTCTGAGTCACAACCACAAAAACTTATGCCACAATATAGTCTGAATAAAGTTCAAAGACTACCAGTCTCTAAAGTGGCACCCCATTTCAAGCTATCCAAATATTTCTAATTTTACAGCATGTGTGATTGCCAACCTCCAGGTAGTGGCTGGAGATCTGCTATTATAGTTGCTCTCCAGGTGACCAAGATCAATTCCCCTGGAGAAAATGGCCACTTTGGAAGGTGGGTTCTAGGGTATTATATCCTGATTAGGTCCCTCCCCTCCCCAAACCCCGCCCTCCTCAGGCTCCACCACCTAAAATCTCCAGGTATTTCCCAACCCGGAGCTGGCAACCCTATCAGCACTGGACCTCTGTTGCATCTGCCTGAGGCTGGTTTACCCAGTATTATTAGTATTCATTTAATTTATTTATCCCCTTGTTTTCTCACCATTGGGCACCCAAAACAGCTTACGTCTTTCTCTTCTCCCCCGTTTTATCCCGTGAGGTAGGTTAGAAATAGAGGACGAGCGTGCGTGACTGGCTCAAAGTCACCCAACTAGGCTTCCATGGCAAGGTAGGAATCTCCCAGATACTAGCTTGCCACTCTTGCCCCTACACCACACGGGCTCCCGAAATATTTACTCCTTTATCTGTATGTGTCATCTCATTCTACAGCATGTGGAGACTAAGCCTTACTTCCAGCAAACAGGTACAGGACCGACAAAACTCCCTACAAGCCGCGTCCTGAGAATCCCCCAAGGAATATGGACTTGACAGATCAAAGCCGGGCATGGCTACTCAGGAGTCCCTACTTTATTCAATGGGGCTTACTCCCAGGTAAGCGTACAGCCCGGAACTCCTTCCTGCACCGTCCCAAGTGGTCACGAGAGTTTGGGCTACAAAAAGCTCTCCCCACCAGCGGTTGCACCGCCTCGCTCGGCATTCTAGGGGAATCTTTCCTTCGGTCAATCTCCATTCAGCGGAGAGAAGCGCGTAGGCTGGGAGTTGTAGGATTCTAGAACACTTCGAGGGAGCGGGGGAACACGAGCCTTCTGGGAAATGTAGTGCGCGGGAGAAAGAGCGAGAAGCCGCCAGAGCTGCGAGCATGCTAGGCGCATGCTGGGAGCGGTAGTCCTCCCGGGAGGACACGGGCCGGGGGGGGGGGGCCGGCGCGGGTTCCGATTGGTGGCGCGCGCCTCGGCTGGGCGGCGCCATAAATAGCTGCAGAGGGCCTGGTTGGCTCCTCCCTCCCCTCCCTCGCGCGGTGCCGTCACTTCCTTCCCGGCCGGAGCTGGCCCCGCTCATTCTCTTTAGTGTTTGCCCTGTGTCCGCCGCCGCCGCGACTCGCTCGCCGCCCCCCCTTCCCCGGACCCCCCCTTTCCTGGGAGCTGCCAATGGACTGAGCCGCCCGACAGCCCGCCCGCCCACACGAGCCGGCCCGGGAGCCGCAGCCCAGACAGCCGCCAGGTGAGGGGCGGAGGGAAGGGAAGGGAAGGGGCGGCCGGGGAGCGGGCTGGGGATGTGGGAGGCGGGAGGCCTCGGCCGGGCCGGGCCGGGCCTGCGCTCAGGCTGGGGCCTAGTGGGGGGCAGGCCGAAGGGACCCTCTGGCTTCTCCGGGGGCGGTGGGAGGCTGCGGCTGGCGTGCTCACCGACCCGCAGAGGCTGGCTTCTGGCTTCCCCCTTGCGGGGGGGCGTCTCCTGCATAGTTGTGGATCACACCCTTCACTCTCCCCCCCGAACTTTAGCTTGTTCTGTTTGATTCCCCAAAACGCATGTGGCTTCCTCTCCCGGAGACCTGCTTCAGGTAGCTCAACCAAGTAAAAAGAAGGCAAATCAAATAATTTTTTTTAAAAACCGATTAAGTATGGGTCATAAAGCAAGGCAACGATGTAAAAGTAGTATTAAAATTACACTGTGCAGCCTGATAGGGTTAGAAGTTTGGTAGTTCCAATGCAAACATAATGCTTTCCGCCACTGAGAAGAAAGCAAGGCGGTGGTGTGAAGGAGGCATTAAAACAATATCGTGCAGCTTCATATGGTTATCATGAACAGGCTAGAAGATGCAGGATTAGGAGATTTGGATTGGTGCCCCCTCCCTCGTGCTTGAATTAGTTGAGCTTTTATTGATTGGTTTTAGGTATTTATACCCTGATTTTCTTCCCACAGCTACTCATAGTAGTTTTTGTCTCTTATATTTATTCTCACAACAATCTTGTGAGGTAGGTTAAACTGAGGGAGTGACTGGCTCGTGCTCACCCAGTGAACTTCTGTTGCAGAGAGGGGATTTGAACCTGGGTCTCCCAGAGCCTAGTTTATTTATTTCCCTCATAATTTGGATTCCTATTGAGGGTCTCTCCTGCACATTTGGGGTGGTGGAAGGAAGTAGGCAGAGAAGGAAGCAGGTACCTAAAATACCTGTGCAAAAATGTGTATTTCAAAGGTAAATGGCAACCCTTTTTTTGTCACTCTCTGCTAAGCAGTTGATACTGTATAGTCTGTAAGATCTGTTGCCAGTTGGATATGAAATTCCTTTGAGCCTTAAAAGATGCTAACTTAGCAATTTTAATGGAATTTGCAGGTGGTGATGGGGAGAATATATGCTGGAGTCAAGATCTGCTACATACTAAATAAGTTTCTTTAGCGTCTGCCTGCTATCTGCTTTCTTAAGTATAGCCTAGAAATAGCATTGTCAGATGTCACTCTTGTTGGAAAAGAACTTTTGCAGTTCTGTCACAAGTGTAATGCTTTCAACTTCTTAATACAAGTAATGAATGGCTTAATGGCTGTAATGGCTTTCTCCCACCACGACCACTACTTGCCCACAAATCTAATTGGCTACTTAAGCAACATAAGAAAGAGCTTTGATGTGTTAAACTTCTTGCCATTGTAGAGTTGAAATCACTTGTGAAACTTAAATGCTCTTGCATTTGCATCTGTTGCATCATGTTCAATAATGTGAAGAAGTGCAGGGGGAAAAACCTCAAGCTGTTGCCTAGCGGTGGAAAGCCACTATCTAGTTGCAATTAACATGAGACCTTGAAAATGTTTAATATCTCGGGTTTCATGGAAATAAAACTGCTCCACCAATATCTTGATACATGAAACTTTGTCTGACACCATTTTTTGAGCACACTTGATCCCTGTGAAAGCATTTAAAGAGAAGCTCTGTGTGACAGCTAAGACGACATGCAGATGTGGTATTTAAAGAGCAGAGATGTGCCCAGATCTTGTGTCAGAATAACTGGTAATGAAGAGGCCAGTGTGGTGGGTGCTATATTAAACCATCAGCCCACATGGCTTAAACTGCATGGTATTTTTAACAAAAGCCATCCTGACAAAGCGGACTAATTTAGAAGTTAACCTTTCGGTTTCGATAGCTGTATCCCAGTTCTTTGTTCAAGTATTACTACTGTTTGTTCTCATTAGTAAGGTTATAGTTACTGACTATTTAAAAGTTCAACCTGCCCCTAAACATCTCTGAACACCCACTTTACTTCAGTGGACTAGTTCTTGCAACCTTCCTGTGTTACAGCTGGGTTCCAAACACACATTGCTTTACTAGCAAGTGTTTCACAACAAGGTTAGTGTCTGTGACTCTAGCTGTATCAACCCTTTACTCTGTGTTGTGCAAGCACTCATATCTGATCACTAAGAAATAACTTTGTCAGACTAAGGCTGGCCATCCTCCGCTGTGTACTGTAGAACAAGTTTCATTGGAAAGGTGATAAATCAAGCTTTGTGAGACTTGCTGCCAAATAAATACTACTTTTATTTAAAACATAAACAGAGTAAAACAGGATACATAAACAAATGTCTGAATAGGCTGTGGCTCAGTGGTAGAGCATCTGCTTAGCATGCAGAAAGTCCCAGGTTCAATCCCTGATATCTCCATTAAAAAGATCTGGCAGTAGATGATGTGAAAGACCTCTGTCTGAGACCCTGGAGAGCTGCTGCCAGTCTGAGTAGACAATGTTGACTTTGATGGACCAAGGGTTTGATTCAGTATATAGCAGTTTCATATGTTCACGTGTTCAAGAAGAGTCAGTAAGAATAAGTGAAGGAATGGCAAACAAAACCAAAAATATGCATTGGAATGGGCTGGGGAGAAAAAGGGGGGGTTTGTCGCAAAAGGAACAATCCTTATCTAATCTTACATTCTTGTGTGGAGTGACACCGCAAGGACTTAATGAGGGCTAATTCGGACAGGTTATGTATGTCATTTGATTACTTATCTCTTGATGGCACAATACCTGATGATTTGCTGCTAAGTGTGTGAATGATCACCATCTCTTTGGTGATGGATTATTGACACATGCAGGTCACCATAGTGCTGGGATGAGCAGGAATGTGTGAATGCCCTGGAGAATTTTGGCTAATGTTATGATTAGGTTCCCAGGTGTGTGTAAAGTCTACATGAAAGTGGCTGCGTGGCAGATTTTTTCGCTGTAATAGTTTCCTGCTACTCAGCAAGGCTTTTAGTAGTAAACTCTTTCATGCAAACTGTAGAATAAACAGAGTACAGTTAATCTACACCTTTAGGATGCTCTTAGTTGAAAACTGAAATGAGAAAGCAGCCATGTTCTCATCGTGAGCACTTCATTTCACAGGCAAAGAGTTATCAGGTAAAGATCTTTTGCATCATCTAGTATTTGTTCCTTTTAACTGTGGAACATTGAACTTGGGACCTACTACGTACAAAAAATTGCTCTGCCATTAAGCCACAGTGCTTCCCCATAACTTTCTGAAACTCAGGACCCAACTTGAGCCCCTGTTAGTTAAAATCAGCTGTGATATATCATGTAGGGCCAATGCATATTCGGATAGTCTTCACACTGATGTTTTTGCAAACCTGGTCTTGGATGAGTTAGAACAACAATTCCCCTGGCTATAGATGCTCCTGGCTCTCTAGCATAATGGTCTGCTGGAAAGCCTTATTTAGTGGAACACATTTCCACTTGTATGCTGCTAGGTAGTAGTTTCCATGAGACAACAAAAGCATTACTGCAGGTACCCTTATTGTGTGCAATCAATGCAGGAATTGGCAGTGCCTCGCAAAATATACTTATCCTGCCATCATAGCATTTGGCAGACCAGATTCTCCCCCCCCAAGTTATTAAAAAATGGAGGCCAAAAAAGGCTAGGATAGCATGGCATAGATTCTGCTGTGTGTTCCCCCTCCCCTTTTGCAACCACTGGATGCATTCCCTTGGGAAATCCTTAATGAAGAGGAATTGTGCAAGAGCAATTATGTGGTCTGTTCATTTCCCTGAAGTTTGTATGCCAGAGCTTCCCAGGTTGTATGAGCTTATTGTAATAAAAAAAAAACAGGGGGGCAGAATTAATATAGCATAAGCTTTCATGGATGGTTCTAGTGGACACACTTCTGATAAGTGAGCTGTAGCACCCAAAGGTGTATGCTACAATGAATCTGTTAGTCTTTAAGGTGCCACAGGTTTCCTGTAGAACTTCGCACTACTTTTCTGTGCCCAATGTGGGGAAATAGTTGTGTTAAAATACTGCTGTATAATCAGTGGGCACAAGCATTTTAGCAAGCTTGTCCAATTTACAGCAGGTATAATTTTGTCAACTATGTTTTATATACTAGGGAGGTCTTTGTACAGAGCAACAAATGAGATTACAGAGCAACAGATGTGTAGCTAAAATGTTACTAGAAGCTTCTGAGAACCCAATGTGCAATGTTTGGTAATGCTGCCGTTAGTAGGCAGTTGACTTGGAATAAGCTGTACTCTACAATAGAAGTTTCATATTTATCTGATGTGTACATCTTCCACTTTTGGTGACTTTGGTAGAAATGGGCTGCAGCCTGACACTTGAAAAATCAGTGAACTACCTATTCATCAAGCCCTCCTGTCCCATTCCTGTAAATCAATAAGCTTTGTTTATTCAGACCTGGACCGCACCTTTAAGTTGGGTATGCAACATGGGTCCACTCAGTTTCTCCTCTTGCTGCCTCTTGTGTCTCGCCTCCTCATCTCGTGTCTGTCTTATTTAAAAATAAAGCACAAGCTATAAAGACAGAAAATACTGGCGTTGTCACTATATTGAGGGCCAAAACTGTGACCCACCAGTTAGACATGCTCAGAATCATGCCTGGAGATTTCAGAGTTCTGAAAACTTTGAAGCAACAGGAAAAGAAAATAGTGTGGAGGGGGGGCTTTATTGGAAAAAGCAGAAATTTTAAGTAAAAGAAACGTGTGCAAGACTTTCCTATCAAAAGTAAACTTACTGATTTAACAACAGCATCATTTGTAACTGTATAAAGTTGTACTATTTGGCATATTTTAAATCCCTTATATATGCCAAATACTACATTTTTGTGTTGTTATAAATGACATAAATGAAGTATAAATGATGCATCTTCTGTTGTCTAAATCTGTTCATGTTTACAGATCTCTTGATTTCCTGTAAGAAAAAAAATGCAAATATAGGCAATTGTTGAGAGAGAGTTGCCAAATGCTGTACCTTATGCACATTATCATATTTTCTGACATTTGAGGGAGCAGGAAAAAACAAAAGTTGAAGGTAGAAAATAAATGAATTTCCTGGACTTGTGTCTGGTTCGGTTCAGGTGTTCAGGGCCAGCCATTTAAACATGACATCTGAGTGGGGCAGAGTCCACCAGTCAGCTGTTTGGTTTAAATGGCTGGCTGGCAGCCATTTAACACTTTGGTTTTGCTTCCCCATCCCCCTTAAAGGCTCACTGTGGCCAGGAGAAAGGGGAAACTGAACTCTCTGGACCAGCTCGGACCCTTTTGGGTCAGTTCGGTTTGGGGTTTGGTTTGGGGGTTGCCTTAAACCAAGCCACTTTTTTGTGGTTCATTCCTGTCCCTACTGTTTAATATTGTTAAACACGTTATATCACATTGGTGCCAAAATATTTAAGCAAAAAAAAATTCTTGGCAAGTTATGTGTGTCTGCCATATACATAGGTATTATAATTATCTGATTCTGAAGACTCTTGCATATTTTTCGTGCTACAAATTTTGAATAAATCTTATTTTAAACGCTTCACTCATTCTGAAAAAAAATCATAGGAGTTTTTCAGTGCTCTTCCATTGGACAATTTGGTATTTATTTGTCCTTATTTACTTCATAGCCTGCCTTTCTCACTAAGACTCGAGATGGATTACAAACTATGTAACTGTAGTCAGACACCATAAGACAAGCAAACAACAGTTCAATAGTTCTAGAGTTAGGAAACAATGAAAACATCACATTGTCTAACCCAAGGTATCCTGTAAACAGTGGAGAAAGTGGAATTGCAAATATAGTAGGCAGTGTTGTGAAAACCAGGTGCTATCTACAATGAATGGCTGAAAACCTGTTCGGTTGTGAAGGCACCCTTCTGGACCGTTCCATTCTATTATAGTTCTAACCCCTTTAAGAAAATGTCATGAGTACACATGAAACTGCCTTATACAGAATCAGACCCTTGGTCCATCAAAATCAATATTGTCTACTCAGGCTGGCAGTGGCTCTCCAGGGTCTTAGGCAAAAGACAGAAGACCTACCACAAGATCCTTTAACTGATGCTGAGAATGAGATCCGGGGGCCTTCTGCATGCCAAGCAGATGTCCTACCACTGAGCCACAGCCCCTCCCTCTGAATATTTAAGTTTTGCAAGTTCAGCAGAATGCTAAAAGAATGGGAATGTTCTTGACCGGCAGGCCGTTCTACAAGGTGGAAGCCACCACAGAGAGGCCACATGAACAGGCAATTGCCTGTCTTACCCATTTGCAGGACGGCACCTTCAGAGGGCTTTGCTTGGATGAACAAAGCTGTCAGATTATTCCCCAGTGCCTTGCATCCATATTTCCTGGTAGCTGTACTGTATCTGGGAATCCGGGCATCAAGTCTTGTGATGTTTGTCATGTTTCCACATCTGTGTCTTGCCTGACTTTCTCCTCCTTGCTGCTCCATAAAATTTCCAATCTGCCCACCTGTCTCAGTGCTGTGCTTTTGCGTTGCATAAGGGGGAGGTTGTATGCCTAATTTGTTGGATGTTTCCAGAGTTGCATATCAGTATGATCTAATCGGGGTTTGCTTGGGCAGCCTTCCATTGTATCCTGGTCCTTTTTATAACCACACAGAGTAAGAATAATACTCAGGCCCCAGCCAGACTTCCTTTGCATTCGCAGAAACTATTCAGGAGTATTGTTTTGTGTGATGGTTGAAGGGGTTAAGAACATAAGAGAAGCCAATGTTGATCAGAAGCCAATGTTGGATCAGGCCAACGGCCCATCCAGTCCAACACTGTGTCCCACAGTGGCCAAAAATACCAGGTGCGTTGTGAACAGACAGGAAGATGCTGATGATTGAGTAGAGTCTTCCTGCTCCAAACATTGGAAGAGATGATCATAATTGGATGCTTTGGGACACCGTGCATGCATCTTGAACATGGAAAACTAGTGAGGTTTAGATTGATGTGTGCAGACTTAAATGTGTAAGGGCAGAAAGAATTGTTGGTAGGTACCACCAAGATATAGTTAAGAAGGCAGGCCCCTGTCTAAACTGAGCAAGAATATTTATATGGCCAGTTTCAGCAATACAAAACTTGCTTTTCTCTCTTCAGGCTCAACAGCTTGCTAGTTCTGAATAGCAACCATCAAATATTGTCAGTTAACCAGCTCCACAATATGTGGTATAAACACATTTTTTCAGTCAGCATCTTAGAGAGACTAGACTTTAGCCTGGTGCAAATGTAATGTTTAAGAATTCCTGGCTAAATTTTTTTTAGTTAAAATGCATGTTCGTTCTTGATTATCTCCCATGATACACGTCTCACTGAATGTTGCTTAAATTAGAATGGGCCAAAAAATATTTTTATCTACAACAAGTACAGGTTTTACCTGTTCATCTGTAAGCTCTGAAAGTTTTTTGCCTAAGAAGAACCTATTTGTCTATTGCTCCTGACTGTTGACAGTAATGAATAGGAATTGTGGAATACTGAAATATTGGGTTGGAAGAACAATCTCTTTTGCTCCATTCTGCATGGCTTTTGTCCCAGCACGTCCCTTGATCCCCAGCATAGCCTTTTGATGATCATTGTGGGAGGACTCCCTCCTTCCTTTCTCAACAGGAAGAGCTGGTTGGATCAAGTACACTATGTTCTGATTTCTCAAAGTAGCGTTCTAACATGATGTGTTTTCCCCCTTTTGTTATAGGCAATCTCCAACATATAAATAATCCCCTCGGAACTAAAGCCAAAGGTACACTGTCCCTGAATCATCTAAAGGTACAGAAATTTGTAATGAAGGTCGTAAATTGCTAAGGAAACCTTTTAATAGCAGATATTAACATGCAAGAGTCCTGTAGCTTCCCACCTGTGATAACCTCTTCATTCTGCTTCTAAAGGTTTGCTAGCTCTGATTGTCAGTCTTGGTCAAAAGGTACTGAAGACCTCCATGCGACATCTGGCTTGTTGATTTAAATCTGTGTGAAATGATTGACTGCTTCGCCCTTCTTCATCCATACCTTCAGTCTCCTATGGACCATAGTCCTCTGAGCTCCAAACCTAGTTCTTCCCTCCACTCTGTGTTAGTGACACGTGATGTCCATGAACATGGCCAGTTCTTTTGTGCCTGTCTTCCCTTCTTTCTTGAGTCCTTCCTTTCCAGCCCTTTGCCTGCTTCTGTCTTCTTTCAGACAACCATTCTCTGGTCTCTGTACTGTCCAGAGTTCCTGTGTCCTGCCCCCAGTCCTCTTATCCAGCTTTGCTCTCTCGGCCTCGTTCCTGTCAGAAACATCCTTGAATCTGTTGAGTCAATATTTCGTAGACAAGGATGAGACCTAACCTAACTGGAATGCTACTACTAACATCTGCAGCCTTGGCTATGATGGTCTTCCTTAAGTATTGGAGGGTAGTGAGAGGGAGGAAAGCTGTAGGCAATTTTCAGATATATTTGGCAGCTCAGTTTCTTTGGCGGAGTCTAATTGTATACTGTTGAACTGTCCTGGTATGTGTTTCAGTTCAAAAACGATAGAACTGTGTTTGGAATGAGTGTGTGGCATATACAGGCCTTGACAAAAGTTCTATGGCTTTAGGAGCCCGACTCCTTTTCAGCTTTCCTGGTGTCATATTTTTATGACCATATTTTTTAATTATTTCTATCATGAAACCTAATCTTCACAGTGTCTCATAATTTTTATTAAAGCTATGACAAAAGTGTTCTTATATATAATTAAATATGGGGCCATGCTGGTTTGTCCTCCCCAGAGCAAAAAGCTGAACTCTGATCCTAAGCTGACTTCTCCCCAGTTTGTCACAATTCCATTACTGCTTTTTTAAAACCATTTGATTGAATGCTGGAGCCAGAATAGAAAGTAACTGGTTAAGAAATGAGTTCGTGCATCACCATCGAATGGTGTAAAGTGAGCATGCAAAGAAGCATGAAATGCAGGCGGAGATGAGCAGAGAGCTGCTTTGCTCTCTTTACGCTTTGCTTGGAACCAGGATAGGATTGCTTGCATGCTGGCAGTCCTACTGGATAGCATCTTAAAGAGCTAAAGATTTCACCAGGGACAATTCAGCTATTAAAAATAAACACAAGATTTTAAACATATCAACAAGTAATAACAAAGAGCTTCATGCACATACCGTAAAACAAAACATATTATGGAATGACAAAATACTTTTGCACTTCTGAGGATTACCAAGAGATATTACAATAATATAATAACTTGACTGAAAACTTCACTTACCCCCTACATATTAAATCTGTATAAAATGGCGTTTTTCAGAACTTGTACAGATATCGAGGCAATATTTTTGTAAATGGTGGACACCATTGCCCAGATTATAGTATGCTGATTCTAATAGATATCCATGGAAAAGCACATTAAACTGAAGTCAATATTCATCTGAGAAGCAGGCTTTGCCTTGTTGCCTCCAGGTGACTCAGTGCTCCTGGTACAGTAGTGACTCATTCTAAACAGCTTTTTAGGTAGAAAACATGAATTGCATGCTGAAATAATGGGATGTGCCCAGATTTTCTGGAAAGGGCGGGGGGGGGGGGAGGCATGCATGTACAGCCATTTCAGAGCCGAAGCCCTTCTGTTAGGCAGTCTAGCTAGTGCATTCATTTACTTTGCTAGAAGTACAGGTTAGCTCAGTCAGAGTTCAGCTGTCTGGTTTTACTTTACTATTACCCTGTGCTCAGTCTCAAAGGAGAAGCTGTGAAATCCCTGTTAGATTTTATAATTTACCTAGCTGGGTTTGTGTCTGCAGGTAATTGTTAAGCAAGAAGGGAGACAAGTTGTGCTGCTCTTGAGCAGTCATTTTCTTCTGTTCGTGAGGAACTGGCTACCTCTGAGCATTCAGAAAGGAACTTTCCAAAGGATACTCTTGATTCAATTGGCTCTAGTTTTGGCTATAGTCAATATATATTAATATAGTCTGGGGCTACATCTTTATTGAAGCTCTTGCTGTCTCCTTCCCTGCGTGCTCCTGACACAGTCTTTAAAGACTTGGCTGGCTTTTTTCTTGCACCTGGACAGAAGCATGCAACCTGTTGGTTATCTAACTGGGGTATTTAGTAGGTTTATGACTTTTGCAGGGAGAGGCATTCCTGATTTTTAAAATGAGCCATCTGGACCTGTACAGAACACTGATCTTCTACTTGGGGCACTTTGCCAGACTATTGTAAGTTACAGGAAGTGTTATTGCCAAAGTGGAAATCCGTAAACTTTAAAATAGTGAGTTGCCCCAGTACATTAACATAGACTTAATAAAACCAAGCTATAAATTTATTTTCTGGTTAACTAATAAAAAGGAAACATTTGAGGGGATTGTGGAAGACCGCTGTTGACGACTTCATTAATGCACATAATGTTGGTTATTGTGGCACTGGAAGCAGTGAAGTTAACAGATGATGGGAGAGTGCTTTGGTCATTTAAGGGTGAATTTGCACTGCAGTAAACTAGGAAAATGAAGTGCCTTGTCTTTATATCCCCTAGTCACAGAAATTGGACCCAGAAATGAACAGTCCTCCCCCCGCCCCGGCCGAGGAAATGCAGAGCTCCTGATTCTTGATGCTCACAGACAGGGTCAAAGCACAGCCCAATGCTTGAGTTCCACACTGCCTGAGGATCCCTGTGTCAGTCCCCTTTCCAAATCCATGAAATTGTTTGCAGTTTGGCCTCTGCAGGTCTGCAGAACAGGCTCTTCTGGAGTGCTGGAATTTTTATGTGCCTAATTTAGGAAGCTAGCACAGTGTCAGAGCTACTGGTATAACTGGTAAAGAACCAAGTATTTATGATACTTGTGACACTAGGCTGAGCTTTGTTTTGGACACCACTTTTTTAAAAAAATTCCCCGATACCCTCCTTTGTATTTCCAGAGGTATAAGGTTTTTACTTATCTTTGTCTGTGACGCATCCTTTCTAAATTTAGAGGCCTGGTCGTGGCTTCTGCTTGGAGGCCCACAGAATATTTAAGCAAATGGCTTTTACTAGCCCCCAGATTCTAATTTGCAATTTCTCCTTTTTTAAAGCTGGAAATTTGTATCATCTAGCTTTGTGTGTGTGAGAAGTTTTTAAGGCTTCTGTAAGAAGGCACAGGAAACAAGGTGTCGTTTGTAGCCAGTCACAACTTTTTCCTGGTACCCATCACCTTTGGCAGCGTAAATAATAGTGTCTAAGTGTACAACACACACTGATCTTATGTTCTAACAGCAATATATGATATGGATGAATATAAGATACAGGTGATTCACTCCTTGTCCCCTCCATGATTCCTGTTCTTAATGAAAGGAAGATCTTTGTGGTACCCACGGGGATATCCTGCTGCACGCATGGAGCATTCATCTTATACAGAAGAACAGGGGTCCCTCTGCATGAATAGTGTTATGTGTTTATCACGAAGCAGCTGGTCTTGATCTTTAAGCATGTTATATAGAAATAAATCCTTTGTTCTTGGGATCAATGGCCAGTTTTAAAATTAAGCTTTGAAAGCAACCAGCTACTGTGGTAGTTTCAGTCTGCTCATTATTTCCCCATGTCTCCCTCTTTTTTAAAGGAAATCACGCATCTTCTCCAATCATAGCAGTTATCCCTATGAACAGCTGTATTGCTTAACCTGTTTGAGAATTACAAATTTAATTCCCTGAGGTAGTGATGCAGTCTAAAGAAAATCTTGGCTACAGACATGAGTAGTTTGGGATCAGTATTACTGACTAGTTCAAAGACACTGGATTATACTGATAAGGCAGTAGAAATGACAGCCTCTACATGGTGTTGCTGTCTTCAATTGAGTTACATGTATTCTGTCATAAGTTCCATATGGTTGAAATGTGACAGAATGTAGAAACTGAGATCCCACTGCCTATAGTTATCTGGAAAGAGGGGAGAAGCAATTATTTAATGGTCTTTCTTTTCTTTCTAAGGTAGAAATTCAAGCTCTTGTACAGAAATAACCTGCATTCAAAGCCAAGTTTACCCGCAGTGATTTGCTTTTGATGGAAGTCAACATGTCTCAAGTTCAAATCCAGAACACAACCGCTGGCCTGTCCGGCACCCAAATACTAAACAAGAATCAATCTCTTGCACAGCCCTTGAGTATTCCTTCTCCCGCTAGTTCTCTGCCCTCAGAAAATGCAGGTAGACCTCTTCAAAATTCTGCTTTACCCTCTGCATCTGTTACATCTACCAGTGTAGCTGCAGGTAAGCCCGAAAAGTGTTCTTGCTGTGTGTCTGCTGTCGTTAATGCAACATTTTTCTTCAACACATGTGTCAAATATTGTAACAAAAATGCTGCAGATTAGCATGCTGGTAGTGCTTATAAACAGAACAAATAATGATTGTAGCTTCTTAAAGCAGCCCTTGCCAACTTCCAAAACTTTGCAATGTAAAAGCCTGCAATGTAAAAGCCCTTAGATAATGCATGTGGCTCCTATAAGCAGTCATTATTTGGAATCCAACAGGTTTAGCATGATTGCATTATATTGCTAGCTGTGAAATTTGGCAAAGACTACTTAAAGGAGTCGCATGCATTATTTGGAACTGATTTATGCACTATGTTGTGGTTATAGATTATTTACATATTATTATATTAATATATCTTTATTAAATCCAGTTATTTATGAGTTATTAGTTATTCACATGGACATTTTTATATCTTGGAGTCAGATTAGAAGCAGAAGGGATGAACCATGAGATCTGGATCTTTATTGTGTGATTTATTTATTTATTTATTTTAAAAAAAGAGCCTTAAGTAGGTAATGAAGAATACAGAGAAATGCAGAGTAGCTGAATACTCAAAGGGATAGCAGAGCTCTCACACTAGGACTGAGCCCCCCGCCCCCCCCTTTCCAGTCAGGGCTTAGTAATGAATGCTCAGAGAACTTCTGAACTGAGCATCCTCTGTAGGCCAGACATGGAGCCACAGCATTTAAACATCAAAGCAAGCGTGCTGGTATCGTGGCAGAGGTTTCTTTGCGGAGCAAGTTAGGTGGATTGTCCCTACTGGCCAATTCCTGCAACTGTAATATTTGCTCTGATCACAATGTTAATCCTTTCTGGCACCATGGGCATCAAAAGTGAGCAGATCTTCTGAAACCGCTTTACTTCCGCCACAAAGTAAATGTGTTGAGCATCTTTTATGGGGTTCTGATTAATATGATCCGTCAGCGTGTCTGTACAGTATGTTCCAGCTTTCAATTTAAGCTCCTCTCAAAGCTGCCCTAAAGGGGCAAGTTCCTGATCTGTCACTAATCAGTTTTATTTCCACATGCTAAAGTAGCTGTTTTATCTTGCCTTGCAGTTCCTTCTAACATGGCAAACCCCAAAGAGAAAACCCCGATGTGTCTTGTGAATGAGTTAGCCCGTTTCAACAAGATTCAGCCTGAGTATAAGCTTTTGAGTGAGCAGGGTCCAGCTCACTCAAAGGTAAATATTGCCGCTTTTCTCCCGTGTTCATACTAAAAGGAGGAGACCAAGTTTGTCCCACAAGCACTGTAAGATGTTACTGAGGCAAAATGAATATGATGTGGACACTTCTAGCCTGAATGTTGTATTTCTCTTGCCGCCGATGGCCAGGCTGCAGAAAAACTTGATCGTGCCCAAGCACTTCAGCCTGCGCACTGGGGGCCCACTCCAGATTTTAATCTTCCGCTTGGAGCTACTTAAGTTGTGTAGACTGTTCTGGAGGATTTGCAGGCAGCTTTTGGGATTGCATAAGATCTTTCAGTAAGGAGGGAGGCCTCCGAAGTCACATGGGGCTGTTCCCTGTTCAGCTTTCAGACTGTGATCCTGGAACACTGTGATCACCTGCCTCCAAGTCATTCACCAGGACAGGATAAACATTTGAAATGCAGGATATTCCACCTAATGTCATTATCACAGCCATGGAGTGCATAGCTACAAAGTCACCAGAGCTTTAGAATGGATGCCATGGAGGATTTCTAGGGATGGAAGGGATTCTACCTTGGAGGCTCTGCTCTTTTGCCTCCCCCTCCTGCAGAGTGAAATGTCCCCTTAAATGTTGTTCGGAGGGTGGGGGAACACTCAGTAATAGAATGGGGTCGTCGGAGGTCAGCTGCAGGAGGAGGGGTGAAGTCAGTGGAAAAAACCCCACCCCAAATCTACGGAGATCTTCCAGTGTATCCGATCCATTGTATTTATGCCTGTTGTTGCAGAGCTGGCCTTGCGACCTTAGGCTGAGCACCTCAGCCTTTTAGAAGGTTGTCCCTATGAAGATTTCCTTCTCCTTCCTAGGTGTTTACAGTGCAGCTGACTCTTGGGGACCAGCACTGGGAAGCTGAAGGAACTAGTATTAAAAAAGCTCAACACGCAGCTGCTGCCAAAGCTTTGGAAGGGACGAGGTTTCCTAAACCTACAGCTCGCCCATCACGTAATGAAGGAAAGAACCCAGGTATGTGGCTGCCGCGGACTTAGGGCTGGATAGCACTGGGCTCCATGGTGCCAGGAGGTCTGCTGTGAAAATCCAGAGAAGCTCTAGCTCTCAATGAATTGCTGTAGACAGAAAGGAGTTTGAAAATTTGATAGAAAGCATTTTCGGCAACTGTGGGGGAGAAAGGAGGCAAACAATAATGACAGTTCAGTGTAGAGTGGGACACTGGCTGTCTAAGGGCTGACTCACCCAGTAACATTCACCGCTGGACCTCTCCGACACTCGGTGACTCTCAACTGGAGGGCGTGAACAACATCACCTGGGAAACATTGACATGATGTTAAGTGATCTGAGTGCCATCTCATTATGGTTATTCACGTGTACGGATATTGCTAGTGTACCCTGTATTTCAAGACTGGAGAAACAAGTTATAGCCTCATTCGGCAGTTGCTACTCCATACCTTCTGGTGATTAGTGGTGACCCAGCAGCCAGAAGTATTGCATCTTGCCTGAATGGACATGTGCTTAAGGGAAGTGATAGTGTCAACAGATGTTCTCTGTACAGTTGTGAGGAATCACTTTGCAGACCCTGTGATTTCTTTGAAAACCAAACCCTTTGTGGCAGGGGCTCTAGCCCCCAGAATGCTTCTGTTTGAGGATTTACTTGCCACTGGGCCCAGTCCTGCACTGTCCTCTGCCTTTTTTCCCCTTGTTTTCTAGTTAGCATATGTGAAACTGAGAGGCAGCTCACGAATTATTTAGAGGTGGGGAGAGACAGAAATTATGCTACATGGGTATAATGTAGCTTTGTTCCTGAAACCTGTTGCCACCCCTGTTTTGAATATCTGAAATGATGCATGCATTTTTATATTTAGTTAATCAATAATCCTCCACAGTCTTCCAGACAATAAGGTCAAGAGACTCAGGATTTAAAGGAAAAATCCATTCACAAAGAAGCCATTTTGTTCAAAGATGGAGGCTCCCAATTTAGGCCAAACTGAGCCAGATTAATAATCTCTACTCTGTCTTTTGTTTCAATCATCACCCAAGATGTTTACAGAGTAAAATGCACCCGGGTAAAACATTAGCATAAAAACCGCTGCTATGGCTTATATCCTGTGAAGTGCTAATGGAAGGTGCACTGATTGTGGAAGAGACCAAAACTTCATCCTTTTCGCAGGCTCCACTACAGCCCTTCTGCCTGCGTGGTTGCTTGTCCATGTGGGTCCCACAACCTCAGTAATCATCTTTCCAGTGATTGAGTACAGCCGTGGAGGGAGAGAGGACTGTGGGAAAACTCAGTGTTCCGTTGACTTTTCATAGGATACGAGCCAACATAAACAAGTAACTAGCAGCAATCGTAAAACCACACGAAGGCAATAAAAACCATAATGAAACAGTAAAATCTCACTTTAAAACAAAGGTCGGAGTAACATCAACCATAAAATTGCGGTGGCAGCACCAGTGTACGAAGTAGCTCCTACATCCTGGTCCCACTAGATCAGGGGTCCCCAACGTGCACCATGGCGCCCGCTGACTCCTTTCCAGACACCTACCAAGTGCTTTTAGAAAGTGGGCGGGGTTAGGTGGAGCTTTCCCCCAGTGGGGCTTCTGATGGGCTGTGCGGATTGAAAGGCATCCTTTTAAACAGCTTCTGCCTGAAATGTTGAAGACTTACTATGAGAGCTGTGCATAATTTCGCTCCGCCTTCTTCAACGGCCACTTTGTGTTTGTGCCCACTGCCCTGTGTCAGAATTCCAAACGTGCCCGCAAGCTCAAAAAGGTTGGGGACCCCTGTTCTAGATCCTACTCCAGCATCGTAACCACTACGTTTTCTGCAGATGGAAGCAACAGCATACAAGTGAGCATTAAATCACCCACAGCTGCCTTTCTCTGAAACCTCTCAAAACATCAAATAAGCAGTGTTGTATTAAATCAAGGCAAAAATCAGTCCAGAGTCCATTTGGTGTGATTCTTGAGGTCTCACATTTTCTGAAGTGTTTTCTGCATGTATAGAAGCTCTGGGTTGGGAGTTATTTGTTTATTTCAGGAAATTTGCATGCTGCCTCTTCAGACCTGCTGAAAGCAGCTTGCGGCTAAAACGGCAGAACAAAACCAATTAGGACAATAAAGCCAGTCAATAAAGCAAGCCAAACCAGCAGAAGAAAACAAGAGGAACCAGGGCACAAAAAGCACATGCAACAGACAGAGCAGTCTAAAATAAAATAGTCCTCGGGGAGGAACCCCTTAGTTAATGGTGTAAATAGTAATGCCTTGGCCTGGTTCCCAGAGGGAACACAGGGGCCAGGCGAGTCCCAAGGGGGAGTGTGTTTTTCCTCCCTCTGGAGCTTCGTCTCCTTGGGGTTCACTGACTGTCAGTAGTGCGTGTGGTTTTGAAACATGCCATGCAAAGCCAGTGTGTACACTCTGATGTACATAGCTAGAGAATACATGGCCCTTTGCATCCTGGCCACAGGCTGTAACCTTCCAGGAGGAAGATTTTGCATCGTACGAAGCCCATACGCAAATGAGAGAGAGTTGGCTGGCAGTGCAGCAAATGCAGAACACAAAAGACTAGCGCAAGCAATATGAGAGCTCGAGGAGAAGTGGGGAAAAGACAATGATAGTAAACCAAGCACCCTGGCCTGGATGGCCCAGGCTAGCCCAATCTCATCAGATCTCAGAAGCGAAGCGGGGTCAGCCCTGGCCAGTATTTGGATGGGAGACCACCAAGGAATACCAGGGGTCGCTACTCAGAAGGAGGCAATGGCAAACCCCCTCTGAGCATTCCTTGCCTTCAGAACCCTGCAGGGTCACTATAAATTGGTTGTGACCAGTGTTCCCTCTAAGCTGAGTTATTGTGAGCTAGCTCACAGTTTTTTAGCCTCCAGCTCACAGATTTTTGTCTTTGCTCAGGAAGGATGGCTCGAGAGCAAACTAATTTATGCAGTAGCCAAATCGCCCGCTCACCACCTTAATGCCAGTAGCTCACAAAGTAGAATTTTTGCTCACAAGACTCCACAGCTTAGAGGGAACATTGGTTGTGACCTGATGGCAATCAATCAGTTAATCAACTGAGCAGATGTAATGTAGACCACCTTAACTGGCATCTCCCAGTTTGAACAACATGTCTGCTTTGTGCTTGCTTTTTCGCTTTCTGCATATACAGTAACTGGGCTTTCCTGTCAAATGCTAGTTATTCTCAATACCTTTTTGCAGATGCAAATCAAGCTATATGTTGCGGCAAAAAATGTAAGTTCTTCAGGGACTGTTTACACTCATATTTGGCTTCTGCAAATTAACTAACAAATACTTCTAATAGTCAGACTCATGATTCTGCAGCATTGCTTTCTGTGATCACTCAATTCACGAATGTTTTGCTTTACTTGATGCTTCGTATGTGTGTCTTGTTGCCTCTGACTGTCAAGGGGATGAATGTTCAGGCTATAATATGGTTCTCTTAAACCTTCTGCATTAACAGTTACTCTATCTTCTTTTCTTTAGATAGTGTAACCCCCACAGTGGAGCTGAACGCGCTTTGTATGAAGCTGGGAAAGAAACCTATGTACAAGCCTATAGATCCTTACACGGAGATGAGATCCACCTACAACTATAGTATGAGAGGTGGTGCTTATCCCCAACGGTAGGTTCTACAATGATTCTGTCTTCTATTATGAAGTCTGGGCTTCACAGTTTGGAGGGGTTTCTCAAGAAATACTCCCAGCGGTCTCTCGGAACAAGAAAGCTTTATAAATAACCTGCATGGAAATGTGTGGTGCAAATGGCTTGAAACATTCTTCGGTATCCGGGGCAATATGGCTTCTGTAAAAACCCTAGTCTGCTTCCCTAAAGACTGTGTAGTAAAGGTGAAAATGAATGAATGAGCTGACAAGCCTTTACAGTGTACTGGGTTTCGGGGAGTAGGATGCAAAGAAGGAAGACTGATTGGCTCGTGGAGAGCCACATTTGCAGTTACCATCAGTCAAATGAGCCACGTGTACTTCCATCCCTGGTATGAGGCCTGCAGCTCAGGTAGGTTCAGACCCAGTGGTCCATCTCGTCTAGCATCCTATCCCACATAGTGGCCAACCAGTTCCTCTGGAGGGCCAACAACAGGGCGTAGAGACTGAGGCCTTCCCCTTCTGTTGTCTCCTGGACATATGGAGCAGAAGTCCACCAGTGGCTATTAGCCACAGGGTATAGAATGAGAACTCTCAGTCTGGGGCAGGTGATGCACTCTATTCTTGGTGCTGGAGGGGGCAGCAGTGGGAGGGCTTCTAGTGTCCTGGCCCCACTGCTGGACTTCCTGATGGCACCTGGTATATTTTGGCCGCTGTGTGACAGAGTGTTGGACTAGATGGGCCATTGGCCTGATTCAACATTGGCTTCTCTTATGTTCTTATGTTCTCTTAACAGGGCATAGAGACTGAGGCCTTCCCCTTCTGTTGTCTCCTGGACTGGGATTCAGAGGCTGACTGCCTCTGAATATGGCGTTTCCCCTCAGTCACCATGGCTAGTAGCCACTGGTAGATCTGCCCTCCATGAATCTGTCCAGTCCTCTTGAATCTCCATGGATCTATCCAATCCTGTTCCTCTGATGGCAGCTATTTGAAGGTGGAGACCAGCCGCCTGCCAAAAGCCCCCAGGCGCCATGCCCACTTTCCTGAAACCACATTGGGCCGCAGTGTTCAGAAGAGCCTTGAAGTGGGTATCACTGTGCTAGAAAGATAGGTTGTAGGCAAAAACCGAGGTTACATAACCTCTACATTTGTGATAAATGCACGGGGCACAAAAATGCACACACTGAGCAGAGCTTCCTGCTTTGCACTGGCTGGGTTTGGGAAGCTTTGCCTCCTATCCCTCTAAGCTGTGGAGTCTTGTGAACAAAAATTCTACTTTGTGAGCTACTGGCATTAAAGTTGTGAGCAAGTGATTTGACTACTGCATAAATTAGTTTACTCTGGAGCCATTCTGTGTGAACCAGAGGCTTAAAAACTGTGAGCTAGCTCACACCAACTCAACTTAGAGGGAACACTGCTTGTGAGATGCTTAGGATGCTCTTTATCTCTGTTTGGAGTAAGCTGGTGGTTGCCTGCTGCCTCCCTTCTGTTTGTACTCAGATGGGCTGTACAATAACTTTCCTGCTCTCCCGTCTTTTCCCTTGCAGCATGACAACCTCCAGGAAAAGTTCTGTGTAAAAATCTTTTTTTTAAAAAAAACAATTTATTAATGGATATATTAACATGTTCCATAGTATATAAAAAACATAAGGAAAAACATATCCTTTTCATTATACCCCTCCCTCCCCAATACAAGGCTTCCCGCAATGCTCTTACCCCCCTTATAATCTCTGTTAAACATTTGCTTTACTTATCCTTTTTAACCTTCATTATCAAATAACGATAACATTTTAACAATAAAGTCATTTTAAAATTTCTTCTTAGTAACTATCAAAACAAATCAAATTATTCTTAACATCCCAGTTTTTCACCAAATAGTCTTGAAAGTCTTTCCATTCTTCAAAAAACTTTTCATCTCCTTCGTTGTTAAGCTTCCTTGTCAATTTATCCATTTCAACCATAAACAACATCTTCTTAATCCATTCCCATGTTTCAGGTATTTTTTCTTGCTTCCAAAATTGTGCATAAGTCATTCTGGCTGTTGTAACCAAATACCATAACAATGTTCTCTTGGTTACATTTACTTTTTCTAATTTAAGACCTAACAATAACATTTGTGGGTCTTTCTTAAAAGTATATTTCAAAATTTTCTATATCTCACTATGTATCCCAGTCCAATAACTTATAGCTTTATCACAAGTCCACCACATCACAAGTCCACCACATGTTCTGTGTAAAAATCTTGACATGCAAAAACCTAGCAAGTGAAACTGACATGCAGTGCTGTGTATTATTGATGCTCTTCATATAACTGTCGTTTTCCTTCCTTAGGGCTGGTTGGCCTAAACAGAGCGGGCAGATATATTGTAGACTTGTGCATATAACATTCTTTTTAAAAAGCAGAATGTGGAAAAATAATCACAGGCTGGAGAAACCTGCCGATTTGAGTTTATATAAGCTTTTAATTTGTTGCTGCTACTCTGTGCTTCGGGATTTTAGTCTTAAAATTTCTGATCGTACAGTGTAGACACCAAAAGTGCTACGAAATCCAACAGTGAGGGCTTAGCAGTGAGCATCTGGCGTTCAGTATTGGCTTTCCATTTTTAGGGCTTCATTTGAGCTTTGGCTACTGGCAGGGTAATCCCTGTTTTTCACCAAAACTCTGAAATGTCTGAAATGTCTGGTTTTTTTTTTAGGTACTTCTATCCATTTCCTGTGGGACCCTGGCTCTATGAAGTAGAGCTCTCTATTGGGGGACAGCAGTTTCGTGGGAAAGGTAGAACAAGACAGGCTGCGAAGCATGACGCAGCTGCTAAAGCACTGAAAGTCCTGCAAAACGAGCCCCTGCCTGAGAAACCCGAGGTAGTATGTCTGAAGCATCCTCCAGCTCCCCCTCTCTGTGTACTTTGCAGATCGTTGACCGCTTCTGTTCTTTGCTTGCTAGATGTGGACAAGTGCTGCGGCTTTAGGCTTGCACTTGTGATCACATTTATTTTTCATACCTTTGAAATTTAGGTTAGCTGGTGCTCGGCCCTAGCTTTATGTTCTACAGCATATTCTCTGCTTTCAGTCTTGTAAAATCTTCTAACACTGCCGCTTAGAGAATACTTGCAGCTAACTGGAGGTCTGTGCAGCCATGGCATTAGTTGCATTGAAGGTGGTACTCAGCAATGTGTATACAAGCTGCTGGCAGAACAGCCAACAGGAAGTAAGATGGGAGTTGGTAGGGATGAAACTGTTTTATTGCGGGACTGGTGGTCAGAGTAGTTTGGCTGCAGTGACTTAATATGAATTCATACTCTATGGCAAAATCCGGTTAGCCACAATATCAGTAATCTAAAACACCACTTTTCAGTAGATAATGGTATTCCATATGGGCTGCAGTTAGACCCCTGCTATTTTACAGAACTGGGGAGGAACAGCCATATTTATGGCATCTTCCACTACTGCTCACTCTCTTCCTTGCACCACCAGAAGACAGATCTGCTTTCCAATTAATCCCAGGCCATCCACAAATATAGCATGTGCCTTCTGGTGGTACCCAAGTTACCACATAGCTTTACTGCATTACCTCAGGAAAATTGCAACAAATCTAGAAGAGAGACTTAGTGTACCCAGAACTTTACTATACACAGAGTTCGATTTTTGTATCTGAGGCATATATAAAACCTAAATTTTGGTCATGAATTAGTCTTCTCTAACTCATTTTGGAGTCATGAGAAGGGACGCTTAAGGTGCATCTGTAATCACACCTGTAAAGGCAATAAATTCAACTCAGAGAAGTGATGCAGTTCCTAATATCCAAGGCTGGAACGCTGAGAGAATGGTGTGTGAAGACCAGTTTTCCTGTAGGATGTGTTTAAGTGATGCTGCACTTGCCGTCGTCATGATTTGCAGAATTCTCGTGGCCAAAGTTCAGTGCTTGTTTCTGGGGAAAAAAGTTGCAGTGGATTTCAAATCACTTTCACAGGGAGTTCAGTTTCATCCATATAGTTGGGTTGTGTGAAGGATAATGCCGCTCACTAGCAGCAGAACTGAACTGCTGGCATCGCTCACTTGCATCTGAGAGAGGAACTGGATTTTAAATTGCTTAATTTTGGTCTTGCTTTTGAATCCGCCAGAGGTGTTTGGCCTGCTGCTGTTTACCTTGACCGGCAGCAGCTCCAAGGCCTTGGGCATAACACTTTCCCAACATCGCTATTGGACATCCTTTTAACTAGAGGTCAGAACCTTGGACTTTGTATGCAAACCATATTCTCTTACCCCAAGTTATGGTTGGACAGGCACTTCTCAAAACCTTGATGTTTTAAGTTTTCCATGTCATCTTCAGTCTCCTCCTCCTGTTTTCCTGTTGACAGTAAAATGAGAATCTAAAGAATTGCTGAAGATTGCCTGTAGCCATGTTGGTCTGTTTGTCCGTAAAACGGCAGTGCCTTTTATTAGGCCCAACCCAAAAGTCTTAAAGCAGTGAGCAAGCCTTGGAGTTTCCCTCGAATTCTTCATCAGGCAGCCAGATCTGTAAGTCTTAAAATGAAGGCTAGAAGATATTGTAGACTTTGGATTAGATGCCACTGGGGCAGAGTAGATTTTAAGTCGCACCAAGCACTTATTGGCACGAAAGAACGCCCTCCCCCACAAAAAAAGATGTGTAATATTTCAGAATATAAAGACAGACACAAGTACTAATCAGAGCCTGCAGGTTTCTTATTGGTATAGAGCAGGAGAAAAAAGTACATTCCTTTTATTAGCAAAACTATAGGTGAATGGCCACCTCTTTTGACTCTCCTGCAATTCTCTTCTGTCTTGTCTCCAGTTGGCTGCAGTTGACTGATGTTGCATGATGGTAATTTAAAGGAGGGGATATTGCATGTACTGCATAGCGCTATATCATGTGCTGATTTCCCTTGGATACTGTAGCTGGAAGGCTTCTCAGCATGCATTGATATTTCCTTGTAACCCAGCTCATCAGCATATGAGCCACTCGCTATGAATTAGCAGTGAGGCATGTGTGGGTTCAGACTTCTGTGTGTGCATGGTGTTAGTGGGGCCTTTAAAGAAAATTTGTTTTGCTCGATGAATGAATAGAAGTTTGTTTGTTTCAGCTGGCTCTAAACTGGCTCCACCAAAAATAGTTCATACAGAATGTTAAATATCTGATTTAAAAAAAAACAATTAAATGTCATTCTGTATGTTTACAGAGTTCCTGAGCTGTTAATAACGAAAGCCTCTCATTATAGAATCACAGAGTTGGAAGGGGCCACGCAGGCCATCTATTCCAACCCCCTGCTCAATGCAGGACCAGCCTAGAGCATCCCTAACAAGTGTTTGTCCAGCCGCTGCTTAAAGACAGCCAGGGAGGGGGAGCTCACCACCTCCGGAGGCAGCTGATTCCACTGTTGCACAACTCTGACTGTAAAGATGTTTTCCCTGATATCCAGCCGGTACCTTCCCACCCTTAATTTAAACCCATTATTGCGAGTCCTCTCCTCTGCTGTCAACAGGAACAGCTCCCTGCCATCCTCTAAGGGACGGCCCTTCAAATATCCAAAGAGAGCAATCCTGTTCCTCCCCCCCTCAACCTCCTCTTCTCCAGACTGAACATTCCCTCAGCCTTTCCTCATAGGGCTTGGTCTCCAGGATAGGCCTCCAGGCTATCCAAACTTCCCATCTCTGCTATCAGGGTCGAATCCACCCTCCCAGTTCTCTTCTCACTTTTGTGGTGTTAGTCTTCACATATAATATATCATCCATCATATATTTGACCTCAGGAGGAAATAATTCCAAGGTGCTGGCATGTAATACAGAGGCCTGCTTAAAACGGAGTCAGTTGCACAGTTAAAACCCTGAGATTGTAAATGAAGCTGACAGGCTTCCCCCACAAGACTAGAAAAGGCAGCATACATGTTTGAATAGGTAAGCTATGAGGGGGAAAAAAATCAATGCCGCTCATCAGAACGGACCCCACTGACACAGGTGACTCTCCTGAACCCCCAGTTCCAATTACGCAAACAGTACTCTTCTGGTTACATTTTGCTAGACTATGTGCTGTCTGGCTCAGAATGTGTGGTCCTGTTATTCATCATGTGTGGCTTTTACTCATCATGTTTGCAGAATAGTTCTTGGGGACATGTAAGCGATGTCAGGAGACTCATCTCTGAGAGGGGCAAGGTACTTGGAAGAGTCTCTATGGCAGCTCTCCATCCTTTTAAACAACAGTCCTGAAAGTCTGCATCTTGGAAGTGGAGTATATTGCTGGAATGAGTGGAAATCCATTGTCTACCTTTTTCACTCTGGTTTGTTGTGCATGGTGCATATTTTGGATCAGCATGCATGCTTGGCTCTTATAGGATCCAAAGCAGCTCACATCATTCTCCTCTCCCGCATTTTAAAGCCCTCTAGGTTCCATGCAAGTACAGAATAAACAACGACAACTTGATACTGGTCACAAAAACCAGTATGTTGAGAATCGTTTTTCTTAAAAGCAAGTATATACTCCTTTTGCCCCTGACCTGGATGGCCCAGGCTAGCCCAATCTCATCAGATCTCAGAACGAAGCACGATTGGCCCTGGTTAGTATTTGGGGGAGAGACCACCAATCAGGTCCAGGGGTGCTACACAGAGGCAGGCAATGGCGAGCCAGCTCTGAACATCTCTTTGCTCTGAAAACCCTACAGGGTCGCCATAAGTCGGCTGTGGTTTGATGGCACTTTGCACCACCACCAGTCCTTATGACTGCAAAGATGTATCAAAAGCTTTGTTCTAAGGGGTGGGTGGGGGAACCTCTACGAAGGTAGGTGGTGTGCTCAGTAATATTTGAAGGGGCCAGAAGATGAGGCTTGAAGTGTCTTGCATAGCTTATCTCCTCTCTCCACAACTAGCTGATGCAGAATAAAGTAATGCAAATACACACACGTTTGCATCCATCCAAGTTGCAGAAATAGCTTGCCTTGGCCAGAAACTTAGATTACTTTGCATAACTGCATGAGGAAAGAAAGAAAATACACCGTTTTGCTTGTAGATTGTTACAACTTTGTCCTGCCAGACTTAAACTGGAAAGTGCTTCCGTTCCTGTACTCCAAATATATGCATTCTGCACTTCCGGAATGAACATTAAAAGTGGATGAGCATCCCAACATCCAGCTGTACCCCACGCAGAGAAAAGTAGTTACTGTGCCAAGAGCTCCCCAGTCGAAAATAATTTATTGCAACAGTTATTGTTTCTAATCAGAGATAAGCTGTGCTCTGCCAGTATTCAGTGCTTGCAATTTGTAGCTGAGATCCAAACATCTATCCTAGGTTTGCCCAGGGGCTTGGAGGGGCTTCCTTTTTCTTGGAGCGGCAGGCTCCTGTCTGCAGCCTTCTCTTGCAAGTCCCTTCAGTTTCAGAAGTGGCATGCCACGTGACACCATAGGCTCCAGTTCTGAAAGACACGAAGAAATAGTTATGCCTCTTGGGATTCTGGCTTGTAACAAGGAGATGGGTTACTGTCTTCAGCCTTCTATATTGGACACAGTGTAGCCTAAAACCCTGATTGGTCTTTCTTTCCAGCCTCATATATACATTTCCTTCAGGTAAATGGTATGTACATACATTGAAATTAACATTTCCTAAGATGTGTCCCTGAGCCTTTCATAGATAAGACTTAATATTTTTCACACTGGTTTTCAGGCAGATTGGTAACTTTCAGACATTTCACTTGCATGCTTGGGGCAATTGTGCTGAGAACTGGCATCGAGAGGGCAACTTAACCTTGCTTTTAAAGAAAGTATGTCTACGGTTCTGATACTAACTCCTTGTGCTGTTAGTGAGCTGGTTTGAAGAAGCTTCCTCAATATCATTGTTCTTCTCTTAGATTAATGGGAGAGAACCAGATGACGAAAATCTCAATAAATCTGAAATAAGCCAAGTGTTTGAGATTGCACTTAAAAGGAACTTGCCTGTGAATTTTGAGGTAGGTTTAGTTAATTGCTGTAACAGGGTTTTTTTATGTAGAATACTGAAGAACAGTGGGTGGGGGAGGGGGGACATTTTGGGTCAGATACATCTGATCTTAAAATCCATGTGTTAGTATGTCCAGATTCTTCATCCTTGGGTCCTTGAAATCTATCAAAGAGGGAACTGAGAGATTGGATGTTGGTAGCACAAGATGTATTCCAAAATAACAAAGAAGAGCACTATCAATTCACCTCTGGCCAGGGACCAAGTGTGTGTGTGGGCGGGGTACACTTTAGCAGGGGTGGCAGGGGACCCAGCTCTGGCTGCAAACCCATTACCAAGTATTGTCTGTTTATATCACTTCCGAAATAAAACAGGATTTTTCTTTTCTTTTCATGACTCCGAAGATGAGAAGAGTGTGTGTTACAAGCTTGTAGTGGGTCTGGAGAAATAATCGTTTGGCTGGGCCTTGAAATAACACAGTTTCATTAGAGCTGCTTCTCCTGTGGCTGTATTTGGGTGCAGCTTTGGTTTAAGATGGGGAAGGGCTGATTAATCCCAGTTTGGTATCACGAAATGTCCAACTTCTGACAAGAGTTCATTTTAAAGAATATACCGTTTTTTGGATAATGCCTTGTGCGTATTTATGAACTGCTCACTGCCAAGATTGGCCTGAAGCAGCAGAACAAAGTTTTGAGTCCGGTGGCACCTTTAAGACCAACAAAGTTTTATTCTGGGTTATCAACTTCGTGTGCAAGCCCAAGAAAGCTTACCCCCAGAATAAAACTTTGTTGGTCTTAAAGGTGCCACTGGACTCAAAACTTTGTTCAGAGTCAAGTTAGGAGTGCTTGGCAGCATTTGCTCCTTTCCTGCAAACTAATCTTTGGGTGTTTGCTTAACTTAAGCATGGCTGCATGCCAAGATTTAATATGCTTTAATTTTATATGCTATACTCGCTTGTATATGGACTCAATTATTTGAAAAGGAGGGGGGAGCGATGTCTGTTCCAAAAGGTGAATTTGGTACTTGTTTAATAGAACAAGGCTATACAAAGAATAAAGTCCCTAAACCATGTCAATATTTCTTCGCGTTTACATTTTTAACTTGCAGAGGGAAGGGGTGAGGGAAGTGTCCCGAGGGGTTTCAAATTAAACCGGGAGGTGGTTGTAATTTTTTATAAGCAGCGCTGACCCATTTATCTAGTTCCACCCCTCCCTGTCCCCTCCCCTCTCCAGATTTACAGTATAGTTCATGTGAGTGAAGTTTGCTACAACCATTGTACCCTACCACTTTTAATTAGTGTTTATCACGCTTTCACTCAGTTTTTCCCTCTGAAACAGGTGACCCGGGAAAGCGGTCCGCCTCACATGAAGAGCTTTGTAACCAAGGTTTCGGTCGGCGAGTTCACGGGCGAGGGCGAAGGCAAGAGCAAGAAGATCTCCAAGAAGAACGCCGCCATAGCAGTCCTGGAAGAGCTGAAAAAGCTGCCGCCTCTTCCGACGGTGGAGAAAATGAAGCCACGGATCAAAAAGAAAACAAAATCAATAGTAAAAGTGAGTCAAGCCCATGGCTGTTGCAAAGATGAGAAAGGGGGAGCTGTGTCAAGTCTGTTGAGTCCCAGTGGCTCCTTTGCCAGTCAGCTCACTTCATCAGATGTATAGAGTGTTCACCTAAACAGCAAATAGTATAGATGTGTCTGATGAAATGAGCTCTGACTTACAGAAGCTTGGTAGTTGGAGAACGTGCTTGTCAAGTTGCAGCCGACTTATCCATGGGGTGTTCCAGGCAGGAGAGGAACAGAGGTAGTTTGCTGTTGCCTTCTGCATAGCGACCCTGGGCTTCCTTATCGATCTTCCATCCAACTACTGATGGTGGCCGACCCTGCTTAGTTCCTAAACTCAGACAAGCCCAGGGCTATTCTAGTTGCATAGGCTGGAATAGATAGTATTACTTTTATCTTATAAGGCCCTGATTAATTTTCATAAAACTCCTGTTTCTTTGGGGGTGAATACCATCCTCTGCTGTGATGGAGCCATTGGCCGTCTCCCTTGGATAAAGCTGCCCCTTGTCTGCTGTTACGGTGCCCCAAATATTTCATTCTGTGAACTCTTTCTGTGCTGCCATGTAGCATAGCTTACTGAATAACAAGATGTGCAGAAAATTCAGTAATTTAAAAAAATCTCAACAGCTGTAAAACCAGCAGTAAAACTAAAAAGCAGTAGAATCTATCAAGATGATGGTGGCAAACACCACAGCGGTGTGAGGGGGGCCGAAATTACCTGTTGCCACAGACCTTTGAAGAAGACAGGTTCTGGCACCTGTTCTGAGTTTCAGGGGCCAGGAGAACAGATGTAGGGAGGCAAAGTGCCACAACAAACAACCCAAGCCACCCCCCTTTTTTGAGGCTCTCCCAAAGGCCTAGGCAGTTGGGCAAGTTTTTTAAAAAATCTGCCTACATTTAGATATTTGTATCTGCTGCTGTTCTCTGTCCACTGTGTATTCTTAAGAACATAAGAACATAAGAGAAACCAATGTTGAATCAGGCCAATGGCCCATCTAGTCCAACACTCTGTCACACAGCGGCCAAAATATACCAGGTATTCTTGTGTAACTCCGTTTTGGTGGATGTTCCCAGTGTGTTCTTGTTTTAATCGCGTTGGTTTGTGTTCAACCTACTTATGACAACTATGTGCAGAAGCTGAGCATAATGTAGCGAAAGGCGTATGGCTGGTAGCACTGGCCTTTGTTAGTGTCACATATGGGGGTAGAAAGTGCCATCTAGTTAACAGCCGACGTATGGCGACCCCGTAGGGTTTTTAAGGCAAGGGATGAACAAAGGGGGTTTGTCATTGCCTGGCTCTGTGTGGCAGCCCTGGACTTCCTTGGTGGCCTCCCATCCAAATACTGACCAGGGCCAACCTTTCTTAGCTAACAGGGTCTGACAAGATTATGTTACCCCTGGCTGTCCAGGTCAAGGGAACATCAAATCTATGAGGTCTAAGTTAAGGAGTTTGTAGTCAGGCTGTATGATCTTAGAATTGCTGCAGTTGGCTGATTCTCCCCCTCCCCCCTTCTCCCATTCTCAGCTACAGACAAGCCCTGAATATGGCCAAGGTATGAATCCTATTAGCAGACTGGCTCAGATACAGCAAGCCAAGAAAGAAAAGGAGCCGGAATACATGCTCATCACAGAACGGGGGCTTCCCAGGCGCAGGGAGTTCGTTATGCAGGTTTGTGCACAGAGTTCCGTTCCCCGCTCATACCCACCCCTGGCCCTGTGATGTAAGATAGTGTGCCAGGGCTTTCGGGGTGTGTTCGTACACCTAACCGTGAAATTTTTAAGCTGCTTTTTGGCCAAAGGGGTCCTCAAAGCACCCTACAGTCAAATCACAGCAGAACACTGTAAAACAGTTCCCGAATGCACAGCACTAGTGCATCTCACCTTCAAATCAGAAGTAATTTTTCACCCTGGAACATTTTAAATGCCCTTGCAGATAGAGAAGCTGTCCCGGCAAATGTCCTTGGTCAGGAAATTTCACAGTACAGATGCCATTACTCATAAAGTTCTGACTCCAGACAAGGTTCGTCTTCAGACAGTGGTGGGAGAAAATGTTCCTAACTACCCCAAAATGAAAGGTTAAAATTCGCAAACAGAATTCAACCCAGAACCTACTGAGAACTAGTGAATTTCACAGAAGAATAGATATTGTGTGATCTGTGCTTAGCATCCTTGACCAGAGGTGTCTTTGTGAACAGCATTCAAGGGTGGTCCCATTGAAATGACATTACAGCAATCCAGTTGAGAAACTACTAAAACATACGCAACAGTGGCAGGTGCTTGTGTAATTACTACTGGCCGCTGCCATACAGAATACTGTGGCATACTAGCTTCTGTGCCGACAGACTTGTTTTTTAGTTGCTGTAGATTTTCCAGGTTGTGTGGCCGTGGTCTTGTAGTACTTTTCTGTGTTATACCTCTGAGGATGCCAGTCACAGCTACTGGTGAAACGTCAGGTCCTACAATGCCAAGACCACGGCCACACAACCCGGAAAATCTACAGCAACTAATGAACTCTGGCCATGAAAGCCTTCGACAACAGACTTGTTTTTGGTAGGGGTCACACAGTCCTATCCACAGAAAATGTCTGCTGTCTGTTCTCTAGCCCTTTAGAAAAATGGTAGAAGGAAGTAGGGATGAAAATGCAAATGAAGCTCTAGATCCTAAGTTTTACCCACACTTCAGGATAGAAGCCTCCGTAGCTGCTTCCCAGAACTGAGGGAGGTCAACTAGTAGGCAAGTCCCAGTACACAGAATGCACTAGAAATGCCATACAAGGTGATGCACTTGAGAATAACCGTCCCTTGAGCAGGACTTCAGAATTCAAAGCAGCAAAAAACCAGGTGTTTTTTTAAAAAGACTTAATCCCATTTTCAAGATATCAGACAGGCAGCTTTTCTTTGTACGAAAATGAAGTACTTGCTAACTCTCAGCACTATAACCTAAATCCACCATTTTTTACAACGATCAGTGTTAGCATGAGTTCCCCCTTATCCTGCCCTGTGCTGTGCTTCATTCCACACACACCCACAGCCCACCTTCTGTGCTTATTAAGCAATTAAACCTCACTGCATCCACAGCTCTTTGTTAGCCCATTTTCCAGGTCCCTCTTTGTCATCCTTCTTTGATACCATGTCTAGCTTTGCTGTCTCCCTGTTAGGATCTGAAGGAAGATACATACAAATACCTTATTCTTCAAGGGTTCAGCATGTGAGGGCTGTGGTCCAGCCCTCAAACAGAACACTGGGAAGTTCCATCTTACTGCTGCCCACCCTTAGGCAGATTAGACTTCTGCCTAGGGCATCCCTGGTGGTGAGTGCCGAACGGCCCTGCTGCCCTACCCCCGCCAAAAGCCCTGCTCCCTCACTCGCCCATTGCTGCAGTGCCCATCGGCACCATCCATCCATCCAGGGGGACCGAGGCAGGAGGGAAGCCCTTCACAGCACTCCTGCCCCATCCATCCCATCAGGGGGGAGGGAGGAGAGAAACATGCCCCAGCAGGCACTCACTGTCCACTCCAGTCCCGCCCCCAGCCCAAGCAGAGCCCTCTGGGGAGGTGTGGCCCCCGCCCCAGCAGCCTTTGCTCTCCAGTGGTTCCAAGAAGTGGGTGCTGCGTTCCGCGGGCAGATTCTCCAGTGGGCAGGCGGTTGCCGCCGTCCAACCCCGCAAAAGTCAGTTTCCTCTCTGATGTGGGCGTGCTTCCCCCCCACCCCCGGCCTGCGTGTCTACCACTGAGCAGCAAACAGGTTGCCCTCTGCATGGAATAGCGGGAAGGCTGTTGGGGGTGGGGGACTGGGATCCCGATATCTCTGGCAATGGAGACCCCAGAGGCAAGAATCAAGTGGGGGAAGGAGACACCGGCAAACTGGCAAGCAGGTGTTTTACAGAATGGGTGAGGGACCGCTGAACGAGAAAGCAAAGTATACATCCCCCGCACCCGCCCCCCCAAAAAAAACCCCAACCCGATGCGAAAGTGTCCAAGCAAGTCACCTGCCGGCCATGGCCCCACACCCTTAGGAAGCCCAGCACGGTACTTCCATGGCTGAGCCTCTTCAGGTTGGTTAACAGCTAAAGCGAAACGAAGAACATTCCCCCCACCACCACCACCTTGACTTCCTGCTGCTGCTCCTAGGGGAAGGGCCTACCCTTAGGAGGACATTTGATGCTGTTAGACTGTCTGATTCATTACTGTTTCCTCTGCCCACATGAGATGGACAGATCTCGCCAAGCCGGATTCCAAGCAAAGATCTGGCCAGGGAGTCGAGCTTAGGAAGACTTTCAGGTGGGGTAGCCGTGTTGGTCTGAAGCAGCAGAACAAAGTTTGAGTCCAGTGGCACTATAAGACCAACAAAGTTTTATGCAAGGTATGAGCATTTGAAGAAGTATGCTTGCACCCGAAAGCTTATTCCTTGAATAAAATACCTTGCAGCTGGATCCAGGGAAGGTTTACTTGCAAGTAGGTGTATGTGGGGGAGGTATTAGATCTTGGAAGAGCGGCATGCCACTGATAGCATCGATTTTCTGCCACTATGTAAATAGGGTTGGGGGGAGATTTGTATGTATGCATTTTTTAAAAAATATGGCCACCAGAGGAAAACCCTCTGTTGAGTCAGCTTTAGTGCCTCTGTCTTCCACATGTAGTTATTCATTTAGTACACACTCTCCCCTGCTTTGTTGGAAGGGTATGATAATAAATCCCATAATATCATATAACCTGGCCCTTTAAAGTGCACTCTTATGTAGAGTTACTCCAGTCATAACTTGAGCAATTATGAAAGAAACAGCATCTGGTTCTGCAATGATTTTATTTTTTAATTTCAAGTACAAAAAACAGGAATACTGACATTAAGAACATAGAGGTGCCCAGCTCGATCAGACCAGCAGTTCATCCAGTCCAGTGTCCTGCCTCATCCAGGGACCAAGCAATTGCCCAGGGTGGGGACGGACGGACGGACAGACGGACAAACATGGCTCAGAAGCCAAAGCTTTCTCATAATTTTGTTTCCTAGTTCCAGTATTCAGAGTTTTACTGCATTGGGGCATGGATCCTGAATCTATTACCATCAACTTAATTGGGTGCCCCCAAGGTCTAGTATTATGGGAGAGGGGGGAAAGGTTCTCTCTGCCTATTTTCTTCATCCCATCGTTCATAACTTTATAAACCTGTCATGTGTCTCTCCTTAGACATCTTTTTTCCTACACCGAGCAGCCCAAGACTGTCCTGTGACTTAAATAGCTTTCTCATCCACACATTTACCAGATCACTTCTTTTTTTTTTAAATCACTGGACCTCTCAGTGAAAGCTGAGAGACAGCTTTTGGGAAATGGATGCCGCCAGCATCTGTCTGGTTCACCCTTTGAGATGCTCAAAAACCTTTGTCTGTTCATTCCGTTTGTATCCTGCCACATTGCTTTAAAAATGCTCCAAGGAAACCAACATAAAGTTTAAAAAAACAAAACAAGAAGGCAACTGGCAGCAGGGCTTCTTTACTGGGGGCTGGCAAGGGAGCAGACCACATGTGCTGCATTTGCATTAACTGTGTGTGTGTGAGTGAGTGTGAAGTGCCTTCAAGTTGCCCCCAACTTTGCATTCTTCCTAAAATGTATTTATGTTTGAAAATTGGTGGGTGCATGGGGTGGGGGTGGGGGGTGCTAGAAGGTATCCTTGCCTAGTGTGCAAAAAAACCTGGGGCCGGCCCTGCTGATGACTTTGTGGCGTCCTTTGACTGTGCCTTGAAAACTCATAAACCTCTAATTAAAGCAATGCAGTGCAATATTGTCAGCAAGTGGTTGGTTAATTCTTCAGCCTTCCATCTTCCTCAACCGAAGGCACAAAATCCAGTGCCACATGCATTAGAAGTGACCGTGCACTGGTGTCCCATTCTCTTGGTACTGTCTCCTACAGACTTGCAGAATATAACTAATTCAGAGCAACAAAGGAAAGTGCTAAAGGAGGTGGTCATGGAAGAAAGATTATTTAGTGTTTTTTAGGCTGTGGTGCCGGTGATAAATGGCATTAAGGCCTTTGCAGTGATCAAGGGAAAAAAGTAACTCCTGTTAAACTTGGCTGTACTATCAGGCCATGTTTGAGATGGATAGGCTGGTGCTAATAATGCTTACATTCTCATTTAAAAGGGTTTTCTCACCGTTACATGTTTCTGTCTGCTGCAGGTGAAAGTTGGCATGCACACAGCTGACGGGATGGGAACGAATAAGAAAGTAGCAAAGCGCAATGCAGCTGAAAATATGCTGGAGGTTTTAGGATTCAAAGCCCCTCAACCCCAACCCCCAAAGCCAGCACTAAAGACAGAAGAAAAGGTAATGCGTTCTTAAACGGTGGCCTCAAGGCTTCTGTAAATGTGGGCTGAAACGGTGGCGCACATTCCTTTGAGAACCTGGAGGGCACAGTTGAACAAAGGGAGAGGAGCTTGAGGGTGAAGCCCACCAATGGGCTGGTGTGGATGGGTGATCCAGATGACTTTGTGTGCTTGACCAAGATGTAGAGCTGACCTTGTCTATGTTGAGAAATATTGTATTTTGGGAATGGGGCAATACGTGGGCTTGAATCTCTTAGTTCCTTACCTTCTCATTTTAATTCCTTTCTTACCTCCTTATGGACTTGAACACTTGGAACTGATTGGTTGCATGGGGAAAGGGGTGTGGCTGTTGTCTGAACATTTTGTGCAAATTACCTACACAGTGGTTGTGCCATTCTGTGGATGACATTGTATTTCAAGGGCATCTTTGTAGTCCAACCACGTAACTTCTCCTAACATAGAACTGCTGTCATGATATTCTGAGGCCTAGTGAAAGTCTCATCTATCTGTTTGACTGGGTAGGCTTCAACTTAAAGGATTTATTATGTAGGGTTAACCCTTACTTTTGGTCTTTAATTTCTAAAGTGTTGTAACCTCTCCTCAGAGGTTGAGATTGTAGATTTTTTAAAGAAATAGTTTCCTTTTTTTTCTCCTGGTAGACACCAGTAAAAAAGCCAGGTGATGGAAGAAAAGTAACCTTTTTTGAACCCGGTTCTGAAGAAACATCTACTAGTAAGTGATCTTAATTATATTTGGCTTTCATGTATTACAGTTGTATGGGATTAGAATACTTTGGGAATGGCAGATCCCTTGGAAGTTTACATCAGCCATATTTTATTGACATAGTTTGTCCTGTTAAGTCTCTGAGAAGAATCAGTCATAATTAAAAATAATAATCATAATTTAGCGTGGCCTGACTTGAGACTATAGATCAAATGATCAGTAGAGGAGAAGCTGTTTAGAACTCCTTCAAGTAAACCATGTGCCCATACAGAGTGCTGCTGCCTCCCTAAGGGCTGGGGTGGATTTATGAAGTAATTTTGGATAATACTCTGTGTTCTGCCATCCTGTGCATGACAGATAATTAATTGCCAGTTAATGCAACTCTGCTGCCTAATTTTTATCTCTGCATAGGTAATAAAGAGGACGAGTTCAGGATGCCTTATCTCAGCCATCAGCAGCTCCCCGCGGGCATTCTTCCCATGGTTCCCGAGGTTGCGCAGGCTGTAGGAGTGAATCAAGGACACCACACCAAAGAGTTCAGTAGGGCAGCCCCGAATCCTGCCAAGGCTACAGTGACGGCCATGATTGCAAGAGAGCTGTTATACGGTGGCACGTCCCCTACCGCTGAGACCATTTTAAAAAACAGCTCCTCGGGCCATGTACCCCATGGACCACTCGCTAGACCCTCAGAACAGTTGGACTACCTTTCCAGTGTTCAGGGAATCCAGGTAAACCGGCCGCACAAGGAATCCTTTTAGCTTCTTTGTGGGATTTGCCTCTCTAGGTGAGAACCTTGTTTCACGAAGCTGTAACCAGTGGCTGCCACTCCTGGAGGAGGGCAGGAAGGCCTGAAGGCTGTTACTGTGGTGCGTTGTGTGCGTAAAATATTCTTTAAAAGCCTACGGCTCACCCACAGAGCACTGCAGTGATACAGATGCCATTCCTTTCATTATAGCACTATGATGTTTGCCAACACTTTTCCTGGTGCCCACCAAGTGATTTTAAAAAGTGGGTGGAGCCAGGTGGGGCTTTTGCCCTACAAGGCTTCTGATTGGCCATTGGAGATTTGATTGGCTGTGCGGAATTTTTAAAATGTTGCTTTGGCAGCAGCTGCTACAACAGCACAAGGGTCTGTACGGTGTGAGTCAAGGTAAGTTGCAGCAGCCTTTTTCTGGCTGACTCCTCCTCCCTGTGGCAGCCATTTTGTGGCTGTGCCCACCACACTATGTCAGAAATTCCATAGGTGCCCTCAGGCTGAAAAAGGTCAGGGACTCCTGGCTTAGCCCACAGTGCTTCATATTTCTTTTCAGGCAAACACTGCCCTTTGTAGCTTAGTTGTACTGCTCGTTTGATGGGACATGCATGTTTTGTCTAGCGCAACTTTGGGAATTAGTCTGCACAGCTAGGGGAATTTCTGTGGGTTAGCCCTCCCTGGACAAATGGTACTGTTTCAAATACAAAGTCACTCCATTAGAATGCTCCCTCGAGGGTGTAGGGCCAGGGGGAGGGAATCGCTACATGTCATAAAGTAGAACAGTAGAGCCAGAAAAAAGGCCTGGGAGATCAGGAACTGAGCTATGTGACAAAATATTGCTTGAAGGATTTAGATCACTGGTTCCCACGGTGGGCACTGCTACCCCCTGGGGGTTGCTGGAATGATCCAGGTGGAGATCCACAAACCGCATCTTTTTGTCCACTTCTTGAAGGTAGCTTTCCAGGGGGTGCTGAGTAATTTTTTTTCTGAAAAGGGGGCGGTAGGCCAAATAAGTTTGGGAACCTCTGATTTAGATTATAGAAGCCGGGCCATTGGAGACCATAGAGTGTGTTCTGCTTTTATTACTGGCATTAATTCCGCCGCCAATTAAAACACCAAGATACTTTCTTCTGCTGACAATACTTAGATTTATATTAGCATGGTTGGGTGCATTGCTGCCTGCAGTTTTAATGAGAAGATACTTAATAAATAGATTTAATAATAATAAATATATTTAATAATTTAAAAAAGAGAAGATACTGAGGTATACCATTCTTTGTTAGACTTTGCATCAGCGGTTTAGATCGATTAGATTCTGTTGACCATGTAGTTTTAGATTGCCCTGTATGTTCAGATTTAAGATCAAAGCTAATTCTCCCATTACTTGGAGCTGGTTCTTATTCTCTGAATTAGAAAATTTATTGGTTGTTAAGTTATGCAGAAAACCAAGAGACTGTACAAGTGGCCAAATATTTGGTGGCAGTTATAGTGCAGCATATTTCAAGAGCCATCTGCCGGGTTTGTTTTCTGGAGCCAGAAAAAAGAGCCATCTTTCCTGATGAGCTGCTTCACTACAGCTTTTACCTGGGAAATATCCTAATGCAGGGGTACATTTCTAGACCACAAAAAAGGGAAGAATACCCAACCAAAAAAGATAGGGTAAACCAAAAAGGGCTGAGAGCACAAAGAAACAGGAAAAAGCGTACTCTGATTCAGTAGATAAATGAACAAATTCAATTATGTGCACAAAACACAGCACCAGGAATTTAATATATAAACAAATCCAAAACAGGAAACACATGTGCACATAAAATAATACGCACTGCTAAATACAATAAAACATAATGCCAACCGCACTTCAGCACAAAGCTGTTGTCAGTGGCTTATGACCATAATTAGCACAATTATATCTAACACACACCATAAAAGACATAACAAACCACAAGAATCAGCAAGATAACCAAGTTAATTTCTTGGACTGAATTAAGTACTCCTTTTATAAAATCAGTCTTCAGATATTTCCACATCTGCGTGTCTCTGGTCCAAATAACAACATCAATATATGTGAGTATTTTGCCATCCTGATATCTGATATTTTTCTGTTTCTTTGTGCTCTCAACCTTTTTTTGCAGTAGAAAAGAGCAAGAGTCCAGTAGCACTTTAAAGACTAACAAAATTTGTGGCAGGGTGGGAGCTTTCGTGAGTCACTGCTTAGTTTTTCATCGATTCTTGAGAGGTGAGATGCTCATCCCCTGCCACAAATTTTGTTAGTCTCTAAGGTGCTACTGTTCTCTTGCTCTTTTCTACTGCTACGGACAGACTAACATGGCTGCCTATCTTAACCTTTTTTTGTTTGTTTGTTTACCTGGTATATTTATAGAAACAGATATGCTGCTTGAATCTCCTGGCAATGTAGATCAGCTCCTTGACTTCCTGCTAGACATGACTTGGTCACTCTGTACATACCCCTGCAATGCAGACTTAACAGTTCCATTGTTACACTTAATATATTAGGATGTAATCCTTGGACATATTGTGCAATGTAAGAATGTCACTGCCATCTTTTAGAAGTTACCATTTTCTTTATATATTTCTTCATCAAGGACCGCTGAAGCTTCTAAAAAATTACTATAGCAGAACGTAGAAATCTTGTTTTTAAGGGCTTACAGACTGTGGAGTAGCTTCTATCTAGTGCAAACAGAGCAGTGTTTCGAGAGGCGTACCTCTCCTGAACTCTGCTGTGCCCCTTCCTGAATTCAAATCCCTGGGGATTGTTGGCCCCCGGGAACAACATGGTGGTCTGCAGTAGAAGGGAAGAATTGGCACAAATATACCACCTCCCCATTCTTCCAGAATACATAGGTAGAGTCTAAGCTTCTGTGTTTGGACAAGACAAAAAGTGAAGTTGGTACTGATAAATTAATAGCGAGGATGGCATTCATTGGGGGGAGTTTAATGGATGGGCACAGATGTGGCTCAGGGAAGACTTTGCTGTCATGACTCTCCAGAAGAGGCTGGATGGGAAGGAAAAGCGGGTGGTTTCACAGACTGCAAATAGGAAAAAAACAAACAGCGCCATTAGCAAGTGGCCTCTGATGTCAGGGCAGTTTTTCCCCATGTGACCGAGGAGCCCAGATGGACCAATCATGACAGCAGTCCAGAAACACCAGTGTGTGTGTCTCCTCAAGCAGGAGCCCACCAATCTTGGCTTGGCTCACGTAGAGCTGAGAACACCACAGCCGGCAGGCCCAGAGTGCTTGGGGGAGAGTTGATGCCCCCTGTCATCAAAAAAGGGAAGCCACAGGAGTCTTTCCTGCTGCTTGAGAGGGACTCCTGCTGCTTGCCTTGGAGAAGTAAGGCTGCACAAATTGGGGTGGGGAAATCTGTGTGCTGCTGAGAATTTTGCGTGCCCTGAGGGTCAGGGTGCTTGTCCTTAGGGAGTGGGTCTGTGGGCACTTATTTGGCAATAACTGGTGTGCTGTAGTGGCTGGAGTGTTGAGCTAGGATCTGGGAGGCCCAGGTTCGAATCCCCACTCTGCTATGGAAGCGTATTGGGAGACCTTGGGGCAGTCACTCACTCTCCCTCAGCCTAACCTACTCTATACAGTGTTGCAGTGAGGGTAAAATGGCGGCGAGGAGGAGAATGTAAGCCATTTGGGGGTCCCCAGTGCAGAGGAAGGTGGGGGGGCATAAACGAAATAAATGAAGTAAGTAAATAACTAAAGCTTTTTTGTTTTCTCTTAGGTCGAATACAAAGACTTCCCAAAAAACAACAAGAATGAATTTGTGTCTCTTATAAATTGCTCCTCTCAGCCACCCCTGATCAGCCATGGAATTGGAAAGGATGTAGAATCTTGCCATGATATGGTAAGGAGACCAGAATCTCATCTCCTCAGCTGGCTTGCAGAAATTCCAGTCTCATTAGTTGGCATAATTTCCCGTGGATTAAAGGGCAAGACATCGTCTCTGGGTTTTTACTGAGTTGTACGCTAAGTAGAACTTGGGATCTTGTTACTCGTGGCCTGTCCTGGCTAAATAAAAAGGGACCTGGAGAGAAGCAGCAAATATTGTTGCATTTGTCAGGTACTGTTAAGTATCTTGTAATCAAGCACAGTGGCGGACCTACTTTCTTGGGACCCTGAAGCTTAAACTGTTACGGGGGCCCCTTCTCAGCCAGTAAATATAGGGCAGCCGTGCTGCAAGCCCCCGAGAAAATTTTGAAATTTGACCAATTAAGGGACATTTTGAGGCCATATGAAATGGGTATTAAGATCATATTCTAATATCAATATTAAGTACTTCAACCCATTGGCTTATTATTTCTGTCACTAAAGTAGACTCATTTTAATAACAAACACCTAAAAGCCCCCATCAATTTTGTTGATAAATTCACTCATTTTTTTTAAAAAAAAGTTCCCATCTTTCCCATAGTCCTAACCACAAATCCTGCCTTACATGTCAGGATAGGAAAACACGCATTGCCCTCTTCCTTTTCTCTACTTCGTTGTAGTTTTTTTAGCAGGAGGGGAAAAGCACATGCTGTTGGGTCGCAACTGACTCATGGCAGCTGCTTCCACAGGTCATTCCAGACATGCGATGAGCAGAGGTGGTTTGCCATTGCCTTCTTCCACATAGCAACACCAGTCTTCCTTGGTGAATGACCCTGCTTAGCTCCTAAGCCTTGACAAGCTCAGGCCAAACTGGGCTAATTCCATTGTGAGTCACTGTGCCACCAGAAGAGTGGTACGCTCGGGAAGTAAGAACCTCCTGGTGGTCCCCGGCCGGAGAGGGATCCAGCCGTCCTCAACCAGGGCCAGGGCTTTCTCAGCCCTGGCCCCTACCTGGTGGAACTCTCTGCCAGAGGATATCCGTGCCCTGCAAGAATTGTTACCTTTCTGCCGGGCAAGTAAGGCAAAGATGTTCCACCAGGCATTCGGCTGTGGACAGCAACCGTACAGCATGTAGTCTGGCACTCTCAGACCCTCCATTCTGCATAAGCGCCCCCCACCCCCCGGAGGCTTGTGAAATCTGAAATTTTTTTCTTCGCCATCTTGGAATGGATTATTTCTTGTTGATATATTATGCATTTTATTGTAGGATTTTAATCTAAGTTGTTTATTGTATGTTTTCCCCCTGTTGTGTGCCACCCTGAGCCCTGCTTGCCAGGAAAGGTGGCCTAAAAATGGAATTAATTAAATAAATAAATAATCAGGCCACAGAGATGCAACCCTAATAGCCCAGTCTCATCAGAGCTTAGAAGCTAAGCTGGGTCAGTACTTAGATGGGGGACCAGCAAGGAGGACTTTGCAGAGATCCATCAGTGGCTGTTAGCCACAAGATATTGATAGGAACTCTGGGGCAAGTGATGCTCTGTATTCTTGGTGCCTGGAGGGGGCACCTGGTATTTTTGGCCACTGTGTGACAGTGTTGGACTGGATGGGCCGTTGGCCTGATCCAACACTGGCTTCTCTTACGTTCTTATGAGGAAGGCAAAGGCAAACCACCCCTGCTTGTCTCTTGCACTGAAAACCCCATGAGGTGGAACTTCACGGAGTCACCATGAGTCAGTTGTGACTCGATGGTACACTTTGCTTAACTTAGTTTTAGCAAACCCTAAACGCCTGTTTGTGGAAGCAGACTTTGAGCAGCTTGGCCAATTTTGCCTGTGAGCTCCTTTCATTCCTCTCTGCCCAGTGGGAACACTCCATATCACCCCAAGAGTTCCCCAGTGGCTCGTTCCAAGAACTGGTTGTTGAAAAATGCCCTGTTTGTGCTTGAAACAAATCCCATTGTGAGTTCCAAGTTGGTGTTCTCGGTGCTATTTCGATTAAATATGGTAATATGTGAGTGTTATGTGCCTCTTTTCTTGCTGCAGGCTGCATTAAACATCTTAAAATTGCTGTCTGAGTTAGACCAACAAAGTACAGAGATGCCAAGAACAGGAAATGGACCAATATCTGTGTGAGTAAAACAGATAGTAACATTTTCCCTTTTTTACTTGTTTTTTAAATCAAAAGCAGCCTCAGTTTTGTAACACATACAAAGAAAAATAATGGATCTTTTATATAGTTGTTTTTGTTTGTTTCTTTACACTGGGGCTGTGAAAACAAAGCTGTGTCATCATCTCGGTAAGGGTGGGAGAGCCAGCTTTTATGTCCTTGTCATGACTGCCCTACAGTGGCTGCTTAGGACAAAATGTCCCGTCCCGATTCTTTGAAGCTGTGGATGTGTTGCCATAAGCGACGTGCTCTTTCGCCACCCCCCACTCCTCAGGAAATGCTTTATAGAGTTGTAAATTATACAGCGTCTGCTTAGCAGAGCAGGTTTTCCTTGCCAGAAGCAGCTTAATTTCCTGTCTGGCAGCGTGCTTGAAATAAATTGATGAAGACATTGATGAAGACACTCAAGGCGTTTCGTATGCATATTTGTTATAGTGGCTCCAATTGCCCTCTTACCACGGGCTTGAGTAGGATTGAATGTAACTTGAAATCATTAAGATAAAGGTTTTTAATAAGGATATTACAGCGGCTGTATTTATTGTTGACGGTAATAGCGTTTCCAGTTTTTTGGCACGAACTCATCAGAAACACTGGTGTGTCGGAGCAAATGTCAGTGGACCAAATGCGAAGAACTCTCTCTCTCTTTTCTTTTCCATTTCTCTAGATGCGTGAAGCAAGAAATGGAAAGTGACCCTCTCCTGAAACCGGCTAGCTCAAACACTTTGGGACAAACACTGGATACCACTGCCTGAAAAGGCTGACTGGACCCAACCCCGAAAGCACCAGAGAAAATCAAACGCTTCCTAATTAATGTAACCTAACTGTTTTAGAGCACTACAGTGGCCACAGCTCACTGTAGTATCTAAATCATAACCGTTGCTTTTCCAAACAGTGATAAAAAATTTTTAGTTTCATTGCATTGTTTTGAATGACACTATAAATTTTTCATTTGAAAAAAAAAAAAACAAGTTTCTTAATTGTACCTAGAACTATAGCACAGTTTAGAAACTTTGTTGTCTGAAGTTGACACACTTAACCTATGAACTAACTTGGGAAGATCATATCCGTGTATGTGTTCAGTTTTTGTTTTTAATGAAATTGTGGGGAAATTTCACTGGAAACAAACGGTGTGCCTGCCATTTGATTTAAAAAAAAAATAAACTAAAAAAAATAAATAAAAGTGAACGCGTCAAACTTAGGCAAGCCCTGCCTAATTATAAACGGTTGAATGAATAATTACACATTTTAGGGATTTTAAACTTCATTTGATCATTTTGATTTCTAGGATATTTTTCAGGGGGGAAGGGTGGGGAACCTGAATGCAGCAGAAGTTTAAATGGTCGCTAATCTTTGTTTTAAAAATAAGAAATTGTGTATGTGTGTCTGTATAAAGGCACACAAACTCGGTACATTACAGGATATGATCTCAGTGTAGTGCATATAAAACTGCAGATTGATTTTCCTTGAGTGCTTTATACTGTTTAATTACATCTCCATGTAGGGCTGAAAAAAATTACCTATGTTTATATATAAACTGTGTTGCTTTTGATGTTGTGTTTATTGCACACAGCAATGTGTGCAGTAAAGTTTTTGCATATGGTCCAGGTAAAGCACGATAGCCTTGCAAGTTAAGTACTGCTTCAGTTCATTGTTTACGCTGGAATTTTTTCTCCCCATGGAATGTAAGTAAAACGTAGTGTTTGTCACCAATAAATGGTAAATACTAAAAGACAAAGTGGGTGTGGTCTTTATTCTTCACATTCCTTATTCCTGTTTGAGCCTAACACACACACACACACACACACCCCATTTTTTGCTGTCAAATCACAGCCAACTTATGACAACCCCTTGGGGCATAAATGAAGTTTAAAAAATGGCATTACAAGCATTTTTTAGGTAGTGTGAATATAGGCTGTTGCCAAAACCCATTGACACTTGGGAGAAAATGGCATTAGAGCGGTAGGTATTTTCCTCAGTCAAATATGAGGCTGAGCCTTCTAAGAAGTGCTGGCACACACAACCTCTACTAATTTCATACACCTTCCATAGACCTCACTAAAGAGTAAGCAGGTCTCACGGTACCACTGGCAAGAGACGTTCAGAGGCCATTGCCTGCCTCTGTTAGTGATCCTGGTATTTTGTGGTCGTCTCTCATCCCAATACAGACCAGGGCCGGCCCTGCTTGGCTTCTGAGATCTGACAAGTTTGGGCGAGTCTGGGCCATCCAGGTCAGGGTTCACTAGCCCATGGAGGTATTTAAAGCTAAGATGATGGGTTTGGATTCTTAAGAGCTCTGAATGGAGCTGAGATCACAAAATCCATCTTTGCCACTTCTCCTCTCTCACAGGAGCCACTCCCCTCTAGTCCCGGGACTTCAGGGCGGGGGAGGTCGATGGCAAGGAGGAATCTTATAAAGCCAGCCAGGTGGGCCTTCCTGCATTATGCACAGGAGGGGCTGAAGGAAGGATAGTGCAGCTTATGGAAGGTCATTTGTGCCTTTCCTGTCTTCTGTGGCCATTCTCTCTTTTTGTTCCATGCACTCCAGAACTTGCCTTGACCTGGATGCACAGGGAGCTGATCCAGACATTGACACGATAAGAGGAAACTTCTCCATACACAAGATTCCATGCAGTTTTGCAGTCCACTTTAAAGTCTCAAAGCAAAGGCAATAAAATATTTGAACTAAAATAGGTGACTGGATTTGATTGCTCTTGCTTCTAAATTCCTAGGACTTAGTTTTCTACATTTTTAAAAAATGTTAGCCTCGTAGTGGTAAGAACTTCATTTTACTAAAAGGGGTGGCTTTGGTGATGCCTACGCATGAAACATTTTTTATACATATGTAGCTATAGATGGATTCCACCAGTGTTACCATAAGACCTGCTTATTCTTTAGTGGGGCCTATGGAAGGTATATTAAATTAGTAGATGTGGTGTGCCAGCATTTCTTAGAAGACCAAGTCTCATGTCTGACTGAGGAAAATACCTACCACTCTAAAGCCATTTTCTACAAAATGTCAATGGGTTTTGGCAACAGCCTATATTCACATAACCTTAAAAATGCTTGTCATGCCCATTTCCCCCTTTAATTTATAGCCCACTTTTCTCCCCATTTGAGTGGCTTACAACATTCTTCACACCTCCAGTTTATCTTCAAAAGAACCCTGTGAGGAAGGCTAGGCTGAGAGCGGGTGACTGGCCCAAGGTCATCCAGCAAGTTTCCATGGCAATGTGGGGAATCAAACCTGATTCTTCCAGATCCTAGTCCCAACACTCTTTACTACTGCACTACACATATGCTCTCTTTGAAACATTGTTTAAAAGCACACAGAGCACTGGGGTTTCCAATACATCCAAACCTCCTCTGGCACACACTGAAAGCACCCTCACCCCAATCTACAGCCCCCTACTCACCTGTGCAGCAGTTTCTGGGTCTCTTTCAACACTGTAAGGACCCTTTCTTTGTCTAAGGTGCATTAGTAATCTGGGCCACCCAAAACTCTCAGGTTTTGTCAGCTTGATTTAACAATCCATGGCAAGCTAGGATCTAATCTAATTTGCATCTGGTGGCCTTTTCAGTCCCAACCAACCTGTCCCCATCAGAGAAGGATTTATACCCTTCCCTTCCTCTCCCCACAGCAGACATCCCGTGAGGTAGGTGGGGCTGAGAGAGCTTGTTCGAGGACTGCTTGTAAGAAAACAGCTCTGAAAGAACTTGTAACTGACCCAAAGTCACACCAGTAGCTGCATGTGGAAGAGTGGGGGGATCAAACCTGGTTCTCCCAGATTATAGAGTCTGCGCTCCTAACCACCACACCAAACTGGCATTACATGAATGATACAAGCAGTGGCACAAAGAAGTGATTTCAGTCACTTGGGCAATTGTAATACCAAAGGAATATATTCTATCTAACTTGCAAAAAACGCAAGAAGGAAGTGTGGATTCATGAGACTTCACAAGTTTTGCTGGATGTGTTAATACACAATAATATACACATCTGAGCCATTTTTCCAGGTTGCCTCCAAGTTTGGCATTATTCAAATCAATTCACTTATTTCCCTGGTCATCGGGAAACTAAATTCCTCTTTGAAATGAGCCATCTGCACATCTGGGCTAGAAAGTAGGAGGTAATGAGCCTTATTACTAGGGCCAGCTTTCCTAGAAAACATTTCATTTATTCATTTATAAGGAAAAGAGTTGGATTTATGCCCTGCCCTTCACAATCTCCTTTCCCCTCCCCCCAACAGACATCCTGTGAGTTAGGTGGGGCTGAGAGAGCTCTGTGAGAACTGTTCTTGAGAGAACAGCTCTGAGAGAACTGTGACTGGCCCAAGGTCACCCAGCTGGCTGAATGTGAAGGAGGGGGGAATCAGACCCGGTTCTCCTGAATTAGAGTTCGCGGCTCTTAACCACTACACCAAACTGTCTCTCCCTGCCTTTCTCCCCAGTGAGGACCCAAAGTGCCTCCATTTTATCCTCACATCAACCCTGTGAGAGAGGTTCAGCTGAGAGTGTGTAACTGGCCTTGGGCCACCCAGTGAGCTTTCATAGCTGAATGGGGACTTGAACCTGGGTCCCCAGACTCTGTCCTGCACTCTAACCATGACACCATGCTGGCTCTCAGTCTACCATGGAATAATCAAAGAAAATCATCCAAAGAGTAGGTTTGTTCCTCCAATATGATTCTACCTACTGTGCAACTCTCATTGAGGTCCAAGTTTGGCGGGACTAGTTTGAATTTCGTTGTTGCAACTGCTCATCTCCTGTTTGATAGATCAAAGGAAGAATGTTATAGAAGAGGGTAAAGCTGTTTATGTGCCAAGGGATCTCTCACGCTAAAAGCTGCACAGTTGTAAGTATTTTTTTCCATGCTTTTCGGGGAGGGTCTTGAGTTCAGGATTAGAGATATTGCTTCAAGCTCGGTTCTTTGAAAAGGGAGAATCTTCATCTTCCTGTAGCACAATTTGCTTCTTTTTGTGGAACGTACTTCTCCAATCCCAGGAATTTCTGAACAAGAACTTGAACGTCCCAAGGCAGGAAGCTGAGGAAGAAGGGGGAAATGGATAACTCTGTTAAAAAGCTTAACAACTGCTTGTTGCAACGTGTTGGGACTTTAAAAGTAAATAGAAATAACTGGCTTGGCCCTATCTCCATCCTCCCTCTGTTACAGGAGCCCTTCTGTTTCATGAGGATTTGACATAACAGGGCTGTCAGCTGAAGAGCCTAGTCAAAGAGGTCTGTAGCCTGAAACTGTTGGAGGCAGGGGAGCCTACAGACATATCGGACAGCACTTGTAAGTGAACAGCAAGAAGACAAAGGCCCAGTACGCCTGTACATCTTACTGCAGATTTTCAGATTTAATCTTGACTTCAGATTCTGTGCCTATCCACCATTCTTTTCCCTCTGGTGTATTTATCCTGCAGCCACAATTTTTTAAAAAAATGCACTTTTCTAAATCAGGGTGGAACGTCACTTGTGACATGTCAGGGGTGGCGTACAGAGGGTTTTTTAGATTTACACAATTGCCCTATTGCAGCTGGGCAGTAGCATCCAGCAAGCTTCTTCCATTTAGATCCTCGTGGTTCAGGTTTTGCTTGTGCATTTTTGCATTCGTTCATTGAATGAAAGGAAGAAGAAGAAGAGGAGGAGAGATTGGATTTATACCCCGCCCTTCACTGCCCAAAGGCGTCTCAGAGCGGCTTACAAACTCCCTTCCCCTCCCCACAACAGACACCCTGTGAGGTAGGTGGGGCTGAGAGAACTCTTAACACAAACTGTCCTTGTGAGAACAGCTGTGCCAGAGCTTGTGACTGACCCAAGGTCACATCAGCAGGTGCAAGTGGAGGAGTGTGGAATCAAACCCGGTTCTCCCAGATAAGAGTTCGCACACTTAACCACTACACCAAACTGGCTCTCTTCCCCAAACTGGCTCTCTTCCGGGAACAGAAAGGAATGCAGGCAAAGGGGGGGAAACAATGTTGAAACCGACAAGCAGCTGAGAAGCCCCGTTTTCCATATTGCTGAGCACTAGGGGATTCTCCACTGTGTTATTGGCCACTGCTAAAAATGGGAAAGAGTCACACAATCTCATAATATGGGGAAATATGTTGAGTGTACAGAATACATGGTAGAACCCACTGACACTGGCATTGCAAGCTGTGATTGTTGGAAACATGTCTGTGTGCATGCACGCCTGAGCAAAGTCAGCTGCAACTCTACCATGCTTTGTACAGAGCTACAATATGTATGGGGGAGGAGTCCTCTGGCAGAAGCTCTGGAGAGTTATTTTTGGTCTTGTGCCACTGATTTGGAAAAAAATCAGGGGGTATTTTTGTTGATGCCCTAGTGCAGCGGCATCCTTCTTTGCAAATTTGTGTGGTTTTCGCTTTGTGATTCTCTAATTTGATCCTGCACACTAGTTGTGATCTTGGCAGTTTTTTAAAGCCCATCCTGTGTGGATTGCACTCTTCCTCCAAATAGATTGATCCCAAGCAATTCTTAAGTTTGGCAATTTGCAGAAGGTCCATGTGGCTCAGCCATCATTTTAATATTAGGCTTCCAGAGACTGCCAAAATGGTTCACTCCCCCCAACTTTGTTCACTAAAACATAAAGAGAAAACTGTTGTCAACGCTTTAGGCATCCCATCCCAGTCTCCCTCTCTCTCCCTCCTTATATCTCATGTCAATTTCATTCTGTGCTGATGATCCCCCTCTTTATTTTGTTTGCATGCAGCACTGAAATCCTTTTTTTTATATGCCAGAACTCTATTTTGTGTCTTTCTAGAGACTTGCAACTCCAGACTGTTTTTCTGTTAAGCCTGACCTAGGCAGTTTCTAACACACACACACATTGTCAACTGCTAGCTGTGTAGTAGCATTGTGTAGTAGCATTGTTAAATAGCATTCTTGAGGAATTCTCTTAATTCATCATCACCCAGTTTCTCCCTGAAATCCAACAATCCATTTATTTTACTCCTCTTTAAAAATTCAGAATATGTTTTGAATCAATTCTATTTGGCTCAAAAGATAAATTTGAAGAAGAGAAGGGACAGGAAGGGAAAATTTCAGAATTTCATTCTGCAGATACACAGAGGAAAACAATTTCTTCCTGCCAGAGCACCATCCTGTGGTGTGTAACACAAAACAACTGCAAGGGCTGAATTGACAAAAAGATGCATAGAAAGTTAAAAGACAATGACAAGAAACTAAAGAGAAAATCTTCTTTTGAAAGGTAAAAAATAAGAAGAACCAATGGCTGTATCTTTAATAAGTGGATTTTAGAAAAAGAAATTCCACTCCCCATAACTGTTGGAAGTTTCAGGTGTGATGTCCTTGTGTCTCAAGACCTCCAGAAGCAAGTGACCACAGAGTATGCAGGCAGATAGGCAACACTAAGCATCTTCCTGTTTCCTGTCTACTGTCACTGACTCCCTTTGAAGTGCAGATGAATGCTTCTTAGGGAAAAGCAGCTTCCTTCTGTCTTCTCTCTCTCTCTCTTTCTCTTCTCTCTTTCATGGGCACAAGATGGGGTGCAGGATGCCTCTCTGCATCCACTCCCATCTGCTAGCTAGGTAGCCTAAGGAACTGCCTCTACTTCTCTACCCTGCACTATCAAGAATGTCTTTCTAGAAGGAAGTAGTTATTACTTCATTTCATCCTGAAGCAGGGGCTCTGTGTAACTTTGTAACTTTGCAAGCGCATGGTCAAGTGAGGTCTGAGACAAGCACCGCTGCATTAAAGCCTTGTGCACTCTGCTAACTAACTAAAAAAAGGATCTGGACCGCTAGAACCAGTACCCTCCCACTTTCCTGGGAGCAAGCACCATTGAATAAAATTGGATTCACTTCTACATAGACCAGTCTAAGACGGCACCCCAAATCAACACACATTTACTTAAGTTTATTGGAAGAACTGAGCAGTGACTCACGAAAGCTCATCCCCTGCCGCAAATTGTGTTGGTCTTTAAGATGCTACTGGACTCTTTACTCTTTTCTATTACTTAATCAAGTTATTTAAGAAATTAAGATGCTGAGTCTGTGTGCTTGCTAGCAGCTCTTACCCAGAGCATTCAAGTTGTGTGGAGTAATTGTTACAGGGTTGGACTGGCACTGCAAAGACCCGAGTTCTAATCCTCACTCAGACCTGAATCTTACTTGACCTCAGGCCATTCACTCTCTAGTTATATGAATTGTTTCTGAAGGTAGCTGTGTTGGTCTGCAGTAGAGCAACTAGATTCGAGTCCAGTGGCACCTCAGAGACCCACAAGATTTTCAGGGTATGAGCTCTCAAGGGTCAAAGTTCCCTTCATCAGATATCTGACAAAGGGAAGTTTGATTCTTGATATCTAGTTAGTAATTTGAATGAAACACTCAGATACATGTCCAGAACTACAAATTAAATGGATGATCTCTGCTATCCCACTTAACAGGATTGTTGTTAGGGTAAAATGAACATATTTTGCCTGAGCTAGTAGGAGGAGGAGGAGGAAAAGAAGAGGTGGAGATTGGATTTATACCCCGCCCTTCACTCGGAGTCTCAGAGCGGCTCCTTCCCCTTCCCCTCCCCACAACAGACACCCTGTGAGGTAGGTGGGGCTGAAAGAGCTCTTTCGGGAACAGCTCTTGAGAGAACAGATCTGAGAAAACTTGTGATTGACCCAAGGTCACACCAGCAGCTGCATGTGGAGGCGTGGGGAATCAAACCCAGTTCTCCCAGATTAGAGTCCGCGCACTTAACCACTACACCAAACTGGCTGTCACTGCACCAAAACTTGAGGAAGGGTGGGTAAAAACAGTAACAAATAAAATATATACTGCGTGTTATATGACCAAAAGGGAACATGTCTGCGGTTTCCAAAAGGATATCTTACTTTTTTGATATCATTGCAAAGTACATCGCTCTGGGAATGCATATCATGTGCTGATTACGAAGGATGCCTTGCATTGCTGACTTCACACAACAGCCCAGATTTACGGGAGAAATCGTGGCTTCAAGTTCTTGCCTGAATTAAGTACAGGGGATAAAGGGGAAAGCAAGTGACAGAAGAAATCTAAATGCAAATCTGCTGACTCATTTCTGAACAAGCTGGTTCCAAGAACTAGTTACAGCTACACAGTACCACAGATCATACCATTTAATAAGGTTGCCAGCTCCGGGTTAGAGAATATCTGAAGATTTTGTGGGTGGAGCCTGGAGAGGCTGGGGGTTGGGGAGGGGAGGGACTTCAATGGGTTCCACCTTCCAGAGCAGCCATTTTCTCCAGGATAACTGATTTCTGTTGCCTGAAGATCAGCTGTAATACCAGGAGATCTCCAGCTACCTGGAGGTTGACAACCGTGCAAAAGTGGGATCTGAATAGCACCTCCTCCTTGCAGCATTTAGTAGTTCAGCAAAGGGCCAGTAAATGGTGGGCTGTGGAACAGTTCTGTGACGGCTCTTCTGAATCTTTAAGAACCGACCTCCTCTTTTGCTAGGCTGAGGAAAACTGGGGGCGGGGGGGGGCTGAGAAGGAAGTGTATGCCTGCTTTTTGTGTGTGTGTATCTTTATTTAAAATTGTCTTTAACTGGTCTCCAAATGAAGATTCTATGATGTCCATCAGCTCCTGTGATGTCCTTGGGAGGAAGCCAATATTTAACAGGTTTGACAGCGTGGAGATCTTGTTCAAAAAACCAGCTTCTTAGCAAAGAAGAAAATGGCTCCTGATGATTTCCAGCTGAATGAAAAGAGGGTTTTGAATCTTGCATTTAGGTCTTGGAACAGTATTTTAAGGGAAAGGAAGAAGTGCAATAATTATTTGCCTCGCTGAAGAACTTTGCTTGCTCTTAAAAGCTCGAGGAAGCAAAATACAATGATACTGTCAAAACTCTGAAGAATGACCACAGGCCTGCAAACAATTCCTTTGTATAACAATAGAGAGTCCTCTTAGTAACTGGAAGGAGAAAGAATTTGCTCCAGGCTTGAGGAAGTTGTCAGCTCTACATTATTGTGGCTAGGGTTACCAGCTCTGGGAAATACCTGGAGATTTGGGGGGTGCAGCCTGGGGAAGGGAGGTAACTCAGCAGGGTGTAATACCACAAAGTCCACACTCCCAAGCATCCATTTCCTCCAAGGGAACCAATCTTGGCTGTCTGGAGACCAAGGGCAATAGCAGGAGATCTCCAGGTTCCACCTGGAGGTTGGCAACCCTATTTGTGTCTGTTCTCAAATTATATTTTATTTGTTTTTGGAATAATGAATTGGGAATTGAGAGATTATCCAGTAGAGGTATTGGGGGGGGGGGAGTGGCTCAAAACCAGCAGCCAGTGTAGCTGTTTTAAATTAGGCAAGGTACATTCCCATCTGCTGGCCTCCAACAAGAACTGAACTGCCACATTCTGAACCAGCTGCAGTCTGCAGGCTGTCTTCAAGGGTAGCCCAACACAGGGTGCTTTACAATAACACAAACCACCAGGTTACAAAAGGCCAGCTGTCTGAGCCTGTCTCAGTTCTGACGAACCACAAAGCCATGGAAAGAGACCAAGATACGTAGCCGTGTTTGTCTGTAGCAGTAGGAAAAAGCAGGCGTCTGGAAGCCCCTCTGGTAGGAGTCTGGTAACAGAATTTGTGGCGGGGGATGAGCTTTCGTGAGTCACTGCTCACTTCTTCAGATCAAAGCCATGGTTTATGTTGACCGTGGTTGGTTCCTGAAACTGGGATTCAGCTCCCAATCATCTGGAAACAAATGCTAGCTTCATTTCCTGCTCTTTGTCATCTGGGAGGGCATCAATGGAGAACAACCAAACCTACTGGCATTCAGACATCACATGAAACCTTAGTTAAAAGTAATGGTGGTTAATAAACCAGGTTGTCCATGTTTGACGAATCCTGACTAGCCATATAGTTAAAATAACCATGGTTTTGTGCGATGTCTGAGCTGAGCCTCTGTTGAAGGCAGCTGGACTTTTTCGGATTCCTCTGGCTTCTCAGATGATAGTATCTACTGAAATTGTCATTCAGTGGGGACAACAGTGGTCTGAATCCACCCAGAGGCTTTCAACGTATCACTGAAACTTCTGTGTCTGGAAATGAGTTGATCGGTTTGGATCTGCCTGAGTGTGAGTCCCTTGTAAGTTGTTGGTGGAAAATTCCATCAAGTTGCAGCTGACTTATGGTGACTCTATAGGGTTTTCAAGGCAAGAGACATTCGGGGTGATTTGCCACTCCCTGCCTGAGTAGCAGCACCTCGTCTTCCTTGGCAATCTCCCACCCAAGTACTAACTAGGGGCGTTAAATTTTTTTTTTCTGATTCAGGTCTATTGGACCCCAAAAATATCAGTATCTCTCTATATAATAATTCTGTTTTGGTCATGGACTCTCCTGAATATCCCACACACTCCCAAATCAGTTGGCTCCCTGATCTGTCACTCAGAAGCTGGCCCTATCCACTGGCTGCGTTGCCTGAGTCTTGTCTCCAATATTCTAAACAGTTTGCTGTTCCTCTCCCACCAATAGCCAGTCGGAACACAGAGGTCATTTGCATATGCGGCCTGATTGGCCTTTGCCTCTAACATTCTAAACAGTTTGTTGTTGCTGTTGGGAGTCATTGAATGTGTCCTGAGGTAAAATACATATCCCAATTCTCCCTTAAATGGTCACTGGAGTTGCCAAAATACATATCCCAATCTTCCCTTAAAGAGTCACTGGAGTTGCCAGTCTCCCTGTGGGGCCTGGATATCTCCCAGAAATCATTGTGTTCCCCAGCCACAGCACATCATTTCCCCTACAGAAAATTCCCCAGGTATTACAATGGCTGCTTTGGGCAGTGGACTCTATGGCATTATACCCTGCTGAAGTCCCTCCGCACCCCAAACCCTGCCCTCCCCAGGCTCTACCCCTCAAATCAACAGGTCTGGCCCTCCCCTTAGAATTGCCAGCCTCCAGGCAGCACCTGGAGATCTCCAAGATCAGTTCTCCTGGAGAAAATGGCTGCTTTGGGCAATGGACTCCATGGAATTATACCCTGCTGAGGTCCCTCCACACCCCAAACCCTCCCCTCTCCAGGCTCTTCCCCTCAAATCTACAGGTCTGGCCCTCCCCTTAGTATTGCAAGCCTCCAGGCAGCACCTGGATATCTCCAAGATCAGCTGCTTTGGGGAATGGACTGCTTTGGGCAATGGGCTCTATGGCTGCTTTGGGCAAGATCAGTTCTCCTGGAGAAAATGGCTGCTTTGGGCAATGGACTCCGTACCCAAACCCTGCCCTCCCCAGGCTCTACCCCTCAAATCTACAGGTATTTCCCAACCCAGAGTTGGCAACCCTGTAACTGGCTATGGAACCACTTTCCAGACCCTTGGAACCCAGAAGACATGGCATAGGAGGAGGTGCTTTTCTACCTTAGCTGCCACTGCATAACCCCAAATCAACACAAGTCAGGGGTGGAGGGAACCATACCTGTTACCATGAGGCTGTCCTCCCATACTACCGACTTGGGGCAGCAAATTGACTTGAAACAGCCCTGCCTGATAGCTAAGCAGAAGGAAATAAACATGGCTTGCCTCCCTCTATTTTCCCCTTCCCTCTGCTGCCCCACCTGCCACAGCTGGGACGCTCACCCAGAGCTTTCTTCTAGAGCTTGTTGTATTTCTTCCCACAATGGGCCTTATTCCTAGTTCCAAATATTCCTGAATACCAATATCAGTATTGTATTGGGATTTGGGTAAATATTTGGGAAACCTGCATTTATTCAGCTCCATTCAGTTATGGGGACCATCTCCATAGGATATAGGGTATATTATACCCCATAGAGTATAATGGAGAATTGATCTGGGGTATTCAGGGCTCTGGGGGGCTGTTTTTGATGTAGAGGCACCAAATATACAGCATAGCTGCTGGTGCCTCTCCTCAAAAAAAAACACAAAAAAGTTTTTAAAAGATTGGACCAGGGAGTACAATTCTATGCCCCCTCCCCCAATTGCTCCCATCATCCATTAAAATCAAAGGAGGAAAAAAGCATTTAAAGAGACTGCAGTCTCTTTACATACCTTCCAGCCGCACCCAAATAAAAGCTGAATAATATTGGATTTTATTTGGGTGTGCCTATTTCGGTAGCCAAATCAGATTCTCCAATCTGTATTCAGCTGAATAAATACCTGGAAAATACCAATAAGGTATTTTTCAGGTATATATTCGGCTCGGTATATACTGAGTGCACACCTCTAGTACTCTAGTACCATGGAGTCCAGGGCCAACCCTGTTTAACTTCAAAGATCTGACACGATCGGGCTAGCCTGGGCCATCCAGGTCAGGGTTGTAAGCTGTTACCTGATTCCAAAGCATCCTGACAGGCCAGTGTCGCCAAAATAAGGGCACACGAGAGTAACCTTCACACCATTGACTCTTTTTGCTTTCAGTTCATGGCTCAGAGCTTCATGGAACCCGACCACTGCAAACTTGCTTGCACAGTAGCCCTATGGTGGGGGAAAAACATTTTTCATTACAGGCATTCTCCCCCTGGGTGTCACTTGGGATACGGTGGTCTTAACTTCCTTTTTTCACCAATCAGCTTGACGTGTGCATGATGTGCTGTCAGGTCACAGCTGACTTAATGGCAATGCCAGCAAGGGGCTTTCAAGGCAAGTGAAAAGCAGAAGTGGTTTGCCATTGCTTTCCTCTATAGAGTCTTCCTTGATGGTCTCTCTTCCAAGTCTCCCTCCCTGCTTAGCTTCTGACAAGATTGCGCAATACCATACTTCATTATATCTTTCCATCCAGGATTCAGACATTCCAGATGTTTTTCGTTTGATCGTTGCTGCCTTTTGGATGTTCTGGATAGTCCTGACTCTGCCCTGGTCTTTTGGGTTTCCTTTTGATTGACTGTTGTTGATCCTAGACCTTCAGAATCAGACAGGGCAGTATGCAGAAAAACATCCACGTTTTTCTAGGTAATGCCAGGTCTGGTTCGGAAGGTCACAGAACAAGAAACAGGACACTTTCTGAGAGAGTAGGTATATCATGTTTAGATTTAACTGACTGTAAGTTACTAACCTCCATGCAACCGGTTGCAAAGAGCCCCAGTGATCCAGCTATTGTGACAATGTGGCCATGTCGTTTCTTGATCATTTGTGGAAGGAAAGCCTTGACAGTCTGCAGAAAAACAAAAGATTTCACTGTGCATGTGCACCATGTGCCTATTACAGTTGCAAACACAGAACCAGCATTTCAAGGCCAGCTTTGCAAAAGGGCTATCACAACTTACCCATTCTGTTTAAGAACATAAAAAGAGCCTTGCTAGATCAGACCAATGCTCCATCTAGTCCAGTATCCTGTCTCAGATAGTGGCCAACCAGTTCCTCTGAAGGGGCAATAACAGGGCATAGAGGATGACGCCTTCCACTGATGTTGCCTCCTGGCTCTGGGATTCCAAGGTTTAGTTGTGCCTCTGAATGTAGAGGTTCCCCCTCAGTCACCATGGCTAGTAGCCACTGATAGACCTATCCTCCATGAATCTATCTAATTTGCTTTTAAAGCTGTCTATACCTGTGGTCATCACTACATCCTCTGGCAGCGAATTTCACATTTTAATCACTCTCTGTGTAAAGTAGTATTTCCTTTTGTCCGTCCTGAACTTACTGCCCATCAGCTTCATTAGATGCCCTTTAGTATTTTGGGAACAGGAGAAAAATTTCTCTTTGTCAACTCTCTCCGTCCTGTGCATATTTTTATAATCCTCTATCATGTGTCTCCTTAGTTGTCTTTTTTCTAAACTGAAAAGTCCCAGACTGTTCAGCCTTTCCTCACAGGGAAGGTACTCCAGCCCCCTAATCATCTTGGTTGCCCTCCTCTGCACTTTTTCCAGCTCTTTTGGAGATACAGTGACCAGAACTGTACACAGTATTCCAAATGAGGCTGCACCATGGATCTATACAGGGGCATTACAATATTGGCCGTTTTATTCTCTGTCGCTTTCCTAATAATCCCTAAGATAGAATTTGCCTTTTTCACCGCTGCAGCACACTGCGATGACACTCTTACTGAGCTATCCACAACGACCCCAAGAGCTTTTTCCTTCTCAGGCTCAGCAAATTCAATTCCCATTAGCCTATACTTGAAGTTGGGATTTTTTTGTCCCAAAGTGCATCACCTTAAACTTACCAACACTTAACTTCATTTGCCACATTGTCACCCACTCACCCAGTTTGTGGAAGTCCTCTTGGAGCTCTTTACAGTCAGCCTTGGTTTTCACTACTTGTTTACCATTAACAAGGAGGAATTCCTAATCACAGGTCTCTAGAGTTATATACCATTAAGGGTTAAACCTGTATTATAGTAGTTCAGACCATAGGTGGTAGCTCATGTGACTGACTAATCTTTCCTGGGGATCCCTCACAATTAGAGCTCATTGTACTGGCTTGTCAGTTCAGGTATCAGAAGTCAGGCAGCGCAAAGTTGTACCGTCCAAAGGTCAGGGCTCCAGAAGTCAGATAAGGCAGAGTTGGACAGTCCAAAGTCAGTGGTTTAGTGTCTATCATATGTGTTGCATCCACACCTAAAAGCCTCTCTTGGTACCTAACGGTCAAGCTTGCAGCCAGCTGCTCAGGTACTCATCTTTGTTATCAGCAAGCAGCTGGCATCAGGCCAGGAGGCATGCACTTTGCTGTTTCATCTGGAGTACTGTTCTCAACCTCTGTCCGTGGTGCTCTAAGGATGTGGATGATGCCATGCAGTGCTAGGCTGAGTTCCTCTTTGATTTCAATGGGCTTAGGCTGGTGTTAACTCTCAGTATCATTCTAACAAGAGATAAGAGCCCTGATGGGTCAGGCCAGTGGTCTATCCAGTCCAGCATCCTGTTTCACACAGAAGCCAATCAGCTGACCTGGAGGGCAAACACAGCATAGAGCAGGGGTGTCAGACATAAGGCCCATCCAAGGCTCTTATGTGGCCCGCGAGCAGCTGGTGCAAGGGAGGGATCAGAATACTGCTTGGGGAGAGGAGTGGGTGGAGCCACTCCGATTGTGGCTTCAGCACAACAGAACAAGCCTTGTTCTGGAGCAGTCAAGCAGCATGGGAGCATCTGACAAGTGCTGCACCGCTGGCTCTCCAGTCCACCCATGTGGTTTCCATCTGTACCCCCTCGCAGCTCATGTGGTCTTGCAGTGAGGATACACCAACTCAGTGTTTATGAGCTGCTGTCTTTTATATATAGTTCATATTTCCAGTACCCAGCATTACGTTTCATGGCACACAGGGCCCGGTCCAACAAAGTGACATTTATGTCAGATCCGGCCCTCGTTATGAATGTGTTGGACACCCCGGCACAGAGGCTAAGAGTGTCCCTTGCTACTGCCTCCCAGCACTGGCATTCAGAGGTCTGCTGCCTCTAATGGCTTGCAGCCACTGATGGACCTAGTCAGTTGTATTGTGGAGCCACCATGCCTTGATTTCAGCTGAATGTTTTTCCCATTTACCCTGTTCCTGCTGAGAAATACCCACTTAAATTTCCTTTGGAGACGTTTGGGTTTAGCAGCCCATGTGACAAGGCTAAAGACCGTAACAAGATTAGCCTTCTTTTCAGTCCTCTTAAAATGCCCTTCCACCCGATGGTCTTTTCATCATTTCAGAAATATTAGTGAAAGCCAGTCTGTGTTCTGTCAGGGCTTGACGGATAAGCCGCTTTCCAGAATCAGTTGCTGCAAAACCACCAATCATGCTAGGAAGCAGAACCTACTTGGATAAACCCCAAGCATACCACTTTGGGTAACTTCTCTATGTACCTAACCCTATAGCTCGGCTTCACACATTACAGAATACACAGGTTGGATCTGGGGTCCCCAGCCTGCGTGAGACATGATGGGATCACACATGACTTGTGGGTTATCCTCACTTTCCATGACTGTGGTTCCTGATTAAGATCAAGACCACCAAGTATGTGAACAAAGGGCTCCAGCCCCAATTTCCCAATCCGAAACAGTCTTAGGGTGAGCATGAGTGGATCTGCTGGGGACACTGACATGGATCCCTGGGAAGAAGCAGATTTCCCCAAACAGGGTTCTTGGGGACTGCTTCAAGTTAAGAAAACACCCCAGGGGGAAAGCTTGGAGCCTCTCCACAAGTATCACCGTCATCATCTGAATCAGGCACCACAGAACTGGCAACCAAGGAGAACCTGCAATTCATATGTGTTTGACCTCTTGGGGACCTCTGACCCCCTCTGTGTACTTTGTAAGATGGGCAGAGGGATGAAACCTTGTAAGAAAAGCAGAAAGCAATGCAGAAAGGTAAATAGAGAGTTAGTAGGAAACTCACTACAGAACGAAGTGAGCCATAAAATTAAGGTTCTGTAGATTTTTCCTTAAAGAGGACTGAATATATTTCTACATTGCAGGTTCATAAGCTGTATAACTGCCCAATCTTCTGCACAGTTATTGGAGAATGCATCTCATTAAATTCACTGGGACTTACTTTAGAATACATAAATATAGAGTTGATGTTTCCTTTTTTGGCTGCCTTTGGGGAATCAAAACTCTGCTGGCTGCCTCCTGGTGTCTTATGCTGAGTTGTGTTGAACAATTAAATAATCAAGAGCTGAACAAGATGCTGTGAGGCAAGGAACCTCCAATTCCTCTCAAGGATGAACATGAATAGTAGCGGGCTTATTCCATTTTGCGGGTGTTGCTAATGGGGTCTATCAGCCTACACAGCCCTTATCATCTTCAAGGCCAGAGCTGGAAATGTGGTAATGAGCTTCTCATGAGAACCTGCAGCCCACAAGATGGGAGGGGGGAATCAGGAGTGATGAGGTAATTTTATAAAGGGTTCCTGCAAGAATGTGTCCTGATTGGATGTCATCAACACCTGATATGCTGCTTGGCCAAAATACTATAATTGAGCTAAGAGCCTGGAGAAAGGAGACTAGCCTGGATTCTGATGGACTGAAGGCCTGGACCATGATATGCTCATATTGCAATAGACAGCAATATAGAGAATGCCTAAGCTACTATGGCCTTTGACTCTTGAGCTTAAAAGTTTCTGCCATCTAATGCAGGTCTTGGAAACGTGCTAAGTAAGCTAGTTCTTTTTTTTGCTGCATGATTTTAAAGCATGGGTGTCAACCATGTGGCCCGCGGGCCAGATCAGGCCCTCAGAGGGCTCCTATCCAGCCCTCAAGGAACTGGCTGCCTCCTGCTTCTTTTTCCAGTTCTGCTGCTGCTGCTGCTGCTGCATTGCAGTTTCTTTATCAGACTCTCTCAATCACACAGGAGAGATAGATAGGCAAGATTCTGTTCCCTGCACTGGCTGAGGCTCCCCCCCACCCAGGGGGAGGGAGGGAGCGAGCCACAGCTTGCTTCCTAGCCAGGCTGCCTCAATTGCACAGGAGACAAAGGCAAGTCTTTCTTCCCCTCCATTAGCTGAGGCTCCTCCCCTTCTTCCTGCCTTCCTTTGCTCAGTTGCCTCAGTAGCAAGGGAGAAATACAAAGCATCTTTAAGACCAACAAAGTTTTATTCAGGGTATGAGCTTTTGCGTGCCTTGCTACAGTGTGTGTTCTGTTGGCTCATTGTGCCAGGGCTCTCCTCGGTGCAACTGGGTTCCCTCCCCCTTTTCACTGTATTCGTGCCCTCGTGATCCAGTCTTTCTCAATAAAAAAGCAATGTGAACTATTTAGATGAGGAACAACAACAAGCCAGTGAGGTGGACTAGGCTTAGAGTGTGTGTCCAGACCAAGTTCGACCAGTACATTTCCTTTGTAGACTTGGAATTTTGAATTTAGGCTTCCCAGACAGTAGGTTGATATTGACCACTATAGCTGTCTCTCTATTCTTGAACTGCCTCAGAGGAATTGTAGTTATTTCTCTGGGGAAAACTATAGTTTTGTAGACAAACACATAGCACTCAGTCTGTGTCAAGACACCTTCTCATGTTCTTGACCAGCACACGAAGCAATTTATGTACAGAAGCTCACAATGTCCAGCCATTTCATGTTTTCCCCTGGGCCCTAGGCTCAGAACACTGAGCATGAGATTTCTGTAATGAATGTCAATAAATCAAAAGTATGTTTGCAGATTACAGATACACACCTGAACAGCATACTCAAGATTGCAACAGCACAGACATTTTGGTGCAATAATTCAGAGCAAGAGGTGTCAGTTATCAGAGACTGTTAAATAAACAAAATATTGCAAGAGTGCTAGTGTTTTAAGCACGTTTTATTTTAAGTAAAAAAAAACCCTGTTGTGTGTGTGTCCTTTATAAAGCTTATATCTCTGCAACCTGACATTACATTTTATGACACACATGGCCTGGCCCAACAAGCTCTCATTTATGTCAGATCAAGCCCTATTAACAGATGAGTTTGACACCCCCTGTTTTAGAACATTGCGTTGTCTGTAGATTAAACATTTTTGTTCTGAAAGATATTAAATAAAACTTTACAAATGTTTTAAAAAGGTTTAGCTACTTGTGTACATCAGCCCTGGAAACCCACCGGGTTCAGCCTTGGACTCCTTGACAGATGCTATTTTCATATTTTCTTTTTCTTAATGTTGGGAATTTAGCTCACCCAATTGTGTTCCACATTAGCTAACCTGGGAGGATCAAGCCATGCAGTTCCTCTGATGAAATGGCATTTCCATTTGAGGAAGAGGGGGCAGCAATTTCTCTCAATTCTCTTCCAACTACAGAATTCTTTGTCCCCAGCATTGCTCTGCTGACCCGCCCCCAGGAGCAAAACTGGGGTGGGGGTGTCAGTGAGTTCCACAAATCCCACATATCATAACATCATAGAATGTTAGAGTAGGAAGGGACCTTGCAGATCATCTAGTCGAACCCCCTGCACTTTGCAGGAGCATAGTCGAAAGATATCCCTACAATATACCCGAAAGATGGTAATCCAGCCTCCACTTGAAAAAGTCCAGCAAAGGAGCATCCACCACCTCTCAAGGCAGTCTGTTCCACTGCTCAACCACTCTTACAGTTAGGAAGTTCCTCCTGATATTTAGCCGATATCAACTCCCTTGTAATTTCCACCCATTCTAGTCTTGCAATTCGGAGCAAGAGAGAATAGATCTGCTCCATCTTTTACATGACAGCCCTTCAAATACTTGAAGACTGCAATCATGCCCCCTCTAAGCCATCTCTTTCCCAGGCTAACATACCCAACTCTTTCAACCTTTCATCGTAAGACTTGGATTCCAACCCTCTCACCATCCTGGTCGCCCTGTTCTGGACACGCTCGAGCTTGTCAACATCCTTCCTAAAATGTGGTGCCCAAAACTAGACACAGTACTCCAGGTGAGGCCTGACCATAGCAGAATAGAGTGGAACTCCCACCCCCCGTGATCTGGACACAATGCATGGTTGGACATATGCCACTAAATCAACATTTTTAAGTGCCATCAAGTTGCAACTGATGTATGGCAACCTCAGCAGCAGCCTTTCAAGGCAAGTGAGATGCAGAGGTGATTTGCCATTGTCTTCCTCTGCAGAGTCTTCCATAGTGGTCTCCCATCCAATACTGACCCTGCTTAGCTTCCAAGATCTGACACGTTCAGGCTATACCATGCCTCCTTCCCTCCCAGATCCACATTCTTAAGCACCATCATATATATTAGAAACAAACACCAACAATTCAGTAACGTCTGTCTGTACTGCCTCAGTTGTATCTGTGTCCTGGATGCCTATGGCAGACTGAGAGGTTCTCAGACACATCCTCCAAAATAATGCAGAATTATCAATCCACTTGCTAAACTGCCCTGCATACATCCTCAACAAGCTACAAGCAGTGGCTTGCTCTCCAAAACATTCCCCAACTGACAAATGTGGGGTTTTTTTAGTGCTGTCAAGTCACAGCTGACTTATGGGAACCCCGTTGGGGTTTCAAGGCACAAGACTTTCAGAGGTAGTTTGGCATTGCCTGCCTCTGTGTAGTACCCCTGGTATTCCTTGGTGGTCTGCCATCCAAATATTGACCAGGGCCAACCCTGCTTAGCTTCCATGAACTGATGAGATCTGGCTAGCTTGGTTTATCCTCTGAAATTTCAGGGCACAGATTATCCTCTGAAATTTCAGCTCCCACCACAGAGGTTTGTGGACCTGCACTGCCATGATTAGGCCAGCTCTAGAATGACTAGGACTGGGCTCTTAGAACTGCAGGCTCCCAGTTCAGGCTTCTGCTCATAGGGAAACTTTAATCAATATGTCTCTGTTAGGAGATTTCACTGTGGGAGAATAGTAGATTGAGAACTCTGGAAGAGTTAAAGATGGAATGTTTTAATTTTTGTTGCAAGAAATGCCACTTACCCAAAAATGAGCATGACAGTTAGTCCTCATGGTCCTCTCCAGAAGTTCATCTGGACACTGCAAGATGGGCTTCCCAGTTACAATGCTGGCATTATTGACCAAGATGGTGACATCTCCTACATCTCTCCTCACCTTCTCAGCAGCAGCGTAGACCTCTTCCCGTCGACTCACATCACAAGTGTAAGCATAAGCCCTGCTGCCCAGCTCACGCACTTCCCTCGCTATGTTTTCATTACTTTCTGAGTCAACATCCCACAAGACGAGGGTAGCTCTCCTTTGGGCAAATTCCAGTGCCAAAAGGCGCCCAATGCCAGTCGCACTGGCTGCTCCTGTTATCAAGCAGATTTCATTAGCGACTGTTTTCTCTGGGGGTTTCATTATCCACTGAAGCAGAGAATGGATGATACATCTAAATATTTCCACCGTGAGCATAAGAATGTCTGTAAGCACAGCCATTATGTCTGATCCCTGGGCAGAAAACAATAGCAATAATTGCTAGTGCTCTGGAAGGCTGGTGTATCAAAACACATCTGAAATTCAGAAAAGCTGTACTTATAGGAAAAATGGAGATTTAAGAGATTACAGGAACTGCTTCTCATAAGGAGGTGTTATTTGGATAAGAAAGGGAGTGTTAGGTCATTAACTCCCAAACTGCAGCACTGGACACACTGGAGTATTGTCAGAGCACAGTCTGTGAAATAAATGAAGCAAACAGTTATGGACTCCTAAGAATGCAACGCATTGGCCCAAAAAGGAATCTGCCTGCTGTCCAAATGATTCAGTGGCTTTGTCTCATTCAAATTTGCCTCTGCTGGGTGTGAATAATTCTGGACACTATCTGAATTAGCTGGATTATTCAGTCCAGAGAAGAAGCTGGGGTACCTGGACTTTGAAGACGCTTGTTTGATGTAGTGGTTAAGTGTGCGGGCTCTAATCTGGGAGAACTGGGTTTGATTCCCCACTCCTCCACTTGCAGCTGCTGGATGACCTTGGGCAAGCCATAGTTTTGTCAGAGTTGTTCTCTCAAAGACAGTTCTGGAAAGAGCTCCCTCAGCCCCTGCAAATATTTATTTGCAAGGAGATACCTGTTGTGGCAAGGTGGTGGCTCAGTGGCAGAGTTACAGGGAAATCCTATGCAGAGATACTCCAGTTTAAGTCCTTTTATTTGAATAGACTTAGAGTGGAGTAACTCTACATAGGATTGCTCTGTGCGGTATCTGAAGTAGGGAGCACTGACTCGCGAAAGCTCATAGCCTGCCACAAATTTTAGAAAAGAGCAAGAATTCAGCAGCACTTGGACTCTTTTCTGCTGCTACAGACAGACTAACATGGCTACCCATCTTGATCTGTGAGTTGCTTTGCCTGCAGAAGGTCCCAGGTTCAATCCTCGGCTGACAGGCTGCCAACAGGAGGCCAGCTAATAAGGCAGCAGAAGGGACTCCTGTATGGATGCTCCCAAGGCATTTTTATTTCCATAAGAGGTTGAGAATTGTTGGGTCTAGATATTTTTCCAGGCCCCTTCCTCTTCCACATCTCTCTCCCAAACCCCAGTTTGCTGCTGCCCCACATTCCAAACTGTATCTCCTTCCCTCCATTAACCCACAGGAACCCCAAATCCTCTCTCCCTTTAACTTCCCAGCATAAACACATTTCTCTATCCCCCCTTGCAAATATGCCCAAATGCTAGGGTTGCCAGCTCTGGGTTGGGAAATACCTGGAGATTTTGTTGGTGGAGGGGAGGGACTTAAATAGGGTATAATGCCATAAAGTTCACCTTCCATATGGGCTGTTTTCTCCAGGTGAACTGATCTCTATTGCCTGGAGATCAGTTGTCATAGCAGGAAATCTCCAGATACCATCTGGAGGTTGGCAACCCTACCTAATGCCCATTTCGAGCCCCTCCCCCGGTCCCATTTTTCCTTTCTCAAATTCCCCAATCCTTCCAGTCCCTCCAGTTTTCAGCTCCCCCCTTCTTTCGGTCCTCCTAGCACACCTCTCTCCCCCTGCCTCCCAGGATCTCCACTTAACCTTCCGCACTCAGTTTATGAAACACAGTGTTGTAAATCCCACATATCCAGCTGGTGTCTTGTGGCACCCTAAAGACTAACAGATTTATTGAAGTGTAAGTTTTCATGAGCTCAATAAATCTGCTACTATGGGCTTCAATAAATATGTTAGTCCTTAAGGTGCCAGATTCCTTTTCGGGTTTTTTGCTGCAGCAGACCAAGATTTGTAATGCATAAAGCAGGATGCTGTATCTCTCTGATCTCAATGACATGACTACCACATGTAGATAATTCATAATGAGGGAAGTACACTCTGCATATACATAGAGATATTCTTTTTGGTTGTAATGTGCAACATATAGAAAGGCCCAGCAAGCGATGATCTGCTGTAACCAACCAAACCAAATGGTAACAAGCTGAGCCAGGACTTTGTTTCTATGTGAGTAAGCCCAAGGTTACAAGACACTTGAAGTCACCTTATTCCAAATCAGACCACTGGGCTATCAAGGTCCATAATGTCTACATCAGGAGTCCCCAGCCTTTTCAAGCCTCCTGGCGCCTTTGGAATTCTGAAACATGGTGGTGAGTAGAACCACAAAATGGCTGCCTAGGGAGGCATAGCCAACTACAAAATGGCTTTTTCCAGAGGTGGAGCAAACCACAAAATGTTAGGGAGTGAGGTTATGCAAAACTCTAATAGTAACTCATCAAAATTTTACGTAGAAGTTTGGTTTAACATGGTGCCTTTTTAGAATGAACATATGGTTTAAAATTTTTTTTACGTACACACACAGTAATGCAGTGAAGATCCTTCTGTGGTGGCAGCTGTTCCTGAAGTAACTTTTTAAAAATATGCACAGCCAATCAAACCTTCAGTGGCCAAATCAGAAGTCCTGCTGGGCAACAGCCCCACCTGCCCTCACTTGAGAGGTGTCAGGAACAGTAACAGCTGTGGACAGAGGACCTGAACTGAAGTCATTCCCAGGTCTAATTCTGTGGCTTACTTCAGCACTCTGATTGCAGACAAACACCTCTGGAGATGAGGGAGAGGGTTTTTTTGGTTGTGTGTGGATTTTAATAGTTATTGATCTGGATCTTGTGACTCCATTCCCACAGTAGTGCTTTCCTTTTGCATCAAGGCACTTGAACACCCAACCCTTATCAGAATGAATCTATGTGATCCAACATATTGTATTTCTTAGGCCCCTCTTGCCCCATTCTTGTCTCCCTTTGCCTGCCCATTAGCTTGCAGCCACTGTTTTTACCTCCCTATCTCTGATAAGAACTGTTTCACACAAACATGTACTGACTTTTCCTCTTTGTGTGGCATACTCTGTGCTAGTGTTTAGGAAATCCTGATGTTGGGGTTGGCAGGCACACTGTATGTGGAGTCCCGAAGCAGTGTGGTGAATAAATCTGTTCCCACCAAAATGGCCTCTTCTGCTACTAATATTATTATTATTAATGGTCACAGTAAGATATTTGACTAGTAGATGGTGTTCTGCAATTCAAGATCTAGCTAAATTCTTGGGAATTGCAAATGTATCTTTGTAGGATTTTCGCTGTTCCAAGCAATACTGTCTTCTGGAGCTGAGCTGGTATTATTTGCTAGATGCCCAGGATGTCCAGGTGCTTCTTGAGACTTCTAGGCACTGCTCCAAGGGCTACAATGAGAACTGGCACAATGGTAACTTTCTTTTCCTAGAGGCTCTCTAACTTTACTCATAGGTCTTGATACTTTGTGATTTTCTCCTGTTCCTTCTTTTCTACTCTGCTATCTTCTGGGATTGGAATGTCAATGACCCAGACCCTCTTTCTCTTTTTTCTACAGTTGTGATATCAGGGGTGTTATGCTCCAGGTGTTTATCTGTTTGTAATCAGCAGTCCCAAAGAATCTTTGTTTTATCATTCTCCTTGTCTGGTTTGTGTTCCCATGAATTTCTGGTTGATGGTGAACCATACTTCTTGCAAAGATTCCAGTGCAACACAGCTGCAAGTCTATTGTAGTGCTCTTTATAGTCAGTCTGAGCAATTTTACTGCAGGCAGTGACCATGTGGTCGACTGTTTCACCCTCTGTCTTGCAAAGTCAATATTCACTGTCATCACTGGTCTTCTGAATCTTGGCTTTCACACTATTCCTTTTGACTGCCTGCTCTTGTACAGCTCGAATGAATCCTTCTGTTTCTTTCTTCAAGTGCCCATTTTGGAGCCACTTCTGGGTGTTGTTGTTATCAATTTTATTCTCTCTGTCTTTCAAATATTGCCCATGCAAGTGCTTTTGATGCAGTCTTTTTGTACTTTTCTTTGGTTTCTCTAACCCTAAATAAGTCTTCCTTGTACATTTCAGCTAGAAACTTATCTTTGGTTTCCTTGGTGTAGTCATTCAGTGCTCTTTTTGTTTGTTGCTGTTATTATTATTACTGTGGTTTATCCTACATACTTCTTTCCGTCCTCCTCCATTTTATCCTTATAACAATTCTGTGAGGTAGAGAGTGACAGACCCAAAGGCACCCAGAAAACTTCACTGCAGAGTGGGGATTTTTTTTTAACCTCGATCAGCAGTCCTTCCTGGTGTTGCATCAAACGGCCACAGACAATTCCTTAGTTCCTAATCCGCAGGAGGAAATAAACAGTAAATCTTCTGGGTCACGGATTTAGTAACCCCAAATTATTATTAACCCTTACCAACTTCTACTTCATCCCAGAAGAATTCCAATAGATATGTATTATCGTTTTTTTAAATAAATAAATAAATAAATAAATAAATAAATACATCTCCAGTACAACTTTTCTTCCCCTCCCCCTCCGGACCGACCGCCCTCCCCGTTTGCTTCGAAAAGAAACGCATGCAATCCCCCCAGCACACGGCTTTCGCAGGACTACATTTCCCAAAGGTGCCTTGAGAGAGCATGCGCACTGAAGACACAGTGAAGCTATATAATGACGTAGAGCGGTTAGGCGCGTCCTTTTCCACCGAACTGCGAAACGGTAAGGTGTATGGTTGGGGTGGGCGATCCGTAGCCATCCAGTCCGGGGGTCGTTTTTTTCCTGGTTCTAATCGTCTTGGGTTGTTCTTCGCGTACCCCTTTGCTCCGCTTGACCTATATTGGCTGCTTACAGAATTTTATTCAAGGTAAGAGCTTTCGTGTGCACGCACGCTTCCTTAGATTCCTGAGGAATCCGAGGAAGTGCGCGTGCACGCGAAAGCTCATACCTTGAATGGAACTTTGTAGGTCTTTAAGGTGCCCTTGGACTCAAACTTTGCCCTGCTGCTTCAGACCAACACGGCTATCCGCCTGGGTCTGGCTGCTTACAGGTTTGGTAAAGGAGGATCGTGACTAGTTTATTGCTGTGCTGTTGCAAGGGCCGCAGCCAAAGAGCCATTGCGGGACATTTGGGAAGGTTGCCGCTCTCTCTCTGTTTGCTGCATGTTATTGTTACGCTCTGTCCTTTATTTTGTTTTGGCTCCCTGCCGGAAAGGACCAATTTTTGCCTCCCTGTATGCTCTCCAGAGCCTCTTGGTGATTAATTTACATTATTTAGTACATTTTTAGCCTGCCTTTTTTAAGGAGCATAGGGTTGTTCCTCACCCCCCCCCTTATCCTCACTACAACCCTGTGCGGTAGGTGCGTCTTGAGAGGGAACGGCCAGTAGAAGCTCAGGCCACGTGCTGTTTTTAGTTAAGACCTGTTTATCCTGCCTTCCCACCCACCCAACTTAGGGGTTCCCAAGGTGGTGAGCAATCCGAACAAAGCAAGCTTTAAAATGCACAGACAACATATGGAGCAATTTAGGGCAGAGTTGGGATTTGAATGTGGGTTTCCAGCATTCATAATGGGTGTCCCACTTGCTGCTTTATTATTATTATTATTATTAGGTTTTGTTATGTGATTTCCTGGGAGCCTTAGCTGGTGGAAGTCTTAAAAACTTGGTGTGCGTGATGACTTAAAACTTTTTTCCCCATCAGAGCGGAAGTGTTGATCTCTTCGCTGCTAAGCCAGAATATGTCTGATACACCACTGAACACAGAGAAGGGTGGGGGTGGGTGGGTGGGGCCAGGGAGGTCTGGCAATCATCCTTTCCTCCTTTCACATTCTCTTTCATGGCTAATGCTTCACGTTTGGATTTGCAGATGAAAGGTTGTGCTTTTTGCACGCTGGGTGTTGTCATGCCATTGAGGGCAATGCCTGAACTGTTGGAAGCGACCTTGTCAGAGCAGGAGGAGGTGATGGGACCCTCTGATGCTCTCCTGCCTCTGAAAAGATGGGTGAGTTTCCGGCTCCTAGCTTAAAAGCAGGTCTAATATAGTAAAACTTCTGGGGTCTGATAATCTGTCCACGTTAACTTAGGGTTGTAATAGTTAACATGCAAACAAACACATAGTTTTCAGTTTTAGTTACAGTTGAAGCCAGCAATTAACATTTAAAACACAACAAAATTAATAAATAGTAAGAACACCTGTAAACAAAGGTAAAAAAAGCTTAAAACAGCAATGAAATGCATTTTAGAATTATTAAGAGACAGTTAACAGTAAGGTGATTGACATTTAACTGAGCCTGCTTTGTGGGGAGGGTGGGGTATAAATCCCATAATAAATAAATAAATAAATAAACTTGCTACATTACAGATTTTTCTGATTCTTAAAGCTAGCCATCCATATGTAGCCACTTGATACCTTACCTCTGAGTGCCTGTTCGCAAGGAGATTTTTCATAATACGAACTCTTTGCCTACTAGTGAGAGGTAAGGACTTGGGAGGCAGAAGTGATTTACGGAGATTGTTATAGGCCTTACAGTCGAACATAATATGTTCTAAATTTTCAATGCCTTTGTTACAGCAGGGGCATATATGTTCCTCAAATGGGATTTTCTTATACTTTACCTTGGTAATCGCTAGAGGAAGAATGTCCCAGTGCATAAGAATAAACGTTCTCCTATATTTGTAGTTTGACAGATGGTGAAAATAGGCCATAGAACTGAACTCTTATGGGTTCAAGAAGTGTATTCCATTTCTCTGTTCTACGTATATCATTCTGCCTATCAGTGTCCATAATCCTCTTTTTTTATCAAACATAAACATATTTTTGTAAATTGCCTGTTAAAAATGGTGTGATGAATTTAATCCAATACTACGGGATGTGTCTTTGGGGTGTACTCTGTTTGCTGTTAAAAGCACAGTGTTTGGTAGGAAGCCTGAATGTGGGAGAAGAGCTGTATTTCTTGCCAGAGGGTAAGGAGACTGTAGCAATTGCACGAACCCTTTGAAAGAAAATCTGGGGAAGGTTCCAGTACAGTGGTGCTTGTCCTTCGTAGACTTTGTCCGTAGGTGCCATTTGCATGTATGACCATGTGGCTGGAAAGCATAGCGCTTTGTTACATGCCCGCTTCTTTTGGGATTTAAGCCACATGTAAAACTGTTAGTGGCTTGCATTTGGGGGTGAGGGACGTTAAGCATGCAAGCTAACTGTTAATTTGAGAGCAGAAACGAAGAACTCTGTATCTGCCGAGTATCTTGCACCTGAGCGGGCCGTCCCTTCTGTGGTGTGAGTCTAAAGCTGATGTGCGTGATGACTAAAACTTTTTTCCCCAGCAGACCGATCTTGTTGATCTTGCTGTTTTAGCCAGCTCTTGTCTGATACATCAGTGTTAACTGTTTCTAATGGCCATGTGCTTCTTAGTGCGTTTTAAGTTGTGAGTCAATTGTTCATTAAGGCATCGAAGAAACAGTAAACAAACTCCTGGTTTTCTGTATCATTTTAGGATGGGTGAGACTGATGAGTTTTCGTTGAGTAGTTGAACTCGACTGATGGAGAAGAGATGGTGACTTAAGCCTTGGAAAACGGTCCTCTTGTTCCACTGAAATACGCAAGAAGAATAGAGGTAAGCCTCTCTGTTAATGTAGACTTAAGGCCTAGATATAATATGGTGTGCAAGTGGGTGGGTGTTACCTTGTGTGCAAAGTTGCAGCTAACTTACGGCAACCCCACAGGGTTTTCAAGGCAAGAGACATTCAGAGGTGGTTTGCCATTGGCTGCTCCTGCCTGGCAACCCTGGTGTTCCTTGGTTAGTCTCCCATTCAGATACTGACCAGACTCAACTCTGCTTAGCTTCTGAGATCTGACAAGATTGGGCTAGTCTCGGCCATCCAGTTCAGGGCGTGCATTACCTTAGCTTTCTCATTTTGATCTTCTCCTTAGGACGTTTGTTATTCTCATGCTAATAATAAGGTAGGTTGGGTTGAGGGTGTGGCTGGTCCAAGGTCACCCAAGGGAGTCCCATAATAGTGTGGGGGTTTAAATGTAAGTCTCTTAGGTCCCAGTTTGACATTGTAACTGCTACACTGGGAGACCTACCTTGGTGAGCCTGTGGGCACTTCTGGAATTCTGAGAAGGAGCACCACCACAGAATCAGAACTACGGCTTTCCCAAGGTCATCCAGCCAGGTGCAAGTGGAGGAGTGGGGAATCAAACCCAGTTCTCCCAGATTAGAGTCCGCACACTTAGCCACTACACCAGACTCTGACTTATAAAAACTTCTGCTGGAATAAAACTTGGCTCATCTCTAAGGTGCTGCTGACCCCCTGTTATATTGTGCTTGCTTTCAGTATCCAAAGGAAAAAGATTGCTTGCTCTACAACCCCCAGGAGGGGTTTTAAAAGCCTGACAAGCACATGGATGTGAGTGTAGGCTTTTGTTAGTCAGCTGGTGAGGAGTGTGTTTTCCATTTGAGGTCCGAAGGGTTTATCCCCAAAACTTAGAATGCCAGGGAACAATTAGCAGACAGGATGGCATCCCCAGGGACCATGTTTGGGTACCAGTGTGCTACACTGCATCTAGCAGATTGGGAAGGGTGTACCGGCTTAGCTTTGTATTCTCTCAAGTCCTTGATTATGGAAAACTAGTGTGTTGGGTCAAAGGAGTCTTCATGTCTGGAAGTGAATTTAATCATTTGAGGCCCTCAGCTGCAGTCTAATGTGATTCAGCTCAGCAGTTCATTGGACCTTAGTAAAAACTAAACTTTGGAGAATCAGGCTTGCACTAGGAAGATAAAAAATACCAGCTCAGCTCAGTCCCAATCTCTGCCAAACCAACTTCACATGGTTGCTGAGAGAGGATACCTTAGTGTGGGGGGCAACCTAAATATGCTGCTTGGAGCTCCCTGGTGTTAGGGTGGCAGAAAGGAAATTAAGCAACACAACCTAGCGTATTGTGGAGAATGCATACGCAGATCTCCCTGGGTTCGGTGTGGTCAGTGCATGAGATTGACACCTTGGAATTGCAAGAGAATGCAAAGTTAATAGTAGGGACTTCTTTTCTCATATAATAAGGGGAATGGTGCTACCAAGGAAAGATCGAATGGTTTGCTAACAGATTATTTCAGGTTCCTTAGTCTCAGATCACCAGTCCTTTGTTGTACTATAGTATATTACTGCTTAGCCAGGATCGCCAGGGTCTTCCAGATTTGTATAAAATGGCTTTCACACTTTGATATGCCCTGCAATTGTGTTGCAGCTCTAAAGACACGTAGGCTCGGATTCGGATGCTTGAAAGAATGCTGTGGAGTTTGGATGATTCCTCTAGACGAACATCTCCTGAAGGTTGCAGGGTGAGTCTTCAGTGACTTATGGTCAATGTTAAACTTCCATTTTAGTAAAACCCAGGTGCTACAAGACATGTCATTCAGTGGTACATGATGACGCTCAACTTTTTTCCCCATCATATCGGCAATGCTGACCAAACTTCTTCTAGCCAGATGGTCTGATTCCACTGATTACTGATGTGTTCCTGTGTCACCTGCCCCAGTCTGAAGCTGCATGCGCTGATTGTATCTGCTTCTGAAGGCAGAATCTGGTGCAGGTCTACCGAGACAGCACAGCTGATGCTTACAGAGAACCTTAATACATGTCTGGCAGCATAAGTGTGCCTGCCAAGTGTTTTTAGGAAGTGGGTGGGGTCAGGTAGGGCCTGTGCTCAGCAAGGCTCCGAACGGACTTGGAGATCTCATTGGCTGTGCAGATTTTTTTTCAAAGTGTTGCATTGGCAGTAGCTGTTACCAATACACAAGGATACACTAAAACACCACATTACTGGAGAAAACTTTGGCAATCGTTTTGGGACTGGCTTTGCCTCCTGTGTCAGCCATTTTTTTTATCTATGCCCGCCATGCCAGAATTCCAAATGTGCCCACACTCTGGGTGCCAGACCAAAAGTGGGTTGTAAAGCATATTAATGTGAGTCCTATGCTTTTGTAGATTTATTGATTCGTTCATATTCTGTTTCCTGTAGTGTTTCACTGCACCAGGTAAAGTTGGACTTTTGGGTCACCACACTTAAAAGGTTGGGAACTTCTGGTATAGAGGAATTTCTCATGTAAAGAGCCAGTTTGGTGTAGTGGTTAAGAGTGCAGACTCTAATGTGGGAGAACCGGGTTTGATTCCCCACTCCTCCACATGCAGCTGCTGGTGTGATCATGGGTCAGTCATAAGTTCTTTCAGAGCTGTTTTCTCAAGGGCAGTTCTTGGGAGAGCTCTCTCAGCCCCACCTACCCCCACAGGATGTCTGCTGTGAGATAGTGAGAGGGAAAGAAAATTGTGAGCCACTCTGAGACTCCTTTTGGTAGTGAAGGGTGGGGGTATAAATCCAATCTCTTTTTCTTTTCCTCTTACTGCAAAAAGTACAAGTAGGGAATTGAGGTGCAGCATCTTCCATTGCTCAGGCACTGTAAACTTGCTATGATACTGTGTGGGTAGAAAAGCACGTTGTTTGTACTCCTAGCACGATCCAACTTGCTTATAATTACTGCCTGCAATAACACAGACAACTAAGTTGCATTGGTTTCTCTTAACAGGTTCAAGGATTCTGGATGCTGTCTTGTAGCTGGTATGAACTACAAGGTGCTCACAAGAGCAGCTGAGATATCAAATGTCTTCAAGTTGAAATAACCAGAGCTTATTGTTGTCACACTAATAAATATATAATTTGCACCATGGCAGAGTCAAGTGGTTGTTAATGAATGGTGATGGAGGCTAAGGTCATCTTCAGGATTCATAGCAGGTTGGCATTCCAGCACTGGTTGGTTAGATTACTATAACTATAGACTTGGTAGGTGGGATAGAGGGGTGCAGGTTGGTGGGAAGGCCTGTGACTTGCTTGCATCGTTAGCAGCCATTCTCTGGTCTTGCAAACTGAGGATCATGGCTTCTTGTATTGAGTCCATCCATCTCATCTTGGCTCTTCCTCTTTTCCTTCTGCCTTCAACTTTTCCTAGCATTACTGTCTTTTCCAGTGACTCTTGTATTCTTGTAATGTGACTAAAGTACGATAGCATCAATTTAGTCATTTTAGCTTCTAAGGAGAGTTCAGGCTTGATTTAGTCTAGGTCTAGGACATACTTATTTGTCTTTTTTGGTGGTCCACAGTATTTGTAAAACTCTTCTCCAACACCACATTTCAAAGGAATCTTACTTCCTGTTAGCTTTCTTCGTTGTCTGACTTTCACACCCATACCCATAGGAAACACTCTAGTCTGAATTAACTTGATCTTAGTCACCAGTGACACACACTTTTACATCTAAGGATCTCTTCCAGCTCCTTCATGGCTGCCCTCCCCAGTTTCAATCTCTTGACTCCTTAGATGCAGTCTCCCTTTTGGTTTGACGGTGGAGCCAAGGAATAGAAAATCTTGAACAATTTTAATTTCCTCATCATCAACTTTTAAGTTTAATTTCCAAGTAGTCATTACTTTGGTCTTGATGTTCAGCTGTAATCCTGTTTGGCACTTTCTGCTTTAACCTTCATCAGGAATTGTTTTAAGTCTTAAACTGTTTTCTGCCAATAATGTGTCATCTGCATATCTGAAATTGTTAGTGTTCCTTCCACCAGTTTTCTCTCCACCTGCATCTAAGTCAGGTCCCATTTTCCTGTTCTGCGTACAGAGAGAGATATAAAACGCATCCTTGTCTGGCACTTTAGCCAATTGGAAACCATTCTGTTTCTCCATATTCTGTTTTAACAGTGGCCTCTTGTCTGGAGTATAGGTTGCACATCAAAACAGTCAGATGCCGTGGTCAGTGTTCCCTCTAAGCTGAATTAGTGTGAGTTAGCTCACAGTTTTTTAGCCTCCGGCTCACGCATTTTTGTCTTCGCCCAGGAACGATGGCTCCAGAGCGAACTAATTGATGCAGTAGCCAAATCCCTTGCTCACAACTTTAATGCCAGTGGCTCACACAGAGTCGAATTTTTGCTCACAGGACTCCACAGCTTAGAGGGAACACTGGCCGTGGTGCACCCATTCCCTTTAACGCCAACCATAGCTTTTCATGATCCACCTAACCTAAGTGATTGGTTTAGTGATATGTACTGTCTCAGGCAGAGCTCTTTCCAGCTCTGCTTTATAGCCTAGTTAAATGGAGATGGCAAGAGCCAGTGTGGTATAGTTTGAGTTTCAGACCTTGTCTTGTGATCCTATCTTTTACATTCAGCCTTGCCTACCTCAAAAGATGTAGGTTAACATGGAGAAAAATGTAGGCCACTTTGAGCTCTGGGGCAGGATAAACAATGTGCTGCATAAAATAAACTGGTTGTCTATATTTTTTTATTCATGTGTACTCTGTCTTTCTTCCTAATGGGGACCCCCAAAAAGCTTATACCATTCTCCTTTTTAGCCTCACAACAATCCTGTGAGGTAGGTTAGGCTGAAAGTGTATGACTGGCACAAGGTCACCCAGCAAGCTTCCTTGGCACGAGCAGGGATTTGAACTCTGGTGGTCTCCCAGATATTAGTACAACACTCTTAAACCACTACACCACACTATATACAATACACACATTGAGCTCTGGTCTGATAAAATGACAATTCATAAAAATGTCATCTTTGTACAGTCTCCTTTTGCTGGGATTATGGCTTGGAGGGGGCACTAAAATGGTGCATCAGGGAAATGGCACTGCAGAGATGCCCTTACGGACTCCAAACTCGCACATCAAAACTTGGCTCCAGACAGGTAGTGGAGGCTTCCAGGTTTAGAACGGCTTCTGGTATGTGTGATCCGGTATGTCCCCACGTGACAGCAGACCTGGACAGCCTGCATATCTGCCTTCCTTGTTAAGGGTGGGGGGAGAGTGAAATCCTGTCCCTGCCTGTCTCCCATCCTTTTGCGATCCTCCTGACAATGTTTGCAAACATGACAGGAGTGAGATGGTAGGTCAAGGCCCTGCCAGGGGTTAGCAGTGGGTAGGCAGATGTGCGCTGCATTCTGTGGCTAAGCAAGCTGGGAAGCCGACTCTTCATCTGCTTGCTGGCGGTTTGAATGAGGCGAGAGCTCCTTTTGGCACAGCCCAGATGTCCATTAACCTGCTAAGGCTGCAGAGACGGTTATGCCAGAAGCATTAGAATTGTGTTCAGTGGCCTCCCTTAAGGTTCATTATTGTCACAGTGCATCTTGTAGACGGGGTTTCAAAGGGGTCTCTTCCTCAGAACTTTCTGGCTGGTGAGCTCCCCAGAGGGGGGGAAGCAAGAGACAGGCAGGCATTTCTCCTTTGGAGGATTTCACAAGCCAGACCTCCCCACCACAACTGGTTTTTGAACTTTTTTTTTTAAAAGATACTATAAAAATGTACAAAAAGACACAAGAATATATAAAAGGATGAAGTATTCAGCAAGAATTGACAATACCTTCATGTTTCATTAAACGGTACAGGCAAAAATTATAATTACCTATCACAAAAGCTGTCTGAGGCATAAAACAATCTCTTACCAGTCGTCATGAGAACTGTAACGGATAAAAGGAAGTAATCTTCACCCAAAGAGTGATTTTAACACATGGAATTCACTGCCACAGGAGGTGGTGGCGGCTACAAGCATGGACGGCTTCAAGAGGGAATTGGATAAACATATGGAGCAGAGGTCCATCAGTGGCTATTAGCCACAAGGGATAGATAGGGACTCTGGGGCAAGGGATGCTCTGTATTCTTGGTGCTTGAGTAGGGGAAGTCAATAGTGGGAGGGCTTATATTGTCCTGGCCCCACTTGTGGACCAAAACTGAAAAGGGGGGGGGGGAGTTTTTTGAGGATCGAAAAGAAATAGAGTGAAGCTGCAGGGCAAAATGTGGCCGCGCAGCTAGTGGTGGGAAGTTGACACATACAATCGGGAGAAAGGAAGAGCGAGGACGGAGCAGCGGCTAGTGGGAAATCGGTCAGGGACTGGAGGCTGCGGCATCGGCTTTCTCTAGTCAAAATAACAATGCACAACAGGACAATTAGTGGAGACAACGACACATGTATGAAACACGTATAAACAGCAGCCTTGACTAAGGAGGCCCAACTCATGCATGTTGCCAAGCTGGCATTTTTTCATTTGCGCCATGCTCAGCAGATGCCCCTCCCGTTGCACATAGCCAGCAATAGCCAGGTAGGAGGCAGACAAGGGAGCAGCTGTGATTTCCCCTGGTGGTGGTGGCTGCTCCTTCTCCCTAAGGGTTTATCTGGGTCGCAGCCAAAACTTGGAACTGACCCTGCAAAGCAGTTTGTGTACTGAACGGAGTTCTTGACATGTAATTAATAAACATGTTTGATTCTGGACTTGAGTGCACTGGTATTTTAATGATTAATATGAAGCACACGCTCTGGCAAGTATGCCTGGAAATAACATTCCTTGCTGTCAGGTGTACAAAGAATGGGTAGTCTTCTGGGTTTGACAAATGAACAGGAAAAAAGAAATCCCCTTGACTGCAATTGGATCTGCAGAACTCCGCAGGTGAAACCTTTATTATCACTTGCTGACTGCTAGAGATTAGCCTGTAACTACAGGTCCTTGGATATTGTGCAAATGCTGCATTAGAAACATAAAGCTGGAAGGGACCTCAAGGGTCATCTAGTCCAACCCCCTGCACAATGCAGGAAATTCACAGCTCCTTTCCCCCCTCCCCAGTGACCCTTGCTGTACACCCAAAGGAAGGCAAAAAATCTCCAGGATCCCTCGGCCTATCTGGCCTGCAGGAAAATTCCTTCCTGACCCCTAAGTCACAATCAATATTACCCTGGGCATATAAGAAAGGGCCACTGGCTCATCCCTTTCTTGCCCTTCCTGTTACATCTGCCTAAATCCATAGTGAAAAAAAAGACTAGGGATATATGATTGCATTGAATAACTGGAAGGTTGTGAACTTTTTCATGGATTTTTCGTTGCTGAGAGTCACTTATGGACATTATATTGTACAAGTGGAGACCCGCAAGAAACTTGCGGGATGGTTATCTCATTCGTCACACCTTTGCTTCCTCTGCTCACCCCCTACCTCTCTCACACTATTTCTCCCCTCTGCTCCCCTTTTCTTACTCTATTTCTGCTCCATGCATGTGATTTCCTCTCTCTTTCTGATCTGTCATCTTTCTCTTTGTTTTTCTGCCTCCCCACTTCATCACTCTTTCTCTTTCTGCCCCCCACCCCATCATTCTTTCTTTCTGCCCCCAGCCTCCTGGCTGCTTTCTGCCCCCAGCCTCTCTCCCAGCCTCCTGCCTGCTTCTTCCCCCACTCCGCAGAGCAGCAGTAGCAGTGATGACAGTGCTCTCAGCCACCCACCTGCTTTCTCTCCCCCCCACAGCAGCAGTGGCAGCACTCTGGGAATCACAATGGATCTCCCAGCTACAGAGATCAATTCACCTTAGGGTTGCCAGCTCCAGGTTGGGAATTTCTTGGAGATTTGGGGGTGGAGCCTTAGGACAGTGAGGCTTGGGGAGGCAAGCAGGGTATGATGCCATAGACTCAACCCTCCAAAACAGCCATTTTATCCAGGGGAACTGATTTCTGTCTCCTGGACAACAGCTGTAATTCTGGGTGATCTCCAGTCCTCACCCAGAGGTTGGCAATGGTGGTTCTCATGGAGGAAATGGCTGGAGGGTGGAGTCTATGGCATTACACCAGTCCAAAGTTCCTCCCCTCCTTAAATCCCACCCTCTCCAGGCTTCACCCCTCAAATGTCCAGGGATTTCCCAACCTGGAGTTGGCAACCCTATTTCCTTCCCAACCAACAGCCAACCTACCTTTATCTGCCTCTCTGTCTCCTGTTTTCCATCTTTACCCCCCAGCCTCTACCTAGGAAAATTACAGTCTTTCTCCACAGTGAGGGCCAAAGAAGCTTTCATTATTCCCTCCTCCTTTTTTCTGCACAACAACCCTGTGAGGTTGGTTAGGCTGAAATATGTGACTGGTCCAAAATCACACAGTCACCTTCCACTGCAAGATGGGGATCTGAACCTGGGCCTTGCAGATCCTACTTTGAAGCTCTAACTGCTGCACCTCACTGGCTTTCATAGGGTGGCTGCTGATGAATGGTAGCAAGCAGCCGAGGCTAGGTGAGTCATGCAAATCAGGGGGGACCTGGCAAGCCTAGAATGCTGCCAGACCTAGAGTGGCCAACCTGCAAATGTGCCCTGGAGACCCCCCAGAATTACAACTGGACTCTAGACAGCAGAGGTCTGTCTCCCTGCAGAAAATAGCTGCTTTGGAGGGTGGAAACTGTGGCATTATACCCAGCTGAGGCCTCTCCCTTCCCAAACCCAGCCCTCCTCCTTAGAGTCCACCACAAAATCTCTAGAAATCCCCCAGCCTGGCCCTGGCAACTTTTGTGAGGCCTGGCCCCAAGGCTTCCTCCTCCCTCCCTCCAAGGCTGCAAGAGGCCTGGAAAGAAAGGGCCCTTCCCCCACCCCTTCCACCGACAGAGCCAGTCAGAAGCCTCTCCCTCCCCCTCCCCCCCAACATTCTAATCTCTCACCGTTGCTGCCTGGAGTTAGGTCCCTGCAGAGGCCATTTCAAAAGGCTTTTTGGGGAATTCAAGAGTTCCTGAAGGGATTTCTTCACTTCTGGGATTTTTCTACAAACCCAGGAAGTCTACTGACTATGCAGGAAAAGCTGTTGGGGGAGAGTGAGGCCCCTGTTGGTGGGAATAGGTATCCACACTTTTTGGCTATTAGAATAAGGATTATCTTGTAAACACAATCTATGATGGTACAGGAATTTGTTCCAGTTGTTGACACTAGTACATTGTGGTTTATATTGTGGCAACCAGGGTTTCCTCTAAGCTCAGTTAGTGTGAGCTAGCTCACAGTTTTTTAGCCTCCGGCTCACACATTTTTGCCTTCGCTCAGGAAGGATGGCTCCAGAGCAAACTCATTGATGCAGTAGCCAAATTGCTCGCTCACAACTTTAATGGCAGTAGCTCATAAAGTAAAATTTTTGCTCACAAGACTCCACAGCTTAGAGGGAACATTGGTGGCAACTATTGTTATTATATATAAAACACTACTAAGATTTTGATACTAATAAGACTTTGATACAACTTTGGGGATATTGCAACAAAAGACCGAGGCAAAATGACAAAACTCTAGAAAAATACAAATTTTTGTATGAAAGTTTATTTAGTTTTGTGGGTGCTTTTTCGTAGTTGGCTCTTCTTATTTTTCCATTCTTCAACTACGATCCTCTTTATTGCTGAAATTCATAGTGAGTCATAGAATCAGCATTGCTGTCAGATAGCTGTCTAACCTCCAAAGAAGGACAACCCACTGGATTAGCCTGTGTGGACGAGGCAGTGCAGTTGTGAGCGATACTTATTCCGCAGCGATAGTGCAATATCCAGCAATGGGTGGATGCTGCTGTCAAAAGGAGTCCAGGCCAGTTTTTTAAAAAAAGTTGGCAGCTCTCCTGCCTTTACAACCAGAGACCCACCAAGCCAAAGGCACTCAATCAAATAGCTGTGTTTGCCCCCAGGGGTCTATCAAGAAGTTAGCAAACTACAGTAATGGTCTGGTGAGCTGCATGGAGCTCGATGGGTTGTCAGTTGTGCAGCGATGCTTGAAGATACCCTTCATGCACGTTTTCATAGCCGAGCTCAAGCACTGCACCTTGGGACTGGGGCTATGAACCCGTGAGCCAGGTGGATAGAAATAAAGCAAGGTTTTATTGAAAGGATGCCCTGACCTGCTTGCAGGCATTGCTCCCCAGGGAGGGTTTGTGCCTTGGAACACTTTATTCTGCATGAACGGCCAGGGATGGGATTCAGCTTGTCTCTGACGAGTCTGCAGGGGGTGCTCTGCGCATAGGCTTGCTGAGAGATGGCCTTGCTCCGATGCTAGCCCATCCCTCTGTCTGTGAGTGATGGAGGCATTCGGATCTCTTGATTCATCTCCGGTCTTCACTCGTCAGGGTTGTGCTTTCTTCTTGTCATCGCGCAGAAGGAATATGGTAAATAAATGCCTGGCCGATAAATCAGAGAGGTTTTTTGTTTTTGTTTTTTAAATTCCTAATAGAGAATGAAAAACTCCCCATTTGCCACGCATCCTTCCAAAGAAAAGCTTGCTTACCCATCAGTCCGATCTTTTAAGGGATCTTTCGGTATGAGGGAGACAAAGCAGGTACTGCTGCTGCTTTAAGGATTGCAGAGAAAAAGCTTTTAACACAATCCCGCAGACATCAGTCACAACAGAGCCCTGCTGAAATAAATGACCTGTAGAGTGGGAAAGCTTAAGGCTGCCGTCCTGTGCGCCTTGGAGTAAGCTCCATTGAACCTAGTGGGATGTTTCTAAGTACATAAATATTTAGGGTCAGCCTGTTCGTCCTGAGAGTTTTAATGAGGTATGTGAAGCCTGGATCGGTTTTTCCAGAAGTGAGTCCCACTGTGTTCAGGTAGGGTTCCTCACGTGCCTCATCCCCTGCAGGTTTACTCTGACAAAAGTCTCACTGGTTTCATTGGCAGTTCCTCCCAGACAGGCACACACAGGATCACAGCCTTGCCACATCAGGCCTGCTCAGAAGTAAGCCCCACTGTTTTTAATGGGACTGGCTCCCAGGTTAAGAGATGCATCTTTAGTCATCGGATTGCGTTGTTGGTTTGGAGGTTGTTTAGCTTTGCTGCTCTTTGTAAGAAGGTAAGACGCAAAAGTGGGAGTAGACTGGCCATGTGACCTACAGGGAAAGTTCCTGGTGGGCTGGTGCCTTGGAAGGCCAGTGGGAGCCAGGAGCAAGAAGAGCCAAGTTCTAGTAGTTCTGCCAGCACCGCAGGGTCTAAGCTGAGTGGCCCCCTACAGTGCTGGCTCAGCCACTCAGCCTGGCTTGCTCCTAGGCCATTTTAACTTCCCTGGGCAAAAGGTAGCTGTGATGATCACTCACAGTAATCTGCAGACAATAGGAGCCACAAGCCATGCAGCACCCTAAAATGCAGTATCACAAAACAAGCAACTAACCAATCTGGGGCTATCTGCGTGCTGTTTTTTTTTTAAAAAAACAACAACAATACAATACAAACACACCCTAGCGTGGTCTTTTAAAGTGTGGGAATTAGATGGAGAGCAGAGCAGTGTTTTTTAGGCTTCTTAGATTGCTTTTATGAACATCATGGGAATAGAGATAGTAAATCTGAAATGTTCCCCCTTACTACCAGTTGTACTTTTCCCATGCCGTTCTTGCATGCTCAGCATTCCTTTGCCTTTCCCGCTTGCTCCCTGCATAGCTACATTTAGCACTTCTCCCAGGGCAGAATTCGGTTGATCATAAAAGGCAGAGAAAGCTCTTATCTTGATACTGCACATCCTTGACCTCCCTGCCCTGTATACTCCCTGCCCCTCCCACCCGCTTTAGAAGACAGTGGGGGCTGCAGATTGGGGTAAGAGCTCTTTCTGTCCCCTCACCTTAAGGGTACCAGAGGCCTGGCTGCTTCCAGGCTCATCACCTAAAATAGTCAGGGCGGGACCATTGCAAAATCTCTCTCTCACTCTGCCATATATTTGGTCTGAGCTGACAATAGCAGGATGAATGGGAGACTGCAGACTGAAGCAAAAGGGGAGGTTTTTTATTCAACGGTTCTGAATGCTACATGTGGCTTTATTATGATTGTGAGGTTGGCTTCCAAACTGTGAATTCAGACGTGAAAGTTCATCACTTGAAGAATGCTTCTTCAAGCTGTTATGTGCAGGTTGGGGTATAGCTTGGTAGAGCATCTGATTTGCATGCAGAAGGTCCCAGGTTCAATCCCAGCTGTCTCCATTTATCGAGATGGGGTAGCAGACGGTGTGAACGACCCAAGACCCTGGGAGAGGGGCTGCTACTAGTCAGAGGTGGCCACACTGTCACTGATAGACCAAAGGTCTGACTCAATCCAGCACATCGACTTGCACATGAGAAATATTGTAAATGAACTTCACCAACCACATCAAAATGGACGTGTGTTCATATTTAACAGTGTAACATCTATGCCTGACTTGAGACTGAGGATTAGTTGTCAAGTGTGTCTGTGTGAGACCGAGAGGGAGAGAATGAGCTCAAAGTTGGTGAGTGGGTTTTGGGAATCAAATCCCTTATTAGAAGAGACGGGAGAAATTCCTAGCACCATTTAAAAGTCTGAAATGTTTTCCCCAGCTCTACACATCAATTATTGCAGACTTCAATTTTAAACAAAGTTGACATTGGCCTTTGAGCTGCTTGGCACCTGAAGTTAACATGTGTTCCTGTTTTGAACCAGACCTGATTCCTTTAAGATCCCATATAACTATCAAGACAGTGATCCTCTCGGCATGGTTGAGTGTATACTTCTCCTCTCCTGTATACAGATAACACAGTGTACAAAATGAGCGGGCCGTGCTGAGAAAATCTTCCTGTTACCCTTTCCACAGAGTCTTGTGCCACTAACAGTTTTTTTGTCTCACAAAAATCTTTTGTGTGCCACAGCCCAAATGCACTGTGGAGGAATGATGCAACTCTGACTTATACATACACTAGCTTTTGCATGAAGTGTCTATTCACATGTTTCATTATGCATACTGAGAAGGAGAGAAATACTTGGTAGGAAGAGAGGTATCCACTGGTCCTCATTAAAAAGGTCTTGCAGGGCAGGCTTTGTGAGTAGCTTAACCCACTGCATATTTACTCTGATGGGAGCCACATGGAATTTAGTAGGAAGCCCAAATAAAGTGTGCCTAGTGTTATGTCCTAGACCAGGAACGAGAGCTGGCTTGCAGCGGCCGAGCTCCGTTCCTGAGAACAATAGGGACTAGGCTCCTGAGCTCGCCAAAAGGGAGCCTATGGGAACATTGGCGGGAGATTCAAACCCGCCAATAAGATTGTGGGGCGTCCCCCCCAAACTGTATATAGTTGGCCTCTGGCTGTTGCCGTTTGTCTTCGTTGTGAAGTACGAATAAACGTGTCTTCTCTTATGTCGTCGTCCAAGTCATGAGGCACGAAACCCAGTACTTTACAGTGGCGACGAGGATAGGATTCAAAAGCCGTCCCCGCCCCCGCGGTGCTAATGCTAGAAGGGCTGCCCACACCTCCTCTCCAGGCTGAGGATGTGGCCGCCCGCTCGTCTAGGGACCCGATCCTCTCCCCGATCCTGAACTGGGTGTTGAGGGGGAGGCCGGCAGAGCCGGCTGGGCAAAAGTTTGCGGCATATAAGGCCTGTAAGGACGAACTCTCTGCCTTGAAGGGATGTTTATTATGGGGGGATCGGGTGGTAATTCCTGGGCCAATGAGACAAGGGGTCCTACAGTTGCTACACGAAGCACACCCCGGCATAGTATGTATGAAAGCTCTGGCAAGGAGCTATGTGTGGTGGCCCGGGATAGATGCCGAGATAGAAACCTGGGTCAGGGGATGCCAACAATGCCAGGAGGTCCGCCCCAATCCCCCGAGCGCGCCGACACAGAGTTGGGAGTCCACGCACAAGCCCTGGCCCCGTCTACACATAGACTTTGCCGGGCCATTCCAGGGTCTTCTGTTCCTAGTAACAGTGGACTCCTATTCGAAATGGGTCGAGATCAGCCCGGTGTCCACCATCTCCATCAAAGCAGCGATCCGGGCCCTCCGGAAAATATTTTCAACCCACGGTCTGCTGGACACCATCGTGTCAGACAACAGGGCCGCTTTCACCTCTGCTGAGTTCCAATAATTTCTCAAGAGGAACTTAATCTGACACATCCGCTCGGCACCATTTCACCCGGCCACCAACGGCATGGCGGAAAGAGCAGTCCGCACGGCCAAAGAAGCCCTAAGCAGAATAGCGGACAGGGATTGGGAGTTCAGGCTGGCCCGATTCCTGCTCACACAGCGCACGACCCCAAACCTGGTCTCGGGACGGTGCCCCGCAGAGCTGCTGATGGGCCGCTGCCCCACGACCCTACTAGACCGTCTCCACCTCGACTGGGCCCCAGAGTCAAGGACACTGAGCGAAACCAGGGAGGCCCCGAGGTTTTTCTGGCTGGGAGAACCCGTCTACTACAGGAACTTGGGGTCTGGGCCCCAATGGCCGGCCAGCCGCATCCTGAGGCCAACCGCACTGGTTTCCTATGAAGTCCTGACAGACGGGGACAGGGTCCTACGTAAATACGTGGACCAATTATGAAGGAGGCAGGACCCGGATACACGGGTCATGGCGCCACAACCAGCAGACCGAGAAGCCGACACCCCGGCACCCGAAACACCGCCACCGCTGGTTACCGACCGGGAGTCGAGCCCCGCTGAGGCCGCCAACCCAGAGGCCAAACAAGCAAACGAGCCTCCACCACCATCGCCACTGCCAGTGGCCCAGGAGCCAAGTGCTACAAGCCAACCTGAAGGCGCTGCCACCAGTCCGATGCTGGTGCCCCGACGGTCATAACGAATGCGGAAGGCTCCGGCGTACTTAAAAGATTATGTCACCTAGGAGGGACAAACTATGGGGGGAGGGATGTTATGTCCTAGACCAAGAATGAGAGCTGGCTTGCAGCGGCCGAGGTCCGTTCCTGAGAACAATAGGGACTAGGCTCCTGAGCTCGCCAAAAGGGAGCCTATGGGAACATTGGCGGGAGATTCAAACCCGCCAATAAGATTGTGGGGCGTCCCCCCCAACTGTATATAGTTGGCCTCTGGCCGTTGCTGTTTGTCTTTGTTGTAAAGTACGAATAAACGCGTCTTCTCTTATGTCGTCTACCGAGTCATGAGGCATGAAACCCAGTACTTTACACCTAGAATTGCACTTTTTGTGAGATAAATACACACGTGTGAATACATGAAGCTTATACTGCCTTATACTGAGTCAGACCCATTGGTCTCTCAAGGTCAGTACTGTCTACTCTGACTGGCAGCAGCTCTCCTGGATCTTTCACATCACCTGCTACCTTGTAATTGGAGATGCCAGGGACTGATCCTGGGACACATGGCCCCATTGAACAAAGAGTTACAGGTATATGGAGCAATATGTGACAGAGGGCACCCAGAAGGGTGGAAGAAAATAATTAAAGAGGCCAATAGCACCTTTTTATACACTTGATCAAATGAGCTTTGACACACAAGAACCTGCCTTATACTGGATCAGACCCTTGGTCCATAAAGGCCAGTATTGTCTACACAGACTGGCAGTGGCTCTCCAGAGTCCCAGGCTAAGGTCCTTCACATCATCTGCACCACCTGACCCTTTTAAAAGGGGATGCCAGGGGATTGAACCTGGGACCTCCTGCATGCCAAGCAGGTGTTCACCTTCTGCATGCCAAGCAGATGTTCTACCACTGAGTCACAGCCGCTCACAAAAATGTATACCCTGGAAAATATTTTTGGTCATTAAGATATTACTGGATTAAAATTTTGTTCTTTTTGGATTTTCTTTTAAAAATAAATCTTTGCTTGTTTCCTGTTCTCCCCTCGTGCAGACAGTTCTGTTTAATTGGGGGGGGCAGGCTTTGATCCTTGTTTGTTGATTGGCCACAGATTGCTTTTAATAGCTTTTTTCCATATAGAGTGAGTGACTTAGCTAGTGTACTCCCAAGGACTCTCCATAATTTTTCTAGCATACTCTGTTCTGTTTTTCCTGTCCCTCTCTGCTCGGCAGTGCATCTCCATTAGGTAAGGAACAGCATGACCTGCTTACTCAATGCAGGCTTCATTTTTTAATTTCGACAACCTGATCCTGCGCATGTTTCCTTGGAAGTAAGTTCCTAAAGGGTGGCTCCCACCACTGTCCTTTGGATAGTCCCCCCCCTTCCACCAATGTCCCCTTCTGACCTTTGAAAAGGCTATGTCCAGGATGAAAAGGAGGGATGCGTGTAGACAAAAAACTGCATGGGACAAGGTGTTGCAGAGAGGAGGGTAAACAGGTGAGATCGTTCCTCCTCTCTCCTGTGGCGGGGGAAGCTGGTATGGTCCAGTCCACTGATTTCAGTAGAAATAGCCCCCGTGTAAATGTCTATCCTGGACAGTATCCTTTTTGGCAATGATAGAGGATACAAGAAGCAGGACCCGCGATAGTCGCGGGGGGGGGGGAGTATTCCGAAAGGCTCCCGGTCTGCAGAAGCAGCTCCTCAGGTAAGCCTTCTCTCCCCACCTCTGGCCCGCTAACTCCCCCCCCCCAATTTTCCTTCCCCCCTCGGGCACCGGCAACAAGGCCTGAGTGCCTCCCAGCTGCCGGGCCCGACGATTCCCCCCCTTTCTGATTTTTCCTCCCCCCGGCACTGGCAGCGAGGCCTGAGTGCCTCCCAGCCGCCGGGCCTGACGATCTCCCCACCACCACCGATTTTCCCTCCCCCTGCAGGCACCGGAGGCGAGGCCTGAGTGCCTCCCAGCCGCCAGGCCCGACGATCCCCCCCCGCCGATTTTCCCTCCCCCCGCGGGCACCAGCGGTGAGGCCTGAGTGCCTCCCAACCGCCGGGCCGACGTTCTTCCCCCCGTGCTGATTTTCCCTCCCCCCACAGCAACCGTGGCGAGGCCTGAGTGCCTCTCAGCTGCCAGCCTGCCGCAGAGGTCCCATGCGCAGGAAACGCTCGTACTTTTTGGGGGATTTAAATATTCCCCGTGCAGTTTTTAAAACTTTTGAGATTTTTCTGCACACGTGGGGACTGCCCCACGTGCGTAGGAAAATCTCCCTGCCCCCCAGGTGCCCCCGATGTGCGGATTTAGATATCCGCACGCAGCGGGCCACTTGTGAATTAGATATATAGATGGTCTACTGATTCATCTAGGGTTACCAGATGTCATATTTTTAGAGGACATGTCTGCCTTCATTTGGGAGCTTTAAAAAAAACCTGATGAAAATGCCCTCTTTTGGGGGTTGGGTTAGGGTTAGGCACATTCCAAGTTCATAGCAATTATCACTGCTTAAACAGTAGGGGCATTTAAAATGAGATATGTCATAGTGATCAGTTGTGTAAAATAGTCAGTTGGTCAATGTGTCCTCTTTTTTGCTTTTCAGAATATGGTAACCCGAGATTCACCAGTTTTTAACAATGGCCTGGATCCTCTAGCATGTTTCCAAAGACAGAAGGATTTTCACTATGGAGTATGACTTTCTCACCACCACCCCTTCCTGTTGCAACACCCCCACCACCCCAATTTCAGGGGGCATTTGAGGCTGCAGCAGGAGGTGAAATAGTTAGTCTGATGATATTATGCAGAATCTGAAGACCAGATAAAGAGAAAAGGCACTTGCCTCCCTAGGGGGTTGGACAGTTTAATTAATAAGCTTTTGGAAACTGAGATACGTGCATGGAGGGCCGAAGAATTCTGCACCTCTGCTCTGCCACCTTTTGCTTCTTATTCTGTTTGCCTTGTTTGCTGTCAAAACCCAGGGCTTTTTTGTAGCAGGAACTCCTTTACATGTTAGGCCACACACCCCTAATATAGCCAATCCTAATGAGTTTCTGTTGTTGGGTGTGGCCTATTATGCTAATGAGTTCTTGCTGGGCGTGGCCAACTCGGGAGCCAGCCAGAACTCAGTTCCTGCGCTTTCCTACCCCAAAATAGCCCTGCTTGTGATTATTGGGTGTGGGGGGATGAGAGACAGAGTAAGTACGTCTATGTGGGGACAGCCTGTGAGTAATGGCTGTAGTGGTAAAACCTGTGGAGGGCAGATTTTGCCTATGTAGTGACTGTCCTCCAGAACAGACCTTTACTTTCCCCCACTGAAATTAACAGAAAAATAAGCAGGTGAATTTAGAGCACACTTCCAATAGTGCTCTTAATTCACCTGTTTATTTCTATGTATTCTACCTGTGACAGGCCTGACCGAAATCTGACTATCCAGATTCAGAGCCTGATGGTTTCTGAAAACCAAAGTGAGAGCATGCCACTTTGTGTCCAGGGATGCAAAAACTCTCTTAAATCCTGCACTGCAACACTAAACACAGAGCAAAATTTGGCTTTCCTTTTAATGCAGATGGAAGATAAGATGATCTGGAAGAAGAAGCTGCAAACAGTAAGAATATTATTGTCTCAAGAAAGCCCTGGATAGGAGGGGGAATATTCCTGGGGACAATGGCAAATCTGGCCTCTCAGCAACCCCATGTAATCTTCGTGTCATCTTGCTTCGAACACAGTTATTATTGAAACCCAGTGTGAGCGGAGGAGGAAATCTCCTGTGGAGCAAACTCCCATGCTTTGTTTAGTTAAAATAATCACCAGCCATTCAATTTCCCAGCATAGGGAACATTTACAAAGACTTTAGTTTTTTAAAAATAAATCTTTGGGGAATTGTAACAAAAAAGCAGATTATCAGGGTATTTCTAATGGAGAGGAATTTCCTGCATTTGTTTTGCTTTTGCAGAAATTGTTTCCAAACCCCACCTGAGTGTGTTTTTTCCCATAATGGGTGATGGTGATGATATCACAAAGGGACCATGTATATTTGGTGCTTTAACACCCCCCCCCCCAAAAAAAAACCAAGCACACATTTGGCACAGAAAGCAGGATTTTGCAGCTTGCACTGAAGCTATTTTATGGAGATAGATCAAGGTGGGCAGCCATGTTAGTCTGCCTGCAGCTGTGTAAAGAAGCAAAAGTCCAGTAGCACCTTAAAGGCCCTGGTCACACAAGAGGATTTGCCCCGCGGGAGGGACGGATTGGGGGCACATCAAGCGGGTGCGATCATACCGCAACATCTGGAAAGCGGCACGCACCCGTCCCCGATCTGTCCCTTCCGGCTGGAAACCCGCCGCAAAAAGGTAGCACCACAAAGGTACTACCAAACAGCTGATCCGCAGCACTGGCCCGTGTCTGATCGCCTGATGCGCAGTCTCCCTGCAGCATTCCAAGGGCCTAGAGAACTGCGCGTGCGCAGCAAGCTCACCTTGCACACCAATCTGTGCCCCCCCACCCCCGGCATCTGATCATGCCGAGGAGCAACTGTACGTCAGCTGGCAGGATCTGTCTGATCCTTCTGCCGCGTTTCTCTTTTGCTGCGGCTCTAAAAAGCCGCAGTTCAACCACACCTTTCCCCCTAGTGTGACCGGGGCCAAAGACTAACAAAATCACAAAAGCTTATACCATGCAAGACATTTTGTTAGTCTTTAAGGTGCTACAGAATTCTTGGTCTTTTCTACTGAAGCTACTTTGTTTGTGCTACCAGTGGGAATGAGGTAAGAGTCTGTCCTGACCCCCCCCAACTCCTTGAAGTTCTGATCACCCCTCTCTTTGATATTTTTAGTAAGCACTTTTGTAGATTTTTAAATTTACTTCTATTAGGCGTGTGAACTAGAAACCTGTGGAGCAGAGGTAAACTGAAAGCTGATCTTCTCGGGGTTCGAAATTGTTTCTCTAGATACCAAATTTTAATCTTTCAGCATGTGATTACTAGAATAGCCATTTTTCAAACTGGTTCCTCTCGCTGTCCCTTCATATTCTCAGTTTGAGCTGCAAGCCATTATCAAGTGAAGTTATTCAATTTCCTGACATGATAAGCTTCAACTAGCAATTTCCACTAATTAAACATCTGTTGAAGGAACAGAACTTTTGTTTGTTTGTTTGTTTATTTATAAATTCGACTTTTAGACTGAATTCCCCTGTGCACAGGGCTCAAGGCAGTGAACGACAATTCTATAAATGCATTCATAGTCAATTAAAAGCAATTTAACAATTCCAGCAGATGCATAAGTCAGTTAAAAACAATTTGTCAAAGCTATGCAAAGAATTTCAAGGACTTTCAATTTCTGATGGCACTTACAAATAAACCAATTTGTATCATACTCTATGGGGGTAAGAAATGAAGGAAGGCTGAATGGAGGTCATTGCTGTCCTCAACCACAGGCCTGGTGGGACATCTCTGCCTTACAGGCCCCACGGAACTGCATTAGGTCCCACAGGGCACGGATGTCATTCGGCAGAGAGTTCCACCGGATCAGGACCAGGGCTGAAAAAGCCCTGGATCTGGTTGATGTTTTTCGATCCAGAGATCCCCAGAAGGTTCTTCTCCCCAGAGCGTAATGCTCTTCAGGGGTATACCAGGAGAGGCAGTCCTCTCTGTCCTGTTTTCTCCCTGTTCAGTTGGCAACCTTGCCTGCATGGCCTGTAGACTGAATTTGCTTTGACTGCATTTGCTGGTCACAGTGCAGCACAGCATTAATTAACTAAGATATTTATAGCTGATTCCCCCTCTCAATTTGGAACCAAAGCGACTTGCATATTTTTCACCGCCTCCATTTTATCCACGCACACACACACATACAACCCTGTGGGGTAAGTTAGGTCATGGGTTCCCAACCAGTTTGACCCTGTGGGCTCCAATAGCCAATCAGAAGATTTGCTGGGTGCGAGGAAAAGTGTCATTGGACACCATGGTCCCCACAGGCACCTCACTGGGGACACCTGGGTTAGGTTGAGAGTGGCGTGGCCAAAGGTCACCCAGGGAGTTTCCATGGCAGAGTGAGATCTTAGTCCAACTGCTACACTACTCTGGCTTTCTTAAGAAACCTTAACCCCAATGACTACAAAGTCATGTTTTGAATTCCATTTCTAAGCACACATCTAGTAATAAAAGCAGGGCAGAAAACAAATTCCTCATTGAAATGACTATAAATGGGAATGGTGAGCCCTGTATTGTTTTCTGTGAATTCCTTTGGCACTTTCCCCATCTCTCTTACAACATGAGAACCAACGCAGGGATTTCCCTCTCCCTTCCCAATTATCTACAGAGATAACAAGGAGGAATTACTGCTGTTCAGAGGTGCAGTAATGCAATTTCTGGGCTATAATGCCAATTACTCTTGCTCACTTAACATGTTATTAAAAAGTTCTTAGTTCTTTTAGAATGTAATTATTTAAAGTCTGGTGACCCCATTTGTCATTGACATCTTTCCTTTGACTGTTTTCTTTAAGGCTCTTCCAGCCAGACAGTATTGAGGGGAAACGGTATAGTTTGCAAATGAAACTTACTGTGGTCTTATTCGCTTTTTAGCCAGAAATTTGGGGGTCTGAGGGCAAATTATGAGAGGGGCAGGGTGGGGTATGGCTATTGCCGGTTTGTATAAAATAGTAAATACAAATTATAAGAAGTCTGCCGTCTTTAAAGTTACTTACAGTGTGTGCACATGAGAGCTTATATCCAGAATAAAACTTTGTTGGTCTTAAAGGTACTGCTGGACTCAGAGCAATCCTAAGCACATATGTTCAGACATAAATCAAATTGAGTTCAATGGGACATATTCCCTACTAAGTGTTCTTAAATTACATCCAAACATTGCCATCCTGAGCAGATACATCATTCTAAACCCATTGACCTCAACAGGATTTTTCCACTGGAGTTGGAAGAGCCCTGAAAAAACGTGCTGGTAGTACTGCTGAGTACCATCACCAAAAAACAAAAACAAAACCCAGTAAGGACCATAGAGACATGAAAAAAATGTGGAAGCTATTTTCTGCCCATTTGTTCTCTTCTTAAGAACATAACAACATAAGAAAAGCCAATGTTGAATCAGACCAATGGCCCATCTAGTCCAACACTCTGTCACACAGTGGCCAAAAATACCAGGTGCCATCAGGAGGTCCACCAGTGGGGCCAGGACACTAGAAGCCCTCCCACTGTGGCCCTCCCAAGCACTAAGAATACAGAGCATCACTTGCCCCAGAGTTCCTACCTATACCCTGTGGCTAATAGGCACTGATGGACTTCTGCTCCATATGCTTATCTAATTCCCACTTGAAGCTGTCCGTGCTTGTAGCTGCCACCATCTCCTTTGGCAGTGAATTCCATGTGTTAATCACTCTTTGGGTGAAGAAGTATTTCCTTTTATCTGTTCTAACCCGACTGCTCAACAATTTTATTGAGTGCCCAAGAGTTCCTCAGTTTCTTGAGGGCATAGGACCAAGGACAGAAGTTTATCTGCCACAGGTGGTAAAATGGCAAGCCTAGCTCAAGTTTCTACAGCTCAAAGCACAAATATTGTGGGTTGAATCCTCTCGATTTTTCTGCTCAGTCTCACCCAATTCCCCCCTTCCTGGAGCTCCTACCCTATGAGTCTTTTGTCCACACAGGATTCCATGATCAATGGTATAAGTTTTCTGGGGACCAGAAGGAGCCTCTTTTCTTTCTTTCACCAGCAGAAAAGCTGGGAGGATCCAACTCTATCTCCAGAAATATGTTTTTTTTTCTGTGCACTGTAAATAAACCTGAAGAAATTTAAGAAGTCTTCTCTTTGAGGATCAAGCAAATGTCATTTCTTAAAGGATAAACTGGATGCTGCCCTGTGGATTCTCACTCTCTCTTTCTGTGAGTATGTTAAAAATGGTTATGAATGAATGCTGGTGTCACACTAACCTCTTCCCATCAAGAGGGGATACAGAATTTCTAATTTAATTCACTTTTATTTGAATCATTTGTGCATGTTCAGAAAAAGTCAACTTGATTTCTCATTAGGGTTACAATTCTCTCACGTACATATTTTCAAACGTGCATAACTTATTAATGTTGAGCTAAATTGGATAGTTGAGAAAGAAGGGAAACTACCAGATGTGGGGGGGGGAACACATACCAGTTTTCACTTTCCCCGAGTGGCAACCATATTTGCTTCATATGTGTTGGCATTTGCTCTTGGTAATGTGATCAACAAGGCTTACATCTATGGCAAGATGTGAGGAAATGAATTCCAAGCGTGTTTTGATTAGCACCTATGACTTTTATCCTCAGAGTGCTAATTTATGGAGAGAAATGGCCTGGTGATATTTTGCATAGCTGGTACTCAGGAAGCTTTTGTTCTGAAAATGGTCAGAAGGATCACTTCCCTTATTACGCAGTCTAAGCAGTGTCACACCATTCTACGTTCACTGTGACTCTGACTGTTAAGAATCTGGTAGGGCTGCTGAGTGGGGTATTTCATGCATGAATAGCAGGGAGGGATGCTGTCCAGTTAACTCAAGATAATAACCCTGGAACAAAAAACCTCCAGTATAGCTTTTTCCTGGATGGCCCAGGCTAGATGGATCTCATCAAATCTAGAGATGTCATGTACTAGGGGGGGAAAATTGGGAGAAAAAAAAATGTGTTCCCCTCCCCGTTCCCCCCCCAAACCCTAAGGCCTCCCCCCCTCCTAATTTTCTGGTGGAAACATTGGACATTTTGGGGAATACTGAAAAAAGCTCCTATGAAATATTTTATCTTTTAGAATGAGTGAAATGATTTTAAAGACAAGGTGGGCATGCTGTAGATATATACAGGTCTTACATCGAAGATGCATTTCTGCACCTAGAAGGAGACCTAATCTTCAGAAGGGGAGCCTGCAGAGCTTTTGTTGCTTCTTGACAGTTGCATGCATTCTGTTGCCATTTTGGCCTGAGGTGGTTGACCTTTCCACCTGCCCCTCAAATCACTGTGACACATTTACCCACAGACTGGGTCAAAGGTAAGTTATTGCCCTACTTTGCAGGAGGGAGAAAAAGGAACAGAAGAAGGTGGGGCAATGCCCCAGAGGAAAACGGAAAGTTTCATGAAGAACTTCGCTCTCTCTAATAAGATAGCAAAAATTAAAGTACATGTGCTAAGATAGCATAGGGTGCATCAGCTTGCAGTTTTCCCTCAAGTATTGGATATATCTGCAATTTTGCTTGTACAAGCTTAAGCCATTTATAACTTTTAAATCCCATAAAATGTCAGATTTTGCAATTTTACATGCTCAGTCATACATAGTGGATTTTATGTTGCTAAAGTGGTAACATTAGTTTAGGCTTGAAAAGACAGTAAGTTTTGCATGTATTTTAATTTTTCCCAAATTTCGGGGGGGGGGTTTCTGGAAAAAGAAACCAAGCCCTCCCCAGATTCCTGTGGCTTCAAAATTTCTGGAAATTTTACATCTGTACTTAGATCTCAGAAGCCAAGCAGGGTCAGCCCTGGTTAATACTTGGCTGGGAGACCACCAAGGAAGGGCCACCAAGTCCAGGGCTGCCACGCAGAGGCAGGCAACGGCAAACTACTTCTGTTTGTCTCTTGCCTTGAAAACACTGTGGGGTTGCCACAAGTCGGCACTTTCCACCACCGTAGTTTTATAAACTATCATCCACCCAGGCTAGAGCAAGCCATATGTCTGCTCTATGGGTATGATCCACATTTTTTACCTCTAGTTGCTAGACTTTCAAAAGAATTTTACTGCAACCCTTGCCGCCTTAATAAAAAGGTAATTCTGCTACCTCAAGTTCTGAAGATTAATTCTTCTCTTTAATTGCTAGAAAGGAAAGCCAGTAGCAGAGAGCTTCCAAATGTAGTTTTGTCTGTTTTTCTTTGTACCTAAAAACAGCCAATTTGGACTTCTTCCCATTTTCAATAGACAATTTTTCACCTCAATTGATTTTAAAAGAAGCCAGGTTTCTCTTCCCTTACACCAACAGTAGTCCAGACCTACATCATCTCTTATGTGCATTCCTTTAAATGAGAACGCAAAACTTAAGAACGAAGGGACAAAACTTTGCTACATATATTTACTGCTGTGTGTGCAGCTAATGAAGCCAACCCGTGTATTAATGAGCCAGCAACATGTGTCTCTTGCAAAGGTCAAAGATGGTTTGCATAGTATGTGAAAGTGGTATGGAATTCCAAGTGGGAGACAGTGCTTGGTTTACCCTATAGAGTTACATGAGTAAATCTCTGCATCAACGATAAGGCTCTTTGTTGCAGAGATACAGAGCTCTATATGCTCAGAATTAAACTGTCAGTAAACTGGTCAATCTAGCAGAACAAACCTGAGGATACTGCATTCCAGCTGATCTTAAAATAAAGGTGACAGAGAAAATGAAAGAGGATCAACTGCCTTTTAACTGAAGTTTCTCCAGATATTTCACAAGAACTGCTGATAGCCTTGATCCATATTGTGTTTCCTTGATCAGTAGCCAGTTTCCTGGAGGACCCGTTTAAGATGTGGATGAGGGACCACACCTTGTTCTTCATCCCTTAAACCCAGCATATTCTACTGCCACTTTCCTCATGCCTATGTTGAAAATCATGGGTTAGGGGTAGAGACGCCAGCCTCCAGGTGGGACTTGGGAATCCTCCAGAATTACAGCTCATCTCCAGAGACCAGAGATCTGCACCCCTGAAGAAGATTGATGATTTGGAGGGTGAACTTTAATCTGGGCTCTAGGCTAGAGAGGAAGTCTGTTTTATCAGATAGTGCCAACTCACTGTCCAAGAAAGTAACAGAAAAACTAATTTTTATTCTACTGCAGAAAGGTTCAGTGGTTAGAACTCATGTTCCTTCGGTAGGTAAGATAATACAGTTCATCTTGCTTGAGGGCAGAGTCTATTTCTCAGATCTTGCGGTGAAAAAGAATGGCTTTTCATGAATCTTCTTGCTGGTAAAGAGGTAGTGCAAAGAAACAGGCAGAGATTATTCCTCCGCTTGCAAAGCTGCAGGAAAGAAGCTTATCTATACCAATAGAGTGAACTATTTTAGATCATAAAATGTCCTTAAACTACATTTCCCATGGTGCCATGTCTTAAAGGCAAAGGGCTCATTTTCCTACTCTAAAGCTACATATTCTGGGGACAGTACAGACTCTATGGCATTGTAGCCCACTGAAGTCCCTGTCCTTCCCAAGCTTCACCCACAAATCTCCAGGGTTTTTGTAATCTGGAGCTGGCAACCCTACTCCCCATCCTCCGCTGGTGGCCAGGGGGAGCCTGCCAATTTTAGCTAAGAAGCATTTCTCAGTTGGCTGGATTTTGGTGAAGGATTACTGTTGCAGATGCCTACTCTAGCCATAATAAAGACAGATCCCATCAAGTCAGTAGCTTGTTTAAATATGGTAAACTCTATTTGGAATTTCAAGTCTTAAAAAAGTGTGTTCTTTTCTCTTATCTCTAGAATTCAGAGGGTTTTACAAAATAACTCAAAAACAGAACTGTAAGCATATGAAAAGTTCTATTAGAGATAGACCAGTAGTGTTTTCCTGGGAGGAGAAAAGATATGTAAGAGCAACATGCTTCCTCTGGATGGAAAGAAAAAGAGCCTCAGTCTTGGAAAGGGCTTGTCCTTCAAAATAAAATGAAGCCTGCAATCCTAGATATGTTTCCTTGGGAGTAAGATCCCCCAAATTCAATAAGGCTTACCTCTGTTTGAAGGATCAGGCTGCAGTAGTTCTCTCAGAAAGAAGGAAAACACACGTTTCCCATTTGTCCACAAAGATCCACCACAAGTGTGTGTCAAACCACATTTCTGGGGCTCACACATCAAAAATTTTGCATCCATACATTTAAAACAGTCTTTCTCTTTTTAAAACGTGCAAGACAGCAGACAAACAGACAAAAAAATGCTTTAAAATAGCATATGTGCATTTGGGTTTAGTGGAATGCCATTTCATCATATGGTTCAGTCTTTAATAATTTATTTGCAGTGGGTGAAATGCCCTCAACAAAAATGTTGTACCTTCCTAAGCCGTATTTAATTTACAGGCCTTTTCTAAGACTCAAAGGCCTTTTTGTTTCATTGCCTTCTGGCCTTTTCCTCTCTCCCCACTTTTAATTGTAATTTTCTATCCAGGGTACCTCATAATTCAATAGACGGAGATTTCAAAAAGGCAAGGGCAAGAGCACTTAATACATGATCAAATTCGGCTGGTTTTAGAACTTTTGTTTTCAAAGTCAGTCAGATGTGAAAAAGGACTCCTAATACCCCCACTCAGATATTCTCCTGAGCTAGACTGCATCCTGTGGCATAGGACCTCCTTATCTACTTGTTCTCTATTTGTTCTACTGTTGCTTTAAGCAGATAAAATCATATTGAATGGGTCGTATGAGAAAACACAAAGCCTATCTGCTGAAACTTTTCCTGTCAACTGTGCAAGCAGAGAGAAGGGATGCTTTTTTAAAAAAGCAAAGCAACAAATTTCCATGTCCCTGAGAATAAAACTTTGCCATCCTCCTGACAATATGGTCACACTTCAAATAGCCATCTTTGAAGAGTCAATGAAGCTTGTTTTGGACAAGCACCAGTTAAATGGGGCTGGATGATACAGGAAGCCCCCCCGCACCAAAAGAACGGCAAGAGTCCACCTTTCCATTTGTGTACAGTTTAACCGGCTTTGATTATGCCTCTCAGGAACAGCTTTAGAAGGTAGCAATGTACAGCAGTCACCTCAGGTGGCAGATTTGGGGCGTGTGTGGCAAACTTCCATCCTGCTTGCTGCCAGCTGCCCACTGATTACCTTCACCAGGGAGGTGGGGGGGCTTAATCTTTCTTATTTCCTCACTTCCCCAGGCCCTCTTTGAAAGCAGCACGTAAAAATTCCTGAATTCTCTTGAGATTTATTCTTCTCACAAGAGGTTGGCCTCTTGCCAACGGGGGAAAAAAAAATCTTGTAAGGTTTCAGAGAGCCCTATAGGGTATTTGCAACTTGCTATTGCATAAGAGAGGAGAGAAAGGATTGCTTAAGAGAAACTGAATGCATTCTTTGAGTCTGTTTTCATTGCGGAAAGTGTGGGCACATCAGAGCCACTGTTTTAGGGATGGTTGTCTGAAGGACTGAGTCAAATTGAGGTGATGAGAGAAGATGTTCTGGATGGCATATGTCTGGATGGCATATGCCCGAGGGTTCTTTGAACTTAAATGTGAAATTGTTAATCAGCCAGTTTGTGGCCATCTCAGTTGTTTGGTATTTTGGCATCTGCTGACTCTTCTACTGCTGCAGGAAAAGGAAATTAGCCTTTGCAAAGTTTTTTTGGCTGGCAAAACCTCTTGAATACACTCTGATCTGGATGCCGGTTGTAACATGAATCTTACAGAAGAAAGACGTTAACACATTGTATGGTCTGTTTATGGGTCATTTTGACCCTGCTACCGTGATGGATATTGACAGGATGCTGGGATCTGTGGAGGCTACCACCTGTACTCTGGACCCTTGTCTGTCCTGGTTGCTGAAACCATGTAAGGACCACATAAATAAGTCATTGATGTCACTCAAGGCACCTTTCCTCAGTGACTCAAAATAGATGGTCATCTGTCCCGGGCTTAAAAAAACCCCATTCCTACAGAAAAGTTATGTGGCCAATTATTACCCTGTCTCTACTTTGTCCTCTTTAGGCAAGGTAATTGGAGGATATTAATTCATAGGGTTGTCATAGATCAGAACTGACTTGCAGCCACCAAAAACCAAAAATGCTTTCTTTGAACTTAGTTTAGCCTGGAAAATGGCCCTCTCTCTTGATTCAGCTGATCTGGCCACCTGGATCCATGCCATAGTGACATCAAAACTAGATTACTGTAATACACCCTGTATAGGTTTCCCCTCAAAATGAACTTGGTTATTCTCAGGAACTAAATGGTATATGCATAATGCACATATTCTGCAGTCATTCAGCTGGCTGCACATTAGTTACGATGTTCCAGTTACTGGAAAAATTGGCAAAAATACTCAGATATTCAAAGTTTGCAATGGATCTTTGCTTCACTGGAGAGGAGGCATTTCTTTCTGTGTAAAAATCTTTATTTCTAAGGGAAGGGTACACAGGAAAAGCTACAAAATAACAAAGACCTAAGGCTACATCTCTACAGCTACAGGACAGACTGACCTTGCAACACACACATATTTCCAACACCAGTTACCACTACCATGTCCAAGGTACTAGCCATCACATACAAAGCTCTTCACAGGCTTGGCCCTCATATCTGCAGGACCACTTCTCTTCCTCTGCCCTGCCATGACAAATTAACTCATCTGAACAGGGCCATCTACTGGTGCCTCCCTGCAAATGGGTAAGATCAGTAACTGGCCACACATGAGCATTTTCTGTGGTGGCCCCTATGACGGACCCCTGCTTCTTCTCTTCCATTAGGCAGATTTTCCCACCAAAACACTGTTCACCACGCTGACTGAGCAGCCTCTTAGTAGTGTGTTTGAATTATAAACTTATAACTTTCTTTGTGTCCCACCCAGTGTTAAAGAACTTACAGCTGGATCAGGAATAAGGCAGGGGACGATGAACTGAGGTAACTGTAGTTCTTTAAAAAAAATTAGAATATTTGAACAAGCAACAAATTGAAGCTTAAATTTTAAGAAACTCAGTTCTTTACATGAGAGATTGGTTTAACTTGTAGATTTCTTTCAGCTAAACATTAGGAAGGTTCATAAAAATATCTTAGTATCCTGGAATTTAGAACTTTCTTCCTGTATATCAATACTTCCCTTTTGGGATTATAACTTTCCCTTTCTGTACTCTTGCCCTTTTCACTTCTCAAACCAGAGGTCCCTTCTGAGTTAGGAATGCTAGAGCTCAGTACGAGCTTAGGTTAGTGAGAGATGCTAAAATATCTTTTCTTATGTTCAAAGTAAGAAAAACAACGAGGACATGGTAGGCCCATTGTGGGTTGGTTGGAAAGTGAAATTTTAACAGGTGATGAAGAGAGGGCAGTCCTACTTTTCCTCAGTCTTCTCTTGCAAGGGGAACAGTGCTCAACATGGCAAAAACAGAACACGAGGGAAGGGAGTTGCAGCCTAGGTTTGCCATAGGGGTAGTACATAAACACCTAGTTTCTTTAAATGAAACTAAGTCCTCGGGGCCAGATAAGCTGCATCCAAGAGTACTGAAAGAACTTATGGATGTAATTTCTGAACCTCTGTCCATTATTTGTGAGAATTCTTGGAGAACAGGGGAGGTGCCAGAAGATTGTACTATCTCACCATAATATCACTGTTATTTCTTACTCCTTTTATTTTTACCCAGAAACTCTCAACTGTACTTTCATGCTCAGGTTCACACATTTCCTCACAAGTATATACCTCCTTTACATATAAGGCGAGTCCGCTGCCCTTCCTTATTTGTCTGTCCCTTTTAAATAAGATGTACCCCTTAATCATAATATTCCAACCGTGAGAGTCATCCCACGAAGTTCAGTAATGCCTGTTAGTTCATAGTCCCCTTCCTGTATTAGGACTTCAAGTTCCTCCTGCCTGTTTCCCATACTCACTCTGTACATTCGTGTAGAGACATTGGAATCCATGCTTTATGCACCCTGAGGTTTTCATTTCTGTACTTACATGTGAGTTAATGTTACCTAGCATACGTGCCACTCCCCACAAAACTTTAGATTTCTCATCTCCAGTTATCAGCATCATACTGGGCTTTCTATTTTTGTCTCGCTCCCTTGTAGGATTCAGTTTAAAGCTCTTATTAGGTTTGCAAGGCTGCTTCCAAACACAGTTTTTCCTACCCTGGTGAGGTACAAACCATCTCCTGATACAAGAGCTTCATTTCGAAAGCGTAAGCCCTGGTCCAAAAATCCAAACCTTTCCTGATGACACCATCTACGTAGCCCGTAATTGATCTGCAGTATTCTTCTTTCCCTTCCTCAGCCATGACCTTCAACAGGAAGAACTGACAAAGATACAACCTGCACTCCCAATTCCTTCACCTTTTTATTCAGAGCCACATAGTCTTTTTAAATATGTTCTGGGGTATGCCTTGTTTCAGATTTCTGCAATCCTAGTCCTATTGCATTGTTTATTAGATGACATCTAAAGAATGCACAATGAATTAAAAAATATATATATGTATATATATGCTGGGGTATGAACTAGCTGAGACTAAGATGGAAAGATCTAGGTGTTAGAGTAGATAGGTAAAGTAAAGGTTCCCTTGCTCGAAAGCCAGTCGGATCCAACTCTAGGGTTGCGGTGCTCATCTCCATTTCAAAGCCGAAGAGCCAGCGCTGTCCAAAGACGTTTCCATGGTCATGTGGCCGGCATGACTAAATACCAAGGCGCACAGAACGCTGTTACCTTCCCACCAAAGTGGTACCTATTTATCTACTTGCAATTTCTTGCTTTCGAACTGCTAGGCTGGCAGGAGCTGGAACTAGAGACGGGAGCTCACTCCGTCATGCGGTAGTCTCGGGTCTCGAACTGCTGAACTACTGACCTTCCACAGCCTGCAGTTCAGTGTCTTAACCACTTGAGCCACCGCAGCTCTGTTAGAGAAGATAGCTGGATGAAAATGTTGAATCAAGTGTGCAGCAGCAACAAAGAGTACTGGGCATCATTAGGTTGTTTTGAATAGATATTTTGTTGCTTTGAAACAATGTGTTGCTTTGATTGAAACTGTGATGGACAATATTGTAGTGCCCTAGTATAGATCTATGGTGTGGCCTCATATGGAATACAGTATACAGGGAACAGAGAAAGTCGATTGCGGCAATTTTTTCCTTCCCTCTTCCATAATGCTAGAACTTGGTAGCATCCAATGAATGTGATCGGCAATAGCTTCAGGATGGACAAGAGCAATTGCTTCTTTACCCAAAGAATAATTAAATTGTGGAATTCATTGCCAGTTGACAGAGAAGGCCACAGGCATAAGTTTTAAAAAGGAATTAGGTTCATAATTAGCCATGATTATTAAAGGGAACCTCTACATGCAGTGGCAAAAAAACTCTGAATACCAATGCTAGGAGGCAGCATGAGGGGAAGGCCTTGGTCTATTGGCCTCTTTGCCCTGTTTGTTGGCCCTCCAGGGTGGCTGATTGGCCACTGTATGATGCAGGATGCTGGACTAGATGGGCTACTGGTCTGACCCAGCAGGGCTCTCCTTATGTTCTTATGCCATGCTATTAAAGAAAGGAGTGGCGGCAGAAAGTTAAAGATTACTGGCTCCTGGGCAGTGAAGTACAGTGGTGGCTAAACACCTTGAACCGCTACTGATGCCTACAGGTACCATCTTGAGCTGTTACTAGCTTGTTCTCACCTAATGTCTGCCTGTGTCGACCAGAATCAGGCTATTTTTTTCTGTCATTTTTAATAACATAATTTAATTGCATTAATTATATTTTAATTGCAAGAATTCAGAGCAAGAATACAGAATGCTCTGCAGCCTTGGGAGATGGTTTAAAACAAAACTGATCAGCGCTTCATAAGACAAATGCACATGTATGTGAAAATATCCTGTGGCCACATCTGCTCTATGAACTTGCGGGGGCTAGTAGGTTGGACTACTGTGCCCTGGGTTCAAACCCCCACTCTGCCATCACTGGGTGACCTTTGGCCGGTCATGCACTCTCAGCCTGACCACAAAGAGGTTGTGAGGATCAAAAAGGGGGAGGGGGAGGGAGAACCCTCTATGCCACCCTGGACTCATTAGAGGAAGGGCAGGACAGAAATTAGGTACATGCCAGTAAAATTGTTCAGGAAGAGAAGACAAAAAGCTCACAGTTATAAGGCTGTTTTGGAAATAAAAGATGGTGTCACATGCAATTAAATGCTGATTGCTAGCCGTTCTCTGGGCATGTTTCCATTACACTTGGTGCCAACGGAACAATTTGCCTACCTTTTGTTCCACTGCATTAAATTATGTCACTGTCTCCTACAACGTGACTTGTGAAGTTTGCCTGTAGCAACCGACAACCCTGAAACTGGCCAGCAATTAACAGCTAGAAATTCCAGCCAGCAATGAAAGGCAGAATGAGTGTTCCTTTGTGTCCACGGGTCCCCAGCAGTCAGGTTCTTCCTGCCCATAAGCTTAACAAAGGGGGACAGAAGGAGCCTCTGGGAACTGGGTCACTGGCAATTCCACCGCTGTACAAATTCAGGCAGGAAAGGAAACTCTCGAGGCCAGCAGTAAAATGCTGAAGGACGTGCTGATAAAACAGTCTGTTCAGTGCTTGGTGTGGTCTCTGCAAACAAGCATGAAGCTCTGAAGCAAGCTCATGGCCATAGCTGGCTCTACTCCCTTTTGGTAAACAGAGCGGGCCCTGCCTTCTTTCTTGGAAGACCAAAAGAGCTATAACACGGCCTTGGTTAGGACTGGCAGGACATCATGGTATCAAATAACCGATGCCCCAGTTTTTGATGGTTTTCTTGCAAAGTTAACTTGCACGATAGGGAATGGGGAGGAGCATTTCAGCATCACCGGGTACACCGTTACTTTGCTACACTTAAACAGCACGACTCCATTCAGTTGGGAAGAGGTTATCAAACAGGAATGAATTAACAAACCTGATTGTTTCTTGAAAAAGGACCATGACTTAGATCCAGCAATAGATTTCCACTAATAAAAGCAGAGGGTTTGTTTCTTTTTTGGCTGAGTCTGTCCTTCCAACCAGGAGCAGCATTTTGGGAGACACCCCCCACGTCTGGGCAGCAGCAAGATGGCAGAGGTGAGAAAATCCCTTCCTGGTGGTAATCCCATCCACTGGATCCAGCCCAATAAGTGTTCCTGGAACACAAACTTTCCCATTTGGTTGTCTATTATCAGAGCTGCCCACAGGATCATCTGGTCCTGGCAAACAATATTCATAAGGTAGTTGCATTGGTCTCCAGTAGAACAGTTAGATTTGAGTCCAGTAGTATGTATCTTAGAGACCAACGATATTTGGGGGGTATCTGCTGAAAGGAGTTTTGATTCTCGAAAGCTTATACCCTGAAAATATTTTTGGTCTCTAAGGTGCTACTGGATTCAAACCTAATTTGTATTCAGCATCTTCTCTGGGGTGGGCTACCTGTCCAGATGGTACTCCTTCTGAGCCCTGGGTCCCCCACAACAGGCTCACCTGTGCACCCCCCTTCTGCCAGTGGCCCTGCATGGAATCCAAGGAGTTCAATATTAATGGCCAGATTCTCAAATAAAAGGGCCATAAACAGAATGCTGTTGCGGTTCCTCTCCAGAATTCTTAAAGTGCATTTTGGAACTATCTTGAGTTTGATGAGTAGTTATTACTTATTTTGTTAGGGCTGCCATTTAATTAGAAAAATTGGCATCAAGTAATCATATGAGTTTTGCTTGATTAAATTTGCATAGGAAAAGAGCAACAGTTCAAAAAAAAAGAGCAAGCTTTTGTTTTTATTAGTAGTTTTATTAAAAACATATTCGAAAAAAACCCCATTGATTGATAAGTCAGGGGCATCTTGATCAAGATATTTTAAAAATATATTAAAGTATCCTGCCATTCAAAGTGTCTTGCCAGTCAATCAAAAGAAAGCCTTAGAACATTTACAGCAATCTTCTTGAGAATCTGGGGTAAGTGCTTTTCAAAGGGGAAACTAGTCTCTGGTAAGAAATGTACTGCACTGTGAAAAGAAGAAGGAGGAGGAGGAGATTGGATTTATACCCTGCCTTTCACTACCCAAAGGTGTTTCAGAGCAGTTTACAATCTCCTTTGCCCTCCCTTCCCCACAACAGACTACCTGTGAGATAAATGGGGCTGAGAGAGCTCTCCCAAGAACTGTCCTTGAGAGAACAGCTCTGGAAGAACTTATGACTGACCCAAGGTCACACCAGCAGCTGCATGTGGAGGAGCGGACTCAAAGCCAGTTCTCCTCAATTAGAGTCCCTGCTCCTAACCACTACATCAAACTGGCTATTACACTTCACTTTCACATCCGCTTTTTTAAAATACAAGAGTTCTAGAAGTGTTTTGAAGGTGGTGTTTTTTTTCCAGGCAGGGATGGGAAGAAGAGAAGCCCCCCTGGAAAAGCAGCTGTGAAAACAGTGGGTGAACATGCAGACAGCATACACCCTCCATCTGTGGATCCTGACCATGCTGCATAAATACTCTCATGAACGTTTCAGCAAGAAAATGAAATGCTTGATAAGAGATTGGAAGCCAGGTTCACTCGAAAACATGTAGACCGGCGGGGTTGGCACCAGGAAGGGATTGATGCTCACCCAGCTTTCCAACAGATATGTACAGATGTATCTAATGCCAATGCTTCTAACACCCCTAACTTTTTGGGAACAGGATGGATGTTCTGTTAGGGCACAGTAAATGATAGCCTGGGCAGGATATGTCAGCGGATATAGAATCATAGAGTTGGAAGAAGGGACCTCCAGGGCCATCTAGTCCAACCCCCCTGCACAAGGCAAGGAATTCACAAATACCTCCCACCCCCAGTGACCCCTGTTCCATGCCCAGAAGATGACAAAAATCCTCCAGGATCCCCAGCCAAACTTGCCTGGAGAAAAATTTCTTCCTGACTCCGAAGTGGTGATCAGCATTTCCCTCAGCCTGTAAGAAAGGGCCACAAGAACTAAGCATTGATGCAACCCTTCCGCCTCCCCTTCTCATGATCTGCCCAAGTTCACAGAATCTGCATTGTTGTCAGATGGCTATCTAGCCCCTGTTTGAAAACCTGCAGAGGAGAGCCCACCACCTCCTGAGGAAGCCTGTTCCACTGTGGAGCCGATCTGTCAGGAAGTTTTTCCTAATGTTTAGCCGAAAACTCTTCTGATTTAATTTCAACCCATTGGTTCTGGTCCGACCTTCTGGTGCAACAGAAGACAACTTCGTACATGTCTACAGACACAGAAGATGCCAGGGCATAAGACCCCATAAAACAGCAGTCTAAAGTGCTTCGGACTAGAAGCTGACCATAAAGGAAGCTACTATGGAGTGTTGGAGGTGGGGGAAATAGGGCTTGTTAGGTAAATAGCTATTAATGCTTTATGGCAAGAGATCCATCTCTCCACCCACCCACATAGGACAGCGGTAGGACCAGAAATTAAAATATGGAATTGCTAAAGCTTTTATGGCCCACTTACTTAGCTGCTATAAGCCCCATGGGATTCGGTGACACATTTTTCTAAATCGCCCAGCACCTCCCTGGAACCAAAGCCAAGCCACACTCTCTCTCCCAAGCGTGCTTTGTCCCTTTAAAAGCCGTCGGAGCGGGTTCTGAGAATCACAGATGAGGGCGTGCGGCGGGGGAGGGGAGAAGCGCGCCGGGCTTTGATCGCAGGTCAAGGGGTAGGGAGAGCCGCCCGGCTGCTCAGGGCTGCTGTTTCGCCTTCGGAAACCTCCACGTGCAGGCCGGGCGTTCCCAGGTGGGTGGGTCCTAAACTGGCCCCCTGCAATACCCGGCAGATCCAGCGGGGCATTTCACGCTTTCCCCGGGAGCCGCCCCCGAACTATCCCCCCTGTTGATCTTTCTGGGCAATTCAAGCGCAGGAGTAGCCCTGCTCTTCGCCCGGACGCCGCTGCGCGCAGATTTCGATCTCCGCGCCGGGACGGAGAACAGAGAGCCGGCGCGCCCTGGGCGCCTTGCTACAGCCGCGCCTTCCGAGTCTTCCTATCTTTCCCCATTGAACAGTTCCGCGCTGGGGCGGCGGCGTGCCCGGTGCTGTGCAGCATCAGAAGTTCTGGGCCCCGCGCGGAAGAGGCGCGCTGCGAGGATGCCGGCGCGCCCCTGCTGGGCGTTGGCGGTGGGTTTGTGGCTCCTGGCCGCGCCGGGCGCCGAGGGTGGCTGCGCCGAACTAGGCCAGTGCTGCCCGGGCAGGAGCCTGGCGTGCGTGAGCTCCGGGTGGCGACCGGACGGATCCCACGGGCACTGCTACTGCGACCAGGCCTGCCCTTACACCTTGGACTGCTGCCACGACTACCGGCAAGTCTGTCCAGGTGCGTCTCCTCCGTAGGTTAGAACGGGGGGGGGGGCGGGGGCCCTTCAGCGCAGGGCGGTGAGCGTGAAACGTTGCCGGCAGCCTCTACTCAGAAGTAAACGCGATGATAATCGGATTTGCTTTGGAGGAAGTGCGCACGGCGACGCCTCTGCTCTTTCCCTGTGTTGAGTGCCGTCAAGTTTCTTCCGATTTATGGCGATCCTATGAATTAACAGCTCTGACCTGGATAGCCCAGGCTGGCCTCATCTCGTCTCGTCAGCTAAGCAGGGTCGATCCTGACTAGGATTCGTATGGGAGATCTCCAGGGAGTACCGGCGTTGCTATGCAGAGACAGGCCGTGGCAAACCACCTCTGTTAGTCTCTTGCCTTGGAAGCCCCATTGGCCGCTCTAAGTCACCTGTGACTTGAGGGCCGGGGGCGGCGGGGGTGGGGATTAATGACTTCCAAAACGTCCTGCGTTGCTCAGGCTTGCAAACTGAGGGCCCCGGGCTCTGTGATTGAGTCAATCCATCTCACCTTGGGTTGTCCTATTTTCCTAATGCCTTCAACATTTCCTGGCATCACTGTCTTTTCCAGTGAGTCTTCTCATAATGAGACCGAAGTAGGATAGCCTCAGTTCAGTCACTTCAGCTTCTAGACACAGCTGGATTTGACCTAGAACCCAGGTATTTGTCTTGTTGGAAGTCCCAGCTATCCATAAAACTCTCCTCCGACATTACCTTTCAAATGAATCTGCTTTCTTCACTGTCCAGCTTTCACACCCATAGGTAGCAGTGGGAAATAGTATGGCAAGAATTAACTCAATCTTGATCGCCAGCAACTCCCCCCTACACTTAAGGCTTGTCAACTTTAGAGTTGTGGAGTTTCCCAGTACCTAAATGTGTTTATGTGGGAGTGTCTTACTGAATGCATTGAGAGCTAATCCTTTTATAAATGTTTAAGAAACACTCGCTAAGGAAAGCAGCAAGGCTTATGAGGAAGCCTGGTCTAACTGTTTCTTCTGTGGGCATTGCTTTCTGAGTTAGACAAGTAACAGTCCACTCTTAACCAGAGTTTACTCCAATCTAAGCCCATCTGACTCAGTGGGTTTAAACTGCAGTTACTCTGGTTAGAATTTGCACTGTGGAACCTATAAGGCATGCTGCATAAACTGGATGCAGCTTTATACAGCGTTATACAGCGTAACTTCTCTTATCCCATTTATTACCCATTCTGTGTAATGAGCAGAAACAAACTAGGCTGTTTGCTCTAGGAGTGTTCATGAAATGCAGACCTTTCAAGATTAACTCACAATTAACTAATAGCATTTACATAGCCAGGTCAAACCTTCAAAAATACCTCTCATACTTTATTTCTGAAATTCCTGCAGCACTGCTGTGAGGCCAATATCGTCCTTCCTCTACTGCTGAGCAAATGGCTTCTCTTCAGGGATGTCCTACTTGGTTTTGGATATTAAACTACGCTGGTAGCAGTATGTAGCTTCATCACATTAAATTGTGAAAATAAACCTCTGTCATTGCTTTCTCCGTTCTGAAATATCACCCAGACATGGGGGAATTTCAGACAGATGATATAATCCGAAGAGGAACGGTTCCCAAACGGTTTCTGGTCTGGCATTTTAGACAGAACCATTTTAGAACCGGTCCCCTACCGGAATATATTTGTAATTTCACACAGAAATGTTTCTGTCCCGTTCAGGAAACGGGGCTGAAGCGTTTTACCTGTCAACCGCTTCCAAGTAGTTGTTAGTTTCTTCTCCTGGATCTGATGGGCTTTTTCCCCACCTTTTTTCACCCACGCGGGCGATCTCCAGCTTTTTTTTTTTAACATTCGCTTTAGATCACTATTGCATTATAGCGCTATAGCGCTATAATATAGCCTGGAGTGTTGTGTTATAGCGCTATAGCACTCTAAAGTGAACATTCCAAAAAAAAAAGGCGTGGCAGGAAAACAAAGCGATGCAGTCTGAATTGCCAAACCACTTCTGATTCGGCTCTTTTCCGGTCAGGGAAAGCCATGTGTGAAATGGCAGCCCTGTACCGGTTTACTTCAAGATGAATCAGAAACGGCTTCAAACTGGCAGAATCTCAGTAATGTGAAATTCCCTATTGTCTGTGTACTTTGGAGGTTCATGGCCCAAGAGACCTAAAGACTCGCTTTGAAGAACTGTGAGACCCTTTGCTTTTTGAGTTATTTGCCTGATAACAGAATTCTGCTGGGGCAGGAAGAAGAAAATCACTGCTCCATCTTTAATTGGCTTCACTTGCCACATGTTCATAAAATCCTCCAGGAGGAGACAGGCGCTCTGTAATTAATACATATTTAATTAGTAGGAAAAGGAGCGGTGTGAGAGATTTTAAGGCATCCTGTTTGGGGAGAACCCAGCTTCCCCTCTCCCCAAAGCATTCGTTAGCACTTCCAAAACCTAAGTCTCTTACTAGTTTTAAGCCCTATTCATTGTTGTTGATTTATGTGTCAAAACTATGTTTTGCCCTCTTGTGGCACTTTGGTGGAGTTGCAGTGTATGAATGGAAGACTATGAATTTGCCGTTCAAAGTGGAACATTAGTTCAATGATCTGAGTCTGTGTCACAGATTCTGAATCTTCCATCTACTACCACCCACTGAGTATGCAACATTATCATTAAATCTCCTACCCAAATGCAAGTAACAAAAAAATATACAAAACCAGTACTCCAGAGAAATGAACTTTATCAATTCTCAATATGGCCAAATCTGTACATACTTTAATCTCTAGAGACTGGACCACTAACAGACAAAACAGATCTTTCTATGAACCAAAAAAATATTTCTGGTTTGCAAAAAATAAACCCCTGAAATCTCAAATAAATAAATAAATTAATTAAAATTGGCTGTTTAACCCTTCCCCAATAACAGAAGCTATGCCTGTACCTTTTAAGAAACAAATGCCCTCTGCCTTGGCCATTGTGGAGGTTGCTAAGCAACCATAACAGTACCCAGCCTTCGTACCTTGGTTTCTGATTGAAATTGAAGACCTGCTTCAGCTTATTTCTTGGTAAAAAAGGCAATGACCTATAAGAAATGAAAGGTGTGACTGATAATTCAACAGATCTTGGTTCTAATCGAAACTAGATATACCTGTTCATACATTCTGCATCCAGTAAATCAAGCGCTATGGATTCCTCAGGAGTATTAGAGTTGGCAGGTATCAAAGCATAGCCCTCATCAGAGGAGTTGACCCATTCATATCTATAAACCTGAAGTTTATTCCTGAAATTAACCTCAACTGAATTAATAGGATTGTTTGGAAGTGTATGTTTTAAATGTTGGCACCAGGCTGTCCTGTGCTGTAGGTTTCTGCAAAGAGTGATTTGCGGTGTTGAAGCCATTTGGCATCCTATGCCCATATCTGGGAACTGTGCTTGAAGACAGCGCCATGTTGTCATTGGACTTGGCTTCAGATTCCAGATCTGGTGCTAGCTGTTATTTCTTGGATTAATCTAGCTTTCAGGATTGCTCTGTGTGACAAAAGGTGGGATAAAAATGTTGCACTTCGATATACACTGAATAATGCACTTTCAATATGCTTTCAGTGTACCTAGCAACTGGATTTTACTGTGTGAAACTAAAGTGCATTGAAAGTTGATTGAAAGTACATTGTTCAGTGTGTATGAAATTGCCCTTTTTATTGTTATTATTGTTATCATCATCATCATCATTGTTATTATTATACCACTCTCCCCACAAATTAATATTTAACTATCTCAGAATCTGCATTGTGCACAAATAATATTAATTTAGCAGATGTACTTGAAAATGTGGTTTTGCATCAGCTTTTATCATCTTCATTTAGCTATGTGGAGGGGCATGGAGCACTGGTGATCACCCCCTGAATTCCTGTCACCTAACCCAGGGACCCACCTCTCTGAGCCTCTAGGCACCTTTAGAATCCTGAGAGGGGGTGGTGAACAGCTGTACAAAACGGCTGCCACAGGAAGTGGAGCCAAACTCAAAATGGCTGCCAAAGGAAGTAGAGCCAAATGCAATACCTCCCCACCACCTCCTGGGAAGAAGGAAAGCCTGAAGGGGGAGCCGCACACTGACTAAAGAAAGCTTAATAGTTCTTCTGATCCTCCAGTGAAAAACCCTTTCATTTGAATGAGGGAAGCCAATAACAAACCCTGTCCACTTTCTGAAAAGCTCGGTGGGCGCCAAGGGAAGCAGTGGTGGGCACCACACCGGGGATCCCTGTCCTAACCTCTGGAAATATTCTTGAGCTCCACCAGGTTTTGGGAACTTCATCAGACTCTCAAGGTCTCCCATACTGTGTGGGTGCTGCTTCCTGCTGAGCAGCTTGTATGCAGCTGTGTGTGGAGGCAATGTGCAGAAGGCAGTACGTCTTTCTTATTCTTGCTCCCCTCCCACAGTGGTCCCCTGTGTAGTCTCTGAGTGGAGTGAATGGAGCGGCTGTGCAGAGCCTTGCAAGGCGACCTATCGGGTTCGAAGGAGGCGTGTCGTCCAGGAACCGAGAAATGGAGGCGAAGCATGTCCCCCTCTGGAGGAGAAGGCCGGCTGCTTGGAATACTGGAACCGGCAGGGGCAAGAATGCAAGCAGTCCTTCCGTGAGTATGGTGGGACAGGTTACCGTTTCAGAGGCTGCACTGAGCAGGGAAGAAGCTTTTTGGCTCCTGAATGTATTAAGGTTACATTCGGGGCCTGCATTGGTGATTCAGAGGCCCGGGGCAAAAGTTCAGGATAAAGCCCCAGAATTACTGCACCTCCTCTGCCCCACCCCCACCAGGCCCAAAGGGCGGCCTTTGAGCCAGCTGTCCTGGAGTCGGGTCCATGTGGTGGTGAGAGCCTGAACTTTCCCCCTCGCGAGGTGTGGGCCTGGCTGAAACTGCCCCTGGTTACAGTACACTCTAAATGATCTTTTAAAAGATTTCAGAATGACTATAATGATGTCATCCACACGTTTGGATCATCTTCTTTTGGGTGAAAGGATCTGGACCATTGCCACGTATTTCTGTCTTACACGTACATAAACACGTACATTTTTATCCTCCCCTCCCACCTCAGATATCAGGGATGGCAGAAGCGGTTGTCTTCTCTCTCAGTCTGTCCTTGCAATAACCTGGTGAGGTAGGTTGGTCAGAGAGACAGTGAGGCAGAGAGAGACAGAGGGTGCATTCAGACAGCGTGCTGGAGTGGTTTAAACTGCTCCGGCATGATGCGTGTTTTTTTAAACTGGAGAATCGCGATCACACTGACCTCCTCCTTCGGGGCTCCCCGCCGTCCTCATGCAGGTGGGTTTTTCCCCCCTCTCGTTTGAGCATGCGCACAGGCAGCCCTCTCCAGAATGAAAAGTTTGGCGCATGCACAGAACAGCGATTTCAACCCGTCCCTTTAAAGTTTAAATGAAGACTTCTGTTTAAAATTTTCTCCCCGAAACTGGCCTCCCTGAGATCCCGGAATCGTCTAAATGCCTAAACTAGGCACTATTGAAGCTTTTCTTTACTTAACTTAAGTGCGGAGCTCCGCTCAAGCGCACACCGCTAAGGCAAAAAAATAAATAAATGGCGGACTAAAACCGGAAGCCGGAGGTAGCTTTCCAGAGGGGAGGGGGGTTGAAGCACCCGGAAGTGGCTTGACGGAGCGATCAGACAGCGGAAAGTGCGGCTTGAAACGGAGAATCAGGGAAATACCACTTGGGTAAGTGGTGTCAAAATACTCCAGTTTAAAGGGGGTTTGCTCCGGAAAGTGACGGCTGGGGACGGTGCACAGATGTTGGCCATGTGAACGCGCACGTAAAAGCCGTTTCTGAGGTGTGCCGAAAACGGCTCAAATGGCACGTCTGAACGCACCCAGAGACAAGTTGTCTTTATTCTGGGATAGAAACCTACCTGTCCTAGTCAAAGTGCTCTAGCTGCTACACTGCATTGGCTAGGGCACAAACCCCTTTGCTTTCATTGTCTATTATGGTAACTCAGTCTGTGGAATTGGCAAGTTGGCTAAAAGTAGAGGTTCTCTCAGTAATTTATCACATGAAATATGGGAAGGAAGTATGTGTGTGTTGTCATCCTTGTGCCCTTCCTAAGCAACATGGGACTCTTTCCTGGTTTCTTAGACACCCATGAAGGCCTGCACTGCTGCTTGGCTAGGGTTGCCAACTCTGGGTTTGAAAATACCTGGAGATTTGAGGGTGGAGCCTGGGAGAGTGAGGTTTAGGGAGGGGATGGACCTTGGTGGGGTGTAATGCCATGAAGTGGAATAAATGTTTTAAATAAGTAAATAATAAGCAGTTTGTGTATTCTGGAGGTCAGTTGTAATTCCAGATCTCCAGGCCACACCTTGAGGTTGGCAAACCTAGCATCATGCTGTCCCTCTTTTTTCTTTTTGAACCAAGCTGTTTGCTCATACAGCTTTTGAACCAGGTTTTTTTTCCTCCAGGGGTTGAGCTAGATCATAGATCTCCAGGCATCTTTTAAAACACATTAACCACTGTGCATGATTTGGGTTGGGGATATATGTTTTCCCCCCCAATCATATAATCATAGAATGTTAGAGTTGGAAGGGACCTTGCAGGTCATCTAGTCCAATCCCCTGCACTCTGCAGGAGCACAGCCGAAAGGTAGCCCTACAACATACCCGAAAGATGGTGGTCCAGCCTCCACTTAAAAATGTCCAGCGAAGGAGCATCCACCACCTCCTGAGGCAGACTGTTCCACTGCTCAACCACTCTTACAGTTAGGAGGCTTCTTCTGATATTTAGCTGGTATCGACTCCCTTGTAATTTCCACCCATTAGATATAGTCTTGCAAGCCGGAGCAAGAGAGAATAGATCTGCTCCATCTTCTACATGACAGCCCTTCAAATACTTGAAGACTGCAATCATGTCCCCTCTAAGCCTTCTCTTTCCCAGGCTAAACATACCCAACTCCTTCAGCCTTTCCTCGTAAGATTTGGATTCCAACCCTCTCACCATCCATCTCACCATCTCCACCCTTGCACAGTTTCACTACCTAAAACCACCCATCCCATGCTGTTGTAAGTCGAAAAGAAAGGGGCTATAACAGCATGCAGTGTGCATTTATAGTGGTTTCTTTTTTGTGTGAATCAGCACGGGAGTGAAAAAATTAAACCTCTCTATTCCCTGTGCTGCCTATATCCAAACTGGGGTCCCTGTATAGCAATAACCGTTCTTGAGAAGACCGTGGGGAGCTCAAATAGTGGATCTCTTACCTTCTCAACTGTTTTGTACCCCTTCATTATGCTCGAATAAAAGCAAGTAGCGCAATCAAAATGACACCAGTGTTGTTTTTGGCAATCAGACCGAACTGCAAGTGAATGTGGCCCACATGCCGTCTCTCCTCACCCCTGGTTCTTCTCTAGGGTAAACAATGTATTACAATGATTTGTTAGTTTAGACTAAAAATATGCACGATTTTCTTTCCTGTGTGTGTGTGCACGCTGGTTTTTTTTTTTTTAAACCCTCTCTTCTTGAAACCAAAATATAACCTGTGGGCTGGAGCAAAGTTCAAATGGTATATTTTTGAATGGTAATGTGTTCTCTGCCAGACCTGCTGAGAATTATTATTAAAATAGCTTCCTCCCCCGTCCTTGTTATGGGAATGATAAGCAGGCGTGTTTTTGCTGGCAAAACTGAGATGTGGGGGGTGGAGAAGATATATTGCTCTCCCGTGGAATGAGATAATCTCTGGGTTTTTCAAATCTATAGTTAGATTTGAAAAACGGTGGGGAGAGCTACTCCTGGGTTCTTGCCAGAGGGAAAGTTACATGGTTGTTTTTCAGGCTTGGGGCAATGTTGTCACTTATCACATCTATTGTTCTTCCTCTTCCCTTTGGCGTGAGCAGTTCCAGCATTAATAACTACAGGAGGCTATGGGAAAGCAAGGAAGAAGCGTGCGGCATCTCATGAAAATGAAAGAGCTGGGTAAGTATTGCCGTGTACAAAAATGCTATTCGCTACAGACCTTTGGGACATGCGCTGTGCTGCCTGGCCCATAGCGAACAATGCTAGTCTCTATTTGTAGACCGGCCCTAGGTGGAGTTCTAAACCAGGGGCCTCCAAGACGGTGCCCATTGACTTCTATCCTGGCACCGTCAAGTGTTTTTAGAAGGTGGTGGGGCTCTGACTGGCCACTGAAGATCTGGATTGCTCTGACAGCAGCTGCCATCACAACACAAGGATCTTACTGTGTGACTGAAGATAAGCTGTGTGCCTGCAACAAAATCTTTTTAAATAATATGCTCATTATAAAAGGCAGCCTGTTGAGCAGAACTTCTGCTTGAAATGTTGAAGTGTTTGTGCTCTCTGACATTTTGTCTTTGGCTCTGCCTCCTGCAGCAGCCATTTCGTAGTTGTGTGCACCACCCTGTGTCAGAATTCCAAAGATGCCCACAGGTAAAAAAAGGTTGGGGACCCGCCTTCTAAGCTCACAATGACCAGATTCCCCACATAGACCATTACATTTTGAAGTGGCATTCTTGCATGTTTTGTTAATATTGGCTTGGGCATCCATGGTTTGCTGCCTCCAGTGGAATAAAACAGGAGTCCAGGGCTGTCTGAAAGACTAACAAAATTTATTCCCACATAAGCTTTCATGACTCTGACCTCACTTCATCAGATGCAACAGAGTACATGATCATTTACTGATGTCTTTATAGTTAGTTATGGAAAGATGGGAGGAGGGGGAGTTGTAACAAGGGGAGACCTCTTGTAAATCCTGTTGTTACTCATTCAGGTGTGAAAGGGACTGGAATGGATATGGTTGTTTTTCATAACGAATGGCGAGATAAGAAGGTTTTCTCCAAAGGAAAAGAGTTTTTGGGTCAAGCTTTTGTGTTGCCGTTGTGTTTTATGTACCCTTTAAAATTCTGTGATTGGGTGGGTGGGGAACAAGCCTTCTAAAATAGGATGCCACAAATACAAAGATCCCTTCCCCAAATATTCAGTCTAATTCCTAATTTGTACTGGTGTTTTTCTGTTCTTGGACTGTACTATTTCAGGCAAGTTACGTGTGTGTGTGTGTGTCACATGTTTGGTTTTTGTGGCAGCATTTCCATGGTGAAAACAACAGAAATCCAAATCTTTTTGTATACATACAAAACTAATACAGTGGGGAGAAATTGCGGCTGGAATGCTTCTCTATAATGCCTAGTTTTCTATGTGCCAAAGGGTTTAAATATGGAACCGTATTCAGTTATTCAATCTGTCTTCAGGCTGAAATGATACGTTCTAGAAACAAGTTTGTCATTTGTGTCTGCTGTTTTGAATGAATGATCATCAGTTATCACTCTCTCTTTGTGGCAGGTATTGTGTTGAATTTCAGCTCCTGGCTATCACAAAAGGTTGTCTGCATGGGAACAGTTCGTACACTCACTGGATGAAATACCTCAGTGAAGGACACATTGTCTGTGTGGAGTGCCAGCATCCGGCTTTGGAATCCCGGAGTTTGCACTGCTCCGGGGATGGCAATGGAGCCAAAAAGTAAGTATGATTTCTTGTTTGGTATGAAACTTGTGCCAGGAAACGTTACTGATCACTGGAGTTCTACATAACCTGTAGAATTTAGGGGCTGAACTGTGAAATCGGATAGCCCCTCTAGTAAATGAAAAGGGGGAACCTGGGTACTACCAAATCTCTTCCCAATTCCCCACAGATTGTGGGGAGAAATGCTGTATGTATCCCTCAGGCGTCTGAGTGGGAAATGACATGGCTGCCTCACAGTGGATGGTGAGGGGTAAAGGGTCCTCCTCAGTTAGGCTGGCTCAGGCAGAGCTCTGTTTCCTTTTCTCTAGAACAAAGTTTGAGTCCAGTGGCTCCTTCAGGTAACTGAAGAAGAGTGTGTGCACACAAAAGCTTATACCTTGAATAAAACTTTGTTGGTCTTAAAGGTGCCGCTGGACTCGAACTTTGTTCTGCTGCTTCAGACCAACACGGCTCCCCCACCTGGATTCTTTCCTCTAGTCATTCTTGTGGCATAGGCAGTGTTTGCCAGAACTGCGGAGAAGGAAAATGATGTCTGCCTGTTGGCAATGACAACATGATGTAGAGGCCTCTCTTTTCTTTGTTCTTGGCCCCATTCTGCATGTGCACCACAACTTTCCAATTAGAGGTCATGAATTTGGGAGCTGTTTCAGTTCCCCATGTTTCTCTCTGAATCTGCTGGGCGTCTTTACATGCCCCAGCCCTCTTGGATCCCAAAGCTGCTACTATTTGGGTAGTGATCTGTCACCACTTTGGCCAGAGGTCCCCGAGCTCGCTGAGCTTGTGGATGCTTCTGAGAATTTTGAGAACACTGAGTGAGCAGTGCCATATGACAGGTGCAGCGAACCACAAAATGGCTGCCTTGGATGTTGAGGCTAATCATAAAATATTGGGAGGTTCCAAGTCATGTGTCTTCCTACGATGGAGTCAGGTGTTTCGGGTACAGGGGGAAGTATTGGGTTGGAGACTAGGGAAATCCTTCACTGATCTCTGCTGAGGTTGATAGCTGATGGGTCATTGTGACAAATGGCCAAGGTGTGGCACCTGTATGCTGACACTCCCTTCCTCAATCTGGGATGTTCATCTACTCTACTCACCTTTGTATAATGCAGTTTTTGTGCCTCTTTTCAAAGCAAAACAGGCCTGTTTCTTTTTAAAACGTTGGGATTTTTTCCATAATGGTAGCTATGCCAAATATGCTGCTAATGTGGCAGTCTCTCCTGTTCTTATGCTCAGCTTGATGCCACCTCAAGGAACATAAGTGCCCTCATATCATTATTTATTTATTTCATTAGACTTACAGCCTCCCCCCCCACATTGTAGGCTCAAGGTGGGTAACAACATATACATATATGCAGTTAATACAGATTTACAATATTAAAAACACATCATGTGATTACACTTGGTGACTGGTGCTTGGATTTGTGAACCAACTCCACTGAAAAGCGTTGTGGGTTGTGTATGGTGTCACAGGAATATATGAAGTTGCCTTATGCTAACTCAGACCATTGGTCCTCCTAGCTTAGTACTGTGTACTCTCTAAGGTCAAGAAAGATCTTTTCCAACACTTGCTACTTGATCTCCTACCTGGAGATGCCAAGGAAGGAACCCAGGGATTCCTCCATGCAACATATTCTGCTGCTGAGCCCCAACTTATCCCCAAAACCATGCCTGTTCCCATTTCTAGATATGTACAAAGCTGTCTCATACGAAGCCTGTTGGCCTGTCTAGCTCAATCATTTGCACTTCAACTGGAAGTGGTTCTCCAGGGTCTCAGGCCTTGCAGTATCTCAGAGCTGGGATCCTACTTGCGAGTACCAGGAATTGAGCCTGAGACCTACAGTGTGGAAAGCGGGTGCTCCGTCACTGAGTCATGCCTTCTGTTGAAGTGTCAGGACTGTGGTGGCTGATTCACCAAATGCAAGTTGTCACTTCATGTTGCAGACATCGCACATAGGTATGTGTGTACCATCCCTGTACATGGGAAGTGTGTTGGCTCGACCAATCAGCCCATAACAGCTTGAAGCCAATTCTGCCTTGACTTATTATTATGTCAGTATTTCTAGGGTACCTTGTCCCAGAACTCCTTAAATATATAAACTGGTTTGTTTTAAGCACTAAACATAAACCAGAATTATTAGGGGCTGTAAATATATTCTATATTGCAAAGCTGCTATTTTGGCTAGTAATACCTTTTTTAGGCAGGGTTTTATCTGTGGTTTTTTAACAAGGCTGTTAGGTATTTCCCTTTTTGTTGGGTATAAAGGCTGCAAAATTGTTGGGGGATTGGTTTTATTTTATAGAGAGCAATAACCACAACTATAACTGTCAGAAGAGGCCATAAAATGCAAGTAAAATGTAAACAGCAGTTGTTTAAAACTTGACATAATGTGTTTTCTTTTTGGAAGACCTTGAAGCCAAATAAAACATGAGGTGAGACAAGACCAAAAACTGCTGCAAGTTATAGGTTTCCAACAGAGAGGATTGGATCCCCTGGACATGTTCCGCTAATGGCAGCACTTCCCCCTGGCAGAAGGAACCTTCCCAAGATGCAACAGGCTCCTCCACTTGTGGTGCAGTGTGTCGAACTGCATTTCCCCAAGGAGTCCTTGGGCGTGTAGTTTCAGGATGCTGAGAATTCTGTTAGAAAGCTCCAGACCCTGTGACAGAACTACACTTCCCATGGTCCCTTGGTGAGAGGGATTGACTGTTGAAACCAGTTTGAAGTGGTAGTATAAATACTCTGAAAGTAGACAATACTCAGGGGCATGTTTATGAATGAATAATTTAAAGTGGGATAAAACTGCTTGTGTCTGTGTGCATGTGTCCAGTTCATTTGCTTGCTTACTACAGTTTTGGTAAAATACACAGCTGTCATATTGAAAATCTTCGAAGTGGCTGTCTATATGAGATGTTTTCCCTCCAGTACAGGGTGTGTATTTATTAAACCTTTGAGTAACCTTTGCCACTTAGTTATGTTAATTACTTTTTAGTAATAATAATCTAAATGGAATTTAAAGTAAAAACATTCAAAACTGCAGCGAATCTACTGCTAATAAAAGTAACCAGAGCTAAAGAGAAAATAGTGTGCTTTAACTACCCATGCTTACATACACAGAGGGGACTGTCTTGAAGTTCCTTGGAAGAACATTTGAAAGGGTGTATGCCACAACCAAAAAGGCCCTGTTATGTCTCACTTTGACTTTACTTGAGGAAACGATGGAATGCAAAGCAGGGCTAGATTTCATAATGTCAAGAAAGCAAGGGGAGGCTCATGTGGGAGGAAAGAGATGTGCCATGTAAGTAGTGTGTATTTCCAAAAGTGTGGAAAAGTTCCAAAGGGTATGTAGTCCAGTGTTTTGCCTCTGTCCCATTCCCTTGTCAAACCTACTTAGCTGCTCTTGTGCCCTTCCTCCTTGAAAAGCTGGTATGCATAGCAGGAAGGTGCTTTTGTTGTCTTGATCAGGTCCCCAAGTCCAAATGAAAATGGAGCTATGAGAAAAAGGAAATCCTACTGAGCCTTAACTTGACCTAACCCTTAATGTGGCCAGAGAGCCTTTCATAAAAAAAAGTCCAAGCAGCTTCAGTCAAGGTGGAATTTTTCCGGACTTGCTGAAGACTGGGAGTAAACCTAGCTTTCAGAACCACCCTGTTCTTGTTAATTTGTTCCTTACCACTTTGAGGCCTGTATTTTATAGCTGGCGTCTCCCAGTGCTGGCTTCTCCCCTGGCCACACGTCTTTCTCGAAAGCGAGCAAAGAGATTTCTCCCGTTGCCTAGAATTTGCCTTTCACTTCAGTACAAAAAATATGAGAGTTTGTTTTGGGCTGTTTTGGTTTGTCTGCTGGGATCTCCCCTTGGGGTTGACATTCAGCTTGTCTGGTGTGCGTGTCTAAACAAGTTAGACCCCTCAGAGTGACAGCTCTTACCATGTCTCCTGGGAATAGTTATGAAGCTGGCTTAATGGATTGCTCTAATTTTAGTCTTGCGTGTGTACAGTTCCGTTCAAAGAGTGGTGTTGAATCAGCTGAGCCATGCTTGGAATGTCTCCCAAGGTCACTTCTCGTGGAACTGGGCTTCTTTGGCAATATTCCTTTCCTTTTTTTTTTTTCCTCCTTCCAGAAATAGGCATTGAGGTACTGACCCAATCAGCTATGAGACATGGCAGCATAAGGATGTGTCAATCTTGATTTTTTTTTTTTTGAGGAGGAGGGAGAGCAGCTGGGAAGTTCTCTAGGATGGGTGAAGGAGCCTGTGTGCCTTGAAGATCGTGAATTCTTCAGCAACGGTGCAATGAAGGGACAAGGTGGCTGTGACATATCTTTCTCCTAACTTGAAAAGGGAGGAGTCAGACCCAATTCCTGGTACTTCAAGGCAAATAAAGTTTTCTGACAGCAGGACTCAGGCTGCTGAGCAAACTTGCCCAATCAGGAGTCTTTTATAAGGATCAGAGAGTGCCACCTTGACCCACTGTGGCCTATTAGTGCAAAGAGGTGTCCGTGGCTGATCTTCCTGCAGTTCCCTGTTCCTAGTTCCTGAGATAGGAAGGGCACAAGTTGGTCCTCAGGGCCTCCTTTCGGTTCTCAGTTCAAGACCTGCTGTGAGCCTGAATCTTAACACCAGGTAGGGTACCTCAAGGCAGAAGTTTTAAGAGTCATAGTGGAAAGCAATTTGAATATTAGTTGTATGCCGTTGTATGTCTCTGCCATTGTTCTCCCCACGGCCCTTACAGGTTGCAAAAAGATGAATGCTGTTTGTAAGACGGTACAAATTGCTTAAGTGGAAGGCGTGTTTCTGTGTAGGAAAGCCACATGTAGATTATTCGATGTGGTGGGTGCACTATGCGTTTTTATCAGTGCGTGTATACATGCTGGGAAATAGTGGTTGGATGTGGCTCCCTTGTGCATATACAGTGTGCACTTGAGAAATAGTGGGAAAAGATGGTGCTGCTGTTTTACCTGGTGCTCCAAGGGCAGCTTCCATGAACACAGGCATGGTTTGCTTATAGAACAATCACTGCATTTGAAGTGGCTTTAAAAAAACCAAGTAGATTGATCATACAATTATTTGGGTAGGGGAGATCTTAACGGGTCTAAACTTTAAAGGCTTGACTGGCTGGTCTGTTGGATCCTTTCCACTATGCTTTGCTCTCTGATGTCTACTTCAGATTTTTATCATCTAAAATAGTTTTAGAAAGCCAGGCACCATGAATGGGCCGAGTCCAGCCACCAGGCCAGCCCTTGAGAAGTGCAAGAATCTTTGGATGCCGTGTTTTGTACCTGGTATACAACCTCTGTGCTTGCCTGGTGAACTAGTTTTGGTTTGTAAGCTTGAATTTTGACACTTTCAGAAATTCTAAACGTTCAGCAAAACTTATTTTTTGTCCTGCAGTTGCTTTCCAGAATTCTTCACATTGGTCAACTTGGAGATAAGTGCTTTGCCCAAGATTATCAGGACTTGGAAGCAAAGCAGGGTTAGCCACTCTCCGTACTTGGATGGGAGATCCCCAAGGAAGATGGGGGTTGCTATTTGGAGAAAGGCAATGGCAAACCTCCTCCACTTGTCTCTTGCCTGCAGTGCCCTGTGGATGGGGTTGCCTTGAGTCACTTGCAACTTGATGGCACCTTCCTCACTTTTTCTTCTTCTTCCTCCTCCTCTTTTTCTTCCTCTTGTATTTCCATGGTACCCGGTCAGGTGAAAAAAAAGAACATAAGAGAAGCCAATGTTGGATGGGGACAATGGCCCATCCAGTCCAACACTCTGTCACACAGTGGCCAAAATTACCAGGTGCCATCAGGAGGTCCAGCAGTGGGGCCAGGACACTAGAAGCCCTCCCACTGTTGTCCCCCCCCAGCACCAAGAATACTGAGCATCACTTGCCCCAGACCAAGAGTTCTTATCTATATCTTGTGCCTAATAGTCACTGATGGACCTCTGCTCCATATGTTTATCCAGTTCCCTCTTGAAGCCGTCCATGCTTGTAGCCGCCACCACCTCCTGTGGCAGTGAATTCTGAATTCAGAAGTAGGTTCTGAGAGTTCCATAGAACATATCTGCTGCTGGCTCCCTTCTGTGGTTAAGCTTTTCTTCAGAGCACACCTTTTTAAAGCCAAGTAAACAAGCAGCCTTTAAAAGGATTCTAAGAGTCTTTAAAAAATGGCACAGTGTTCTAAAAAATGGCACTAGGTGACTCATAGCTAAGTAACAATGACCAGGTTGGAGTCAATGGAAGGGATTTCTGTCAGCAGAATGGGACTTTCTGGCCTCTTCCACATTTTGCAGGCCGAAGGGTTCCCTAAGATACTGCTCCAGGGAGACAGGGGAAGTCCAGGAACATCACAATCTGCAGTGGAAAGCGGGATTCAGCACCCCCACCTGGTTTCTTTTAATGGAAACACTGGATCTAACCCACTGCCAAGAGCATATACTGGGAATTTCTGGAAGACCCTCATGTCATGTGTCCAAGGATTAACTGCACCTTAAAGGTTTGTTTTGCTGGCTTGTTGATTTGGTTTATAGCCCACTCTTCTCCTCAGTGGGTTCTCAACACAATTTGCGATATCATTCTCCCAGTCTCCATTTTCCCCTCACAACAACATTCCAGTGAGGTGAGTTGTACTGAGAGAAGGGTGACTGGCCTGAGGTCAACTCAGTCAGCTTCCACAGTGGAGTGGGAATTCGAACCCATTTCCCCAGATCCCGGTCCAGATCTCTAAGCATTGATAATCAGGATTAATTGAACTCTCTCACGCTCTGCTTGTATGACCATCTAAAGTAACTGTCTGTGACCGATGTATTTAATTTCTGACTGACCCAGCAGTGAGAAGGAAGCCCTTGAAGAAAGAAAGAAATAAGGTAATTTGTTGCTTCTTGACTTGACTTGTTTTTTAATTTTTTTGTTCCAGGAACCAGCAACTACACTGGCAGGCTGTGGGGAATCCCCGATGCAGGGGAACTTGGGAGAGAGTTCGCCAGCTGGACACTTGTTCATGCCCTTCTGTTCACAGCTTCTTGTTCATCTGAGCTTCACCCCCTTGCTTCTCGGACTCCTGTTTCTATTTCCTTGACAGTTCTCTGTCACGGAGTTTCAGCAGTTAACAGCTGCAGCAGGTCTGCTGGCTGACACATTATAAGATCAGAGGGCTGCCGCTTTTAAGGGGCTTTTCCTTTGTGGCATAAGGGGATTTCCAGATGTCCGGTATCGAAGCTTCCTTGTGTCTTTATCTCAAAGAGTCTTGAGTAGCAGATTTTTAAAAGACTCTGTTTAAAAGATTCTGGACAGCGATATTGGACACCTGTTGCCAGATCATGTTCTTGATGACCGATCAAGCTTGTCTCTCTAGGTCTATCAGTGGATATTAACCACGGTGACTAAATGGTTCCCTCCATGTCCAGAGGCAGTTAGCCTCTGACTCCCAGTGCTGGAGGCAGTCAGCCTCTTAATCCCAGTGCCTCTATGCCCGGGAACTGGTTGGCCACTGTGTGTGTGACGGGATGCCGGATTAGGTGGACCACTGGTCTGATCCAGCAGAGCTCTTCTTATGTTCTTGGGTGTGTTCATCATAAGTACAGAAGAATTACCAGTTGTGGTGTTGGATACAGAACTCTGCTTATTGAGAAGCACATAAGTAATTGTCTAAAACTGAGTTAATTGAAGCACATAATTAATTGTCTAAAACCAAGTTAATTGTCCTTATGATTGCAACAATGTGCTTGGCAATATGGGAGGCAACGTATGCTGAAATCCTAGAAGCCAGAGGGGTGGCTGAACAAGATTCCAGGGGACCAGGGCTTAAGTCCTTGGCTAGTTCAAGTGCCGACTACAACTTTTCATGGAGTCCTTTCCCCTCACTGCTCAGCACTGGTCTCTTTCTTTTCCTCAGCCTGTCCCCTCCAGGAACTCATTCTTCAGTCCTGTGCAGTTGGAATGCAGACCAAGACAGTAGCAGTCTTTGAGCCCTTCCTGGTAATTTGGTGAGAAGGAAGCAAGAGGAATAATGCTGCTTGGCTTGCTGGCAAAGCGCCTTTACGCAACTGCAGTCTGATTTAATGTGTGCTTACTGGGAAGGAAGCTCTGCTTAACTGTCTTATTCCCAATAAGTGCGCACAGAATGCTAGCCTTAAATAGAAATTTTCTTTGCTGTTAATTTCTTTTTCTCCTCTAATTTGGAAACCCTTGAAAATATTTTCTGTCTGTGATAACTGGGCGTTTTGGGGAAAAAAATCAAATGCTAATGTACCTTCTGTCTATGCTTGGCTATTTTTACTAGTGAAGGAAACTCCTTCATTTACAGGATTTAATCTAGCTGTTCTGTCAACCCTCCCAGTACAAAAAAGAAGGTTATGTGTATATCTTATGCACTTGGGACTTCAATGTGGGACCATCAGCAGCTGGAGTGAGCTGTATCCATAACTGATGATGCCTCTGTGCCTTTGAATTGCATCAGGGAATGTTTTAATTTAAGTCTTTTGATTGCACGTGTGAATGTTGTTTATATGCATCGATATAGTGTGGAGCAATTTTAAAACATCAAATTAGATCTGGCCAATGTAAGAAATAAAGTGTATTTTGCTGAATAGTCTAGGGATATTTTAGGAAGAAAACCAAGCCACACTAAGCTCAATGTTACCCTCCTCTTACAGGGAGAAGAAAGATTTGTAAACAGTAGTGCATTTGAACAGGGAAGGGGTTAAATTTCCACCAGTTCTCTCTTGTAAATTGTTCCTTTCACTTGGAGCTATGTTTCCATAAACAAAATGGCTGTCAGGATTTAGACATACATCTTGATGTGCAATGTCTGAATTGGTCCCTTCTTATGGTGGCGTATGTCCAACCATCTGTGGACTTCACAGAGCAGGACTTTCGTGGTCCCCCCCCCGCTGTAGCTCTTTGAGTTCCCTGAAATTTTATGGGGGGGGGTGGCAGTGGACCCTCAGGAAAAGCATGTGAGCAAAGTGGGGGTTAGCAGTAGGAAGAAGAAGAAGAAATTGGATTTATATCCCATCCTTCATTCGGCGTCTCAGAGCAGCTTACAAACTCCCTGTGAGGTAGGTGGGACTGGGAGAACTGTCCTTGAGAGAACAGCTCTGAAAGAACTTATGACTGACCCAAGGCCACACCAGCAGCTGCATGTGGAGAAGTTGGGAATCCTGGTTCTCCCAGATTACAGTCCGCGCTCTTAACCACTACGCCAAACTGGCTCAAAACCTCATGGGAATCCAGTGGAAGGAAAGGGAAGGGGTTGTGGCTCAGTGGTGGAACACATGGCTGTGAGTTCAGCCCTGGAATCTCTGCTTAAAGGTGCTCAAGTAGCAAGGTTTCCCCTCCACTGGAGGCCTGCAGAGCTGCTGCCAGTCAGGGCAGGCAATACCAAGATGGATGGGCCAGTAAAGAAGGCAGCATCTTAATTTACATAGAAGGCCCATAATACATGCACTGATTTGTGCATATTTGATGGCTTTGAAAAAGAGATGTTGCAATATAGGCCCCAGATAGTGGCAATACTATTATTCATATGCAGGTAAATTGCACCTCCGTATGATCTTTGTACCCATTTATGAGTTACACTGAACACGTGTATAATCCATGTATAGTTGATTTTTCTTTAAACCTATGTAGAGTAATACTCACGTTGCATTCAACTCGACATACTGCAGAACATGTGATTTTAATCCCCTCGTTTCTCCATGCACTGGCCCTCGGTTTCACTTGTGAAGTGAATGTGTCATGGGCAGCATGAGACCAGGCACAGCGTCAAAGGGCTGAACGGGTGATCAGACCCCTGCCCAAATCCAGGCTGACCCAGCAGGACTTTCCCTATAGGTGGTAGGTGGAGAGGGAGCGAAAGCCAGGCAGTGAGTTCTTGAATACAGAAGTCATGTTTATTAAGCTCATCAGTTTCCAAATTTCCGAAGCACCTCATCATATTCCATTCGTTCACAGGCATGCCTCCATATGTACCTAGGCCAGCTGGTGATGCAGCTGATAGAATTCAAATTGGAAAACCCTGGCAGGTGGTAAAGTAGATTCTGCTCCCCCTTTGCCGCTTTTATATCCCTTTGTGCCCTGTGTGGTTTTGCACCCTTCTCCTTTCAAGGAACAAGGTAGGAGTCAAGCCAGATCCCAGTGGGTGATGCCACACCTCTGTTTGGAATGGTCTGGTGAAGCCTCCTCCTTTCCCTCTTATCAGAAGGCTGTGGTAGGCTGACCATGGAGACTTGGAGGAGCCTGAGCTAGTTCGATGTAGTGGTTAAGTGCACGGACTCCAGTCTGGGAGAACCGGGTTTGATTCCCCACTCCTCCACTTGCACCTGCTGGATGACCTTGGGCAAGCCATAGTTCTAGCACAGCTGTTCTTGAAAGAGAGCAGTTTCTATCAGAGCTCTCTCAGCCCCACCTACCTCAAAGGGTGTCTGTTGTGGGGAGGGGAAGGGAAAGGTGTTTGTAAGCTGCTTTGAGAGTCCTTTGGGTAGTGAGGGGGGGTATAAATCCATTCTCCCCCTCCTCCTCCTCCTCCTCCTGGCCAGAGGTTGCCTGCACAGTAGTGAAGATGCCAATGTGGAAGTGCAGAGGTATGGGGGGGGCAGTCACACATGTAATACCCCTTTAAGGTCTCTGTGAGCTGGAAAAAAGTTAGTTTCTGCTTTTGTAGCTTGTGTTTGTTACAAGCAATGGAACAGATTCTTCTGGCGGCCTTTGCACGGCCTCCCAGTGGACCCAGTCATACCTGGGCACACACCCATGTTAAATGCCTTCAGCCTAGCTTTCCATGAAGCAAAGATCAGCTAAGAAGCACATAAATTCAGTTTGACTGAGTGCAGGCTACCATTGCGTGTGGGCTAGAAGAAAGCATAATTAAATAAAGCATGGCTAATTTTAAAGAAGCGTACGTTTAGTAAGCACTCAGTTCAAAACTACTTTAGTTACGAATGCACGTTGTCTCTTTCTTGGAAACAGATGCACACAGGTACGTGCAGGATGTATGTGCTTTCACTGTCATGTGAACAGGGCTTGTGTGCTTCGGAGCCTGCTGCTGATCCCTCACAGCTGCACATAATTGCCTGTGGGGGGGGGAGTGCAAAGAGGCCTTCCTTTTCAGTGCAATAACATTTAAATTGGGGCACTTGCACATGAGCAGCCTCCTCATGCATTTAAAGATGATTCAGCCCTGTAAGAGCATTGCACACTGTGCCCTCCCTCATGCATCTGAAATTGTCCATAGTTTTTATGATGCAGTTGCAAATTCAGGTGATCTACACCAGAGAGTTGGGAAGAGCACAGACTCAAGCATTAGAAAAACTTTTGCGCACTTAGAGTACTGCAGACTTTAAAAATGGTTAGTAACAACACTGGGTTCTTGCTGGTTGCTGCTCATTGGTCCTCAGATGCTACACGGTGGGGGGGAAACAGGTTTATAGTCTCCAGAGCTAGTACTGTGGCGAATTTTAGCTATATGCTCCAGAAGAGGGCAGCAGTCTCCCCTTCTTTTATTGCCAAGGCTAAGGCAAGAAGGAAACCTGATTGGTATTTTAGGGGAAGAGTTTACATGGGAAGTAGCTACTCAAAGACAGACTGCATAGATGTGCCCCTGATGCGGAAATGTTTGTGAAGATCAAGTATTTGCCTACCACTGCAGTATGGGAGACCTTTTCTGACTGGTCTGTTATGTCGTTTCCACACTAATAAGATATATATTTTTTGAAATTACAAGCTATGATTTGAAAGAAAGATGTTGGAAATGGTGGAATTATATTGTTGGGAAATGGCTTTGTATACTAAGCAAGTCAGGCAGCTGCCCACACTGTTGTTGTTGTTGTTGTTCAGTCGCACAGTCGAGTCCGACTCTTCGCGACCCCATGGACCAGATTACGCCAGGCCCTCCTGTCTTCCGCTGTCTGTTGAAGTTTGCTCAATTTCATATTAGCCACTGTTTCCATGACAACAACACAATCCCTTTCCCATTGGGTCGTGGTGCGAAAGCAGTTGCCTCTGTCAGTGGATGAAGCCAGAAGTGTCTGTCCAGTATCTTTATTTGCCAGGCACTTGTTTCGCTGACCTAGGTGGCACTAAGGTTTCAGGCACTAAGCAGGGTTGTCCCCAGTTAGTATTTGGATGGGAGACCTCCAAGGAATATCAGGATTGCTGTGCAGAGGTAGCCAATGGCAAACCACCTCTGAATGTCTCTTGCCTTGAAAACCTTATGCAGTTGCCATAAGGTGGCTGCGACTTCGTGAGACTTTCCACACCAAAGCACCATGGTTTGAGACTATAATCTCTGGGTGAAGAAGCACCCTGATACAAGTGAGTTACTGGCACTGGGATTTTTGTTATTGGCAGTGAGCTGTGGCTAGTGGGTTTCAAGACAGGAAGTCTCACAAAGAGCCTGCCACAGTTTAAGATGACTCTGGAGTCAGTTCCACTGTATTCAGTGAGGGCCCTGTTCCCAAGTAGGTATGCATGGAGTTGCAGACATACATAAACATTTCGAGAGGATTCCAGTGTTAATTTCCCCCAATGGTGGATGGGGGAAAGGAAGGGAAACATTCTGTAGGCCCTTTCCGCACTTGGACCTCACTCTGGGGTTTCTCTCTGTTCAACTCATGGCCACTTAACCTTGAACTTATCTCTTTATCTGTTGTTTTCTGCACTAATTTTGTCCCGCTCCAGTTTGCTTGCCTGCCCCAGGTTATAAATTCTGCATTGCAAACAATATACCTGGGTTTAATGTCCTAAGTATGGCAGGAAACGGGTGGGGAGGATCAAAACCAAGTTAAAAATTCTACATTTAAAACTGCACTGGGGCCAGTGTTCCCTCTAAGCTGAGTTAGCTCATAGTTTTTTAGCCTTCAGCTCACAGATTTTATCTTAGCTCAGGAAGGATGGCTCCAAAGCAAACTATGCAGTAGCCAAATTGCTCGCTCACAACTTTAATGCCAGTAGCTCACAAAGTAGAATTTTTGCTCACAAGACTCAACAGCTTAGAGGGAGCATCGGGGCCACTCTCGATTGAGGGAATGTCCATGGCAAAACAGGATCCATACACCCCGAGACAATGGTAGTCCAAACCCAGGGTGACCATAATATAATGCAGAATTGACCAAAAAAAAAAGAACAGGATAAAAAGGGGTGGATGCGAGTGTAGTGCAGAATAGCTAGTAGGAGACAGCACTGAACCAGGATTAAAGGCCTAGTGTGGGAAGGAACTACTGGGACTGGTGTGTGTATAAACTGAACATCCAGGTTTGCTGAATCAGTGCTGATTTGGAACTCAGGAGTAGATGAATAAAGTGGGAGGTTACTGGTGACCCCAGTCATCTTGTCAGTGGCACCAGTAGCTCTCCGGTTTTTCTTTTTTTTGAGCCACTGTTGAAAGGTTTCCATTCCACTGCCATTTTAAGCAGTCACACGGTTAAATACATGAGAGCAGCATGTCAGGTGCTCCAAGGCTTCGTTCCTTACTAAAGAAAACAATTTATATCTAAAGGATTAGTCAACTGTGAGAACATGCAATGCGCGCAGTGGTGGACTATGTATGGTCTTGGAGCAGGGCCCATTCCAGTTTTTGGGTCACCCATCTGCCCACCACCAGGGCCCCCCTGATGCTTTCCTTCCCACCCCCAGCCCTACATGCCCCCCACCTGCCTCTGCATTCTTCCCCTGCATGCAAGCCGTTTGCTGCCTGTGCTCAGTTGCCTGCACACCCTTTCTCTGACAGCACTGGCCAGGGTATCTAGCCGAGAGTGCTGCTGCTATTGCCACCAGGGGGCCTACCGCTCTGCACCACCCACATATCCTTCCTCAGTGATATTGGGCAGTTGGGAACATGGTTACAGACATGTGGGAGGGGTGTGTGTGGGTGAGGGTCAGTAACAGTGGGCCCCACCAGAAGTCCTGGGCCCTGGCAGCTGCCCTGGCAGCTGCAGCTGATGCCAGCCATGATCTGGAGCAAGAAGCTAACAATCGCTCACTTCTGTCCAGGGTTGCCGTGCCACAGCCCCCAACACCCAGGAGGAATTAGCTTTGGGTCCTTGACATCACTTCAGGTAAACACCAGAAGTGATGTCCCTAGACACTCTAGAATTAGACAAATTCTACAGTTTGACTGGAAGTGGAGTCAGTGTGCCAGAGCATACTTCATTCTATCCTCCAGCTGTTGACAGATGCTGCCTACACCCTGAGGTACCAGTGGGCAAAGAGCTGGCATCCTTACTTCTGCCTCATGCACTAGACAAGCTTGTTGCATGGTGCAGATGGGCTTGACTTCATTTATACCTCCCCCCTCTCCTCCAGTGGGGGATCCACAGGGGTTGACAGAATCCTTCTCTTCTCCATTTTGTCCTCACAATAACCTTCAGAGGTAGGTTAGGCTGACAGTGTGTCACAGGCCCGAGGTCACCCAGCAAGGAATTCAGACCTGCGTCTCCCAAATCCTATTCCATTGCTCTGACTGCTACACCACACTGCTACACTGGGTTAGAGGCAAGCAGTGGCACAGCAATCTCCACCCTCTGTAGCTGAAGCTAGGTGCGGCCTGTTTTTGTTGTTTACTGTCTTGTTCGCTGAATCTTTCTGCTGGGGTAATGGCAACAACTCAAGGGATGAAGCCAATAATCGCTCGGCCTAACCTAGCCCCCTTTCCCCCAGAAGCTGTTGTAATGGGATGAACATTTGCCAGGCTGGCTGTTAAAGGCTTCGGATCTAGCGCTCAGCTTTGTGACAGCTGTTTGCGTGACTCCCTGGTCACCCAATCCTTTAGCTTATATCTGAGAGCGTGTCGAAAATGGTAATCATTGTGCAAAGTTCTTGGCGTTGTTGCGAAGGCCTTGTACAGCTGCTGGTGGCAATACAATTTGTTGCCGTGGAGATGGCTGTGATATTGAAAACAGAAGATTATGGGTGAATGTGAAGAAAGAACATCAGGAGCAGAGATTTTTTTTTTTATAACAAGGAAAGATTCTTTTACTCTGTAAATGTCATACTCAAGAATGAAGAAGCAATAAAATAGGATAACCAAGTCGTCCCCCTCCCCCCGAAATTTTCTTTTAAAGTGAGGAGGAGGAAGAGAAGAATAGGATTTATACCCCCCCTTCACTCGGAGTCTCAGAGTGGCTTACAATCTCCTTCCCTTCCTTTCCCCACAACAGACACCCTGTGAAGTAGGTGGGGCTGAGAAAGCTCTGAGGGAACTGCTTGTGAGAGAACAGCTCTGAGAGAATTTGTGGTAAATACAATTTATTATTGGATATATCACATGTTCAAACATTTTCAGCCAACCTACATACCCATTTTTCTAATTTCCCTTCTCCCCCCCCCCAAACAAGACTTCCCGCACCGCTCCAACCCCAGTAATATCACTCTTATTCTATTACAGTTATTTCTAAACTTATTTTCTCTAACAAACGGTAACAATTCAGAAATCTAATTCTATTTCATTTTCCACTTAATAACTATCAAAACAAATCAGACCACGTTTAATGTCCCAATTTTTCAACAAGTATTTTTGAAAGTCTTTCCAGTCTTCAAAAAAAGTTTCATCTTCTTCGTTGTTTAATTTTCTTGTTAATTTATCCATTTCTGCTAAAAACAACGTCTTTTTAATCCATTCCCATGTTTCAGGTACTTTATCTTGTTTCCAACATTGAGCAAAAGTCAGTCTTGCTGCTGTAATCAAGTACCATAGTAGTGTTCTCTTGGCTACATTTAATTCTTCCATTTTAAGACCTAGCAATAACATCTGTGGGTCTTTCTTAAAAGTACAATTCAAAATTTTTTGTATCTCATTGTGGATCTCTGTCCAATACTTTACTGCTTTATCACATGTCCACCACATATGGTAAAAAGACCCCTCATGTTTTTTACATTTCCAACATTTGTTGGACATACTTTCATTTATAATAGCAATTTTTTTAGGCGTCATATACCATCTATACATCATTTTATAACAATTCTCTTTAACATTTACACACGTTGAAATTTTCATTGATTTTTTCCACAAGTATTCCCAAGATGTCATTAATATCTCATTATTAACATTTACTGCCCATTTTATCATTTGCTCCTTTACAACTTCATCCTCAGTATACCATTTCAATAACACCTTGTACAATTTAGAAATCATTTTTTTATCTTTCTCAAGCCATACAGTTTCAATTTCAATATTCTTTTCTCTAAAACCATGTTCTCTTTTATCGGTCTTAAATAAATCATAAATCTGTCTATACTTCAACCAATCATATTCAAATTCAACATCAAATCTGTCTTTTAACACAAAATTTTTCCCTTCAGATTTTAAAAGATTTTTATAAGGTAGCCAGTCTAGTCCTTGATTTCTTGAATATGGATTAATCACTTCAGCTGGTACAATCCAAAGTGGTCTTTCTTCTGAGAAGAATTTTCTATATCTCGTCCATGTCTCGAACAGTGATTGTCTTACAAAGTGGTGTTTAAAAAATTTATCCATTTTTACTTTTCCATACCATAAATATGCATGCCATCCGAATTTATTATCATGTCCTTCGAGGGCCAATAACTTCTTATTCTCCAAATTAATCCACTGTTGCAACCATGTTAAACAGACGGCATCATAATACAGTCTTAAATTTGGTAGTTGTAAGCCTCCTCTCTCTCTTGCATCACATAAGATTTTCATTTTAATCCTTGGCTTTCTTCCTGCCCATACAAATTTGGATAATTCTTTCTGCCACGAATCCAATATTTTCCTTTGTTTTAGTATTGGAATAGTCTGAAACAAAAACATCAAACGCGGCAAGATATTCATTTTTACAGTCGCGATTCTTCCCATCAATGATAAATTCAAAGTATCCCATTTCTTCATATCTTGCTGAATCTTATGCCACACCTTTTCATAATTGTTTTTAAACAAGTCAATATTTTTCATGGTTAAATCAATTCCAAGATATTTAGTCTTTGTGACTACTTCACATTGTATTTTCTCTTGAAGTTCTGTTTGTCTTTGTTTCGTCATATTTTTGCACATCACTTTAGTTTTATTTTTATTAACATAAAAACCCGCAACTGCACCAAATTCTTCAATTTTTTCCATCAATTGTGGTATTTTCTCAATTGGGTCTTGAATCATAAACATTACGTCATCTGCAAAAGCCCTATATTTATAGGCGAAACCTTTCACTGTAAGTCCTTCAATACTGTTATCTTTTCTTATCACTGTCAATAATATTTCCAATATCCAAATAAACAACAACGGGGATAACGGGCAGCCTTGACGTGTTCCCTTTTGGACTCGGAAGAAGTCCGTCTTTTCTTTGTTTATATTCAAAGCCGCTTTTTGTTCTGAATATATTGCCACAATCATGTTTAAAAAGGACTGTCCAATATTCATTTTTTCAATAACTTGTAGCATAAACTCCCAATTTAAATTATCAAAAGCTTTTTCCGCATCTAAGAAGAGGAATCCAACTTCTTTTTCAGGATGCTTGTCATAATATTCAATTGCATCTATCACCACTCTTAGATTGTCTCTAATTTGTCTATTTGGTAAAAATCCCGCTTGTTCTTCCGCTATTGTATCTTTCAAATATTTTTTCAATCTCTCTGAAATTATTTTTGCAAATAATTTATAGTCATTATTTAATAGCGATATTGGTCTATAATTCTTTACTTGAGTCAAATCCAAACCTTCTTTAGGTATCAATGAAATGTTTGCTTCCTTCCATGAATCTGGGATCCGCTTGGTCTGTCTTATCTCATTTGACAGAAGTACTAAAATAGGGGTTAGCTCCTCTTTAAATTTCTTATAAAATTTTGCTGTAAAGCCATCTGGTCCTGGAGCTTTGCCCAACTTTGCGTCTTCTATCGCCATTGTCACTTCTTCTTTCGTTACTAAACCATTTAGTAGTTCTTTAATTTGTTTTCCCAGCTCTGGAACTTCAATCGTCTCCAAATATTTCTTGATTCTCTGTTGGTCAATTCCTTTCTTTTGGAATAGTTTGGCGTAGTATTTAAAGAAAACTCTTTTTATACCATTCAGGCTCATCACCTCCTTTCCATCATCAACAATCTTAGATATAAAATTCCTATCTTTTCTATTTTTCAATTGCCATGCCAAAAACTTTCCTGGTTTATTTGCACCCTCAAATGCTTTTTGCTGTAATTTTTTTAAATTCCAATATAATTCTCTGTTTAAAAGAACATTCAGCTGATCTTGCAGGAAGTGGATCTCTTTAATAATTTTCTTCTTCCCTGGTCTTTTTTTTAATTCCTTTTCTTTTTGTCGAATTTTTTCATGAAGGTCTTTCTGTTGCTGGATCTTTTGCTTTTTATCTTTGGAATTCAGAGAGATAAGCATACCTCTCATTACTGCTTTGTATGTATCCCATACAACTTGTATATCCGTGCCTTTATTCAAATTCAGTTCAAAAAAACTTTTCGTTTCCTTTTTTAAGATTTCATTAATTTGTTTTTGATCCAGTAAATCTTCATTAATTCTCCAAAATAACTGTTTAGGTTTTGCTTTAGATATCCAAAGTAGGGGATTATGATCAGAGTTAGTTTTCGGTAAAATTTGTATTTTATAAGTTTTTTGCGCCATCTCCTCTGACATCCAAATCATGTCAATTCGAGAAAAGGAATTATGTCTATTCGAATAAAACGTGTAGTCCTTAGTCTTAGGATTCCACTTCCTCCAAACATCTTCTAATTTCTCTTGCTTCATCAATTGAAAGAAATTTTTTGGTAACTTTCCAACTGTCTCTCCACTTGCTTTGGACTTTCTATCCAATGTGTTGTTCACTGTACCATTAAAGTCTCCTGCAAGAACAATTTGGTCATAATTTAAACATTCCAACTCTTTAGTCAGATCATTAAAAAAGGTCTCTTTTGCACCATTGGGTTCATATATATTAACAAGCAATGTCTTTTTTCTATCCATACAGATTTCCACGCCAACATACCTTCCTTCTTTGTCGGAAAAAATTTGTTTAGGATCCAAATCTTTTGAAATATAAATCACTGTTCCTTTTTTCTTGTTAACTGCTGAAGAATGAAATTCTTCTCCCAATTTTTTATTAATCAGATATTTATCATCTTGTTTTCTTATGTGTGTTTCTTGTAAACAAATTATATTACATTTTTGTTTTTCCAGCCAATGATTCACCAGTCTTCTTTTACCTGGTGAATTTAATCCATTTACGTTCCAAGATAAAAATTTGTAATCCATAATGGTATTAAATTAAATATCTTTAAAATCGTCCAGATTGTTCGCTTTAAATCTATATAAGTCTCCTTCAGATTTAAGAGTTGATCTCACCGAGTTGTACATAAATGTAAGTCCATATGGAATCTCCCATCTGAACCTAATATTCATTTCTTTTAACCTGTCTGTCAATTTCTTGAATTTCTTTCTATCTTGTAGAATCGATCTCGGAATTTCTCTCAGAATTATTATTTTCTTTCCATTAATTTCCAACGGTTGTGTAAATTGTTTCTTGAAAACGTCTTCCTTCATCTTTGTTGTCACAAATTGAACAATTACATCTCTAGGTAATTGCTTTCTTTTGGCATAAGCTGAATTTACTCTGTAAATCAAGTCAAAGTCTGCATCCAAATCTCCTTCATCTTCCCCTATATAAGTTGTCAATGTCTTAATTACTAGAGCCCGTAGATCTTGATCTTCCTCCTCTTCTATCCCTCTCAATCTCAAGTGATTCTGAGTAGCCCTGTAGTCCATCATGGTCTCCAGTCTTGCATTTTCTGACAAGGTTTTTTTAACCTTTTGTTCCATATCTTCAGATTTTGTCACCAGACTTTTGACTTCCTTTTTAAGTTCTTCTGTATCTTTTTTAATCCCTGACACTTCTGTAAGTACCAGTTCTTTCAATTCTTCCATATTTTTTTTCTGTACTTGGATTTGCACTTGCTCTATTTGCTCCAATTGTTGTTGCAGCTGTGATTCTATTTGTTTTCCAAGATTCTCAGTCATCCGTTTTTCCATCGCTTCCATAGCTGCTTGCCACTCTTTTTTTCCTTTGCAGTCATTCTTGGGCTGGGTGATGAAGCAGCTCTAGGTCTTGTTCTCAAATCCGTCTTGGAGGTCACTTCAATGTTAGTCAGACTTTATGTTAGCAATCTTCAAGCCAAATCGCCACCTTTAGAACTTGTTTAAGCACTTTTTCGGCTTGAAAATAACATTTTAAATTTTAGTCCTCCCCAAAATGTCGGGCGCAATTTCTCTATCGTTTTCCGGCTAGAGTAGGCTCCTTTCAAACTTCCTGTTCACCTGTCCGTCTCTGTAATCCAACTTCCGGTAAAGGTGGTGTCACACAATAAAATGTCCATCCACTTCAAACACAGCAGCCTCTAAAAACCTCCACTCTAGCCCACTTCCTGTATCACAGAGTCACAGTTAGTTTCGTTTCTACTACGTAACGTTTAGACTTGGCTGACCACAGGAATGCAAAACAAAGTCTCTTTTCAGCCTTTTTCTCTAACGGAAAGCTTTCTTTTTACTTTTAATTCAAGCGAAATAGTTCCTTAAAGGTTTCAACGCTTATCCGTACGTTTCAATATCACAGTCTCCTTTAAACCGGTAAGCGCTTAATCGTTTGTTTGTTACCTTGCTTGTAGTCTCGGGGTTTCGCGGTGCTTCTTCTGTAAACGATGTTAATCAGATGATAAAGAGATCGGTAGATGGCGAATTTATGCTGAATTCTCAGCCCGGCTGGCATCTGTAGAGTTGATTTGCAACTGCCCTCTTCACGGAGGGAGATCAAAGTGTAAACAAGCTTCCTCCGAAGCTTATCCACACCGATCTCAACCCCCCCTCAGGCTTCGCTGCTTGCTTGCCACTCCCCCGCCTGGAGAGTGCTGCGCTGGGCCAAATAGAGCCCAGACTGTCGTCAGATGCCGCAGTACACTCTGCACAACTCGCAAAGTGTGTCAATTCGCCATTTTCTCCGACCGGAAGTCCAGCTCTCTCTGAGAGAATTTGTGACTGGCCCAAGGTCACCCAGCTGGCTGCATGTGGAGGAGTGGGGAATGAAACACAGCTCTCCAGATTAGAGTCTGCTGCTCTTAACCACTACACTACACTGGCTGCTCTGAGCTATGCTACTTCTTACTCAGAATATAGACGAGCACAAGGCTGGTACTAAGGCTAAACTGCCCTTGGCATAACTTTGCCCTATGCCAGTGTTACAGTCACCTAGATGGGGCAATTTCAAATGTTTAGCGATTTATACTGAAGTGTAACTGAAGTGTCATCTTTTGGGCATGGAACAAAGGTCACTGGTGTTGTGTAGGGGGAAGTATTTGAATTTCTTGCATTTTGCAGGGGGTTGGACTAGATGACCCTGGAGAACCCTTCCAGCTCTATAGTTCTATGATTCTAAGCCATCACTGCAGGCCTGCTCTGCCCTTGTAAGCCCCTGTAAGAAGAGCTCTGTAAGCTCTTGGAGGATTGGCTACATTAGCGGGTGTGTCACCTAATATGCCAAGGAGTTCCTGCTGCAAAAGAGCCCTGACTATTGTTGTTCACCAGCCATTGTCATTTGCCTGCTAATGTCATTTGGCATCTGAAGTCACTCCACTTTCCAATAAATAGGACAGATGGACTCCCATTCTAGCTGTATCTGAAGAAGTGAGCAGTGACTGATGGAAGCTCATCCCCTGCCACGTATTTCGTTAGTCTTTAAGGTGCCACTGGACTCCTGCTCTTTTCTGCTGCTACAGACAGACTAACGTGGCTACCCATCTTGATTAAAGGGACAGGTAGAGAGACCTGTTTAAAGGGTCACATCCCTAGGTACATGGCAAATGCCTACATGGTGCTACATCTCACTTGTCCTGTACATCACTCTTCAAAACACACCTTTCCCGTGACTTAACCCCATAATTCTTGTTCTGAGAGGTTAAATTCCCCCTCAACTGCATCCACTCACATTCCTTCTTTACCACCCTTTTTTCTCCCCTGCTGATTTTCTCCTGGGATTATCTAAGGCTCAGTGCCTGGCATTAGGGGTGGGGGGGCACAGAATGGGGAGCTCGGGGGAGCAGGGCAATGGGCAGAGCAGGGGCCAAAACTTGCAACACCTGGAATTTTATTAAACCAACAGATCTCAGACATCCCCCTTCTAACAGATCCCCAGCATGCAAGATATTCTTCCCCCCTGGCCCCTTTCGATTGTTATTGTTTCTTGGCGGCTGCAACTTTTTCTCCCATAAGAAGGGAGAAAAGACTCTGAGTCTCAAAGAAAAGATAGAAAATGAGAATGGTTTATGTTTTGGAAGGATGCCAAAGGCTGGGGATGAGCCATCAGTGATGCAGTGTTCAGAGTGCTGGGCTAGGATGTGGGTGACCCAAGTTGGAATCCCCACTCTGCTATGGAAGCTCGCTGGGTGACCTTAGGTCAGTCATGCACTCTCACCACAACCAGCCTCATAGGGTTGTTGTGAGGATAAAATGGAGGAGAGGAGAATGATGTAATCATTTAGCAATACTGAAAAATGGTCAGGAAAGGGGCAATCGGACCATTCAAGGCTGCACTGAGGTGCTGGAAAGTTGGCTGGCCATTTCCCAGTGCTCATGGTAGCAGGCCCACAGGTAACCAGAGATGCTTTCCTGGTCTGCTCCCACCAGGAAATGGGAACTCTTTCTGAGGCTCCATTGTGGTTCCACAGGCTGTTTGGGTAATCTCTCGTTTCTTACTGGAAGAGGTACCTGGAGGAGTGGAGCACAGCTCTTTTACTTTCATTTAAGTTCCATTTGTGTGTGTGTGCGCGCACGCATTCAATGGTTAATGCATCAAAAAGGGCTCCCATGCAGTAGGCCACTTTTGGCAGATAGGTGTTTTTGGTTCCTCTGGCTAACAAGCAGTGCCACCAATAGCCAGATTTGGTGTGTAACTATGGGCTAAAAGAAGTGCAACAAAGTTGTGACTCCCCCAGTCCCTTCACTGCTCTTCCCAGCAGGAAATGGAAGATCATCCCAAAGGTACCTGACATGTTCTTGGATGAGGGACCTCTGAGGTAATCTGTTTCTCAAAATGAGATAATGGAGGAAGCAGAGCAAAGCCTATGTGGGAAAGGGAACGGAAAAGGAGTTTGTAAGATGCTCTGAGACTCCGAGAGAAGGGCAGGGTATAACCCAATCTCCTCCTCCTCCTCCTCCTCCTCCTCCTCCTCCTCCTCCTCTTCCTCTTCTTCCTCTTCTTCCTCTTCTTCTTCTTCCTCTTCCTCTTCTTCTTCCTCTTCCTCTTCTTCTTCTTCTTCTTCTTCTTCTTCTTCTTCTTCTTCTTCTTCTTCTTCTTCTTCTTCTTCTTCTTCTTCTTCTTCTTCTTCTTCTTCTTCTTCTTCTTCTTCTTCTTCTTCAGATCAGGTGTTCCCTGAAGCATTCTGCTGCAGAAACTAGTGTATCATCACACTTTAAATCTGAGCAAGAACTTCCTTACCAAGCAGGAGAGAAAACCTGCTGTTACACTGAGGTGTAGAGGGGGTCGAGGTCAACATTTCTACTTTCCATGGAATTTGTTGTTACATAATGTATCTAATGCCTGTTTACTTGAGGTTTTTTTCACTGTGGCTATTCATACCAATAATTGTGTGTTATTGAATTACTGGAAGGCATGTGTGGAGGCATGCCAGAACTAATGGACTTGAGATATATCCATGTTTATAGGCATTCCCATTTCACATAGGCCAATTTTTCATTTATTCTTTGAGTCTGCAATTCATATATTACCATCTGAGGTGAAGCAAATGCCATCTGATTGGAAAGCTGAATAAGTGAGCTGTTTCCTTCATATCCCTCACCAATAAATCTTTTTCCTGCTTGAGTCTACCTCTCTTATCGGACCACCTGCAAGGAAAGCCTTTAGTAAAGATGTTTTAGAATGTTGCTTGATAGCCTGTAACAGCTTTGCTTCCCATTTGGGAGAAAGACAGATATATTAGATAAAATATATTAAATAAATGAATATGTCTGTCTACACGAGATGTCAGAGTGGATTATACAAAAAATGAAGCAAAACCCCCAGAACAACCAAAACCTTTTAGCAGCCCTTTAAAACAAATTGTGGAAGGGTAACATAGGATTTTTCTTATGCACATACCACTTAGTCGCCCTGTTTTGCACATGTAACACCATTCCCCAGGCGCCCCATAAAACACCTTCTTTCTGAGTGGCTCAATAATACTCAGTAATATTATTTCTATTATTATTATTATTATTATTCAGTAGGGACATGATTGCTTTCTTTAAGTATTTGAAAGGCTGTCACTTCGAGGAGGGCAGGGAGCTGTTCCTGTTGGCAGCAGAGGAGAGGGTCTGCAATAATGGGTTTAAATTAGGGGCAGAAAGATACTGGCCAGATATTAGGAATTCCCCCCCCCCAGTAAGAATAGTTCAGCCGTAGAATCGGCTGCCTAGGGAGGTGGTGAGCTCTCCCTCACTGGCAGTCCTCAAAGTGACTGGACAAACATTTGTCTGGGATGCTCTAGACTGACCCTGAATTGAGAAGGGGATTGGACTAGATAGCCTGTATGGCCCCTTCCAACTCTGTGATTCTATGATTTCCCACTTCCACCAATAATCGCCTCTCAAATTTCTGGAAACAGAACCGTGCTCCCAGCAATGCCAAGCTGTAGCTAGTCCTTGTGCTGGAATCGTGAATGTTGACAATGAAGCCTGGAAACCACATGCTGTTGTTTACAGAATGATTTCTCCTGAGATGAAAACCGACATGAGCCAAGAGTCCATAATTGTTCACTGGTTCTTTTGCTTACTTCAACATTGTGCTTATGTGTGTGTGTGTGGGGGGGGAATACATGGCTACAGGGGTCCTAAGCAATTGTGAAAACGAGATTAAAATAAATGTTTTATCCACAACTGTTGATGATGTCACTGCAATGGAACACTGTCCTGGGCTATATGTGAAGTCTGAAAAGAGTATGGAGCACTGCAAGTGTTACTTCTTTATCCTAAGTGGTGTGCAATCACATATATTAGCCCTTGATCATGGAGATCTTTCCTATGATACAAAGCTATTATTGGCAGTCTGCTATTTCCTGCTCTCCTGGTAATGATACAGTTGTAACTAGTGATTGTGTGAAATCTGGTGTAATTCTTTGAAGTTTTTGACCACAGTAAATCAAGCCATTGTTAAGCCTTTAAAACGATTGCCAAAAAAAGGAGAGTGGAAGAGTGATGGTCACTCATGGGTGGCCTTAGAAAACAAACATCTATTGAAAATTTAATTGTTACCTTTGAAACTATAGCCCCAGTTAATTTCTACTTGCAGAAGCAGTTATTTCTCACCCTTCTCTTTTGGCTCAGCCACAAATCCATCACACTGGTATAATACAGAAAGAAACCTCTGTGAAATGCCCTAATAAGAGTGTGATTGAAGACCTTCTGTTAATGAAGACAGCTTGGGGACCTGCATGTGGCTGATTTCACACAGAAGTCATTACATGTGGCTGATTTCACACAGAAGTCATTACTGTGAATAGAAAAATCTCGGTTGCTTACTTAGAGTGCTCATGAACAGCTTGCCCACAAATGCTAGGTCATATGAGACTGGGATCCTGTATCTTTAAACAATAGGAGGCTGGGTGTGCTGCTTCTTACAGAATCAAGTTGGACCTGGAGGAATGCTCCTGAGCTGCACCATTTCTGAAGGGAGGGTTGCCAAACATTGAAATGGAATCTGTAAAGGGAGCACTCCCTGGAGAAGACCCTGATGCTGGGAAAGATTGAACGTAAAAGAAGAACGGGACATCAAAGTATGAGATGGTTTGACAGTGTTATCGATGCAACGAACATGAAGTTGAGCAAACTCCGGAGCATGATGGAAGACAGGAGGGCCAGTCGCGATGTGGTCCATGGGGTCGCAAAGAGTCGGACTCGATTGTGTGACTGAACAACAAAAAAGCTATAGGTTTGTCAGGCCTCCCCATATGGCAGGACATCTCCTCTCAGGAAGCCTCATTGCCTACCGCCACTTGAAGTGGTGGGGGAAATAACGCTGCTATGTCACTTTCCAGTAAAACCTGGAAGTGAAATAAGGTAGCTCTAGGAACCTCCAGAAACTCTATGGTAAAACCATATAGCTTCTGGCAATTCCTTGAGTTACCTGTTGTCTCTTTCAGGTGTTACCAGGAAATGGTATAGCAACATTGCCTGCACCCTCCCTGTGTTCACTCTCAGCCCTCCTTCTGGTTGCCAGGCTTGGCCTGGTGCCCCTACTAAGTTGACCATTTTAGCATCAGTTTGACCTGCAGAAATTCACAAGAGATAAGGTCTAGGCCTATGGCCATCTTATAATGAGCTCCCCTGGTGGTTTCTGCATATAAAACCTCTCTTAATGATTCAAGATCCTTTTTGCTGGCTGTTGGGCACTCTGTTGAACAAGGGCAGATCTGGGAAGGTAAAACGGCCCAGAAGCAAGCCAAGCTCAGCACCGCTGGAGACCTGCAGCTAAGACCTGGCCAGCAGCATGAACAGAGGCTGAGACCTCCTTGTGCACTGCCATCAAGTTGGTGGAGCAAGGTGAGGCCGTTGGAGAGCTGACATAGATCACCAGTGCCACTGAGCCAAGCTGTCCCCAGTGGGGGCTTGGCTGTGCTTGCTCCTGGCCCTCCAGGTCAGCGGTCCACTGTGAACTCTCCTTGTACGCTAAATGGCCAGCTATTGAGGATGGTTCTGAGATGGTACATGAAGATAAACTGCCTTCCCAAGTTGGATCCAGTGTTCCAAGGAGACGGAGACAGCATCCAGGCATCTCTTCATCACACCTGTACCAAAAGTGTAGTATAGATGGGACTGTAAAGATTTTTTCTTCTGATTATTCATATTTTTCTGGTTTTATAGATTTTTTTCCTAAGTTAGATTTTCTTAGGATGTAATGAACGCCTATTAAATAGTAGGCCTTCCTCTTGTAGGTTAGATTAATTTTCTAGCTAATGTTAGCAGACAAGACAATAACATTCTTTTGGTACAGAAGATAGGTATAAAGTTCATGGTTTTCAATTGTTTAGGGGAAAACGTTGCCGTGTCTGGGTCACAAAGGACTTTAGCTTTGTATCGGGAAAAAAACACCTTTGTTTGGGTATAGAGAATCCTTGGCCAAATATTGTTCAGGTTAGGTTAAGTAAACATTTAGATACTATGTAGCCACACCTTTCTTTACATTTGACCAATAAGGGTTTTTTTATTCAAATGGTATATGATTCTTTGTAACCAGTTATGCTTTTTGAATGTTATTTTCATGATGGTGTCATGACGATGTCATTTAAAGTATAAAACTTCTTGTATTTCCTGACTGTGCTCAAGAAAGCAGTCCTTTTTTGATAGGCTTGTCTGGCCTAACTACTTTCAGGTGTCTTGATTGCAATTAAAACACTAAGATCTTCCTCCTCATTTTGACTCCATAAGTAAGAGGGGCTGAGACTATGAAGGTCTTTATACCTTAAACTGAGCTTGGTAACAAATGGGCAACCAATGGAGGGTTTGCAGAATGGGAGTAATATGCATGCTCCATCTAGCTCCCACTAATACTTGAGCTGCAGCATTCTGGACCAGTTGGAGTTTCCAAAAAGAGAACTACTTTTCTCCCTTTCTCACAATACAAGAACTCGGGGGCACTCTATGAAATTACTGAGCAGTCGGGTTAGAATGGATAAAAGGAAGTACTTCTTCACCCAAAGTGTGATTAACACATGGAATTCACTGCCACAGGAGGTGGTGGTGGTTACAAGCATGGACAGCTTCAAGATGGAATTAGATAAGCATATGGAGCAGATCCCTCATGGATCACTGCCTTGTCGTGGCGAGGGGGCTTGCCTGGTTCGATGAGGCTGTGGGCTATGCCGTGGAGGGCCACCCAGGACGGACAGGCCACAGCAGAGAACTCAGACCAAGCGTGATCCCCCTGGAGAAGGAAATGGCAACCCACTCCAGTATCTTTGCCAAGAAAACCCCATGGACAGTAACAAAAGGCTAAAAGATATGACGCCGGAAGATGAGCCCCTCAGGTCAGAAGGTGTCCAATATGCTACTGAGGAAGAGCAGAGGGCAAGTACGAGTAACCCCAGAAAGAGTGAAGCGGCTAGGCCAAAGCCGAAAGGACGCTCAGTTGTGGATGTGTCTGACGGTGAAAGGAAAGTTCGATGCTGCAAAGAACAATACTGCATAGGAACCTGGAATGTAAGGTCTATGAATCAAGGTAAGCTTGACGTGGTCAAAAATGAGATGGCAAGAATGAACATCGACATCTTGGGAATCAGTGAACGAAAGTGGACAGGAATGGGCGAATTTAACTCAGAAGACCATTATATCTACTACTGTGGCCCGGAATCCCGTAGAAACAATGGTGTGGCCTTTATAGTCAACAAGAGAGTGAGAAAGGCAGTACTGGGATACAATCTCAAAAATGACAGAATGATCTCAGTCCGAATCCAAGGCAAACCATTCAATATCACAGTAATCCAAGTCTATGCCCCAACCACTGCTGCAGAAGAGGCTGAAATGGACCAGTTCTATGAAGACCTACAACAGTTCATAGAACTAATACCAAAAAATGATGTCCTCATCATCATAGGGGACTGGAATGCTAAAGTAGGAAATCAAAAGGTAACCGGAATAACAGACAAGTTTGGCCTTGGAGAACAAAATGAAGCAGGGCAAAGGCTAACAGAGTTTTGTCAAGAGAACACGCTGGTCATAGCGAACACCCTTTTCCAACAACCTAAGAGGCGTCTCTACACATGGACATCACCAGATGGGCAACACCGAAATCAGATTGACTATATAATTTGCAGTCAAAGATGGAGAAGCTCTATCCAGTCAGTAAAAACAAGACCTGGAGCTGACTGTGGCTCAGATCATGAGCTACTCATTGCAAAATTCAGACTTAAATTGAAGAAAGTTGGGAAAACCACAAGGCCATTCAGATTTGACCTAGATCGCATCCCCGATGAATATACAGTAGAGGTGAAGAATAGGTTTAAGGGACTAGATTTGATAGACAGTGTGCCTGAAGAACTATGGACAGAGGTCCGTGACATTGTAAAGGAGGCAGCAATCACCGCCATCCCAAAGAAAAAGAAATGCAAGAAAGCAAAGTGGCTGTCTGATGAGGCTTTACACATAGCAGAGGACAGAAGGAAAGCTAAAGGCAACAGTGAAAAGGAAAGATTTGCCCAACTGAATGCAGATTTCCAGAGAACAGCAAGGAGAGATAAGGAGGCTTTCCTGAATGAACAATGCAAAGTAATAGAGGAAAACAATAGATTGGGAAGGACTAGAGATCTCTTCAAGAAAATTGGAGAAATCAAGGGAACGTTCCATGCAAAGCTGGCCATGATAAAGGACAAAAACGGTAGGGACCTAACAGAAGCAGAAGAGATTAGGAAAAGATGGCAAGAATACACAGAAGAACTATACAAGAAGGACCTCAATGTCCTTGACAACCACGATGGTATAATCACTGACCTCGAGCCAGACATCCTGGAAAGCGAAGTTAAATGGGCCTTAGAAAGCATTACTAACAACAAAGCTAGTGGAGGTGATGGTATCCCAGCTGAGTTATTCAAAGTCTTAAAAGAAGATGCTGTTAAAGTGCTGCACTCAATTTGCCAACAAATTTGGAAAACACAACAGTGGCCACAGGATTGGAAAAGGTCAGTGTACATTCCAATCCCAAAGAAGGGCAATGTCAAGGAATGTTCAAACTATCACACAATTGCACTCATTTCACACGCTAGCAAGGTCATGCTCAAAATCCTACAAGCTAGGCTTCAACAGTACGTGGATAGAGAATTGCCAGAAGTACAAGCTGGGTTTCGAAGAGGTAGAGGAACTAGAGATCAAATTGCCAACATTCGCTGGATTATGGAGAAAGCAAGAGAGTACCAGAAAAACATCTACTTCTGTTTCATTGACTATGCTAAAGCCTTTGATTGTGTGGATCACAATAAATTATGGCAGGTTCTTAAAGAGATGGGAGTACCGGACCACCTCACATGTCTCCTGAGAAACCTGTATAAGAGTCAAGAAGCAACAGTTAGAACCGGATATGGAACAACTGATTGGTTTAGCATAGGAAAAGGAGTATGACAAGGATGTATATTGTCACCTTGCTTATTTAATTTATATGCAGAGTACATCATGAGAAATGCTGGCCTGGATGAATCACAAGCTGGAGTTAAGATTGCTGGGGAAAAGATCAATAACCTCAGAAATGCAGACGATACCACTCTGATGGCAGAAAGTGAAGAGGACCTAAAGAGCCTCTTGCTCAGGGTGAAAGAGGAGAGTACAAAAGTGGGCTTGAAGCTCAACATCAAAAAAACTAAGATCATGGCATCTGGCCCCATCACTCCTTGGCAAATAGAAGGGGAAGTCGTAGAAGTAGTGACAGACTTCACGTTCCTAGGATCCCAGATCACTGCAGATGGTGACTGCAGCCATGAAATTAAAAGACGCCTGCTCCTTGGGAGGAAAGTGATGGCAAACCTAAACAGTATGATAAAAAGCAGAGACATCACCTTGCCAACAAAAGTCCGCATGGTCAAAGCAATGGTATTCCCCGTAGTAATGTATGGCTGCGAGAGTTGGACTATAAGGAAGGCCGAGCGCCGAAGAATAGATTCTTTTGAACTATGGTGCTGGAGAAGACTCTTGAGAGTCCCTTGGACTGCAAGGAGATCAAATCAGTCAATCCTAAAAGAAATCAACCCTGATTGTTCCCTGGAAGGCCAGATCCTGAAGCTGAAGCTCAAATACTTTGGCCACCAAATGAGAAGGGAGCATTCACTGGAGAAGACTCTGATGCTGGGAAAGACTGAAGGTCAAAGAAGAAGGGGACGGCAAAGGATGAGATGGTTAGACAGTGACATTGATGCAATGAACTTGAAATTGAGCAAACTTCAGCGGACAGCGGAAGACAGGAGGGCCTGGCGTAATCTGGTCCATGGGGTCGCGAAGAGTCGGACTCGACTGTGCGACTGAACAACAACAACAACATGGAGCAGAAGTCCATCAGTGGCTATTAGCCACAAGGTATAGATAAGAACTCTCAGTCTGGGGCAAGTGATGCTCTGTATTCTTGGTGCTTGGGTGGGGGGGCAACAGTGGGAGGGCTTCTAGTGTCCTGGCCCCACTGCTGGACCTCCTGATGGCACCTGGTATTTTTGCCCACTGTGTGAGAGAGTGTTGGATTGGATGGGCCTTTGGCCTGATCCAACATTGGCTTCTCTTATGTTCTTAATTGATTTTGTTGGGAGACCCGTGTATACTGAATCACAGTAGTCTAGTCTCGATGTCACTGTGGCGTAGATCCAGGTGACCAGGTCTGAGCCTTTTTAAAACTCTGTTATTAATTCTCCCTGATCTTATGGCTTCTTTGAGCCTGGGTGGAGTCTCTTTGTCTTCCCATGTTATATTCTCAGGAGGATCATGAAACTGCCCAGGCTGGTGGCCCTGACTTGCTTCCATACCAGTGATCGTGAGCCTTTTGCCCCCAAGCACAGCTACTGCTCTCCCACCAGATGGATTCCTCACCCATCCAGTCTTCTTCCTGGTCGACTGGCCCTTTCAGACCTTCATATTGCCTAGTCTGTCATTCTCTGGCTCTTTGTGTTCCTCAGCAGGAACTTCATGTCCAGAAAGACAAAATGGAAAAATGAAGCAAAAGCGTGCCCCGCCCCTCTTTTACTCTCTCTTAGTGTCTCCTACTACCAAGCCACTGCAGTTTGTACGCTTCTAAGCCCCTCTGGGCATTTAGTACTCTGTACAATAACACTGCCTTGCCAATTTAGCAACATCACTATAACACATTCATTTTCCTAATAAGAAGAGTTTACATATTTTTCCCCTCAACGTGCCTCTGTTTATAAGGCTGAATAAACTGGAAAATGTTCAACTATACAGAGTTTTGTAGATTTGACAGGAAACCAAACAAGGAAGATGTGATCACGCACACGCAGACAAAACTTGGGAACGGGCTGGAAGTTTCTTTTAAGAACATAAGAGAAGCCAGTGTTAGATCAGGCCAATGGCCCATCCAGTCCAACACTCTGTCACACAGTGGCCAAAAACACCAGGCGCCCTCAGGGAGTCCATCAGTGGGGCCAGGACACTAGAGGCCCTCCCACTGTGCCTCCCTAAGCACCAAGAATATGCCTTGGTAGGAATTCAGCATATATTGCTGGAAGCCACTGTCAGATTGCCTGGTTTTGGGCTACAGGGGGAGAGATGTTTGCTGCAGGCAGACAGACAATACAATATATTTAAGTAAGTGATGATGCTGGAAAGAGTATAAAAAGACCATAACACGCCTTTCTGGCTTTTGCCTATGGGTATGTACAGCTCAGGCTAGCTTGATCTTGTAAGAACTTTGATATTGTCAGATCCAAGTAGTACTTGGATGGGAGAACACCAAGGAAGACCAGGGCTGCAAACCACCTCTGAACATCTCTTGCCTTGAAAACCTTACAGGCGTCACTGTAAGTCAGGTGTGACTTGACTACATTTTCCACTACCATGTGTAACAAGTCTAGTTAACGCTCGTTTGTATTTGGTAACTATCACTCTTAAGCATCTTCCATCCCCACTTAATGCCTTAAACTGGACAATGGGCCATGGAACAGTCTGAAGATCACGAGATGAAAGGTACTGGAAGCAATGCAAAGTCAGGACCCATGCAGAAGGCTTCTTTATTGGTGTCTAGAGGGATATGGGAAAGGACAAGGAAAAACAAGAGCAAAATTTTAGCTTCCTGTGCATACACATACACCTTTTTCTAAGTAGATCTTTGCTGAAACCTGGAAGTTTATGAACTTTTTTGTAAATCAGACTATTGCTACTTCTTAGTAGATGGAAAAACATTTATTTAAATTACAGAATGAAACAGTTGCAATGTTCCAGGGCTCCCTATCCATTTTTTTTTTAAAAAAATAACCTTTGAGTCATAAATGTCAAGGTTGCTGATCTTCTTAGCAAAGTCCCAGCAAGAGGCTTGGCTTCTGGAAAGAGAAGCAAAGAATTCCCTCCACAGATATATAACTAATTGGAGTACCACTGTAGATATTTTGGCACCGTGAAGGCATGGAATATAGATTTTTGCAAATAAGATTATTGCTTCTTAGTAGATTAAAACATTTATTCAAAATACACAAGTGAAACAGCGGGCCGTGGAAACGAATCACAGTGTTCCAAAGAGAAGCCAATCTAACAATGTTGTTTGTTTGTTTGCTTTTGCTAGACAGGATCCAATTGCTGGCTTCAGTATTTCAACAGTGGTGGCTGAAATGCAGTGTTACCTGAGTTGCTCCCACTTTCTGGGTTCCTTCTGTTGCCAGTGCAAATGCAGAATGGCGATGGCACCTCTCCTCACACTTTCCCTGCTTCAGAAGCTCACAGCCCTATAGTGGAGCAGAGGGGACATGGCGGCTGCTGAGGAAGGAGGCAAGGGAAAATGGCACCAATGTGGGCAGGAGCTACAAAAATGGGCACTAGGGTCGCCTGGTCTGTGTTGGAAAATACCTGGAGACTTTGGGGGTGGATCCAGGAGAGGGCGGGGTTTGGGGAGGGGAGGGGCCTCAGCGTGCTACAATGCCACAGAGTCCACCCTTCAAAGCAGGCATTTTCTCCAGGGGAACTGATTTCTGTCAGCTGGAGATCAGTTGTAAAAGTGGGAGATCTCCAGGCCCCACCTGGAGGCTGGCAACCCTAATGGGCACCTTCCTGCTTCAAATGTTTTTGTAACATCTATTTAATTCAAACCAAAAAGTGGAATATCAAAGGGTTTTTCCCCAATTAAAGAACTGAGAGAGTTTACGCCTTCAACAGTTTGATACCACCTTAAGACACTTACATTTAGGAAAATAACAATAAGCAAAGTTCAGATTTCTTCTTTCCTTTTTTTCATAAGATACAGAATATGGAACAAGTAACAATAATTGACATACAACAGGTCAGGCCTGTTGTGTTTGAGCAGACTAGGGTCTCAGTCTTTCTGACTTCTATCTAGCCAGTCGCTTAAAGATGCATTGACTTGCAGCTCTGCTCTGCATTGGGACGTTGTCTGTTCTTTCTTTTCAGGAGTTTCTGGTAGCCCTAGAATATTAATATGTACTTTTAGAGAAAAGAGCACTTCTGAGGAAAGCCAATTTGGTGTAGTGGTTAAGTGCGTGGACTCTAATCTGGGAGAACTGGGTTTGATTCCCCACTCCTCCACTTGCAGCTGCTGGATGACCTTGGGCAAGAAGAAGAAGAAGAAGAAGAAGAAGAGACTGGATTTATACCCCGCCCTTCACTGCCCAAAGGTGTCTCAGAGCGGCTTACAAACTCCTTTCCTTTCCCTTCCCCTCCCCACAACAGACACCCTGTGAGGTAGGTGGGGCTGAGAGAACTTCTGACAGAAACTGTTCTTTTTCAATGACAGCTGTGCCAGAGCCTGTGACTGACCCAAGGTCACATCAGCAGGTGCAAGTGTAGGAGTGGGGAATCAAACCCGGTTCTTCCAGATTAGAGTCCGTGCACTTAACCACTACACCAAACTGGCACAGCTGTTCTTGAAAGAGCCCCACCTACCTCACAGGGTGTCTATTGTGGGGAGGGGAAGGGAAAGGAGTTTGTAAGCCCTCTGAGACTCTGAGGAAGGGTGGGGTATAAATCCAATCTCCTCCTCCTCCTCCTCCTCCTCCTCCTCTTCCCCTTCCTCCTCCTCCTCCTGCATCTTCAGGCCCTTCAATCACTCTGGGAAGATTCGTATAACATCCATTGCAAACATTCAAAACAACAATCAACAATGCACACAGACACACAGAGTTATTGTGCCTTCAAAAGTGCTGTCTCACAATAAAGCTATCTTGCTGACCACAAAAGCAGGGTCAGTTTGATGTCCACGAGATATTTTTCTTTGGCTTTAAGTACTCAGCAGCACGTGGCTTAACTTTCGTCAAATAACAGCCAGACAGATGGTCGATGGAAGCAAGGCCTGGAGACTCATCCAGAGTCATTCATCAGAATACATTTTGATGTTCAGAGGCATAATATTAACAGTGGGTAACACAGGTTTCCTGGAAGCAAAATCTGACAACTCGAAAACAGATAAATCACGAATCAAATGGGATCTGCACAAGTGGATGGGAAAAAAACCCCCATCACAATGTTTAAAATATGGCACAGATAAAACTAATATTTATAATTGTACTATCCAACAGCATGGACGTTCAACATGCTAATGGTGACAAACCCTCCTCCTCCTCCAGCTTTAGTCTTACTAAGAAATGAGACAGAGAACAGAGTCTGAAGCAGGAAGCACGGTAATTTGGCTCAGATTTTAAAATCTGGCATGGCAGATCTGGATGTGACCACATTATGTATCCACAGAACAAGAAACAGATAACTGGAAGTGATGATGGGCCCACTCCAGGACTCTATGAGCATTATGGACATGCGGGAATTTAAAGTTCTCACTTGAAACTGCAGATTCCTATTCCACAGATGCTTTGTAAATTTCCTCATGTTTTGATCTACCTTGCCATAGGTTGTGAAGGGCAGATGCTTAAAAGCACAGCTGGGAAGCACATTTCTTGCTGGGAATGTGAACTTACTTCACAAGGGTCTCTGGATTGCGGCTGATTAACTGTATGGGACAGATTCCAGGGTTTTTGCAAAGTTCTTCTAAGGCATGCAGATTTCTGCTTCCCTGGGAAGAAATCCCAGAGGCAGCTGCTACAGTTTTTTGTAAGGAGATGGCACTGGAAGCTTCCGGTGTTCCTATGGTAGTTAATTTTCAAATAAATACAGTGAAGATGTCCCACCTGTTGGATGGTAGAAAGGAGGCAAAGAATCAAACTGGGGTTTACAGACAAATCAGTGTTTGATTCTTAGGTCTGTTAGGCTGTGGTCACACGAGCAGTTTGGTGCAATATAGTAGCATTACCACTGCAGACTTCAAGAGCCATGACCAGACAGCAACATCTGCCTTCTGTGCCTCAGTCGTCAGCACCCCGTGTTGCCCTGCTTTGGAAGCAGAGTAATCAAGCACTGGGGAAAGTCCGGTGTTCACAGATGCCAGTGCTTCCTCTTTGCTTTCCCGGATGTTTGAACTCTCCTGCTACGAAGGGAACACGGAAGGGAATTCTGAACCCACAGATCCATTTCCACCACTGGGATTTTTTGGAGTTGCTGCCTAATATATGCATATACATATGAGCGTATACGTGCACACACCTGCCTGCACTGAAACAAAAATGACCAGGAAGCCCGCTCCATGGTTTAGGTGCTTCCATAATGTGAACGCCTGACCACCAGAAGAACACATGGGGAGACTTCCCCAGGATGTGCTCTCTGGTTGGTCTTCCCCACAACACATTAAACTGGTGCACTTAGAGGCACGCCCAGATCGTGGCAAGCCTCCAGTGTGAACACAGCCTTAGACTAACTAGAATTGGTTGCAAAAACGGTAATTCATCACTGTGTCTGAATGCAGCCTTATTCTCTAAGGTGCCATCTAAGACTATTGCTTTGCTTGGCTGCAACAAGTTACAGAGAATGATGGTCACCTCTTCCGCTGACACTAAACAACAGCAGTTCTAGAGCACAAGGGAATTGTAAATGCCCAGCTGTAACAAGGACTCCAGATCTTCAAATCAGGGAGCAGGCTGCCCTTCTAATGGACAACTTCCCTCCCCTTTTCTGGGAAGGAAACAGTACCTGCTGGAATTTCTCTTCCTCCTAACCATTAATGGAACAGGAGTTCTGTTTGCCTTTTGCACCAGGTCACATGTTCCAGGCTGAGCCTAGGCACATGTGTTTGGGGCTAAACACAATGGAAGGCAATCCAGGGATGGACCTTCCTGCACTCTTAAAAGGGAAACAGTTGCTATGTGGAGTCCCATGAAATGCAGAGGTAAAGAAAGTTGTGTCTAGTTTATCATTCCATTCTGAGCAGATTCTTGGTATATTAGCTTGGATTGAATCAGAGTGCGGTCGGCTCTGAAATCTGTCAGCAGTGGTCTGCCCTTTCCCCTTAGACCTACAAGCTGACACCTCAATGATGGAAAATGCCATCAAGTCGCAGTCAGCTTATGGCAACCGCATAGCATTTTCAAGGCAAGAGACAAGCAGAGGTCGTTTGACATTGCCTGCCTCTGCAAAGCAGCCCAGGACTTCTTTGGTGGCTTGCCTTCCAAGCACAATCCAGGGCTGACCCTGCTTACCTTCCAAGGTCTGATGCGATTAGGCAAGCCTGGGCTATCCAGCTCATCCACCTAAATATATAAAAACTCAAGAAGAACCACCAGTTCTGACGGGGATACATTCTTTGTGGTTTTCTACCCGCTTTTTTTAAATAAAGCTGCTATTAGTCCAATTAAAAATAGCTCTTCTTCTTCTCATCCTGGATAGGAGGATATTGGAAATCGGAAGGCAACATTTGCCTAATGAAAGAAAGGAGCTGGGGTGGGGGGAGACTTACTGGCGTGTGGTGGGTATGGAAAGGAACACTGCATGCCTTTTTCGAGGCGTTCCTTTGAAGCACAAAGCCCGCCCACGCTGATGTCTTTTAAGGAATCTTTATCTGCTGTCAACGCAGAAGTCAAAAGCTTGGTGTCCTGCTGCCACATTTCCCTTTTTACCCTCTTGAAGTCAATAGAAAGATAAACTGCCACAGAGAACAGAGTCCTCTGGCAGGAGGTGATCTTCACTTTAAAGGCTTGAACACTACTTAACTTAGCAATAAAGGTAAAGGAAAGGAGAAACATGAAAGGAACGGGATAAAAGAAACAAATCCAGAAGCCAGTGGATTTTGCACCAGAAGTTATTTTGGACTTGTCAATAGCGAACCCAGTAGACCATGAATGGAAAGCTAGGCTCTTCTGTATGCAAAGCAAGATGATAGAAGCATCGTTCCCCCTAGCACTGAGGGCTGCCAACCTCCAGATGGAGCCTGGAGTTTTCCCAGAGTCCGAACTGCTCTCCAGAGATCTGTTTCCTTGGAGAAAATGGCTGCATAATACTCCGCTGAGGTGTCCCCCCCCAAATCCTTCCCTCCCTAGGCTGTGCCTCCAAATCATTAGGAATTTCCCAACCTGGAGTTGGCAACCCTAAGCAGACACATCTTGCAACATTTGGAGATAGGAATGGGGCCTGGAGACCGGGCGGCGGCGGCAGAGTGCTGGCTTTCCCGGAGGCTCCGCAGCTGCAGGGTCCCCGGGAAAGCTGGGAAGGGGGTGGGGGGGGTCAAGCCGCCACCCCCTCCCTCCCAGCGCCGGCTTTCCCAGGGGCTCCGCGGCTGCGGGGTCCCTGGGAAAGCCGGGAAGAGGGCAGGGGGGTCTAGCCGCCGCTCCCTCCCTTCCAGCGCTGGCTTTCCTGGGGGCTCCGCGGCTGTGGGGTCCCCGGGAAAGCCAGGAAGGGGGTGGGGGGTCTAGCCACCCCCCTTCCCTCCCAGCGCTGGCTTTCCTGGGGGCTCCGTGGCTGCGGGGTCCCTGGGAAAGCCGGGAAGGGGGCGGAAGGGTCTAGCCGCTGCCCCTCCCTCCCAGAGCCGGCTTTCCCAGGGGCTCCACGGCTGTGGGGTCCCCGGGAAAGCTGGGAAGGGGGCGGGGGTCTAGCGGCAGCCGCGGCAGTGGGCACCCGGTTAGGGCAGCGGGGGGGGCGCTTTGGGGGGGGAGTGGGGCGCCATTTGGTGCCCCTGAGGCCGGGGTGCCCTAGGCGAGCACCTAGTTCGCCCAATGGGCGATCCGGCTCTGGGAATGGTGTTAATGGTTCCAGGTGGAATGGATGAGAGGAGAACAGGTAGAGGACCAAAGGAGAAAGAAGAATAAGAATAAGAAGAGATTGGACTTTTACCCCACCCTTCACTACCCCAAGGAGTCTCAGAGCAGCTTACAAACTGCTTTCCCTTCCCCTCCCCAGGTGGGGCTGGGAGAGCTCTGACAGAAACTGCTCTCTTTCAAGAACAGCTGGTAAGAACAGCCTGTCAAGTTTAGCCACTTGGTGAGAGCACTCCTGTTTTGTAGTGAGGTTGGTCTGGCTAAAAAGGTTCCACTTCAGCATATTGCAAAACTAGGGTTGCCAGCCTCCAGGTGGTGGCTGGAGATCTCCTGGGATTACAACTGATCTCCAGATGACAAAGATGAGTTCACTTGGTGAAAGTGGCCACTTTGGAAGGTGGACTCTATAGCATTATATCCCATTGAGGTCCCTCCCCCCTCCCTCCTCCCCTCTCCAAACCCCACTCTCCTCAATCTCCAGGTGTTTTTCAGCCCGGAGCTGGCAACCCTATGCGAAATATCCCTCCCCCTTATGTAGCAAGATGAACTGACGACTACTATAATCTCCCAAAGTCTTTCTTTTTGAGCTTTCCTATCACAATATGAATGTTTTCTCATTGGAATGGGATAACTTTGCTATGCATGGTTGAGGGCAATGGCTGTATTTTTGGAGGAAAAACTTGCAGTGGCTACAGCAGCAGGGACCGAGCACACTCTGTTTCCCCTGGCTCTGGCGCTTTTTTGCAGCGCTTCAGATTTTTCATAAGAAACAATATCTTACTTGCCCCATTTGTAAGTCATTTGCCTTGTTTGGGTGTAAAGGTGCATGTTATACTGACTCTCAGCCTCCTAATTTAGACTTCATATATTTTAATTTAATGTAGTAGACCATACACTGAACATGAGTCAGCAGTGTGATGCCAGAGCTAAAAAGGCAAATGCGATTTTGGGCTGAATCAATAGAAGTATAGTGTCCAGATCACGCGAAGTGATGGTATCGCTTACTCTGTTCTTGGTTAGACCGTACCTAGAGTATTGTGTTCAGTTTTAGGCACCACAGTTAAAGAAGGATATAGACAAGCTGGAACATGTCCAGAGGAGGGCAACGAAGATGGTGTGCGGTCTGGAGACCAAGTCCTGTGAGGAAAGCTGAAGGAGCTGGGTATGTTTAGCCTGAAGAGGAGACGACTGAGAGGTGATACGATAACCATCTTCAAGTACTTGAAGGGCTGTCACCTAGAGGATGGTTTGGAGTTCATTTCTGTTGCCTCAGAAGGTTGGACCAGAACCAATGGGTTGAAATTAAATCAAAAGAATTTTCAGCTGAACGTAAGTAAGAACTTCCTAACAGAGCAGTTCCTCAGTGGAAAAGGCTTCCTCGGGAGGTGATAGGTTCTCCTTCTTTGGAGGTTTTTAAGCAGAGGCTTGATGGCCATCTGACAGCAATGCTGATTCTGTGAATTTAGGCAGATCATGAGAGGGAGGGCAGGAAGGGTTTAATCAGTGCTTAGTTCTTGTGGCCCTTTCTTACACGCCCAGGGAAATGCTGATCACCACTTTGGGGCCAGGAAGCAAATTTTCTCCAGGCCAGTTTGGCTAGGGATCCTGGAAAAGGTGGGTTTTTTTGGCCATCTTCTGAGCATGGAGCAGGAGTCACTGGGTGTGTGTGTGGGAGGTATTTGTGAATTTCCTACATTGTGCAGGGGGTTGGACTAGATGTCTCTAGAGATCCCTTCCAACTCAGTGTTCTATGATTCCATGATTTATTTGGTCACTTTTTCTATAGAGTGGTTAAATCTGACAGCATTTGTGGGCAACAAAAAGGGTAGAGGGCTTCAGTTGTTGCTTCTGAACATGCTGCATTGGAAGTAAGCATGATTAATAGCAATTAGCTGCAAAGTCTGACAGGTTGCTCTTTTGGATGTTCCACCCATAAGAAAGGAGCAGATGATATTGCATTTAGGCCTCTGTCTCAAAGGATTTACCTCCAGTCCTTCATTCTCATTGTCTGCTGAAAGGTTGCCAACTGCCATTAGTTCAGCAAAGCAACAGATCTGTCTTGGAGTTCAAGCATCTTGCCTAATGGGGCAGAGAATGGGAAGGTGGTACAGGTGGATCTGACCCACCAGCCAGCAGCTGGGCCATGCTGCTCTCTATTATAACTTGTAACTTTTATAGCTTACGATATCTGCATGGGGTCCCCCCACAACAAATGGCTTATTGTAGTCACACTTCTAATTTGCATTAGGAATGGCTTCTTAAACAGTTATAATTGGAAACCTATGGTACGACAGCACTAGCTGTATATTAATGGGCATACGTTTGACTGCAAATGGTTTAATGAGTGTATTTAAGCCATTTACAAGGAAATGTTCAAGTGCTAGAATTAAGCATATGCCATTTTCTGGAGCATTGAATGCGCATATAATTGTTCGGGGCTCTGTACACTTTGTCAGGAATTTACTCCAACTCTGTACACCATTTATATAAATTGCCTCTCTGGTAATTTCATTAGGCAAGGAGAACAAAATAAGGGCATGATTATGGACATGTATGGCTAAAATCTTGGGTATGCTTGCAGATCCATTTTGGTCTAGAATAGAAAACCAGAGAATATATTCTGCAGGAATCCCTATAACACTGTTGAGTCTGTGGGCACTTGGGGGATTTTAAGAGAAAGTAGTGAATGCCACCATAAAATGGTTGCTGTGGGAGATGGGACCAAACACAAAATAGCTGCCATAGGGGGCCATTGCAGAACATTGGAAATTCCAAACCAAGCATCTTCCTAAAATGGGGATGGCTATTTCTGAATGGGTACTCCCTGAGTAGACCCAAAGGTGGTGATGTCTTCTTGGGTCTTCTGAGGCAGCTGTTGCTCCAATGAGATAGAGGAAAGCCAAGTCTGGTTCTTTGCTTTGGGCAAGAAGTAGACCTGCTAGGTCTTCTGCTATAATGGGAAATCTGGCCAGCCATTGCTTCAACAGTATGATGTCACTTCCCGCATGAATCCAGAAGTGACGTCATCACGTCAGGTCAATGTTCTAGGATTCCACTGAAACTCTATAGTAAAACCTAGAGCATTGCCCTAGTACAATGATGTCATTTCTGGGTTTGCACCAAAGGTAACAGTGTTTTAAATGTCCCCACTGCCCCCCAAGCCTCCAGTGGTTGCTGGCACGCAGCAACACTAGATAGAAGCAAATGGGCATGAATAGGATTTAGGAGGGGCAGAAGTGGGAGCAACATGCTTCACTTCTGTGTTTCAAATCACTTGTGATTATTCCTTTAGTACACTTCAATGGCTATTCTAAGGTATCAACAGTAGCTAAAGATCATATAATACAGATTCTTCCTCCTAGAGTAATAGAACCATAGAATCACAGAGCTGGAAGGGGCCATACAGGCCATCTAGTCCAACTCTCTGCTCAATGCAGGATCAGCCTAGAACATCCTTGACAAGTGTTTGTCCAGCCGCTGCTTAAAGACTGCCAGGGATTGGGAGCTCAACACCTCCCTAGGCTCACCACCTCCCTAGGCACCATTGCACAACTCTTACTGTAAAGAAGTTTTCCCTAATATCCACCTGGTACCTTCCCTCCCTTAATTTAAACCAGGCCCATAGCCAGGATTTTTTTAATTCGGGGGGCCTTTAAATAAGTCAGGGGGCACCCCCATACACACCCTGTACCCCCCCCAAAGAAGCGCCTGGATGGTAAGTCAGGGGGCCTTGGCGGTAAGTCAGGGGGCTGTGCCCCAAGATGCCCCACTGTAGCTATGGGCCTGATTTAAACCCATTATTGTGAGGCTCCCTGCCCTCCTCTAAGTGACAGCCCTTCAAATACTTAAAGAAAGCAATCATGACCCCCACTCAACCTCCCCTTCTCCAGAGAGGGGTCAAGACCGCTCTCTTCATCTTTTGCAGTTTAATCTTGAATATACTGAAGAGGAAGTCTTCAAGCCTTGCTGTAGAATTCTGTTCCTCACTACTCAAATCTTATTTATTTATATATTTATACCCCACTTTCCTCACCAATGGGGACTTGAAGCAGCTTACAGCATCTTTCCCCCTCCTTTGTTAATCCTACAACAAGCCTGTGAAGCAGGTTAGGTTGAGAGGCATAGAGTTACTGGCCCAAGGTTATTCAGTGAGCTTCCTTGGCAGATGCTAGCTGAACACTCTAACAACTACACCATTCTGGCTCGGGCATGTCTTATGGCACACTGGTCCATCCGGCTCCATATTGTCAATTCTGCCAGGCAGCAGCTCTTCAGGGCCTCAGGCCAAGAAAGGCTTTTCCCTAGCATGTAGATAGATAACTTCATTGCAACTGACCATGTTAAGGAAGATTCTGATGTGCTCCTCACTGCATACATTAATTATTGCTGGACAGGTCTACCTAATAACACACTGGTTGTTTCTGCTGTTGTTCAGAAATTATAAAATGATTCTGTTGGCAGGATGGGCAGGGACAGGCACAGCTAATTAGGCTTTTCTCCAACATAAATTTCACAGTATCATAAAGTGTCCAGAGTGCCATGGGAACGGTATGTTCTCATTGCCATGGTAAATGGGAGAGGGAGACAATGCACTTGGTTTCATAAACTACTTGAAGAACAAACAATTTCTGTTGTTCTTTTCAAAACAGAGATTGACATTATTGCTCGACAACACCAGTATAGAACAGTGTTTGACAGGCTTCCCTTGCAGGCGGCTTTCCTGGAAATAGTCGTACAGAACAAATTTGGGACAGAATAAGTAATGTAGAATTATTTTCTGAACATGAACACCACTTTTTGTACTGATCTCTCAGTCTCCAAGGTATATAGCATGCTGAAGTATCTGTGGCATTTTTGCTCTTTCTTTGAAAGTGAATTTTGAGCCGGTATTTGACTTCAGACAGAAAATTCTGTTATAGCTTGTTACATTGTGATTGATCGATCTTCAAGTCACATTTTATATTATGATGTACTTTACACAGAATTCCTAACACTGCCTAGGCAATGCTGGGAAATTTTGGGGGTGGTGCCTGGAGAGGACGAAGTTTGAGGAAGATATAATTTTGTGTCTGGGTGATGCCATAGGAATTTCCCTTAATCTCTATAGTAAAGATCATAGATGTATGTATGTATGTCATTCGATGACTTGCAGTTGGACTTCCTTCATGAAAAAGTGTTGTGTTTGAAGTGGTATCAAATAGGATGGAAGTGGTATCAAATAGGATGGAAGCCCTTACTGACGACTTCCGGAAGCACCTGGATCATGGCGGTGTGGCAGTATTGCTATTGTTAGACCTATTGGCCGCATTCGACATGGTCGATCACCAGCCACTGACCTGCCGCCTCACTGACGTGGGGATACAGGGGCTTGCCTTACAATGGCTTGCCTCCTTTCTCCAGGGTTGGGGACAAAGGGTGGCTCTAGGGGAACAGCAGTCCTGAAGACACCCGCTTGAGTGCAGTGTGTCTTAGGGGGCAGTGCTTTCCCTGATGTTTTTTAACATCTCTTTGCGCCCCCTTGCGCAGATTGCCCAGAGGTATGGGCTAGGGTGTCACCAGTATGCTGATGACCTCCAGTTCTATCTGATGTTGGGCGGCCAGTTGGTCTCCAGTCCAGAAGATCTGAACTGGGCACTGCAGGCCGTGGCTGCTCGGCTTAGACTGAGCCGGCTGAAACTGAACCCAGCGAAGACGGAGGTCCTGTGCCTGGGTTGGGGTGGTCTGGGGATGGGGATCCCTCTCCTGACCTTCGACAGGGAGCCTCTGGTACCAGCTCCAGAGGTTAGAAGTTTGGGAGTGCTCCTGGATCCCTCCTTATCAATGGAGGCCCAGGTGGCAGCCACTGCCAGGTCAGTCTTCTACTATCTTTGGCTGATTCGGCAGTTGGTTCCCTTCCTTGATTGTGACGGCCTGGCTACAGTGACCCATGTGATGGTCACATCGAGACTAGACTACTGCAATGCTCTCTACATGGGGTTACCCTTGTTGCAAACTCAGAAGCTGCAGCTAGTGCAGAATGCTGCGGCCAGGCTTCTGATAAGTCTCCCTAGACGGGAGCACATCCGGACTGCGCTGAAAGCGCTGCACTGGCTGCCAATAGCATATCAAATTTGCTTCAAAGTGCTGCTACTTACCTTTAAAGCCCTATACGGCCAGGGTCCAACATACCTGAGGGACTGCCTTTCCCTGTACATACCCCAGAGAGCACTACGGTCAGGGTCTCAACATCGGTTAGTGATACCAGGCCCCAGGGAGGCCAGGCTCACTGCAACTAGAGCCAGAGCCTTTTCAATGGCGGTTCCTACCTGGTGGAATGAGTTCCCGGAGATCAGGGCCCTGTGGGATCTCTTACAGTTCCGCAGGGCCTGAAAGTTGGAGCTCTTCCACCAGGCTTTCAATTAGGAGCCGCCCACCACTACCACCAACTATTATTACTAGTAATATCGGGGTAGTGGGCTGGCCCTATATGAAGATCGAGCCACAGCATTGTGATAGATCAGTTACCACTGAAGTGGGACTCTGTATTACATTGATAGCACGCCATCTTTAAATTTGACTGAAGAACCAACACCACTGAGCACTTTAATTGTAAGCATGGCCGGCTTGCCCACTAGGCGAGCTAGGCGCTCGCCTAGAGCACACCGGCTGCAGGGGCGCCAAATTGCACCCCCCCCCGCAAAAAAACCCCTCCTCGCCACCTCCCCACCTCCGCCAGTGAAGAGGCAGCAGCAGAGCTTGCCTGCCCTCCCCCCTTGGGAAGCTGGCGCTGGGAGGGAAGGGGCGGGGGTTAGAGCCCCCACCTCTTCCCTGGCTTTCCTGGGTGCCCTGCAGCTGTGGAGCGCCCAGGAAAGCTGGCACTGAGAGGGAAGGGGCAGGGGTTAGAGCCCCCACCTCTTTCCTGGCTTTCCTGGGCACCCCGCAGTTGCAGAGCGCCCAGGAAAGCCAGCACTCCAAGCCTCGAGGGAAGGGGAGGGGGTTAGAACTCACCTCCGCCCCCCCCCGGTATTCAGGCCCCACCGGGAGGTTGGCATCCCCAGTGGGGTGGGCGCCACAGGCTGGCCTGCTTAGGGCTCCCAGACACCTGGGGCTGGCCCTGATTGTAAGATGTGGTTGTTTTATCTTGTTTTTATATGTTTTATATATCTTGGCACATGGTGCCCTTAATTGTGAGCCGCCCTGAGCCCATTCGTGGGGAGGGAGGGATAGAAAATAAATAAATAAATAAATAAATAAATAAATAAATAAATAAATAAATAAGTTGGCCTGAATCCTGCCATTTTGCTCAGCAAAATCTGAAGTCTTCCTCCAACCTAAGGAGTCTTTGTTTTGTTTTGACACACCCCTCCTTGTAACCAAAACCAGGGTTGGGATAGGGACTTTTGACAGGTCCCCACTCTTAGAGGCATAATTCATTAATTACTTAATGACATACATACTTACTTATTCTTTATCTGTCTGATTTGCCTAACTTAAGTGAGGAGCCATTTTGGTGACAGGCTCCTTCAGCTCGAGGAAGTCTTCAAACTTTGCTAAGTGGAGTGGTTGGAATCAGGCTGCTGTGTCTGTGAGGTTCGATCTCTGGTTCCAAACAAGCATGTCATCCCTTGACACGGCACTCGCCAAGTAATGAATATGCATGTATGAACTCATCCCCCAAAGTATGTAAACACATTCCAATCCAATAGTTATTTGGAGCCTTTTTTTTTTTTAAAGAAAACAATCTAATTTAAAATGCCATTTTCAATGACCCGGGATTCTCTTTTTTCAACCTCCGCTGGTTTCCTGTATCAGCAAGCATTCTAATAATTAAAGTGACAGCTTCTCAACTAGCATGTCAAAACAGTGCAGTTGAGACAGCAAAATGCTGGGACGATCATCTTTAATCAGTTGCAAATGACTCATATTTAACTTGGTTGATGTAACATCTCTAAGAAGTAACAGCTAAGGCAGACGTCGTGCTTCCTCACTGATTGAGTAACCTGACTTATACCACATTTGACTGCAATAAACTACTACTTACTTACTTACCACATTTGCTTTGGTCAGAACTTTCTTGGCACATCCCCTAAATTCCAAAAAGTCCAAGGACAGTGGTGGGAGATTAATAATTCCTAGATGGCCTCCATAGCGATGCTTTAGGAATTTCCCCTAATCTCTATGGTCACAGTATATCCCATCTCCCTTCATGCAATGGTAAGCAGAAGTCTGCTAGGGAAAGGCATAGAAAACCTTCTCTCAGCCAACTCCTTCTGAAAGCTCTTCTGGTGGACACAGCCCTTCATTTAATAGATGAAAATCCTTTGAAAATCTCAGTATGGATGCTTTTGTCAATAATCACCAAGCGAATAGGTCCTCATGGGTCACCCCTGTAAACATCAGATGCTTATAAATGGAGGATGAACTGGGTGGCGATAACCTTGTCATAACCGTCCTATTCCATGATGGCTGTAGCATCTAGAAAAGGGGCCGGGCCATGCAAAAGCATAAAAGTGTGAATGCACATGAAAGCTTATACCTTGAATAAAACTTTATTAGTCTTAAAGAAGACAGGAGGGCCTGGCGTAATCTGGTCCATGGGGTCGCAGAGAGTCGGACTCGACTGTGCGACTGAACAACAACAAAAAGTCTTAAAGCTGCCGCTGGACTCCACTTTTGTTCAGCAATTAATAGGTACAAGATAGGCTCATCAATATTTCTGAATTTTCCCTAGGAGTTTTAAAAGCATCTGATGAAGTGAGCTTTGACTCCCTAAGGCTTACGCTGGAACAAGTTTTGTTTATCCATAAGATGCCACTGGACTTTTGCCTTATTTTGTTGCAATAAACTAACATCACTATGCATTTGGTATTAGGAATGTAAACGCTCTTCCTCCAGGGGAACTAGTCAAGGTATAAATAAGAAATACATATTCAGCTGAATTCAATGTTCTTGAGCTTTCTCTGGAATAAATGGAGTTATTCAACATGCATGCAGTTGTAGGTTTTGGTAGAACATTTCATAAATTAGAACATTTTGTAAATTTCATAAGAACAGAGGAAGATTAGATACTGGGTGGTAATTGGCTAGGTCCCTCTCATCTAATGATGGCTTTTTCAGGAGGGGTGTCACCACTGCCTCCTTGAGGGAACTAGGGAAGGAGCCCTGGGAGAGTGAGAGATTTATAATGTCTCCGAAGGCCCCTCCTACCACTTCCCTGAAGGCTTTCGCCAACCAGGAAGGGCAGGGACCAAGGAGCAAGTAGGCTGCACAACCGATAGGACCCCGTCAACATTCACCTTGGAGAGTGGGTTGAAGGAGTCCAAAAATGGACCCGATTGCGCACACAGGGCCCCGAGATTTCTACTGACTCCAAATCCGGCAGCCAAGTCTTGGAGAAGGAACGAGACTGTATCTGAAAAGAATGTTGCAAATGTGTCACAGCAAATAGCCAAATTTCATCTAGTTTTGGAGACACCAAAGGGGTGATGAGTTGCCTAATAACTCTAAACAATTGAGCTGGATGCGATGTGGCAGATGCAATGGAGGTAGAAAAGTAAGAGCACTTCACTGCTTTGACTGCCACTTCACTTCACTGCTTTGACTGCCACTTCATAAGCCTTCAAGCAGGTTCTCTAAAGTGCTCTTGTTGCTTCATTAGGAGTTCATTGCCAGCACTGGTCTAGCCGTCCTGGCCCCCTTTTTACATGGGGATCTCTAGCATAGCCTGCTTGGAGGTTTCCTAGGAAGATATGGACAGCCATGCCTAGAGACAGGATGCTGGACTGGCTGGCCCTTCGAGCTCCTTCAGCAGTGGTGTAGTTGCAAAGCCAGTCATATCGCTATAAGGCAGTATTTCATTGCAGTGAATGGATGGTGTATCTTAGAAGATTTCTCTTTCCTGCATCCCCATAGCAACTAGTTTCAGGTGAGGAGCTGTACTGGTCTGCAATACAAGAGCAAGATTCAAGTTGTCTTAAAGACCAGCAAGCTTTCCAGGGTACAACTTTATACCCTGGGAATCTTAGATTCAATTCCAGCAGCACCTGAGGTCCTGATCAGACGGCTCTTTAGATCCACTTTGTTAGCCTGATTGCTCTTAGTTCTTATCAAAATTAGGGGATTCATGAGTTATTATCAATATGCAATCAGCTAAGGGAGCGATCACCTGTGTATACAGAGGTCCTGCCCTTCCAGAGTTATCAGTAACAGTGGAGACTGTATTAGGTTGGAATTAAAGTCCTTTACTGGAAATCTTCTTCACACACAAATAATACACATGCACACACTCAATTAATCAAAACTAGGAAAATAAAGAGAGATATTCAGCACAGTTGCATGAGCAGGAGTTTGTTGGTGGGGCAATATTTACTTGTCCTCATCGAATGGCCGTTCCAATGGAAGAAGGAGGGGAAGATATGAAAAAGGGACACATGGCTTGAACCAGCAAGCAGCACGTGGAACTCTGGCTGCAGACCTAGAGTTTAAAGATGGAGGAAGGGTATTGGGATAGCAAGCTGGACATAAGAGGGATAAGGCTTAGATAGGGGTCGTAGAGCAGAAGGAACAAGCATGTGGTCGGGTTGCCCCTTTTATGAGGGGGTGTAGGGGCTGGCCATATCCCCTGATCCCACCTCCTAGTTAGTCTGCCCCTGAAAACATACTATTGGCTGGAAGGAACAGGGGAGGGAAGCTAAGGAGTGGTCAATATTGAGAGCTAGAAGCTTAACTTGTGGCTGGCACCTGGGTGTAGGTGAGATGAGTCATCGGGCCAAGGCCACTGTCTTCTTGCTGGTCTTAGCCAGGTCCTTGATAGGCGAGTGATTAGTTGCTAAGCAACTATGAATAGAGTCTCTGAGCTACGTGCAGCTTTGCAGGTATGTTGGGGGAGGAAAGGGGTCTGCCTATGTGCATTGGAGAGGTCTCCTAATGGCGTTTTGGAGACCTTTGTCTTCATGCTCTGGCATGGCATGGTTTTAGGTGCTTTGTGCGTTCTGTGGGCTGGCAACCTTGGATGGCCACTGGAGCAGCAGTGAAGAAAGGAATGTGTCCTTCTCTTAGGGTGCAGTCTCAACTGGCTTCATAGTGGGTCGCCATGCTTTACAGTTCCTTACACAGACTTTGCACAGTCCATACTTTATTACAGTTCATAAAAGGCATGAAAAAGCCTTGCAGGGCAACAGCGACATGCACGATTTCCTGGTGGATTTAAGTGGAATGACCAGACACAAACATCTGGGAAACGTCCCTGTTCCATAGACATCCCGTTTTGCCATGCCTCGTAACTGGGCTTAAAAGATAGCACTTTAAATCTGGAGTTTTCCAGGCCCTACAGGACAACAGTGGACTTTCACCCATCTGATCATGCCACCGCGCACAATCCTCCCGTTGGGGTGGTCTGACGTCATACCATCCTGAGCGGGCACGATTTTTAAAAAAATCACTAACCAGTATACGCTTAAACCCATTTAAAAATGAGGCTGTGGAACCCCAATTCAGCGCCACAAAGAATTTAATGTTTATGAATGACCTGTCACTTTAAGGATGATCGGTTAATGGGATGGGACCTGGAGGGAGGATGAGTCTTCTAACATGCAAAATAGTCCCTCCATTGAGCATGATCTCAATGGCAAGGGGGATGGCCAGGACTCCTTTAGTCCATCCCTGCAAGTGCCTTGGATGTACAAGGACGTGCAGTCATGCCTATACGCATGCGCAGAAAGTTTTTTTTTAAAAAACCCCACCGTGCGCACCTCCTTCAGTGGATGCCGTCTAGACAATCCACAGCAGAAGCAGTGCACAGTAAGGCAATTCCCTCAGGGGATGTCTGATCATGCGAGGACGGATTAAAAAGATCTGGATCAAATTTGAGCCAGCATAATGGCGGGATTAGCTGCCTGTATGAACGCACCCTATGAAACCAACGAGATTTTCAGGGTGCGAGCCTTCATCTGATACCTGCCAAAGGGAGCTTTGACTCTCAAAAGCTCGGACCCTGAAAAGCTTGTCAGTCTCTAAGGTGCTGCTGGACTCGAATCCAGCTGTCCTGCTGCAGACCAACAAGGCTTCCCTCTCAAAACTATCTTCCTGGAAACCTCATTGGTCTTTGAGGTGCTGGTTTGAATCTTGCTCTCTAACAGCCGGTGGCACTGCTGCACACAGCTGGATGCCAAAAGCATGTTGGCTTACTAAATTTCGGCACCACTTTGCTATATTTAGGGCTGGGCTACAAAGTCATTATGATTTTTAAATGCTCTCTCTGTGTCCCTGTGTATGGTGGGGCAATGCTCCTTCTAAGCTGTGAAGTCTTGTGAGCTAAAATTCTATTTTGTGAGCTACTGGCATTATAGTTGTGAGCTACTGCATAAATTAGTTTGCTCTGGAGCCCTCCTTCCTGAGCTAAGGCAAAAATGTGTGAGCCGGAGGCTAAAAAACTGTGAGCTAGCTCACACTAACTCAGCTTAGAGGGAACACTGTGGTGGGGCTGTCTTGTCCCTAGCGCTCTCCAGGCCAGAAAGTGTCTTTTGCCTGGTGGTCTGCACGTCAGTGAATTCGATTATTCTCTACAGCACCTCTGTGGTTGGTTTTTACCAGTCCAGAGGTTGATGCATATCATTCTGTCAGATGCAGTTAACCTTTTGTTCCAGGTGCTTTTCTTGGCAGGGATGCTATTTGCCGAATCCACAGTTATGTTGGAAGAATTAGCAATGGGTTAGAGAACTCCATCAAGTTGTTTTATGGTGTGTAAAGCTAACTTGAGTTTTTTTTTTTTTTTGCTTCTCTGCAAAACAGAGAACCATAACTCAGAGAGACAGGCCTGATTTCATGTATGCTCCAAGAGGTCAGCTCTGATGCAATTGGGAGCATTCTGTTGGCAAGATTTTTGCACTGGATGATGAGATATGCTAGATGACCTGATGCGTTTCCCCTGTGTAACTATTTATTTTAATTGGACATCAATATGTAAAAACTGTGTACGAATGTAAGAGCTGCCATACAAAATCAAGACCAACAGTCCTCTCATTTACTCACCCGAGGCATGGAATTACCGGCCCTTAGACCCAATTTCCCACCCCAAGGAACTGAGGAGCTGGAGAATAAGTGGAGAGTAATGACACTCCAGGAATTTACTCAGTCTTTATGGTAAGGACGAGAGAGACTAGGAAAGGCAGCCTAGAGCATCACCCAGAAGTGATGTCACAAACACCCCAAACTCCATCATCCCCAGGCACCGCCCCCCAAATCTCCTAGCATTTGCTGAAGCAGTATTGGGAAATCTACAGACCAGTGGCCCATCATCCTCTTTCACACAGTGGCCAATCAGATGCCCTCCAGAAAGCCCATAGGCAACCTCCACTAATCAGCAGTGTTGCCAATTCTAGGATGGGAAATTCCTGGAGATTTGGGGATGGTTCCCCGGGAGGGAGCTCAGCAGGGATGTTGTGCCACAGAGTCTATCCTCCTATGCTGCCATTTTTTTCAGTGGAACTGATCTTTGTAGTCTGGAGTTTAGTAACCCTACAGGAATACCAGAGGTTTAAATCAATCTTGGGTAATATGACAATGTGTGCCTCTAGAATGTGTAGGCTAGGATTCGAAGAACCATTTGCACACAACCAAGTGTTTCGGTGTGAATGCTTGGGTCAACCTAATTTTCTGTTCCAAAAGTAGTTAGTTATACTGGGGAGGGAAGAGTTCATGTTTCTGGGAGCTACTTAATCTTTTCCCAATAGCCTTGGGAGCTACCAGTCACAAAATGGCAGCTTGGTGGGTGGAGCCATTCACAAAATGGTACCTTGTACAATAATTACATTATTTTAGAGCTGACATGCAGTGCTTGGGTGGGGAAACGTTTCCTTTGGAGGTTTTCCCAAGCAAACCGACAAACCAGTTGGTGTAGTGGTTAAGAATGTGGACTCTAATCTGGGAGAACCAGGTTTGATTCCCCACTCCTCCACATGCAGCTGCTGGTGTGATCTTGGGTCAGTCATAAGTTCTTTTAGAGCTGTTCTCTCAAGGGCAGTCCTCAAAAGAGCTCTCTGAGCCCCACCTACCTCACAGGGTGTCTCTTGTGAGGAGGGGAAGGGAAAGGGTTTGTAAGCCTCTCTGGGATTCCTTTGGGTAGTGAAGGGCAGAGTATAAATTCAGTCTCCTCCCCTTCCTCCTCCTCCTCCCCCTCCAGGGGAAAAATGATACCATGATTGCTATGTTCTCTCTTGAAGAGGCAAATAGCAAGGTTGTGTATGTGTATGCGTGTGTGCATGTTTGTGTGAAGGAGGAGGATGAGAGGCAGATAGGACATGGTGCTGGTTTGTCCTTTTCCCATTCACGGCAAAGGGACGTCCTGTTTCTCTTTCTAATTTGCATGAAAGAGAAAGAGGAGAGAAACTGCTGTAGTTTTAAGGGGAAGAATAAGAAAGTGATACAGCAGTACTAGAGGAGGGGTGGAGAGCTACTTTTAATTGTTTGGAGAGGGACTGGTCACTCCCGAATGACCGTCTGCTCATCCATGTCTTGTACGATATCAGACCCTGGTCCAGAGGGCCTCGATTTTTGGAGTGGCTTTTTGGTAAGCTACAGGTGGGGAGCATCAAAAGTTTTGTAGGGCAACTGTATGCTTTGTGCCTGGGGCTTTGGATGCTAGGCTCACAGGATATTTCAGGGTGAAGGAGGAGGAATTCCCCCACCCCCGAGAGCCTGAATGCATTTTGATGAATGAAGAATTGCTGCACGTGCTATGCATATTCATCTCATGGGTTTTAGAGCGGCTTCAAAAACTTGCATAAACTGTTTGGCACCAGTGGGACAGAAGAAAGATGCATGCAATGAAACAAGCGAAGGCTCTCTCATTCACTTTTAATATCCTTACAAACGATTGTTATCTCCAGCGACAGTCTAAACAAAAACTTTCAGAGGGCACAAAATGGAAAATTCCAAGTCTCCAACCATCCATTCCACAGAATGTCATTAGGGCTTCTTTTGGCCTCCTCCCATGCTTATCATCTCTTCTGCTCTCTGTATTTGCCCCCCCCCCCAGTGGTCGGCAGTCTGCGATCGGAAATAATTGGAGCCCGCCCTCTGAGTCTTTTAGATTTGTGGTATTAATGGTAATCAGATGTTTTATCCTCTGTCTGATGTTTTTACCATTACTGTACGTTGCCCAGAGCTGTGTGGTAGCAGGAACTGGGCGATTCTTAAGTCCAATAAAAATACAACAACAGCAACTACAATACCTCTTTAGACATTAGTCTGCTTGAAAGATGCAAGGACTTATGTGGCCCAGTGGTTAGGCAGCTGGATCCGTATTCAGTTTCTACCCTTTCTTGTGTATCTTCAGATGCTAGCCATCCTCCCTGTCTTTTCTCATCTATCAAACAGGACTCTTTTGCAGGGATATGTCTTATAAATACGATAAAGACTGCAGGGCACTTTGCAAATTAAAGTAGTACACCACAGTGGTTGTTCCGCCAGCTCTGGGCAATCATTCCAATTAGCTGTCCAGGGGTAGAACCCCCTGCTCTGAGATTGACATATACAGGATGTCGTGTCTGAGTGGATTTTGCTTCCAGTGCTATCTTTAGCATTGATGGGGAGGGGTTATAATGGCAGAGGCAGTTAGCCAAGGGACGACCAAAGGAAACTGTCCTGCACAGAGTTAATAAGAGCGTATATCACAGCAAAACCCAATAGCAGTGGTTATAGGAAAAGGAATGCAGGATGGCAGTAAATGAAAGAGCCAGTACTACAGGATATGTTATAATTACTTTTCATTTGCAGTCTATCATCTTAAAAGCATGCAATAAAAAGCTTTACCTATCCAGGCACCAATAAAATAAGACAATTGAAATATATATATATTTAATGTCACTTCCAATGCTTTAAGAAATTAAAGGCAACAAACGGTTTTGAATTATGAGCTGTGTTTTTTGGCCAATAGTATTCTGTATTTAAAACCAGTGCAATGGAATATAAGCTATTTAAAACCACACAAAAAGTCTTAGCCATATGCAAGCATTTTGCTGTGTAGTACACATCAATACTGACCAAGCTGTCCTGAACCATACATCATCCTAACATGGATGGCCCAGGCTAGCCCCATGTCGGGAGATCACAGAACCTAAGCAAGGTTGGCCCTGGTTGGTACTTGGATGGGAGACCACCAAGCAAGTCCAGGGTTGCTCTGCAGGGCCAGGCAATGGCAAAACACCTCTGATTCTTTCTTGCCTTGAAAACCTTATGGGGTCACCATAGGCTGGCTGTGCATTTTCCACCACCAACCACACTTACTGAGATACACTGTAAAAAGCCTAACAAGGGTGACAACTTTTGGCTGAGGCAGAAATCTTAAACATGCCTAACCAAACCAGCCAGAGGTATGTGATCCGGTCTCTGTAGGAATATGCTGAGGTTTGTCTGGGGTAAAGCCAGTCCTCTGATATTGTTGAGAGAGGTACTTCTTCAGACACCCCTGCCCTCTGAAGTGAAGAGGAGCTCTGTTCATGTGGAACTTTCTCCCCCGACACTTTTATTTTTGTGTGTGTGTGTGGGTGTGAATTTAAACTTCAGATGAAGTCTTTGAGCTAGGGCCTCCTCAGTGGTAGCATTCCAGATTTGAAGCTCTCTCTCTGTTGAGGTTCACCTGGGACCTTTTTAGTGTGCGTTCAGGCTCCAAGTGAAGCCATCATTATTTCGTGCTGCTCTTGTTTTGATTTTGTAGGAGTTTGGTTTATTGTTCTTTTGAATTTTTATTATTCCATTTTTGAGTGTGACCTTGCTTCCTCTGGGTGGTACAGATTTCCTCAGGCTGCCTGAAGCCATCTGCTGCTATTTTTCCTCTAATTTTGTAAAAATGATTTTCCTTTTTTAGATCTATGTATTGCTACATTTTTAACTGATATTGATTTGATTCATTTAATGGTGTGTTAATGTTTATGTACTTTGTGATATAGATAGATAGCCACTTCAGACTTCAGGAAGACCATTATTTCATATAAATATAAAATTATTTTATATAAATAAAGTTCTTTCTGGAAAAAGTTAATGGCAAAAGATTGGTGGAGTTAATAACCCAATGATTCAAAGTTCTTCTCTGAGGTAAGTCCACATTATAGGAGGAGGAGGAGATTGGATTTATATCCCGCCCTTCACTTCCCAAACGTGTCTCAGAGCGGCTTACAAACACCCTTCCCTTCCCCTCCCCACAACAGACACCCTGTGAGGTGGGTGGGGCTGAGAGAGCTCTTGACATAAACTGCTCTTTTTTCAAGAACAGCTCTTTTCAGAACTATGGCTTGCCCAAGGTCATCCAGCCAGGTGCAAGTGGAGGAGTGGGGAATCAAACCTGGTTCTCCTAGATTAGAGTCCACACACTTAACCACTATACCAAACTGGATCTAGTTCTGTCTTCCACTCATTTTCACACATGGATGTACCATGAATTTATTTTTTTGTTGTTTTGTTGTATTTTTAAAAATATGTGTGCATGCATGTGCATGCAAGTGTGTGTGTGTGTGTACCTGGAAGTCTTGGCAACCTCTGGTGACTGACCCCTACTGGGGGCCTGGAGGATATTCAGAGAGGTGGCTGAGTAAAGCCTGCCTCTGCCTCCCAACTACTGGTATTTCAAGGTCTCCCATCCAAATATTTGCCAGAGTCAATCCTGCTTAGCTTCTGAGATCTGATGAGATTAGGCTTGCCTGGGCTATCCAGGTCAGGGTGGATGTGCCATGAATCTAGATGTAACCTCTCTCCCTGGTTTCAAACACCCACAAGGGCTGCTTCAGCTGTTGACTTTTGCCAAATTCTGACATCTTATACATTTGAAAGAAATGCATGCCAGGCATTTCCCATCTTCCTTAATCATGTATTTTAAAACAAGCCTTTAAGAACAAAATAAGGCAAGGTCATGACCAAAGGCTGCAAATCCCAAGAATGCTTTTCCTGGGAGCGTGGCCTGCTGGACAAAATATTAAACCTAGTACTTAAAGGTTGCTTCCACGGCGAGCTTTGGCAGATTCCAACAACGCTTTCATGCCATCCAGGTGGAGAGTTTCCACAAAAGCTGTGCCCCAGTCTCTTCCTGACGTCCGTCTAGCACAGTAATCTCCAGCATGGAATTCATGGGTGTCATCATGGTGCCTGCTGATGTGTTTTCTGATGCCCACTTCCTTCTTCCCCCCAAAAATAACCCACCTTGGCTTTCTTCTACCTAATTCAACCAGAAAGTGCTTCAGGAGACCCCAGGAGGCATCACCTTTGGATATTTATTTACTTTATATATATCCCACCTTTCACCCCCCAATGGGAACCCAAAGAAGCTCACATCATTCTCCTCTCCTCCATTTCATCCTCACAACAACCTTGTGAGGTAGGTTAGGCTGAGAGTGTGTGACTGGCCCAAGGTCACCCAGCAAGCTTCCATGGCACAAGTATGGATCCAGATCCTAGTCCAACACTTTTAACCACTACAGCACACTAGGGGATGCCCCTTCAGAAATAGCTTCCCTTAGCATACAAGGATGCTTGGCTTGGAACTTTCAAGCATTTTGAGATTCCCTTGCATGGCAGCCATTTAACAACTGTTCTTTCCTCCCATGGCAGCCATCTTGTGATGATATCTACTACCCTATCTCGCTATTCCAAAAGAACTCGACGTTGGGGACCTCTGATTCACCACAATGCAGATTTTCATGTTCCATTGTATTTATGTCTTTAAGCAGAGGAATGATATGCTAAAACCAGCCTTCAGGCAATGGAGACTTGAAATCCTAACTGAAAAGGGTATCCTAACTGAAATCCTAACTGAAAAGGGTATGCTCTTTTCCATTGTTCACATGTAAAGCATTTATACGGTCTGTGGGATATGAAATAATTTAGAAATCTCTGGACTGGAAGCACATGTCTCTTCTTTCTTCCCCAGGAGAAAACCATGTCTCCGTCATTGTTAATAATACTGACCAACAACCCCCAAATGAGCTAAATTCTCTTGAAATTAACAAAGGAATGTGTGTATGTAATGCATGAGCACATGCAAAATAGAATACCCAGTCCCTCAGGAAACAGCTGGCTCGGCTGGCAAACTGGGACCATAAAGACAGAAGATGGGAACACCTTAATGGCAGGTGAGATGTTCTGAAATGCCAGAATTCTAACTAATTCTGTTTGGCTTGTTGTTGCTCTCCTGATTGGTTTCGCTAATTGACTAAGAGATGTGTCATATAATAGAAGACAGATGGTAGAAGGAAGGAACTGTAGGAGGAGAACCTAATTAGAGGACAGCAGCCATGCTGGCTTCTGGTAGAAAGATGTATATTGCACCCTGGGTTATCTCCAGGAAATGAGAAGGCTCAACCTTAGCGCTTGGGGTGGGCAGTAAGAACGTTCTACCCTCTGTTGAGCAGGGTGGCATCATTAGCTCCAAGAGCTTCAGGGACAGCAGCTTTTACTGGAGGGGAAAATACAAGTTAACTGTTTGATGTAATGTTGATCACTCCATGCCTCCTTCTTGAGTTGTTTATTCTCAAGCGAGTCATCAGTGTGATGTTATCTTGTCCTGCTGGACAAATCAATGGATGAGTTGGTCCCTGCTATGTCCCCCTCATTCATACACGATTCCTCCTGGTTTGTTTCAAATGCTCAGCAGGAAAAGAGAAGATGAGTTGTACAACAAGAAATATTAAAGCGTGCTGTTTCCGAACAAAGTTCCCTGAATTAAAAGAAAAGGAAAAATGAGAAATTCTTCCTCTTGCATCCGTTTGCTTGCACAGATGCAAGTTTCTCTGAAGCTGTAAATGGTTCTGGGGATGTTTCCTTAAAATGTGGGTAGTGTGCACTGAATTTTCCACTCTATTTTTCTAGATGTTAATGCCATAAAGGGCCCAAGGGACTGACACACCTGTAATCTAATGCACCAACTTGTAAATGTATAGATGCCAAATGATGATATACTTCTTCCCTTCTACCCACCCTCCCCAAGTCTAAGGGCCAAACTGGTGGAGATGCTGTTCTTGGGTTTATCCCAGGGATGTGCCTCCATTTTGTATAATTGGGGGACACCTTCTAAGAGTGCCACAGAGGCTCAATTCTGGTCAGGACCACTATAACATGGGGGCAGGAGGGGCTTCTGCTTTCTGTCCCAGGCTGTTTTTTGGCCCACAAATGACATCTGAGGTATGTGTCAACTAACAACACCCTGTCACTGTTTGGGGCTGGAAAAACAGAATCAGCGCCTCAAACCCCCCCCCCCCGGTGTTCTTAAAAGTCATTCACCAACTCTACAAAATGGAAGTAAACCTGGGGACAGCATGTTGTGCAGTTTGGCCTTGAGAACTGCAACAATTTATAAAAAGTACAACAGGAGCCTTTTATCATTTAAGCGTTCCTTTCAGCATTCTTAATGCCCCCTTCCCACAATGTGTTTTGGGCAATTTACTAATATAATTTTTGTTTGAAGCAAGTAGAGGGTATGGTATTTTGGAGTTAAAGAATACAGCAGGCAGACAAGAACATTCAGAAATGTGTAACTGGGAGGTGGGGAAGTTCAGGGATTTGGGAGCTATATGTATGTATAGTCAGACATACTGCTGTTTTGAAACTGGCAAGGTTGCTTGTTGATTGAGAATTTCTCGCTTCCTCTTTGTCTTTCAATGAAACGTTCCAGTTTTCCTTTCCTACAAGAACAAAGGGACATTTTTCTCATTCTGCAAACACTAGTTAAGAATGTCTTCTGTCAGGGTTTGTATACCGCAGTACAAAGGGAGAAAAGAACGTATTTACTTGAGGAAATAGCAATCTTTGCTTAATTTGCTGAAGTAAAGAATTACCTTTCTGCCTAATCAATTTAAAACTGTCTTTGTGTATCTAATTCTCATCTCACCCTTCCTCCCAAAAGCTTTTTTATTTTCCATTTTATCCTCACAAGAACCCTCTGAGAGAGATTAGGCTACAAGGATATGACTAGCCCAAGGTCACCCAGTGAGTATCATAACTGGTGGGTGAGGGTGGTGGTTCTGCTTTCTGCTCTAAGTGCCTTCTTCCTGTGCAGGCTCTAGGGCTGCCAACCTCCAGTTGGAGAGCAGAATTACAAGGGACCTCCAGGCTACAGAATTACAACTAATCTCCTCTGGAGAAAATGGCTGCTTTGGAGAGTGGGCTCTATGGCATTATAACCCACTCAGGTGCCTCCCTTCTCTAAGCTCTAGCCTCCCCAGGCTCCACCGCCAGATCTTCAGGAATTTTCCAACTTGGAGTTGGCAACCCTATATCTCAGCCCCTCAGCAGACCATAGTCCCGGTAGTGCTGTTGCTTCTCTACCATCCAGCAGGCAGCCTGGCAGGTCATAGGCCAACCCCCCCCAACTCTTTTTCCAGTTTCTTATGCAGTCTCCTTGCCCTTCCTTCTCTAACCATCTTATCTCCTTTTGCAGCACAGGATAGGTCTCTGTTGTGTTACTCTACAAATCCCAGCATTCTTGGGTCTTTGTTCATATTTGCCACTATTAGTTTTGTCCTTGACTGCTGGAAGAAAGGTCCCGGGCTGGACGTGTTGTTCATGAGGACTCCCAATAGACTTGAGGCAAGAGCTAGACCCAAAAGTTCACCCCACCCCCAAAGTGCTGGGATCACGGAGACGTGCCCAGCGTGATGACATCACCCGGAGGTGATGTCATCGCTTCAGGCACGTTGAGGGGGACGCTCTATCATTCGAGGGAAAACTTTATGGTTTCCCCTCAAATGATAGTGGTCCCGCCCCCAATGTGATGACATCCCTTCTGGGTGACGTCATTGTGGCGTGTGTGCTTTGCACGCTTGCCAAGGAGCTCCCAGAGAGGGCCAGGACTCCCCCTGCTGCATCTACAGTAGGACTTGGCAACCCTATGTGGGCACCTGGAGATCTTCTGCTATTACAATTTTTCTCCAGATGACCAAGTTCAGTTCCCCTGGAGAAAATGGCTGCTTTGGAGGATGGGCTCTAGGGCATTATACCCTGCTGAGGTCCCTCCCCTCCCTAAACCCTGCCCTCCCCAGGTTCCACCTCCAAAATCTCCAGGTATCACAGAGCTGGCAACCCTAACCATTGCTGTCCTCAACCACAGGCCTGGCAGAACATCTCTGCCTTACAAGTCCTGAAGAACTGCATTAGGGCACGAATGCTGTTCGACAGAAAGTTCCACCAGGTTGGATCCAGAACTGAAAAAGCCCTGGCTCCGGTTGAGGACAGCTGGATATTTTTTGGGTGAGCTATCACCAGTAAGTTCTTCTCTCCAGAGCGTAATGCTCTTCAGGGGGTATACCAGGAGAGGTGTTTTCTTTTCTTTTCTTTTCTTTCAAAAAGTTCAAGGGGACAGAGAGCTGGTAAAATGCTAGCTGCTTGTACCCTAGGGAAAAAAACCCATTTAGAATAAATCCTGGATCGCTGGGACATCTGTACATATGTGTGCAGCTTGATTTGAGTGAGTTATGTATAGTCACATCTGGGATTGCCATATGCCTGGATAAAAAATAGTCGTGTCCCTTTAATACAGGCTTATTTTGTGGAAATGTGCAACTGATGCTCTTAGTGGCAGGGAAGTAGATAACATCACCTGCTGAATAACAACCCATGAAGCCTTTTTTAAAGGGACAAGAATTTTTTTCTACAGGTACTTGGCAAAACTAGTCACCTCAGGCAGAGAAGGTAAATGTCTCTTTGCCCCATTAAATAGCCTCAGCAGGTCATGTTCTAAGCCAACTACTTCCAGATTTTTTTTAATCTTTCAAGATTTTGTTGGTAATCATAGAATCATAGAGTTGGAAGGGACTGCCAGGGTCATCTAGTCCAACCCCCTGCACAGTGCAGGAAATTCACAAATACCTCCCCCTCCACACCTGCAGTGACCCCTGTTCCATGTCCAGAAGATGACAAAAAACCTCCAGGATCCCTGGCCAAACTGGCCTGGAGAAAAATTGCTTCCTGACCCCAAAGTGGCCATCAGCATTTCCCTGGGCGTGCAAGAAAGGGCCATTTTGGGGGGCTGCATTTGGCTGCACATGGTGCCTGCAATAAGCTTCACAATGAGAGTCCAGATAATTAAAATTAGTTTTATAAAATAATGTAGAGTTACTGTTGTCTGCTGCTGTTTTCATTGCAACAAATTCTCCTAACTGTCTTTAAAGGGTACAATGTGGTCACCATTCCCAAACCCATCCTGACATTTCCCTTGTTCTGTTAGCCCATGTCTAAATCTGGCTTACACCCACCTTCATTTACAATCCCTGGGACCCCTTCCAAGAGCACCTTAAACCACCTCTCCTCTGCCTGACTTGGAGTGTGACTGGAGGCCTGCCACATCCGTTCCTTCCCATAAGTAATAGCATCAGCAAGCCGAAGAGATTACCAGTATAATTCATCCCAAGCACAGAAGTATCACATTCGGGGCGAATTTGTTCCTGAGAGTAAGAATAAGGTGATGTTCAAGGGGTTGTGCTGCCCAGAGACCAGTCTCCCCCCACCCCCCGCCCCGCAGCACAAATGGCTGTGATGTTTATACACGGAGTCTGAATTCCTGTTACATTTTTAAAATCACAACCTGAACTAGTATTATTGCAAAGCTGTGCATAACAAACACAGTCATCGCAGACTATGGCTGGCTAATGCTGGAGGCACCATAAAAAGGGATCCTTGTGCTCTTCTGGCACCTCCCCTACAGACATCAGCTAAAGCTGCCACAACAGAATAGTTTTCATTACCATATGTGCTGATCTTTCTCTCTGCTTCTGTCATAACTCACGATTAGGAGCGGTGGCATGGAGCCACCTGGTTTTGGGAGGCTTCATTCACTGATTTGTTGATTGTCAAGCTTATGTGTTTCTCTCCAGCTTTATATCTTCCATTTTAAAGACCCATTCAATCATTGTGTTATGTATACTGGCACGATTGGCCATTTGTGTTACTGAGCTCTGTAGGCCAGGAACGAAGGGAAGGGTCGTTTTATTCATGTGCCTGTATCCTCAGAGGTTTGTACGTGGAAAAAGATAATACAGAGGACAGAGTGGGGAAAAGATATACAGAGTGTATCAAGAACTGAGCAATCCCAGACTATGTTCTTGGGTTTCTGTCCTGGGCTATGTTCTTGAGTATCTTTTAATGTTCCATGTAATGTATGCACTCAGGCTAGTTTCAGAAGAGATGCCAAGAAGGGTATTTGAGAGCCAGTTTGGTGTAGTGGTTAAGTGCGTGGACTCTAATCTGGGAGAACTGGGTTTGATTCCCCACTCCTCCACTCACAGCTGCTGGATGACCTTAGGCAAGCCATAGTTCTGTTGGAGGTGTTCTGTCAGAGCTCTCTCAGTCCCACCTACCTCACAGGGTGTCTGTGGGAGTAGGGTTCCTAAGTACTTACCACGTGGGAGCGGGGGACGCATGCTCCCTGGCCGAACCAGTCCTCCCTGTAATGCACCATGCCGTCGCCAGGAAGTGATGCCAGGCGATGCTCTGGTAATGGGGCTGAAAACTCGATGGTACCATCGAATTTCCAGCTGCATTGCCAGGGTGTCGCCTAGCATCACTTCCTGGCGACGGCATCGTGCGCATGTCTTTCCTTCCTCCGGGGATGGTCCTACCAGGATGTATCCGTCCCCCGCCGAAATACAGTAAGTTCTTGGAAAGCCTATGTGGGAAAGGGAAGGGAAAAGGAGTTTGTAAGCCGCTCTGAGACTCCGAGAGAAGGGCAGGGTATAACCCAATCTCTTCTTCTTCTTCTTCTTCTTCTTCTTCTTCTTCTTCTTCTTCTTCTTCTTCTTCTTCTTCTTCTTCTTCTTCTTCTTCTTCTTCTTCTTCTTCTTCTTCTTCTTCTTCTTCTTCCTTTTGAGTTTCAGAATGGCAGTGGCTATTTCTACATAGATTGGAAATCCAGCTCAGAATAGGAGGGCTGATTGCTACAGCGCCAGCCATATTGTAGGAGTAGGTTTGCCAGGTTTGTGTCGGGAAATACCTGGAGGTTTTTGGGGTGGAGCCTGAGGAGTGTGGAGTGTGGAGCAGAGTTCCCCTTCCAAAGTGGCCATTTTCTCCAGGTGGTTGTAATAGTGGGAGATCTCTAGATACCACCTGGAGGTTGGCAACCCTATGCTGGTGTCACTTCTCTGTGGCTTCTTCTTGCACTGCTCTAATGACATTTGGATCCAGGAAGCACATCAGCCTGGTCTCTGTCACTCTCTTTGTCCTTTCTGGCAGCTGATAAAGCAAGTGCGTCAGGGTTGCCTCCAAAGCATCCATTTTTTCCCGGGGAACTGATCTCTATTGTCTGGAGATGAGCTGTAGTTCCCGGGGATCCCCATGCCTCACTTGGAGATTGGCATCCCTAAGCTGGGAAGTAGAAAATTGCACCATTGACCTTTCCTCTCTGTTTGGTTCCTGAGTTCAGTCATTGCTGAACTGGTTCTTTGAGGCTTTTTCCTAGCCCTCTGGTAATGAATGAACCGTACCCTGAGTCCCTTCTGTTTTGCCACTGGACTCAAAACAAAACTTCAGTTCTGTAGCTTCTTTTTACATCTTGGACTGTTTATGCACTTCTGAGCATCAAGACTCTAAGAACACCAAGTGGGAGTAATTATTTCAGCACTAGTTACTTCATATTAAAGATCTGTCTTAATTATGAGTTATGTGTCATTCCAGACTCTCCTTCCACCTTTCTCAATATATTAAACAAATGATTATGCACAATCAAGGAGTAAGCTAGCCACTTGAAATCCATTTAGATTAGATCCCAAGACAAAAGTAGTGCAATTCTAAACAGAGTCACACTCTTCTAGGCCCAAGTCTTCTAAGTATCCAGTTTAGAGGTCTTTCTCTGCTCAGCTGATGCTAACCAATCAGATTGCTTGGAGCAGTCTGTCACTCAAGGCTCTCTATTGCTGTGAGGAATTAACCCTTCATACAGTGTACAGCACTTCTAAGCTTTTAAAAAGTGCAGACCATCACAATTGGTCTCTCTAACACTGACGTATCTGAGAGGAAATCTATACTTTGTGTTTTAACGGTTGATGGCTGACAAATCAGAACAGATAGATATAGTGACCTTCTAGCCTTTCCCACTAGCATTGCTGATGTTCATCCCATTAGGGCAGTGGAATTTAGATCTAAAGAGGATGCTTCTGCTATACATGATAAACATCCTGCCATTCATTTTGTAGCTGAGAGATTTATTGGCTTGTAGCCATCATCTGTTTTCTCTTGTTGCAAAGGAGAGGAGATGATTTCCTTCAGTTCCCACTTCTCACTGCTAGATCATCACATTGTGCAAAGCTGTGTTCTTGGGAGGGAGTTATCTGAAACCCAGGGCTGTGCTGGTGAGGACGAGGGACTACAATAGAAGGGGAAGGCAGGAAAGCCCCGTTCTGTTACTTATGCCCATGGTTCTCATTGGATGATGCAAGCAACGGAGTCTCATGATCTAAAGTCACCATCCCCTGAATAATAGCCCTCTATGACAGAGGACAGGAGGGAAGACAGCATGGTATAGCCAATTCTGTCAGATCTTGGAAGCTTATGGTTGGTGCTTGCACGGGAGACCACCAAAGAAGACTCTGCAGACCACCTTTGCTTCTCACTTGATTTGAAAGCCCCTTGCTGGGGTTGCTGTAAGTCTTTTGTGACTTGATGGCATTTACATACATATGATAGAGGATGTTAGACCTGAGGTTAAGTTTTACCTGAGGACTGAAAATATGCCTCCCTCAGTGTGAGCTTAGCTTACTTGGGCTCTGAATGCAGGGCCCCAGAGAGAATGCTGAACACTATTGTCTTGGAAATATATGGTTCCAATTGTAGAATTTATTTATTTGACAACCCCACCTTTCTCCCCAGTTGGAGTCCCAAAGTGGCTTAGGTCTCCTCTCATTTTATCCACACAACAACCCTGTGAGACAGATTAGGCTGAGAAAGAGTGACTGGCCCAAGGTCACCCAGCAAGATTCCATGGCAGAGTACGGATTCAAACCTGGGTCTCCTAGACCCTAGTCTAGCACTCTAAGCTCAAACCATGCTGGCTCTCGAAATGAGAACAGAATGGAACACCCCCTGTCTCACTGTAGCCTCTGTGGCCTCTGAAATGCCTCCACCCCCCCCAAGGAACAGGAACAACACTTGGGGATGGTGTGAGAAGGAATAATCGACAAAAATCACCCACCTTGTCCAGCAGAAATAGACCCTAGGAGCCAACCCACCACATTTAAAAAAAGTTGCAAAACATTTTGTAGATTCACTTTAGGGTTACCTATCTTGTGGTTTAACACCAGAAGCTGCATGATTAGGTAAGCAACATTTTTGAATCCATTTCCCATTCTGATACAGTTTCTTGAGAAGTTCCAGAGATAAAGGGCATTAAAACAATTCAGGCTTGAAATTAAAAAAGGGTGAGCAAAGTAACACAGATTAATTATAAAAAAAAATTGAGCTGGACGAAATTATGAAACCTGTAGAAGGATAAGATTCTTCATTTGAACCTTTTAATATTTTCCTAGTAAAGAAGAGGCCGCGGTAGCTCAGAGGTTAAGGCGCTGAATTGCAGACTTGAAGGTCTGTAGGTCGGCAGTTCGAGACCCTAGTACTGCTTGACAGAGTGAGCTGATGTCTCTGGCCCCAGCTCCTGCCAACCTAGCAGTTCAAAAGCAAGAAATTGCAAGTAGATTAATAGGTACCACTTCAGTGGGAAGGTAACAGTGTTCTGTGTGCCTTGGCATTTAGTCATGCCAGTCACATGACCACAGAAATGTCTTCGGAGAGTGCTGGCTCTTCGGCTTGGAAATGGAGATGAGCACCACCCCCTAGAATCAGATTCGACTAGCTTTCGAGCAAGGGAAACCATTACCATTTTAGTAAAGAAGATAAAGATTTGACTATTTCTGTGTCTTTGTGATGTAGGGAAAAAGGAGAAGAGATTTGGGGCAGGGAGTGTGAAAGCTCCTAAAATACATCTAACGATGGTTGGTTTTATTAATAAACTTGATCCAACAGAACAGTTGGTACTAGTCCCCTGGACTGTTGTTTATTGATACAGATAGACACTGAATAACCAAGAAACAAGATGGCTGAACACCTTTTTAATGATGTCACGTGGCCAGATGATGTGGGGCAGGTGGTCTGGGCACTTAAGAGATCTGAGTGGCCTGTCCCCTTCCCACACCCCCTGAGTCCTAATTTGGACCAGCCATTTGCCCATCAGGGAAGGAGAGGGCCAGAATTTCTTGCTGCTGCAGCGGCCCACCTCTCTTCTTGCTAGGCCATAATGGCCAGCTGCAATCCCTGTTGACCCTCTCCCCCCAGCGCAGTGCCACAAATGGAGCCTTATGATAAATCACGACCTCACTTATAATGAAGGCAAATTGTATTAGCTGTTGTAGATTTTCCGGGTTGTCTGGAAAATCTACAACAGCTAATTAACTCCAGCTGTGAAAGCCTTCGACAGCAAATTGTATTCTTTGTAACAGGTAGAAACATTCATATCATTTGGATCCCTACCTTAAAATTCAAGGAGATCAGAGGGAAGTTGGAGAATCAGGAGAGAGGACTTGACACATATGTAAGTGACAAAGATGTTTACCAGTCAACAGAGTTACATACAGATTGTGCCATGTAAACGGATTGTGCAATCCCAAATATATACTTTAATACCTGGGGTGTTTTAGAATTCTATATAAACACAGTGGCTCCTATATTGTTTCGTTTCATTTCTGTGGTTTCACCTGCTAGGCAGTAGCTTCTGGTCCTGGAGAAGTATTTCAGATTCTGCTGCCACCATTCAACATAATTAACTAATTAATAATATTTATTATTACAGTTAATATTCTTCATTTATGCCCCGTTTTTGTCTGCAATGGGGACTCATAGCAGCTCACATCATTTTTTTTTTTTTTTTGCTTCTGGAGGGATAGCAGGGCAGTTTGTATGCTCTGCTTAATTTTGGTATCTTTTATGTACCAATCAGCCAAGTAATGCTGAATTCTGAATTAACTAGGCAGATTTCCATAACTTGCTTCTAAAACTTCACTGGGCACTGCCAAAATGCTTTCAAGCATATTCTTACACCATCAAGGGCTAGAGGCTTGCTTTTAGAAAATGGAGATTCTCAGGAAGTGGAATATTCTTAGTTTTCCCCATTGTACTTTGCAAAAAGTCAGTCTGTAGCCTTTGACATTGAAGAGCTATGCCTTTCCCCTTATAACGATGCAACAAAAAGGGGCCACACTCACTTAAAAAAAATGAAAACTGGGAACACAGAGAACCTGATGCACAGTTTTTTTATGATATAACAATATTTAACTGCCAATTAACCTCCCTCCCCCACAATAACTGGAAAAGCCCTAGTGCCCAGGCAGAGGGAATCACTGCTGGTAGAGGACCGGGGCAGAGAAAAATGTAGAGAAACCTGCCATGGCAACCCTGTTGCTGCTACCATGGCAACAATGGGGAAAATCACACAAGCCTGTCCCCTGGTGAAAAACTTCTAAGTGGGAAGGGGTGACTGTGCTTGTGAGGTCAAAACAGCTTGCATTTTGGTAGGACATTCATGACTTTATGCCCTTGTCCTATGTTTATTTTATTTCTTTATCGTTTTTAAGGACTGGAAGCATTCAGAACAAGGAACCACCTTTTAATGACTTTTTAACATCGTTACCAACCCAAGCCACATTACCATGTGGTAATTAAATCTAAATTGAAATGGGGGACTATGCTTCAGTGGCCGAGCACATGTCTTACAGGCAGAAGTTCCCAGGTTAGGGTTGCCAACCTCCAGGTGGCACTTGGGAATCTTCCGCTATTACAATTGATCTCCAGACGACTAGATGAATCCCCCTGGAGAAAACGGCTGCTTTGGAGGGATTCTATAGCATTACATCCTACTGAAGTCCCTCCCCTCCTCATACCCCAGGTTCCACCCCCTAAACCTCTGGTATTTCCCAACCTGGAGCTGGTAACCCTAACCCAGGTTGAATACCTGGGGAATCTCCAGTTAAAGGATCTCTGCGTGTGTGTGTGTGGGGGTGTTTAAACTGCTGGTAGCCCACACTAACCTGATCTCAGAAGCTAAGCACTGTCGGCTCTGGCTAGGATTTGGATGGACCACCTCCCAGGAATACCAGGGTTGTGACACAGAGGCAGGCAATGGCAAACCACCTCTTTACGGCTCTTGCCCTGAAAACCCTACGGAGTCACCATAAGTCAGCTGTGACTTTACGGCACATACACACACTGTGTACCAGCTTCCCTTCCGCTGTTCAGAACATTTATGGGATGTTTACAGCACAATATTTAGAACAGTTTCCTGGGAGTAAGCCTCACTGAATAGACTGCAGTAGGATGCTCAATCTATCTGCTTAGTATTGCTCTCTCAGGCCCAGAAGTGGAGGTGCGGGCCTAGAGTTAGCTACCCCCAATGAGGTTCGAGGTTCTGGGCAGGTTTTGGATTTAGAATGTGGGAAGAAGCACAGAGATAATATTTATTTATATTTATTTATAAATTTGGCTTATAAACTGCCTCCCCGCCCCTCCGGTGAGACAAGGCTTAGGGTGGTGTAGAACAATTGCACAAGTACATTCCTATCAATTAAAAATAGTTGAAGTGATGACAATAAACAAGCTGACAATATAACAATCATCAGATGGCGTTGAAAGGAGTCAATTTTTCTCTACTCCATGGGCAGGGAGGTGAGAAAGGGGGGGAAGGCAGGTTGGGAAACTGTTGCTGTCCTCAGCTGTAGGCTTAGTGGAACATCTCTGCCTTACAGGCCCAGTGGTTAGGCAAAGAGTTCCACCAGGTTGGGGCTGTAATACTACAGCAACAGACATTCCTTTGCTTCTAGTTTGATTTGGGAACTGCTGTTCATCTCTGCTAGGGTTGCCAGCTTTGAGTTGGGAAATTCCTGGAGATATTAGGGGTGGAGCCTGGAAGGTTTACATTTTGGAGAGGGAGGGGCCTCAGTGGGATATAATTCTATGCAGTCCACCTTCCAAAGCAGTCAGTTTCTCACAGGAATTGATCTTTATTACTTGGAGACCAGTTGTAATTCTGGGAGCGCTCCAGCCACCACCTGGAGTCTAGCATTAGGAGGATTACAGTGTAATGAAGATCCAGCAGCAACAACAACAAAAGAAAGCCACTGTAATAAGACACTAAATAAATCTGAGTAAATAAACTTGTGTATGATAATTTTTATATATATACTTGATGTGTGAATACACACACGATTAGGGACAAAAACATATAATTCCACAAACAGGTAAGTACAATTTTGTAAATATTATAGAACCATCAGCATCAAAAGTTGATCACTGAGAGAAGAATCATCAACATCGCTAAACTTCTTCAATGAGACTGAAAAAATGCACAAATATAGCTGTACAATCACAATAATAAGATCTTAAAATTACATAAAACTGCACAAAAACCTGCACAAAAATATTGGCTTGTTATGGCTGCTGCTGATTTTTCTCTCAGTGATCATCCTTCGGTGTTGACGGTTCTGTAAAATTCACAAAATTATACTTGCCTGTTTGTAATTGAGCACATAGACCTTAGTGGAATTATGTTTTTGCCCTTAATTGTGTATATATTTTCACACATTAAGAACATAAGAACATAAGAGAAGCCAATGTTGAATCAGGCCAATGGCCCATCTAGTCCAACACTCTGTCACACAGCGGCCAAAAATACCAGGTGCTATCAGGAGGTCCAGCAGTGGGGCCAGAACACTAGAAGCCCTCCCACTGCTACCCCCTCCAGCACCAAGAATAGAGTGCATCACCTGCCCCAGACTGAGAATTCCCATCTATACCCTGTGGCTAATAGCCACTGATGGACTTCTGCTCCATATGTTTATCTAATTTCCTCTTGAAACTGTCCATGCTTGTAGCTGCCACCACCTCCTGTGGCAGTGAATTCCAAATGTTAATCACTCTTTGGGTGAAGAAGTATTTCCTTTTATCTGTTCTAACCTGACTGCTCAGCAATTTCATGGAGTGCCCACGAGTTCTTGTATTGTGAGAAAGGGAGGAAAGTACTTCTTTCTCAACCTGCCCAAGAGCCCCAAGCGTTTTAACCTTTCTTCATAGGGAAGGTGTTCCAACCCTTTTATCATTCTAATTGCCCTTCACATTAAGTATACATAAAAATTATCATACACAAGTTCACTTAACCATCAGTTTTATTTAGCATCTCATTGCAGTGGCTTTTGTTGTTGTTGCTGCTGGACCACCTGGAGACTGGGAACCCACCTGGTCCTGTCCTCGTTTGCCCGCCACTCTGGATTTTCTCAGAGTTGAGGCAATTTAAGTTCACAGCAAAACAGCATCCAACCGAAGGGAGGTAATGTAATGCAGAATGGGGGAAAAACTCAGAATAAAAAGATGGCTGAACTCAGCCCTAGTGCAGAATGGAAAAAATACCCGGATTAAAAAGATGGTTGAATTCGATTTTAGTGCAGAATTGCTTGAAGGACACCGTGGTGAACATGGATTAAAAGAAGAGTGCAGAAAGCTTATCTCTGCCTGGTCTGCATGTTGGGTGGGTGAGAGCCCTGCTCCTTGCAAGACAAAAAAAAAGTAGCACAATAAAGTCGGCAGAGCCACCCCAGGAACTGCTGTGCTGAACTGATGCTATGCCTGGGGAATCTCTGGTAGCAGATTTTGCCCTGCATAAAAAACTCAGGTGGGGGGAGGCTGCCAATCATAACTGGCAATGAGGTGCTAGATAGACCGATGATCTGAATCTGTATAAAACAGCTTCGTATGTGCAAGAATGCGTAATAATGTGCCATCAAGCTGCAACTGTGTTATGGTGACCCTTCATGGCGTTTTCAAGGCATGAGATGGGTGGAGATGGTTTGCCATTTCCTTCCTCTAACAGACAACTCCGGTCTTCCCTGGTGGTCTCCTCTCCAAGTATTAACTGTAACTGACCCTGCTTAACTCCCAAGCCATCACAAATTTGGGCCAGTTTGGACTATTCAAGAATGTGTGCTAAACAGAAAAATACATCTCAAGCTGAGTTTTAACCATACTTTTTTATTTATTTCCGCAATCTGGAGGAAGGGTCCATTGCTTTAAAATCTGTAGACATTTGGACATATTTTACAAGACAGTACAATTTTTGAATGTCACACATTGATCACAGTTTCATACCACTACATGCATATAAAGACACCTTTTTTAAAAGTCGGGGGTTTTTTTGTTTGGTTTTTACAGAAACAGTTGGAGAGGTCAATAAAACTTCAACAAGTAAGGATTAAATTAAAAGTTACCAAAAATGAAAATTAAAAAAGTAAGACTCTCAGTGCACTAGTATATGGCTAATGGAATCCTATTTCCTCCCAAGCATAAGGGGATTGTTAATGCTCCCATGGTTAAACATCTTTTGAGTCACTGAGATTATGGGCTACTTATGTGAAGAATCCATCTGCAAGTTACCAGACCATTAGGTGCTGTATATCAAAAACAGCTCCTGAATTGATACAGTTTCTTTCTTTCTTTGCAGATTGCCGGGGTGTAGAGTCTATAACACAAAGATCCAAATCTGCGTGTTGTTATTATTTTCCTTTTTACATGCCTGTAAAATCTGTGATCACATTCATGATGCATTTTCCATTTCTTTCCTTAAGAGAGGGGAAAAAACCTTGTTTCTTTAAGCAAGCCATTATCTTTGCAGTATTTCTCACAACCGTGTCTGTTTCCTGTTAGTCTGTCTGTAGCAGCAGCAGAAAGCTTAAGTAGCACCTTAAAGACTAACTGAATCTGTGGCAGGGTAGGAGCTCTCATGAGTCACTGCTCACTTCTTTGAAAGATCATACCCTACCAAAAAAAAAATTATTAGTCTTTAAGACGCTACTGGACTCTTGCTCTTTTCTGCGAATAAAATCGAGTACGGAAACACAAGCCATTTGACTGCTAGAACTGCGGTTCAGGCCTGCTGTTGCACCAATGCAGCAGGGAAACCTACAAAAGATATTGTACCTCTCAAAGCAAGGATGGTGTGTCATGGCCTCCCCAGACTCTGTGTAGATGTGCCAGTGTTTCCCACCTGGCTGCCCTTCAAATCTCCTGTTGCATAACTGTGCAGCAGTATATACTTAATGCTTAAGTATTGACACACTGAAGTGAAGGTGTTGCAAGTTATCTCAGCATGGTCACATCATCAGTCTGTAGACTGAAAGGACGATGGCTGCTATTCAGTGACAAAGATGCTCCTGAGTGGCTTTGCCAGTACCAGGGCTTCCTCACTGTGCCTTTATGGCAGGTGTGTCTGCGCTGACAGGTGGAACACTTTTGTCCCTAGGACAGGAGGCAGCTCCTGCAAGCTAGATAACCCGCCTTTGGGGACTGCATCCAAAGCCTCAGCAAGATCTGTTTCATCCACCACAAACAGCAGAGACCCAAACTTTCAAAGTAGGCCGCCCTGAATTATTCTCCTCTTGGTACTGAGATGTTCTGAATGGGGAAGTGCCTTCATACTGGAGGCAATGTGATGTCTGTACATTCCTCTGCACCAGGTTTGACATTTTCTGCCCATCGAGGAATGTCTTTAAATGGATAATATTACAGGACTGTCATATTCACAGTGAATGAAACTGGGGTGTAGTGGCTGCAAATTTTTTACAATAATTCTTTTGATGTTCCTGATTTAGCGATACAACTGTGTGGCCATGGCTACTTTCAGCCTTCCCCATGGTTTATAAGGTTGCCAACTATGGGTAGGGAAATACCTGGAGATTTTGGGAGTGGAAGCTGGAGAGGGTGGGTTTTGGAAGGGGAAGAACCTCAGCAGGGTATTATGCCATAATCCCCACCCCCCAAAGGAGTAATTTTCTCCAGGCAAACTGATCTTGGTCATCTGGAGATCAATTGCAATCGTGGGAGATGTCCAGGTGCCACCTGGAGGTTGGCAACCCAATGGTTTAAAATTCCCATGCAACAAGGAAAAGGTTCCAGAAGAAAAACCGAAATAATAGTTTATGAAGTAAGCAGCTCTGGCTTAACAAATTAATATTTAAAAAATAATTCCTCAGTGGCTAAAGACACCACATTACAAAAATGTATTTCTAAACCAGGAGTGATAAACACAAGTAAGCAAGGGCACCTGGTAGAAGGAGAAAGAATTCAAGCAGGCTAATACCAACCAAAATGCAGCTCAGTTGAGCCTGAAGTACGGGCCATGTAAAATCATTGAGAAATTGTGGAAGTGATTACAAAGGCTTGCACAAAGGCCTGTTCACATGCCCATATATATTAATCTGATTACATGACACTTGACTTGGACTTGAATGAGGAGATGTGAAGCAATATGAAAGTTTTATCCCGTAGTTTGTTTTTTTAAATGGTTCATTTACAACCCTTGGCATTTGTAGTCTATATTAACTGATAAGTATGCCTGTGTGAACTATTAAAATATCTCTTAGTAGTCTCTTCTGGAAACCCAGTTTTTGTCTGAGTTCTTGTATATTGTTGGGAAAAATACTTATTTCTAATCACAGAGGTGACTTAACAAAATAGATTGTCCACGGGTTTGCCATATTTTTACATTTTCATTTTAAAAAAGATCATGGGGGGGGAGACCTGAGAATTCTAGAGCCAATGAAACAGCTGTTTCTGTTAAACCAAATAGTCATTAATAAAATACCAGTTTCAATAAAACTTGGGGACAGTCTATATTCCAAAACTAACAGCTATTGAGCAGTTGGTTCAATAAGGTTCCCCCTCCCCCATAAAGCTATTTGGAAATTTCCATAGTGCCCGAGTTGGTTAGTAAGCAGGTAAATAAATGGAGCTGGTGCTTTTTTATCAAAGAGGGAAAAAAATTGATAATGTGTTTTCCGCATCTTGGTAATTATTAAAAACCAGTCCTTGTGAACAATGGTAACTGCTACTTGGGACAAATTTATGAAAGGTGTTATCTGGTTGCATCTGGCTGCATTAGATACAAACCAGAAAATACATTGTTTGATACAAGACTGGTAGGAGACATTCATAAGCCTGAGAAACTGCGCCTGCCGGGTGGGGGAGTGATTTGAAGACCCCTGCCCCCCCAGAGTTTTGAACACCCATCATTTGATAGGTGTATTTTGCACCAAGTGGACCTGCCTTTCCTGTCCCACCCCCTTTTGGGGATCTTCACCCCTTTCTGGCATGGTTCATGTGCCTAACAACAACTGTGATTTAGCAAGTAAAAGTTTTTTTCCCCTTTCATGGAGATGAAGTGATGGAGAAAACATCACCTGCTAACTTCCTTTGTGTCAGGTCTATTCTCCAGTTATCTCTGCATGAGGAACAGCCCTGGAAGAGAGCGCACTGATTGTACAGTTCTGTGAATCTGGAATGGACAAATGATGCCTGGCTGAGATGGAGATCTTTTACATTTCTCATATCTTGTCTTCACTGGGGCTTGTTTATAAATGATGCTTCCAGGCTGGCTGGGGAATGCAGTGCTTCTGAGTATGTGCAGAGAGCGGTTTCCCTAGCCATAATAGCACCAGATCCAGCCCTTATTCTCATGCTCCTAGCTTTCTTGCCCCATGGTTCCTCTCTTTACACATTGGGTAGATAATATCTTTTCAACACACTTGTTATCCTACTCAAGAATGCCTTCCATCATCCAAACATTCAAAGTGGTTATTATCTTATTACAACTGATACACATCTGAAAAAAGACCTCACAGAGGTCAAAAGCCAAGATTAAGGGATTAGGAGTCTGTATGTTTCACTTAGATCAGAAACTGAACCAGTCTGATCTTTTTTCCCACCCTTGGAGGAGAAAAGCCCCACATTAATTTCCATTTGCAATTTTAAAAACATATGACAGAACAAGGAGAATACAAAAACAATATGACACTGGACGCTGTGATCTCTTGCAGACACCATTCAATGAGGGATATTGCAACGTTCCTTTAGAACAAACACACCAAAAAAAAATCCAAAAATATTTGAAGTCAGGAATTCAGCTATGTAAATGGTTGACAGTAAAGCCTCTAATATATTATTTTGTTAATACAAAAGAATTTTGACTTGATTGCCCTATTATAAATTTGCTAAAAATACAGCTATATATTTATATATAATTTTTTTTCCTTTATCAGAACAGAAAAATAGACTACTCTGGAATGCATGAAAGTCACATGACTTTCCCCTACATCAGTTACTTACAGAGCCATCACAATGGCGAACCGGAGGTACAGACAACATCTGTACTTTCAACCAGAAATTTATTAAAGCCATATTCTCCCTGACAGGTTGTTTATAAAGCAACCTTTTATGACTATTTTTGTTACCCTCTAGAAGCGTAATGATTGATAATGAAGGAACCTTTTACTAACCCTCCCTTAGTAAGAGTGGATTGCTACAGCCAAGTTTTTGATGGGATGATTGCAAAGTGTATAATGTCCATCCTGGACACGGAGCAAAAGCTCTGTGTACTGTCCAACCTGAACATATTACACTGCATGGTGTTTTTTTTAATGTCCTCTGAGAATAATTATGATATGGGATTGGAGAAGCAAACTCCTTCATGAGACAGACTTGGAATCGTTAACCAGCCCTTCTTCTGGCAGAAGCGCCTGTGCTGTAATGGGTTGTGAAACAGGAATTCCACAGATTCAGCTTTCCTTATTTTCGTGATGGGGGGAAAATGCTCCTGTTAGATTTCCTCCTCAAATGCAAATGGTGGCATTTCACCCAGTAGGGTACCCACTTAGCCAGTTGGACTGCACAAAGACTGGTGCCCAAAGATGGCACTGTTGAGAAGGTGGTTTGCCTCAGCATGGAAGAGGTGGGTGTACAATCAACTTATCGTCCGATAGCGGCTGTGTGAACCGGCTGCAAGAATCCACCCTGAGCCATATACAATGTAGTAGCCATGTCCCAGAGCACCTCCCTTTACTCAGCGATTCTATTAATGGTGTAACGTGGGCGTCTTCGAAACATCGTTCTGATCTACCAAATGTCATCTGGAATGTAGCAATAGAGAGAATGCGGCTTTAGCGACTTTGTCATGAACTTGAAATACCCCTGTTTATATTAATCATAAGCTAGTGCCAGTCATCCTTCTGTCAAGACATAAATATACAATAGGTACAAATATTATCAATACATTACATTTTTTTTTTGTACAGGAAAGAATACTGTTTTGCTTAGAAATATTGTACCTTATTAGCTGCAAAGGGAAGAAAAGGCTACGCTTTATGACAGCCATAGTTGCTAAGGAAACACGTCACGCTGGGTTGGCTGCAACGTTCTGGGCACAGAAAAAAAACATTTCTCAGGCCTCTTTGCCGCACAGTCTGTTCAGAAAGGAAATATATATTCTGTGGGTCTTCTTTTTCTTCCTCTGCAAGTATTAATTCTTGAGCCTTTCATAAAATGTAAGATTTGCAAGACAGGCTAATGCTCTCCTCCCCCCCCCACCTCCCTGGAGTGTGCTTAGGTGAAGTTTCTAAGAAAAAGGCACTGAGAAATCTACCACAATCAAATACGGTCACTTTTCCTTGGTTTGAAAATAAAAAAAGCAAAAAAGTTAGGAGCTGAGAGAATCTTCACCTCCCAAGTTAAGAGCTGTGTCTGCACTCATTCTTTCAGCCCATTTGTTTACATAGCAGTATAGGTTGTGGTAAAAGGCAAGCAAAAACCTAGATAGATGTGACAGATACATGGTCCCACTGAGGCAGAAACTGAAATCGGCCTGTTTGCTTGCTGCATGATATGTGACCCAAAAATCAAGGTAATGAAGGTCACAGAACAAGAAGATATTACATTTCCCATCCTTCTGCCTTTATTGGACCCAGAAAATATATAACCTGGGTTAGCTTTAAGCATATCTGGCACCCACGGTGAAGTGTTAAGATGTGGTTCCATGCCATGCATTGGGGTTTTTTTGCGATCATGAGCCCCCTTGCCATTCAAGCTAATGATCCGTGTCAAAAAGGGCTTTTATGGCTCCACCTTCTCTCAGTTCTTAAGCTTATTAATGCTAGCTGCCATCTCTCTCCTCTCTCACTTTCCTCTCTCAGCCAGAACTAAAACAGACAAATAGATGCTCCACTCAGTCTGTTGCTGAGTGATACCATTTTATACTGCAGGTTTGGATGCTGAATGTTTGAATGCTGCACTGTGTGAAATACTCTTCAAACATACAAACCTAGCACCTCAGGAGAAAACTAGGCTAGGAAAAGCTAGGCTGTGTCCTAGTTTTTCATGCAAAGGGAATTGTTATTTTGTTTTTAAAAAAATACAGTGGATCGTTCAGTCTTCTACCTACTGCTTGAAATGGTACAGCTCAGCATGGATCGCATGGGCCTTCTACTTGCCTGCTCCAGTTCATGACCCCATGACAATAATTTTACCAATTTTACTCATTCTCCTTCAGTTCACCAGGTCCCTCCTCCTGAAAAGTGCCGCCCAGAGAATTCTGGCAGTAGGGCTGACCGTGCACCTAACAAGCAAGCAAATGACCTAGAGATACTCTTTAAATACAGACAATGGGTGAATGCTAAGGTTGTTCAAAGCACTACTGTCTCTTCTGTGATGAGTACGGACATTCTTTGCATCGTCACAAATACTTTTCAGTTCAGAGTAGATTTCCCAGTGCTCATACATCGATGTGTATTTGATACATACTGTTTAATTGTCAGGCATGAATTAATTTATAACTAATTACAGAGCACAATCCACCAGAAAGTTCTTGGGCACACCACATGCTGAAAGGAATGAGGACTGTGCAGAAGGATTACTGGTCTCTGTACCGAGCCCTGTTCATTTCATCGGGGCATGTCCTGGAATCCTTTCACAATGGGCTGTGCTGACCCATTTGTTTGCAGCTGGGCACAAAAATGTGAGCTAGAACGACACTATCACAAATAGAAGAAAGAAATGCTTTTTCTGAGCATATTATATGCTTAGCTTTAATTACTCTCTTTCTATAAGAAATTCATAGGACTTTGGCGATTCACACTCAAAAGGTAGATATTTTATGATACTTTTGAACTGAGTTGTCAAAAGCGACCCCATAAAATGCTACTTGAAAGGTTTCAACTAGGTGTACAAGAGCTTTGCCCTTCACGGTTGGCAGCACAAGGCAATGGGGGGGGGCTTTGGTTACAAGGAGAGTTGCACCAATTGTGGTTTTCCAGGTTTTGTTTTTTAAAATGATAACATTCATGCAAGTGCCGCCTATAAACCAAATGTATCACTTTGGATAGAGAAGTGCTAAATAACCTCTCTAAATGGCTGTATTTAAATGCATTTGCTTTCCTGATTTTGGAAAATACAACTCCTTTGAAAACTTTTTTTTACATGAAAGAATCGACTTAATATGCAGCATGGAAGTTAGTATTAATTACTTTATCAAAAATCATTTTTTCCCTGAATTCTTTTGTGTGTTTTTTTAAAAAAAACATTTGTGCTGATGATGGACATGACAGACTTGTAACAGAAACAACTGAGGGGTTTGCCCTGCAAATGACCTAAGCACTCTAGTTCTGCTTCGGTATTCTACTTAAGCATAGAGGCGGTTCTTTGCTGGATCAGGCCACAACACTTGGCTCCTTATCAAGCCCTCTGTTAAGACAGATTGCCCATCTTAAAACCCATAGGAGTGTCGCCAATACAGTCATGGTATCCCCAATTTTAAGCATGTCAACACATGTCTAAGAGTTCAGTGGGACTCACTTCATAATAGGGGAGAGACCGTGGCTCAGTGGTAGAGCATCTGCTTTACACGCAGAAGGTTTCAGGTTCAATCCCCATTATATCCAGTTGAAGAGATATAAAAGACCTCTGCCTGAAACTCTGGAGAGCTGCTGCCAGTCTGAGTGGACAATACTGACCTCGATGGACCATTGGTCTGATTCAGTATAAGGCAGCTTCATATGTTCATAGTAAAGTGTGCTTCAAACCTCCTTTGCTGCATTATTACTGACTGGGAGTTACTTGATCGTTACAAGTACACTTATTTAGTATGGGACTTTTCTTTACTGGACTGTGGAATGAGCAAAAGGCTGATAAATGATTTTCAGGAATTGGTATTTTATGAATATGCTCTTCTGGTGATACTTTTTTACGTAGAGGTAATTGGGAGGGGTTTACTTTGTGTGACTCTTTGCGTGGGACAAAACTGAACCACTTTAACTGGCCTAAAACTTCTTTAATCTGATGTTATTGGCTTCTTGATGTGCAAAACCTCTTTCTGTTCCAATGTGAGTCAATATGACAGTGGTGTAAGGGCCTCTCTGCAAACATCCTAATAGAATAGAAAGTATTTGGATAATTGAGTAGCAGTGCAAAATATCCAAACCTACGTACAATATTGTGCAACGGACTGACTGACAAAGCAAGGATAACAACCCCAGAACAATTTCTAAGATGTACATGTGCTTATTGCTTTTGTCCGTGCATGCTGCATGCATCAGAGACGGAAGTACAGTACAGCTTGTACGGACAACAGTTACATTCAGGACTAACCAACGGCTATTTGACACTGGAAAGGCAGCTATATTACAAAATGGGTTATCTCCAGATGGGGGGTAGCCTTTTTCAGGGATGCAATGTGTTACTTACAGAGTTTCTTTTCAGAATTAAGTACCAAGGCCTGTTGCATGCAAGTAGCTACACACTTATAGTGCCCCTGGCAAAAAAAAAGGTTTAATCAGTTGTACTGAAGCCAACCGCACTGTTAAACATTTTTTTTTTAAAAAAAAGAAAAATCTTCCTTTAAAACAGTCAGTGAAAACCTTGTGTACAAGTTAATTTTTCAGGAGTGGCCCCTTTCAGAGAGCTGCTCCTGACTTTTTAACTAGGAACTCACATAGGTAACCACTAGAAAAGCATCGTTCTAGGACTTTTCCTGGAGGAATGGAATAGAGCCCCATTTTGTTAGGGGGGGGCGAAAAAAGAAACACAAAATACCTTTTTTGTTTCCCTTACACTGATTTTAACAGAATGCTCTGTGCTTTGGACTGCATCAATTTCTGTGAGCTTTTCATGAGCTTGTGTCTTTCAAATATGTTTCTGGCTGCTCATTTTTTGTATGGCAACAATCTAAGGTTTCTGCACATACTGTCTGTCTGTATAAGACAGTATACCGGAGTCCGCGCCAATGTGTCTGGTATAAGAGTGCACTGTACTCTGAAAAGAGAAGTCAAACTTTCAATGACACATAGATTACAGTAACAATGGACACAACATTAAGTGTTATCATCACAGTTAATCGTAGTTCGTTACCAGGTGGGTAACAAATCACAGATGTGACGAGGCACAAATCAAGATAGTGCTTTTTTTTTTTTTTAAAGTGCTAGATTTTTTAAAAAATACATTCTCTCTGCTTCTCTACTCCACTTGTTCCCCCCCCTGAAAAGCAATAATAAAATCAACATAAAGTGCTTTTTAATACCAACAGAATTAAATGGTACTACATTTAATATAACAGTATAAGTTATAAATCCAAGCTGGTGCTGCTGATTATCGTTTTGATTGAAACGGTCAGTTTAAAAATGAAACAGCTGAAACTATTTAAGATGTTAGCTTCAGTTCTCTTTCCCGTTTATGCCTGTTTTATATCTACAAAACTCCACTGGAGCTGATCGTGACTTATCCCAATCCAAATGAAAGGAGAATCAGGCTCATTGCTTAGGGACAACTCTCTCTCTCTCTCTCTCTTGCATATTTACGTATGTATTTATTTAACACTTGCATATCTTTTCATTCTACACTATTTAAGTGCAAAATGTTGCAGAAGGATTCTTCTAGCCTGGTGAACAGACTGGGTACAAGCACTGAAAAGATGTGCATATAATTCAGGGAGGAGCCAACAGATGCCTTTTCCTGCTATTTATTTTAGCTGCCTTTGTGCAGGAGCTGTTCTCCAGCCCAGTATGGACTCCCATCTCAATGCTGCCATTTTGTTTGTTTTTTTACCCCAGTGCGAATCTTCAATGGCTGTGCTTTCCTTTTGTTCACCAATCTGTTGGTGTTTGGTAATACCATACTAAGGATACCCCTTCCTCACAAACAGAAAAGGGTGAGAAACAAATTGCTTGTTCACTTCCAAGAAGGCCAGCAGAACTCTGTGTCATTCATAAGAACATAAGAATGTCTTCAGGAGATTCCCTAGTTTTGGACAGCTCCTTCATGCACCCCGCTGTCTTTTCCGTTGAAAATTGCCTTCCTAGTCCCAGTTTTTTTTAAAAAAACTCCTATTCTCAGTTCTGGTGTTACTTTTAGCAGTATTAAGTGCAAATTTCACCTAATTTTGATGGGATGGAAGTGTGTTTTGGGTTCAGGATACAAGTGGTGCAACTCGCCCTGCTGATAATTTAAAAAAATAAAACTGCCGGTCTCAGTATATATTAAGCACACACAGAGAATTTGAACAGTTTATTTCTCTAGAACACTCAGTTCACTAAAACTGCAACCTAACCATAAACCTATCCAAGCCCACCCTGTTACCTTTAGACCTTGTATATCCATCAGAGAAAAAGGCATAGATGGGGATGTTTGGAACAGTTGCCCCTAAGCAAAAAGTGATAAGTGTTTCATATCTACCAATTTTGTTCCAGTATTTGATTCGGCTGCCTTGGCCTCCTTTAAGGGGTAATGCAAATTAGATTACTGGCATTGCCACAAAAAGAGGTTCATCAAAAAGAAGGAGCAAATGGAATATTTGGTCACATTGACTTCAATGAAGGAAGTAAGAGGAGATCAAAGTATGACCAAGGTGCACCATCTTCAGTTTGACTGATGGCTGTAGCTGGACCGGGGGGCAAAACATTACAGTGGTTCCAGAAGAGGTCTTGTCTCTAGCCCACTTTAAGGGCATTCTCTTGGCTTTTACAAAACAGGTGGCTTGTTTCAGTCAAAAGTTCATGCCATGCAGAAGCTCTTCTTTGTGTGTCGAGTGTAAAGGCATTCCCTTTTTATTTAAGCTTTCAACAAAAGTTCTGGAGCACATGTCAGATATTTTGATCACGCGTATTCCCATGTCCTCCTCCTCCTCCTCCTCCACTCGGCAATATGTGAACCTTGGGTGAAATGTGATTCTCTAATTTGATACTTTCCTGGTTACCACGGGTTCTTCCAGTGATATTCTCCACTGAATAAAGGCAATTCTGCCCTAGGAGTTTGGGTGAGGAGGGTAAAGCAGCAGTCTCTAAGTGGTTCTTCTCTGTTCTAAAAACGTGATCCCTTTGCCTTAAATAGCCACTGTTTGAAATGCTGTATTTGGGACTTGTGTTTCCAGGTGGGGCTTTTGGAGGGCTTGAGTCGTACAGCAGTTGCCCTTCATCATCAGTGTCAGCGTCAATATATTTATGTATCCCAGCATCATGGAAGTTGAAAACTATTGCTGTCTGCTTCTCTGGTGATTTTGTGGGTGTTCTTGTACTTGCTGTGGTGTAGAGAGAGGTTTCTGGACTCATCAAGGATCGATCAGAATGTATGGAACTATCTGTGGTTGCACTTGGAACTCCCCTGTTCTTAAGGGAATCTGGATATATTCTCAGGACATTTGATGCTGCTGACCCTATCGAACTGACATCCTCTTCCATAAAGTTAACCTTCAGAGATCTTAGCTTCAGAGGATTAGTAACCTTTATGGAACTTTTGGGGCTTTCTATGAAAAAAGTGGAGCAATGGGCACTTTCTAGATTTGGTTTTATCTCCATAAATTTAGCCCCACTTCCTTCTAGCCGATATGGATCATGAACTGGATTTAGTCCACCTTTGATAGGCAGTGTAGTTAGGGGGCTGTGGGAATATCTCCCAGAATCAGGAAAATCTGTTGCGCAGCTTATGTAACTGTCAATGCTTGACATGCTCCTCATGTCAACGATTCCATCTGCACGTGTGGTCAGCAAAGGAACCATCGGGCCAGGGATTGCCTCCATTTCGAGTTCTTCTTTTTGCTTGTTGGATTGACCTAATTCTTTAGTGTTAAGATTTGGTTGAGACTGAGCTTTGGCCATTTTGTTGTACATGTCTTCCAGCTGTTGGACATTCAGATGCTGAGGACTGGAAGAGGAACGTGCTTTTTCAGGTGACCCTTGTTGTTCCTTTGTCTCTAACGATTTGTTAGAGCTGGTTTCAGACACTGATCTCTTGGCCCACTTCCACTTGTTTGGGGATAAATGATTGTCCTGGACTTTATCCTTTTTCCCTGCATTGTCTGCCTTCTTTTCCACCACTATGTCCATCAGTTCTATACTACGGGCAAACGCATCCTTCATATTCATGGACACAATGCTACCATTTCTTTTGGCCCTTTCAAGGGCTTCTCTGCGCTTGATGGCTTTCTCCTGCCTCTTCTGTTCTTTGTAGAACTCAGAAAAGTTATTTACAATGATTGGGATAGGAAGGGCAATCACCAAGACTCCAGCAATACAGCACAACCCACCAACAATCTTACCTAAGAGTGTTTTAGGGTAGATATCTCCATAGCCAACTGTCGTCATGGTTATCGTTGCCCACCAGAAAGATGCTGGGATGCTCTTGAATTTTGTATCATCCTCATCTTTTTCTGCAAAAAAAACTAAGCTAGAAAAGATCATAATGCCCATGGCCAGAAATAAAATCAGCAGCCCCAGTTCATTGTAGCTTCTCCTCAGCGTAAATCCCAAGGACTGCAAACCTGTAGAGTGCCGGGCAAGCTTTAAAATTCGGAGTATCCTCATGATACGGAATATCTGAACCACCCTCCGCACGTTCTGGAACTGAAGTACACTTTTGTTTGATTCTGTGAGGAAGATGGTGACATAGTAGGGTAAGATGGCTAACAAGTCAATGGCATTCAGTGGACCTTTGAAAAACTTCCACTTCTTCGGTGAGGATAGGAACCGTAAGAGATATTCCATTGTAAACCATGCGATGCAAACTGCCTCCACGTGGGCCAGCTGGGGGTTATCTGTGGGATTACCATATTCGTCCATGCCTTGGAGCTCAGGGAGGGTGTTGAGTGACAAGGCAATCGTAGAGAGGACAATGAACATGATGGAAATGATTGCCAAAATCTGCAAAGAAAGAGAAATGGGTTAATACTGCTGAAAAAGATTAAAATATTTAACGCTAAGACTTGGTTGTAGCTTCCTTTGGCTTTTGGCCCTCACTCTCACAAGCGGCTATAAACATGTAAGAATCCAAATTCAGGACTGTAGTTTTTAAAGGAAAACAGTAAACAAAAGCTTGGTGTTCTAGTGTGTTCTTGTTACAATACTGGAATCATAGAGTGGTGGTACTGGAAGTATTTGTTAATCAGTAACCTCTGTTTTTCCAGCCCATAGTAAAGGACTGACATCCAATCAGAAAAATTATTCCTTTTGGCAAAGAATTAACATAAGAACATAAGAGAAGCCAATGTTGAATCAGGCCAATGGCCCATCTAGTCCAACACTCTGTCACCAGGTCTCATCAGGAGGTCCATCAGTGGGGCCAGGACACTAGAAGCCCTCCCACTGCTGCCCCCCCCCAGCACCTAGAGTGCATCACCTGCCCCAGACTGAGAGTTCCCATCTATACCCTGTGGCTAATAACCACTGATGGACTTCTGCTCCATATGTTTATCTAATTCCCTCTTGAAACTGTCCATGCTTGTAGCTGCCACCACCTCCTGTGGCACTGAATTCCATGTGTTAATCACTCTTTGGGTGAAGAAGTACTTCCTTTTATCTGTTCTAACCCAACTGCTCAGCAATTTCATGGAGTGCCCACGAGTTCTTGTATTGTGAGAAAGGGAGAAAAGTACTTCTTTCTCAACCTGCTCAGTCCCATTCATAATCTTATAAACCTCGATCATGTCACCCCTCAGCCGTCGTTTCTCCAAGCTAAAGAGCCCCAAGCGTTTTAACCTTTCTTCATAGGGAAAGTGTTCCAACCCTTTTATCATTCTAGTTGCCCTTCTCTGCACTTTTTCCAATGCTATAATATCCTTCTTGAGGTGTGGCGATCAGAACTGTACACAGTATTCCAAATGAGGTCTCACCAATGATTTCTACAGGGGCATGATGATACTGGCTGATTTGTTTTCAATTCCCTTCCTAATAATCCCCAGCATAGTGTTGGCCTTCTTTATTGCACTTACACACTGTCTAGACATTTTCATTGAGTTATCTACTACAACTCCAAGATCTCTCTCTTGGTCAGTCTCTGCCGGTTCAGACCCCATCAATGTGTATTTATATTTAGGATTTTTGGCTCCAATGTGTATCACTTTGCACTTGGCCACATTGAACCCCATTTGCCACATTGACGCCCACTCACCCATCCTCGACAGATCCCTTTGGAGTGCCTCACAATCCTCCCTGGTTTTCACCACCCTGAACAACTTCGTGTCATCTGCAAATTTAGCCACTTCACTGCTTACTCCCAATTCCAAATTGTTAATAAACAAGTTAAAAAGCATCTTCCACAGTGAAGACAGAGGCAAAGAATGCATTCAGCTTCTTAGCCATTTTCCTGTCATCCTTCAGTAATCCTTTTACCCCTTAGTCATCCAAGGGCCCCACTGCCTCCCTGGCTGGTTTCCTACTTCTAATGTATTTGAAGAAAGTTTTATTGTTGGCCTTTATGTTTTTTGCAATATTCTCCTCATATTCCCTTTTTGCTTGCCTGATCACAGACTTGTATTTTATTTGCCACAGCCTATGTTCCTTTTTATCAGCCTCATTGAGACTAGCTTTTGACCGCTTAAAGGAATCCTTCTTACCTTTTAGAGCTTCCATTACTTTATTTGTTAACCATGCAGGCTTTTTTCTATACCTATTTGTGCCTTTCCTAACCTGCAGTATATATTTTTTCTGAGCTTCTAGGATTGTATTTTTAAATAGTCTCCAAGCTTCCCCAATGGTTTTACCTTTTCCACTTTTCCTTTCAATTTCTTCCTCACATGTCCCCTCATACCAGAGAAATTACCCCTTTTAAAGTTAAAAGTGGTTGCATTAGTCTTTTTGGGTAACTCCCTATTTATACAAATGTTAAACTCAATAACATTATGGTCACTATTCCCAAGTGGTGCAATCACTTTTACATCTCTCACCAGGTCTTGGGCGTTACTTAGGACCAAATCCAGGATCGCCTCTCCCCTGGTAGGATCTGTGACCATGTGTTCCATCATACAGTCATTGAGAGTGTCTAAAAACTCAATCTCTTTTTCCCGACTAGAACTCATATTGACCCAGTCAATGTGTGGGTAGTTAAAGGCACCTATTACGACACAGTCATTTTGTCTAGCCGCTATCTTTATTAAGTTTTGTAGTTTGCTAAAGGCTGGCTACAAACTACTGGTTTCTAACGCTGATCAGTCTATAGAGTGGTCCCTTTAAAAACATGCTATACAGATATAATGATCTGTGTATAACTGTCAGAACTTGCAGCTGTAGGAACTCTCAAAGCCTAGTCTTTTGGGTAGAAGTCATGGTTTAAAGTTCTAAAAAAAAGTTTAGAAAGTATGCTATATTTGTATTTGGCACCCCATTCTCAGGGGCTTTTTCTACATTCCCTTTATTTTTAATGCCATGTTGTGAATTTTGTTTACCCTCACCCCATATGTATGCTATCTGTGGGTTCCATCACCCTTTCCTAAAACAATTCATGTATCTGATGATGTAGGCTGTTGCCTAGGAAAGTTCAGGCTGCAATACATTAGCTAGTTTCTAAGCAACCTTGAACACTCATCACCTTTCCTTCAATGGAGATTCCATGACAGCCATGATGCATTAGATACTGTGCATAGTTTCCTACTAGATCTAAAATGGAACAAACAGAAAAAGAGCCTTCGTAACAGAACCTGCCATTCTAGAGATCAGGATAATAATGATAACATTGCTCAGTGATGGTGCTAACATTTCAAAAAATAGCAAAATGTCCAATAAAAATAGTTACAAAATTGTGTTAATGTTCGAAATAATTTTAGAACTGCTAGGTTGACAGGAGCTGGGGCCAGAGACAGGCTCTCACTCCGTCATGCAGCACTAGGGTCTCAAACTGCTGAACTACAGACCTTCCTGTCTGCAGCTCAGTATCTTAACCTCTGAGCCACTGTGGCCCCAAGGGTCTTCATTTATTTTTACAAAAACTCATTACTTGGCCCAAAATATCCCTAATTGGTTACCAAAAACACATTCCTGGGATTCTGTAAGGGAAAATGTACCAATTCTAAACTGATTTATTCAGAATACTACTCAATGGGGCATATTACCAGGATAATGTTATAAGAGCTGCACTGTAAATTACTGTTCAGTGGCAGCCATCTTGGATTTCTCACAGAGTCCATTTCCCTCAATTTTTTTAAAAGGTCATCCCAGCCCAATATATGAATCCCTCTCAAGTATCAAATCTTATTTTTAAAACTTGGTCATGCTGTTCTGTTTCTAGCCAGTGGAGTGTACTGGTCAGAGTACTGGAATAGGAACTGGGAGGCTCTGTTTCCAATTTCCACTTCCAAGGAAACTTGCTGGATGATGTTTGGCCAGTCACAAACACTCAACCTGACCTACCTCATAGGGTTGTGAGGACAAAATGAAGGCAAGGAGAATGATGTAAACTGCTTTGGGTCTCCACTGGGGAATGTGAGGCCCCTTTCCACTCAAACAGCATGCCTACCAGCCTTTACAAGCTCTCTCTCTCTCTCAGGTTCAAAGTATATGTAGGTCAAGACATCACACTTACCACCCTTCTCGTCTCTTTCAAAATGCATAGACAGCCTTGACTATTTCTCCTCTCAGGTCCTCTCACTCACAGAGACATCAGCTCACAGGGTAGCCCAGTCCCCTTTAATGACAGGCCCTCACTCAAACAGAGTTATTGGGGTTGGGGCTCAAACACAGTTCCTTCTTCCATTCACACACTGCCACCATTTATCCATATCCTATTTTTTAAATATATAGATATTAAATGTTGTGTGTGTTTCCCGTAGATATTCAGCCCATAGGGTTAAACAAAACAAGAAGTAAACTTTTATTTATGGTATTAAGGTTGAAGAAAGCAATGCAGAAGTTACAACATTTCACTTCCACTGAACTTTTGAACTGGGATCCTTTGGTTACAAATTGACTATTTTCAGCCCACTATAAGCAACTCTTCTCCACAGTTTCACTCAGTCAGATATCCTCCTTTCCCCTCTCAACTCCCCAGCTGCTATCCTTAACTGATGTTTTTCAACACTGCGTCAGCTGTCACTGGTCCCTCTGAGGGAGAAGTCACGGGGAGAAAGTCAGGGTATTAATGAAGTAAAGAAATAATAAAATAAAGTAGCATGGAGATGAATTTTGTGTCCAAATGCCACTTCCTTGATTTTTCTGTATGTATGCAGAATAGCTGCATACACACTGCCCGATGTATGCTTGCTAAAATCTGAGAATTGAAAAGGATAGCTCTTAACCTAAATTTAGGATGTAAAATACAGAAATTACTACAAATGTAATTAGAAGAGTTCTCAGCCTGTTTTCTTCCTCTCTGGCCAGTAGCACAGGTATGACGCTTGCTGCCCATATACAATTGCATTGCCACAGATATCTTGGTAGGGGTACTCAGTAAGTAAGTCTCTGCTCCCGTTTGCCTTGGTTTAAACCATGGGCTCTTATGATTCAGTTACCCAAATGCAGTGCAGATTTTGTAGTTCAATATTGGATACTTCCCTGGGCAGCTGCCAAAAGGTATTGTCCCATAATGATATTGCTGTCTTGGAACATAAGCCTCATGATACCCAGGCAGGATTCCAGGAACAGAAAGAGAGGGACAGAGAGCTGCTTCAAGAAGAGCTTTCCCCACACTGAATTGTTCCCACAGATGCAGACCTTCCTGACTGAATTTCTGTGACTCCAAGAAATTTATCAGTGCTAAGCAACTCAGGGATAATCGGTGTAAAATATTAAAGGGAACAATCGCATCAAATGAACGCTTCCAATTGTGGCTACTGATAGAACTAAGGAAAGGAATCTTAGAATATAATGGTGTGTATAGTTTTATGGTGCTTGGGAATGAAGCTGCCAAAAGTATGCTTGCAGATTAATTGAGCTTATAGTAAGGAAGCTGATAGAAGAACTTTGGGAAATGATTAAATGGGTGGCAATTATTTTGATTAAAATCATCAGTTATTTTGATTATTACTGAGTTGGATGCTATAAATCCCAATAAGTGATAAATTTACCTCTGATAGAAGCAGTCTTCCCCCCAAGGCCACTTCTTTCAGGTTTCCTCACCTAGCAGAAGGGAATCCTTGGATCCAGTTCATTATTTTTTTCACTGGGAGAAGAAGGTGCTCTGTCCAGGATAGCCCAGAGTAGCCTGATTGCGTCAGACCTCCAAAGTTAACGAGGGTCAGCCCTGATCAGTATTTGGATGGGAGACCACCAAGGAGGCCCAGGATCATAACACAGAGGCAGTCAATAAAAAACTACCTCTGAATGTCTCTTGCCTTGAAAACCCTAGGCATTGCTATAAGTTGGCTGCAACTTCATGGCACCGTCCACCAACATGGAGAGTAGATACTGTGAGGGTGGTGTCAGTGTCCCACTCTCTCCTCCAAGCATGGCAACCTCTTGTCTTGGCCCAACACCACTGACAGTTCAATCCAAGAGGGGAGAGGGCTAGTGGACACCCTTTTGCTGGTGCCCCTCCTTTCCAAGCTGGAGCTGGGAGTGTCCTCATCGGCCCTTTCCCCGTCATTTTGAAGATGGTGCCCTCCTGCCTCCCCAGCCTCTCACAAGGCCACCTCCTCCTGCATCTATCAAGCAGGCTGGCCAAGACTGCAAGACTAGGGAAACCACCATGCACCTTTTTCACTCTCCTTTGCTTCAAGAGGATCGAAACACCTCTTCTTGGTAAGTCATTAACAACAACATGTATTTGGTAGATGAGGGATGGGGTGAGAGAATGAAACTGTGCATGCACAAATCATAATTCAAGACAGTCTGGAACAATTTTCGACCATCTTGAGTGTTCACAGAAAGCAAACAATTTTTTTTGTGAAGTGTTTGAGGCCGCTGCTCCTGATTTGCAATCAAATTGTTATCTGAACAGAGGGGAGATTGTTCATCACTGAAGCCCCTTTTCAACACCAGACTCCTGGCAATCAGCTGTTTGGAAAATGGTCTGGAGGTCGCTGTTTAGTCTCAGGTTGCCAGCCTCCAGGTGGTGGCTGGAGATCTCCTGGGATTACAACTGATCTCCAGGCAATAGAGATCAGTTCCTCTGGAAAAAATGGCCACTTTGAAAAGTGGGCTCCATGGCATTATACCTGACTGAAGTCCCTCCCCTCACCAAGCCCCGCCCTCCTCTGGCTCCACCCCCAAAATCTCCAGGTATTTCCCAACCCAGAGCTGGCCGCCCTAGTTTAGTCCCCCGTTCCCTGTCAACCAGCTGATTTTATGGTCTCCTTGTGTGCCACTCTGGATTTAAATAGGACTGGACACCATAGTACAACTCTTAGTGTGTATGCAGCACTGGGAACAGGCTTCTGTTCAGGATAGGGTTGCCAATGTCCAGGTAGAACCTGGGGGCCTCCCCAAATTACAATTGATCTCCAGATGACAGCGATCAGTTCCCCAAGAAAAAAATGGCTGCTTTTGAGGATGGACTCCATGGTATTACACCCTGATGAAGTCTTTCCCTCCCCCCGCCAGATTCTACCCCCAGGTCTGCAGGCATTTCCCAATCTGGAGATGGCAACCCTACTTTAGCACCTAGAATGCTGCTTGGGCTGAAAGAATAGAAAAGCTGGGTGCTTCCAGCCCACTGAATATATATATAAATGTTTCTGTGGCAGGTAAGTTACTTAACACCTCGAAGTATAAATTAAGATATGTCAGGCAAACTGGCTGAGACAATGGCGCCATAAAATTATACTACCTTTGTAGTTCCTACAAGAATGCCTGGCATTCTCAATTTAATACTTAAAGCAGGGTTTTAGACAATAATCTTAAATATGATTTGTTATGTACTACAAGGATCATATTAGAAAGGTATACACTATATTTTAAATTTTGGAGTATATTAAGTATAATTACCATGTATTATTTTCACCTTCCCCCAAGAAAGAATGCCTACATTCAGAATACACTGGGAATGCTGAGAGACATTTTTTGAAAGCAGTTCTTAAGTAATTGGTTCTTCTTGCTTTACCTACTCACTGTTTTTTCTACATTAATGGCTGCAACACTGTAAAATCTTTTTTTAAACTCCCCCCCCATCATGTTGTCTTAATCTTCTCATCTTTGCAATACCGGAGAGCTATTATTTACCATTTTATTTCAGTTACAGCTGTAATCAAGACCAGTGTTCACCAACCTTTTTGACCCTATGGGCACCTTTGGAATTTTGACACGAGGTGATGGATGCAGCAACAAAATGGCTGCCACAGGAGCTGAAGCCAACCATAAAATGGCTGTCTCAAGGGCAGACCTCCACACATAGAGGAAGCTCAAATGCAGTGGAGAAGACGGTAATTTTTTAAAAAATACATTGGGAAAGAGGAGCAGAGGAAAATAAAACCAGCCTGTAGTGGCAGCCAATCAGATCTCCAGTGGCCAATTAGAAGCCTTTCTGGGCAAGATCCCCACTAGGAATGCCAACTTCCAGGTGGGACCTGGGGATTCTCTGGAATTACAGCTCACCTCCAGACTACAGAGTTCAGTTCCCCTGGAGAGAACAGAGACTTTGGAGGGTAGACTCTATGGAAGAAGAAGAGATTGGATTTATACTCTGCCCTTCACTTGGAGTCTCAAAGTGTCTTACAATCTCCTTCCTTTCCTCTCCCCGCAGCAGACACCCAGTGAGGTAGGTGGGGCCGAGAGAGCTCTTTTGAGGACTGCTCTTGAGACAACAGCTCTGAAAGAACTTGTGAGTGACCCAAAGTCACACCAGAAGCTGCATGTAGAGGTAGGTAATCAAACCCATTTCCCCCAGATTAGAGCCTGCGCTTTTAAACACTACACCAAACTGGCATTGTACCATTGTGCATTGTATCTCACTGAGGTCCCTGTGCTCTCCAGAAGTTTCCCAACCTGGAGCTGGCAACCCCACTGGTGGCTGGGAGGGGCTTACAACCCTAGCCCCACTTGACTCACCCACGTTCTAAAAACGCTTGGTGAGTGCCAAGAAAGGCACCAACAGGTGTCATGTGCTTGCAGGCCTCACATTGGAGACCCCTGATTAAGACAATGGGCCAAAGGGCAGTTTCACTAACAGTTTGTCCTGCTCCTCATAGCCTTTGTCCAAGACCTAAACAATATGGAGTCCCGACGCATGCTGCCTCAGCTGAGCCTCCTTTCAGCAGGCCTGCTTGCAAATTCCTTAATGGCATTAAGGCCAAGCTTAGCTGCCCAAGGGCTGCTGCATTCCATTAAGTGAGAAATCTTATCTGCCCTCTCTTTTAAACAGCTCTTTGGGCTCTGGCTGCAATTTGTTTTGCTGGGGACATTTTTTTAAAACAACAACAACAGCAACCCCCCCCCCGGGAAACAAATGTTAAGTAGGAAAATGCCAGGAAGAAAACATGCTGAAGCAAATTTCACCTAGACCTGAAGCACACGCCTGTGCATGTCATCTGAATTACAAGCTCCCTTCCATCTAGTTTTGTGACTGCCTTTTTTTTTTAATGTGTTAAAAATAGAAACAGTAATAAATGAATAAAGCTGTCTCCCAGGGTGTTTTCCAGGTATCCGTGAGCTGTTCAGAGTACAGGAGAAGGACAGCTCGTTGTGGAATGGCGGGGGGGGGAGAAACAGAAATTACCAAAGGACGTGACCTGTTCAAGCCTCAGTGAGCAGTGTTCTACATCCAGGCACATGTCTGAGGGATGCACCTGTTTGGAAAAGCCTAGCTGAAACCGGAAGGCAATGCCTGTCGAGATCCCTCCTGCCTCTCCTTCGAAAAAGCCCCCCAAAAGAAGGGGGGGCTAAGCACAAAAACATTCTCATAGTAAATAAACAAGTAAAAGGTAAAGGTTCCCTTGCTCGAAAGCCAGTCGAATCCGACTCTAGGGTTGCGGTGCTCATCTCCGTTTCAAAGCCGAAGAGCCAGCGCTGTCCGAAGACGTTTCCGTGGTCATGTGGCCGGCATGACTAAACACCAAGGCGCACGGAACGCTGTTACCTTCCCACCGAAGTGGTACCTATTTATCTACTTGCAATTTCTTGCTTTCGAACTGCTAGGTTGGCAGGAGCTGGAACTAGAGACGGGAGCTCACTCCGTCTTGCGGCACCCGGGTCTCGATAAAATAAACAAGTGGTTTGTACTAAAAAAAATTCAAGCAACTATTAACAAGGAGGTGGCAAAGCTGTTTTGAGGGCTGGGCCACAACAGCTGCTAGGACGTTGCTTTGCATGTGATGCTTCATTCAGAGGCAATGGGGGGGGGGAGATAGGTAATGAATACTTTTCGTGTATAATACCATTCATCCTGTGGATATCTCAAGGCTAGCTTCAGACCGTGGACTTGCTTATATTTTAGAGAGACTGAGTTGCATTACAAGTCCCTAGAGCCTCAAAAACAAGCCTTTGAAGTGCTTTTACATACTTCCAGTGAGAGACTGGTTGTACTGTGTACTGGGGAAGGCTTCCATGGTTTGTCCACTGCTGCTGCAGCTGCTGATATGGTACAGGAGTAACAGGGCTTCCAGATGGTAATTCTTCCTGCCCTAGTCCTTTGGCAGTGTCCCCCCTACTGCTGTGCCCCTGGGCTTTTTCAGCCCCCCCCCCCAATTGGCAATTGAATGTTACGATGTCATTACAATGTTGTAACAATCCATATATCTGGTTCTCTGAATCCCCAGCTTTCATTTTGCTTCTAAAAGCAACCCTCTAGTCCCTTTCATTGCAGAGATATAGGGGGAAAGGCATGTCTCTGCAATGAAAGGGGCTAGAATTACTTTAAAAAAGAAAGCTGGAAATTCAGAGAACCAGATATACAGATTTTTACAACATTAATGATATAACCAGGGTTTGAGTTTTTTTAAAGTTTAAACGTCCCAAGTTAAATAAACACCAAAAAAGCCCTTCCCCATGCTGGTGTGGTGGGAAATGGCTGCCCCAGGGGTGGGGGAAGAGAAAATGACTGCTCTTTGTCAAAGGCATTTGGAAAATCCTGGCAGTCATCCAGAGTTTACAGTGATACTTTCCAAAACGTCACAGCAAAGCAAGTTTGGGACAATGTGGGGAACCAGGGAAAACCCAGGGAAAATTCAGGAGGTGCAGAAATGCTGCACAGTCCAGTGGGAAGTAGAGGGGGGGAACCTTGCTTCTCAACAGCACTGAACCCCGGGCAATTAACCCGGGGGGGACGTCTTGGATGAAAAAATACATAGAATTTCAAAAGGGCTGTCAAAAGCAAAGGTGCTTTCTTTCTTTCTTACAACAAAAGAAACAAGGGAAAAAAAGGTTATTTTGACTCAGCCTGTTCTGTATATGCAGTGGTTCCATGTCTCTAGGGGGCCAGAAGCAATGTATTAAAGGCTGTGCTCCATCCGGTAGCTGTGAAGAGAATCCTTGTCAAGGTCCTCTATGCTTTTATCGTCTTCACACCAAAAGATGACACTTCTAAAGGCTTGCCAGACCCAGCTGCTTTGCTGTACCTCGACCAAGATCCCCCCCCTTCATTCGTTGAGAACAAAATGTTATGGTTGGTGGCTTTTTGGTGGCTTAGTTCAGGCAGCAGTGTGCCAAGATAGCATGAAACCTGCTAAGTGCAATTAAGCAAATAAGCTTGATTGCTGAAGAAGCCTTCCTTTCCTGAATATGCATGGAAATAACTGATATTTTTTTAAAGACAGAGAGAACGTGGAAGGGGGGCGAGCGGGGAAGAAAGGAAGAGAGAGAGAAAGACAGACAGAAACCTAACATTATCACCACATATGACACTGCATTTCGCCTCCTTTAACGAAAGGAGGGAAACAGTATCATTACAGACTTCAGCTAAAAGTTATAATTATTTTTTATACAGTTGCTGATGTGATATTGGATTGTCAAAGTGCGAGAAACTAGGGACAGCATACTGATTATATTCACAATGCAACCCCCCTCCTTCAGATCAAAATAAACAACAAAAACGCCAGTGACTTGCTCTTAAAACCTTGGTCAAAGCTTCAAATGTGGCTATAATTTTGCAATACAGGAGATGTCTGTTTACATTGTGCCTGAGAAGGACTCTGGTTCAATCCACAGCATCTCTAGTTACAAGATTCTTGTTAGCAGTGCTGTGAAAGTGAAAATAGCTATGCCCAAGACTTTGTATAGTGCAAGCTGGAACAGGGGCCCTGAGCTGGATATCCCAGGTTAGCTCCATCTCCAAAGTTAAGCAGGGTCAGTCCTGGTCAAGATTTGGATGGGAGACCACCAAGAAATGCCAGGATTGCAACATGGAGGCAGGCAATGTCAAACCACCTCTGAATGTTTCTTGCCTTGAAAACCCTATGGGGTCGCCGTAAGTGAGCTGTGACTTGATGGGGAGGGGAAGTTGGAACAGGAAATATTGGGCTAGATGTCTTCATATGGTCAATAAAGCTGTTCCAACTTATTGATCGAAGGTCCGTATGATGCAAAGTTTACAGTCATGAGTTCTCTTATAAAACTGAAAATGACCCCTGAGAAATCTTGGACTTGTGACTCTAAGAAGGTTATATAAGAAGCCAGCCTTATAACTTATGGCAGCGGTGTTGCTACTGATACAGGCAGCTTTCTGGTAGCCATTCTCCCCTCCTCTTCCCTTCCCTGCAACATCTAAGGCAGAATGTATGATATCATCATGTTACATGTCTCTCTGCTCATGTTTTCAACAGGCAATGAGTGGGGTGGATAGAAGTTTGCCACAAGAGGATCATGCGGCACCTGGCCTTACCAAGACAGCAGACCTACTCAGAATCTGACTCAGGTTTATGCAATAGGGCTTACTTGCAGGGAAAGTGGGTTTTTTTTTAGGATTACCCTGTTGGCCACCATGTGTAGTTATTGTCTCAGAATTTGTGCTGTACTCAGGGTGTGTTTGCCATAACCCAACCAATATACCCTGATTTGGATGGCCCAGGCTCGCCCCAAACTTGTCAGATTGCAGAAGCTAAGCAAGATCGGCCCTGGTTCCCACTTGGATGGGAGACCACCAAGGAAGACTGGGGTTACTATGCATAGACAAACAATGGCAAACCAAATGTGTTAATCTCTTGCCTTAAGTTGGTTGCCATAAGTTGGCTGTGACTTGACAGAACTCCCCCCCCGGTTCCGCAGAGAGACATGGCTGTAAAACAGTGCTCACTACTGGGGACTGTACTGTGCAGGAATCTAATCCAATGTTGTCTGTGGTCCCTGCTTTGGCAGAAAAAGGGAAGGAAAGAGTATCAGTAGGACTTAATACCCCCCATATTTAACCAGTGGAGCTGCGGTGGCTCAAGTGGTTAAGACACTGAACTGCAGGCTGTGGAAGGTCAGTAGTTCAGCAGTTCAAGACCCGGGTGCCGCATGATGGGGTGAGCTCCCGTCTCTAGTTCCAGCTCCTGCCAACCTAACAGTTCAAAAGCAAGAAATTGCAAGTAGATAAATAGGTACCACTTCGGTGGGAAGGTAACAGCGTTCTGTGCACCTTGGTGTTTAGTCATGCCGGCCACATGACCACGGAAACGTCTTCGGACAGCGCTGGCTCTTAGGCTTTGAAACGGAGATGAGCACCGCAACCCTAGAGTCGGATTCGACTGGCTTTCGAGCAAGGGAACCTTTACCTTTACTTAACCAGTATAAAAAATCCCTAGTTGTCTGGTGTCATGGCAGGAATTTATAAGGCAGTTGAAGGCAGAGCTTGGCATGCCAAAAGTTTTGTTTGCTATGGAATATTCATGAATGGTTGAGTGAACAGATCTGCAAAATGTGTGGATAAAGCAAACAGAATTGTCGGGGGGGTGGATCCTGAAATGACTGCAGTAGTGGATAGGGTGACATATTCCCTTACTCTTTACCATTTCTTTTTCAGGGTGCAAAGTGAACACTCATTATTACCTACCTAGTTTAAATTAGCAAAGTGCTCTACGTTTATTTCATTTTCCTCATAATGCTCCTGTAACACAAGTTGACATTTCCCCATATGACAAATGGGTGTTTGGGCAGCAAAACTGTGAGGTGGCTCCACTGGTGGACCTCCTGAGGGCACCTGGTATTTCTGGCCACTGTGTGACGGAGTGTTGGACTGGATGGGCAAATTGGCCTGATCCAACATTGGCTTCTCTTATGTTCTTATGTAGGTGGCCATGACCATCCATAAGTCCAAGAAGAAGTGGGACTTGAATGTAGACTCATGTCACATGTTCTGTCATGACTTCTCTCATATAAGGAGCCTTGAGTCAAGATGGACTGGATTATCCAAGGCCCCTCAAGTGAATTCATGCTTATGCTAGGGTCTGATCTCATCCACAACTCATAGCACAGTGATCCCCACAGTGGTGCCCATAGGTACCGGGGTGCCCACCAATTAGTTTTCCGGTGCCCACTTAATTCTTTCCCATAGCGAAGAGCCAGTCTTGGCTTTCATCCTCTTCATTGGAGTAGAAGACCCCAGAAGGCATCACCGTTGCATGTACAGGAAGTGCTCATTTGAAAATAGCTATTCCTATCTCAGGAGGATCCTTGGCTTGGGCATCTCCAGAGTTTTGTAATTACCCACCAGGGCAGCCATTTTGTGACCATTCCTGCCTCCCATGGCAGCCATTATGTGGTGGCACCCACTATCCTTTCTCAAAATTCCAGAAGTGCCCACAGGTTCAAAATTGTTAGGGACCCCTGCCTCAGTAACTAGCAAGAAAAGTGATACAGTCCCTACTGGGATATCACCGGGTGTATAACGAATGATATACAAAACTGGCCATTATGTTATGACTCCCCAAGAGTTTAATCATGGATTCCACTGAAATCAACAGACCGCACACTTCCTGATGGCTCTAAGTGAACAGCATCATCCAGGCTAAGAGGCTTGGCAGCTGAAGGCTAATGCCAAGACATGGGCTTCTACCTCCTACAGCAAGGAATGATCTGAATTTCTTTATCAGTTAAGACAGCTCTGCAGTGCTTATAGGAAAGGGCAGAACCAACAGAACACATTCACTCTCTTATCCAATAAATGCTCCAAGTCAGCATTTTATTTGAATAAGAAGAAGCTGCCGTTGCCCAAGCATGCTCACGATGTTCAGTCCTGTACCATTTATTCTTGCATTCATTCTTCACAATGTATTCAAAGGGGGGGAAAAACCCAGGCCCTCATACAGTGTTGCAGCAGATGCGATGACAAGCAGTTGCTGAAAACTGCTGCATTGAACTCACATCAGATAAGCAGAGTTCTGTGAATTCAGCTCTGTGGTCCCAATCCAGCGATCCTCTTGTACAGACTGCTGGCTCAGACAGCATCGAAGAAAAGGGGAGGAGGGGAAGAGTAGGAGGGGAAATGGCTGGCCTTCCGTTTCCCCATAGCTGATCTTTGCTCTTTACTGTGGAATTCACTCACTCCCCCCAGGTTGGTGCCTACAGATTCTTTTAAAAACTCTACCTTTCTGCATATATCTATGCATAGCACTTTAGAATCATTGTATAATTTTATTCTGCTTTTAAATTTTTACGTGAGCCGCCCTGAGCCTGCCTCGGCAGGGAGGGTGGGGTATAAATCTAATAAATAAATAAGAAATTTGATGGAGGGGGTAGGGTTGTTAGGGAGAAGAGCAAGGGAAGGCACTGTGGTGCAATGGAAATAAACGATTTATGAATCCATTCCCAGGTAGCGCTCATGTTTTTCTGAACAGAGTTTTGTTACCGTTGGATACATTGGTCCAGTTTTGGAGGCATTTTTGGTTGTTACGGATCTATTGTATCTTTGCAAAATACTTACTTGGTTGTAACAAGAGATAGCTTTGGACAGAAATTAGTTTTGCCAGCCTCCATGTGGGGCCTGGACGTCTCCTGAAATTACAGCTGATCTCCAGACTACACAGATCGGTTCCCCGGGAGGAAATGGCAGCTTCGGAGGGTGGGCTCTGTGACATCACGTTCACACTGAGCTCCTTCCCTCCTCCAAATTCTGCCACTCCCAGGCAATGCCCCCAAATCTCCAGGAATTTTCCAAGCCAGACTTGGCAACCTCAACAGAAACCTCTTTGTAGCAGACACCTGTCTTTGAATTGTTGACAGCAAAGGTATTAAGTTGTTAGACTTAGCTATGCAAGTTTGGGCCTGTCTACTACCTGGAATGAGAGGAGGTATAGAGAAAACCTTAAGTGTGATTCTTTGTACATTTCCTTGGATGAAATGTACAAAAGCAAGATCAGAATGCAGATTTTGTGCCATGAACACATTCCTTTAGTTCTTCAATTCTCTAATCCTTGTGTTGTTCAACTAGTTTCTCCAGTGTGCTGAAACAATGTGATAATGTTATTGATCCTGCTTTTTTACATCCTCTCAAATCTATGAGCCAAATCTTCCCCTCTATCTATGGAATGTACTGAAGTCACTGGTATCATAGCATAAAAATGTCTTTTAACTTTAGAAACAGATAATCTTTCTGTTTTTATAAATTCTTTCTCTATTTCTCCCTCCCTTTGTCTGTATGTGCATACGTATGCATAAAACACATATATAAAATTACTGAAAAGATGTTCATCTAAATCCCAGACGACAGAGAGAATTATTCTCTAGCAATTTATTACTTATATTATGTACTGTGTGATTTCTAATTCAAACCCTTCAAAAAAAATTATCATCACAAGATACTAACCATGTGAGATGGGGGGGACATAGTAAGGAAGGAAATTAGGCAGGACTAAATAAAAAAGTTGGTTAGATCCAACCCATGGATTTTTGTCTATTTTAAAACAGGCTCTCAAACTTTCTGGCTATGATGCAGCAACTTCTCTAACATTTGGTAATTTTTGCTTGTAATTATTTAGCAAAAGGTTGTCTGGATAGCAGATATGTCCATGCAACTTTCTGCAAGATCTTGTTTTACACATAAATCCAGCACTCTGTTGAGAAAATCTTGAGAGCCCACACATATGGAAAGGAATTCAGTTCAGCCTTTGCTGATGCATAATGTTTGTATTTTGCATGCACATTAACTTCTTATTTGTTTGCCTACTTCAGGCAAGAAACTTTTCTGCTAGCAGAAAAGGGAAGGGGAGCAATAGCACCAAATTCCCTCCGTACTGTAGCCCCCCTTCCTGGGTGGTCAATGCAGTCCAGGCTTTGGGGTCTGATGCACTGTTCGTGCACTAAAAACTGCTGTTCCTGAGTATTTTTGCTGTAAGGCATCTGCTGTTATATGGTGGTAATGTATTAGCAGAGCCAATCTAAAGCAGCCATGGATACAGAAGACTGACAATATTTTAAATACACCTCCAAACTCGAAAGCCTAGAAATGTATTTTATATTGCTGTGAACCCTGATTTCCCAACTGAGCGACGATATGAAATGCGATACACTCCCCCCCGGAAATGTAGAGAGTAAAAAAGCTTCTGTATAAAAAAGCTTTCCCATTTCAGCAGCCCAACTAGTGGTGCCACTTGCTAGGTTACTTGGCATCATATCTAATCCTAAAAACACAAAAGACCTCAGGAATTAATATCTCATGCTAAGTGTTAATGAGCCCACAGCAGAGAAGTGGTATAAGGCCCAGCCAGCAGCTAATTGATAGCAGCTAATGCCATAGTCCTGGCCATGATTCCAAAATGCATTAATCCTGCAAAGTTCTGGCACAGAGATGTCAAGTGGTATCAAGCTGGGGGGGATATGACGGTGTGCCGACAGGCCAGATACTTCCAAGTGCTCCCCCCCCGGGAGAAGTGAAACACGACCTTATCACAAGAGCACTTTGGCCCAAGCATATGTCGGGCTGGAGTTGGTGGTTTGGCACTTAGACTGAGAATCCCGTTAGGGCTTCAGGGACCCATCTTGAACACTTACACATTTTGCCACTATTAAAGTTTGAGCTGAGTCAGAATGAATGAATGAATGAGAGCAAAACATAATTCATTTCAACTACCACCTATTTGGAATTCAAGATCCTGGGTTTTTTCATACATGTCACCAGGGCTTTTTTGGTAGGAAAAGTCCAGCAGGAACTCATTAGCATAATAGGCCACACCCAACAGCAGAAACTCATCAGCATATTAGGCCACACCCCCATGTTACCAGAAGTGTGGTCATCCAGCCACACCCACCTTTTGCTTCTTATTCTGTTTACCTTGTTTGTTGTCAAAACCCAGGGCTTTTTTGTAGCAGGAACTCCTTTGCATGCTAGGCCACATGCCCCAAATGTAGCCAGTCCTAATGATTTTCTGCTGTTGGGTGTGGCCTATTATGCTAATGAGTTTCTGCTGTTGAGTGTGGCCTATTATGCTAATGAGCTCCTGCTGGGTGTGGCCAACTCAGGAGCCAGCCAGAACTCCGTTCCTGTGTGTTCCTGCCCGAAAATAGCCCTGCATGTCACAGAAATTAAGAGCTGAGTGGAGTTCATGAATCAGTTACCTATATTGCAGGCACAGTACTGTTGGTAGAACCCTGTGGGGTGAATCCAGCCACCTTCTCTCCCTCTTTCTTTCCCAATTGTAGTGGTTAGGAGTGCAGACTCTAATCTGGGAGAACCGGGTTTGATTCCCCACTCCTCCACATGCAGCTGCTGGTGTGACCTTGGGTCAGTCACAGTCCTCTCAGAGCTGTTCTCTCAAGAGCAGTTCTCCCACAGCTCTCTCAGCCCCACATACTTCACAGGGTGTCTGTTGTGAAGAGAGGAAGGGAAAGAGATTGTAAGCCACTCTGAGACTCCGAGTGAAGGGTGGGGTATAAATCCAACTTTCCTCCTCCTCTTCCTCCTTCTGGATCCCATCAGCTCTTGGATGCTAAGCAGGGTCAGTCCTTAGATGGGAGACCTTCGAGGAAGACTCCTGCAGAGGAAGGCAATGGCAAACCACCTCTGCTTGCCTTGAAAGCCCCTTGCTGGAGTCACCCATAAGTTGGCTGCAACTTGATATGTACCTATAATCAATCACAGTGGCACCCATGAAACTGCTGCATATATTCAGACCAAAAGAATATGTCTGGATTTGTGACTCAGCTCCTCACTGCTAGTGTTCCTCTAACACAGAAGTCAGCTCTTGCTCTTGCCCCTTGAATTTGTTCTTATTCGAACAGCCAGTCTCGGAAGAGGGAGTCAAAGCTTTCCTGCCACTTGAGCAGCTAGCTGGTCATGCAAAAGCCACTCATGCGAGTTCATCAGCCACCGGCAGTGCAATCCTGAGCAGAGCTGGAAGGGTGCAAGTCTGCTGAAGTCTTTGGGTTTAGAACAGTGTAGCTCTGTTTAGGATTGCACTCTGAATTATGCTCTGTGTTCAGTCCCACTGAATTATCTCTAATTAACACTGTCAGATACTTCAGCACTGCTCTTCGATGCACATAAATTAACCATTGGGTGGATAGCTCTTGGTTTCCTTCCAAGCAAAGTCTATCACTGGTTTATATCTTCTTTAGAGAGGTCTGTTCACCAGCCTAGATGTGCCAAACCACCTTCTAAATGGCATATATGAGAAGTATATCCAAATCCTACAGGAAACAGAAATGCCTTCCTTATTTGCACGAGGAGGTACATTTGCATGTTTACGTATGTATGTCCCATCAAGTCGCAACCGACTTACAGTGACCCAGCATGGAGCTTTCAAAGCAAGTGAGAAGCGTGGTGGTTTGCCTTTGCCTACCTCTGCAGAGGATGGTCTCCCATCCAAGTACTGGCCCTGCATAGCTTCTGATATGTGGCAAGATTGGGCTATACCATACTGCCTTCCCTCCCCATTTATATATGTACAGCTATGTTTACAAAAGTGAATAGAAGATTATCCATTAATCAGAGTCCCTTTTTTGTGTAGAGGAAAGCAAAAATTACACAAAGACAGAACTATACCCTCCACTTTTCATTGTGTTAGGGTTGCCATGCCTGGCAACTCCAACAAGAAAACACAACACTACCATATCAAAAGTACTGGGGAAAAATTTGTAAAAGAGATCTCACTCACGACAAATGGTTAGACATCTGGAGAACCTATGAAACTAGATCTCCCATCATCACACAAAAATGGCAAAATTTCAGAATATCGTCCAAATGGCACAAAACTCTTCAACAAATATCACATATCTCAAGCAATTCAGATCCTCTTTGCTGGAAGTAAAGAAATGTAAAGAAACAGGCAATTTACATAAAGGGATGTAAAGAAACAGGCAATTACATACACTGCTGGTTTGAATGTCCTATAGTAGCGACCTTCTGGGACATAATAATAGAAGAAATAAGGATCATAACTGAACATAAAATTGACAAAACTCCGGAAGCACTACTTTTAAATCTCAGAGATGAAACCATGCTAGCTTCAACACAAAAGAAAAGAATCAGTATGTAACTATTTGCAGCGAAAACAATAACTGCAGGTACATGGAAATCCCAAAACATATTAAATGTAAACCTCTGGTATAAAAAACTATGGAACCTATACGTGACGGAAAAAATTTCAGACGTTTTGAAACAAAACAAACCCAAAGGCCAACATAATGATATCACATGTATTTGGTCTCCCATTTTAGCACATCTAACCACTAAAGAAACAATACCTGATGTAATAAGCACTCTCCACCTTTTGTAGAATTTCAAAAGAGTACTAAAGACACATAGTATGACTGTATGGAAATGAACACACTACATTGCAAATGAGAATGTATAGAGCACTATAGAGTATTATATGAATATGTAAACTATGTACGCATGCCTATCTTACTCATTATTGTTGTGATTGAAAACTGAATAAAACTACTTTGGAAAAAAGAAAAAAGAAAACTGAGACTGTTCTTGCCTTGACAACAGGGAGCCTTGCAGCATATGCGGTGGGAAAAGGAAGGAAACTTATCGAAGTTGTCCATAAATGTGAAACCCACCCCAGATCTACAACGCTCTTCTTTCCATTAACTTAGATTTGTGGGACTCATAATGTCCTGAGAAACTGCAGGGAGGGAGGGAAGGAGGGAGATGTCACAACTCTGCGGTACATCTGATATCTTCCTGCTGGATCTTATAAAAACATCTAGTTTATGTAAACATGCCCACCTCGTTTTGTCTATTTGCCCACTTGTGGTTCAAAAACTCTGCCTGGTTCCCAGCCTGTTTCTTTCTGCCTGAAATACCAGCCCATCAGGTTTTGACCCCTACCCTCAGCCAGCATTTTGGGAGGGGGGAAGCCTCTCAAGTTTATAGCTGCCATTTGCGCATTTGAAAGCTGTTATCTTGTCCCCCAGTTCATTCGGCACAGGCCATTTTATCACAAGTATTTATTGTGCTCAAAAATCTTTATTACATTTTCCAAAAGGCAGTGCCCATCTCTAAGCCCCATTACTCAGAGGAAAGTGTGCTTGCAGTTGAACATATTACGTTCTGGGTTTTAGATATATTAGGCCCATCCTGCAATTACAAAAAGATTCCTGACACTTTCTGGGATGGGAGAAAGTGTCACTGTCTAGAGCACAATCTAGAGCACTTTTTAGAGCACAATCTAGCTGAATCTAGCCTTTACACGCCCCATTATTTCACTAGTAAAGGTAAGCATCTGTTGAAAATTCCCCATTGAAGAATGTGGGACTTAAAACCTCCATAATTTTAACAAGGTAGTCCTTCACATTTTGTAACATGTAAAAAGCCAGGAGAATGGTGGGATAGTGGGGATCTGGGTTGGCAGCTCTGGGGCAGGAAATACAGGGAGATTTGGGGGGTGGATCCTGGGGAGGGTGGGGTTTGGGGAGAGGAGGGACTTCAGCCATTGAGTCCATTCTCCAAAGCAGCCATTTTCTCCCAGACAACTGATCTAGGATGTCTGGAGATCAACTGTAATAGCAGGAGATCTCCAGATGCCTCCAGAAGGTTGGCAATCCTTGCTGGGGACATCGACACTTTGTGGGTGCTTGTCCATGATGGGAAGGGGGGGGATGTATTTATCAATTCAAATGGAGATGCTGAATTGAGCTTATGAGGGCTATACCCTAAGCAGGGGCCTTATCAAAGACACACTATATAACTGGGAAATCAGGGAAGGGGCTGTGGCTCAGTGGTAGAGCATGTGCTTGAAATGCAGAAGTTCCCAGGTTCAATCTCTGGCATTGCCAGTTAAGGATAAAGAAGGAGGTGATGTGAAAGACCCCTGTGTGAGACCCTGGAGAACTGCTGCCAGTCAACACTGACCTTGATGGAACAATGGTCTGATTCAGTATAAAGCACTTTCCTGTGTGTTCATTTGTGTGCAATCAGCAGCAGGGGTACCACAAATGCTACAGGTGGCAATGGTTTAGAGCACTGGGCCAAACTAGAGATTATGTTTTCTGCCAACTTCAGTCTGGTTCCCCCCAAGCCCACTCACTTTCCTTGTAGCCACACAGCAACTGCAGGGAATGTCAATTTAAAGATCAGAGGGAGCCCTTTCGGTTGGGAACCGGGGCTTGGCAGGAGGAGGAGCCCGTCTTTCCCCCAATGCTGTTTTTTAGAACCTGAAGTGAAGTTTAGAACATGGAATAGCCTGAGTATGTACTGCTCCGGAGTTATGTAAACCCTTGCCCAGGCTGTTTCAGCTTCTGAAAACAGCATGAGAGAAAAGGCAGGAGGCTCCTCCTTCCCCAAGTTCCCAGCCAAAAAGGGCACCCTCTTATCTTTAAAATGACATTCCCTGCAGCTGCTGTGTAGTTGTTAGGAGAGGGAGTTGAGGGGAACACAGCTGGAACACAGATCCAACCTGAAAAAAAAAGTAAAGTCAAGTTTGGCCCTTAGGTAGGAGTAGGATGGTCTGCTAGCCTGGGTATGGCAGAGAAACAACCTTGCTTTTCCTGTCTTGTGCAGTTGCTTTCTCTATGGCTCGATAGATTAGAAGCAACTGTATCCAGAAGCATGGAGGTGGACCAGTATATGTACTGCAATGTGGACTGGGCCGACAATCTCTCATTCTTTTATTCTCTGGTCTTGGAATTCCATGCTGTTGCCCATATTATATTATTACACTGTTCTATTGGTTTTAGTGGTAATGTGCCTTGAAACTCAGCAAGAAAGATGGACTATGAATGAAGTAAGTAAGGAAAGGAATACCTTAGAATTCATTGGCTGCAGACTTGGCAACACAGTTGGCTGCTTCTACTGTCGTTATACCATGGATTGACTGTACTAAGCTAGGTTGTCCACCTGAAGCTCTCAGATCTAGCAAACAAGCACTACTGCTCAGTGTGTGTGTGTGTCTGATTTATTACTGCCTTGCTATGATACTTTCCCTTGCTGTTATTAAATTTATTTTTCTCAATTTTTTTATTTACCTCATTTATATCCTGCCTTTCTCCCCAACGGGGACCTGAAGTAGCTTACTTTGTTTTTTATCCACACGGCAACCTTAGGTTGAGAAAGGATGGCGGACCCAATGTCACCCACTGAATTTCAATGGCAAAGTGGGGGATTCAAACCTGGGTCTCCAAGATCCCCTCCTGACCCACCAATCAGTACAGCACGCTGCCTCTTTCTGTGGAATTCCCTTTCACTGGTAAGAAGAAGAGGAGGAGATTGGATTAAACCCTGCCCTTCACTACCCAAAGGAGTCTCAGAGTGGCTTACAATCTCCTTTCCCTTCCCCTCCACACAACAGACATCCTGTGAGGTAGGTGGGGCTGAGAGAGCTCTGACAGAAACTGCTCTTTTTCAAGAACAGCTGTGCCAGAACTATGGCTTGCCCAAGGTCATCTGGCAGCTGCAAGTGGAGGAGTGGGGAATCAAACCCAGTTCACACACTTAACCAGCCACCCCCCTTTTATCATTACAGCTCCTAATTCCAAGTCTTTCATTGTGTGCATATTGCATTAACACAGGTAATTAGCAAACCAAAAATGTCCTTGTTTGATCAAATGGAGCATCCAAGTTAAAAGGAGATTCCTGAAATAGGACACATTCTAAGGATTAATAACAGAGTCTGCAATTTCCCCTTTGTAAAGTCCAGCACAGGATGGCAGTAAGTAAAAATCAATGCTATCTGGGATCAATTGAAAATGTCAAGTAGACAGCCCTTATAATCAAACTGGCTTCCTGATCTCACATCCATTTTCTTGCAAATACAGAAGCAGAATAAGACATGCTTCAATTAATCTTTTTTTAAAAAAAGGTTGTCTGCTTTGATTTTCTGTTTTAAAACCCACATTAGTTATTAGTGATTAGTCTCGTTTCTTCTAGGTGCTTTGCAAATACAATGTTTTTAGGATTTACTGTAATGACTTCTCTTTTAGAAGGCATAGGCTAGGATCCAAGTGGTGTACATGGCCCGTGTACATGAGTAAATCAGAATTTTTTTCCATAGCCGCTGTTCCCCCACCCCTAAATCCCCAGTGAGAATGAAATTGGTCTTTATCAATTGCTGCAGCCACAGGGAGAGCCACAGAATACCTGTAGTTGTCTCCTGTCTGTGCCACCCAGTATCATTGGTTCTTTCTCTTTCTCTGAATAAGTCAATGCAGTGAGTGGTACGCCAATTACTCATTTAGAGAAAACATTATTCATTCGTTCAAACTTTTTTCATCCTATTTACTGCCCCCTGCCTCATCATGTTAACAGCTTCTATCTAAAGCAGGTGAGAGAACAGGGCAAATGAGAGAGCTGATGGACAAGGGGATCTAGGGGAACAGTGACACACAGCAGGAAGTACCAATGTAGGGCAGCCATTCCCCAGGTCCGGGCTTTTGCCCACGACCAGCCAGGTGGGGAAACCCCGCCTCCCAACAGCGATATTGCTGGGCAACGTCCCTGACATGATGATGTCATGTGGAAGGGATGTCATCACATTGAGGATGTCATCACATTGGCAATTTTACCATAGAGTTTTGTTCTCAAACCAGAGTGTTGCCGCATGACGTCCACGATGTGATGACGTCACTTCTGTGTGACGTCACTGCATTGTGGAACCCTGCCCCACTCCTGGAAGGCTCCCTTCCACCCCCTGCGGGCACGTCGATGAGACCTGGCAACCTTATACCAATGAGAGTCTTCTCAGCTTGTCATGATTCACAAGAAATTCTATTTGGGAATTTATTTCAGTTTTTACTTCATTTATACCTTGCCTTTCTCCCCAAACTGGGGACCCATTGTTCTGTTTTATCCTCACGGTAAGGCAGGTTAGGCCGAGAGCGGGAAACCGGCCTAAGATCACCAAGGAAGCTTCCATGGCAGAGTGGGCATTCAAACCTAGATCTTAGTCCAACACCCTAGCCACTCTATGCTGCCTGATGCCTACTTTCCCCTTGGCTAAAGTTATTGAAGGAGACAGGTGGCTTACAATTTGACAGTCCTGTTCTGGAGACTTCTGAGATCTTTTGCAAAAACACTTTATTTAAAATGCAGACATAAAAAACCCCCACTGGTGGGGACCAATGAAGATTCCCCCCAAAACCAGAGGCCGATTGAACCATGTTGAGAAAGCTCAGGACAAATCTGACCGCTCATTTCTGGCAGACAAAGAGCCTATTCTATTTGTGCTGATAGTGAGCCACAAGTGGAGGGGGTCATGGGAGGAGAGGTTAGCAGTGTGCCCTAGCTGCAGATAGGGCCAGGGATATGGAGGGATAGTTACCGGTCTTGGCCAAAAAGACCACGGGGGATGCTTCTGCATGCCAGAAACAGAGTTGGCTTGCATACCAAATAAGGAGTCTAAAGAACCAGATCAGAATAGCCTTGGAGAAGGCCAAGAAACAAAGGAGTAACACACTGATATGGCTTTTTGTAGATTAGAAACCTATATCACTAGATATTATGTGTTGAGGTCCAGATGCAGAAGCACCTGAGAATGGCAAGACTGTCCAATTTCATAGAAGTGAAGATATGTGTATGGCTTCTATTGTAGGTTCTGTTTCTTCTAAATACTGTCCAAGTGACTGCTGATCACAACAGATCGTAGGCTTCTCTGTCTGCCCCTCCCCAGCCTTGCTAATTCTATTGCCCTGAATTTATCATAGGGTGACATCCTAACAGAAACATCAAATGCGGTTCTTTGAGGCGACTGGCCATTGGCTATTGTTTATACCGGTTTAGCTGGCTGTCGTTAACTGATTATTTATTAACACAGCTCTAATTCTAAATCTTGTGGTTTTAGACGTGGCATTGGGAGATGTGTTGGAACGTGTAAATAATGCCACTAAGCCACGAGATGCAATTGTGGCGAGTCCTGTTGTCACGACAGCTTCTCAAACGCATGCAACCCGAGTCAGGTCTCATGGGGGTTGCCTCACAGAGTCATCCCCGAAATTGTTAGTTGGCAACGTTCTGCCCCAGCAGACGTGTTTGTCTCTTAAACGGCGTGATTTCAAGTGGAAGAAGAAACAACAACACATTTCATAATCAACCTGATGCAAGAAGAGTCAGCCAAGTTCTGCAGAGAGCTACTTAGAAACAAAACAAAATGTAGTCCAAAGGGGCTTCCGGCCGGAGTTCCATCCCAAAGCGATCTCCTGCTGTCCCGTTAAGATTGTGCTCCGTTGCCTATTGATGCTGAGAGTAGCAATTATCAACAGAAGATACCTGATAATGAATAAGCAAGATAACCCTAAATGGTAAACAAACACACCAGCTACCACTTGCTCTTCAGACCACAACAGGGGGAAATTGCACTGTCATTAGGTTCAGTTCGTCTTTGCATTTCTCTCCCCCCCAACTCCCAAATTGCTGAAGATTTCTACCAGACTGTTCACGCTCACAGCAATATGCCAGTAGGGGTCTCTTTGTGACTGAGAGGTATTAAACCCTATGCATTACTGCAGTGCAGTCAGCATCATTAGAGCTGCCAATCAGTCGCAGGACGGACGGATGGAAAGCACAGTCCCTTCTGTTTCTCTTTGTCTCCGTCAGTCCCATTCTGTCTTATGCACAGTTACTGGGAAACAGCAGGCCCATTTCAGGTAATCACAGGATTACAAGAGCTGAGAAAATAACTACACATCAGGTACAAACATGTAAAATAGCACCAATGTCAGATTGTTGGGGAGGGGTTCGTTTTCTTTGAAGAAAAGCAGCTTTGGGAAATTTGAAGACATAATGGAGGTGGGGATGCTCAACCTCTTATTTTCCAAAGTGCCTGCATTCCAAACCAGTGGGTTCCACAGGGCCCATGCTGGGTACGCCTTACCTACTAGGACTAAATACCACAGAAATTCATGGAATATGTTCATTTATCCCTTGTTTTCAATGAGACTTAAGGTTCACATCTTCTAAGCATGTAGTAAACAAATTACATTCCTGAGAAGTCTCTATGTTCTTTGCAAAGTATGCATGGAATTTACGGGCATACGGCTCCATTAGATCAAAATCTTGCCTTTTTTTAGGGGCATGAGAAGAGAACCCGATATGCATACGCAGTCTTCTGAATGACCTAGCAAACTGCAGGTTTTTCAAGGCATGGAATTATTATAGTATCAAGACAGGGGCTGAGAAGAGAACCTTCTAGAATAGAAGGGTTTACTTAGCACCGTGGGCCACCACAGAAATGTAAAATAATTATGGCTCGTGTTTGGCTGCTAAGACAAATTCACAAGCATATGAGAAGACTACAGACGAGCAGAATGACTGAGCAGAGAAAGTGTGCCAAAACTTCTCTAATTTTCTTCATGGGAAAATAGCTGTTTTGTCAAAAAGTGGCACTGATTCAAAGAGGAGTTTTCACAAATTGCTGAAAAGGAATAGTAAATGCTTCTGCTTAGGGGGGGGAAAAGCCTAAAGATCCTAGAACTCTACATTAAAAGCAAATGACAAAATGCATTGCTGTTGTGTGTGTCTGTTGAAATAAAATTCCTGATGTCACTCACAAGCTTGCAACGCAACTCAGGAAGTGAGATGCACACAGAAAAATAGGTTGGGTTGGGATCTGGACTGGGCTGGACTGGGATCAGTGTGTGCATAGATCATTTAGTAGATTTATCATAGCAAATATACCCTGCTTTGGGGACAATATAGGCCACCAGAGTGGCTAACAGAGGTAGCAAAACTTTTAAAGCAGCGACACTTATACCAACAAAAATGGAGTCATCAAAACAGATGAACTAAATGATGAAAAAGAGATACACAGATGAAAACCAGTGTGGTGTAGTGGTTTAGAGTGCTGGAGTAGGGTATGGGAAAGCCGGGTTCAAGTCCCCACTATGCTTCCTGGGCCAGTCACACTCAGCCTTACCTACCTCACAGGATTGTTGTGAGGATAAAACAGCAGAGGGAGAAAACATGCATACCACCCTGAGCTCCTTGGAGGAAGGGCAGGATAAAAATAATGTACTAAATAAACAAATATGGAATGATCCTTAAGAAAGAACAGACAATTATTCAATCCAATAGTAGCTGCAGGATGTGTGTGTTACAGGCTGTTGAGTTGCTACTGAATGTATGGCGACCTATGAAATCATGACCTCCAAAACATCCTATCATTAAAAGCCTTGCTCGGGCCTTGCAAACTGAGGGCTGTGATTTCCTTTATTAAGTCAGTGCATCTCATGTTGGGCCTTTCTCTTTCCCTACTGACTTCAACTTTCCCTAGCAGTAGTATAGGCCAAAACATTTTTTTTAAATTAAGGAAACAACATTTATACAAGAAACCCAAGTACTGTCCTAAAGAGAGCAGGTCTTATCTGATGATGAAACATCATCAGGGAAAGCACAAGGTATCGTTTCCTGGGAAGGAAGTTCCGTAATATTGACACCTCTGTTGAACAGGCCATATCCCAATGGATTTCTGCTAGAAGTGCCCCACAGAGAAAAGCCACAAGGGCCGATCTGAGTATATAGAACAACTCCTGTATGGGTCCTTTATGTATTCTAGTCCTAGACGGCTGAGGGCTTTAAAAAACAACACCATGGATAAGGGCTTGGATACAAACTGGCTGACAGCAAAGTTGGCAGACAATAGGCATGAACTGCTTCCCCTGGATCCAGGTAACAACAATGACAGCCCCATGTAAAGGGCATTACAGCACTCCAGTCTCGTCTAAGTAACAGTGCCATGCTCCACACAGCTACAGTAGTCTAAGTCCGTTGGTGGTCTTAGAAGGCTGCTCAGAATGGCCCTGTTAGTCACTAACGGTATAAAGATACAAATAGCATTTCTTGTGTATAGCCAGGGCTTTTTTGTAGAAAAAGCCCAGCAGGAACTCATTAGCATAATAGGCCATACCCAACAGCAGTAACTCTTTAGCATATTAGGCCACACCCCTGATAGCATACATCTCATTAGCATATTAGGCTACACCCCCATGTTACCAGAAGTGTGGTCATTCAACCACACCCACCTTTTGCTTCTTGTTCCGTTTACTTTGTTTGTTGTCAAAACCCAGGGCTTTTTTTGGAGCAGGAACTCCTTTGCATGTTAGGCCACACCCCCCTAATGTAGCCATTCCAAATGAGTTTCTGCTGTTGGGTGTGGCCTATTATGCTAATGAGTTCCTGTTGGGTGTGGCCAACTTGGGAGCCAGCCGAAACTCCGTTCCTGTGCGTTCCTGCCCCCAAATAGCCCCATGTATAGCCAATAGCCATTACAATAAAAAAACAAAGAACACAGTGGACGAAGTTGCCTAAGCCTGTACAACATGCTCTTGACCATGGCAACCACTTACAGCTGCCAGTCTCCAGGTGGAGCCTGGAGATCTCCTGGAATTTGAAGTCACCTCCAGGCAACAGAGACCAGTCCCCCTGGAGAAAATGGCTGTTTTGACTCAATGGAATTATATCACAATGAGGTCTTGCCCCTCCCCAAACCCCTCCCTCCCCAGGATCTACCCTCAAATCTCCAGGTATTTCCCAAGCCAGAATTGGCAACCCTATCTTGAACATCTAGTAGTGATGTAGGTTTGCCATTTGCATGCTTACAGTGGGTGACCCCCAGGCCGTTAAAGCTCTTGCCCACTGATGCTCAGCTGATCAGTGGGTGGAAACTGGGGGCACAGGGCAGGGCACAATCATCCTGGGAAGAAAGAGAATTTAAAACTCCGTGGGCTATAGAGTTTCTGCTAGAGCTACTCTTGTCACTTCTGGACAGCTCTAGGAAGTACCAGGAAGTCTATGGTCCCAGCATTTTTCTCCTGGAATGCTCCCTCACCCCCACAACCCTCCTGCTGGTTGCCAGGCACCAGATTCAAGAGCACACCCAACAGAGTCCTCACCAGTATCACTCCCTCCACCCCACCTCCTTTCCCCACCTTAATGATCCTTGCTTGGACATGACTCTCCTTTGAGTTCTGTTCATAATCATGCAGGTTCACTTTCACATGTGTGTCCCCCCCCCTCCACTTCTGTATTTCTGGCTGGATCCAGATACAAATCACCTTCTAGCTTTTTCCAGGCATGACAAACTACACCTGCCAAAACAAACCACTAATTGGTACAGGGGCCCCATTTGATCTTGCCCTTGGTCACCCTTCGAGGAGCTGCTGCTGTGGTTTGAGTAAGAGGGGTTGGGAGGTACGATTAGGGGATTTCGTGTTACAGCGACATTTAAACCATATTACAGCAACGATTATGCTCCGTGCAGCTGTTTCTTGGTGTTTTCATTCAGTCACGCATAAAGCCTTTCCCCCCCTGAAAAACCAAATACCTGTGTGGTTCCAAAGCTCGTCACTGTTTGGAAGAAACAAGCATGACTTCATGATTGACTGTGTTCTTCCAAAATAAAAGAGAGCCTTGCAGTGCAGAAAACAGGCTGCAGGGGGAGTCAGTGACAGGCTTTCTTAGCTGCTTGGTTCCAAACAGAATGGTGTTGAAAACAATTATCGGCTCATGGGCAGGGTTGCCGGATGTCAGGAGGAAAAGGAAAGAAAAGAGCCTGTCCTTCTAATAGAGGCTTTATGAGACATCATTTACCAGGTGATATTATTTACCTCCATGCCACAAAAAGCTCTGCTGTCCATTTCCACACATTAAGCCTCTATTAAAAGGTCAGGACATTTTCCTCCAGGCTGGTTCGCAACCCTGCTTCCTGAGGAGAGGGTACCGTGGTCTCTGATAAGGAAACCAAAGTACGGTGTTAACTGCCTGGTAATGATTAAAGTGTAGAGGCTGAATTATCACATAGCTTCCGGTCTTCTAAACCTGGCACACACCAGATCCTTCTACACACAATCTATAACTATATAGTTCTGTGAACTGTCCCTTTGAAATAGTAGGTAATTTATAAACCACCCTGTAGTTATGGCAACCAGTGGGAGCCAGGGCAGGGGATGGGGATATGGAGAGGAGCTGTTGGCAGACAGTGTTACGTCACTCCCAATTCCTAGAGTGCAGTGGTGTCACTTCCAGGTTTTCTCTGGAAGTGATATAATGCCATCGTACCAACAAGAGCTGGGGATATCCCACCTCCAGCAGGGGCCTGGCATCCCTAGATAACATTTCTGATAGGACTGTACGTAGAACAGCTGAAATTCCACACCTTAGTTTTGTGATCTCCTATTGTCTTCCAAACCACATGACTTTAAATCACAGTTACTGAAAGAATGAACTTAACCCTTACTTATCTGTCTGGCAAGAAGCTTTCATCAGGATATCTTGTTCACACATGCACTTATTTTGCAAAATTTATCTTTGCTTGGTATTCTATGCGTGATGATTCCCTGCTGAATGTGTGCATGGGCTCCTCTAGCACCGGCAAGCAGGTTAGGAAGCAATAAAGGCCTATCTGTCACTGGTGGTTGAGCTGTGACCACTCATTACAAATGCATTCCTATTGTAGTTCATTCATCATGGGATGAACACACGTGTCAACTGGTCCTATGCCAATCTGGGTACACACTGATTACATATTTTGGATATTTTATAAGACCACTTTGGATGGCTGTATTTGAAAATTTGACCTTGCAGTTATTGGGCTACTCTCCCTCCTCCTTCCACCAACAGTTTGAAAGTATCTAAATATATTTTAAAGAAACCCAGGTAGGGGGAATGTACTGCCAGAGTAGGTTAAATTATACAGTCCTGAAAATCACAGTGTGTAAAAAAGGAAATGCTGAAAACTGACAGGTCCCTAATTATGACATCCCCAGCGGGCGATACAGTAACAGTACTGCAGGGTACTAGAAAGCCTCTGCTTTAAGGTCAGCCTTAGATCATGCACATTTTTAACACATCCTTTGGAAATGTGCCTCTGTTAGTTTAGATCTGCATGGTTACTTTTGGCATTTAGAAATGTACAGGACGTAGTTTTGACCCTCGCCTCCTTTCTTTCAGATCTCTGTAACTGTACAATCATTTCTCACTGTTCTTTTTATTATGAATACTGCACAGATTTAACAGGAAAGTAATAGCCTGTTTGCACAACCAGCTCTGGTGTGGGAACTGCTGTGCATGTCCAGTGTTTGCCAGTATCACAAACAGGGGCAACAACAGACCTCACAGAACTTTGTGTACATTTGAATTTTAGTGGATAGGGTGTAGCATGTACAGAATGCACTCTGCTTCTGAAGGCTGTGTTAATGCCAGAGGAATGGACTAGGCGGAGGATCCAATCCACATGCCAGAACACTGTAGGAAAAATTATGGTGCATATTTATATTGCAAACTTATATTGTTTTATACCACTGACTGCCTCCTGTATTAGTATTTTGTGATTTCTATTAGAAACACACAGCTCCACTGAATTGTGACCACATGAAGCTGTCTTATGAGCCTTGTTCACAAGTTACAATGAATGTATGTACACTCTGCGTACAGATGATTTTAAAAACGTGTGTGCACTGAGTAGAGCTTATGCTACAGTCAACAGATGTACAATTGAATGTGAGATTTAAACACCACAGCTCTCTGCACACAACCCTTTTGCACACTGACTGAACAGGCATGAGCGGGCGTGAGCATCCTACCCATTTTTACATGACTGCTGGGCTATCATCATGGTGTAAATACACAGAGGAAAGTCTGTGTGTACACCACCTCCCCATGACTGGCAACATTCAGAAAGTGGCTGTAAAGTACTGGGTTTGCCACACGGAGACTCAGACTATGACATGTGTTCAGACGTGTCTATTGTACTTCACACACAAGACTGAAAACCCAGCCCTGCAAGGGCCAACTATATACACTCCACCTGGCACACCCATGGTCCCATTGGAGGGTTTGAATTTCCGCACCATAGCCTTCATCCAGACTATCCCCGGGTGTGCCTTGTGGAGCATGTTGAGGACCCGCTGTCTCAGGGCGCTGAGGTTGACCACCCTATTCCCCCCAGGAGACATCCCTTAAGGGCCAAGAACTCATCCTTGTGGATGGCGAAGGCAGTGAACTCTGGGCCCACGGCAGCCACGGGCCACCCCCTCACCACCCAGCCCAAGACCCGGGAGATGACGGGGTTGTGGGCTGAGTGGGCAGCAACATCAGTGGCCTGCAGGGGATTTTCTGGGAGGCCCTCAAGGAGTACCCCAGGGGCAGTAGCAGGGTCAGCGCCCATGGATGGAAGTGGTAGTCAGCTGAGGGCGTCTGCGTGCCCCATCGCCTTACCCAGGCAATGCTCCAGGCAGTAGTTGTAACCCACCAGGAAGAGGGACCAATGGAGAACCCAGGGAGAGAGCACCTGGGGGGTTTGCCGGTCCACTGCAAACAGGCAGAAGAGCGGCTTATGGTCCGTCACGATAGTGAAGGGGTGCCCATATACAAAGTTGTGAAATTTTTTCACCCCCGCCACTATCACCAAGCCCTCCCAGTCGATTTGGGCATAGCTGCACTCGGCGGCTGACAAGGTCTGGAAGTAGTAGGTGACTGGGACCTCATGGCCATCAGGAAGCAGGTGACCCCAAACAATGCCCACGCCATAGGGGGAGGCGTCGCAAGCGAGGATGACCAGCAGTGACTCGTCAAAGTGGGCCAGCACCTCATTCGATATCAGGAGTGCCTTGACCCCCCAGAACGCTGCAGACTCTCAAGAGCCCCAAGACCACTGTGCTGACTTGTCCAAGAGTCTGTGTAATGGCTCTGCTACTGCCGCCTTGTAGGGCAGGAAGGCATGATAGAAGTTCAGGAGGCCCAGAAACGCCAGGAATTCCACCTTGGATTTGGGTGGAGGGGCCTCCACGATGGCCTTCACTTTGTCCCTCGCCGGATGGAGGCCAGAAGCATCTACCCAGAACCCCAAGAAGTCCACCTCCGAGACACTGAGGAGGCATTGTTCCCTCTTGACCTTAAGGCCTGCGTCATCGAACCGGTGGAGGATGCCATGGAGATGGGAGGCGAAGTTGTTTGTGGTGGCCGCGGCGATAAGGATGTCATCAAAAAAAGGTGTCACTCCAGGGATCCCTTTTAAGAGAGAATCCATTAATTGCTGGAACAACCCTGGGGCCACACTCACACCAAACTGCAAGCGCTTCACCTTAAACACGCCCCTATGGGTGACAATGGTCTGCGCGGTGGTGGTGGCATCACCCACCGGCAGCTGCTAATACACATGTGCGAGGTCCAGCTTGTTGAAAATTTTAGCCCCTGCTATTGTGGCCGACACATGGCTAATGACTGGGACTGAGTAAGAGTGGTTATGGAGGGCCTTGTTTAAAGTGAGTCTGCACAGATGTCTGCACAGATGCGGACGTCGCCGTTGGGCTTTATGGGAGTTTCCCATGGCACATGCGATATGGGTTCAGGACCCCTTGTGCCACCAAGTTCCGCATCAATCTTTGGTTGTAGAGTGATTGGGGCACGGCAGAACCGCATGTGAATGGGGGCTACCTTGGGGTCGAGCTGTAGCGAAACCAGGGGCACCTTATAACACCACAAAGTCCCATCAGGCTGTGGGGAATTCCCTGAAAAATCTGCAAAATTCTGCGGTGCACATTGCTTGACCCCTTGTATGGTGATGCCCAGCGGCGCGAACCACTCCTGCCCCAGGATGCTAACAGAGTTCCCTTCAACCACTATGAGGTTGCCCTCAAGACCCCGGTAGCGTATATGGAAGATCCCCACACCAGAGATCGGAACAGGGTTCCTCTGGAAGTCCACCAGGTTCAAGAGCGAAGGATGTAGGGTGGGACCCCCATGCGGACACAGTCTGTTTAGCGTTTCCACAGATATAATGGATGCCGCTGACCCAGAGTGCACTTCCATAGAGTAGGGGGACCCCTCTATATGAACCTGGACCTGTATTGGTGGCCATTTCACTGGGCTCCTGGATGCGCCCCTGGAACTCCATCCTCCTGGCCATTGTCGTTGGCTTGGGTGTGAAATACCTGGTCAAGGCTTCTATAATTTCCTTGTAGGTACATTCGAGGATTGCCTTTGGGGCCAGGAGGCTCTTTGCATGCCGGATGGTTGCCACTCCACAAGAACTGATGAGGAGGGCCCTTCTCTTGCTGGCATCAATTACCTCATGATAGGCAAGGTAGCAGGTCAGCTGATCCATCCACAAATCCCAGAACTTGGGATGTGTGGGATTGAAGACTTCGAGGTGTCCTGGAGCGACGGCCATGACTCTAGTGCGGTGCGGAGAGCAGAGTTGGGGAGAGCCAGGCGCGATGTGGTGCTGCTTGGGAGTGGTGCAGCTGTGGTGGCTTCCTCTAGGTTGGTGCTCGGTGCTGCGCTGGTTGGAGAGTCAGGCCCGCTCATCAGGATCCCATCCTCGTCACCACTGTAAAGTACTGGGTTCACCGCCTGGAGACTCAGACTACAACATGAGTTCAGACGCATTTATTGTACTTCACACCCAAGACTGAAAACCCGGCCCTGCAAGGGCCAACTATATGCATTCCACTCGGCACACCCACAGTCCCATTGGAGAGTTTGAATTTTCCGCCAGAGGTCCTATTGGTAGACACAGTGTGGTCTAGGATACCTGGTCCCTATTGTGTTTTGGGACCAACCTCTTTACTGCGGTCGCGGACCCCTGGTGGCGGTCCGCATACATAGCAATGGCATTACTGATCACAAGGAGGGAGCACAGGTGTGGGCACTTCCTCTGTGCGTTTGCAACATGCAGATGACCCAGCACTGACATAGAAGTGTTGCCAGCACACTTACGCTTCTCCCTCCCAGTGTGTTTAGTCAATACGTGGAGGGTCATTTGTAGAGGCCTACTGTTTACCCAGGCACGGATCCCCATCTGTAAAGGGAATGGGAGATGGCTCATTCTTACAGATGAACACATGTACATGTGTTCATTGTAACATTTGAACAGAGCTACTGAGGCAGACCATTGGTCCCTCTAGCTCCCTACTGTCAAAGGCAGGAGTCCCCAAGGAGCCTATGGGCACCCTTGGAATTCTAACACAGGGCGGTGGACACAAACACACATTGGCTACCATGGGAGGCAGTCTCTCTCTCTCTCTTCTCTCTCTCTCTCTCTCTCTCTCTCACACACACACACTCATGTAGAGGAAGTCCAAGTGCAGGGGACAAGAGGAATAACTTTAAAAAGCCACTGGGAAAGAGATGTGTGAGAGAGAATACAACCAACGCTGTGGTGGCAGTTGCTGCTGAAATAACGTTGTTTTAATTTGTACAGCCAGTCAGATCTCCAATGGCCAGTCATAAGCTCCACTGGGCAAGAGCCCCAGCTACATTCTTTAAACACTTGGTATGCATGCACCATGAAAAGTACTGGCAGGTGCCATGTTGGAGACCATGGTCTGAAGTGACTGACAGCAGCTGTCCGAGGATCTCAGGAAGAGAACAGCTTTTATCAGTACCTAAGACCCTTTAACCGGAGATGCCATGGATTAAAATTGGGACCTTTCACAATAGTTTGAGCCTTCCTCAACAGTTTGTAGAGTTCCCTGTAAAGAGGGAATCAGCATCAAACTGCCCCCAGTCTAAAACAAACAACCTACCATCAACCTTATTTCCTTACTGTTCCATGACAAAGAACTTTAAAGGAAGATTCCCATAGGACACTGCTCAATTAGAATTTGTTTAAGTCTCAGTGGTATAGGGTTACTAGCCTAAAGACTGGACCCAGAGTTCTCCCAGCATTGCAGTTTAGATCCAGAATAAAGAGACCAGTTCCCCTGAAGGAAACAGCAGCTTTGAAAAGTGGACTCTATGACATCACATCCCCACTTAGTTTCCTTCCCAAACTCTGCCCTCCCCAGGCACACACCACCCCCAAATCTCCAGGAATTTCCAAGCTGGTTTTGGCAACCCTGTATAGAGATTGGATTCCTCTTGTACTGCACATGTGAAAGTGGTTTAAGGCATCTAGGAGGGGTGTTCTGTCACTTAGTACTGTTACTGTGAATGGTCACAATGCTTGTATAGAAATTTGAGACTTTCATACAAATTATACAGACTGCAAGGCTTTTTTAAAGCACGGGGCAAAACCGACTGATGTTTAAATTTCTTTCCTCTGTGCCTGTGGGTCTGCCTAATGAAGACTCACTTCATGCTCATCTCATAATCAATCTGTTAGTCTTTGAGGTGCCACAGTAGTAATCCATCCTTGTTGAATTTCCAAGGAAGTATGTGGAGGATCCTTTCCTTTTACCTGGCAGTGCTGCGAGAACATGCATTCCTAACCTCCATGTATTGGAATTGATGTACCATATTTACCACAAAGGAGGATGATCTTGAATGTAGGAAAATCCCCCCTTAAAAATAAAGGCTATACACAAAGTTTGTTTTTATTACTGCAGAAATCTGTACATGAATTTAAAGACAACCCCCTTATGTTCTTGTTGGCACACCTGGGGAAAAAAGGCTTCCCTTCAGGTAAAGACAGTATTATTATCAATGACAGGAGGATTTGTACTTAGCATCAGATGTTAAGGTTGTTCCTTCCCTAGAATTCTGTTGTGTATATAAAAAGCACCCATGGAAAAGATCTTGCTATGGTGTAAAGGCCCATTAGAAGGACTTCCTGGCTTACACAACTTTATATAGCCACGGTAATCCCATTAGGCTTATCCTAAAACGCCCTTTGCCAAGAAGCGACATGAACTTTGCAAAGGACACCAGAAGCTTAATTAAGCCTTTGAGCCTGCTGTAAGTGCTTACCTTTTTGCAACAATATCATGAAAACATAAACTACAAACGAGTGTTCTACACCTTCATATGAATGTTGATTAATTGATGACCACTCCTGGCAGTGGAGGCAAGACGCTCATTCTGCCTTCCTCCCCAGCTAGCCATAGCACTGTATTTCAATCTATAGAATGCCAACATACTTGGAATTAAGCCGATTGAGTCTCAGTGACATGGGAATAACTTTACTAATCAATCCCATTGAGGGTTCTAGGGAAAAACGTTAATCGTATTTGTGGATAGATACAGTGAAATCTATATACGATATCCAGTTCCCTGAGCTTTATCTTTGCCACACTGAGAACCAGTCTGGGGGGATATTCAGAGAAAACGGGGTGGCTCCAACCAGTTTTCTCACTCAGTTTCATCCAGCTCCCCTCCTTACAAGGGCCGGCTCGCTCATTAGGCAAACTAGGCGTTCGCCTAGAGCGCGCCGGCCCTAAGGGGTGCCAAAAGCTCCTGCCAAAAAAAACACCCCTTCCCTGGCTTGCCGGGGCACCCCGCAGCTGCGGGACACACAGGCAAGCCGGCACTGGGACTGAAAGGGCAGGGGTTTAAACCCCCACCCCTTCCCTAGCTTGCAGCTCGCCCGCCCTCCCCCTCGCCCCTGGGGGGGGGAAGAGGAGCGGTGGCGGCATGGTGGGTCTCCAGGCCCCACCGGGAGGTTGGCATCTGTGCCCCACCTAGGGTGCAGAAAAACCTCAAGCCGGCCCGCTCCTTACCACAGCCCATCTCATGTGGCATTTGTCTGTGCTTCTCCTGTGGTCCCCATAAAAAACCCCCACAGAAATTAATTCTAAATTTATATTACTACTTTAACAACATAACATACATTACTTAGCATATAAAACTGTACCGCTTGGCATGTTTATCAAATGTACGCATAAATGCCTTAGCTTTTTATAAACAAAGTTATGAATATACCCAATGTATGAGAGACAAAAAAATCTTTCTCTTTCCATTTTTCCACTGGGCCTTCTCTGGTGAGAACACAGAAAGTGTTAACTCCATGGAGGATCTTGACTGATAGGTAGGTTCTTAGAGGTAAGACCTGAAGTTAGGGACATGGGAGAATCAGGAAGGGTACAAATAATAGGCCATTCCTAGGTTTGCCAGCTTCCAGGTGGGGGCTGGAAATTTCCTGGAATTACTATCTCAAGATGACAGAGAACAGTTCCCCTGGAGAACATGGATGCTTTGGAGGGTGGACTCTATGGCATTATGTCTTGCTGAAGCCCCTCCCACAACCATCTCTATGCTCCACCCTCAAATCTCCAGGGATTTCCCAACCCAGAGCTGGCAGCCCTAGCCATTCCCATCCGTCATACCTTCTGATCTAGGTATGTGTATTTACAGTTCCAGGACAACAAATTTAACAGTAAACTTCCATTGAGCGTCTTCACTGATTCACTTGCAGTCTCTTGAATAGATTACTGATTAATTATCCTTCTGCTTTGCTGAAGGCTACAGCCAGATCCATATGTCCAGGATTTTTAATTTTAAGTGTGCCTTGTTTCGAAAAGCACAATCACACTTCTCTTGACATTTTAACAACAAAGAACATATGCCATTTAAATTCCCAGGAGGTAGTCTGGAAATGAACTATGTATATTGCTATGCATTATTTAAATTTCCTGAGGATGAAACATAGCAGTTATCAGACATTCCAATCAGAGTTACATTGACGATCTGAACAGCTCTCTCTTACTCACAGGGCATCTACTACCACCCGGCAACAGTTCACAGGGGGCAGTATTGTTGTGGCTGCAAAAGACAGAAAAGAGTCTTCAGTGCATATTTTTATGCCTGCTCAGAAACAGCAGTGGAAAAAAGTGTTGGACTAGGATCTGGGAGACCCTGGTTCCAATCCTTACTCTGCCACAGAAATGTTATGGGTGATCTTGGGCCAGTCACACACTCTCAGCCAGACCTGCCTCACAGGATTGTTGTGGGGGCAAAATGGAAGAGAGAACAATGTAAACCAATTTGGGTCTCTACTGGGGAGAAAGGTGGGGTATAAATGAGATAAATAAATAAATGAATATAAGAAACAAAATGACAAGGAAGGACAAGGAAATACCAGTTAGTAAGCCAAAGACTTCCACTTCAGTGAAAGGGATGGCACAGGTAAAGATGAAAGTGCAGACTTGGGACAGAATCTGGGTATTTAAATGCAGTCGAATGAGGATCAAATGAACTGTCTTAATGGATTATGTTTCTTCAGACTTCATTTCAGAATGCTTCCTATATAGGGTTTGCCAGCCCAGCACGGTAACCAGTCAGTGGGAAGCTAAGGGGGGTGGGGACATGCAATAGGCATCATTCCACTACCATGACCTCACTTCCAGTGTGATTCCTGGAAATGACATCATCGCATTGGAGAGATATAGTATTCCCCCCAAACTCTATGGTTTTACCTATAATGTCACCCTAGCACGATGACATCCTTTCTGAGGTGGCACTGGATGTGACATGGCTGTGTCAGAACAATACCTATTCCCTCTCCCCATTTCTGCTCAGGCAGTGGGCAAATTGGGCTGCCAGTGGGAGGTCTCCTGCCATAGCGGGTGACCTGGCAGCCCTATATCTTATGCAAAAAATTCTCTACAGGCAGAAAATTGTACAACTGAGAAAAAAGTCTTATCTACATGATCCCTTTATTGTGTGTGCTAGATATATTTCTTTGGCAAGAGCTTTAAAAAAATCATATACTTCCAATAAAATAGTTCATAAAGCACAACAGCTTGTTAGACTTTCCCAACCTGTTCATTCACTACAAAGAATGAGGAAACCAAAACACATATGCAAAAACACATCAAAAACCTCAGAAGATTCACACAATAAAAGGTGAATACAGTCAATTTTTTTTTAAAAACCCAGCACATTAAAATATCATATATATCTATTCTAAAAATTAAAATCACACTCCACAAAATCCAGTCTGTCAAGATGGCTTCAAGACTTGGTCATGAAGTTTTAAGTGCCAATGAAATACATTTAATACTCTTTCTGTAGTCCTGTTAGTCCCCAAAAGAAGAGTTAAAAACTGGTAAACAAAAGAGTGAACAGGGAAAGTAGCCATAAGGGCGAACTAACATGTTGGCTCTTTGCTCAGTATAAAGCTTACAGGAAAAAGGAAAACGTACTATGAACTGTAAAACCCAAGGTCCACAGGGACCATAACTTCTTTCCTCAGGGGATTCTCCTGAATCAGCCTAAAGGGAGCACATTACAGCTTTTTCATGAAATTTTAATGCCAACGAAGTAAATTTTATGACTCTTTCTGTAGGCTTCTTGTCAGTTCCCAAAATATGGACAGAGACATAATGGCTGAGGTAAGACTGGCAGTTTGCCCTGCTATAGCCATGTATTTCAGAAGGGGATTAAAGGGGGCGTTCACACAGGCACATCTGCCTGGCGTTCCCCACCCATAGTCGACCCGTGCTGTTCCCCTTCATTCCTGCATTTAAAAGACACCTGGTGAAAGTGGTAGCAAATCCTTGAGAGCCCGTTTATCCTGCTTCATTCCGCTGCCGGGAAGTGTGAATGCCAACCAGAAAAGCCAGGAGCAACCTGCGTTGCGCATAAGGCAGCAGTGATATGATTTGCTGCGCTCTGCTCTACTGCCCAATGCGGTGCTGGCACAATGGGATCTTCCCCCAATCGGCTGGATGCGCTCATGCGCACATAGCCAAATTACCAGGGAAAAGCTGTTAACAGCCGCGCCTCCGGGCCAGCAGTCTGAACGCTCCCGCGTGCCTCCTCCCAGTATGCTCCCACATCAGTCAGCACAGTATGACCGGGAAAACCTGGAACAGTTTGTTCCCGGGCTTTTTTGCCACGACTGGCTCCCGCTTCAAACTGCCAGTCTGAACTTAGCCAATGGCTGCCCCATAGGGAAAAAATATAACCACAAGCCAAAAAATAATAGCTATGGGCCTGATGCTATTTCCTTTGAAGTTCAAGACTCATGGGTGGGAATGGAGGAATAAAGTTAAGAAATTAAAACAAGATTTCCTAAGAGCTACAGTCTGCTACTTGGATTAATTGAAACTTGAACAGAAGGCCAGAGGGATAACAGTAACTGGGTGCGTTCAGACGCGCCGTTTGAGCCGTTTTCGGCACGGCTCAGAAATGGCTTTTACCTGCGCGTTCACACGCCCAACATCTGCCCACCGTCCCCAGCCGTCGCTTTCTGGAGCAAACCCCTTTGAAACGGAGTATTTTGACACCACTTACCCAAGTGGTGTTTTCCATGATTCTCCACTTCAAGCCGCACTTTTCCCTGTCTGATCGCTCCATCCAGCCACTTCCGGGTGCTTCAACCCCCCTCCCCTCTGGGAAGCTGCCTCCGGCTTCCGGCTTCAGTCCGCCATTTGTTTTTTTTCCTTAGTGGTGTGCGCTTGAGCGGAGCTCCACACTTAAGTTAAAAAAGAAAAGCTTCACTGGTGCCTAGTTTAGGCATTTAGAGGAGTCTGGGATCTCGGGGAGGCCATTTTAAAAAGGAGTCTTCATTTAAACTTTAAAGGGACCTGTTGAGATCGCTCTTCTGCGCACCCGCCAAACTTCCTGTTCGGGAGAGGGCTGCCTGTGCGCATGCTCAAAGGAGAGGGGAAACCCCCCCCCCACCTGCAGGAGGACGGCGGGGAGCTTGGAAGGAGGAGGTGAGTCTGATCGCGATTCTCCAGTTTTAAAAAAAAACGCATCGTGCCGGAGCAGTTTAAACCGCTCCAGCACGCTGTCTAAACGCACCCACTTACATTTCTTCTTGGTACTGTCTTTATCTCTGTTATGTATGGAGATACATAAATAGAAGGAGCTTGATTCCGGCTCCCATTGAAACCTGATATCCTAAACATCACAAACTGATTGGACGCTTTGCACAGTTGCCCAATCAGGAAACAAGATATGTGCAGGAGGGAAACAGTATGATTGGTCTTTATCTCTGTAATGTGATTGGTCCTTTCTGTACTTATGGGTGTGGCTTACCAAGCCTGGACTGTTTAAAAAGGAGCTTGTTGCTCCCCAGTTTTGCTGTTGTCCTATCTTACCCTTACCTCTGTAAATAAAGCTGACTTCACTGTTCAAAGAGCTGCTGCCTGATTCTCATATCTAACAATCTCCCTGACCTGCATTGGCCAGGCTAGCCTGGGGCCTGGAGAGCTCCCAGAATTACTGCTCATCTCTGGACAACAGAGATCAGATCCCCCAGAGGAAATAGCTGCTTTGGAGGGTGAACTCTATGGCATTATATCCTGCTGAGGTCACTTCCTTCCCTATACCCAGTCCTCCCTAGGCTCTGCAAATGTCCAGGTATTTCCCAATCCCACTCTAGTCCATACCTGCTTACTTTCACCCCTATGTAAATGTGGGAAAAGGAGACTGAAGAAGGCCCTATCAGAGCCCAACAATGAGGGTTGCCACTTCCACCTTGGGAAACTCGCGGAGATTTGGTGGCAGTGTCTGGTGTCTGGGGAAAGAGTTCAGTGAGGAAGTGATGCCACAGAATCTGCCCTCCAAAACCGCCATTTTCTCCAGGGGAGCTGAGCTCTGCAGTCTGGAGATCAACAGTAATTCCTTCTTTAAAAATAAAATAAAATAAAATAAATTATTTTCTATAAACAAAACATCAACAAAAAACATATAAAACCCCATAAAACTGGGGGTACTTTGCTTATAGAAACATTCTGTCGCCGAGCATCTAACAATTTAGAATACAACCTTGAAATAATCATTACTTTTCTGCAATATTTACAACACAGAATAGTTTCATCTTAGTCTGTGCCTTTTCTTGATCTTGCTTATATACCTTAACCTGACACAGTGAATATATTGTTCTCATACCATAAGCAGAATCTTGACCGTGTGTTTTCGAATGTCTCTTCGGTGCAGTTCTTCAAAATTAAAATGAGTTTGTCCATCTCTGCTGCTTCTAGCATTTTATTAACAGATTCTTCTTTATTTGGAGTATCTTGGCTCCTCCAGTATTTTGCAAATAGTATTCTAGCTGATGTAGTTATATACATTGTGAGGTAAATATCCTCTCTTCTAAAGTTCTCTGGTAAAATGTTCAACAATAACACCTCTGGGGTAAACGGTACTGTACATTTCAATATGCTCTGTAAAGTTTCATGTATCCACTTCCAATATTTCTTTAGCTCATGTATTTCAATATTTCATAGCCACCACACACATATGATAAAATGATCCTGTTTTGCTTTCACATTCCACAAAGCAGTGAAAGGAAAGAGAGAGAGAGAGAGAGAGAGAGAGAGAGAGAGAGAGAGAGAGAGAGAGAGAGAGAGAGAGAGAGAGAGAGAGAGAGAGAGAGAGAGAGATCAACTGTAATTCCTGAAGAACTCCAGGCCTACCTGGAGACTAGCAAACCTACTGACAAACCAACTATCGGGTTTAGGACTATTCCAAACTTACAGATTAGCACTTCAGAACATTCCAAGGCATTTTGCCTTCATTATCCTAGTGCTCCTGCCAATGGTCCTGTAAAGTCCATCTCCCTACTTCTGAACCAGAACTCTGCAATGATCAGTCAGCACCTGTTTGCCCCCCTCCACCCACTCTCAGCATATACGGAGGAATTACATATTCACATTTTTGGTCTAGAGTACCATCATGAGAGCACAAGCCTTGCTTTGCTGGATCAGGCCCAAAACCCATCCAGCCCTGCATTCTGTCTCCAACAGATGTCTCTGTCAGCTCAGATGCAAAGCATGGAAGAGACAACCATCCCAAAGGCCAACCTGGTCGACTGCTTTCTGTTCACAGTTCTGACACTCACTTTGCAGCGTTGCTTATTCTTGACTGCCTTGCTAGCCCTGTGCATCTCTACGGGCCAAATGTCAGCTCGGCACACAGCAGCGGTCGCGGTTTTCCAGTTCAGCATTACACAGAAGTCTTTGTGCTTCGTCATGCTGTACAGCATACCCGGCACTTTGTCCCTTCTTATTTATACGTTAATCTTCTTAGAAATGGCTCTAAACATGCCTGTTGCCTGCTCAGCATGAATGGAGATTATGCACACACAGATAGGGAAAAGTGCCATTGAGCGGGTCTGCTTGTCTAATTTTACCTTTGGACCAATCCTGTTGGTGAAGGTGCACTTGTGCAACGCATTCTTGACAAGCCTCCCCTTGGAATCCACTATGAGATAGCATGAAACTGAAGTTTCCATATCACGAGCAGGAATAAGTGCTTGTATTGTTATATGCCTTGTGTTTGCAGGGCAGGACTGCAAGTAGGAGCTTGATCCTACGGATCTCTTCTGGTAATTGGGCTCTTGGCATAAGATGCCTCCCTCTCCAGCAAATGAGACTCTTGCATTGGTGGAAGGGTCCCTGCGATGGAGGAAACACCACTGTTTAATGGAATGCTTTTGGAGGATCCAATCTTAAATCACGTTGCAGAGAAACCGTGTGTGTGCGTGTGTATGCACATTAAGTGTTGTTAAGTCACTTCTGACTTATGGTAACCCTGTGAATTAATGACCTCCAAAATGTCCTGTCATAACAGCTTTGCTCATGTCTTGCAAGTGGGGGGCCGTGGCTTCCATCCATCTTGGAAGAAGAAGAGAAGAAGAGATTGGGTTTATACCCCGCCCTTCACTACCCAAAGGTGTCTCAGAGCGGCTTACAAACTCCCTTCCCTCCCCCTTCCCACAACAGACACCCTGTGAGGTAGGTGGGGCTGAGAGAGCTCTTGATAGAAACTGCTCTTTTTCAAGAACAGCTCTTATCAGAACTATGGCTTGCCCAAGGTCATCCAGCCAGGTGCAAGTGGAGGAATGGGGAATCAAACCCGGTTCTCCCAGATTAGAGTCCGCGCACTTAACCACTACACCAAACTGGCTCAATGTCAGATAACCCTGCCATTGCATGGGATGGGGGGGGAAAGACATCTTTCACTGTCTGGAATGCGGGAGTATCACTAAGGCTCCAGGCGCTCTGAATTACTGTGTCTGTGTAACTTCTTATCAGCACGCTTGACCTTGCGTCCCAGGCCTTTTGGCATCAGGATTTTCGGGTGAACGTGTTGTTTTTCTTTCTTTTGCCGCGTGCGGGGAATGTAACCATTGGCTTGTAGTGAGGGGGGGGCAATTCAAATGGGCTATAATTGAAGCTGGGCTGTAATACCAGTTATCACTGACAAAAGCCTTGTTCATGTCACTCTATGATTAGTTTCAATAAACGCTATCTTCTTATGAAGCCTGGTGTTTGACTGACTATCTGGAGAACTTGACACTTTCTCATGTTGGGTATCCTTCCTCTTCTCCTGCTGCCTTCAACTCTTCCTAGCACTATTGTCTTTTTCAGTGACTCTTGTCTTCTCGTAAGAGAAGCTTTAGCTCATAATACAGGTTCAGTGCCCTGTGCTTCTAGTTAAAGAAATGGAGGTGTAAGTATTTACTAATTAAAACATTTATATCCCTTGTTTGTTCATGGTTGAAGGTGGCTTACAATTATTAGTGATAACGTTTCAGTCAAAAGCCAAAGTTAAAATAGAAAGCACCAAAATCCCTCCTCCCTCTTAAAAGACACCTGCTATTCAAACCCCCTCAAAAGCTCTGGCAAACAGGTAGGTCTAGCGGTGCCTCCTGAAGGTTTCCACGGAGGGGTCCCTCTAACCTCTGCAGGGAGCCCATTCCACAGCTGGGATGGACTTCTGCCCCAAAGCTAAGTGTAGTTCGTACAAGGCTAAAATGAACACTGGCCCAATTCAATAGAAAGCAGCTCCTTTTATGTCTCCTTACCCCAGGGCTGCCTAGCCCCAGGAACTTTAGAATCTGGTATGCAAGAAGGGGGAAAGATCAGTTTACATTGTGCAAAGTTTGGTCTACTCCTAACTTTTGTATTAAAAACATCCTCACAACTACATAACTCTTTCATCCACAGATTCTTACATAAGAACATAAGAGAAACCAGGGCTTTTTTATTTCTTTCTTTTTTAAAAGAGGTGCTGGAACTCTCAAGAGGGAAATGAGGTTTTCAGACTGTATACTGAAAACTCATGAACTTTTAAACATTTTTAAAAGGATTTTGTCGAAGAGGTTTTGGGACTCTGTTCTGGCACGTTCCCCAGAAAAAAAGCCCCAAGAGAGACCTTGTCACACAGTGGCGAAAACCCAGGTGCCATCAGGAGCTCCACTAGCAAGGCCAGAACTCCAGAAACTCCCACTGTTGCCCCCAAAGCACCAAGAATACAGAGCATCACTGCCCTAGACATAGTGTTTCATCTATACCTAGTGACTAACAGCCACTGCTGGACCTCTGCTCCATATGTTTAGCCAATCACCTCTTGAAGTTGTCTATGCTTGTAGTTGCCACCACTTCTTGTGGCACTGAATTCCCCATGTTAATCACTCTTTGGGTGAAGAAGGACTTCCTTTTATCTGTTCTAAACCTACAGCTCATTAATTTCATAGAGTGCCCACGAGTTCTTGTACTGTGAGAAAGGGAGAAAAGTACTTCTTTCTCAACCTGCTCTATCCCATGCATTATTCAGTAAACTTCTGTCATGTCACTTCTCAGTCGTCGTTTCTCCAAGCTAACCTCTTTAACTTTTCTTCCTAGGGAAAGTGTCCCATCCCCTTAATCATTTTTGTTGCTCTTTTCTGCACTTTTCCCAATGCTATAAAAACTTTTTTGAGCTGTGGTGACCAGAACTGTACACAGTATTCCCAATGAGGCTGCACCATCAGTTTATACAGGGACATCATGATACTGGCTGATTAGTTTTCAGTCCCCTTTCTAATAATCCCCAGCACAGCATTTGCCTTTTTTATTGCCATCACACACTGAGTCAACATTTTCAGCGAGTTATCTACCACGATCTCTCTCCTGCTCAGTCTCTGCCATCAACATGTATTTATAGTTAGGATTTTTGGCTACAATATGCATTACTTTGCGCTTGCCCACACTGATGCCCACTCGCCCAGCCTCGACAAATCCCTCTGGAGCACATCACAATCCTCCCTGGTTCTCACCATCCTGAACAGCGTAGTGTCATCTGCTACTTCACTGCTTACTCCCAACTCCAAATCATTAATGAACAAGTTAAGAGCCAGTTTGGTGTAGTGGTTAGGAGTGCGGACTCTAATATGGGAGAACTGGGTTTGATTCCACACTCCTCCACATGCTGCTGCTGGTGTGACCCTGGGTCAGTCACAAGTTCTCTCAGAGTTGTTCTCTCATGGGCAGTTCTCGAAAGAGCTCTCTCAGCCCCACCTACCTCACAGGGTGTCTGTTGTGTGGAGGGGAGGGGAAAGGGATTGTAAACTGCTCTGAGACTCCTTTGGGTAGTGAGGGGCAGGGTATAAATCCAATCTCTTCTTCTCTCTTCTTAAAAAGCACTGGCCCTAGTACTGAGCCCTGTGGTACCCCATTGTTCTTAAAGTAAGCTTTAGCTATGGCCACTGGGCAGGGTCACAGAACACGTATACTGTCCCAAAACTGACTTGTTTCATACACTTTTAATGTGGGAAACTGTAGATCTGTGGGAGACTCTTACCCCTGGCTGAGTCCAGATCTGGTTGTCAACAGGGTCAGGGCTTGAATAGAACTAGGGATGCCGGGGTTCCCCCCCTCGTAACATTTTTCCTGATTATAACCAATGTGGTTGGAACCATTAGAACATTTCTGCAGATGGATGAATTTCTGCTTTCAGAGCATGGCTTTCTCACCTGCAGCCTAAAATGCCCTGTATGCTACTTCTGTTCCCTATTCCTGTCACATTTAATATCAACAGAAATGTCATTACTTGTGTTTCGTAAGCTTAGACTCTCAGCCAAATGTAAAGCATAATCTAAAATGAGTAAGGAAGGACCAGCACTGTCCCTATATATTTTAGAACAGGGGTCCCCAACACGACGCCTTCCCTCATGCCCACCAAATGGTGTTAGAATAGTAGGTGTGGCCGAATGGGACTTTCACCCAGGAAGACTTCTGATTGGCCACTGGAGATTTAACTGGCTATGTAGATTTTTCTAAACGGTGCTTTGGTGGCAGCTTCCACTGTCACCAAGGTCTGCACTGTGTGACTGAAGGTAAGCTGTGGCAGCCATTTTGGGACTGGCTCTGCCTCCTGCAGCAGCTCTTTCGTTGTAGCCGTTTTGTGGCTGCCACCACCACACCGTCAGAATTCCAAGTGTGCATGAAGGCTCAAAAAGGTTGGGGACCCCTGCTCTAGCAAGACAGATCCTCGTTTTAGTCTGTTTTCCAAAACAGCATCTTGTTGAAGACTTAACACATCCACAGTGCCAATCTGAACAGAGTTACACTCTTACAAACCTACTGAATTCAATGGGCTTAAGGGGATGCAACTTCACTTTCGATTGCACTGTAGTCATGACACAAGACTGTGCAGAAACGACCCTGCGTATTGCAGTTCATACTCTGGGGCAGCTGGGCTTGCACAGAGAGCATTGGACGGAGGAAGCCGAGGCAGGCCTGTGAAAAGCATCAACAGCTCCATCTGCAACATTCCTCTGACACTCCCAGTACTGTTGCCACAGAGGTAATGATCATCTCGATGTCATTATCCATCCATCAACAGTCAGAACTACTCTGTAGTGTGATACTGTTTGGCAACTGGTGAGCTGTTGATGAACACTGAAAACTGCTACATATCTGACCATGGGTTGGATCCAGTCAGCTTTGCAGCAGATGAAAAAGGAAGGAGGGGCTCCCCTTTCCCCCCAAAAAAGCTATGCTGGGCATCATAGGACCTGTATGGTGCAGTGGGGGCTGGAATAAGGATGGGAATTGGGTGAGAGTAAACAACTGAGGGGAAACTGCGAATTCAGAGGCACTAATCTCTGAATCCCAGAACCAGGAGGCAACATCAGGGGAAGGCCTCGGCCTCTATGCTCTGTTGTTGGCCGTTTTTGAGAAAATCATGCATTGTAGGTGGAAATCCTTCTCTCCACGGAAACGTTCTTGTGGATCCAAGTCCTTCTCTGATTTCACATGAGTCAAAGGTAGGAATGTGCTTCTTTCTCGTACATGGAACAAGGGGAAAAGGCTTGGTGGCTGTACTGAAGAAAATCTACGTGTGGCTATGGTTTAATGAACAATAGCCTTCACTTGGCTTCCAGCTACTGAAATTACATCCTAGGAGAACCCTGTGAAGCCAACATCCTCTTGCTAATAAAAGATATCACCTTACTTGTACTCTGGGACAAAAAAGACAGACAAAGTATCGCCAAACATCTGTTGTATGTGACCGGTAGGCATTTGATATCTTGGTGTCAGGCAATAGGTTATACAAATCTTCCCAAGAGCCACTTGGCTCCTTTCCCCCTTTGGCAACCAGCATATTTAGAAAGCTGCAGGCTGGTGTAGGGGAGAAAGGCCCACAAAATATTCTGTGTTCCTGCCTTGGTCTGCTCATAACCCAAGGTTAGCACTAGTGGAACACAACTGGGTCATTCGCTTTCACACTAGCATCTGTGCTATTTGCTTCACTTCCGTCACTGAAGCTGTCAAAAGTAGTCAGTGGATGAAAATGACTACTGTTATTAAAGTTGACACTAGCAGTGACATAAAAGTCCCAGCCAGAGCAATTTTGCTCATTGCCACAAAACACACCCCGTCCCTGGGAGAAGAACCTTCCAAAGGAATAGCCAAATGCTCAGTCTGTTTGCCGGAGTAGTAGTAAAAAAAAATCCTAGTTTGTCTGTGATAAGTAAGATATTTCTCCTTAACAGCCAATTCACACCACCCATTTGATGTGTAGTGAATATGAGGGCATGTCAGCTGTTCATAAATTCCCATTTACTGTTCGATCCACTTTCAGCTGGTTTGCCATGACTATTGAGTTAGGTGAAGGATGGCTTCAACAAGGGACAAATGCTGCATCTGCTCCAACTGAGACGTGCACCAAGCCAGTTGTGCAAACTGGCCCATAATTTGTGTGGGGAAACTGGATGCAAGCAAGGTGACTGGAACCAACAAGGCAATTCATTCATTCATTCATTCATTCATTCATTCATTCATTCATTCATTCATTCATTCCATTTATACCCTGCCCTCCCTGCAAGGCAGGCTCAGGGCAGCTGGCCTTGGAACTTCTGAGGGTATACTTGTCATTGTTTGTGTTCACTCTTCACTTATGGGTCACAGCCTTGGGTTACCCCAGATATGCCACTGGGTCTGTAACAAAAGACTGCTACAGCTAGCCTTTTGTAGCAAGAGGGTTGTGACTCGTGAGTCTTGCTCTTGAATGCAGACTGATTGACTCTGTCAGTCATAACGCTGTAACCTGGAGACTCGAGTCCTTTAACATGCTTTACATAGAAAGCAGTCTTAGGTGAGGTAGGCTTGCCAGCCTCCAGGTGTCGGCTGGGGATCTCCTGGGACTACAACTGGTCTCCAGGCAACAAAGATCAGTTCACCTGGAGAAAATGGCCGCTTTGGAAGGTGGACTCTATGGCACTATACTCCATTGAAGTCCCTCTCCTCCCCAAACCCTCACCCCCCAAAAATCTCCAGGTATTTCCCAACCCAGAGCTGGCAACTCTAGGCAACGGCTCAGATGCTGCAGTTCATACTGAATATGGCACCTTATCTCCAGGAGTTACCTACATTTTACCTCTGCTCTAGTAAAAGAGTTGTCCCCCCTCCCATAACTTTCCAAGGGCTTAAGGAACAGTACACAACCAAGCAATGACCTTTTTCCTTTTATAAAAGCCTCAGCCTCTGGTAGTACCCATGCTGATGTCAGTTTTCACATCCTCCACGTGCCAAATCCGTAAGTAAAGGACATGCAAAGAATTGTTTCCACTGCCTTGTTTGATATTTGTGCAGCCTCATTTCCTAGGAAACCTTGCAAACACTAGCAAATGCCTGGAAGTAATACAAGAAGTCTTGGGGCACATGCTGTAGTCAAAGCTGTACACAGGCTGCTTGCTTGCTTATTTATTAATTTATGTAGGCCCATCTATGTGAATAGCGGATGTGGGATGGTATAGTGTAGCTCGATCTCATCAGATCTTGGAAGCTAAGCGAGGCCAGTACTTGGATGGGAGGCCACCAAGGAAGACTCTGCAGAGGAACACACCGGCAAACCACCTCTGGTTCTCACTTGCTTTGAAAGCCCCTTGGCTGGGGTCGCCATAAGTGAGCTGCGACTTGATAGCTCTTTACACACACGTATCAATGCAAACGGCACTTCACAGATTATACAAAGACAGGTGCCTGTCCCGAGGATTTTAGCATTTGCAATAAGAGACAACAAAAGAGAAGCAAGGGAGGCAGAGGCAGGACATGGTCTGATTCAGTTATCCAAATTTAGATTTAGTTTCAATATGAAAGGGGGACTTCAGTATAAAAGGGGGGCTAAGTGGAGCTCACAAAAGTTTTGTGGGAAAAGCTGGATTTGAGGATGTATATGAAGGAAGAAGGAGAGATGGAGTTACAAGAAAGTCCTTTTTGCTCCTTCCCATGTTCTGGGTAAAATGGCAATAACCCTGCACTGGGTATCAGTTAGAAGGAGATGACTGAAATCTTTGTTTAACATTCATAATATTTTGATGTGCTACCAGCCTTTGGCAGCCGGCACCTTCAAGACTCCAGTCCTTAAATGTCAGGGTCTAAGGAGGACCAAACTAGATGTTACAGTGTCCACAGGTCTGACCTGTGGATGCTGACAACATTTTAAAATTGAAGCAGCCCGATCCTGCAATGTGGTGGGACCAAGAGATCTTTCAAGTGCCAAAACAGCCACAGAGGAGCTGTTCCGGCATTTGAAAAAACAAGGGGGAAGCTAAAGGCCTAATCAGGATCAGGCTCTTGTGGCATTTTTAAATGGCCAACTTCAGCTTTAAAATGGCATGAGCATCCATGGATTGGACCCATGGACACTCTCTCCACTTTGGCCTTTATCTTCAGGAGATTGGGGGAAGGTGCCAGATACTGACAACAAATTTACTACGCTCTCTGAGGTACCATGAGAAGACTGTAAGAAGAGCCCAGCTGGATCAAACCAGCGGTCCAGCATCTAGTCTAGCATCCTGTTTTACACATTGGGCAACATAAGGGCACAGAATGGAATTGGCCCAGGCTGTCCCTTGGCACTGGAATTTCAAGGTTAACTGCTTCTAGATATGGAGGTTCACTTTGTTCACCACTCCTAGTAGCCAACAGTGGATTTGTCTTCCCTAAATCTGTCTAGTAAAGGTAAAAGTTCCCTTGCTTGAAAGCCAGTCAAATCCGACTCTAGGGTTGTGTTGCTCATCTCTGTTTCAAAGCTGAAGAGCCAGCGCTGTCCGAAGACGTTTCCGTGGTCATGTGGCCGGCATGACTAAACACCAAGGCACATGGAATGCTGTTACCTTCCCACCGAAGTGGTACCTATTTAAAGGTTCCCTTGTTTGAAAGCCAGTCGAATCCGACTCTAGGGTTGCGGTGCTCATCTCCATTTCAAAGCCGAAGAGCCAGCGCTGTCCGAAGACGTTTCCGTGGTCATGTGGCCAGCATGACTAAACACCAAGGCGCACGGAACGCTGTTACCTTCCCACTGAAGTAGTACCTATTTATCTACTTGCAATTTCTTGCTTTCGAACTGCTAAGTTGGCAGGAGCTGGAATTAGAAACGGGAGCTCACCCCATCATGCAGCACTCTCGGGTCTCAGACTGCTGAACTACTGACCTTCCACAGCCTGCAGTTCAGCATCTTAACCACTTGAGCCACCGTAGCTCCAGTCTAATCTGTCTAATCCCCTTTTAATAAGAATATAGGAAGAGCTGGGCTGATGGAACTGTAGTAATTCTCTCCCAACACGAACCAGCCAGTTATAAGAGAATAAAGTCTTTTGACAGAAGAATCATGTGTAGACAGCTCAGTGCTACTAATTGTGCTGTTACTATGAGATGATTGGGGTTTTACAAACAGAAACGGCATCATCAACAAACAAAGCCAAAGGCTGAGTTTGATTATAGCCTAGAAAGCTGAATATAGACTTCTTGTACAAGCTGGTGGAGGGCATCTCCGTGTTAAAGACTAAATTTCTAGGATCTTGGCAAAGCCAGCTCCAGATGTGCATGAAGAGGAGTTGAAATTTTATACAGTTGTCTAGCTTGCAGAATCAGTCACGTAAATACAAAGGTACAGCATCCATAGTGCATGGTAACACACAACACACTACTATGTTTACAGAAGGAGAGGTTGGGTGCCCATGCCTACTGGCTAGGCTAGAAGCCCCTATGAGGTCCAGTACAGAATTTGGAAGCAGACTATGGGAATAAGCATAGAGACAAGAAATATCAGAGAAAGCCCCCCCCCTCCAGTTTGATTTAGGAAATCCACGGACACTTGCCTGCTTTGCTTACTGTTCAGGGCTTGTCCTGTTCCAGAAGAAAAAGGAACAAAAGAGACAAAGATGGTGGGTGGGTGTCATTTGCCAGTAGGCACAGCTTTCTGTGCCAGATCATTTAGTCAGGTCAATATCACAGGAAGCTTTCGCACATCCTAAAAACAGATCCGATCCACAACAATTTAGCATACTTATTAATTGCATTTGTTAACCACTTTCCTACCAAAAGTACATGGAACATAAGAAGAAGAATGGCATGGAATGGCATTCCACAAGAAGAAGAATGGCATGGAACAGAAGAAGAAGAAGAAGAAGAAGAAGAAGAGGAGGAGGAGGAGGAGGAGGAGGAGGAGGAGGAGATTGGATTTATACCCTGCCCTTCACTTTGAGTCTCAGAGTGGTTTATAAACTCCTTTCCCTTCCCCTCCCCACAACAGACACCCTGTGAGGTAGGTGAGGCTGAGAGTGCTCTTTACAGAGCTGCCCTTGAGAGAACAGGTGTGCCAGAACTATGGTTTGCCCAAGGTCATCCAGCAGGTGCAAGTGGAGGAGTGGGGAATCAAACTCAGTTCTCCCAGATTAGAGTTCGCGAACTTAACCACTACACCAAACCGGCTCTCATAAAACAGTCAAGTACTAGAGAAGAATCATGTGACACAGAAAATCTGTACAAAGATGTTACATGTATGAGTTCAAGCAAGCATGTCTGGAGATTTGGCTCTGTCCTCTTGTCATTTGTCCACTGTCCCTCATTGGCCTTACAACTGATACCTGATCCCATGGTTATTTTGGACAACAGTGGCAACTCGGCCACATTATTCTTCTCACTTATGTGAAGAATTTCACATTATTCTTCTCACATGTGAAGAATCATTCTAAGGGTCCATCAAAGGAATTTAAAAACCCAGGTGTCTCAAGAAACAGTCAGTAGGACATCAACTGCAGCCACCTGAGCAGAAATTCTGATGTCCTGTACGTATCAGAATTCCATCCTTGAATTTTAATCCCTAACCCAGAGAAGGGCCTTCTTGGTTGTGGCACTGAAACTCTGGAACTTTATTCCTATTACCTTGGCGATCCCTCCCCAAGTCCCACCTCCACCAGGTTCTACCCCCAGATCTCCTGGAATTTCCCAACTTAAAGAGTTGTCAACCCTAGTCACTATTCTAACCACTACTCTGTCACTCTGTGAAGCTGATTAGCTGGTGAGGGTAAATTATAATTTCTGGATTGCAAGATGAATAAATGGAGAAGGGCAGTCAACTGTAATCACAATGGAGCCAGAGGGGCCCCCATGATTCACATTTATTTTTCCAGACTGAAGCTCGGATTAAACACCATATTTTCAGCAGAGTTTACAACTACAAACTTATGCATCCTGCTAGAAATTATGAGTCAACAGTAGAAGATGCTTTCTGAATAAAACACCATGTCAAGAATCCCATCCTTAGGTGAGATGCACAGGAAAAGGGCTTTCTCTTCATGGAACTGGTGGAAAACAGATACTTGGAGGGCCGGAAATGGAAAGAAAAGTGATGGCAAGAACACCACGGAGCCGCCGGACAAGAATCCAGCACTGAATCAGTCTGGACTAAAGCCCTTGGAACAAAACGTTTCAGACAATTATGGCAGCCTTACTCTCGATTCACTGTGCGGTCACTCTTGGAAAGGTCACATTTGTAACATGGCAATTAATTAGTGAGCGGTCTGTTTGAAGAAACAAGTGCCAAAACATGACTAATTCAGCAGGTGCCACCTGTTAGATGCTGCAGCCACCCAGGAAGATGCCGATGGTCTCTTTAATAAACACATAATAACTTCATTTAGGAGAAGTGAATGAAGGAACACAAGGCCTACCAGAGTCCTTCACAGCAGTTCTTCTAGCCAGCTTATCTAGGAGGAACGGGAAAGTGCAATTAAGACGCAGGTGACTTATGGAGACACGGTAGTATTTTCAAGGTAAGAGATGTCCGGAGGTGGTTTGGCATTGCCTGCCTCTGAGTAGCAACCCTGGGCTTCCCTGGCAGTCCGGTCTCCCACCTGGACTAGAGCTGCTCCAGATTCTAGTATCCTGGAACTAACGTAAAACATGAAATGGATTCCGAAACATAACACTACTGCTTGAAAGTTAACTGGAGGTCTTAAGCAAGTCTGGGGGAGGGGGGGTGTCCTTCTATAACAAGAACTTTTTAAAGCCTTTACTACATTTTGGTAACTCCCATTTCTCCATTCCGTAGCCATGCTTTCCTAGTTGTTCTGTATAAAGGTATCACACAGTATAGCAGTTCTCTTAGGAGAAAACTGAATGGGATCGATATTGTGACAGACTTGTGATGTGAGGTGCACTGGCCCAAAGCCTTGGGGATAAACTGTACACGTCGTTCTCCTCTGTTAAGTCCTGGCCTTGTGTCATTTCTTTTTGCTAAAGAACACCTCCTTACAAGGAAAACAAGAACTTTGAAAAGAGGTGTTTTTTTTTTGTTCTCCAAAATGAGAAAAACAGCAGGGGGGAGAAAAGGAAACCAGGAACTCTCCCCTTCTGTGGGTTCGTGGCTACATTCTGTGATATGAAAGGGTCCAGAACAAACTGTACACAGATAAGCACCATGAGACTCCAAGTTAGGATGGTTTGGCTTATTTAAATTGATGAATTGCAGTTGTGGGGTCCCCTGATTTGGACACAGGATAAGTGGGGTGGTTAACCCTTCCTAGGGTTGCCAGACCCCTGCCAGGGACGGGGGAACCCCTGCTTCTCTTTTGTGGAGTGCTTCCATGCTGCCGGCCACAACTGGCCTGAAACTGATATCATTACGTCGCCTATGTTGCATGGCAATGCTCTAGTTTTTGGGCAAAACTCTATGGTAAAATCAGCTACAAACCACAGAGTTTTGCCCAGAAACTGGAACGTCATCCCCCATCATTGGTGACATGATGACATCACTTACGGGTGACATCACTGCAGCGCATGCATAAAGTGTGCACAGCAAAATATCCCCAAAAGCACCAAGGAACCCCCTGCCAGCTGCCAGGTAGGGCCTGGCACCCCTAACCCTTCCCCCTGTACTGACCTCAAGTACCCCTCCCCTTAGCCGCTATTTTATTTTTTGTGTGGAACATGGAGCTTGCCTGCATCTTCACAATATTTTCCATCCAGCCGGCAATTAGCAACTCCGAGGGGACACTTCAAAGTGCTGTGGCAAAGGTTTGCCTTCCCTGCCCAGGCGATGGCCCTAGTACAACTCCTCAGCCCTGTAACTGCTACTGAGCAACATAAATGCATGGAAGATCTGCTCATGCATCTTCCAGGATCTCATTTAGTTTGACCAGATGGGAGCAGGGCGGTGGAGCACCTGTTCTGCATTCAGAAGATCCCAAGTTGAATGCAGCTAAAAGGGTCAAGTAGTAGCTGATGTGAAAGGCCTCTGCCAGAGACCCTGGAGAGATGCTGCCAGTTTGAGTAGACAGTATCGACCCTGATAGACCAAGGGTCTCACTTGGTATAAAGCAGCTTTACCAAATGAGGAAAATATATCCAGCTAGTTATATTTATTCTAGAAACACTATACTTTGCTTTTGCATAGGATTGCCAGCTCTGGGTTCAGAAATATTTGGAGATTTGGGGGGTGGAGCCTGGGGATCCCAGGGTTTGAGGATGGGACCTCAGCAGGGTATAGTGCCATAGAGTCTACCCTCCAAAGCAGCCATTTTCTCCAGGGGAATGGATCTTGCTCGTCTGGAGATCAATTGTAATAGCAGGAGATCTCCAGCTGCCACCTGGAGGTTGGCCACCCTACTTTTGCATCTATCAAAGTGGTTTACAGTCCAAGCAATAAAATATTATAGATAGTAAAGTAGGGAACAATCATCATCATCATCATCATCTATGGCATTGTATGTAGAATAGCCAGAAGATCCTAAGGTTGTCTGGCAGCCAGAAGTTCTAGCTCTTTTAGCATTATGCACCACTTGGTGGTGAGCTAGATTTGCTTTTAAGGCGAGAGATGTTTCAGAGGTGGTTTGCCATTGCCCGCCTCTGCATCGCAGCCCCAGTATCCCTTGGAGGTCGCCCTTCCAAATAGTAGCCCAGGCTTGCCCTGCTTAGCTTCCGTGATCTAATGGGATTGGGCTATCCTGGGCTATCCAGGTCAGGTGCTTGGAGATCTCCCAGAATTACAACTGGTTTCCAGGTTACAGATATGAGTTCCCCTGGAGAAAATGGCTGCTTTGGACGGTGGACTCTATAGAATTATACCCCCTTGAGGTCCCTTCCCTCCCTAACCGCCCCTCAGCCCCCAAATCTCCAGGAATTTCCCAACCCAGACCTGGCAACCCTAACAGTAAAGCGACAGTAAAATATAATTAAACATAATCCAAAACCCCAGGAAAACAACCACATTTATATGCTATCAGAAGGCTTTCAGAATAAGTGAGTCTTCAAGCCTAAAGAGAAAATGGAGGGAGCAAGTTCTATAATCTTATCTGTCACAAGCAGGGCTCTGGAGAGGTGGCAGATACATTATCCAATAAATAAAAGCACACTATGAGCTCCTTTGCTCAGCATGGTGACTTTTAGGGGCTGAATGGCAATGTCTGCTACACTGAATGATTTCTACTAGTTTTAAGAATGTTATAAAAATTTGCTCTTTTTTTTACCTCAACCAAGAGTTTGTCATCAAAGCTACATATTTTGGTAGCAACCTCCCTGCTTTTAGAACCTAATTCCCCAAATGCAAAAAGACACAAAAAGACACCTGGCAACATTCCCAAATAAAACAGGATCCCCCCCCCCAATCCAGGCTCCAGCACTCCACCTTGTCTCATCAAAGGAGGCAGATCTGCGTTGGAAACAACACCTGAAATTCTTGCCTTGAGACATTTAGGCAAGTCCCTGCATTGTGAAATATTTATGACTGCCATCTTGTGGATCTGTTTTTCTTTTTCATGCATTATCAACGCTGGGCTCTTTTGAAAAAAAATTAGCCTTTATTGTTCTGTGGGCAGTGAAGAGGTGAACAACTGTAAATCATGCTGGGCTCAATTCTCCTGCTGTCATGCTTGTGAAGTAATCAGGAAACACGTGCTGTCGCGCTTTTTTAAAAATCCAAATTTTGTGCCATCAAAAGCTGTGGCCTTATAAATTATGGAAATCGAGGGCTTTGGGGGGCATTGTCACTTATTTTCCAGAATTTTCCTGCCTCGGTTAGACACAAGAACTTAAGAAGAGCCCTGTTGGATCAGTTCAGTAGTCCAGCTAGTCCAGCATTCTGGAGGGCCAAGAAACAGGACAACAGAGGCCAAGACCTTCCCCTGATGCTTCCTCCCAGCACTGATACGCACAGGTTTACTGACAAGGATAAGGAGCTACACAGAACACTGAAGTCCCACTCTTAACACCTGGTGATCTTATCCTGCCACCCCTCCAATTTCCCACACTCCATCAGGCAATTTTTGATGCAGAAACACTTTCTAATCTATCACTTCTACCATAATATGGGCTTTTCATTTTTTTGTTAAAGGAAAGCAATATTCACAAGATGCTGGATAATAGGGCTTTTTTTATATAGAAAAAGCCCAGCAGGAACTCATTAGCATAATAGGCCACACCCAACAGCAGAAACTCATTAGCATATTAGGCCACCCCCCTGACAGTGCAGCTCACTCCCAGGATCGGCATGGGGAACCTGAGGGAAGGAAGGCAGTTTCTGGATCGGCTTCCCCAGGGCACCTGGGGAACCCACGGAAGGGAGGCAGTTTAAACTGCCTTCCCTCCCTGGATCAGCTTGGCTTCCCCAAGTGCCCTGTGGCTTGCTAGATGCCTGGGGAATCTGAGGAGGGGGGAGGCTGTAGGCATGGCCAACTCAGAAGCCAGCTGGAACTTCGTTCCTGTGCATTCTTGCCCCAAAATAGCCCTACTGGATACTATGCCCAAAGCACATATTCTATGGAACTGCTGGTCCAGTGGGAGGCTTGGACATGGTGGGGGGCTGTGATGGCCTGGGCACCCTGACACTACTTCCAGGGGAAACCATAGTTTTATCATATGACGCTTTCACACAGGCTGAACAATGCCCTTTCAATCCACTTTGCAACTAGGTGTGAAACAGCAAAATCCACTTGCAAATGACCACTAAAATACACTGAAAGTGGATGGAAAGTGCATTATTCAGTGAGTGTTAAAGCCCCTATAGCGTTTCTGGTCATTCCTATAGCCATCCTATGTCACTTTAGGGTTTTCCCTGGAAGTGACACAGATGATGTTAGCTTTTTTTTTTTTTAAGTCATTTCCCGCAACTGCTCAGAGCAGGCAGCCCTATGCTGGACACAGGCCTGGTAATACAGGATCTCGTTTTGTAAGCTACTGGCGTGGTGTGAATGTATGTTACTTCTCAATCCGTGCTGTCAAAACCCCGTTTAATATTCAGAGATTTTACAGAGGGTACAAATAAAAACTGGGTCACAATGACCTTGAGATCATTAGCAACTGTGAAATGCTTGCTTCTTAAAAAAGCGCAACACTTTTTTAAACATACAAGTTATCGCTTATTTTAAGAGATAAGTTAAAGGTTGGAGAGCAAATCCTAAGCAGATGGGAGCCAGTTTCTTGCGTGGCTCCCCCCTACCCTGCCAACTGCGTAAGGTGAGAGGGGCTGTGTTATTAGCTGTCTTTTTCGTGACAGTTCAAGTCTCCTCCCTACATATCCAGCCTGCCTCTTTGACTGTCAGTCGGCTTTGCCTGCTTTCTGCTTTTCTCATGACCTTTTCAACCCCTAAAGGACCTTGGGAAGAAGTCGTGCCATGCTGGTTTCCCATTCGGTCAGTCTATAGTGAAGCACTTCCGAGAGTCCATACAAATTCACAGGATCTAGCTTTTAGACACACAGTCACAGATGTTCATAAAAAGATATTTTCAGTGACATTCCAAAAAGCCGGTCAAGCATGGTTTCTGCACATGAATGAGTGGATGCAAAAGTTCTTGTCAAGACGCAGAGAAAGCCACGTGGAGGCTTCATCTATACAGCCTGAAATTTCACCAGTTAGATGTTTGGGCAGCACAGCAGGGAAGGAGTCTATAATCCACTCTCCTGTTTCTACATTCCTGTCAAATTATTGATTGGCAGGGTTTTAGCTATTCAAAAAAGGCTTCGCTGGACTGGAGCTACAGGGTCACATGACAGTTACCCCCTCCCAATTATCTCAGGTTTGGTTCACAGCCACGCTTTTATGATAGGAAACTGATAGATTTCCATAGGCCTTGTACAAAACAGGGTTATGGGGGATTGTGTCTGTGATCCCGTCACCAAAGCCGTTCTACGGTCTTTGACGGCAGCATGTCAGGAGCTATTAGCTGTGCGGGGGAAGAAAATGAAATGTTATTCCTATTGAAGTTAGTTATTTCAGGCAGAGGGCTGTGGACTCATGCTGGTTTCTACTTTTTCCATGGACTGTATTTTTAAATCTTTGGCAAGAACCCTTGACATCCACAAGGAGCGCTTTTCTGCATGTATAATTAAATAAACATTAGTATGATGAATGCAGTGTGGAAAACAGAGCTATTACGTACACAAGCTGTATACGGCATCAGCTTCGAAAGGGCAGCCTGTGGATCGCCATGGGTACTATTCGGTTTGGAAGAAAATGCTGCATTGTATGCTCCGATAAACAGGAGCACTCTCGACGGAAGACTGTAGTATGATGACATCAACCGATGATGGGCAACCCAGTCGTCTGGCAGTCCTTGTGTTGCACAATAAGGTGTGTGGGAGAAACACTGTGACAGACTCGCTAGATGCTTCAAGCCATGACAGTGAGCAGCATGGCAGAGATACCGACACTCATGTCCTGTCATCCCTCCAGCTCTGGCAGTATCAAAATGGCTTCGCAGCAATCAATGTAACGGCTTCACATGACCAGAGAATCCATGTAGAATTCTTGCTCAGGGTTCGCTTCCTCCAATCCCTGCTTCTTGTGCTTGGTGAGAGCACTGCTTGGTGAGAGAAGGCAATCATGTCCAACCCATGTGATTATTCTTTCAGAACATGTATGGTCTGGATCCAGGCTAACTTTTCTGCTCAAACAAGTGGAGCAGAACGTTCTTTCCTCCCTCCCCTCCAATAGCCACTCACTGATCTCCCCAAAATACTACTCCTAGAGGACAGGGGACCCTCAGGAACAGTACAAAAGGGGTCTACAGGAGGAAAAGAGAATGGGTGGAAGCTACCCCGTCCTCCTATTAGTGGAAAAGTGAGTCTGGAATCAATACTATAACTCTGGTACACAATGGTTTGGCATACTGAGTGACTATGGTTAACTGGGTCTGGCTTGGCCCATGTCAGCAACATTGCCATAAGTTATTATAAAATGGAACATGCACAACAAATGCCCTTGAAATACACTATTCCATTTGGGCGGTTTACTCCAGAGAACAATCAAGAGTATGGCTTTGAATCTGCAATGAATCCTTCCTCTGCTGCTGAACTTCCTATGCATTGTTCACTGAATGATCTATGAAGTCCACTGAATGTCCACAGAAGCATTAAATGTTATCCCTAGATGTCATGTACAGAAGAATACCCCACTCACACTATCTTACAGCTCTTACATATTTAACATAATAATAATAATAATGAATGTTGTTTCAAACTTATTGAAAGTATTCTCTCTCTCTCCCCCCCCCCCCCAAGTTGCACACTGCTTTTGATAGGGCTGGAACTGATTCCTAAAAGTTTTGCTCAGGTATACTGAGTAGAAGAAGGCCAAGAGACTGACACTTGATTTCTTTGCCTGCCACCAGGTAGCTCTCTCAGTGGGACAAGGTCACCCTCGAGGCCTCTGCATCCCCGCCCCCCCCCAGTCCTCTGGGACAATGTCCCATTTCCCTTTCCCCTTGTCACCTCACAAACAGCTTAATTGTTGTCACCTAAACTGAAGAGCTAGCCTGAGCTTATCAGATCTCAGATATAGGCAAGGTAAACCCTGGTTAGTACTTGGATGGGAGACTACCGAGGAAGTCCAGGGCTGTCACCCAGAGGCTGGCAATGACAAATCCCCTCTGCTTGCCTCTTGCCTTGGAAACCCTACAGGGTTGCCAAAAGTCAGTTGTGATGTGATGGCACTTTCCACCACCACCACCACCACCAAGCAGAAGAGGTTCATCTACAGATCTAAAGAGCCCAATATTTCCCCCTCTTCAGAGAATTATTTCAATTCTGTGATGAGCAGGGATTCTCTAGAAGAAGAAGAGAAGAGTTTGGATTTATACCCCGCCCTTCACTGCCCAAAGGCATCTCAGAGCGGCTTACAAACTCCTTTTCCCTTCCCCTCCCCACAACAGACACCCTGTGAGGTAGGTGGGGCTGAGAGAACTTCTGACAGAAACTGTCCTTGAGAGAACAGCTGTGCCAGAGCTTGTGACTGACCCAAGGTCACATCAGCAGGTGCAAGTGGAGGAGTGGAGAATCAAACCCGGTTCTCCCAGATAAGAGTCCGCTCACTTGACCACTACAACAAACTGGCTCTCTAAAGTGGCATATATAATCACAATAGGACTGTGATACTAAACGATAATATTGGCTAGAGGGCATGGTGTTTCATGGAAATTATTAGATAATTGCTGGGCCCTGAATTCCTTCCCATCAAAATTTTAGAGGAAGAAGTGGCCCTGATTAATTGTTACTTTCCATGGCATTCCTTATTAGACGTAGGTCATTATTATTTAAATAGAACCAAAAAAAATCAGAAGCGTGACGCAAAAGAAATTACATAAAATCCATGTTGATAGTTTGAGATGTTTTTAACAAAGGAGGCAGATTGCATTAGGAATTTATATTATCCATAGTATGAAATTATTGTTATTACTTATTTACAAAGCACCCAAGATTGCTTTGTGGTATCTAAAAATTTAAGCAAAATACAGTCCTGCAAATGAGCATAAAATAAACATTAAAGAGGAAAGGAATAGGGATCACAAAGAAGGAAAGTAAGTTACAGAAAGCCAGGTTAGGTACGTGTGTGCTCAAATGAAAAAAAAAATGCAGAAATTAAGATGTCAAGTGGAAGGGAATTTGACCAGTAGGGAGCTGCAAGGCCAAAGGGATGTCATTGGGAAATGTGGAAGGAAGACAATCTTTGGTTTAAATAACATATTGGTACTTGTAGAATGAAGGACCAAGGAGAAGAGTATAGAGAAAGAAAACATTGAGGCTGCAGTCACACGCACTAAATAATCCACTTACAATTCACTTTCAATGCACTTTCCAACTGGATTTTGCCAGTCCACACAGTAAAGTCCAGTTGGGAAGTGCACTGAAAGTGGATTGAAAGTGGATTATTTAGTGTGTTTGTGACGGCAGCCAGAGAGAGGAGCAATGTCCTGGAGACATCTGGTACAAAGGGGTTACATCCTCCGAAATGAGGAGCAGTAAATATAGAACGAGCAGCCATGTAAGAGGCTTAAGAGTAAACACAGGAAGGCCAAGGAGAAGAATATGACAGTAATCAACATGAAAATACTAAGAGAATGAACAGGAAAAGTGTGAATGTTTGTAGAAAGGAAAAAATGAATTCTAGATATACTGATCAACGGAAATCCACAAGACTTGGCAAGAGTTCAGTATTGCATGAAAAAGAAAGAGAATAAAGAAGTACTTCAGGATTCTAAATCTGGGAAGAAAAAAATAATTTTTAAAACCAAAACCAAAAGTGCTACTGAAAAATGCTGAGAAGCAGGGAGAAGGAAAGGAAGATGGCATGATGGATAAGTTCAAATATCAGAAGGCTGTTTTCTTTTTTAAAAGAAGCGAAGTAGCTACGACAGATTTAAAGGAAGAAGGAAAAGACGACAGAAAATAATTGTAAATCCAGAGTAAAGAAAGGAGAATTGATGGGACAATACATTTCAAAAAGAAGGGAGAATTGTATCAAAAGAGTAATAGCAACAAGGGAAGACAGAAAAAGTGGAGAGACCTGGTAAACAAAGAAAAAGAATTTGTCGGTAGGGTAGCAAATAACCTGAGAAGAAAACAAAGGAGGAGGAGGAGGGGAGAGTGAAGAGAAGAAAAAATAAATTTTTATCCACAAGTGTGTGGAGAAAGGAAAGGGTAGGGTGGAGGAGGAAGAGTGGGCTGAAACAGTGAAATTAAAATAGCAAAGGGATACTTAGGAGTTGAAGGAATGATTACAAATGAGAGCAGAAAAATAAAACGACTTAGTTTCAGACACAGCAAGCAAAAAAGAGCATAACACTGTAATAAAAACAATAAGAAAATGCCTTGTCAGTCAGGTGAAATGTTTTGCTATACCATTTTCATTTTACAAGGGCTATCAGAAATTGGATTCTCTATCAGTGCAATTTTAAATGTTCATCTCTTCGCAAATCGGTAAGGAAAATGGTCCCCAACCATGCCATCCTAAGCAGAGTTTCGCCTTTTTAAGCCTGTTGATGTCAACAGTCTTAGAGGCACTATAAAACAATAGCAAGTAATTGGCTGGTGGGCTACATTCACTACAGGAATCTGGATTGCTGACCCAGGAGGATCTGGAGAATTAATATTTATTTATTTGTTGAAGCAGGTTTTTCCGCAGTTGCCCAGGGCAGAAAAACAGCCCTAATTCCTGCTGAATTAGCAACCCTTCAGGAGGACTGCACCATTTCAGACTATAGATGGCAGCTCATATGGCTAGATAACTCCATACAAAAAAATTCCATGTGCTTAGAGAACAAGCATGCCAGGGAGAAAACTAGACTAGAACTTGTTCCCTGACTTCTAGCTTTCTGGATGTCAGCCATTTTAGCCACATTACTCACAGTGAGCCTTGGTTCCATAACCTCTGAGATGGACTATTGTAATGTGCCCTATGTAGAACAGGCCCTGAAGACAACACAGAAGCATAAATTGGTGCAAAATACAGCATCCTAGTAGGTACTGAGGATGTGTGCATACACAGCTGATGTAAAAAAACCCTGCCAATTTGCATAAGATACTGGTTGTGTCACTGTCTTTAATGAAGAGGGACCCACATACCTGAAAATCTACTTCTCCCTGTGCATTAGCTTAGGTCTTCATAACAGACCTTCTTAGTGGTGCCAACCATCTGACATGTTTGCACCTTCTTGGTGAGGTAGTCCTATGGCACTGGTATTATGGAACAGACCTCCAGAGGAAGAGTGGACAGCACTGTTGGTAGCAACTATCTCTGTGGCCTGCAGGACAGTTGTGTCATACCTTTTATTAGGACCAACCAAACTGACACAAAATTTTGCCTTTTGAGCTCACCAGCTGGTGCAGATGAGCCAAGACTGGAGTGATACAGTCCCTACGACCCATGCCAGCAGAGTTTTTTTGTAGATAAAGCCCAGCAGGAACTCATTAGCATAATAGGCCACACCAAACAGCAGAAACTCATTAGCATATTAGGCCACACCCCTGACAGCACAACTTATTAGCATATTAGGCCACAACACATGCCTTCCCTTGGCTTGCCCGGGCTTGCCTTGGACAGGCCAGGGAAGGCACAGGGAGGCATTTAAATGCCTCCCTGTTCCTTCCAGGGCCCCCCTGACTCTGCCTTGGAGTCACCGGGGTGGTGGTGTCGGTCTCCAGGCCTTCCCTCTGTAGCCACGCACACAGAGGTTTTGGCTGTAGTGGGCGTGGTCAACTCTGAAGCCAGCCAGAACTCCATTCCTGTGCATTCCTGCCCCAAAATAGCCCTGCATGCTAGTCAATATCCTGGCTGCTTCATTCTGCACCAATGGAAGTTTCTGAATGCTTCTCAAGGGCTGTCCTTCTGAGAGCACACTGCAGTAATCTAATCTAGATGCACCACAGCGGCCAGAAAAGGCTGCAGCTTGCAGGGCTGGCCCATGGTGCCTGGGCGCCCTAGGCGAGGCCAGCTTGTGGTGACCCTTCAGTGATGCCAACCTCCCGGTGGGGCCTGGACACAGGGTGGTGGTGGTGCCGGCAAGCCAGGGAAGAGGCAGGGGTTTAAACCCCCGTCTCTTCCTTCTAAGCGCGGCTTGCCTGCGCGCCCCACAGCTGCGGGGCACGCCAGCAAGCCAGGGAAGGGGCAGGGGGTTTGGGCGGGGCTTTTGGCGGGGGTGAGGGACTTTTGGAGCCCCTAACGGCTGGCACACTCTAGGCGAACCGGCCCTGGCAGCTTGTTAACCAGTTGAACCAAAGACACTCCTAGCCACAGCTGCCACCTTCTTAGCCACTCCTTCAAGGGGAATGCCACCTTGTCCGGAATGGGTGATGCCTTAAATCCCAGGTCAGACATTCTACTCAGCGGTAGCACTTCCGTATGTTCAGTTTTTTAAAAATCTTAGAGATAATTTTATTGAGTTTAAGGAAAGGGGGCCCCCCTGAAAGGTATTCAAAATGAAGTATATTCCTATTCAAAGGAAAATTAGAAGACAAAACAATCAACTATAAAATTAGAAAAATCAGCAAAAGGAGACAGAGAGAATCAAAACAAATTTGGACACTGGACAATTATTAAAAGCAGTTTGGAGATGCCTTTCCTTCCAACACTCGGTTTATGGCAGAAGGGATTGAAGCGGGGAGAAGAGAGCTTTCATCCAGTCAGTGAAACCACACCAGGTCAGTAAGAGGAGAATATTTATTAGCGCTAGGTCAGCTTGCTTCAAGAGCAAAAAAGGGCTGACCCCTTACAGATGCATTTAGTTCTCTGATATACCTTACAATGTGCGCATCAGAAGCAGGACAATGGAAACTTTCCTTTACACAGTCTCTCTCTTCCTGTTAGAAGAAAACATTTCAATCCGGAAGCACCATCTCTTATTTTGCATTACAAGCTAGCTCTAAGATCTAAGCATCTTTTGCACCTGGGCATCTTTGAAGCTTAACCGCAGCCTCGTTTCTGACCACATTCAATAACAGTTTTGCTAAACAGAAATGTTATGCGCTTTACAATGAAACTTGTGGGTGGGGGGAAATTCAGGGTGGTGATGGAAGGTTTGAGGCCTAAGATGAATTTAGGCCAATTTTTAATTTCTTTAATTCAATTTTTTTGCTATAGGATCTTGCTCATAACACGAAATGAAGAAAGAGAAGAGAGAAGATACTGGATTTATACCCCGCCCTTCACTACCCAAAGGAGTCTCAGAGCAGCTTACAAACTCCTTTCCCTTCCCCTCCCCACAACAGACACCCAGTGAGGTAGGTGGGGCTGAGAGAGCCCTGACAGAAACTGTTCTTTTTCAAGAACAGCTGTGCCAGAACTATGGCTTGCCCAAGGTCATCAAGCAGCTGCAAGTGGAGGAGTGGGGAATCAAACCCGGTTCTCTCAGATTAGAGTCCACGCACTTAATCACTACACCAAATGAACCCTGAAATGTGATAGTTTCAGGGGGGAGCCATGTGGGTCTGCATGTACCTTCAGATTTTTATCTGTGGGTACTGGAAATATTTATAGAGAAAATCAGTGGAGTCCTTTATGCTGCTTTATTGTTTTTTACTTTTTAGATTCTTGCACAAGCCACTCTGAACACAGAATCATTTTGGCACAGATTTTTAGTTGTTTCTAGATCAAATCTATTGTGGCATAAACTGGCTTGAGTCAGACGTGTGAAGGGTTGCACTGGATCAGCAGAAAATATATGCAAAAGTACAGACAGAAGGAAGACAGGGAGTGAAGGAAATTATTACCAAATGATGCAAGTGGCCAGTATTCCAAGACAGTGGCACATCCTGTTGCTTTGCTTTGCAGAACAGAGGGGGAAAAACAAGATCCAAATGTAGGCTTCCCAGCTTATTACCCCACAGAGAAATGTTTTTGGACACCTGTGTTTTCCTGCATTATAATGTACATTATAATCCAACTAGTGACTATTTTATGCATTTGTCAGATTGCTGTTTCATCACAATGGGATGTTAATTTGTAGCAATGTTTGTTCTGCAAACGAGTAGGCTGAGATCAATTTATTTTGCAGTTCCCCTAGAATCTTCCCATCTTCTTCCTTTGATCATTGCATCGAGGAAGGCAGGCTACATAATAACTCTGGTGACCTTGGAAAGATCCCATGCATTCATCATTGTGTTTGAACCCAACAGACCTCAATAACGTATTAAGTATCACCACCCCTAAAATCAGATTTTATTTGAACTCTCCCATTATAATTTTAATAGAAAAAGGCTAAACACACAATACAATCATCTGACAGCCCCGTGTTTTCAGGTCACATACCACATAGACTCTACAGCAAGGGTCCCCAACTTTTTTCAGTCCATGAGCACCTTTGGGATTCTGATATAATGTGGTGGGCGCAGTCACAAAATGGCTCCCACAAAATATCTGTCACAGGAGGCCAAGCCAGCCACAAAATGGCTGCCACAGCTTACCTTCGTTCACACAGTAAAGATCCTTGTACTTTGGTGGCAACTGATGCCAAAGCAACATTTAAAAAAATCTGTATAGCTAATCAAATCTCCAATGGCCAATCAGAAGTCCTGCTGGGTAAATGCCCCACCTGGCGCCACCTACTTTCTAAAAACACCTGGTGGGTGCCAGGAAAGGTGTGGGTGGGTGCCATGGTGCCCACAGTGGGCAAGATCGAAGACCACCAGCACCTTCCATTGATGGATCACTGGAACCAGCTCAGTAGTCCATGATGGTCATGCAGAGTCTCCTCCTGGGCTATGTGGCCTCTGTTGCACCGGAAAGTTGTAGGCATGCTGAAGAGTACAAAATGTTCATGTCTGAACATGCCTAGCAGTGATGAAGAAAACAAAATCTAAAAATTCTATTTTGAAAGCAGGGCAGATAAAAGAGTACATGTTGTGATGTAGTGATACATCCTTCCTGTCAGGGAACTGCATCAGGCAGCGATGGAAGAAGAGGCTACGTAGCTACTGGCTTCTGGTGGCACTCCAAGAAAAGAAGCCAAGGAACCCTGAAACAGAACACAAGGAGGAAGAGGAAAAACTGGGAGAAAGAATTAGAGAAAAGAAGAGAAGCAGACAGTACAAAGCCTAGATGGGCATCGATGCTTGGTTACTTAATATATGTCTTCGCTGTGTCCTGTTTGACATATGACTTGACCTACACTGACTTTGTTTTGGGGACTTGGCAATTTATTCCTTCTTTTAGGACCCACAGGTTCATTTCACTTCCAGGACATAGACTGTTTTTTTCCCCTTAGTTCCTGTGACACTTCTTTCTCCTGATGAAACTCATAAGGTAGAGGAGAGTTTTGAGTAGGTAAGGTTTGGAACACCTGTTGATTTTTATGTGGCAGTCACTTATCCATAGGTTTCTGCTGTATGATTCGTTGGTGTTTTTTCAGCCAGTCTTAGTTAGGGGACATAGCACCATGCAGAATTCCCTTCCAAATGAGGCAAAATGGCAGGGGTTGACCCCATGACATTGCTTGATTTCCAGGCAGAATTCATTGTGAAGTACAGAGTTATATTTGACTGATGGCTCCCATTTCGGTGATATCTGAGTCTCTGGATTTATTGATGTCTGTGGGTAATTTCAGACCATGTAATATTTCAATGTGAAGGAAATGACAGTACGGTAAATTGCCCTGCTCTGGATTTAATAAACAGAAAACAACGTCCCATCCTTGTAGTTCAGAACATTATGGTAGTATTACTAATCTACAAGCACCTCTTGAACCCATGAAACTGTCATACTGAGTAAGACCACTGGTCTATCAAGGTCAGCACTGCCTGCTCTGACTAGCAGCACCTCTATAGGGCTTTAGGTAGAGATAAGAAGAGCCCTGCTGGATCAGACCAGTGGTCCATCTAGTCCAGCATCCTGTCTCACACAGTGGTCAACTAGTTCCTATGGTTGGCCAACAACAGGCCGAGGCCTTCCCCTGATGTTGCCTCCTGGCTCTGGAATTCAGAGGCTTAGTGCCTCTGAATGTGGAGGTCCCCCTCAGTCACCATGGCTAGTAGTGATTGATAGACTTCTCTTCCATGAATCTATCTAATCCCCTGTGGCCATTACTACATACTCTGGTAGTGAATTCCACATCTTAATCACTCTCACATTTAATCACTCTCTTTTACGTTGCCCGATCCTTTCAACTGAAGGTGCTATGGCTTGAACCTTTTGTATTTTTAAGTAATAAAGATAGATCAGTATTGTTATTATTTTACATGTAGGAAACTGACACTAAGAATCCTGTGTAGATTGCCTGAAGCCATGCAACAAGTTCATGAATGAGCTGGGACTTGATGCTAGGCGCAACTAACAAGACAGTAAGGAGAAGATACTCATTTTATTAACAAATGGTACAGATACACCTTTTGGAGACTGGCTTCATGGCGTCCTGCTTGGGTGAACAACCAGCATAGATCAGTCTTGACTGCTATACCCCAAGGAGCAGGATATTTTTATTTTTAGGTCAGTTGCTTAGGCTTCTGTTTATGTTCCTCTGGAACGGAAAACCTATATGTGCTTTTAAGGAGAACAATGCCAGCAGAGCTTCATCTTATGGAACTGCTCATCCTGGTACGACATGAATAGCTCACCCCATCAATATTTACAGTCAATTTATGCTTACACCCGGTGAGAAACATGAGAGTGTTCTTATAAGGGGAAACACTACAGCACTGATAGACACGGCTGAACAACAAGGTAATTCCCTCTACTTTTCTAGGTAGGTTCTTTACAGAAGCTGGAGGCATGGGCTAAATGCTGGTGTGGCTCCTGCACTTCTGTTGGCAGCCGAGGATAGGACTCACAATCATGGGTTTAAATTAAGGGAGGGAAGGTAGTGGCTGGATATTAGGGAAAACGTTTTTACAGTCAGAGTTGTGCAGCAGTGGAATCAGCTGCCCAGGGAGGTGGTGAGCTCCCCCTCACTGGCAGTCTTTAAGCAGCTGCTGGACAAACACTTGTCAGGGATGCTCTAGGCCGATCCTGCATTGGGCAGGGGGTTGGAATAGATGGCCTGTATGGCGCCTTCCAGCTCTGTGATTCTATGATTCTATGACCACACCGTACAGTACATGGACACATGAAGCTGCCTTATATTGAATCAGACTGATCCATCAAGGTCAATATTATCTACTCAGACTGGCAGTGGCTCTCCAGGGTCTTAAGTAGAGTTCTTTCACATCATCTGTACCTGATGTTTTAAACTAGAGATGCCAGGGATTGAACCTGGGACCTTCTGCAACCCAAGCTGATGATCTACCACTGAGCCACACCTGACCCCCTTGCATAGGTGTCAACTTCAGGGGGCTTGGGGGCTGAGGCTATCCCCGAAATTTTCCAGGGATGACTGAGCCCCCTGGGCAACCAGGCTCACAAGCCTTGCCACCACCACCCCACACCACCCCCAACCCATTTTGAAAGTGGAGGGTTTTCCCCAGTTCATTGGGTCCCAGTTCTTTTAATGACTTAGCAATGCCTCTGGCCCAGCCCCAGCCCCCCTGGGAAACTGGAAAGTCTACGCCCTTGCCCCCTTGTGGAGAAGGTACATCCTCAAAAAACTTGGCAACACACAGTGCCAAGAACGCTCAAGTGATTCGGACAATGATATAGACAACTTAAATCAATGTTTATTGTAAACTTGTATAATTTAGAAAATGTCAGTGGAATAAGACATGAATGCTGGGTTACATCCTATCATTGTCCTCTGGTAAGCACAGAAACTTTCTTCAGCAGAAGGAACCTCCCTTTGGAGGGAACACCTTCCCTTTTGGTGGAGGTCAGCACGCTCAGCTAAGCTGAGTGATAGGATACAATCCATTATCTGCACCACCTCTTTTGATGGATTTGTGACATTAGTTTCCAAAGTAATGTGGGAGGAACTGAATTATTAATACTTCACAGTCTCTTGCCTCTGAAGGATGGACTACCCATAACCACAGAGGAAACCAGAGGCCATAAATGGCAGCACCTCATGACTGACCTGAATATATTATGTTGCCCCTTAAGAAGTCGCTATCCAAAACTCATTGGACTACAATAGGGCTGTGCAGACACTCAAAAATAACAGTGTTGTAAAGGTGTAGAGAGGAGGAGGATTGAGCTCATTGGCCCAACTCTTGAAATCCTCAAATTTTGCTAAATGTCAATAGACAGCCTGATGTTCATACAACTCTATATACTTCAGCTTTGCACTCAAGACCTTCCCCCCATCTCTTCTCTCCTCTGTTCACGGATACTTCCCTTCATTTTTTCTACCCATAACTAGAGTAATCTGTTAGCCAAGCCAAAACCTGATGAAACAAATGTGCTTGGATTTTTTCTCTCTTGGGCACAACTGGTATTTGTGCTCTTTGATATTCATATATGAGGGAGAAATAGATACAGAGCTTTAATTGGACTAAAATATTTCAGTTCCGTCTACTGTGGATGAACTGGGTTCTACCACATGTCCTGTGTGAAAGGCAACAAAGCTTTTTGTTCTCATTAAATCTGACCCATAACTTTATTATTTTTTTGTAGTACAAGTTGCTTCAGTTTAGTTGGCTTCAATTATTCTTCATATGAAACAGAAATTCTCCCTTTTAAAACCCAAATCATAGGGATGACAAAGAAGGGGAAAGGGTACATAATGTAATTTACAGGCACTTTTATTCTTGGGGCATTCTAGCTCTGCTCTCCCCCACTATACACTAGTATTTTTAAAAAAACAGAATAGAATGATTTTATTCATGGCAAGAGCCAGAACATTAAAACAGATAAAACCACAGTAGGTTAAACAGGGAAACCAATAAAACAATTATATATTTTTTTAAAAAAAATAATTGAATATCAAGTCAGCATCTTTTTGTCTCCTGGCTGGCTGGCTCTTTGTTTGTTTAGGGCCTTTAGATGCTCCTTGTCTACTGGCGTGTGACCTCCAGATAGATTACAGATCTAATTGAAAACATATTAACAATTTATATACAAGAAAAACAAATAAGCTACCATAAAGACCATCAAATACATCCTGATAGGGGAAGAAGTTGGAAAGATCCTACTAGCTTGCTTTGCGGCAGCCAGGTTGGCTTTCTTCTCTACTTCCAGGTACTTAAGCCTGGGCATGGCCAGAGGCACCAACTTTAGGCACAAACCTGGGATCCTGTGTTTGCAAGTATTTTGCTTGGGTGTGGCCAGAGACATTTCTGGCAGGGGCAAGTAGGGAAGACACTGTTAGCTTGCTAGCAGCAGCTGAATACTATCTGGATGGAGCTGATTTTCCCCTTTGGTTCCAAGTAGTTAAGCCTGGGCATGGCCAGAGGCATGAGCCAAAGGGTTCTTGGCTTGCAACTTGGGGACTACGAAAGCCATCCTGTCAATGAGGACCCACCCTCAATACATTTGTTTTCTTTCTTTGTTTATTTAAATCTTACTTTTAAAATTGGTTCTGGAAATTTCTATAAACTGCCTTGGGTTCTTTCAGGGGTGAGAAAGCAGCATAGAAATGCCATAATCAATCAATCAGTCAATCAATCAATCAATCAATCAATCACTTCAAGGATCATAAAATATTAAATGCTGTCCAATTCACTTAATCTAAATTCAGAGGCCTTCTGGAATAAGGAAGTCTTCAATTTATGACAGAAGGTAAGCGCGATACTCATGTCCTTTCTCATGGGTCCCAGTCTAGCTTAATCTGGGCTGATAACTGCAGTAAAGCACCATCTATTGACTTCAGAGATTAGAAAGACTAATATCATTATGGAAAAGATTATGGATCACATTAGACAGACAGAACTTTTTCCTAAGCAAAGTAGTTTCCGTTTCTAGAGCACGTAACGACCAATGACATCCAACCACACAAAGAGATATATCTAAAATTGTTCTACATTTAACTCTCACTTTTTTCAGCCCTCTAATACCTCCATGGACTGATCATGTTCAATGTTCCTTAGCATTATTAGCAATTCTGGTATTGCATTCTTTCTTACTTGAGGTTTACTGTTTATTACAAATTTACAATTTAAAATCACCTTATAGATCTGAAGTTATTTTGTATTGTAGTTCACTTTGAATTAATCTATACTGTAAATGGATGTGTACTTGATTCCATTGTAACATTTAAAATTTAAAATGTTGATAAAAAGTTAATATCATTGGAGACAGTCCTTCAGATATTCTAGCCCTGTCAAATCCAGTGGTGTCAATTCAGCCTGAAAATAAATGGGAACTCAAGTAGCCCTGGTTTTGTGTTTTCTTTTTGGTATGCCCCAGTCAGAACTCTTACAGCTACGTTTTACACCAGCTGTAGATTCTGACTGTCTTCAAGGGGAGTCCCATGCAGAGAACACTGCAAGCATATTAAAAAAAAGACTATTGAGCAGATTGAGACGATCTCTTTTAAGGCCATCGGATACAGAAAAAAAGACTTGCAGTCCTCTCAGCCAACTATTCTTCATGGTAAGATGGAACAATCAATGTAGATATTCAGAATACCTAGAAAAATGTGGTTGTATGGGTGCAGACAATCCAAGTTGTTCTAGATGCCATCTAGGTAGATGATGAATATTTTGAAGAGCTAGAAGTCCCAGGCACACAAAGGGCATGGTTTTAGTTTTTAGTTTTAGGTGGTGTACATTTGGGAGTATTAGTGGTAAAAATATGCTCTGTTATTTTATATAATTGTTCTTGCCCAGTTTTAGCTTCGTGCTGCTATAGAGGCTCCTGGTAGAACAACTGGACAGCAGTACCAGAAGTGACTAAAAGAAATCTTGGAAACTAAGCTTTATACCTGATCAAATCCTTTAGGTAAAATTTGTCTTAATAAGTTGTGTTGGGACTACCAATTACCCACTTCCAGCAAGAAGACCCCCGCTGATCCTTCCTATTCCCCACTGCTGCTCCAATGATTGGCATTGCACAACACCATAATGTCATTGCTGGCCTAAAAATCACCATGAATTCCCCGGATACCTAGAAGTGCCAATTTTCATAGATCAGGGCCTATATTGTCAGGTGCAGATGCCTCTGACTGGGGGAGGGGAGCAACAGCTGAACAACATCTAGCCAGCTTTGTTCTCCTTGTTCTGCACAGGAATTTAAGGCCTGGGCTGGCCCAAAGGTGTGGGGAAGGGCTTTTGTCCTTCAGTGAGTGTATGCGTTCATGCAGACTTCAGCATGTCAGAAGATCAGTCAGGAGAGGGAGAAAGGTCTGTTTTCCTCCCTTTCTCTTGTTCATTTCTCTTGTATTTTCTCTTTTGTACTGGAAATTGCTTTCTCCCATTGAGGAGAAAAGTGAGATCCAAATAATTAAATGTATACTTATAAAATAAAATGAAAGGTGCTGGCCCATGAAAGGGTATGTCTTTCAAGCAGGCAGGGCTTTTTAGGAGTTTCGAGGAGAACGTTGTCCCAGTTCTGTCTCACATTCCTGGTGATTTTACAGTGTGGCTAACTAGATAAATTGTACTTGACAGGCGGTAGCTGTTAACGGCATGCATTTGCCTTGCTACTATAGCTGTGTTAGGACAAGCCAGTCATCACACGGCCACACGTCTGATAAGACGGGGTACAGTTTATTTTCTAAGACATATTATTGTCTGCCAAATTTTCTGTGAGGAACAGCTGTTTGATGACAGAGAAAGCCTGCATTACAATACAAATTAGGCAGAATGCACAGAATGCAGAATCCTATTAAAGTTAGGCCCTTTGAAGTTCCATTGATTTTAGTGCAATTCTAAGCAAAGTCCATTCAAGTCAGTGGGCTTAGAAGGGTATAGTTCGGCATACAGTGCAATCCTGTGCAAAATTACTCCAGTCTAAGTCCATTGATTTCATTTGGCTTAGACTGGAGTAACTCTGCACAGGATTGCACTGTCAGTCAGATGACATGACCTACCACAAGTGACAGGCTTGCCTTCCCATGCCCCCATCATGGGCAGTTTACCATTCATTTCCCTTAATGAGTGATAATTATAGTTCACCATGATATTCTACTACTCTGTTCAGCTCAGTGCAGGGCCATCCTATGGAGAGAGAGCTGAAAGCTTGCATTTTCTCTTCCACATAGATTCAGAAAAGCCTTCTGTCTGGAGGGAGAGCATTAACCACGGTTTTCTGATTTGAACACCACAGCAAGCCATGGTTGATGCTAAAGAGGATGGTGGAGCCTATGCCTTGCTACCAATCTTTACTGAGCGCATCATGTGATCTGAATTTCAACATATGCTTAATATGCTTTCATTAAAGTAAATGGGACTTAACAGTGGTTAACGTTGGCCATATCATGCCACACTGCTATTACCTTACCATAATGCCCTGACTAATTTGGCAACATCTAACCCTTCTCAGTAGACTGACTCTGCATACCTCTAAATGCAGATTATATTCCAAACAGTTTTCAAGAAGCAGTCTTGTTTCATGACCTATATAGAGAAGCACATGGAATACATTAATGGTCTTCTTTGCCCCTGGCCCAACTGAGGCAGGAATAGGACATGCTGCGATATATTATTTATGGATGATAGCAACTTAATGTAATTAGGAAGGCCGGGCAATGCCAAGCCATTCGTCTAGGAACAATTACTGCTACTTATTTTTTTAAAGGCATTACATTTTTCCCCTCAGCTGAGGATGTTTAATTCATTATTAAATCCAACTAATTATTATTTCAGGGAAAGGCCATTTAACAGCCATCAGCTTTACTAATGTTTCTGTACTTTTTTGGCTAATGACTACTGAGCAGTGAAGGAAGGAAAGGAAGGAAGAAAAATGAAATGCTGAGGACTATCCTCGCCTTTGAACAATAGTGAGAAGTTTTATTCCTCTCAGCTATAACATGATGTAGAGGTTAAATCGTCAGACTAGGACCTGGGTTTATTCCTACTCTGCTGTGAAGTTCACTAAGTGAGTTACCTTAGGCTAGTCACAAACTCTCAGGCTATCCTCCTCATGGATCAGGCACAGCAGTATTTGGTTTCTAATACAGAAGGTTGGATCCAGACTAAGTTTTCCAGTGGCAGAATTGAATATTCCTGCCTCTTCCCTCTCACTTCAGCCTACTGATCTCCATGAAATGTAGTTCCTGGGGTGTAGGGGACCCTAAGGAGTGTCATAGGGGTCTCTGCAGCAGGAAGGGGGAATCAGTATGGAAATGGTCAGTTTTGACTGGTTCTAACCCTAAAATTTCAGATCACTAGAACTACCGCTCTGTTTCCTTATTCTGAGAACCCAGCACCGTTCCCTGGAAGCAGTTTATCACTTGATAATTACCGCCTCAACCAAAGGCACAAGTCAGGCCCAAGAATGAAACTTTCTAATTCCTTTGAACGTTACATATTACAAAGTATACACTATGCACCTACTGTGGGATGATTAGCATCTCCAAAGCACTGAAAGTGGTACCATACAGTGCTCCCCTTCAAAAGCTCGTTAGATGAAAAGTTTTTGGTGACTCAGTGTGTAATTCCATGTTAATATTCCTCTGAATGCTGAGGTGTATATACGTCCCCCCCAACCCGATTAGTTCACGGCATGGAAACTTTGTCTCCATTTGTGTTCTGTTTTGTGTTTAATGGGCACCATTTAAGGTAATGAAAACAAAATGGTGCTGATGTTTTAAGACTGGGTGTATAAGAAGGAGAAGAGGGATTTCCAATGGCAGCTGATTAGTCTGGTATGGGCGTTTAATGAAGGACAGCTCTTCCCAGCCAGTCCTGCAAAATGCTTCTAGGGAAGCAGCGACTGGGAAGAGCAGCTACTGATCCAGAGAGTTCAGGAATCCCCCAAACTGAACTCCTCTGCAGTTCCCATCTTACTCTATGCAGATGATGCGGTCATTCTTTCTTTTACTAGGATTGGACTTCTGTGCCTTCTACTAGAGTTCAACTCTTATTGCAGCCAGAACTCTCTCTCTATTAATTTTGATAAAACAAAAATATTGGTTTTCTCCAAAGCCTGGAAGTGTAAACAGTGGAGAATAGAGATAAAAGAATTAGAACAGGTCAAATCATTTAGATACTTAGGAGTCTTGTTTCATTACAACCTAAGTTGGTGTCCCCATAGAGACCATGCCCTTAGTCTAGCCAGGAATAAGACTGCAGCTTTAAGCCGTTTTTTTTATTTAAAAGGTAATCAATTTGTGCCGGCAACCCTTCAGATTTTTCAGGCATCTGTTATCTCCCGCCTATTGTACGGGGTACCTGTATGGATTCAGAACTTTAATAAAAGAGTAGAACTACTAAATTCTACATTCTTCCGTAGGATTCTAGGTTTACCTAATTCCGTCTCCTAGGTTTTCATCTTATTGAATCTCGGGCATGGATCACCACTATCAAATACTGGTTGCATCTGCATTTTAGTTCCCCTTCCAACAGCCTTATTGTTCAACTTCTTGCAGACCCATATATTTCTACCTGGTCACAAGCCATAGTGCATAAAATTAAAACTATGGGAATTGATTTGGATTCTCTGCATAATTGCGGCGAAACAGCTATTTTGCAGGTGGTGCGGAGGAGGATTTGGGATATGGAAGCCCAAATAATTAATGCTGGCAGTTCTGGAGTTTGTTCCCCACGCTGCCTTGACCTCCGCCCCCCCACAAGCTTCTATGGCTCTGTACCTCTCCAGTCTAACAACTCCACTCTATCGGCGGGTCTTTATGCTTGCGAGATTTAATCTCTTTCCTTCGGCTGTTGTTTCAGGCAGATATAGGGGTATCCCCTATAGGGATAGAACCTGCAATTGCCTCTATGGTGAACCTGATTCAGTTGCTCATATCCTTCTGTGCTGTCCCCAATACTCTACCATGCGCAGCTATTTGATCAGCCCCCATTTACCTCCCACAAGGAATTCGACTGATGACAATCTCAAAATTTTATTGTCTGATAAGTTCTCGGCAATTACTCTGTCTGTTGCTGAATTCTTAGCCTATGTTTGGAAGCTAAGAGTAAGGGCATACCAGTCTTAATTTCCCTTGTGTTCAATTGGATTGTTATATATATATATTTTTTTCCTCTTTTAACTGTGTTTACTACTTCTGAGAAGTTAAAAATGACCCCTTGTTGGTGTAACTTGGTGTAGTCAGTTATGACCTATTAATTTGTTCTAATAGTCTATTTGTTCCATTGCCTTCTCTACTGCTACTGTGTTATGCCAATAAAGGTTTATGTATGTATGTATGCATGTATGTATGTATGTATGAGTTCAGGAATAAAGTCTGAAGCTGAGATAGGCAGGTGACAAGTGAATTTGAGAAAGAAAATCCCGGCAGCTGTCAAAAGGCTAAAACATAAATTAAAGTTCCTCTTTCTTCACTAGTCTTATCAACTTATCAAGCCTGAACTCTGTCAAGCCTGATCTCTCCCTAGAAGCTAAAATGGCTAAACTGAGGATATCGTACTTTGGTCACCGTACGAGAAGACAAGAGTCACTGGAAAAGATAATAATGCTGGGAAAAGTTGAAGGCAGCAGGAAAAGAGGAAGAGCCAAGATGGGATGGATTGATGCAATAAAGGAAGCCACGGCCCCAGTTTGCAAGACCTGAGCAAGGCTGTTAACGATAGCATGTTTTGGAGGAAATTGATTCATAGGGAAGTCGGAAATGATTTTACAGCACTTCACACACACGCACACCAATTTAGCTGTCACTACTGCGCTTGCCAAGCTTCCATTACTGTAGGAGAGAGCAACTAAATTGTAGGGTAAGTGAGAGAGAAGAAATCACATAGACTTTGGTATTTTCTCTACCAATGGCATTCAGACCATCATGCCAATCACTTCTCTGCCTCAGTTTCCTACTAGAAGAAGAGGAGGAGGAGGAGGAGGAGGAGGAGGAGATTGGATTTATACCCAGCTCTTCACTATCCGAAAGAGTCTCAGAGTGGCTTACAATGTGGCTTTCCCTCCCCTTCCCCACAACAGACACCCTGTGAGGTGGGCGGGGGGGGTGAGAGCATAGGTGTCAACTTCAGGGGGCTTGAGGGCTGAGGCTACCCCCAAAATTTTCCAGGGGTGACTGAGCCCCCCCGGGCAACCAGGCATACAAGCTTTGCCACCCCCAACCCCACGCCACCCCCAACCCATTTTGAAAGTGGAGGTTTTTTTCCCTCTGCTTTCTGAGACTTTGGGTGGGGTGGCAGGAAACTCAGGGCTTGCTTCCTGAAAGCTAAGCCCCACCCCCAGCTCCCAGAAACCCTCAGTTGGGCCTGGTGGAGCTGGGGGCTGCACATGTTTTCAGTGCTTTCAGCTTTCCCATGCTGTCCTGGGGCTCCAGCGAGGATGGGGGGATGTTTTCAGGGGTGGGGTGGTGGGCACTAGGCAGAGAGTGCCCAGGCTGGCTGGCTGAGGCCAGCCTCGGGGTGGCTGGGTGCCCAAGCACCTTTCCTGTGGCCTTGTGCCGCTGCTGTTGTTTTCCTGCTTCCTGCAAGGCTTGCCTTGCAGAGAGCCATGCGAGGAGATTGGGGGGAGGCCAGTATCCTTGGAGGATTGCCGGCCTCAGGGAGGCTGGGCATCCTGTGCCCTTGTTCTTCTAGGTTTTTCCCCTCTCTCCTTGCAAGGCTTGCCTTGCAGAGCCATGCAGGAAGGTTAGGAAGTGGGGGAAGTGGGGGGAGGCCGGCATCCATGGAGGATTGCCCGCCTTGGGGCGGCTGGACTCTTGGGCACCTTTCCTGCAGCCTCGTGCCGCTGCTGTTATTTTCCCACTCCCTGCAAGGCTTGCCTTGCAGAGAGCCATGTGAGGAGGTTGGGGGGAGGCTGGCATCCATGGAGGATTGCTGGCCTTGGGACGGCTGGGCACCCTGCGCCCTTGTTCTTCTGTTTCCCCACACACACAAAGCTTGCCTTGCAGAGCCATGCAGGGAGGTCAGGGGGGGAGGCTGGCATCCATGGGGTATCTCTGGGCGGCTGGGTGCCCAGGCACCTTTCCTGCGGCCTTGTGCTGCTGCTGTTGTTTTCTCACTCCTGGTTCGCTACTTAACCAGAGCCCTTTATTTTCTCCGAGAGGAGACCTTGAAGAGTTTAAATGCATACATTCAAGACCAACTCTCCCCTGAACTCCTGGATAAATTATGGAGAGGGATTTCTATTTTCTTTCTTTTCATTTCTCCCCTCCCTCCCCCTTCTTTCCTTCCTTCCTTCCCATCTTTTTGCTTTCTTTCCACCTCTCGCCTCCCTCTCTCCCTTGTTAAAACACCCCTAGTTAGGATTGCCAGGTTCCCCCGTCCACCTCTGGGGGATGGAGGGGGAGGGGTGGCCCAATACAGGTTGGGTAACTCCTGGAGATTTGGGGATGGAGCCTGGGGAGGACTGGGACCTCAGTGGGATACAATGCCATAGAGTCCACCCTCCAGAACATCCATTTTCTTCAGGGAAACTAATTTTTGTAGTCTGAAAATGAGCTATGATTCCAGGGGATCACCAGATCCCACCTGGAGGCTGGCACCCCTAGCTCCAGTGCTGAAACTGGAAGCTCTGGTTCTTCTGTTTGAGATGGTGGATGCAGACCTCTGACATTGGCTTGCATCTGCTGAATCACCCTTTCTTTCAATCTCCATTTCATTTTTAAATTGTAAGCCCATCTGCATGAACAAGATGGGGGGGCATGCCGATCAGAGGCCTTTTAAAATTTCCTTTTGATCTGTGTGCAGCCTAGAGAGAACATTGGTAAGGGATGTGCACTCTATGTTCATGCTCTTCGTTTTGCTGTTACTTAAAATGGTGTGGTAGTTTCAAAGGGGCAACCAACTGGGATGTGCTAAAAGGAATGACAGGATTGCCCATTGGAAATAATGGGAGAGGCTTGAAGGCCCATTGGAGATAATGGGAGCTAGGAATACCAATTGACTTGCATGGGCTCTGCTGAAATACACTGCAGCCCAAAAAAAAGTTGCAAAGAAAATGCAGAATGGTTTTTCCAATAAGGTTTTTGGGCCCAGATAGGCTACTCTGGGACTGTAATGACAGTTCCCAGAGTGGAAAAACAGTCCCTAGCAATAGGATCTGTGCTGCATTTTAAGGTGGAGTTTCTAAGCAGTGTGCTAAGAAGGCACCTGTTCCTGGGGTTAGCCCAGCCCAGGGGCATTGCTAAGGGGTTCCCAGGCCACCCTAATTTTCTGGGGAGCCCCACCCTAAATGCCACATAGTTCCACCTCCATAGATAGTGACAATGGCCTGTGATGTCACTGGCTCCTCCCTATGATGTCATTGGGTCCCAGTTCTTTTAATTACTTAGCAATGCCTCTGGCCCAGCCCCAGCCCCCCTGGGAAATTGCAAAGTCTACGCCCTTGGGTGAGAGAGCTCTGAGAGAACTGATCCTGAGAGAACAGCTCTGAAAGAACTTGTGCCTGACCCAAGCTCACACCAGCAGCTGCATGTGGAGGAGTGGGGAATCAAACCTGGTTCTCTCATGTTAGAGTTCACACTCCTAATCACTACACCAACCTGTCCGACTATTGGCCCACCAAGTGCTTAAAATGGCTCAGTGGCCTCTAAGCAATCACCTTGCCATGATCGATTCACTGAAAGCCAGCAGGATGATTTGGTGCTTCCCTTTCTTAAAAGCAGTCATATTTTTGATGTGCAAGGTTTTAATGTGGCATAGAATTGGCTAGAAATGTTCCTTGTAAAAAGAGGAGTGGTTGGGGGATGGTGGCCACTCTGCCGCCCAGCGTTTTTTCTCCCACAGAGGCACCACTGTACAAGACGGTGGATTTGTGTGTATTGAGTGTGGCAACATGCTGCTAGAATGGAATTAGTGCTGGCCTGCTGCATGGGGGATGGGATCTGCACCCCTTGCTTCACACAGGCTGCTGCTGAAGCTATTTGGTATAGAAGCCATTTTATACACTATTGTATCTGCCTTAATGCTCCTGCCAGCCTAGCAGTTCGAAAGCAAGAAATTGCAAGTAGATAACAGGAAGGTAACATGCCAGCCACATGGCCACAGAGAAGTCTTCGGACAGCGCTGGCTCATCAGCTTGGAAACAGAGATGAGCACTGTCCCCTAGAGTCAGATTTGACTGGCTTTTGAGCAAGAGAAACCTTTACCTTTTACTATCTGCCTTAACATTTAGACCTGGGGAGTTGCTATGCTTACCATCACATCTAGAATTCTCATTTTACTGGAGCTAAGATATAGCACCTGAAGCCAATGATATTAGTTTTACTCAGGGCTTTTTTTCGTAGAAAAAGCCCAGCAGGAACTCATTGGCATAACAGGCCACACCCAACTGCAGAAACTCATTAGTATATTAGGCCACACCCCCATGTTACCAGAAGTGTGGTCATCCAGCCACACCCACCTTCTGTTTCTTATTCAGTTTACATTGTTTGTTGTCAAAACTCAGGACTTTTTTTTGTAGCAGGAATTCCTTTGCATGTTAGGAGACACCCCCCCTAATGTAGCCAATCCTAATGAGTTTCTGCTGTTGGGTGTGGCCTATTATGCTAATGAGTTCCTGCTGGGTGTGGCCAACTCGGGAGCCAGCTGGAACTCCATTCCTGTGCGTTCCTACCCAAAAATAGCCCTGGTTTTACTTCACTATGAAACAGAGGCCCACCTTGGCATTTTCCCAATAGGATATACTATAGAAGAGCAAGGTATGTATTCTCAACAGGTTGATAGTTACGTATGGCTATACACCACTAGGACACTGACACTGCACTGAACTACAGTTAGGGTTGCCTGACTACTGACGGGAGTTGCGGATGGGGACATGGGGGGAACTGCTGGGTGATAGTATGACATCACTTTTGAGGGAATGCATGAGTGGCATCACGCCTCTCTAGGAATTACCAGAGACTCTACGGTTTTATCATAGAGTTTCCAGTGATTCTTAAAGAGGTACAATGACTTTTCCGGGTTTTCTCTGGAACTGATATCATGCCATCACCAGCTATATATTTTCTCCTGCCAGCTACAGGAGCAGTGGTAAGAAACAAGAGCCAGCAGGGACTTGAGATCCCTAACTGTAATTATATTCTCCCCAGCACTCATCTCTGTGCTACAGTAATTTATTCTTAACTACAATGGCATATAAATCCTGCTACAGTTCCTCCAACAGAACAGCATTAGTGTTTGCAGAAGAGGAGGCAGCAATTCCCAGCAATCCCTGCTTTCACTGCAGATCTCTGCTTCACTCCTGATGCTGCTCCTGAGAGCCTGCTGAGTCTAACATGGGGTAGGGAGTAAGTGGGCTGGAGGGGGACACGGGAAAGTCTTGCTCCATAAACACCACAGACGGCTGGATACACGTCACAGTACTCAAGTACAAGAGAAGCTGAAGTCATGCATTCAGGCACAGTCCGGTGGTCTCAGGGTCTGAAGTATGAAGGGATCTTTGTACCCCTCTTTTGAAGTGCAATCAGCTCCTTTTGAGTCCAACAGTTCTGACAGTGCTTAAAAGAGCATGAAAGTGTCTGGTTTGCAGGCATATACAGGGGGGAAATGTGGTGTACTTGGGGAACACTGGAAGACATCTTTCCCAAGGCTCCTCCAAACCTGGAGCTGATTTTTGTTCTGCATCCAGCCTGAACAACTTCTCTGAGCAACTACTCTCTTTGGACATGGTGATTCTGCAACACCAGTCAAATGCAGAAACCGTCTGTGTCTTCAGCTTACTCTGGAGTTCCATCGCGGCCAAAGCAACTCTGGGATAGGTGCGCCTGAGGTCCATAAAAACCTCATATGTGCATGTTCTGAGATTCCAAGGCCCAACACTGTGTGGATCAAGGTCTATGCTTAGGTACAATCAGCTGGCATTCTACGGTCAAATTACATTTTGTATCTCAAACATGCTGTCGATGCTTAACATTAGCAGCAACATAATGGACACAGGCTTGGTATGCGTGCCTTTACCAAGCTTCAGCAACTGCTGTCAGCTTTTTGTCTTATCTTCTTTTCAATACTTTGCTTCGGACAAATAGACTTATAAATCATACTCTTCCCACTCCCTGCAAAATTGGTTCAGTGGAAAATGCTGGAGGAAAAAGAAAAATGCATCGAGAAAACTCCGACTGTTGTGCTAGAATATAAATGAAGGTAAATTCCAAGCAGTCCTTTACACACACACGTTACATAATTCAGCGACTGCTATAATTAATTCAGACCACTTAGTTCTACAAGAAGGCCTTTAGCCATGTAATTAAGGGCGTCATCAATCGAAGCAGGTCAGACTTCAGCACTGGAACTTAAGTGGTAGAAGGCCTCAGTACAACAACAGATATAAAACGGGGAGAATCCTACACTGAAAGGCCCAGTAGTAACGCAGAGGAAAATGTGTCACGGCTTAATAGATGTTCAATGCAGATTTATTTATTTACAACCCCAAATGAAGTGACTTGATGGCACTTAACACACACATGACTTCCTCACTGAGACTCAAGGCAAGAGATGCTCAGAGGTGGTTTGCCATTGCCTGGCTCTGTGTCACATCCCTTGGTGGTCTCCCATCCAAATACTAACCAGGGCTGACCCTGAGAGATTGGGCTAGCCTGGGTTATCCAGGTCAGGGCCAAGGCAGATTACATGGTGTAAAAAAATGAGAGCAAAAAGAATGAGACATCTAATAAACAACTGTAATGATTACAAACATTAGAAACAATGGCAGAACAAAAAGTATCCTGCACTGGCAACTGCCAGGAGATTTTGAGGGTGGTGCCCTGAGAGGTTGAAGTTTGGGGAAAACATGATATCAGATCCAGGAATTTCCCTTAATCTCTGTGGTAAATACCATAGAGACATGGGGAAGTTCCTAGAATGTCACTATGGAAACTGTTTCCTGGCCATTTTTTTTCTCCCCCTCCTCAGTTTCTCAAGGGTTGAAGTTTGGAGCCAAGGGGGAAAGTTTACTTGCTGCAGGCAAGTAAAATGCGAAGCCTAAGTCATGTGCAAACAGAAATAGAAACTGATTTTGTTTTGCTTGCACAAGATCTGGTGCAACGCCTTGAACTTTTCTTCTGTGTATTATAGTGACCCCCCCCACGTTCATTGTGCCAGATCTTGTGCAAGCGGAAACACACATGGTGATACAACAAGGCTGACTTAGCAAAGGAGCCACTGCAGTCTTTTTTCTTGCATTTCCACTTGTGTAAATGCTCTAGTGCAAGCAGAACCCAGTGTTATCTCCTAAATATATCGGGTTGTATCCTAACATTCACTTATCTCAGGGTGATGTGTACCTTCTGTCTGTGCAACAAGCTTTCTGCTCATGCAGGAGGCTCTTCTCTCTATTAGCAGAATGTATCTTGCATGAACAAGAATGCACTACTCTTAGCTGGGCAGAGCAGTATGTTTCAAGCCACTGCTTCTTCTTGAATATTTTATGGCAATTTCCGGCACAGTTCATTAATTTGGAATAATTCAGACTGGCAAATTGGAAGATTTTATTCATAAGGCTTTAGAGGCACAAGGACTTAGAACTGGGTTTTACAGATCGAATAGAGCAGCAGTTGTGTTGCCAGCTGGCCAGCTTCCCACCAGCAGGACCAGTATTTTCCCCTTCTGGCTAGTTGCCAGAAGAGTGCACTAAGAAAAGCTGGTATTTTACTATTCTGTGCCTTTTATGGAAAAGGAAGTTGGTGCATTTGCCTTTAAGGGGCTTCCCATCTAGTCTTACTTTCATTTTCACCTGGGCAGCTTCTTCAGTTGTCTTTTCTGCCCCCTCATACCTTTTCAGTCAGAATCATAGGGTTGCTATTCACCTGGTGGTGATGGGGGATTCCTGCCTCCACCTGCCTTTGCCTACCCTTGTTCTAACAAGTACCAGAACAGAATGCAGGGACTGGAACCGCATTCTGCCATCATATCATCATATCCACCCACATAACAGGAACTGATGCCACCATGTCATCAGACTCTCTAGCACTGACTTCAAACTCAATGGTTTTACCACCATGCTTATTTCTTTTTGGAATGGACAAAATGGTCAAAAAGGTACAGGATTAACAAAAGACTAAAAATAGCAGTCCCAGAAGGGTAAATGGGTGTATATGTTTCAGCACAAATAAATAATCCAATAATTTAAAATAATCTCATATATTCATCAATTGAGATGACATTGAAGACAGCCAAATATGCAGCCAAATCTGTGGCAAAAGATCAAAGGTGATTCTAGACTTTTTTTTTTTTTTGGAGGAGGACAGTCCGAGACTGCTCAGGGCCCCTTTCCCATGCCCACTGCCGCACCATCCCTTCTTTCACCACCAGCTCACTAGTGTGCAAGCTCTCCCACAATCTACCCTCCTAGCTGCATACACCACCAGCAATACTGCCCAGGAGCTCAGCTGCTGAAAGAGCTCACAAGTGGGCGGGGAAAAGGCATGTAGGCAGCAGGAGGCTGTGGTGGGGGTGGCAGAACTAAGTCCTGCTTTAAGTTCTGGGCCCCGGCACCTGCCCCACCTTTACAGTTGCTGTTGCCAGCCCTGTAAAAGATAAAACCAAACCAAAAATAAAACCATGAGCTACCATGGAGGTTTCAGAACTGGAGCTGACCAGGTGAGTGCTCAAGATTTCTCATTTAACAGACTCACTAGGCAGAGAACGAAGTTTCACGATGGTCATATCTTGAATGGCAATGCAGCTTCTATTTCTATACCAGTGGGGTGCAAATTCAAGAATGCATGGAATAATCATGACCGAAAAACTGTTTTGCTCCTTTTAAATAGACAAAAACAAGATTGACTGCTGGAAGATAAGACACATAACCAAATGTTATCAGTCCTGCAGGAGACTAGGATCCATTAGACACAGTATTTCACAAACTCTGAATACAAAATGTTTTGTTCCTGTTCTTTGTCCAGCTCCATAAATAATTTTTGCCATGCCTTTATCGTTATAGGAAATATATTCATTAGGATTGCCAGTTCCAAGTTTGGGGGTGGAGCCTGAGGAGAGCAGGATTTGAGGGGAGGGACTTCAATGGGATGTAATGCCATTGTATAACCTTCATAACTCCATCTTTGATACAAGCTGGTGTGTGACCTTTTAGTTGCCTTGAGTTATGTGAAGGTATGGCTGTCAGGCTGATTCCAAGAGAATATTTCTCTCTTTCATGCTGTTTAGTAGCCTGAGTTGCTTCCTCTCACCACTAGACGCCGGGTGTGAGATGGCCTGGCTTATCTCAATATTTGGGATAGCTTGATTAATCATTTCTTGACCAGTAGCCAGCCCTTAGGATATAAGATGTTTAGTTTTAGCTATGTGTCCTGTCTCAAGGTCTGGCTAAGTTTTGCTGTTTGTGACCCAGCGGATGGGAGCTTAGCCTGCTATTTCTGTAAGCCTGACAGCTGCTTATTAAAATTTCTTTGTAAGCTAATCGGGATCTTGCATATTGTTTCCTTGGGATTTCTGTGAACCTGGAGTTCTTGGCCAGAGCCCCAAACCACCACGGAGTCTACCTTCCGAAACAGCCATTTTCTCCAGGTGAACTGATCTCTGACACCTGGAGATCAGTTGTAATCCCAGGAGATCTCCAGCCACTATCTAGAGGTTCTATAATAAAAGGGATCATAATATAATAAATAATATAATGATAACAATAACACTCTTTATATATATAGAATAAATTCAGTAAGTCAATAGCCATGGCACGATGAGTGTGTGTGTGTATATACACACACACACACACACACACACACACACACACACACACACACACCAACTGGTGTTAATTCTCACAAATAAAGTCTCTTTGATTTTTCTTATGTTGACAAAATGAAGCAGTCGATGTGCTCCTCTGAACTGTAAATAAGCGGTTTCAGTCGAACTTCCTCAGGACAGCAGATAGACTGGAACCAAAGCCTTCAAATATTATACAAAGCAGAAAAGAAGCTTTTAATTGGGTTAAACAACTGCCTTGTTCCTTTTCAGCTTGGCAAAATGGCTCTCCAATCTGCAGTCCTGAGGAAGTTTGACTGAAATGGCTTATTTATAGTCCTCTGAGGAGCGCGTCGACTGCTTCATTCTGTCAATAGAAGAAAAATGAAAGAGACTTTGCTTGTGAGCATTAACACTAGTTGGTGTATATATATGGCTCACTGTGCTATTGACTTACGGAATTCTATATTTATTGAATATAGAGAGTGTTATTGTTATTATCAGATTATTTACTGGATTGTTTCACACGGTGTTTGTTGTACCATCTAGAGGCTGGCAACCCTAATTCATATACAACATCAAGTAAGAGAATACATTAATCTTGCAAATGTATACAGTTGTACAGAAGAACTGACAGTCAATTTTCATTTCGGGAATTGGTGGGAGTATATAAAAATGTATCATTTGTGATGAGTTTAATAAAGCAACAGGCTCATAACTAAAAAGAAAATTCTGATGTAAAAGCGTAACGTATTGGACTACTTACAGAAGCAGGAAGACAGTCCCCAAAAGCATAATATCCCAGATGAATGAGGTAAGATATCTTTACTGCTAACAAAGGCAGCTAACTTTCCTTAGCTACCTGGCCCCTTCAAATCTGTCACTATTTCTCTCTTTTTATCTTCCTGTATCAAGTTGAAAGAGAATTTTGGAATTAAAAAGGGCACCCTAGGCCGTCTGTCCTCTAAAGAGGCCATCTCTTTTGGTGCTTACCCTACAGCTGATAAATGGCTGAGAGGAAAGAATCAGATTTGAAAAGCCTTCTCTAGGGCCAATGAAATTAAGCCAGTCGTCTTTCTTTTTTAAAAAAACAAACCACCACAACAACCATGCAACAGATTGATCTTCTGGCATATGAACAGTGCAGGTACTCTTGTTGCTATGCTATCTATTCTAGAGGTGGAAGGACAGTCAAGACGTAAGTAATTCATCATCAGTCATCTAATTGTAAACTGGCTGGCCCCTTTGTGGGCAAAGAAAGCCAAACACAAGGGCTGCATCTGTACATTGTTTGATACTGCACTATCAATATCGAACCAGGTAATGGCAGGGGTGGACCCGGTCCTCTGTACTTTGCAGAGGGGGGGAGAGTGAGGAGGGCCAGCAGCAGCATAAACTGTTATTAAGGAAAGAATTAGTACATAAGAACATAAGAACATAAGAGAAGCCAATGTTGAATCAGGCCAATGGCCCATCTAGTCCAACACTCTGTCACACAGCAGCCAAAATATACCAGGTGCCATCAGGAGGTCCAGCAGTGGGGCCTCATTGATGAACAAAAACTATTGAGGCAGACTCAGCATGGGTTCCGTAAGGGAAGATCTTGTCTCACTAACCTGTTAGTGTTTTTTGAGGGAGTGAACAAACATGTGGACAAGAGGGACCCAATAGATATTATTTACCTTGACTTCCAGAAAGCTTTTGATACAGTTCCTCATCAAAGGCTCCTAAGTAAGCTCAATAGTCATGGGATAGAAGGACAAGTCCTCTTGTGGATCAAAAACTGGCTTATAAATAGGAAACAGAGAGTGAGTATAAATGGGAAACTTTCTCAGTGGAGGGTGGTAAGCAGTGGGGATCAGTACTCGGTCCGATGCTTTTTAACTTGTTTATTAATGATTTGGAATTGGGAGTAAGCAGTGAAGTGCTAAATTTGCAGATGACACAAAGTTGTTCAGGGTGGTGACAACCAGGGAGGATTTTCAGGCACTCCAAAGGGATCTGTCGAGGATGGGTGAGTGGGCATCAACATGGCAAATGGGGTTGAATGTGGCCAAGTGCAAAGTGATGCACATTGGAGCCAAAAATCCTAAATATAAATACACGTTGATGGGGTCTGAACTGGCAGAGACGGACCAAGAGAGAGATCTTGGAGTCGTAGTGGATAACTCAATGAAAATGTCTAGACAGTGTGTAGCTGCAATAAAGAAGGCCAACGCTATGCTGGGGATTATTAGGAAGGGAATTGAAAACAAATCAGCCAGTATCATCATGCCCCTATATAAATCATTGGTGTGACCTCATTTGGAATACTGTGTACAGTTCTGGTCACCACATCTCAAAAAGGATATTATAGCATTTGAAAAAGTGCAGAGAAGGGCAACTAGAATGATAAAAGTGTTGGAACACCTTCCCTATGAAGAAAGGTTAAAACGCTTAGGGCTTTTTAGCTTGGAGAAACAACGGCTGAGGGGTGACATGATTGAGGTTTATAAGATTATGAATGGGATTGAGCAGGTTGAGAAGGAAGTACTTTTCTCCCTTTCTCACAATACAAGAACTCGTGGGCACTCCATGAAATTGCTGAGCAGTCGGGTTAGAACAGATAAAAGGAAATACTTCTTCATCCAAAGAGTGATTAACATATGGAATTCACTGCCACAGGAGGTGGTGGCAGCTACAAGCATGGACAGTTTCAAGAGGGAATTAGATAAACATATGGAGCAGAAGTCCATCAGTGGCTATTCTCAATCTGGGGAAGGTGATGCACTCTATCCTTGGTGCTGGAGGGGGCAGCAGTGGGAGGGGTTCTAGTGTCCTGGCCCCACTGCTGGACCTCCTGATGGCACCTGGTATATTTTGGCCGCTGTGTGACAGAGTGTTGGACTAGATGGGCCATTGGCCTGATTCAACATTGGCTTCTTTTATGTTCTTATGTTCTAGCATCTTGACATGGTGCAGGGAGGGTGAGGGTGGGTGCAACTTTTCTAACTTCCTGTGCCCTGGCAGGGGGCAAGGAGGGTAGACACTGTTTTTCTACCTCCCTGCAATAAGGAGGATGGCTACCATCGTCCTGCCTGCCCATGGTATGTGTGGGGGTGCAAAATGTATATTCAATAGGCTTGCCAGGCACCCTCCCTCCCACCCAGCACCGATCAGATGCCTGGTGGGGCTTACCAGCAGCAAAAGGAGGCTTAGGCCTGCCTCACTGGCAGCTCGGCAATATGTGCACTGGGAGTGACGATATCATGTCACTGGCAATCCAGGAATACTCTGGTATTTGGGCAAAAACTATATGGTACAAATGACTTCTATCATAGAGGTTTTGCCCAAATACCAGAGTGTCCCCATGTTGCTAGCAATGCAATGACGTCACTTCTGGTCAACACTGACAGTGATATCATCGTGATGCATGCAGTGCCAGCCTAGACCTCTTTTTGCTACTAGTAAGTCCCCTCCAACCCCTGGACAGTTGCTAAGGGGTACATGGCAACCCTAGCACCCAAGCCCAGGCCACCCCAAATCCCTGAGTTGGCCCTGAATCTGGGATCCCAGTGCTCAGATACTGAGGGTGTGTTCAGACGGATCTTTTGATCTGCCATAGGAACGACTCCCTTGCGGATCAAAAATGCACGACCAGACAGAAACATCTGGGAAATAGTCCGGTCCCATAGGCATCCCGTTCTGCTGCACCTCCAATCCTGATTTAAAAAGTAGCAGTTTCAATGTAGGGTTTTCGCTTACCCGCGCAACAACTGCAGACTTTCTTCCGTCTGGTCACTCCATTAGCACGCGATGCTCCTGTCGGCTCGGTCTGATGTCAGACCGAGCCGACGGGGCGCGATTTTTAAAAAATTGAAACCCCATGTGCGCTTTAACGAGGAAACGCATTCAGCGATAAGCGCTACGAGGAATGTAATATTCATGCTTATTTCTTTTAGGGACAAGATGTTACCGCGATGGGATATGGAGGGGGGAAGGACTGTTCTAACTTGCAAAATAGTCCCTCCATTGATCATGATGGCAATGGCAAGGGGGAGGACCGGGACTTTGCTGAAAACCCTCCGCGATCGCCTCAGTTCTCCAAGGAGGCGCAGCCTTGCCTATGCGAATGTACAAAACTTTTTTTAAAAAAATCCTCGGTGGATGCCGTGTAGACAAATCACGGTGGGAACAACGCGCGGTGAGGCTATTTCATGGGGGGGCGTCTGGTCGTGCTAGGCTGGATTAAAAAAATCGGGATAAAATTTTAGGAGGGCTCATGGCGCGATTGACTGGCCGTCTGAACGCAGCCTGAGTCTCTTCCCCCCCGCCAGTTTCAAATTAGCCACTGCAGAGATTATATCTGTGTACTCCTTGATCTTCATAGTACAAAGCCTGTGCAAATGAAGAAAGTATTGGCCCAGGAGGGAGAACTGGCCACCACCAAGGAGGAAAAGGGAGGGAGGATCAGATTTTCAGCCTTTCAAGGTGGATGGTGAAGGAAACTATCTCAAGTCAGTATCTGAAGACCTGTCTTTAAAGATTCCTGCAGCTATTGGCTGAACAGATGAAATATATTACAGTCTATACAAGACTGGTGATGCTAGGAATTTCGCCAGTCTTTATGGTAAAGACTACAGAGTTTAGGGGAAATTCCTGGCACATAGGGTTGCCAGGACTGGGTTGGAAAATACCGGGAGGCTTTGGGGGTGGATCTGGGAGGGGGCGGGGTTTGGGGAGGGGCCTCAGCATGGCACAATGCCATAGAGTCCACCCTTCAAAGCAGCTATTTTCTCCAAGGCCCCATCTGGAGCTGGCAACCCTACTGGCATATCATTATTGATGCCATTTCCCCCACATTTTTTCTCCCACTCCTCAAATTATCAAGGGTGGGGGATTAAGGGTGTGAGTGGAGGATTGTCTGCTGCCAGCAGGCAAATCTATTCCAGCAAGGTATTGGAACTGAAAGGCAGGAGAGTGAAGTGCTGGCAGTTTGCTTGTCCATGCTCTTTGTTCACATGACCATAGTAGTGCCGACAGCCACCTTTGGGATCAGGAAGGGATCTACCTCCAAGACAGATAGGCTAACAATTCTGGTGGTTTTTCACTTTCCTCCATGCATTGGGCAAGGGTGGGTTTCGCTAGGTAAGTTGAACACGTCCATATAAATAAAGTACATTTACCAATAAAAATTGCTAATATGACAGAAAAAACACACAGATAAACTCTGAAAGAAAGAGTAGGAGAAACTACTGTTGAGAGCAACTGTATCGATTTTTACTTAAAATATTCATATTGCTGCCCTTTCCGTTTATGGATTCCCAAATTGGGTAAGAATCATCATGTGTAACAACAATAAAAAAAACCTTAGGCTTATACGAAATATAAACCGTGAGCCCCGTAGCAGCAGTAGATGAAAAAAATAGCAGCCTTCATAAGCCAGTTAAGCTGCATTCAAACAGTTAAAAACCCATTAGCAGCACACACCTGCAAAAACCAGCTGAAGCCTTCTCAATGGTAGAAGGAATAACAGAGAAGAAAATCAATAAAATGTATGAAAAGACAAACACCTCTTTGCCTTCTTTGTCTTTTTCATTAATGTATTCAATGCGAACTCCAGCGGGTTTAGCTACGCTATGAGTTTGAACAGGTTTGATAGCCATTTCTTCTTTCTCCCAGGAATGTACACCCTCTGACGTTTCACAGATAAAAATCAGCACAGTAAGTAACAAGCAATGCCAGTATATCAGACCATAAGCCTCAAAAGCTCAATTGCCCAACTACCTAAAAAAAGAACCTTGTGCCCATATTTGTCTGTATAAACATCCCTTTTACAAAGTAAATAATCCTACAATCTCTAAATATCTTTTAAAATATACAATGTTGTGCAAACTAGTACCAGTAACAGAAACATGCAGGGCAAGACTGGCATAATTTCATGCGCAAACAGTCAAGTAATAAAGACTGGCCATAACACCATGCCTTCACCAATCCCACTGTCTAACACTCCCAAGTCATCATTTATGATTATAACAAAGCAAGAATAAAGGATGGAGGTAAGAATTATTCCACTGTCCCCAATGACCTTTGGCATGTATGCCACTTGGCTAGAACTTGTTGCTGCCATCTCACTCCACCCCCCAACCCCCGCCAAACTGACACAGACACCCATGTTCATTGCATGTACTTAGAATGTCTAAAATAAGATAGCTGCCAGGTTCAGAATAGTGCATGATGTCATGCTACCACCAGAAATGTGGCTGTCTAGAACTGGGCTATCAGATGAAAATGATTGTTTATGAGACCTGTCCAGAACATTAAGAAACAAAACAAAAGACAGGAGGACAAACATATATGCCATAGATGCCATTTCTGCTCCCTCCAAAGGCAGGTCCAGTATCAGGGTTTAAGCTGAGCCACAGAATGTATGCTATGACTTTCAGTCTTGGGATCTGTTTCAAATGCTAGTGTTTATTCTTTGAACATATGCATAAAGAATGCATCCAAAACAAATGTATAGAACAAAAGGGGCAGAGTTCACAGGAACACAAACCAGGCCAATTTCTTGCCACCACTCCTGTGGTCAGCAGAAGAAAAATAATATAAAAAGATTGCTTTTTGGTGATGGTGATGGGCAAAACCCAGAAGTGATGCTAGCAGTTCTTAGAGAAGCATGACATCACATCTAGGTTCTCCCGAGAAGTGATGCCATGCTGTTGTCTGCCAGGGCCCCCCGTATCCCTGCCCTGCTAGTGTCTCTGGCAACCCCAACTTAAATGCAAACGTACTAAAGGAACAAAAAAGATATCAGGAGACAGGATTTCAATTCCTGACGAAAAGTTCAAATATGCTCCCTCTCCTTTGGCAGATGAGTTCTAACAGTTTGATTCATGACCAAGTCTGGGTAGGCCCAGGCAGAAATAACAAGCCATCCCTTTAATCCGGGCCTGAAACCAATTAGACAAGATACTCAGCAGTTGTCGAAACTGCAGGCACAGTCCACATGAGACTATCAGCAAGTGGCCAGAAGTGTCCATTTTGGTCTCTAAAAATGGCATGTGTGCCAACAGGAGCCCCATATCCCCCTGTGCCACAATTCCTGGCAGGATCGGCTCCTAAGCAATTTTAAACGTTTTTTAAAAGCCTTCAGAATGGTGCTGCATCCTAATGGAGGACTCAGGGGCATTGTATTGTGTAGTTTGGCCCCCAGAAAGCTGTACCATAAGGCAAGGTGTAGGAGTTCAGTTCTTGTTAGAGGCAATGAAGGCTAAGCCCAGTGCAGTGTCTGAGCAGTCCAAAGCATTTGTACTTTGATTTTTTTTGAAGCAGGAGTAGATGAGGGAGCTGTCTGGCAAGAAGATCAGCATGGCTTCAGTCAAGCAGAGACAGAATGCTATTGACATGAACACCAGGCACCAGGGAAAAAAACACTGGTACCATGCCTGAAGAACAGCAACAGGAGAACTGTCCTGCCCTGCACTGCCATGTAAACCAAGAACCCACAGCCCCACAGCAGCCAGCAAAAAACATGGAAGCTTGCAGGGGTATCTAGCATGGTGAAACCCTGAACATATGCAGAACTTCCCCTCTTACTAATAGGCCAAACATAGGGTTGTCAGCTAAGTGCCGGCAACCAGTGAGAGGTTTAATGGGGTGAGGACATGTTAATAGACATTATGCTGATGCCCCAACATCACTCTCAGTTTGACGGTTTTACCACTGAGTTTTGTGGGAAACGCAATGATGTCACTTCCTGGTTTGCACTGGATATTGCAGTAATGGTGCAATGCCTGTCTTCCTTCCAGTATGGTGTAGTGTTTAGAAGTGTGGACTCTAATCTGGGAGAGACAAGTTTGATTCCCCACTCCTCCACATGCAGCTGCTGGCGTGACCTTGGGTCAGTTACAAGTTATTTGAGAGCTGTTCTCTCACGAGTAGATCTCGAAAGAGCTCTCTCAGCCCCACCTACCTCACAGGGTGTCTGTTGTGGGGAGGGGGAGAGAAAGGAGATTGTAAGCTGCTCTGAGACTCCTTTGGGTAATGAAGGGTAGGTATAAATAAGAACATAAGAACATAAGAGAAGCCAATGTTGAATCAGGCCAATGGCCCATCTAGTCCAACACTCTGTCACACAGCGGCCAAAATATACCAGGTGCCATCAGGAGGTCCAGCAGTGGGGCCAGGACACTAGAAGCCCTCCCACTGCTGCCCCCTCCAGCACCAAGAATAGAGTGCATCACCTGCCCCATACTTAGAATTCCCATCTATACCCTGTGGCTAATAGCCACTGATGGACTTCTGCTCCAAATGTTTATCCAATTTCCTCTTGAAACTGTCCATGCTTGTAGCTGTCACCACCTCCTGTGGCAGTGAATTCCATATGTTAATCACTCTTTGGATGAAGAAGTATTTCCTTTTGTCTGTTCTAACCCGACTGCTCAGCAACTTCATGGAGTGCCCACGAGTTCTCGTATTGTGAGAAAGGGAGAAAAGTACTTCTTTCTCAACCTGCTCAATCCCATGCATAATCTTATAAACCTTGATCATGTCACCCCTCAGCCGTTGTTTCTCCAAGCTGAAAGAGCCCCAAGCGTTTTAACCTTTCTTCATAGGAAAGTGTTCCAACACTTTTATCATTCTAGTTGCCCTTCTCTGCACTTTTTCCAATGTTATAATATCCTTTTTGAGATGTGGCGACCAGAACTGTACACAGTATTCCAAATGAGGTTGCACCAATGATTTATACAGGGGCATTATGATACTGGCTGATTTGTTTTCAATTCCTTTCCTAATAATCCCCAGCATAGCGTTGGCCTTCTTTATTGCAGCTACACACTGTCTAGACATTTTCATTGAGTTATCCACTACGATTCCAAGATCTCTCTCTTGGTCCGTCTCTGCCAGTTCAGACCCCATCAACGTGTATTTATATTTAGGATTTTTGGCTCCAACGTGCATCACTTTGCACTTGGCCACATTGAATCCCATTTGCCACTCTGGCGCCCACTCACCCATCCTCAACAGATCCCTTTGGAGTGCCTCACAATCCTCCCTGGTTTTCACCACCCTGAACAACTTCATGTCATCTGCAAATTTAGCCTTACTCCCAATTCCAAATCATTAATAAACAAGTTAAAAAGCATCGGACCGAGTACTGATCCCTGTGGTACCCCACTGCTTACCACCCTCCACTGAGAAAGTTTCCCATTTATACTCACTCTCTGTTTCCTATTTATAAGTCAGTTTTTGATCCACAAGAGGACTTGTCCTTTTATCCCATGACTATTGAGCTTACTTAGGAGCCTTTGATGAGGAACTGTATCAAAAGCTTTCCGGAAGTCAAGGTAAATAATATCTATTGGGTCCCCCTTGTCCACATGTTTGTTCACTCCCTCAAAAAACACTAACAGGTTAGTGAGACAAGATCTTCCCTTACGGAACCCATGCTGAGTCTGCCTCAATAGTTTTTGTTCATCAGTGTGCATCAATGTGTCCAATCTCCAATCCAATCTCTCTTCTCATTTCTCTCCCTCACTAATCTATTGAGTGGTGGTGGGTAACCGGGGCTACAGAGCAGGAGGCCTGGCCAGCCTAGCCTTACCACATAATATATAGGGTTGTGTTCCATATCTGTCATGAGGACCGGGAACTCAGGTTCCAGGTGTGTGCAGCTCGGTTTGAGGAGGGAGTGCTTATGCCTTCCTCCCCATGCCACTTTCCAGTCTGAAACAGTCCCAGCTGAACACTGTTAGCCTATTGGGAAAATCTTGGTATACCCCATCACTACGTGTGGAGCCAAATAGGGGCAAATCGTGCCCTCCTTGGATTGTTTTAGGTTAAGAAAACAGCATCAACAAGATGCTTTCAAATTGAATTCCCAAGCAGGGAACCCACAAATGCATCTAGACTGCAGGGACCCGGGGAAGACCCAAAGAAAAACATAATGTGTAGTTTGCCACACACCCCTGTAGAGGTGAGAGGCTATAGCCACAGCATGTGATAGGACTTTATGTGCCTCCTCATAGCCCTTCCGGGTCAGTGCATATGACTTCCCAAACAGGCTAAAGCTTCAGCATTTTCCAAAGGAAGATCATGAAACTTTCAAGGGTCTTTTCCTCTTTTGTTGGTCCTCAGTCAGCTGAAATAACGTCACCTCCCTACAGTAGAATGTTTCAGGGTAATGAACAGATAACATGCAGAGACGGTTTGAAAGAGGAACTTAACAAGATTGAAATGGTCGATGCAACTTCCAGTTCACAGGCCTGGGCTTTGATAAGGAGGGGATATTAATCCTTCCTGACTCATATGACTCGTACATAATGGAACAGTGTTATTGATCAGCCATGCATTTACCCACCAATTTAAATAAAGAGTATGTGAATAGTGGGTTAGAGGAATTTATTTCTGAAGAGTACCTCATGAGCTTGCTTTGCATTCATATCACGGGGTTTCAAGTTGAACATAAAAGGGATGCTCAGGCCTTTTAATGATATTATCACAGCCTTATGTTAGTGTTTGATCCGTCAAAGAAGGATCAACTGGAGGTCATAGGTGGGAAGAAAGGAGAGAAGAAACTGCTTTGCCTGCTAAGGCTATGCTTGTTTTTCTATATTAAAAGTAGAGTTGCTAGCTGTTGCTGGCAACCGGGTGGAAGCATGGGGCAGGTAGGGACAATTTCATCAGTGTCAAGCTGATGTCACTTCCGATGCAAAACTGGAAGTGATGTCAGTGTGTCAGGGTGAAACCTGTATGTATGTAAACATAAAACGAATGGCAAGTTCCGTTTTAACCATACCTTGGTATTTACTTCCTCAATCTGGAGGAATTATTTAGTTATTTAGACTTTTAGACTGCCCTTTCCTGCGGACAGGGTTCAGGGCAGTTTACACCAAGATAAAAACAATAGATAATTTAGATTAAGTTAAAACCACAATAAGATACCATACTATCAATATATAAAGACAGTCTGTTCCAAGATGGCAAAAAAATCTGAAAAAAATTGTAGCTTCCCTTTAACCTCCTAAGGGGGTAGGTGAGGGGAGCTGGGAGAGAAGAAAGAAGAGAAGAAGAGATTGGATTTATACCCCGCCCTTCACTAAGAGTCTCAGTGCGGCTTACAAACTCCTTTCCCTTCCCCTCCCCACAACAGACACCCTGTGAGGTAGGTGGGGCTGAGAGAGCTCTTTCAAGACTGCTCTTTTTAAGAACAGCTCTGATAGAACTATGGCTTGCCCAAGGTCATCCAGCAGCTGCGAGTGGAGGCATGGGGAATCAAGCCCAGTTCTCCCAGATTAGAGTCTGCCCTCCTAACCACTACACCAAACTGGCTCTAAATTAGCTGCTGTCCCGTCACTGTCCTCAACCAAAGGGTCCACTGCTTTAAAATCTGCTTCAAATATTACTTGTGCTCTCCTGCTCTTTTACATATAGATTGAATTTAACATCTTTTTTTGCTAAATTAAATCAAAGCTGACCATTTTTATACAACACTCTTGAAAAGGGTATAGTAGTGTTACAATTACTATTTTGAAACTGCCTGCTTGACTCTGCTAGGGAGTCAAGTCACAGATCCTAAATCGGTGGGCAGCATATTGTGTATAAGGGGGTAGACTTCAGGGAAGTTAACCTGTGGGGCTAAGGTATGCACCCCAATGGGAGGAGGGGAATAGAAACTGTGTGTTTTGCCCAGAAGATCCTCTTGGCAGCTCTCCCTAACATCATGTCTTGCGTATTTTATTGCAAGCAATTTATTACCTTGACCACAAACCATATCAAAGCAAATGGCCTACGGACAAAAAAAAAAAAAAGTTTAGGCTAACAAATGACACATATAATAAATTGTGTATATATCATCAATAAAATAGTTATTAAAAGGATACAGCACCATGACATTTATCAGGTCTTATGGCCATCTTGTTCTGTGGCTTGTTCTGTGGTTAAGAGTTATATGGCATGGTAACTTAAGAAAGAGTTAACGTTTGGAGGCCATCTGCCTCCTGGTGGTATATGGGAAAAAGAAGCTCAATGTGGTTGTTAAGATGGTTGCTAGAATTGTTGCAGCTAAGGTCTGGGGCCAGGCTTGCCAAGAACTTACCTTAATTCGGTGGGGGACAGATACGTCCTGGCAGGACCATCCCCAGGGGAAGGAAAGACTCTGGCAATGGGGCTGGAAACTTGATGGTACCACCGGGTTTCCAGCCCCATTGCCAGAGTGTCACCTGGCGTCACTTCCTGGCGATGGCATCGTGCAGCATGGGTGTTGCCCGGAGGGATGTTCCGGCTGAGGACTATGTGTCCTCCGCCGAAATATGGTAGGTACTTGGCAACCCTATCTGGGGCCCACGTTGTGTTATGTTGAGATAAACCTGCTGAGCTCCTTCCCAAGTGGCTGGGATCAATTCTTTGATGAAACTGGAGGGTCTTCCTAAATTCCCATTATAGCAGCTTCATACAGATGATGATGTTCTGCTGACCATGTTATTATCTTGTTGGTTGTTGATCAACAAAACTATGGTTTTGTTTTTTTTGTCCTTTTGTGTGTGTGTGTGTATGTATATATATATATATATATATATATATATATATATATATATATTCATTTTAGAAAAACAATTTTTTTGATTGGACCAGAGATGTTAGAGGTGTAGTGGACAGCTTGATGAAAATGTTGACTCAACATACGGCAAACTCATGCTGGAGATTATTAGGAAAGGTGTTGAAAATATAATGGCCAATATTGTAATGTCCCTGTATATCCATGTTATGGCCTCAAATGCAGTACTATGTACTTGAAAAAGGATATTGCAGAGCTGGAAAAAGAGCATAAAAGGATAACCAAGAAGAAGAAAAAGGAGGAGGAACAGGAGTAGGAATTGGTTTTTATACCCCACTTTTCACTACCCAAAGGAGTCTCAGAGCAGCTTATAATCACCTTCTCTTCTGCTCTCAACTAGTACACCATGCTGGTTAGAGCACCTTCCTTATGAGAAAAAGGCTACAGAGTCAAGAGCTTTACTGTTTTGAGATGAAGGTGACTGAGGGAGGACATGACATAGATTTATGAAATTATGCATGGATGTAGAAAGTGGATCAAGTGAACTCTTCCTCTCCTTCCTATAATGCTGGCACTTGAGGGCTCCCAGTGAAGTTGATGGGCAATAGGCTGAGGACAGACGAAAGGAAATACTTCTTTACTCAATGAATAATAAACTGTGAAATTCACTGCCGGTGCCAGTGGGTATAGTGATGATTGCTAGCGTAGGTGGTTTTAAAAAGAAACTAGACAGATTCATGGTTCATCAGGGGCGACTTGCCATGATAAGTAAAGGGAACTTCCACATCCAGAGGCAGTAAACCTCTGAATCCCAGTTCAAGTTGGCAACATCAGGGGGGAGGCCTCAGTTTCTCTGCCTGGCTTGATGGTCACTGCATAAAACAGGACGCTGGTTTGATCTGACAGGACATCTCTTCTGTTCTTATGACAAGAACGGCCTTTCCTATGTAGCAGCGTCCCGCAGTGCTATGGGGGATTCTGGTTGGGGAGTACACTTCTGGGTAGCAATGTGTGTGAACAAGATCTTGGTGTACAGGTGGACCGTAAGTTAAATATAAGCAGCCAGTGGGAGTCTTCAAGCAGTGGCTGGACACTTGTCAGGGATGCTCTAGGCTGATCCTGCATTGAGCAGGGGGTTGGGCTAGATGGTCTGTATGGCCCCTTCCAACTCTGTGATTCTGTAATTCCATGACCCCCTTCAGCTATCCCAGCAAATCCTGCTCAGAGTCCTCAGGGAAGGAGCCCGAGGAGCCAAAGTTGGTGACTGAGTTGGATCCAAAGGATCAGGGAAGGCCCAGCACAGCAGAAGTGCCTGACAGGGATATACCAACACCTGCCAAGGACATCCCAGCAGCACCAGAAGCCACTGCCAGATCCTGCAATTGAAGCCTCACCGCCAGCCTGAGTCACCTGCTAGGCCTCTGACAGGTAGGACTTGAGCCCAGGCCTGCAATCCCTCAGGACCCTCTCCTGCTCTGCCGGAACAGTGGCAGGCCTGAGCTGTGGTGGCACAAGGGACACAAAATACCCGTCAGGCTGCACATGGCCTCCATGTAGATCTGGAACAGAGTACTTCCTCAAAGGCCCTTGGCCAAAACACAGAACAGCCACATAAGAACATAAGAACATAAGAGAAGCCAATGTTGAATCAGGCCAATGGCCCATGTAGTCCAACACTCTGTCACATAGCAGCCAAAATATACCAGGTGCCATCAGGAGGTCCAGCAGTGGGGCCAGGACACTAGAAGCCCTCCCACTGCTGCCCCCTCCAGCACCAAGAATAGAGTGCATCACCTGCCCCAGACTGAGAGTTCGCATCTATACCCTGTGGCTAATAGCCACTGATGGACTTCTGCTCCATATCTATATATCTAATTCCCAAGTGGCCCTCTGCGTGCGGATATCTAAATCCGCACATCGGGGGCACCTGGGGCAGGGAGATTTTCCTGCACACGTGGGGCAGTCCCCACATGTGCAGAAAAATCTAAAAGTGTTTAAAAGTCTAGGGGGATATCAGAATCCCGAAAAAGTAAGAGCGTTCCTGCGCATGCGCAGGGAACGCTCTGGGAACTCTGCGGCGGCTGGCGGCTAAGAGCCGCTCAGTCCCTCGCCCCCGGAGCCCGGGGGAGAGGAGAGAGCTGGAAGGGGGGAGGAGATCGGCGGGCCCGGCGGCTGGAAGCCACTCGGGCCTCGCCTCCGGAGCCAGGGGGTGGGGGGAGGAGGAGGATCGGCGGAGCTGGGGGGGGAGGAGGAGGATCACCGGAGCTGGGGGGGGGAGATCGGCAGGCCCGGCGGCTGGAAGCCGCTTGGGCCTCGCCTCCGAAGCCGGGGGGGGGAGGAGGAGGATCGCCGGAGCTGGGGGAGGGGAGGAGATCGGCGGGCCCGGTGGCTGGAAGCCGCTCGGGCCTCGCCTCCGGAGCCGGGGGTGGGGGGGGAAGGAGGAGGATCACCGGAGCCAAGGGGGAGGAGATCGGCGGGCCCGGCGGCTGGAAGCCGCTCGGGCCCCGCCTCCGGAGCCGGGGGGGGAAGGAGGGGGACATAGCTGGAGCCGGGGGGGGGAGGAGATCGGCGGCGGCAGAGGAGGGTGACAGGAGCCGGGTGGGGGAGGGAGGAGATTGGCGGTGGCAGCAGAGGAGATTGCTAGGGCCGGGGGTGGGGAGGAGGTGATCGCCGGAGCTGGGGTGGGGTGGGGTGGGGGTGGAGGAGAGGACATCGCCAGAGCCTTCCCTGCGAATATCGCGGGTCCCTCTTCTTGTGTTAACTGATGTTGTGGCATTGACTTGGGCATGTACCCAGAAGTAATGTCACTATGTCAGGTGACACCCTAGGATTCCCTGGAAAGTTTATGGTAAAACCACAGAATTCAAGGCAAATCCTTCTGCATTGCCCCAATGTGTCTCTGGGTTTGCACCCAAAGTGATATTGTAGCATTGGTGCAATGCTGATCATCAGGACTCCACCCCCACCATGTTTCCTGGGGTTTGCCACTGTTGGGCAGGTAACCCTATCCCAGGTCATAAAGAGATTTACAGGTCAACACAGCACCATGACTTGGGCCTCAAAACAGACCAAAGGCCATCACAGGATATAACAGGACCTCCTGCACTCCCCTCTCCAGTCTTTATTTCAAAACAGTGCCACTAGCCTAGAACTTGGTGTTTTGGAAGTACTCTTTGGTGTCTGCATTATATATTTTGTACCCCAGTTGACAGTTCCCAGTTGATTGTATCCTCATCGAGGGCATGCATTACAAAGAAAGAGGACAGGGTGCCAAAGTGACATGGGAGCACAGTGGGTCCCTCGTTCTGTATAATGTTCTTGCTGCACATACAGCAGCAAGTGAATGTCTGGGAACTCAAAGCGAAGGTTCACATATAACACTTATGCTTTTCCATGTCACAGTCTCTAATAGGAACTTCTTAGAGCCAAATTAGCCTTTATGAGTGGCATGAGTTGGGACACAGATGCCACGTGCCATGGAGCCAGAGAACAGGACAAACAGTGCCTCCCCCAAACTGCCATTCCTGCACTTGAAAATAACATGGTAGGGAAGCTGGAAGCCCCTCCTCCCCACTTGCAGCATTCCATGGCCCAAAGGGGTACATTTTTGATGAGTAATATCACTATAAATGAGTTGTTATGTGTGACAGTGAGTCGGGTCAAGCACCGTGTCTCGACTCATGTCAATCATAACAGCTAGTCTGCCCAGGGGTCATATGCCGCACCCCCTGACATCACCGGAAGTGTGTCAGAAGGCAACACACACTGCTCAGACTTCACCCCAAAAATCTCCAGGTATTTCCCAACTCAGATTCAAACCTGGGTCTCCCAAATCCTTGTGTTTATCTAATTCCCTCTTGAAACTGGCCATGCTTGTAGCTGCCACCACCTCCTGTGGCAGTGAATTCCATATGTTAATCACTCTTTGGGTGAAGAAGTACTTCCTTTATCTGTTCTAACCCGACTGCTCAGCAATTTCATGGAGTGCCCACAGGAGCTCAACACCTGCCAGCAGTCTAGCTGATCCTGATTACCTCCCAGCCTATTTAGGCTAAGGCTTGGGAAGGCTTCCTTACTGGAAAAGAAACCAACAGTCCACTAGGTACAAGCCTGTGTGCCAGCTCCTGTCGCTGCTCCTAAGCCTCAGACCGATTCTCCACAAGCAGCTGTGCTGCCCTCGCTCTTCCATTTGCCCTGGTTGCATTGGTCAATTTCACACTATTCGCTGTGCAGCTGCATTTTGACCCGCAGCTCCCCCCAATTTCCCCCACATCTTCTTGGTCCTTGTTTTTTGAGATCTTGAAGACTCGGGAAATCGGGTGGAGATGCAGGTCAAAATGCAGCTGCACAGTGAATAGTGTGAAATTGACCAATGCAACCAGGCGAACGGAAGAGCGAGGGCGGCACAGCTGCTTGTGGGGAATCAGTTTCACTGTCTAAGCCTGAGGGCTCTTCTCCAGAGGAGTCCTGATTGGGCCTGCCTGCAGGGTGCAAGACACACAGAACACGATCTCAAAGCAAATAACTGTGATACATCCATCTAGAAGGCTGCAGGACATCTTTGGACATCACATCAAGATGCGCTTCAACTCCAATCAGGTACAGACACAGCTTGTTGTTGTTAGGTTTGCCACCTCCCAGGTGGGGTTTGGAAATCGCTTGGAATTACAACTGATCTCCAGACTACAGAGATCAGTGTCTCTGGAAGAAAGGACGGCTTTGGAGGGTAGAGTCCATGAAATTATACCTTGCGGAGGTCCCTCCCCAAATCCCACCCTCCCCAGGCTCTTCCCTGCAAATCTCCAGGAATTTCCCATCCTCAAGCTGGCAACCCTAGACTTGCGGTATGTGCATATGCATAGGGTTGCCAGCTCTGGGTTGGGAGATACCTGGAGATTTTGGGGGCAGAGCCTGAGGAGGGCAGGGTTTAGGGAGGGGAGAGGCCTATAATGTCATAGAGTCAATGGACTATAATGCCATAGAGTCCACCTTCCAAAGCAGCCATTTTCTCCAGGTGAATTGATCTCTGCCACCTGGAGGTCAATTGCAATAGTGGGAGATCTGGAAGTTGGCAACTCTACAATGTGTTCTTTGCTCTTCCTACCTCGCTTCTTCTCTACTATACAGAGCTTCAAACGCTAGAATAAGGAGGAGCTGGGGGAGGTGTGTATACAACTACTGCAGTGACTGCGTCTGTTCCTGGTCAGAGGTTAATTGCAGCTTGTTGTAACATCTGAGTTCAGCTTGTATTTCTGAATACCAAAGAAATGTCAGGATAGGACCATGGCTTTCATGCGCCGCTTGGAGACTTCCCAGAGGCACTGCTAAAGAAAATCATGCTGGACTAGATGGATCTTCCATTTGATTCATCACGGCAATTTGAATGCCTTCGTATTAGTATCAGAGTCACTCCGAGTGAGTACTTTTTATATGTTATGACATACAGCTGCATATAGAGCAGGTTCAAATAACCTTATTTCTGCGATGACAGATGTTTGCATCAACCCATAAGAAATGGGTATGATAAAATGCGTAGTAGTCCCAAGTATTCCTAAATAATACTATTGTGAATCCTTAATTTCAATGTTGCTTCCAATTAGAAGGTTCATGCAAATTCTGGTTAAAAAAATTCTGCAAATTATAGCTCTTTTCCCTGTTCTAGTCGGATTCAAAAGAGGATAGGGTTGAATCCACTTGATCTCTCCCATTTTCCCTCATCACTGCAGCACCGGTCCCACATGGCTTTGGCATCAGCTTGTCCCACAGCCCTTACCATAGCCTTCCTGATATTCTCTGTCTCTTCAGGTAGAATCCAGAATATACTGTTTATACTTCCAGCGTTTAAACTTGCTATGAGGACTGCTGGATACATGCCCATCTGGTAGCAAGGAAGTGCATTTTTAGTTTTGGGGCAATGCCTCAGTGTAATAAACACAGCCTCCTTCACTTAATTACTTTTTAATTTTGTTCCCATCTTTCAAACGTTTGTTTGCTTGGTTTCCGATTAGCATTTATTGTGTCTTTGGACTACTAAAGGACTGGACAGGGATGTGAAACAGTGTAATTAGTGTAATTACTAATGTACATTACATAACTGAAAATATACAATCATTTGCTATTAGAAGATACTGATTAAAATTAAAGAATCATAATCAAGTATCTAAATTGTAATATAGTTTACAACTCAATAAAGTTATGAATGGGAAGGGGGAAAGATCACTGGGAGATTTGGAGGCTGACAGTATAACTAGAGTTTACAAGAGCAAAGCTTGAGTCCAGTGGCACTTTTAAGACCAACAGAGTTTTATTCAAGGTATTACGAGGACAACCCAGAAAACCGATAGACATGATGAGGTTGGAACCTGTTGATTTCTCCCATTTTCTCTCATCACTGCCGCCTTCCTACTGAAAGACAATTCTTAACTGAATCTCTGCCCCCCCACCTACATACACAATTTGATATTTTCCCCACCCACTGAGCTCAGAAAATTGGAATTATGCATAGCTGAGGGCCAGTGTGACAGAGTGGCTATGGTGCTGGACTAGGATCTGGGAGACCCAGATTCAAATCCACACTCTGTCATGGATGGTTGCTGATTGACCTTGGGCCAGTCACACACTCTCAGCCTAACCTACCTCACAGGATTGTTGCAAGAACAAAATAAAATGGAGGAGGAAAGAACAACAAAAGCCTCTTTGGGGAGGAAGGCAAGGTATAAATGCTAGAATACAGGGAAGGCTGGCTTTGCGGCCAGGGACCAGCATACCTGTGGGATTGTCTCTCCCAAATATATGCCCCACAGAGCATTGGGCTCCACTGACCAGCACCACCTTGTAGTTCCTGGCCTGAAAGATGTCCTTCTTGCCTCGACCAGGGCCAGGGCTTTTTCAGCCATGGCCCTGGCCTGGTGGAATATGCTTCCAATTATGATCAGGGCCCTGTGGGATTTGTTGCAATTCTGTAAACCTGTAAAACAGAGGTGTTCCACCAAGCCTGTGGTTGAGGCAGTAGATGTCGAATATCATCAGCCTTCCCTGCTTCAACTGCCCATGGTGCTTTCGTATTATTGGCACCCAACTCAATCCATCCTGATACATCACCCTTCTAGCATGGGGCTAGTGTACACTGGATGAGACCAACTGCCGAACTGTCAGGAATTTAGATTATTGTTTACATTTTAATCTTATTTATACGGTGTTGATTACTGATGTTTTAAATTGTCTTTGATGATGTGATGTGAGGCACAGGGTAGGGTGGGATACACATCACAGATAAATAAATAAATAAGAAACCCCTGATCAGCTATGAGTCCGCTTCTGACCAACAGGCAGCTGCTAACTTGTTTGGCACATGTTTTTGTTGCTCGAAGTACACTGAGCATATCCTTGATCGGCTTGTGGTCTGATGGTGTGTCAGACGGGGTGTGTTTGACTTCTGAACAGCTTTGCTGCAAAATTTGTGCTGTCCCTAGGCACAAGTGGGCCAAAATTTGTCCCACTGGGGAACTCTAGGGATCTCTATGTGTAGGTTTTGTCACTGGGGCAAATGGTGGCTCTCTGGGAGCCATTTCAGGTTCTGAAAATGGTGTGGAGGGGGCAAGTCTTTTAAGTCTCCTCTTCCTGAATGCCATGGTCTCAATCCAAGTAGGATCCACACACCCTTGGGAAGTTGGAAACTCCCAGAACACATCTGATCAGAAGTCATCATGGTGGCCACAAGGACTTTATACCATATGAACTGGCTCTTTCTTTGGCAGCAATGGGGCAGGGAAAACAAGTTTGCTGCAGACATACCTCATTCTGTCCTGAAAGGTACTGTGGAGAAGAGACAAATTACAAAAAGCAATTCCTGTCCTCGTGATAGGGCACTAACAGCAACTAGGCAGAACAGACAGCCTAGTGGGGAACAAAACCTTCATTTTCTTGCTTTTTCAGTCTGATTCCTCTTTTGAAGACCCAAAGGTTTTACAAGAGTTGTTAAAATCTAAGAAACCATTGAAAGGTACACCAGAGTATCACCACCACCTAACCTTCTATTGCAATTTTTGGTGGTTGCTTCAGAGGAAATGGAGATGGGGAATTTGCAAAGGGCCAAAGGCCATCTTGCCCTCAAATATCTGTGTGGAAAATAGCCTGATAATAAATACTTCTTTCTGTAGTAATAGATAGGTGAGGCGGTAAGTGAAGGAGCTTTCCAGTCCCTCACCGAAAGCTGTTGTAGAAAATGGTGATCTCCAAGCTTTGCTTAGCAACTGTGGACACTTTCTTTTAAAAAAGTACACATTAAGGAAGGAGGAAGTAGCCCTGTTGCTATGACAGCAGATGTATCTGAAAGCACTAAGAGCTGCTCAAGCTTTTAGGTAAACAATGAGTGATGGGCTGGCCTCATAAATGGTTCTCCTGAGGGAAACAGGTGAAGAAGTGCAAACCATTTGGCAAAGTGCAAAACAATTCATAGAATGTATTGTTTTCTTATGAAGAATACAGATATTTCCATCAATCTTGTATCTACAGGATTTCAGAGAGGATGCTTTGGACAGCATGCAATTGGGCCACATCAGGTTGGATCCAGTCAGCTTTTTAACTCAATTTTGCCCAGTTCTCCTCCTTATTATAGCCCTGGTCCCACATAGCTTTTTGTCCATGCAGGTCTCATGATCTCCCAGCACAGCCTTTTGGGTGGTCATAATGGATCCCCCCTCCTCCCTTTTTCAACTGTGGAAAACCTGGTTGAATCCAACCCATCTCAAGCAGTTTGCATGCCATTCTCTCTAATGTATGTAGCACAATGCAGTATATGGAACATAAGATACTACCCTCATTTATAGCAAAAATTAATAGCTGCTTTGGTTGTACCAGAATTATCTACTCACTGGCAACCAAGATCAAGATAATTCATGTCATAGTATTCCCCATTAGTATGTGAAAGCTAGTCAATGAAGAAAGCTGACAAGAAGAAAGTCGATTCATTTGAAATGCAGTGTTGGAGGAGAGTTTTATGGATACTGCGGACTGCCAAAAAGACAAGTAAGTAGGTTCTAGATCAATTCAAGCCTGAACTCTCCTAGAAGCTAAAATGAAGATTTGTTTTTTACCCCACCCTCCACTACCCAAAAGAGTCTTGAAGCAGCTTACAATCACCTTTTCTTCCACTCCCCACAACAGACACCCTGTGAGGTAGGTGGAGCTAAGAGAGTTCTGAGAGAACTGTGACTGACCCAAGGTCACCCAGCTGGCTTTATGTGGACATGTGGGGAATCAAACCCGGTTCTCCAGATTAGAGATTGCCACTCTGAACCAATACACTAAACTGACTAAACTGAGGCTATTGTACTTTGGTCACATTATGAGACGGCAAGACAATAATGCTAGGAAAAGTTGAAGGCAGCAAGAAAAGAGGAAGCACAAACATGAGATGGATTGATTCTATAAAGGAAACCACGGCCCTCAGTTTGTAAGACCTTGTCACGGCTGAGGAGTACCTGGGGTTGGGTTGGAGGAAGGTCAGGCTCTAGACCACAGGATTTTCGAAGAACCCACCATCTGGCCTCAGACTGAAGCTGCGGAGGGGGTTTCATCACCCTCTTTCCTCACATGCTTCTCTTTGCCTTTAGTAGGAATGTCCTGTGGAGGGGGGGGGTGTCTTTCCCCCTTTCTCTGCTGTCCCGCAATTCTGTCATCATAGAGGCTGAGGGACATCCTCCTCAGCTGGCATTTGTCTCTTTATTTAAATCCTCCTGCCCCACTCCTGCCCCTTCCCTTCCCTTCAGAGGAGAGTGGCCAGAGGATTGGCCCATTCCCCAATCCCATCAGTCTGCTCCCATCCCTCTTCTTCCCAGTCGGACCAACGCCACTGGGGATGGTATCCGCAGCCTCCATTGTGTTCTCCTTTGGCGGCAGGCTTCTCAAGCTGGTCGACAGGGCAGGAGCCTGGGCCCTCCAGGGTACCTTGGGTGACTCCCTCCCGGCTTCTTCTGGAGTCTGAAGGTCAGCATCCCACCACTTCCAACCCCCTTGGTTGGCTGCAGGCCGAACTGACACAGTCCTCTCCTGCTGGCCAGGGTCTCTCCCCTGGGGCTCCTCCTCCCTGGTGGGGTCTCTGGGCTTCCTCTGTCTCAGGTGGGAGTGGCAGGAGGGGGCTTGAGGGCTTCCCTTCCTGACAGAACTGAGCAAGGCTGTTAATGATAGGACTTTTTGGAGGTCATTAGTTCACAGCATTGTCATAAGTAACCTGATAGCAGTTTATACCGCTCCCCTCCCACAGTGGCTCTCCAACATCTTCCAATTTCTTATCTGACACACTTTGTTATAGGTCCTCCTCATCATATGAGTCTGCCTAACAGTGATACAGCTGAATTGATTTGAAATTCTTTGTAGAAAATATTCCAGTCTATAGCCTTGTTCTTGGTAGATGACCCTATAGGATACGGTCCTCTGTTTATCCAGAGCTCACCAGATCCTCAGGCTATTACTGAATAGGCTGGGTGGCCCACAAGAGACACTAGGTCAATATAAAGACAAAATTCAGCCACAGGAGATAGCTGAGATATGCTGGTCATGTGGATGAGGATTCACCTTCATTGTTAATCCCACATGAAGCAGGTTGTACATGCATGTATATTTGCATAATCTGGGAAGGACTTAGTGTGGCATAAACATTGGTGGGTTACAGAGTCCTTTGTCAGACACATGAAATGATATGTACATGTCAATGAGAATGGATAAGAAACACAATATTTAAACGATGGGACCGAAGGGTGAAGAAAATTCAAGAGACAGGTAGGTTCTTGCCAAGAGTGTGCTAAATACAGATGAATACATTATCTGTGGGCTCTCGTTCATGAACGGCTATGTAACAGTCAATGTGCGAGTCGTTAAGAGTGCCAGACAGCTCTTTGTTGGCTTCATTACGAGAGACTATAAAGACAATAACCTTTCTGAAATTTGTCTCCTAGATGCTATTAGGAGTGCAGTTACAGGTCAACAAGATCCTGTCAAGTTGCTGGACAGGATGTAAAGGTTATTAAACAACCTGGAGGGAACGGGGAAATGAAAGGAGCCCCATGCATACAGACCTACACGTTCACTTAACATGCGAGGAGGGGAGTGAGCATGCTGGCTGTGACCCCTGCCTCTGTACAACCATCTGGTCATTGGCAGGGCTGACCAAACTTTCTCTGATGTATGGCCATTTCCTCCATGTGGTTCCCCCTGCATACAACCAAGTGATTGGTGCTGAGGCGGGGGGTGGAGCCTCTGTGATTACTCCCACTCTCCCTCCCTGAGCATTCACTGAATGCATAGGGATGTTGCGTGCATGAGGCTAGGGTGCCATGGAACTGTACTGGGCAAAAGCAAGACAAGGGAATCTATGACTCTTAGAAGACAGGAAGGCCTGATGGCTTGGATTCTGCAGCTAATGTCCATTAACAGTAAGGGGGGAGGTTGATTTTTCCTGATTCTCCCCTCCCCTGACAGACCTCAGGCTTCCTCCAAATGCTGAGGATCCCTTATCCCCCAGATGTAGCATTTGGAGGAGCATTTCAGGCCATGGCTGGAGGAGGGAGGCGAAGAAGTCCCATTCTTCTGATGGAAATGCCTTCTATTACCGTAGATTTACTGCAGGATCCAAGCCAGTGAACGTTGTTTGAATTGAACATCTACTGAAGCAGCTGCGTGATTATCATTCTGAACAGTTCGGTGTAACCTGGCAAGAGCAGAGTCACGGATCGAGAACTCAGCGCAGACCGGGAAGAAATGAATTCCCGTCCCTGCTCAGCCATGAAGCTCACAAGCGAGTTATTGTGTCCCAGCCTTCCCTCCCCTAACTCTATTTGCATCATTCTTTGAAGGAAAGGCTGGATGACTAAAACAAGCCCACATTTTCAGCACACTGATTTCTTTCTGCAAGCGGGCCTGCAAAGGGTGTCGATCCCAGTAGACAGTGAAAGGGAAGACTCATGCTCAACAATAGCATGTGGGAATTAAAGAGCAGTGGTGTAAGACCAACAAGGGGAGGGAAGGCGGCATGGTTCACCCCAGTCTCGTCAGACCTCAGAAGCTAAGCAGGGTCAGTCCTGGTTAGTGTTTGAATGGGAGACCACTGAGGAAGACTCTGCAGAAGAAGGCAATGGCAAACCACTTCTGCTTCTCACTTGCCTTGAAAGCCCCTTGCTGGGGTTGCTATAAGTCGGCTGTGACTTGATGGCACTTCACACACACACACACACACACACGTCCAAAAGTCTCTTTTGTGCTGTGGTATTTGAATCGCTCTGAAGTTCAGTCGGCTTGCTGTATAATTACACCCTTCAAGTATTATACCAAGATGTTCCTTATTGAATATCAAGACCTTCTGAGCGACCTACTTTTTTTGTGTTATCAGCTTGTGGAAATTTCAGGAAATGCTTTGAAGAGGAATATGCTAAGCAGTCTTCAGAACAACAGAAGGAAGATGCCACCCTCCCCCTCCGGGCACATATCCTAATAGTCACATTCTCCTAAGGATGCTGCCAGTCAACGCCCCCCTTCTAGAAATCAATTATTAATAGGCAGGGCTGATTAAGCACAAAGCCTTTCCATCACTTTGTAATCTTGAGGAGCGGAGACAGGAATTAGATAAAATTAGCAACATTAATAATATGGATCTATGTCAAAACGAAATCCAATCCTGTGTCTTAAACCAGCGATTCTGGGAAATGATCCAAAAGTTTCAAAAACGAATGACACACAAGTACCACTTTGGTACTTGTAGGGGAAAACACGTGCTTATACTGTTGGTTTGTTGCATTTGTATCCCTCGTACCTTACCTAGGCTTCTTCCATTGCCCACATCAAAAAGGGCTTGGCATATGGAAAGCTTGTATGTCAGGAAGAAAACTAGGCTACAGCCACCTGCCCCAAAGGGTCTAGATTTCTCCCATGCAGACACCTTTTTACAAGAATGTGCAATTCCCCCCACTACATTCTGAAGTGGAGCAGTCCAAGAAGGACTATACCATGTAGTTTATTTGAACGTCTAGCAGCTAGAGAAACCAATGAGATTTTCAGGGTACGAGCTTTCCAAAGCTCCCTTTGTCAGATGCAAGTAGGAAAGGTGCTACTGGACTCAAATCTAGTTCTTCTACTGCAGACCAACATGGCTAACCTCCTGACACCATCCCCCAAGGTTCCAGTTTAACACATTTTTGACATGGAAGAGTATTCAAACATGCAATTTCTTGCCCCCCCCCATTCTGAAGCAGAACAGTCCCAAAAGGACTTAACTGCGTTTTTCTTGTCTGAAGATCCGGATTAGCTCTGACTCAGTATACTCACAACCAGGGCTTTTTTTTCTGGGGGAACGCACTGGGACAGAGTTCCGGAACCTCTTCGACAAAATTCTTTTAATCTGTTTAGAAGTTCATGAGTTTTTAGTATACAGACTGAAAACTGCATTTCCTGTTTGAGACTTCCGGCACCTCTTTTTCAAAAACAAAAAGAAGCCCTGCTCACAACTCACCTGTTGCTTGTGTTGCCCTGCAAGATGCTTATAGTGCTCTTATGGACTTATAGTTTCATAAGTGATAAAACTTGGACTGTGCAAGTAGTGTGCAAAAGGGACTGAACTGTGTGGTGACCCAAAAGTGATGCCAGTTAAAGCCACACACCCAGAAGAAGGAAGCCTTCCTTTTGAGATGATGTGCCAATGGCACCTGAGGTTACCTGCCCTCTTACCTGCTGTAAGATGGACCAGCTCTCTAGTCACCTGAAGCACTAAAAGCCAGGCAGATGCCACGCCAAGGCAGAAGACCAAAGACAAAGAATTCAAACTCCATGTGGAGTTTCTTCCTTGCACACGCAGGCAGCATTTCCCTACCCCCACCCAGCCTTGCCAAGCTGGAAGCTACAGCCATAAGACAATCAAGGAACCACTGGAATAACAATGACTCTGGCCGCATGACTCACCATCCCTCCAGGTTCCACTGTCCTGCCCAGAGTTACCAGAGTTCAATATTGCCCACTCCCTTAATCCCCTCCCCTTGAACCCAGCTCCAGTCAGCATGCTTTGGGGGATGGACCAGCAAGAGGTATGCCAGGGGATGTGGCCAGCCTATCCCAACCTCCAAGCCCCCTTATAAAAGAGGGCACCCAGCCATGTGCTCTCTCTCTCTCTCCTGACCTATACACCCACCCTACCTCGACAACTCTCCGTTCAGCACTATCAGAGTCTCCATGTGTCTCTGCTGGTTCAGGACATGACCCTAATATCCCATAGTCTCCCTTATTTTTCCTAAGGATCGCTTCATCCTGCCGAGGACAGGTAAAGTATTACCCCTCAACGAAATACCCTGCTAATGCGAGTGTGCTATCCTCTTCTCTCTGATTTTCCTAGATCTGTGCAATTGTGAGTGTGTTTGAAGTGTTGTCTCCTGCCAACCTAGCAGTTCGAAAGCAAGAAATTGCAAGTAGATAAATAGGTACCACCTTGGTGGGAAGGTAACAGCGTTCCGTGCACCTTGGTGTTTAGTCATGCCGGCCACATGACCACAGAAATGTCTTTGGACAGCGCTGGCTCTTCGGCTTTGAAACGGAGATGAGCACCGCAACCCTAGAGTCGGATTCGACTGGCTTTCGAGCAAGGGAACCTTTACTTTACCTTTACCTTGAAGTGTTGTATGCTTGTGATATAACTCTTAGTAAAAGGAACCATTTTATACAGAAGTCAGTCTCTGAGTCTATTTCTGGTTTGTCTGGAAGAAGTGGGACCCCTGTATACATAGGTGCTTGCTCCCTTATTTGCCTATTGCCTTGCGTAATATCATAATTCCCCAAATTAATCAATAATTCAGGGCAATTTGGCTAACACTTGCACACCTGGCAAGAGCAGAGAAGTCCTCTTCCCCAATAAACCCCGCCATCATCTTTGAGAGCCAGAGCTCTCATCTTTAAACAGGCACCGGCCTGACCCCTGCTAGTTCTCTCTCCCTTCTTCCATTAGAGACTGTTCTTGCAGAAGAACAGAAATTAAAGTGAGAGGATTGGATACTCAGCAGGTATTGAAAAGCAATCACCCTGAATATTGCTTTGTAAGAAGCACCAGAAAAGAGTCTGAGTAATATAAAGACAGCAAAGACAAAGAAAAAAAAATCATGCTTCTGCCTGTGGCACAGAAGGAATCAAAAACGATTCTATACACGCCGCTGTGCTTGCATTCTAGTTGACGCCTGAGTGCTCTCAAAGAGAAAGAGGGAAGATAAAGAGTTAGAGAGAGGCTTTCTCTCCCTCTGCGCTCGTGTGCAGTTAATGCACATTTTTATTCCCTTATTGTCCAGGAGGTAGATAACTTTTTCTCACATTGTACTGCAGGAAAATCACAGGCTCATTCTCTTTCTCTCTCCCTGCTTCCAACTAATTCCTTCTGCAAATGTGAATTCCATGTGGATTGTAGTTGCGATTGTGTTACAGGCAACTACTGGACAAGGCATGTAATGTTGGCTATCATCATATAAATGAATAAAAACATTATGTATAGGAATGAAGAGTGTCAGGGTAGGATTGGGGAGAGCCAGGTTCGAATCCCTGTTCTGCCAGGGAAGTTTGCTGGATGAGTGACTGTGAGCCAGTCACTGCCCCTCAACCTAAGCTACCTCACAGGCCTGTGGTGGTGAGGATAAAAAGGAGGAGTGGAGAATGATGTTGTAAGCTGCTTTGGGTTTCTCATTAGGGAGAAAAGCAGGGTATAAATAAATATTCACTTTATTAGTAATTGGCCATCTTTCCTGCCCTGTAGGCCTTAAGTTTGGGAGAACCCTTATAAACATTATGTGTCAGCAAGGCTACTCCAGTGTGGTCTAGTGGTTAAGACCAGTGGACTCTAATCTGGAGAACTGGTTTTGATTTTTTTTGCTGTTACACATGATGCCTGCTGGGTGACTTTGGGCCAGTCTCAGTTCCCTCAGAACTCTCTCAGTCCCACCTACCCCACAAGATGCCTGTTGTGAGGAGAGGAAGGGAAGATGATTGTAAGCCACTTTGAGACTCCTTAAGGTAGAGAAAAGTGGGACATTACAGCTACTCTTCTTCTTTTTCTCCCCATTCTCCATCCAAGCAGCATTGCTAGCTCACACTAACTCAGCTTAGAGGGAACACTGGTTCAGACAATAAATAAGTTACCAACTCCTGTTCAGGGGGCATGATGGTGTTGCATATGAAGCTGACATGAAACTCTGCCTTGCTCACCTTTTGGCCATCTGGGAAGCTCTGACTGCTGAAGCCAACCAGCCTGGCTTTTGGGACTCTGGAGACAGAGTACATTTTGACCCAGAACTGAATGGGTAACATGTTTAGCTAGTTGGTTAATCTTTAGCTTTCTTGTTTTTACTCACAGTATCATTTTAAGTAATTTTGCACTTTTTATTAAATATACTCTGCACTTAAATAAACATATTTTATTCACTAACTTCTGGTTTCTGTCTCCGCTGCTGCAATAAGTTTTGGTGCCTAAGACTGTCAGTTTAGTACCTCTAGAATAACCTGTGGGTCTCCTGCTGTGAACCAACCTCACAGGGAGGATTCCCTAGTTCAGCCTGGTAAGGTCTGGAGTCTGTCCTTTGGCTCTAGACTGGAGGGACGTAAAAGGACTGGTGATAGCATTATAGGGTTGCCAAGTTGAAAATCATTCACAGCGGGGGAGCCCTATGCTGGTCTGGGAGTCCCTGTGTGTGTACTTTGCCTGCGCACCACCATGATGATACCACCTCGGAAGTGATGCCATCACATCAGCATGTTGGGGGTGGGCCCACTAGGATTCGAGGGAAAAACATAGAGTTTTCCCTCAAATCATAGAGCGTACCACCCCCGATGTGGCCAGCGTGATGATGTCACCTCCAGGTGACATCATCACACTGGGGACGTGTGCCGGAAGGGGGTGGAGTTCCCCTCGGGGTCCGATTTGGTGACGTCGGGTAACGGGCCTCTCAGGCGGGGGTTTACCTGCCCCCTGGGGGGACTTGGCAAGCCTATAGCACTACCTGGTTAGAGGTATACAGGTGCCTTTTACCCCCTTTGTAATTGTAGCTAACCAGCCTCTTGGTGAAGATAATCCCCAACCCGGATTGGACAGGCAGGGGGCTCTCTTTGACAGATGGGGTAGAGTCCTCTACCATGCAGGGCTCTCCCTGAGTTTCCTGCTCTCCTCTAGTCCATAGTTATGGCTCCTCAGACACCTCTTCTGATATTACTGTGTCAGAGTCCAGAGCCAGCTCTGTGGGGGTCACGATGGAGGGGGGAGTTAACCCATAGATAGATAGATTTCAGGTTTTTTTGCAATCTTGGGGATTTTTTTGAGCTCAGAATGCTTGCACTGATATTTAGCCATGGTATTTTTTGGAGACATAGATCTATGATTGCACCCATATTACTAGATCCATCTTCTTTAGCGAGGGAGTCTGTTTATTATATACTGTCTATTGCTGACTAAATTTTAAGCATTTTCTAACTATTATTGCCTTTCCACAGATGACAAATGTTGAAAACATCTTAAGTAAACAAACAGCACCATCTGAAATCCATCACTACTGTCTGACCAAATCTAGTATGTCAACAGAAATTATTTTAAAACATAACTCTCTCTAAGATTATTTAATAATTGCAGTGAGTTGATCAGTAACTGCTTCCTGCTCATATCTTTCAACTATAATGCAAAACAGCAATGAAAATGCCATCCAAACCAGGTTACATCCAATTCTCCTGTCTTGGGAGAATGGAAGAGAGTCGAGCTGATACAAGGGTGTTTGTGTGCCTGCGATATCCATGACTCCCTTTCCTTTCAGCTGCAGCCTCCCTCCCCACCTATGCATCCCATTTTATTTCTGAAGGGCCATAATTCTTAGGGTCAGGTACCCAGAGGTGTGTGGGGATACTGCAGGAACAGTGGGGAAGGGGGAAAGATCAGTTCCATGTAGGGTTGGGAGGCAGAGACATGGGGGTCCATGATGTCATGTGTGCTGTGACATTTCTGGGTATTACACAGAAGTGATGCCGTGCTGCAGATGACATCATAGGGCTTTTCTCTTGCAGGCATCTAGGGCTGCGGGTGGGATGCCTCCCACCATAGCAGGAGGCCTGGAAGCTCTAGTTGCATGAGTGGAGCTCCAATCATGCTTCTTTTGATCCTTTCCACTCTTGTGGTTTCTGGAGCTGGAAATCATTCCCTGGATGGGGGAAAAAACGGTGTTTTCTTTAAGCACTGGAGATAAAAAGTAAGGCCAAGGCTGATGATGCAGAATCAGGTAAAATATATATTTTATGACTCAGTTAAAATTCCCCCAAAATTCCCTACATGTTTCGCTAACAGGCTGCATCAGGGGACTCTGTTCATCTTTCTGTAATTCCTCAAAAGGAGTACAAGATCAGTAGCTGTACTCCTCTCAAAGAATTAGTGCAAGACGAACAGATTCTGCTGACTAAGCCTGTCAGTGAATTTTTTGGGGGAATTCTGAGTCATAAAATATATCTTTTCTTGATTTTGCACCATCAGCCTTGGCCTTACTTTCTAATCTCCTATGATTAGTGCGGCCGTTTTATTTTCTTCCTTTAAGCATTGCCCAAATCAACATCTTCGGGTTGCTAGGCATCCAGCGGGGGGGAGAAACTCCATGTCTGGGAGTCTTGCGTGCGCACCACGATGACGCCACCCGGAAGTGGCATCATTGTGCCGGGCACATCATCGAGGGATGCTCTAGCATTCAGCCTTAAAATTCTATGGTATGTGATGATGTCACCTCTGGGCATGTCGGCCTGATTCAGGCACTTTGAGGGTGGGGTTCCCCTGGCAGCTGGATCCAGGCTGGTGGGTTGGAGGCCTCTAGAGCGGGCAAACCCCTGCCTCCCTGGGGGACCTGGCAGCCCTACAACATCTTGGAAAAAGCTGGGAAATACTAATGCCAGTAAAAGATACAGGCACGCTGGTAAATATGTGATCTGACTGGTAAATACGTGGTCCACCCAGCCTTTAAAAATGCTTTCCTATGAAAAGCATCACACAGCAGCATGGAAGAGACTAGGGGACCAAACCCAAGCAGGTCTACTCAAAGCATGTCTCATGTTATTCAGTGGGGCTTATTCCTAGGAAAGAGCCCTTAGATGTATGGTGGTTTGTGAGCCAGCTTCTCCCCAAATAAAACAAAATAAAACTCCACTACAGCATGCTGAGATGGCCACTCAACCAGTGTGCTCAAAGATGTGCCTTAATGCCATGCAATGAACTGAAAATGCTGAAATTGCACCATACTCCACAAAGCCTTCCGAAAGATCTTAAATGTCTACAGAAAGCTGCACCCACACACAGTGTGGCCCAGGCCAATAAGCAGCACTAATAAAAATTCTAGCTGCAGAAGAATTGCTATCAATCGTAGGGCATTGCCATAAAAGAAACTGAAGCTGCACAATAATTTCTCATTTCTCTTCCTACACTTCCTTGCTGCCTTGCAGTATATATAAATGCATGCATTTATATGCCCATTTATTTATTCTGATTTAATCATAATAATGTAGTGGCTTCACTTAGGATAAACTTCTTGCTGATGGCTAGAAATTCTAAGAAAAAATAAATGGAGCTGCTAGTTGCCGAGAACAGAAGGTTTCTTTATATATATATGAAAAAGAATGTGTCCAAATGGCATCTTTTCAATTCACATTTACCGTGCTATATTATTTATTTATTTTAATTCATTTAAGCCAAGGGTTGCCCCACCTTTCTCCCCAAAGGGGACCCAAAGTGGCTTATATTGGTTTCTGCTCCTTTATATCTTCACAGCAACCTCGTGTGGTAGGCTGGGCTTACGTGACTGGTCCAAAGTCACCCAGAAAAGGTTCCATGGAAGAGTGGGAATTCATACTTGGATCTCTCAGATCCCAGTTCAACACTCTAATTATTACACCACACTGGATATCTTTATAGTCTGTATCATAGGTCATAATACAAATTATGCGTATATGCAAGCCATGCTGATGACCCAGGTGTACAATCTGGAAAGCATTTCTGGGGCTCACTGTTATAGTTAACTGTGACACGTGTCTACTATGGAAATAGCTTTGCCATCCAGAAGTCTTTGTACAGTTTTTAAACTCCTCTTTCCATTCCTAGTTTCCAACGGTTACATGGAAAAGTAGTTAAAAAACACTGTTTACTTTTCTGTTTCCCTCCATGCATCTATTGGACAACTTCCTTTTTTGAAGCCTTCCTCCAGCTGAGGAGTCATCCTCCAACTTGGAATTTTTCCACTGGTGGAAAAGCCACTTTAGATGGAGGAAGGCTCCTTAGCTTGGAAGAAAGCTCCAGATGTTGTGCTCTAACAGGATACAGGTGATTGATGGTGGCTTATACCTTGGTATCTGAAGTAGTGAGCAGTGACTCATGACACAATTTTTTTTAGTCTTTAAGGTTCTAATGGACTCTGGCTCTTGTCTACTGATAACTTTGTTAGTGTCCCCCCCCTTTTTTTGTTCTTGAACAATTTATTGAAGTTAAAATGATTACAAAATTAAAGAACATTATAACATTAGATTAACAATTAACAACCACTAACAAAACATAAGGGTTACTGATTCAAAGAAGGCAGAGATAACTTTACAAAGTATCCTAAACAACTTACAAAGTGACAGCCTTAAACAAAATAGTGGTAATATATAGGGTAATACAGGGTTTTAATAACAGGGACCTCATAATGACATATGATGACTCAAGATTAAAATAATAATTTGAGTGACTTAATTTTGTCTGGAATTATATCATGAGATGACATAAAATCCATAACAGGAAACCATTTCTCAGTGAAATCAGAATATCTAGGAAAAAGCTCTGATTGTAATGAATGATCAGTGATCTTATCCATCACATAAATATTTCAAACTTTATCAAACCAAAGAGATAGCATTGGAACTGAATGAGTTTTCCATTTTGAAGCAATGGTGGTGTTTCCCTTTATTACTTATTCAGATGGATTTTTTTAAAAAAAATATCATTTCAATTTACAACACAAAAACAAAACATAAACTAGAAACTACAATATCATCTAAATAACACATAAAACATAGATATACATATAGCCGTCTACAATGATCAACTACCATCATCTACTATATCCAAATCATAGCTTAAAAATAAACAAAAATAATAAACAACAATCATATTAAACATAAACTACAATTATATAAATCATACTATATACTTATTAGAGCTTATTCATATTTACTCTTGATTTTTCACCTCTGTTTTAATATTTTATTCTATCACAGCTTTCTTCAAGTCTAATATAAATAACAGGTATAATATAACAAGCAAAGTGAACATACATAGCCACTTCTCTTTTTTCAATTTTAACTTGAAATTATTTCTGATTCTCAGCTGTATAATCAAAAATTCTTTCCATAGCCTGACCCATACCTTAAGATAATTCAGCAAGGACTGGTATAAGTGACCGGGGGGGGGGGGGGAGAAAAAAACAGAATGGAACTATGGAGACAAACAGAGCAGTGCTGGAAGAACAACAATACTGGGTGCAAAGGGGAAGCTCATTAACTGTTAAAGGCACAGGAGCCCTGTCAAAGAGAAAAGCTGGCAACATGAAAGCAGACCATTACTAACTTGATACTAGCCTTGAATGAATGACTTTTCAAAATTCTATTCATTCAAAGAAATATCATGGCCAAACCAAAAATGATGCTAGGAATCTCACAGTTAGAGAGACTAGTATCCAGCCACTTGTAAATAGTCTGCTCAGTGTCCTGATTCGGATCAGGACCGCAGTGGAAGGGAAGATGGGTTAAAGCCTCCCTCCTGCAATTTTGTAACTGGAAATTGGGACTGTTGAATTACTATTTTCCCTACTGAGGAAACAGTATGCTTGCTGTCAAAGAACAAAGAACAGCTTTAATCTTTTGGAGAAAGTGTGAAGACCATTTGGAGAGGACAACATGCAAGCATAAAGGCTAGAACAAAAAGATTCGGATCCCTGAATCACAACTTTAACCAAGGGCCAATTTATTTTTAAAACTCAAAACCCAAGTACAATAATGCATGTATAATGTGAATGGCACATGTGCATTTATTTAGCCACTGAATACTTTTTTGAAGTGTTGATGGGACATATTGTTGTGATAATTCTTCTTTTCTTGCTTTCTTTTGGGACCCCTCTCCCCTTTTCTGTTTTTGATTTTTTTATTATGGGCTAAACCAGCTTCCAGTGTGCATGTGCCAGTCAAAACTGATGCTCAACCATATGTACGGTTCTTCATTTTATTCCTCTGGACCACTTTCTTTTTCAACTGAGTACAAAAACTAAGAAGCAAACCGATCTTATCTTAACTACCTTCTGCATTGCCCTCTTATATTCCTTTCTTGTACTTCTCTGTTGGAATTGTATTTTGCATGTTTTATTTTGAGTCTCTAGAAAAGCGGGCTAAGAAAAATTCGGCTAAATACACACTTTTTTGTACGTTAAAGAAAGGAATACAACATTCTAGCTCACAATAATCTACACTGTAATGTGCAAAGGGATTTTGTGCTAATTGACTGGCACTGCCATCCAAAACAGAGTTCTACCCTTCACTGATGTCAATGGGCTTAGAAGGGTGTTAACTCTGCTTAGGATGGCAATGTCAGCTGCCTTGGACATCAAGAAGAGTCTTTGACTTGCCACTGGCTTAGCCACCCCAAACCAAAGAGTGGGTGATTGCCAGACCAGAGGTATCTGCAGGACTGCCAGCTCTGGATTGTGAAATTCCTGGAACTTTTTTGGGGTAGAGCCTTGAGCAGGCAGGGCTTGGGGTATAATGCCATAGAGTCCTCAGGGGGGTATAATGCCATAGAATCAACCTTCCAAAGCAGCCATTTTCTCCAGGGGGGTTAATCTCTTTTACCTGGAGACCAGTTGTAATTCTGGGTGATCTCCAGCCACCCCCTGGAGAATGGTTTACTGATGCACTTTATTTGGAATTGAAAAATTGTAAGATAAGAGTAACTCTGATGAAGATCAACTTGAAACGGGAATGGAGCTGTCTCATCTTATTTGAAACAGGAGTTGTGAACTGGATTTGTCACTGCCTTAGGGTTCTCTCCCACTGGAGGAAATATGTGAAATCACTACACTTGATGTGTCATGCTTGAGGAGGGGAATCTTTTGAATTTTGATAGACTGAAACACATGTACATTATTGCCTGTTATCTTATTTATATATAATATATATATATTATATATATATATATATATAAATTGCTGTTATTAGTGCTGAATTTGTACCCTACAGCTACATACTTTGTGCTTTATTTACAACCCTTGGTATCTGGCATCCCATTGACTGAAGTGGTCTGACTCTTCAGAAGAGCAATCTAGGCAGTAAGTTCCAGTGGAAAATGGAGACTGGGAAGTTGGAAAAGAAAGTGGTCCAGAGTAATAAAATGAAGATTAAATTGCCAGAAGGAGACGTCTGAAAGGGGGAAGGAATGCTGGAAAAAAGAAAAGGGATGGAGGGAGCACTCTGCCAAGAGTTGCGGAGGTGAGAGTTATTTATTGGAAATATGTAACCAAATCTCTGACTGTGGGCTCCAGTTTCCAAATGTTCTTCACCCACTATTTTCCCCCAAGAGACTAAAGGCTGACTTTTTTTTAAAAAAAATTTTTTTTTAGCAGACTGGGTTCTGAAATGATACAGTTAACTCAGAAAATTAAGTTTACCGGGGGCGGGGGGGGAGATATTGGACTGCAGATTTTAATAGTTGCTATGACAACTGGGATGCTTTGTTTAGATAAGGCTAAATGGCCTGGAGGTGAGAAGAAAAGAATTGGATGCATGAATACATGCATAACATCACATTTGCAAACCTAACTAGCTTTTCTGTTACTTTTTGTTGCTAGAAAACATAAGAATTAAGTGAAACAATTGCAGCTCACCAAAGGGCTCAGTACAGGCTTAACCTTAAGAACCCCTAATGGCAGATCACTTCAAAACCCAATCATAAACATCAATTATATATTTAGAGGAGACCTAAAAATGATACCCTAATCATTGTATTGGCACAACCGATTGGTTGAGACTGTGCAAACAGAGGTTACTGAATGCAGTCCTAAACAGAGTTATACCCTCCTCAATGCACTGGCTTCAATGGACTTATAGAAAGGTATAATTCTGTTTAGGAACAACTGTTATTAACCTTGAATTTAAAGTCAATGATACCCTTCTTTTTCATCTTTTAAAAAAACAAACAATGCCAGTTCAGCTCATCCCAGATGCCTTTCCCCCCATTGTCAGTCTCCATATGTCTTTTATGTTCACTCAACCATTTTGATCACTGGGCATCAACTGTATTTATTTGTTATTTTAATTTTTATACCCCACCTTTTTCCCCAATGGGGACCTAAAGCGGCTTATATTGGTCCCCTGCCTTGTCTTGGCTAGGCTGAGAGAGTGTGACTGGCCCAAGATCACCCAGCAAGTAGACATTCAAACCCGGGTCGGCTGGATACTAGTCTGATACTCTTAACCACTACTGGTTTAATTTGTGCCTGGTCATAGGATTGCTGGCTCTGAGTTGGGAAATTCCTGGAGATCTGGGGGATGAAGGGTGGGGTATAGGGGGAGGAGCTCAGCAGGGACGGGATGCTGCAGAGTCCATCCTCCAGAGCTACCATTTTCTCCAAGGGAGAAGACGTCTACAGAACAGTTGTAATTCTGGGAGATCTCCAGGCCCCACCTATGCCTGGATTCAGGGGTCTTTTCGTAGAAAAACAGCTGTAGGAGCTCATTAGCATATGGTATGCTAATGAGCTATTAGGCCATTAGCATATGCCACGCCCACTGACATCACCGGAAGTGATGTCAGAAGGGGAAGCAAAAGGGGGGGAGGCATCTTCCAAAGCCTCCCCTTCCTTTCCCCAGCTGGCCTGGGTGGGGGAGTGAAGAGAGAAGGGGTTTAAAGTTTAAACTCCTTCTCACTAGAGTTGGGCCATAGAAGGAGGAAAGAAGGAAAGAAAAAGAGAGAGTAGAGAGAAGGACAGAAGGAAGGAAAGAGGGAAGGAAAGAGAAGGAAAGAAGGGGGGAAAGAAAGAGAGGGAGGAAGGAGGGAGGGAAACAGGGAAAGGAGGAAAAAAGTCAAGAGAAGAAGGTGGGAAAGAAAGAAAGAGAGAAGAGAAGAAGGAGGGAAAGAGGAAAAGGAGAGAAGGAAAGGAGGGACTGAAAAAAATCTGGCGGCAATTCAGCCCCATTATATCCTATGGGCCATTGAAGTCAATGGTGAAAACATAGGATATATTCTGGGGACTGGAGGAAAGGGGGTTTGAGGGAGAGGCTCCAAACTCGCAGGATAGCTGATGGAGCCTCTCCCCAAGATATCCACTAAGTTTCAAGAACATTGGACCAGGGGGTCCAATTCTATGGGGCCCCAAACAGGTTGCCCCTATTCCCTCCATTGTTCTCTATGGTGGGAAAAAAAGTTTATTTTTTCCCACCATAGAGAACAATGGAGGGAATAGGGGCAACCTGTTTAGGGGCCCATAGAATTGGACCCCCTGGTCCAATGTTCTTAAAACTTGGTGGGTATCTTGGGGAGAGGCTCCATCAGCTACCCTGAGAGTTTGGAGCCTCTCCCTCACACCCCCTCCCCTCCAGCCCCCAGAATATACTCTATGTTTTTACCATTGACTTCAATGGCCCATAGGATATAATGGAGCTGAAATTGACATTCGCCTGCCTGAAAGACTCCCCGGGACGCCGGCTGGGGGCGGGGCTTGGCTCTTGAGCTCCCGGAGCGCAGCTCCGGTGCGCTCCCCCCCAAAAAGACCCCTGCCTGGATTAAAGAGTTGCTAGCTCCAGATTGGGAAATACCTGGAGATTTTGGGGGTGGAGCCTGAGGTGGGCACAGTTTGGAGAGGGGAGGGACTTCAGCAGGGTATAATGCCATAGAGTCCACCTTGCAAAGCAGCCATTTTCTCCAGGCGAACTGATCTCTATTGCCTGGGGATCAGTTGTAATAGTGGGAGATTTCCAGCCACCACCTGGAGGCTGGCAACCTTACTGGATTATATTGTACATGCATTTCACTCCTCATGATATGGCCCTGTGACAACTCTGCCATAGGCTTAGATTGCGCTTGGGATACTGTTGCCCAGTCCAATTTTGGGCGTCTGTCTTGATTAAGGTGGTGGTTGGACCCAACGCTCAGTGTTTAATGGCCCCCCCTAGCATGCTGGCCCTTTGCCTGGTCAAACTTTCTTAAAATAGGCTCTGACTGACTCACACCACGCCGAAGTGTGAACAGGTCCACACAACTCTGATTTCAATTGGTTTGTGTGAAGCGGCCCAGCCTGGCAAACGCATTGCCACGATATAAAACTGAGATAACCTTCCAGCAGTGAACAGCAGGGAAAATGCACCTTCCTGAAAAACAAATCAACTAACCGGTACCAATTTAATTCTGCATGGGGAAGAAAACGCCATTTCTTAACTGAAATGCAGGCAGCGCAGTCTGTCCCTTGCGTACGCTGTTACATTATGGAGGGTTCAGCCCAGGAAGCTAATTTCTTGCTTTGCAGCTGCAAAACCTCCCACTGTTTGGCTGGAGCCAAACAAACAGAATCTAATATGCCCAATTTCTTGTTCCAGATTCTGGCACGAGTCTTGCTCCTTTCCCCAAGTGAACAGCTCGGTCCCCAAGTTTGCTCCAACTTTAGCAGTTCATGCTTCACTGAATTTTACACAAATTGCCTTGAAAGCGCTGTGAGGGTATTCTTTTTTAAAAGGAAGAGAGGGCAATGACAAAAAATTGTTTGGATTAATCATCAGCATTGCTCTTTGCCAAAGGAGAACATGCCCCAGGACTTCTCCAAGTAGCTAGAGGCCCAAATGGGTCAGTTTTAGTTCAAACACAACCACCAGCATAGGTTTGACAGGGCTGGGTGAAGATGGGATCAGTACTTGGCAGTTACTATGGAAAGATGTAATAGCATCTGCTATCTCCCTTGTCAGGTCAAGATGGATGGAGGCAGGGCAAGTATATCAAAGGAGTTTAAACAATCCTTTTAATTGCTTGCATTTTCATCCAGACTGAGGTGCTTTTAGGGAATGAAGAGAACTGTTTCTTCCAACCACCTCGCTACAAGACTGCTCTTAAATTTGTAATTCAGTTCTGTATGATGCAAAAAATAAATAAATGTGAGGTTGAAAGAACACCCCACTTCTGAGTTCATTTTGACACGTGATGTGCCATTCAGAAAACAGCCAAACACAGTTCATAATGCAGGATCCTGGGCACTTAAATATATTTGGTGGCAGAAAGTGACTTCAAGTCACTGCTAACTTACAGCGACCACGCAGGGTTTTCAAGGTAAGAGATGTTCAGAGTCGGTTTGCCATTGCCTGCCTCTGTGTCACAACCCTGGACTTCCTTGGTGATCTCCCATCCAAATCCTAACCAGGGTTGAGCCAGCTTAGTTTCTGAGGTCTGATGAGATTGGGCTAAACTGCACTATCCAGGTCAGGGCTACTAAAGTATATAGACATAGCTTTTGTAGCAGTAGAAATGAGCAGGAGTCCAGTTGTACTTTAAAGGCTAACAAAATTTGTTGCAGGGCATGATCTTTCATGAGTCACTGTTCGTTTCTTCATATACAGCTAGAATGTGAGTCCATCTGCCCTTATATCTTGGAGAGTGAATTCAAATGCTGAATGACAAAGCAAATGGCAAATGGCAATAGTAGGTGTGATTGGATTAGGTGTGATATGCAGAGGGGTGGTAGGTGTGGAGAAATCAGCTTTGGTCATGAGACAGGAAACCTAAGTCTTGATTCAGCCCAGGAGGATGCATTGTCTTGAACTTCATTACCAGCTGCAATTCAGCAGTCTGTCTTTCTAACCTCCCTTTGAAATTCATCCAGAACAGCTTTTGAAGTTTGACCTAATAATCCCATGAACATCCTCTATAAAGAACGTTTTGTTATCGTACAATGCTGCCTTTTTAAGGAGAAATGGCAACTTAATCTTCAAACTGCAAATTTCAGCTTGGGCTACCTGTTTGTAACAAAGCAATCACTTGAACTTTAAAACATGGATGGCATTTGGGACTCAGCCGGGCCATTTTGACACCTTCAGTACTAGTCTAGCTCAAGGCTACATCTAACCCAGACATTGGGGAAAAAATCACCTCAGCCAAAATGATTTGCTACGTTCCCTTTGGCTTATCCAGCCAAGGAAAGACATTCAGGAAAGCCCCCTTAGCAACAGCGACTCTGCGCCAGTGCCAGCATCAATTTATCCCTTTAGAAAACTGCATATCAATCATCGACTTGTGTCTCCCCACAGTAGAGAGGCCAACCACCTACTGTGCTCAGAGAGACGATATATGCATTGATTAGGGTTGTTCCTGTATGTCACTAGAACTGAACTGCAGGTTGAAAAATGAGATTTCAGTAGGAAAGACTTTATTTATTTTGCTGAGCTTTCCCCGCATATTCCAATGAAATTTTATAAAATAAGAGCTTTCCGTCCCTTCGTGTCTCTTCAAAGCCTTTCAGTGATACACCCAAGGCTTTGAAGTGCCATGGTACTGAAGCTTTTATCCTTTAAAATGTCAGCACCCCTTATCAGGCTGGTAATAAAGCTGCAATCTGATGCATGTTTACCAGGGTCTAAGCCCCAATGAACATAACGTGGTTACTTTGGAGTAACGTGTACATAGGACTGTGCTGTAAATTGTCTCCCATTCCAACTAGATTATTAACTCATTCTCAAAACTGAGAGAAAAGCCAAATATTTATCTGTACTACTTTTTTCTGGAGTCATTTGTCACTTTTGCATAACGCTGTCTGCTTTTGGTGCAGTAGCTGTGCCCAAGCAATGCGGGCCGTGAGGATATCATGTTGCTGCCGCATTTATGGCACCTCTATTGTAAACAGTTATTTAAGAGCATTAAAATGATATGCTGGATCATCACCCAGCCAGTACTCCAGCATCGTGTGGGATGTTAAGTGAGGAGCTCTGCAAGTTCTGGTTGGGGCGATGGCCAGTTTGCACATACAACTCATCACCTGTGGCTGTAACACCTAGTGACAAGGCACGCATGTGTGAAACAACCCTTAGCCAAAGCAATTAGGCATATGAAGAATGGAATACAATATTTAATATCTACGGAAGGGAAGGCAGTACGGTGTAGCCCAATCTTATATCCAGGAAGCTAAGCAAGGTTGGTACCAGGCCCGTAGCTACAGTGGGGTCTCTCGGGGCCTGCCCCCCCCCCCGACTCACTGCCAAGGCCCCCACATCTTGGGGGGAGACCACCAAGGAAGGTTCCGAAGAGAAAGGCAATGACAAACGACCTCTGCTTCTCCCTTTCCTTGAAAGCCGCTTTGCTAGGGTTGTCATAAATCTATTTATTTAACAAAATCCCCCGGGGGGGGGTTAGCGAAGAAGAACCCCTTGTTCTTTTTTTCTAACCCCCCCCATCATAAGTCAGTTGAGGTTTGCCGGCACTAACATACATACATAGTAATATATATGCCCTGACCTGGGTGGCCCAGGCTGGCCCAATCTCATCAGATCTTGGAAGCTAAGCAGGGTCAGCCCTGGTTGGTGCTTATATGGGAGACCACCATGGGTCTCCACGGTTGCTACACACAGGCAAGCAATGGCAAACCATCACTGTTAGTCTCTTGCCTTGAAAACCCTACGGGGCTGCCATAGGTTGGCTGTGACTTGAAGGTCAAGAAGAAGAAGGAAAGAATGCATTCTCAAGGATAACTGACCACAGGTTTGCTATAGCTTGACAGGCAAGAAAAAGACTAGAGTGACACACAGCCTGGAACTTCAACTAATACACTGAAGAACTGCATTTGAGTCGCAGACCATGATGTGGATAGGATGCAAGGACAGTCAGTCAGGCTAAAGGACCTATGGGCCAATAAGGAGCCTACCATCAACTAAAAGCACCAGATATCATTGCTGAGTGGCACCTTCTTTGGAGGGCTTTTGTCCCTGTTTTAACCCACCCTTCTACCAAGGGGGTCAGGGTGGAAAACACAGTTTTTCCCTTCTCCATTTGATCCTTACAACAACTAAATGAGGGAGTTAGTTGTTGTAGATTTCCTGGGCTGCATGGCCATGGCCTTGGCATAGTAGGACCTGACATTCTGCCAGCAGCTGTGACTGGCATCTTCAGAGGTATAACACAGAAAGATGGAGTATTCTCTGTGTCAAGGTGAGAAGAAAAATGGTAGGCAGGTAATTTGTATCTACTCAGGAAGGTGGGGTAGAGCTGAGTCATTATCTTGTAGGAGATTCCCAGGCTGTGACATTCTAATAGAGGAGATTTTCTGAGGAGGTTCTTTTGCATATGGATTGGCTGTTGAAATTCTAATCTTATCTGTAGTGCTATTGTAAGATGTAGAGCATTTTGTGTTTTCAGGACAGGAAACCATGCCCTATTTATTTTTAAACTCTCTTCTTTTCTGTTGAAATTGTGCTTATGTTTATGAATTTCAATGGCTTCCCTGTGTAATCTGACATGGTAATTGGATGTGTTGTCCAGCCTTTCAGTGTCTTGGAATAAGATACTGTGTCCTGTTTGAGTTAGGCTATGTTCAGCCACTGCTGATTTTTCAGGCTGGCCCAGTCTTCAGTGTCTTTCATGTTCTTTTATTCTTGTCTGAATGCTACGCTGTGTGGTCCACTGTGGTAAACCTGTACACAACTGCAGGGTATGCAGTATACTCCTGCAGAAGTGAGGGGGTCTCTTCTGTCTTTTGCCGATCGTAGCATCTGTTGTATTTTTCTGGTGGGTCTGAATACTGTTTGTAGGTTGCGTTTTTTCACAAGACTTCCCATCTGATCAGTGATTCCTTTGATATATGATAAATTAGGGAGGTTTGTCTGAGAGCCAGAGGCACTGGCCCCCTGGTCACCCTGTGAGCTTCAAGGCAGAGCAGGGATTTGTAAAATTAACATCAGAAATGATGCTATGTTTACACTGCTATGTCAAAACTACTCTCTGCTGAAGTGCATGGCTTTGTTTAAGTTTCTATCCTTTACTGCATCTGCAGTACAGTCCTGTAGAATATGGTACTTCAGTGGGTCTCCACAGCCCCCATGTCCACAAACTTGATGTCCAACTCAACACAACAATGAGAATCATCAGCGGATGTATTAAACCCACTCCAACCATGTTGTGCCACATCACTCCCCCGCATCTCTGCTCTTCTTTATGAATATAGATGCTTTACCTTGTGGGGGGGAAAAAAGTCATCGAAAACAGAGAGTTGCCCATCCACAAAGAAATGGCTGACATGGGACTATCCAGACTAAGTGTATGGTCACATGGTCGTTTTGATCGGGATTCACCACTGTTCCCTCTTGCATTTAATTTTGCTGATCAGATGGGCCAATCCGCCTCCCGTGCTGAAGCAGGCTCACTCATGCAATGCTCCCGGTTTTCTCCTGCATTTTCCTGGACCAGGAAAATCGAGTACTTTCCGGGTATTTCCACTTTGAATCCACGATTTCGCCCATCTGGACAGCCATCTCTCGCAATGATTGTGATTAGGGCTGTCTGACTGTTCTTCATGCAATCAGTTGTTTTTTTTTAACAGCTTCCGGCTTTGAGCGCTTGAGCAGTCATGCACTTAATAAATTCATTATTTAACTGTTCAAGCACTCATCCAGCACAGAGAAAGGTCCTGCCCGCCCCAGGAGTGAAGCTGCGGTGGGCAGCAGGAGGCAGAAGGTGAAGTTGTGTGGGGGGGAGGTGGGTGGGGGAAGGAAGTGCCGGGCAGGCTTGCAAGTGAGCAGGTGGCAGAGTGAGCCCTAGGAATCCCTGAAGCTGCAGTGGCAGGATGGAGGGAGGGAGGACCCAGCTTGCCAGCAGCATCAAGCTGGGGCTGGTCAGAAAGCAGGAGGTGGCGTAGAAAGTTGCTGGAGGCAGGCAAGGGGAAGGAAGGCAGGTGAGCAGGTGGTGGAGAGAGAGGGGCTGGCCGCATCTAGACATCCCAACCCAAAGAAAAATATTCCCGATTAAATTATAGCAGGAACAAATTGCAATTACCTTGCCGTGTGACTACAGCCTAAGATTCTGACACCCAGCAATAAGATCTGCATAAATCCCACAATCACAAAATTTCGTTCCAAGGAATGGATGGTTGCGAACATGGATGCAATCAGTTCCACCTGATATCCATAACCTGATAAACACCAATGAGAGGCCTACAGGATTTGACTGGTCACATAAGTATGGAAGACAGCTAATAGAATATGAACAGGCTTTGGCAGCTGTGCAGACCTGTTGTTTAAATGGGGCAAAATATCAGGACCTGAATGCAATAGTGGCACAGCCTACCAAACTATTTTCCATCTGTCACAGGAAGGTGATCGTTGTGCTCTCCAGGGAGATGTAACGAAGCTCTTTGAATTCTTCCCAGCTGTGACTGAGTGAAGTGAAAATCTAGATATTTGTATTTAAGGGGATTGCCCAATTGGTCTATATACCTGTTGTATCAACTTGGCTACATGTTTTATATTATTATATACTTCCTGTGTGTAACTCTGCCATACGATAAATAAATAAATACTGCACCTACCCTCTGCTTGTTACACCCTGGTGGAGACTGTGTGGGTTGGGTCTGGAAGACGGATGCTCCTACATGGGGGCCTTCATGCAAGGGGTCAGAAAGATTATATTTGCTTACTTCCAGGTATGCATACAATGCAGCCATCCCACAATAATGTTTTTCAGGCAGAAATTGAATTGGCATAAGGATACTCTGCACCATGGGGAAGCAATCTTGCATAAGGTCTCCTAGGTACCTTCATTAAGAAAGGTGATCACTGTGAACCTCAAAGTCTCCGCTAGTGCTTTGCACTGGACCTTCCCCTTCCCCTTGGGATAACTGAAATTCAGTAGATCCATCATCCTTTCAATAAAGATCATATTCTTGGAGGAACCATTTAATAGGTTGTTTAAAGTAATTTAGTGAGGATATCAATAGCAGAATTAATCAGAGCTGGCCATTTGCATTATGCTCTGAGTTACAGTGAAAGGGTGGGATCCTCCATAGGCTGAAAACTTAAATGAAGACATACCGCTCCTTCCTAAAAAGGCCATAGCTTGTACCTCAGTCATTAATTTTTTGAATGGTTTATTGAATTCAAAATGGTTACAAAATTATAAGAATATCAGAAAAACATTTGACAAATAATATCCATTTTTAAGTCAGGGGTATCACCGACACCAAGAAAGGTATAACTGGCTTTACAAATGATCATAGTCAATATATAACATGACACTGTTATGCAAAGTAATACAAAGAACAATAACCTCTCAGCGACTTATAACAAAAAAGGAATAAAATAATGTTAAGAGATTTAATTTTGTCCGGAACTATATTTTGGGATGACATAAAGTCTAGAACAGGAAACAATTTCTCAGTGAAATCAGACTGTCTAGGGAAGAGTTCGGATTGCAATAAGTGATCTGTGATCTTTTCCATTACATAAATATTCCAAACTTTGTCTAACCAGAGAAGTACCATAGGTGCTGAGTTAATTTTCCATTTTGAGGCAATGGCAGTTTTAGCTGCTACTAGTAGGGTTGGAAGGTGTCCAATATGCTACTGGGGAAGAGCAGACTTCACATTCCTGGGATCCAAGATCACTGCAGACGGTGACTGCAGCCATGAAATTAAAAGACACCTGCTCCTTGGGAGGAAAGCTATGGCAAACTTAGACAGCATAATAAAAAGTAGAGACATCACCCTGCCAACAAAAGTCCGTATGGTCAAAGCAAAGGTATTCCCAGTAGTAATGTATGGCTGCGAGAGCTGGACCATAAGGAAGGCTGAGCGCTGAAGAATAGATGTTTTTGAATTATGGTGCTGGAGAAGACACTTGAAAGTCCCTTGGACTGCAAGGAGATCAAATAAGCCAATCCTAAAAGAAATCAACCCTGACTGTTCCCTGGAAGGCCAGACACTGAAGCTGAAGCTCAAATTCTTTGGCCACCAAATGTGAAGGGAGCACTCACTGGGGAAGACCCTGATACCGGGAAAGACTGAAGGTCAAAGAAGAAGGGGACAGCAAAGGATGAGATGGTTAGACAGTGTCATCGATGCAACAAACATGAAATTAAGCAAACTCTGGAAGACAGTGGAAGACAGGAGGGCCTGGTGTGATGTGGTCCATGGGGTCACGAAGAGTCGGACTTGACTGTGCAACTGAATAACAACAACAACAAATGTGACAAGCTCAAGGTCACCCAGTGAGCTTCCATGGCAGAGTGGGGATTCGACCCATGGACTTCCATATCACAGTCTGGCACTCTAACCACTATAACATACTGGCTCTGGGAATGGGATATCTGGCACCATAATCTGGCCAGTTCAAAAAAGCTCTTATACAGTTTTTGTAGGCAATGCATTTTCACTTCCATGGTATGCGAAAAGTTTATAGCTACCCATTATCCTCAGTTCAAGTGGATAATATGAAATCTTCTGTAGTTACTGAGACCCTTGCCACCAGAGGTATAAATGTTCTGTACAAAGAGTTCAATTTCAGGTATTAAGTAGAACACAAAGGCTTAGCAGAGCTTTTAATGAGACTTCTCCGATTCCATTCATTCCCATTTCTATGTAAGACAGGATGGATCAGTATTTTGGATCTGCCAACAACCGGGCTAGAACTTCTGCTTTGCAGAAAACAAATGGAAGAAAAGAACCTTAACCTTTTGTGTCCTGCCAAAATCTTCAGCCTGCTTTGCCCCCAAGTTGTTCCCCCCACGCACATAGGTCCCACTGCGCAGAACTCCCATTCTTGCTCATGCCAGAACTATTACACAATGCGTGTTATGCATGCCAGTTTACAGCCGATCATGTCAATCTGTACTGTAAAACAACTGAAGAGTGAGATGAGCATTGGTGTGCTAAATATGGGCTGAGCTGGAAGCTGCTGCATGATGAAGTAATCACACTCCCACTTTGCCATGCGCCGAACACTATTTGGACACACTCAGCCTACTCGTTTTATCACATTCACATCTGTTCACAAATGACAACTGGGCAGAGACCTCACCATATTTGTTTGAGGCAGTGCCTTGCACGCTGTTAACTCTAAAGAAATATTGTCCCCTCTCTCTCCCAACCTGCAAAGATCAACAAAGGACATCTCAAGAAGAATGCTACATATTCCATAATGACACCATCTGGTTTTCAAGCAAAAGAAAGAAAGAAAGGAAAAAAAGGTTGAAATATTGCCCAAGTTTTAACAAGTCCCTAACCTGCTGCCTTGAAATGTGTCACAGACGGAGCACTTAAAAATGCTAAGCCTACCATCATCTCAGCAGATGTTAACGCCTGAGGGCTAGTGGTGGCATTTCTAGGACCTATCATTTGGGATGACAAAGAAATTGTGAGTGGGGCTGAGTCACTGGCCTGAAAACACCCCCGTACCTGCTGAGGAGGCTTGTTAACCCAATACGCACACACACCCTCTCTCCAGAAATGTGCTGGATTCTGCTTCCAAGCTATTTTAATATTCTCAAATTGGAGAGGCTCTATATAGTGTATTTGTTTGTGTGTTTCTGAGCGTGAAGCCAAAACAGAGCATATGTTGGCATTTTTACTGCTTGTACACATATGCAAACAAACAGAGCAGGGCTGTTGCCTTCATGCCCCGTGACTTGTCATTGCTGGAAAAAAGAACATGGGGGGGGGAAGGACCGGTGGCTCAAAGGTGGAGCGTCTACTGGGCATGCAAAGGTCCCAGGTTCAATCCCTGGAATCTCTAGTTAAAAGGACCAGGGAGTTGGTGATGTGAATGACCTTGACCTGAGACCCTGGGCAGCTGTTATCTGTCTGAGTAGACAATACTTACCTTGAAGGACCAATGGTCTGATTCTGTGTTCATGTGTGTGTTCATGTCCCTTTGGTCAACTGGTCTTATGTTCTTTAACTTGAAGCTTTCAGGGCTGGTGTCATCACAATCTTTAATTAATTGTTTTGGGCTTGAAGGCTGTGTTTGTCGATAAAAACGTATCTCTTTAGACATTTCACCAGTCTTTGCTATTGGCATCATCAACAGACTGATTACTGATGGTGCCAACAGCAAAGACAGCCTTCAAGCCCAAAAAAACTTTAACTAAAGATTGGTCTTATGTTCTTATCTCTGTATGCATATATGCAAACTGAGATATCGCCTTAGTAACATTACAGTTTTTACTCATGCAGCAGGCTGGGGACACAATGGCGCACTGGCCTGTATCCTACCAGTGCACTCAGCAAATGCCTGAAGCTGCCCTCCAGCCTGAGAAGTCTTCTTCTATTTTAAGAGCCACACATTGGAGGAAGGGTCCCTAGACTGGAAGATGGCTTCAACCTCTGCTGAGTGCAATGGTAGGATTCAGGCCAATGAGTTTTGGGATAGCCGTGGAAACCTGAGGCAAAGAGTGATTAACATATGGAATTCACTGCCACAGGAGGTGGTGGCAGCTGCAAGCATGGACTGTTTCATGAGGGAATTAAATAAACATATGGAGCAGAAGTCCATCAGTGGCTATTAGCCACAGGGTATAGATGGGAACTCTCAGTCTGGGGCAGGTGATGCACTCTATTCTTGGTGCTGGAGGGGGCAGCAGTGGGAGGGTTTCTGGTGCCCTGGCCCCACTGCTGGACCTCCTGATGGCACCTGGTATATTTTGGCCGCTGTGTGACAGAGTGTTGGACTAGATGGGCCATTGGCCTGATTCAACATTGGCTTCTCTTATGTTCTTATGTTTTTTTTCATAATGCCTGCATTATTATCAGGAACATATTACCCCAGTTTTGAGCATCATTAGCTCCCAATCTCAGTTCATGGTGCCAGCTTCAAAACCCTACATAGCCTAGGTCTAAGGTATCAAAGGAGAGTGTTATGTATTGGGGCTGGAACATCCCAGGACCGTCTACCAGAGACTGGCTGAGCTTGGAGTTTTAGAACAATAGCCCACCAGACTCTGGAGGTGACCAATGAGGAATTAATGTTATGTAAATAGCTTATGGTTGGGAGTTGGATGTGGTGTTTCCATGCTATTTAAACAGGGCTATTGCCCTGGAGTATTGCCTTGTATCTGCTGAATCACTAATAAAGCTGAGCTGATCACTAGACTTGGGGCCTGCTCATCCATGGAACCCAGTATTTAACAGAGAGCATCTTCAGTGAAGGGCCCACTTTCAGATAAACCACTGGTCTGATCCAGCAGGGCTCTTCTTATGGTCCATACACTCAGGTGTATACCAGAAGATACACTGGAGTTTTGTGCATGAAGCTCCCAAGTTCTTATTTTCACACAGGACTTTGGTTTGGATTTGGGGACCAGGGCATGGGGAGACTTCTTTTAAAAAGTCCTTCCCAACTTGAAATAACCCTGGGGGGCTGATCTTTGCCCTGATGGGACAAACATACAGGTGCTATATCAAATACTCAAATGAGGTTCCATCATTTTCTGGGATGAAGCCTTTTCTGTGATGATTTTGGAATGCCTTCCTCATAAAAGAAGACCTTGGCTGCATCAGTTTTAACTTTTACAAAGCAGACTAAGACCTCTTATTTTGCCAGGCATTCCAGGAATATGAGAGAGAGAGAGAAGAGACTGGATTTATACCCCACCCTTCACTCAGCATCTCAGAGTGGCTTACAAACTCCTTTCTCTTCCACTCTCAACAACAGACACCCTATGAGATAGGTGGGGCTGAGAGAGCTCTTTCAAGAACTGTTCTTTCAAGGACAGCTCTGACAGAACTGTGGCTTGCCCAAGGTCATCCAGCAGCTCCACGTGGAGGAGTGGGGAATCAAACCTGGTTCTCCCAGATTAGAGTCCGTGCAATTAACCACTGTACCAAACTGGCTCTCATAAAGCAGTAAAGTACTAGAGAATGGGGGACCTATGGCTTTCTTCCTGCCTTTATATAAAAATTTATGAAAATTCTCAACGTAATGTGCTTCTAATTATTTTTATATTGCTCAGTGTCTTGGGGGCCTGGAACTGAAAGGTGGGTTGTAAATGAGGATATCTTTCTTTTCTCTTTGTTGGATCTGCAAGCGACTTCATGCAGTGCTGTTTAGAGGCGTGCATTTGGATCTCCCAGAGCCGAAAATATACCTGAAAAATACCTTATTCGTAAAGTTCCATCTTCAAATTGGGCTCCTAAGAGCAATAGTTTGCCTCTGGACATTTTTGGTGTCTCTGCCTCAAAGCATCTGTGAGGTAATGTCTATGGATTTGTTCCATGTTTCTAAGCTAGGGAACTGTATGATCTTTTCCATTCTGTTCTTCAAATGAAAAGAAGACAAATACCCCTCACTTGCTCAGCCAGTGCTTGGAACCAAGGTCCATCCCACAAGCTCTGAGATAAATTCCCTCCCCTGTCCCCCTCATCCCAATGTTCCTAGTATGTTTGTGAGGAAAGTTCACATTTGTAACATACCATATATACATAAGCTGTACCATAACTATCTCATGATCACAGTTCTATGACGTACATTGTATGGGAGTCTTAAGGTTTTTAGAATTGCTTCTCACACAAGTACCCAGCACCAGGGGAGCATGAAGGAGACAGTTTCAGGTTATGTTAAGGTCAAGTTGTAAAATATTGGATTATTTTTTTTCTTCTCTGGCAGGATCAAGGTTCAAACCATTAGGTAGAAATAAAGCAGAAGTTGCATACCAGAATGTCAGGTTTATTTTCTCACAAGGAGCCAAAACAAGGGAAGGTGGAATTCTCTGACCCCCACATTCTCTTCCAACCTCTGTCTGCGCTGAACACAACTCCATGGGGAAGTTTTACTTTGCCATGCTGTCCGATGAAACCCATTCAGTAGCAGCTTTTCGGTATCTAAACTGTAAATGCACTTAATTTCATGCTTTAACAAGGTATCTCTAGCAACATGGGCTGGTATATTGTCCTGCTATGTGCCACTCTGGCAGCTTCCCTCATCTGAAGAACCTTTCGGAAGGTGCTATGCTGCAAATGGGCATGATTGGCCACTGCCTGTTCATGTACATTCTCTGTGATGGCTCCCACCTTGTGGAACAGCCTGCCAGAGGAAGTCCGGAAGCTTCCCCATGCTTGAATCATTCTGCTGCTGGTACAAGGTAGATTTGGTCAGGGCAGCTTTTCTATAAAGGGATTAGAACTGCAGTACAACGGAACAGTTTAGGAGGTCACTTTTATAAGGGATAGGATTGTAGTCTATTGCAATGTTTACTGCATGTATCACCTTCCTTTTATTGCATTGTCCTCCAGTTTGTAACCCATTTTCTGCACTATAGTATGTCATGCCTTAGACAGTTCTGTTTTCCAGTTCTGTGTTCCTAGTCCCAGACTGGCAGACTCTAATTTGGAGAGCCGGGTTCGATTCCCCACTTCTCCACATGAAGCCAGCTGGATGACCTTGGGTCAGCCACAGTTCTCTCAGCCCCCCCAAAACAAATCTAGCTTGCCACCAAAACAGCTAGAGTTTCAGGCTGCCAGACAATCTTCCGATCTCCTGGCTATACTACACCCACTGCCATACGATAATTGTTATTATTATTACTGGAGGCTCTTTGCTGACTTTTATATTTTTTAATCCTCACTGAGGGGCTGCGGTGGCTCAGAGGTTAAGATGCTGAGCTGCAGACTGGAAGGTCTGTAGTTCGGCAGTTCAAGAGCCTAGTGCCGCACGATGGAGTGAGCTCCTGCCTCTGGCCCCAGCTCCTGCCAACCTAGCAGTTCAAAAGCAAGAAACTGCAAATAGATAAATAGGTACTGCTTTGATTGGAAGGTAACAGTGTTCCATGTGCCTCAGCATTTAGTCATGCCAGCCACATGACCACAGAAATGTCTTTGGCTCTTCGGCTTGGAAATGAAGATAAGCACCGCCCCCAAAGTCAGATTTGACTAGCTTTTGAGCAAGGGAAGCCTTTACCTTTACCTTTTTAATCCTTATTGAGTCTTAGCAAGAAAGGTGGTCTATAAATGAAGTAAATACAACAAATACTTGTGGAGATTGGGAGCAAAACACCACATGGTTTTCAGCAAGCCTGCTTTCTCACCTGCAGCAATCCCATCTGCCATCCAGGAATAACAATACATTTACAGGGCTCTTGGAAAATTGAAATTTGTCATGTCAATGTGAGAGCCAGAGTGGTATAGTGGTTAGTATTGGCCTAGCATCTGGGAGACCTGAGGTTCAGTCCCCACGCTGCCATGGAAGCTTCACGAGTGACTTCAGGCCAGTCATACCCTCTCAGCCTAACTCACCTCACAGGGTTCATTTATTTATTTTTATTTATTAAAACATTTTACCCCACCTTTCTTTATGGTTCAAGACAGTAATGGTTTAAAAACATTTCCAATTAAAACCAAAATAAAACAACAAGCCCCAAATCTCTCCCTCTTCTCTTGTTGTGAGAATAAAACGGTGGAAAGGAGAACACTGTAAACTAGCTTGGGTCCCTATTGGGGAGAAAAATGAAGAAGAGGAGGAGGAGGAGGAGGAGGAGGAGGAGATTGGATTTATACCCCGCCCTTCACTTGGAGTCTCAGAGCGGCTTACAAACTCCTTTCCCTTCCCTTCCCCACAACAGACAGCCTGTGAGGTAGGTGGGGCTGAAAGAGCTCTTGACAGAAACTGCTCTTTCAAGAACAGCTCTAACAGAACTATGGCTTGCCCAAGGTCATCCAGCAGCTGTGAGTGGAGGGGTGGGGAATCAAACATGGTTCTCCCAGATTAGAGTCCATGCACTTAACCACTACACCAAACTGCAGTAAATACATTTTTAAAAAACCAAATGCTCAGTGTGGGTATATTAGATAGCCATCTCAGTATCCTGGGTCAGCCTTATACGGTTGTCAAATTCCAGATGGGGTAGTGGGGAGCTCCCAGAATTGCAATGGATCCCCAGAGGACAAAGATCAGTTCCCTTGGAGAAAATGAGGGTGGACTCTATGGGCATCATACCCCATTGAGGTCTCTCCCCTCCCTTCCCCAAGCTCCACCCTCCCCAGGCTCCACCCCCTAATGTCCAGGTATTTCCCAAACTGGAACTCACAACAACCCTGTTTTATATTAGCTCAGCTGCACTGCCAGTATGTTCTGTGACACTGCAAGAAATATTAGAGTTCAACTCTCCACATGTAGCTTGAGACAAAGCTGTTTTTAGGCTCTGGGCTGTAATTCTAAGACTGCTTACTCACTGAATGCAGCATTCTAATGTTTCTGGGGCCACAGATAAAGACTGTCAGAATGAGGAATGACTTAGAACAACTTTAATATAAACGGCAACGAAAACATCTGGCACGGTAGTCTCTAAAAGCCATTTTTTTAGAACTTACTGAAGTCATGCAATGTTAGGGCAAGTCCACCAATTAACAGTTCCTTAACATTCAAATATAAGGGGAATGCTTCTGAATTATAAATTGTATCACTACCAGCATGGTTTATTAAGGAAACATATTTAGGTATAAAAATGCAGTAGAATAGCTGTAGCTAATCTTCATTTCAAAGCCAATAAGTCTGATAACCAAATTTTTAAGGGGAGGGGAAACCCAATTAACTTTGAAAACACAGCTGGTTCTTAAACCCCGCTGGTATCATATTTCTGTTTTAGGAAGAGAAATGTGTGCTTAGGAACTTAATCCACATTCTCAGTTCAGGTCAAAACAAGTCACTCTGAAATATCTGTGTGTATAAATTGCAAAGTAATACCAGCAACTCTTAGATACAAGGTTGTTGTACAAAAAGGAAATGAATTTAACCTCCGACCCCAGTTTTAAAGATGAAAACTTCCAGTCTCCTTTGAATCTAAGGCAGGGCTAGCACAAAAGCATTTATTACTGACAGAAGCAGCTGAAGCTTCCCACCTCCATATTTTTCTGAGCACTGTCAAAATCAAGCCACAGCCTGCATTCGTCAGTAGGGTTGCCAGCTCCAGCTTGGGAAACACCTGGAGATGTTGGGGGTGGAGCCTGAGGAGAGCGGGTTTGGGGAGGGGAGGGAATTCAGTGGGGTTTATGCCACAGAGTCCACCTTCCAAAGTGGCCATTTTCTTTTAGATGAGTTGATCTCTATTGCTTGGAGATTAGTTGTAATCCCAGGAGATCTCCGGCCACCACCTGGAGACTGGCAACCCTATCAGCCATGTTGAAAACATGTAGCAAGTGACTGTGGGGGGGCAGGATAGGCTTGCCAAGCCCCCGCTGGGGATGGGTAAATTCCCACCCGGGAGGCCTGTTACCTGCTGGTGGCGGATCAGGCCCTGGGGGGAACTCCATCCCCTGCCGGAGGGTGTCCCCAGAGTGATGATGTCACCCGGAGGTGACATCATCATACTGGCCACCTAGTGGGGGGGACACTCTGTGAATCGAGGAATCTCACCACGTGCCATACTCTTTACTTACCCACACAGACCTTAATCATTGCGCAACAGACCGACAAGAGTTGTGTAGTGGTTAGAATGTCAGACTAGGCTCTGGGAGCCCCAGGTTCAAATCCTAAACCAGCCACAGAAGCTTGCTGGATGACCTTGGGCCACTCATAGACTCTCAGCCTAACATAACATTTACCTCAGCCTAAATGGAGAAGGGAAGACTGATGTAAGCCACTGGGGAGAAAAGCAGAGTATAAATGAAGCGGGGCTTGGGGGGTGAAGCGGCAAATTGTTGCATTGATTCCACCCTGATCCAGAGCTCTGGTGGGCCCACCCAATGAGAGCACCACCTATCTCCTCGGCCTGGTGCAGAGACCTTGCTGACGATGGTCGGGCAACTGATGGCTCTGTGGCCATGGCTTCGCTGACGCAGTGACCATTGTGGTGCCGAGACTGGGGCAGGGACAGTGGCTCCTCTCCTCTGGAACCAGCTGCAGGCACTGAGGTGAGAGCAATGGGCTTGAGGATGACAGCGGAGGAGCTCGGGGAGGGTGCCCTTCACTTGGGGGGCATCTCAGATTGACTGGGAGCCCAAGAAGTGGCCCAGTGTATGGTGGCAGATTCAGGCTTGGGGCGGTGGCAACCACTGGACGGCTGCAATTTGAGGGGTGACCAGATGGTGGCAGATGTAGTGGTGCCTTCAGGGTGGAACTGAATGGTGAGGGGCAGAGCCCTCGGCCTTATGTGGATTCCTCTGTTGGATCTTGAGGACTGGGCCGACTGGGCAGCCGCGACTGAGAGTGACCGAGGGGTGGAGTTTAGAACTGTTGTGACATCTGAGAAAGACTGGGTGACTTGGAGAAGAACTTGGAGAAGATCTGGGGAATATCATCACCGGCTGGTGGCTGATCTGTTGCTGAGAGTGGACAGCCCTCATCATATTCAGGAATTGACGTTTTGCTTATAGGAGATAGTTAGATATTGGGTGCTAGTCAGATATAGTCTGTGGAACTGAGAAGGGAGTGGTATTGTTTTTAGCCTACTAGAGTGAGTACAAGAACTGAAATGTACTGAATTTGATATCTAGGGTTGCTAGGTCGACTAATTAATTAATAATCAATTAATGTATGTGGCACTGGTCCTGTGTGTTTAACAGACTGGTGTTAGATTAGAGTTAGTAGAAACCTTAGAGGAGTGAGTAATAAGTAGGTCAGGTGGGATATTAGAATCTGTCCGCATCAGAAACAGCTGCTTGCTACTAGCGAGTATTCTGGAGCTTTGTTTTGCTTTTGTTTAATACCACCAGTGATCTGTGGCTCATGTGAAGATCGGTAGGGTAGCAATGCCTGAACAACAGATTCCGGTGCTCCTGGGGAGGGGAAAGTATTGTGGTAAGTAAAGGGAAGGATGTGGAGAAATAAAATGGTTCGGCACCCTTCCAGCCTATGACCCATCCCGAAGGTTGTCAGCAGTGGGGCTAGGTTGTCAGCAGTGGGGCTAGGATGGATAACCGTCCTCCGACATTGGTGTTGTGCAATACCAGATCTATAAATAATAAGACCATGGTCCTTCAGGACTTCTTGGTGGAACAGCAGGTGGATTTGGCTTGTGTGACCGAGACCTAGGTGCAGGACGGGGAGACCGTAGCTCTCTCCCAGCTTGCCCCTCCTGGGTTCTCGTTCTTACACCAATCACGGACTTGGGGGCGGGGGGGGAGTGGCTATGTTCATTCGGGAGGCTTACTCCTTCAGGGCACTCCCGCCACTAGAGATCACGGGCCTTGAGTGTGCCGGTCTAGTACTGGAGGCCGGGGAGAGGGTGTTGATTTGGCTGGTGTACCACCTAACACACTGGCCGATAGCCTGCTGGCCTTGATGGAGGCTGTATCAGGCTGGACGCTGGAACACCCTAGGCTGATAGTCTTGGGTGATATCAACGTCCATGCCAATGACGTGGCTTCCATTCAGGCAGCAGATCTGGTGTCATCCATGGCGGTGCTGGGAATCTCCCAACTTGTGACAACCCCCACTCACTGGGCTGGGCACATGCTCAATTTGATCTTCATGGCTGGGGTGACAGTGGACCGGATCACAGCTTCAGCAGTGCCAAGGTCGGACCACCATGCTCTGAGGGCCCGTCTGAATGTTCCATCCCAACCCTGTTTAGGTGGCAAGCATATTTTAGCTCGCCCGTGGAGCCAAATGGACCCAGTGCGGCTTCAGATGGCCCTGCGGGATCCGCTGCCCCCTGGCGGCTAATTGGATGAGCTTGTGGAGGACTGGCATAGCTGACTCTCTACAGCCATCAACAAGATTGCTCCCCAGTGCCCTCTGCTCTAGGCTTGTCCCCTGGTTTACCCAGGACTTGCAGCTTATGAAGCGAGAGCTTATATGGTTAGAGAGACAGTGGTGCTGGGCTTGAGATGAAGCAACAAGATCATCCTATAGGACGTTTATGAGATCCTATGAGATGGCAGTCAAAGTCGCTAAGAAGGAATTCTATGCAGCTACAATTGCTTCTGCAAGCTCACACACAGCTCAATTATTTAGAACAATTCGGGCCATAACAGCTCTGCCACAGCGCAGGCCAAACGATAGGGAATTGGATATCAGATGTGAGGCATTTGTGAGCTATTTTGCAGATAAAGTCTTGGCGCTTCACCGCGACCTCCCCACCACAATTGATACAATGAGTGAACTTGAGGCCCCATGCACATCTTTGATTCCAGGTTTGGACTCTTTTGGCCCACTGGGCCTGGAGGAAGTCAACAGATTGCTCAAGACTGTACATCCAACCACATGCAACCTTGATCCATGCCCTTCTAGGCTGATTAAAGCTGGCCCCAAGGGGTTTCGAGGTACCCTAAGGGAGATTATCAACAAGTCCCTCATGGAGGGACGGTTCCCGGAGGCACTCAAGGAAGCGATGGTCCGCCCTCTCCTGAAAAAGCCATCTTTGGATCCAGCTGAATTGGCCAACTACCGGCTGGTTTCCAACCTGCCTTATCTGGGAAAATTAATCAAGAGGGCAGTGGCGATACAATTGCAGAGCTTTCTGGATGACGCTTCCATATTAGATCCCTTCCAGTTCGGCTTTCACCCGGGACACGGGACAGAGACAGCACTGGTTGCCCTTACTGATGACCTCTGGAGGCATCTGGATTGGGGTGGTTTGGCAGTGCTGTTGTTGTTAGATCTGTTGGCTGCGTTTGACACAGTCGACCATCAGCTACTAGCCCATCGCCTTGCCAATGTGGGGATACGGAGGGTGGTCTTGCAGTGGCTTATCTCCTTTCTCCAAGGTTGGGGACAAAGGGTGGCATAAGGGGAACAGCAGTCCCAGAGGCACCTGCTTGAGTACGGAGTGCCTCAGGGGGCGGTGCTTTCCCCAATGCTCTTTAACATCTATATGCGCCCCTTTGCCCAGATTGCCCAGAGGTTTGGGCTGGGGTGTCACCAGTATGCGGATGACACCCAGCTCTATCTGATGTTGGGCGGTCAGTCATGCTCCAGACCAGAAGATCTGGACCGGGCATTGCATGCTGTGGCTGGTTGGCTTAGACTGTTGAAGCTAAACCTGGTGAAGATGGAGGTTCTGTACCTGTGTCAGGGCGGTTAGGGGTTGGGGCTCCCGCTCCCAGCCTTCGATGTGACACCATTGGTGCCTGCGTCAGTGGTTAGGAGTCTGGGAGTGCTCCTGGAACCCTCCTTGGCAATGGAGGCCCAGGTAGCAGCCACTGCTAAGTCGGCCCTTTACCATCTGCGGCTGGTTCGGCAGTTGGCTCCCTTTCTCACCCATGATGATATGGCTACAGTGATCCAAGCGATGGTCACCTCGAGGCTAGACTATTGCAATGCTCTCTACATGGGGCTGCCCTTGTCACAAATCTGGAGGCTGCAGCTAGTGCAGAATGCCACGGCCAGGCTACTGATGTGCCTCCCTAGACGGGAACACATTTGGCCTGCGCCGAAGGCACTGCACTGGCTGCCAATAGCATACTGAATTTGCTTCAAGGTGCTGGTACTCACCTTTAAAGCCCTATATGGTGAGGGTCTGACATACCTGAGGGATGCCTTTCCCCATATATACCCCAGAGAGCACTACAGTCGGGGGTGCAATATTGACTGGTTATTCCAGGCCCCAGGGTGGCCAGGTTCGCAACTACGAGAGCCAGGGCCTTTTCAGTGGTGGCTCCTTACTGGTGAAACAAGCTCCTGGAGGAGATCAGGGCCCTGTGGGATCTTGTAGGACGGAGCTCTTCCACCAGGCCTTTCATTAAGAGCCACCCACCACTACCATCAACAGCCTCGAGTAATACCGGTGGCGTAGGCTGGCTGTAGCTGAGACCTGAGACACACTACCTCAAGAACTGGAGACCGCTGAGTAGAGTGCATTTTAAAGCACCTATCTTGTTTTAACAACTTCTGCTGCACTTTCTTTGCACTTTGTTGATTGCCAAATGGTTTTAAATGTTGTTATGTTTTAATTGTTATATGAATCTTGGCACATTGGGGCCAAGTAATGTGAGCCGCTCTGAGCCCGCTTGCAGGGCGGGCGGGCTATAAATGCAATAATAAATAAACAAATAGAACAATCAATTGCATTAATCTATCCTGAAAGAGGAGCTTTTGAGGATCCCTGGCACAAAAGACCGGTGCTTGCCCCCACGCAAGCACAAGCTTTTGCCCACCACCCACATCCTCGAAGGAAGCACGTGGGAGGGTGAGCCTATGGGGAGGCAGGGCGGGAGTGCTGACCTATCAGGAAGGGCGGGACAGCCAGATCTAGGGAGGGCAGCCATTCCCTAGTCCATTCCAGCCAGAGACGAGCCTGCAGGATGGGCGGGCTATAAATGCAATAATAAATAAATAAATAGAACAATCAATTGCATTAATCTATCCTGAAAGAGGAGCTTTTGAGGAGCCCTGGCACAAAATGCCCTCAGTGGGCCTCCTTTCCCATGCAATTGTCTACTCATTTCACTTCTCCCTCTGGGCCTGATCCTCATTCCACCCAGGAGAGGCTGAGGTAAATGGCAATAATCCATCCCTCTCCTCACTCCTGTCACTGGAATAGGGCAGGCAAGCAAGTGACGACTGCCATCAGAAGCAATAAGGCTCGGGCCTCCAGGATTTGCTGAGGACCTCCCTGCCAGGGCCTCATAAGGGCAATCTCTGAAATAAGCCCTGTTGATTTCATTTGCTAGTAACTGCTGAAGGGGGTGGGGGAAGGGATTCTCTCAGAACATCCCCGTCCTGCCATCCGGAATTGCTCTGTCATGAATAAACATGGAGAAATTCCTGTGGAAACAACTGGCAAAAGAGACATAAATGACAATCACAGCCTGAACTGTGAGTGAAAAAGAACTCCTCTGCTTAAAAAAAAAATTATATAGCAGTGACTATCTCCACATGGAATTAATGGCCTAAGAATGTTTCTGTACTTTCTCACTGCGATGATGGATTTGCTGTGGCATGATCCAATAAACAGAGTGGATAAATGGTTAACATTTCCCTGCAGATATCCACAGCTTATTACTGTTATTACACTATTATTATTATCATCATCATTCAAAGACTGGCAGAGGGGACCTGAGAAGCGGCCAATTTTTTCCCCCCTTGGATCCAAACCCAGCATTTCCATTCTAACAGAATCTTATCTCTTAGCGTCTTGCCATACTTAGGAGTGACACTTTATAAGTGCTCTGTGGAAACCTCTTAAGCCCCAAGTGGACTATTTCCAGACATATCCCAGTTGTATATGCAGGAAAGAGGGCTGTTGCCAGTACTAGCATGTTTACACATGAGAATTTGTTTGTGATTAGATAGCCCTTAGAGCCCACTTTATACAAGCTGGGGGGGGGAACAACAGGGAAAGTTTTCTCAGGTGCTGGCCTTGGCATGTTCAAATATACCCATTTGCATTTAAAAATGCTTCTGGGATAGGATTGATAACAATCTTGGAGACAAATGCCCTGTCCCTTTAACAGAGATGGGACGTTACTTACCAGGTGATTTTATTTGTGGTACCTCCATACCTGCAGATGATACCACTCTAATGGCAGAAAGGGAAGAGGATCTAAAGAGCCTCTTGCTAAAGATCAAAGAGGAGAGCACAAAAGTTGACTTGAAACTCAACATCAAAAAAAACTAAGATCATGGCATCCGGTCTCATCACTCCTTGGCAAATAGAAGGGGAAGTAATGGAAACAGTGACCAACTTCACGTACCTGGGATTCAAGATCACTGCAGACAGTGACTGCAGCCATGAAATTAAAAGATGCCTGCTTCTTGGGAGGAAAGCGGTGGCAAACCTAGACAGCGTAATAAAAAGCAGAGACATCACCCTGCCAACAAAAGTCCGTATGGTCAAAGCAATGGTATTCCCAGTAGTAATGCATGGCTGTGAGAGTTGGACACTCAGTTGGAAGGCTGAGTGCCAAAGAATAGATGCATTTGAATTATGGTGCTGGAGAAGACTCTTGAGAGTCCCTTGGACTGCAAGGAGATCAAATCAGCCAATCCTAAAAGAAATCAACCCTGACTGTTCCTTGGAAGGCCAGATCCTGAAGCTGAAGCTCAAATGCTTTGGCCACCAAATGAGAAGGTAGCACTCACTGGAGAAGCCCCTGATGCTGGGAAAGATTGGAGGTAAAAGAAGGGGATGGCAAAGGATGAGATGGTTAGAAAGTGTTATCAATGCAACGAAAATGAAATTAAGCATACTCCGGAGGATGTGATCCATGGGGTCGTGAAGAGTTGGACTCGACTGTGCGACTGAACAACCACCACCACCACCACCACCTCCATACCAAGAAAAGCTCATCCCCCCACCCCGTTTCCACACATTAATCCTCCAATGAAAGGGACAGGGACACCAGGCCTGTTGGTGAACCTAATTCAAGGAAAAGAGTTCAGCCTCTCTCTCTCTCTTTTGTGATAAAGTCATAGCTGACTTATGGCAACCCCACAGGCTGAGTTCAGACTGGCAATTTGCCCCGGTAGGGACCCGGGCCAGTGACGATTCAATCCTGGAGTAAATTGGGCATTCACACAGGCACATCTGCCTGGTGTCCCTCACCCATAGCCAACCTGTGCTGTTGCGCTTCACCGCCGGATTAAAAAGATACCTCATAAAACTGGTAGCAAATCCAAAAGCCTGCGTGTGTCGCACGTTTCTCCGCTTCTGGAAAGTCTGAACACGCAGCTGAAAGGCCGGGAGCAACCCGCGTTGGGCAGAAGGCAGCAGCGGTATGATTGGCCGTGCTCCGCTCTACTGCCCAATGCGGTGCCGAAGCTGCGGGGTCCTCCCCCAATCGGCAAAATGCGCTTATGCACATACACCCATACACCCACAGCTGAATTAATGGGGAAACACTGAATACAATGTGCCCCCGTGCGTGGCAGTCCGAACGCTCCCACCCAGCTCTACCCCGCATCTTCCGGCAGCAGCCTGGGCTGTCTGAACGGGAAAACCCGGAACAGTTTATTCCTGGGCTTTTTTGCTACGATTGGCTACCGGAGCAAACTGCCAATCTGAACTCAGCCACAGAGTTTTCAAGACAGGAGCTGTTCGGAGGCAGTTTGCCATTGCCTGCCTCTGCATCATGACCCTGGACTTCCTTGGTGGCCTCCTTTTCCAGTACTGGTCAGGGCCAAACCTGCTTAGCTTCCAAGATCTGATGAGATCGGCCTACCCTGGGCTATCAGGTCAGCACTCAGCCTCTCTGCAACATGCTATTTTCTACATGCAGGGAAGCTGTTTCTCTCATAGTGGCAAAAGGAGGGTAACATTGTAGAATCAATACAGTGGCTGAGTTCAGCCTTCACAGGAAACAAAGGTTCAATATGCTTAGTGCGATTCTGTGGAAGCAGGTCACTCTACTACGGTCACTTAGGATTCGGAGCTGGTTTATTAAGCAAATTAGCCATTTGTGTTTCGGAGCTGGTTTATTAAGCAAATTAGCCATTTGTATGAATATGGACACCCTGATTTAATCCTGGCTTATTGCCTGGCGAGGCCTTCCCAGGCTACAGAGAGGCGGCAATGAAGCCAGAATTTGTTGATACCAGCCAGGAGTTTGGGTGATTTGTCTGTGACCTGAATCCTGGTCTCACAAACTACCCTTTGTTGAAACAAGCCATGGTTTTGTGTTATGTTTGAACTGTACCAGTAATATTTTAAAATACCTTGCAATAAGTACATTTGAGCCTCAGCTTTAAAAAAAGGCCTTTTTTTACCCCACTCTTAAAAACTTGCAGCAACAGTCCCCATCTTACAATTCCAGGTAAGTCCTGAACAGAGTCTCACACAGAGACACACCAAACAGCTGCTTACGAGAGTTTGTGGCTGGCCCAAGGTCTCTCAGATCCTCGTCCAACACTCTAACCACTACATCATGCTGGCTCTCCAATTTATGTACCGGGGGGAGGAATGAGTAAACACTCTGATGACACTTGCAGCAGAAATAGGGAAGAACTGCATTCATTGATCAGAGACTGGTGGGAAGGGGTAAGGTCAGAGAAGACTTTTACAGACACACAGACACACTCCTCTGCATATGGCTTCTCTGAGCCTGGAGAATGCATTTGTTTCTCATGGCTTGCTAACAACTCTCTTATAACACACACTTGGGGAATTACTGGTGTAGAAGGTACAGTATAAGCCTGCTTTATGAAACACCATGAAACAATACTTTGCAGTCACGCATTGTCTTCTGGGCATGGAGCAGGGGTCACTGGGGGTGTGGAGGAAGGTATTTGTGAATTTCCTGCACTGTGCAGGGGTTTGGACTGGATGACCCTGGAGGTCCCTTCCAACTCTTAGATTCTATGAAATTTGGTTATTTAAGTCTAAGAGCTGAGACCTTTGGTTTAAAAACAAAGCCAAACCTGAAACTGTCTGTTTAAATGACAACTGTTGGCTGATATTTGCCTTGTTACCTTGTGATGCTGAAAATAGCTTGTGTAAATATGTTCTTAGAATGTGGAGGTGGATTGAACCAAAGCAACATAAAAGAGAAGCTGGACACATTTTGGTTCCTGTGGGCTGATCTGAGTCATTGCAATCTGCATATGCTTATTAAGTAGACTGGGGAGGATGCTCCGCTCTTATTCCCAGACAGCTTGATGTGTATTCAGACCCAGAGAATGAACCTGAAAGCCACAGAACGTTGACTTCTCACAACAAAGAGTGGAAGCAAAAACCACCCAAGTGGATGAGAATTCTGCCTAGGAAGAAAAGAGGAACAGGAGTTCAGCAATCATTTCTAACAAGGAGGACGGCCTCTAACCAGCTTCGTCCCTCCTGATTATGGGCTGATTCATGCAATCACTTCTGTGCACAGCAGCTGCCAATTTGCACACACAGTCGCATGACAGTTACAACATAACGCAGATATTGGAATCCTGCCTGTGATATATTCTGGTTGGAAGTTGCATAGATCGGTGGAATGCATTGCTCATGCCAACTTGTGTGCATGCCAGTTTTGCCATGCAAGGCCTGATTTACACATCCAAGAGAACCAGGTGGAAAATGAGGTGGAGTGGCTATTATGATGGACGGCACCACATCAGAGTTTAAGTGGAGTACCACATTTTGGCATGCTCCCCTATGTTAAGAACTCACTGCAATAAAAGAAAAACCAGAATAGCAAGCAATGAGAGGATTGGGATAGAACATTTCCCTTTGCTGTGCTAATGCTCTCTTTGTTTGGATTTCTTCCTGTCTTTCTGTCTATGAGCATCCAAAACTGAAATCCACCACTTGCAGGCTGCAACGCGGAGGTCTATTCTACCCCCACATTCTCCAGCACGCTTAAACCTGTCTTGAGACATCAGAACTGATTCAAATTGAGATACTGGCTGTAGGAATGAGACCACAGCTAGGGTGTCTTTCTTGGCTTCACCATTCCAGTGAACAGCTGGTCATTCTGTATGCGTCAGTGATAATGGTGCTCAGGCAGCCATGCAGCCATTGGCCTGTGGGCATAACAAACTGTTGCTGGACTAGCTAAAAATTTGTTCCAGCAGGGAAATAAATGACGTAAGCCACAGGCATGTGAACTGGCCCCTTGTGGCATTGAAATAAGGGTTGGCCTGAGTGTGGATTGAGTTTGGTCACATAAAAGGGCAGTTTTTAAAACAGCAAGATGGATTATTATTGTTGTTGTTGTTATGAACTTCATTTATACCCAATATTTCTGAGACCAAAGACAGATTACTAAATATCAAAAACAAGATCAATCAAATCACAAAGATCACTAATCAACAAACAATTCCATGGGGCTAGGATTACAGGCCTGCAAATAATGCAAGCAGAAAACTTTCTAAGGCAATAAAACTGTCTAAGGTTTGATGTACCATAATGCAGAAAGAGTTACTAAAGCAGAAGACATTGCATGGCAGTAAAAAAGGCTAGCCTGATCTTATCAGATCTCAGAAGCTAAGTAGGGTTGGCCCTGGTTAGTATTTGGATGGGAGAAGGAAGTCCAGGGTTGCTTCACAGAGACAGGCCACGGCCAACCACCTTTGAATGTCTCTTGCCTTGGAACCCCTACAGGGTCACCATAAGTTGGCTGTGACTTGAGGGCACTTCCCACCACTGCCAACAAGAGGCTCTTTGGCGCTATCCCGGGAATTCCCACATCGCATCTAATGAGATGTCAATGTGAGTCTAATATGCTGTGCAAAACTATATATTCAATGGCTATGTGGTGGTAGAAAGTGCTGTCAAGTTGCAGCCAATGTATGGTGCCCGGATAGGGTTTTCAAGGCAAGAAACATAGGTGATTTGCCATTGCCATTGCCCGTGTCTGTGTAGCGAGCGACCCTGGAATTCCTTGGTGGCCTTGCATCCCAATACTTACCATGGCTGGTCCTGCTTCACTTCCAAGGTCTGACAAGTTCGGGCTAGCCTGGGCCAGTTCCATCAGGGCTGGTGGCTCTGTAACTGGCCCCAAATAAACTCTTCTGATTAACCCAAGAAAAGCAGCATGGCATTAATCCCATCTGTTTATTAATTAAAATATTTATATCCCGCATTTCCTCTTTGCTCAAAGCAGCTTATAAATCACAATTAAAATCCCTGCAGTTTAAAGCCCCAGGGAAACCCCTGCCAGACAAAAGATGCCTGCAAGTTACACTCCGTTAAAATCCGTGGCATATAAAATGGACTTGCAGCATTTCCCAGAAATTTCTCAAGATGGCACCCGCCCCCCGCCTCAGGGAGCCCAGATCAGATAGTGGGAGCTACAATGCAGAAGGTACAAGCTCCGGTTGATACCTGGCAGGCTGCCTTCAATGGGGCAACAACCAGTAATTGGCAGTCTCGGGACTGTTGTTGGCACACAGGTTCATATGAGAAGAAGCAGTCCTCTAGGCATGAGGATCCTCTACAGATGGGCAGTCCAAAACTCTCATTATAAAGAGAGGTAACATCATGAATAGTTCCTTATAAAATGAGCACAGTACAGCAGTTAGAGTGGCAGACAAGAATCTGGGAGATCCAGGTTTGAATCCCTACTCTGCCATGGAAACCTCCAGGGAGATATTGGGCCCGTCACTTTCTCTTGGCCTAGCCTACCTTACAGGGTGGTTGCTGTATTGATAAAATGGAGGTAGGGATGCCAGCCTCCAGGCAGGACCTGTGGATGCCCTGGAATTATAGCACATCTCCAGACTGCAGAGGTCAGTTTCCCTGGAGGAAATGGATGCTTTGGAGGGTGGACTCTGTGGCACTGTACCCCACTGAGGTCCCTGTCCTCCATCCCTAAATCTCTAGGAGCTTCCCGACTTAGATCTGTTAACCCTCCCCCACCATCCACCAGTGGCCGGGGGGGTGGGGAATGGAGGAGAGGAGAATGATGTCGGATAGAACAAATATTTAACTAAATAAAATATCTAAATAAACTAAAATGCCCATTGCTATAAAAGCAAAAAGAACTGGCTTATATACAGCACTATTGACATTGTATGTTCTGATTTACATAAAGTATCCCGGGGTGAATAACTGTTAAAGCAAATAAAGATCTCCACCAATGCTTCAGATCTAAGAAAAGTATCTAAACTGCTTAAGTACAGGGGACAAAGCTCTCAATAAAACTTCTGCTTGCTTCCAAGTAGGATTTGGCCCTATGTGGCACTGCTCCTAATAAGCAGTGCAATGCTTCTAAACCATCACAGTATAAGTGACTCATAGGTATCCTATTTTTTAAAATTCAGATCATGCCCAGAGCACAGAATGGTCGTCTGAGACCCAGCATCAGTTGAGGCTTGTTTAAGTAAAAGGAAATGCTTTTAAAATACAGGCCAAAAGAGGAAAGAAAACTCTTATTGTCACTGCTGCAGCAGCAAATGGTAATTTATATACAAATTATTAATATTTATATAAAGTAGTCAAATTATTTAAAAAAGAGGTATCAGAGTTCACGTTTCTACTGAAGTCTAGCCCTTTTAACATCAGACAATGAGTGTGGGAGGTAGTCACTGATTACCTAGTAGTACTATGGACTTAAATACAAGACTAGGATTTTTTACCCATCAAAAAAACAAGTGGGGGTCATCTTACATTCACATAAAAGTAACGGTTATGTCCAGTAATTAGTGTGTATATATAATATTTTTAATGAGGCTGTCTTATATTCAAGGTCATCTTCCTTTTGAGTAAATACGGTAATAAAGAGAAAGCCCTCTGCACATGTGACAATGCACCTTCCTTCAAGACTTCACAATTCCTGGGGTTTATTTCTAGAATGCTACATCATCTCTAGGCCTTGGGTCCTGTATCAAATTAATCTCCTTTTGGGTAGAGCTTTCAAAGTGTCAAATGTCCTGCCATTTTTATGATATTCAGTTGTTCCCACAGCTGGGTCAATATTATTACTTTCAATTTTTCAAAAATGTGAAGCTGAGAGACAGTGACTAGTTTAAGGCTTCCCAGTGATGGGGGGAAAAGGCTAAAACAAAATTTGATCCAGGTCTTCCATGCCGCAGGCAACTTCTTGAACTACTGGGCCAGAAAAACGACATAGAAACAAAAAGCAATGTGATTTAGGCACACATATACATAACCCACATAGGGATGCCCGCCAATTTTCAGATGGGACCTGGGGACAACCCCCACCCCTGGAACTGCAGCTCATCTCCAGACTACAGAGATCAGTTCCCTAGAGAAAATGGATGCTTTGGAGGGTGGACTCTGGGGCATTGTCCTGCATTGAGGTCCCTGCCCTCCCCAGGCTCCATCCCCAAATATCCAGGAGTTTCCCAACCTGGATCTGACAACCCTACCCCCCCCCCCCAAATTTCCTGAAGATCTGGGAGCAGGGCCTGTGGAGGGTGGAATCCGGGGAGAGCAGGGAACATAAGAACATAAGAGAAGCCAATGTTGGATCAGGCTAATGGCCCATCTAGTCCAACATTCTGTCACACAGTGGCCAAAAATACACTCGAAGCCCTCCCACTGTTGCCCCCCAAAGCACCAAGAATCCAGAGCATCACTTGCCCCAGACTGAGAGTCCCTATCTATACCTTGTGGCTAATAACCACCGATGGACCTTTGTTCCATATGCTTATCTAATTCCCTCTTGAAGCCGTCCATGCTTGTAGCCGCCACCACCTGCTGTGGCAGTGAATTCCATGTGTTAATGGGTGAAGAAGTACTTCCTTTTATCTGTTCTAACCCGGATAAAAGTGATATGATGTCTTGTGGTCCCTCCTCTGAAGTTGCCATTTTCTTCAGGGGAACTGAACTCTGCAGACTGGGGATCAGTCGTAACTCCACAAACACTTCAGGTCCAACTTGGAAGTTGTCCACTTTAAAAGTTTCACTTGTGCAAGGATGTCTTCCTAGAGCAGTCTCCCCCCACCCCCATTACAATTTGCAGCTGCGGCCAGGTAGGAAGGGAACTGGCAGAAAACAGAGCTCTCTCCTCCTTGTATCAGCTGAGGTGCCTTTGTCCTATTCAGTTTGTTTGTATTTATTGAAGTATTTACACCATGCCTGTCTCCCTCATATGAGGCCTGAAACAGCTTGCAAAAAGCCATATATCAAGAAGTAGGGACTAGCAAACCAAAGAAACCATTCAATTGAAAACCAACTAAAAACAGTCTGCATACCTAAGAACAAAATATCACAGAAGCAAAACAGCCTCATAATGCCATACAAAATTCATACATATTAAGCTCCACCCACATACATATTAAGCTCCACCCATTTCTAAATATTTATTATTTATCTATTTAAAACAATCAGAGTCTACTAGGCAGTGAACCAAATATATATATAACATTTAAACAAAAAACACAGCTAAAATTATAAAACAAGTCAATTAAAAATGCAGCTGCCCTGAGTCCTGACTGGTGGGGAAAGGAGCAGGATAAAAACTGAATTCACCACCACCACCACCACTGCACTAGAAGGAGGCCAGTAGGTACTGTACTTAGAGGCTGTACATACACCCTGTAACTCTTAACTTACCTTAGAAAGTTATCTAAGCAGCACCCAGTAGACTCAAATACAATAAAACAGAGCATCGCTAATAAAATAGCATACAGCCCACAATAAAAAGCCTTTAAAAGTCCAAGTATTAAAACCTAAAAGATAAAACCAGCATATAAACCACTGGATCAGATAAAACAATACAAAATTAAAAGCTTGGGTTAAAAGAAACACTTCTGATTTTGCACCAGGCATATCCTGGAAGGAAAAGAGTTTCCAGAGGCAAGGGGCCACTGTGGAGAAGGCCCAATCTCTGGTTGTCCCCTGCCTCGATTTTGATGGTGGGAGTCACACAAGGAAGGGCCTTTCTAGAAAATCTTCGATGATGGTCATACAGTCTGGAAAATATTCTGGTCCCAGGCTTTCAAGGTCATCCTGAGTTGTGCCTGTGAACAGTGAATCAGCAAACCTGCTGAGATCCTAGCAATAGTGAGTGAGTTTGCAAAAGCCCGGAAATGGACCCAGAAGACTGATTAAGAAAGGGTTGTGCTGTGAAGGCTGAGCAAGTTTCAGCATAATTGGTGGTCTGGCATAATTGGTGGTCCATGCAAGCTCTTAGAGCTTCTGGAAGGAAGAAAGCGAGGTGAGTAATAAATAATCAAAAGCAAACCAACTAGCGCCAACGGCATACAATTATTTCTGTCATTAATTTGGGTTACTGTACACGCCAGGTTGCACTGATTGATGTGATGGGGTGCACTAACACTTGCAGATTCATTGTCAAGCGGCATGGTAGGACACAGCTTGTCAAGAGAACATGCAAACATCAGAAAGATGCTCGGGGAATTGAAGGCAAATATTCTGGTGTGGATCCATTGGAAGATCTGCTTGGGCCAGGATCCTTGCACAACCAGAAGCGTAGGGAAAAATACCCCTCATGCAAGCCCCTTGTGCTAATTTACCTTAACTGCAGGGGTCATTTCATAGAAAAAGAGCTGCAGGAGCTCATTAGCATACCTAATAAGGTATTAGCATAATAGCTCATTAACATATGCCACGCCCCTGACATCACCAGAAGTGATATCAGAAGGGGAAGCAAAAGGGGGGGAGCATCTTCAAAAGCCTCCCCTCACCTTCCCCAGCTGGCCTGCCAAGGTGGGGTGGGGACGCGAAGAGAGAAGGGGTTTAAAGTTTAAACCCCTTCTCTCTGGAGTTGTGCCACAGCAATGGCGTGATCTTTCCATTGTATTCTATGAGGCCATAGAATAGAATGGAAAGACTCTAGAGAGAAGAAGCTGGGGAGCAGGGGTGAGGCGCTGGGGGTGGGGCTTGCTGCCACCACCATTTGTGCCCACTCTTGGGCTGCCGGAGTGGTGCTCTGGTGCGCTTCAGCCCCAAATGACCCCAAATGCTTAACTGTGAAACTGCTGCCAGTCAAAGAAGAAAACATTGAACCAAATGGACCAACCATCCAGTTTAGTATAAGGCAACTTCATACATTTGTAGCTTTTGCTTAATTAACTAGTTACTCTGTCTGTCCATGAGAACACTTCACAACCAGATTAGTAGCCTACTTTTGACCTTGGGAAGGAGGTGCCATGAATAACCAAACAAGACTGAAAGGTTTATCAAGTGCGAGCAGCCCCTGGTATTGTGCACTGCTTACTGCCTTGGCTGTGAGGGGGAGAAGAGGAGGCTTGGCTGAGATTACGGAGTGTCTTTGTCCAGCACCATTTGTTTACTTGGAAACCCACTGAATAGGGGAAAAAACCCTGAAGTCATCTATTCAATGGAATTCAAAGGTAAATTCCAATTTGTCTCATTTAACATTCACATAAAAGAGTTGCAGCAGAGGACACGGGGATTCTTTTACAAACCAAATTGTGCTGGCACACAGATACACAGAAATTCAAAGCAACAAGGCAGGGAAAAGAGAGACTGTGCTTATGTGCATGCTGCAATTCCACATTATTTCAGGGTGGGGAAACTCAGAATGCGCAGCAGAAGCAGACTCCCAAGAGTACATTCCAGTGGAGTAATAGTCTGTTGCAGCAAAACTAAAGAGGGGTAGTCTGGCACTTTACCGAAAGCCATGTAACACCTTTTTAATGTGACCAACCAAAATGACACAATATATTGTGCTAGCTTTCAAGATCAAAACCCGAGTTGTCAGCCTCCAGGTGGCAGCTGGAGATCTCCCACTATTGCAATTGGTCTCCAGGTGACAGATCAGTTCCCCTGGAGAAAATGGCTGCTTTGGAGGGTGGATTCTATGGCATTATAACTCACTGAAGTCCCTCCCCTCCTCCCGACACTCAGCCCTCCTCAGGCTCCACCTCCAAAATCTCTAGGTATTTGGCAACCCTATGCAAATCTCAAAAGCTTGCACAATGCATTTTTGTAAGTCTGGTTGTTCTTAATAAAGGCAGCTTTTGGTTTTCAGTCTTGCTATGGACATAGATATATTGGTACTATTGCTTTAAGGACAGCTCCCAGAGGCTCTCTAGAAAGAAGAGGCTCAGATCTTGTGACCATAACTGGAGGAGGTAGAGTTACTGAGGGCTAGCTGTGGCCTCTATTGTTTGTTGGCCGTTGTTTTCCAATAAACTCAGTTCTTGTGACCACAAATGCCTCCAGCACTGATTCTTTCCCTCCCTAAAGACAGCATGGACCAACACGGCTACCCAACACAGCATGGGGGTGGGGCAAACAAAAGTGCAAGCCAGTGTGGTGTAGTGGTTAAAAGACATGGACTCTAATCTTGAGAGCTGGGTTTGATTCCCCACTCTTCCACATGAAGCCAGCAAGGCGACCTTGGGTCAGTCACAGTTCTCCCAGAGCTCTCTTAGCCCCACCTACCTCACAGGCCCACCTACCGCTGTTGTGGGGAGAGGAAGGGAAGCCAATTGTAAGCTGCTCTGAGACTCCTTTGGGTAGTGAAGAACGGGGTATAAAAACCAACTCTTCTTCTTTTATGGGCTAGTGTGCACATTATTAGATGAAGAAGTGGGCCAAGAAAGCTTATGCTTCCAGAAAATAAGACTTTTAAAGGACCACTCCTTTCTGTTCTTCCTGAGAATGTTAAGACTCTCCCCCCCCAAAAAAAAGTTTCAGATCCCCATATTTGCAAATGCTTTCTAAAATGCAGTTACTCTCCTTAACAGTCCTAGTCAAATCTCAGAAACTAGAAGGGCTGCTGAGTTAACATTTGATGGTGAGGGGCGTAGGATATAAATATGTTAATAAATTAATAAATTATTAGGTAAGTAAGATCTTGAATGATCAACAGGACGGCGTGCGCGTCCTATATGGCTCCTCCCCTTTCCCATGATGGGGAATTGGCCTGTGGGCCAAACGGGGCTTGTAGGGCCAGAGGTTGTCAAAAAAAATGACAGAGTAACTCCTTTGAACTAGTTTTATTGCAGTCGGTTGCAGGAGCTTCTCGTCCCTTCAAGGGGGAGGGGGAAGAGGCTCAGCAAAAAACCAAGAGCATGTGTATATAAAGGCAAGAATGATACATAGTGAAAAAAAATACAAAGTGGATATTGCGCATTGTCTATGTTGCTCAAAAGAAGTGTTACAGCTCTAGATGACATCAGAGGTACACTGTTAGAAGGAAGGGCTTTGAGAACAACTCCTAAGAAAGAGACATCTGCCCCTTCCCTGATAAGCCCTTGCTGAGTCCAGCAGTCAGGAAAATTCTGGCCTTGCAGTTTCAACCCATGACCCATCCACTGCGCTCTAATGGAGACCAGACTCCATTATGTTTGCATGTCTCCCCACTCCCACAAATAGATTTTTTTTTAAAAAAAACACATGATTAATAAACTGTGAAAGAATAAACTATGCAAATGTGCGTGTTACAAAATACAGTCATGCCACAGAACTCAAGTTTATCGCAGCACAGAATATTGCCTTTTTTTGAAAAGCACACGGAGACTGGGATGTAGTCAGTAAAGGTGGAGGGAAGATCTATCACCTTACAACAAGGCCACGGTGAGGTATAGGTACTAATTTAATCTATACTCAAGGCTAATGTATGAAAGTGCCTGCACATAAACTAGAAAAACTGCTGATCACTGACTTGAAAGTATGCACTTCTGGAATGTTCTGGGAAACTTCCAGGAAATCCTCCAAATCACTTGCAAATAGGGTTGCCAACCATCAGGTGGGGCCTGGGGATCTCCTGGGATTAGAGCTGACCTCCAGGGAAGGGGATCAGTTTCCCCAGAGACAATGGCCACTTTGGAGGGTGAACTCTGTGGCAAGATACCACACTGAGGTCCTACCCCTCCCCAAACCACTCCCTCACCAGGCTCTACCCCCAAATCTCCAGGTATTTCCTAACTCAGTGCTAGCAACTCTACTTGTAAATGGGGTTGCCAGTTCTGGATTGGGAAATACCTCAAGATTTTGGAGGTGGAGCTTGAGGAGGGTGGGGTCTGGGGAGGGGAGGGATTTCAGTGGGGTATAATGCCAAAGAGTCACCTTGCAAAGCAGCCATTTTCTCCAGGTGATCCGATCTCTGTCGGCTAGAGATCAGTTGCAATCGCAAGAGATCTCCAACCACCACCTGGAGGTTGGCAACCCTATTTGTAAACCAGCCTCTATTGTGCATTTTTGGTCTTTTGCCAAAAGTTTGGCTGTGACATGCCATATGCACACAAAAAGCAGGGGGGGGAGACAAGGCTGCCTAATATTTCATTTTTCACCCAGATGAGAATGTGAAATCTACAAAATATTCCCTCTCACAATAGCACAGGACAGCTAAAACGACCGTGAAAATTAATGAATTCAAATCCTATCAGCATTGCAGACGAACCCCATAAAAACATATTGACGCTAATTTCTGCTGAGCAAAACTGACTTCATTTGCTCTGAACATACTGATAATTTTTGGAAGGAAAGCAGTAGTGATTTCACTCTGAAGTGATAATATGCCACATTTGGATACAAAGTGGGTTGGAAAGCCAGATTAATTTTTTTTTTTATCAAATCTGGCAAGGAGAAGAGGCAGCCAGCCCATTTGAAATGCTTCAGTGTTCAAATTGGGTGGAAAGGCAGCACAGAAATGTTTTAAACAAACAAATAAGAATGTGCCAAGTATCAGAGACAAATGTTAACCTTTGATTAAAGCTTTACTGATTGATTTAGTGATTGACTGGAGGAGCCTCAGGGTACAATTGCAAAGTACTCTAAATAAGGAAGAACAAAGTTACATAGATCCACCCTGACTTTTGTTTATTCTGATAAAGAGAATTGTAATTAGAAATCCAGATGCTATGGAAAAAAGAACACTTAATCGCTATTAATATCAAGGTCACATTGCATAGTTCTAGGATAATGGGGGTTTCATATTTCTGTCACCTGTTCAGTCTAATGGGCTTTTGATTGTGACACTGTGGTACAAATTATAAAAGTAGGGGAAACAGTGATGCTAGTATGGAAAGGAACTGTGTAACTGTGCTGGATCACATGATTCCTTTCTACAGTCACCATCAGTAGGACTGCAATTAGAGGGAAAAGACTGGCATGCTGATGACATGCCGGCATGCTGATGTCACTTTCAGCACAAAATGGAAGTGACATCATGAGGTCATTCATAGTCCATCATGAGCTTCTGCAAATCCTAGAGTGTCCTCTGATGTCACGTCCAGTTTTCAATGAAAGTAACATCAGCATGCCAACGCAATGCTGGTGTACAGCCTCATTTCCCTTCCTATTTCTCTTGCCGTCTCTTCAGGTTCTGGTGGGCAACCTTAGTGTGACATAGGGTTGGCTTAAGCCTGGACCCCTGGGACTTAGCTTCCATGTGAGTTTATGAACTGGGCTCAGGAGGCTGGCAGTTATGCTTGTATGTGACTTCTCTAGCATCCTAAAGAAGACCGAAAACTTTGAGCCCAAGGGTGAAATCTACCGTAATTGGCCTCCTAAGTTATAAAGATATATTTTGTCCGCTGTTGGATGTCGATGGTTAAAAAAAAGTTTTCCCCTGAAGTCTGTAAACAGATAGAGGGACTTAGCAATAATGTATTATAGGCTAAAGCCCTTAACTTTCTTGGAACAGGAATGAAACAAATGAAGATTGATTTGCTTTGCTTTTGCTGAAAGGCCAGTTTCTTTTAGGACACCAAACCCACCCACAGTGATATCTCTGCTGTCTTTGAGAAGAAAATCGATTGGTTTCTCCAAGACACATACCTCCCCCCCACACACACACTCAGAATCACCTTTCAGATCGAAATCTCAGAGAGGGAAAAGTTATATGCTATATAAGTAGTTGTTCTACTCTTATCTCCCTCAACGTTGTTTCAGAGAAAAAAAAATGATTCATTTAGACTTGTTTCTTTCAGGAAGGCTTCAAGGAATAGCCCTCTCCCCGCTGTTCCAAATTGCATTGCATTTGTTCACAGGAGGAGGAAAAGAGTTTTCTCTGTCGAACACTCCGTCTCTTCCATATTTGTGCAACTTCTTAAATGAGGGAAGCAAGGAAATCAGTCCCAGCAACATGGATCTCTTGGCATCCTAGGCACAGAGGGCTCTGAATGATCTTCTTCATCGGCTCCTGAAGCCCTCATTTCTGGGAGCACCTGCTTGAACCTCCTCCTGGAGCTTTTGACTACTCTGATCTGACCAGTCTCCTTCCTTTCACTTTTCTTCAGCTGCCTTGGAGTCCTTGGTCTGCCCTCTTCCCCACTTCCTCTACTTGCCCTAAATGAGTTCAGAACCCTGGACTACAAAAGGGCCCATTATTTTATTTATTTACTTTCTTTATTCATAGTCCACTTTTCTTGCTGAGACTCCAGTATTTGAACATGATAACAGCAGCTTATAGTCTAGGGTTGCCAGGTCCCTATCTGCTGCTGGTGGGGGGGATGGAGCTTCCTTTCTGGGATCCCGGAAGTGATGTCATCATGCAGGCACATCGCCAGGGGGACGCTCTAGCATTTGGCCAGAAACTCTATGGTAACCATAGCATTTTTAGGCTGAGTGCTAGAGTGTCCCCTCAGAAACATGCTCAGCCCGGAGGTGACATCATTGCACCGGGCCCATTGGCGTGATCCTGGCACTTTGGGGGTGGGGTTCCCCCCATCGGCCACATCTGGGCTGGCTGACTGGGGGCCCCTAAAATGGGCAAAACACCTCCCCCCAGGGGAATGGTGAGCCTATTACAGGCATGCACATTTTCCCCCCTAGTGGAGCTTAACTTTAGCAAAAAAGAATCCACATTTGCAAAAGAAGTCATGTGTTGGGTATTTTACCCTAGTATCAATCAAACCTGCAAGTGAATAGAAAATAAAAATGCCATATCCCTCCTCTTAAATTTGGAAGCTTGCAGAAATTATGTAAATTATGAACCTGTGCATACATTTAATTATTTTGCATTATTTATTCAATTTATTCTGGTAGTCAATGGAAGAGCAGACACATAAGACTGTAGTCACTCCCTTTGAATGAGTGGAAATCCTGTCTAGACTAAAGTCAGTGGGCTTAGAAGGGTGTAATTCTCTCAATAATTCTTCTGTACTTTCACTAAATTTAAGGGCCAGAAACTTGCTTTCTAAAGAAAATTATCACATCAAAATCAAAAGTAATTTCTGCACTTGGACAATGAACTCACACATAGTTCTAATATTCACTTCAGTTCATGGTACAATGTTTTCTTGTGCCTTTCCAATAGTATAATGATCATTAGTGCACTCAGTTTCAGGTTGCCACTTACCAGCTTCTGGTGAGGAACCTCCCACCAACTCTTCCCATTCCCCAACTTCACTAAATGGACAGGTAGGGGGAAATGGTGGGGGAATGGCATCAATCAATGCTGGGATCTCACTAAGAATTGTCTCTATGGTAAAAATCATTGAGATTTCAAAATTCCTAGAGTGTTGTGTCATCACTTCTTGTTTTGGGACCAGAAGTGACATCAGGATGGTTTAGGAATTTCCAAAACCCATAGAGATCTGAAAATTCCTAGAGCTTTGTAACTTCAGTGCCCCCCCAATCATTTCAATGTCCTGACAATCCTATCTTTCATGCTAACAAGAGCATTGACAAAGACTTGAGAAGATGATAAAGCAATATTAAAGTGAAAAACTTCTCTAAGGTCAGGTCCAGTTGCAGGTTTTTGAGAGCCCTGGCAAAAAACTATAATTGGGCCCCCTTTTCCCTTTGGTACAGTTCCTTTCTCCACTACTGCTACTGCTTATCAACCTTTCTCCATGTTTGGATATACAACATCTTTTAGAGGGATGGTGTGTTGTTCCTCTGGTGTTCTAAAGTGCCATGTAGTAGAATTGGAGGGGGGCATCTTTACAACCTATTTTATCTCACAATTCTATATTATTGGACAGGCTTTAAAGATTACAAAATGCCTTGAAAAGCAATTTAATCTCTGGCAAACAATGTAAACGAAAATATATATTTCCAGCTTGCAGTCCTTCTCACAACACTTTTTTGAAACATCTACTTGATTCTAATGTTTTTTACAAGTAAAAACATCTGAATTGCAGTTTACATAATTACTGACTCTAGAACAAAAAGGGATAATTCTACAAAGAAGGTTAAGCAAGCCATTTATTGTTTAAACCCAGATATCCCCTTCCATTCTTTACACATGATGAGCAGAGTCTTGTAGATGTACGAAGATTTTCCCACTACCATTATATAATTTGTCTTCACTTCCAGTTTCCTGGGTTGCAGTTAGGGTTACTGGGTCCCCTCATTGCTCTGGAGGGAGGATTTAGGGGTGTTCTGGGATGTCCGTGATGTGATGGTGTCACCAGGAAGTGACAGCATCACACCAGAGACATCATGTGAGGACACACTGGTTTAAGGGCAAAATTCTATGGTAAAATTGGCTTGAAACCATAGAGTTTTGCCCTTAAACCAGAGCATCCCTGCCCGATACCCCCAGCGTGATGGGAGTCACATTGGGGGAGTCAACACGAGGACCTGGCTGTTTGGGGGTGGGGTTTCTCCCACTGGCTGGTGGCAGGAAGAAGCCCCAAAAACTGGGGAACCCCCACCCCAACCTGGGGACTGGCAAGCCTACTTGCAATGTGCCAAATGGGAATCCCCACTAATGTATCACTGTAAAAGTGTCTGTTTCTCTGAGCATGAAACAGGCATTGCTCATAGAAGAGTGTGTATTTCTTGGTTGGTTAGCACCTTTGATTAACAATACCATCTTCCATTGAACTCACTCGCCAGTCCAAAGCCCTGCTCTGGTTTGGCTTCATGTAACTTGCTATAGGACAGGGGTGGCCAAACTGCGGCTCGGGAACCACATGCGGCTCTTTCACACATGTTGTGTGGCTCCCAGCAGGGCAGCTGGGGAAGTGAAGGGGAGGCATGCATCTGATCCCTCCCTCCCTCCCCCATCCCTCCTATCTACTTTCTTTCTTTCTTTCTTTCTTTCTTTCTTTCTTTCTTTCTTTCTTTCTTTCTTTCTTTCTTTCTTTCTTTCTTTCTTTCTTTCTTTCTTTCTTTCTTTCTTTCTTTCTTTCTTTCTTTCTTTCTTTCTTTCTTTCTTTCTTTCTTTCTTTCTTTCTCTCTCTCTCTCTCTCTCTCTCTCTCTCTCTCTCTCTCTCTCTCTCTCTCTCTACCTCTTTCATTCTTTCTTTCCACCTCCCCCTCTTTCTCTCTCTCTTAGACAAATAAATATCATTGGACAAATAAATATCACTATCAATATCTGTTTTTACCCCTTTTGTTTTTATTTTTGGCAGTCTCATTGAATGGTAATAAAAAGCAAATCTGCCTATTTTCTAAATAAAAATGTGCGCGTAATATTTGTTCATGTCTTGCGGTTCTCAACCATCTGAAATTTATTCTATGTGGCTCTTGCGTTGAGCAAGTTTGCCCATCCCTGCTATAGGAGACCTCAAGGATAGCTACAGGCACTCAGGCTGGAATGCAATAGCATTACCAGCCTCCAGGTGGGGCATGGAGATCTCCCAGAACTACAACCAATCTTGTGAAAGGCAGAATGCAAAGGCTGCCACTGCCTCCTGCCCACCCCTCTTTCCAACCACCTTTGAACACTCCCACCCCCATGGCAAAAATGAAGCAGCCCCCCCCCCCAATTTAATGTGCTGCTGATGAGGGGACTTGACGGGCAGCATGAGTGGGCAGGCTAAGGCATGAAAAGGGCTGGGCCATGTGCTTCAGAGCCCACAGGAGCAACTGCTTTGTGCACCAAGCAAACTGCAAAGGGAAAGCTGGGGGGGGAGAGGCATGGGAAGGAGACTCCTTCCCTCATTAGCAGAAGCTGTTTCCAGCCACCTTTCCACCCTCACTTTTTCCAACCACCTTTGAATACCCCAGCAAACATAAAGCCCCCCAAAGCTCCTCCTTTATGTACTGCTGATGAGGGAATCAATGGCTGCCTGGCATGGGCTAGCAGGCTAAGGAGTGAAAAGGACCAGGCCACATGCTTCAAAGCCTGCAGGAGCTTTGTGCACCTATGGAGGGAGCTGGGAGGAGGCAGAAAGACTCCTTCCCTCATTGGCAGAAGCTGCAGCTGGGACTGGACCCCCTGGCAGCTCTCATTGGCCAACAACTGACCGAGTAAGCCCAATTTTGATGCTAGGCCTGTCTGGGGTGCTGAAAAGACAATAATTGATAATAAATATAGTTAATGGAATACACATAAATATAAAAACAGCCACTTTGGGAGAGGCCAATGATTTAGCACACGGAATAAATAGGGGAAAAGAAGTAATTTATCTTGGTGGGCACGTGAATAAAAAAACCTAGTTGACTCCATCGATGATTACTATTTTACCACATGTACTACCTGTCAAAGTTAGCTGATGTGTGCTCTTAGTTTCCTTTCTATATGGCAGAATTAATGCCACTGAACTGCTGCATGGTGAAAACAGCTCAGCCTTGGACAGTTAGGAATCACTGTCAACTGATTCATGTCATCCCACCAAGTGATGAGGAAAATTCTGTCACTCTTTCACCTTCCCAGATTTTTGGCACGATAGTGAAGAAAAATCCTCCTCAACATTTGGCAAAATATTACAGAAGCCTAGCTCATCAAAGGGTCAAATATATAGTCTGTTTAGTTATTATGCATGAAATAGTTATCTGTATTACTGTGTGAGTGCTCATCTATCCCCACTAGTGGTCCACCAAACACCTCATGAGTAGGGTTCCCAACATTGCTTAGAGATTTGGGGGGGGGAGTGCCTGGGGAAGGTGTTTGGGGAACATGTGATGTTACTTCCAGCTGACACTCGACCAATTTCCCCTAATATCCACGGTAAAGACCATAGTGCCTTGGAAGAATTCCTACAGCATCACTACGGAGGCTAATTTTTTCGACTACTCAGTTTCTTGAGGGTGGGGGATGAGGGTTAGGGGTAGGTAATTCCCTCCTGAGCCCAGGCAATTGGGAAACCTAAATAGTACAGCTCAAAAGTAAGATATATTGGATGGAGCCATATTCCTGTTTCCCAGTTTCTGTTCTCAAGTTGTCATACACTGAGCATAGGATAAATCGCCACATCACCATAATAAAAAAACATTAAGTGTACATTTGTGTGTTGTTAAGACAACAAATAGAAACAAATGTCGCATGCCATTCAGGGTCAATTCCAATAGCCATTCCCGTCCACCATATCTAGATCCAGATCCAGTCCTCTCTGTTGCCATTCCTGAGTCCAAAGGGAATAGAAAAAGAGCCCAACACCCCTGCCCAATGGTTCTACTCAAGCAGCACCAAAAGAACTGCTTTCCCAAGCAACTTCTATCATTTCTTTAATTTGCATCTGGCAATAAGCCTCTTTGGGAGCTGATTTTGGGTAACAGAACAATAAACTGAAAAATAAATAAGCTCTGTGGTATTAGATTGATATCGTACATACCCAGATCCTATAACTGAAACATAATTATTGGGGAAACCTCATCTCCATTGCAACATAATATTTTTACACATTACAGATATCTTCCAAAGATTATATTGAGAGAGTGACAGGGAAGATAAGCTTAAAGGGTTTTTTTTTTTGTCAGGCTTCAACTGGCTTCTGGCTTGTATTTTCCTTCCCTCAAAGAAAGGGAAGGGAAAAAAGGGAGGTGGGTGGGGTGGAGAACGTAGCTATTTTGTGTTTTGTTTGTTTGCTTGTCAAAAGCCATGAATCTCTCTTTCCATCGCTGGTGCTATCAGCCGTGCCCCAGTGCTGCTTGCCATTTTTGGCAGTCAGCTCCAGAAATATGCATGAGACATAAATAATTCCTTTTTAGAAATTGGTCAAAAGGACACAGCTCCGACTCTTGCCAGAGGAACACAGTGTAACGCAATCCGAAAACCCGCCAAGCTCTGAGGGAAGGGAACTGAAGGAGAAGAGTGAGATAGACTGATAAGCGGTAAACTCACGGGAACACAATAAAGGCACCCCTTGTCAAGTACAGGAACTCTGTAGTGTTCCAGTGGATCCTTAATATGTGTACGTGAGGTAAACACCTTCATATGAAAGACTCACTAGCATCTCAGGCACATGGATGCTGTTAATGCAAACCAAAATCCCATATGATTTAGTTCTAAAGATAGGACCAAAGTGGATTTCTGAGTCACAGATGAGTCTTCCCTTTTAGAGTGGAGGGATTTCCTGAGGCTAACACAGGGAAACAATCCAAGAGAAGGTTGCTTAGGATTCCCTGTTCCCTGTCTCTCAGGATAAGTGGAAAGAGGCGCAGGATTTAGTCACGAGGCAGAGACTGAGAATTGAAGCTGTGCAGCAGAGTAAGATATTCAGATATTCTTACTGTTCTCTCTGACTCTTCTTACAAAGCTATGCCATAAATTCCCACTCAGGGAGGTCTCCATATGCTCTGAGTTAGACAGAACCGATGTATCTGCTGATTTTCACAGTGGAGGAGGCCCCTAATTTTGGTGTGTGGTTGCAAATGATTAGGGACAAAATTCCATGGGCTCTGGGAACCACAGGGCTCTGGCAAGACTTCTACTCAACATCAGGTGTAGATGTGCAATTTATTAAATTAGTTTTCTGCAAGGACAAATAAAGCCCGGGTTAGAATCACTCCAGATTCTTGTGCTCTGTAATGATTATAAAACATGGGTCTCCTTAAATTGGAAACTTCTAAACATTATTTTTATTTATTCATAGTCCATCTTTCTCACTGCAACTCAAGGCAGATTACCAGTATGATAGAACTATTCAACCAGGCTCCTTAGAAGATTATACACTCTTATTTTTTTCAGAATGTACTTTTCTTGTACTCTCAGAGAAAAAATTCTTGCGCAATGCAATTTTAAAGTGACAGGGAAGATAAGCTTAAAGGGGCTCACTGGTGGACCTCCTGATGGCACCTGGTATATTTTGGCCACTGTGTGACAGAGTGTTGGACTGAATGGGCCATTGGCCTGATCCAACATTGGCTTCTCTTATGTTCTTATGTTAAAGAAAATATGGCAACCAGGGCAGAGGTGGGAAAAATAGAAATACAAAAAGGAGGACCCTAATCCATATTTATATCAATATAATTTTCCCTGTTTGCTTATGACCTGTTGCTTATGACCTGTTGGCATACGAGTATTAATAAAAGACTGAGACTTTCCCCAGAGGAACAACTGGTATCCTCCCATAATTGCACTATAGTTGGCAATGTGCAGACTGAGTACAGCAGAAGAGCAAACTTTTCTACAAACTGCATCATTTTTTTGCCCCTCTCTATCAGCTGGGGAAGAATGCGCACTGGTACACTGTTTTGCCTGCATCTCCTTGGCTTTGAGGGATGAAGCCAGAGGACGGCTGAATAGATAGGTATGACCTTTTTGTTGCACCCTGTATAAATTCTCCACCTTTTTGGATGTGGCAGCCATGCTAGCTGGTTTTTGTCAGAGGTCCTTGTGGATGTTGGCAATACCCTCCAGCATAGGGAAGGTGATTATACCAGGTGACTCAGCATAAAGCTCACCTAAGATCTTGTTTCGAGGTCTTGGGTTGCCAAAGGTCATCTCTCTTTCCAGTGATTTAGCTATTCACATTATTTGCTCTGTGTAGAGCTTCAGATCTTCCCCTACAGTGTCATCAAGGGAAGAGTCCAATGGTAAGTCTGAGCCCAGACTAGATGGGGAGTCAGCCTTCAAAGCCTGATCTTCCTCAGAATCTGAGTGCCCCATAATGGAGTGAGAAGAGATTGCAAGAGGATACCAAACTGGTGACCCACAGCATCACGGTTCCGTGAAAAGGGGAGCCTCAGTTCTGGAGGGGCTTTTTACAATTGCCAGTCTTGAGGTCTAGGAGACATTCTTGAGGTCTAGGAGAAGGAAAATAATAAGGGTAGCCTTGGCAAGGAGGTGGAGGCATAGGACTCTGCCACCATGCTGGGGAGGATGGTTCTGATGGTCAACTAACTGCTGGAACCACCAATGTGCCTTGACCAGGCTCTGTTTCCCCTTCTGAGAATGAATGAGCCAGGGAGGCATGTGGAGAAGGTGTTCGTGGTGGGGAGACTCCCCTCCATATGAAAATAATTGTAGACTGTGAATGGAACCACAGTTGATTTGGCTGGAAGCAAAGAGTTAATCGATTCTGGGAGCATCTAGGAACTGGAACGATGTTTCTCCTTACGTTTGGATTTGGAATGGGCTTTCTTAGGTGGGGGTTCCGATGTGCAGTTTTCAGCTGAATGAATGGGTGATTGGACCTGATGCTTCAGTTCTGTCCTCGAAACCAATGGAACTGTGATGCTTGGTGGTGAGCTCACAAGTTGGTCACTTCTAACCAGTGATTTTGAAGGCAAGGATTGACTGTGTTCTCTCGGGGCAGATGTCTTCGCTGCCGGGCTATTAGAGCAAGACAGTGCTTTCTCCCTTAAGCTTGCCTTCAAGTGGACTGCTCAATCTGAGTGGGCTTTTGGGGTAAACTGGAGGCAGATCTTACACATGGCTGCATTACGGGCTCCCCCTTGGAGTGTTAAAAATACCAGTAACTGGAAGAGAGCCTCCGGTGGCTGGCCTGTGCAAGCACAGTCCCAATGTGGGACTGCACAGAAGATGAAGATGAAATCATGCATACACACAACCAGCCAGGGAGCTGGATGGTCCCTGACAATTGATTCATGGACATAATTCAAAGGGATATTTATGGACCCAGATGGTCTGTCACCTGTACCAACCAGCACTGAAAGCTTTAAAATTATAGCTGTAGAGAAGGGTTCTGAAGGACTCGGTGTTCCCCAGCTTCTTCCTCCTGTTTTAGCCACAGAAGGAAATAACCATCGCTGTGCCAAAGCCTTAGTGCCGATATTCAGCATTCTCAAAGTATTCTCTGATTAATGATTATTCAAACATAAATGATCGACTGAGTTTTGATTTCAGTGTCTGGAAGTTATTCAAAAAGGGGTTGGGGTTTTCTTTTTGGTAATACAGCGATATTTAGTATTAGAAAGTATTTGTTAGCTGACGCAAATGGTATTTGACATCTGCTTGGAATTCAGAGGGAGCTGAAAGTTAGCTTATGGTATTCGACTGTTTGCAAGCAGACAAAGAAAACAAACAAAAGACAAATAATCAAGACCCTGCTAGCAATAAGTATTCAGATTTAAATATTTACGGTCAGCTTTCAAACATACATTTTGAACTCTTGTTTCAGCCCTATACCACTCTTCTATTGCAATCCTGAGCATAGCTACACCCAGCTAAGTCTATTGACTGTAATGGACTTAGAAGAATTACACACAGCTTTAAGATTATTTTTTTCCCACCATAGAGAACAACTGGAGGGAATAGGGGCAGCCTGTTTAGGGGCTGCATAGAATTGGACCCCATGGTCCAATGTTCTGTGAAACTTGGTGGGTATCTTGATTGCTAGAGAGGTCTCCAACAGTCTACTCCTTTGTGTAGTTTCTGAACCTCATCTCTCAAACCCTCTCCTCCAGCTCCTAGAATATACCCTATGTTTTCACCATTGACTTCAATGGCCCATAGGATATAATGGAGCTGAAATTGACGTTCGGCTGCCTGAAAGACTCTCCGGAGGTAGCTGGCAGCTGGGGGCATAAAGATGGGCTTAAAGCTTCTTGAGCTCTCGAGTAGTCATGACCAGCCTGGTGCGCTCCCCCGAAAAGACACCTGCTTAGACACTTAACAAGTGATGAGCCAAGAGCATTAGGTGAGGACAGCTTCCTTTACGCTCACAAATATCCTCAGTGCTATGACCAGTTTGGAATGGGTTGGTTTTTACCAAATGTAAAGCTATACTGATCTCCAACGAGTTCGGCCACTCAACCTCAACAATACAGCTTTCAATAGAGAGAAGGGCTGGGAAATCCTGATAAAGCAATGTTCAAAATGTGATGAAACCACTGACAATTCCAATGGCTCAGAAGCCCAAAATGCAAACAAAAGCCCAATATCTGAGGATTATTTTCAAGTCTTACTATATTTAGGACATTACACATAAACACAACACATTGTGGGGAACAAAGGGCTGGAGTCAAAGCATCCCTAGTAGAGTGGAGTTGGTGGAGTGGGACTTCCCTGCCTCTCCAGTTCTACGGCAGCCCATTGAAGTTCCTGTCCTGGGGGGTCAAAGGACTTGGTGCAGTACCACAAGGAAGGTGACACTGGGTTCTGCAATGGGAGAGAAGAACCAGCAAAATGCACCTTCCCTAATGGAAGTGCCGTTACTCCCGCATAATGGCACCTTTGGCTCCAACGCATAAGACATTTCCTCTCCCTCTCCTAGCTTTCTAGTGCTCACTTGACCTCTCATGGGTGGTGGTGGAGGAAAGTGCTGTCAGGTTGCAGCTGACTTATGCTGATTCCACAGGGTTTTCAAGGCAAGAGGCGTTAAGTGGTGATTTGCCGTTGCCTGCCTCTGCTTAGTAACTCTGGACTTCCTAGATGTCCTCCCATCCAAATACTGACCAGAGGCGAACCTGCTTAGCTCTCGAAATATGACAAGATCAGGCTAGCCTGGGCCATTACTACCCATTATTAAATATAAGTGGTCTCTGCCAGATTGGTGTAGTGGTTAAGAGTGCGGATTCTAATCTGGGAGAACTGGGTTTGATTCCCCACTCCTCCACATGCAGCTGCTGGGGTGACCTTGGGTCAGTCACAGGTTCTTTCAGAGCTGTTCTCTCAAGGGCAGTTCTCGAAAGAGCTCTCTCAGCCCCACCTACTTCACAGGGTGTCTGTTGTGGGGAGAGGAAGGGTCTCTGAGTGAAGGGAAAGGTATAAATCTCTTCCTCCTCCTCCTCTTCTTCTCCCCCCTGCTGTACAAATGAAAATTTAGTTCTAATCTAGCACCCTGCAGTTGACAGAATTATAAAATGTGTATTGCAATCAGACTTCTGTTTAGTAGCTTTACTTCCACTTTCTGACAAGGCACATCTGTAGAAGGCTCAAGAAACTCACATTTGGAGGTACCTCCAAACATACCTGTCAATTCCACTGCAAATGTGAACGCATTCATTCTACTGCCAGCAGCAAATGGCATGTCAACAGTAATCCAGAATGGCTGCATTTTTGTTATGTCTTTAATGAGTTGCATTCGGTACTATACAGCATATGCCAGTAACAATTAACAGTAATAAGAGTACGTTTGTGGGAAGAAGCACTGCAGTCTAAAAGCAGCAGGGTAAATGTCTTGGGCGAGACCTGCTGTCGGCATTTGGCAAACCAGGGGAAACTGCAGTCCAAAACATTCACCTGGACAGCACACACACTGTGATGAAAAAATGCCAAGAAACCTGACATGCTACGGTATGTGTACATTCTGCAAATTATCTTCATTCGCTTAGAATTGTTTACACGGCACTATTGTTCTGTCCCAGATGTACAGGTTTCCCAACAAATGTTTAGGCAAGGTGATAACGGCAAAAGCAAGGAAGAGAAAAGCATGGAGATGCTAATGATTTGAACAGCCAAGGAACAGCAGCTGTGGTAGGGTCACTGGCTCGGGAATTTCCTGGAGATTGGGAGGCGGTTACTGGTGAGGGAACACAGTGGAGTTGTGGAGCCCTACAATCCATCCTCTGAAGCTGCCATTTCCTCCGGGGGAACTGATCTCTGTAGTCTGCAGATCAGTTGAAATTCCAGGAGAACTCTGGGCCCCATCTTGAGGTTGGCAATCCTAAACCATGGGAGCATGCAAGAAGCTATGGCTTGGATCCAGCAGGGCATTTCCCTGGGTGGAAGGATTTCTGTTCATGGAGCCTGATGTTCCAACTTCCCACTGTCCCCCCAGTGATGCTCAGGGCCGGCTCCAGGAATTTCTGCGCCCTAGGTGGGCACAGATCCCAACCTCCCAGTTGGGCCTGGAGATCCAGTCATGCCACCCCCCCTCCTTCCCCCCCAGGGAGGAGGGGGAGGGTGGGCAAGCTGTGCCCCAGCTGGTCGCTCTACAGCGGCGGCGGCAGCAGCGGGGAGTCCCCGCTGGCCGCCTCCGCCTCCCCCCCCCTCCAGGGAGGAGGGGGAGGGCGACTTGCGCCTTAGCCAGGTGCTTTGCGGCGGCGGCGGCGGCAGCGGGGAGATCCTGCTGGCTGCCACCGGCCTCCTCCTCCTCCCCCCCCAGGGAGGAGGGGGAGGGCAACTTGCGCCCTAGCTGGGTGCTTGGCAGTGGCGGCAGCAGGGAAATCCCGCTGGCTGCCACCGGCCGTCTCCTCCTCCTCCCCCAGGAGGAGGGGAGGCGACTTGCACCCTTGCTGGGCACTGCGGCGGCGGCGGTAGCGGGGAGATCCCGCTGGCCGCCGGCCGCCTCCTCCTCCTCCTCCTCCCAGGGAGGAGGAGGGCAACTTGCGCCCTAGCTGGCGCTTTTCGGCAGCAGCTGTGGTGGGCGCCCAGTTAGGATGGCGGGGGGCACTTAGACGAGGGCCTAGTTTGCCCAATGGGTGATCTGGCAGTGGTGATGCTTGTGGGGGGCAGGAGACGCCCACAAACAGCAACTCTGAAGAAAAGTGCACTGTCTGATGGATGCAGTTGGCACGAGGTGCTGCATACGCTGCTTGCACGGGGTCTCCGTTGTTCTGAAAACCACCTTTCATTTTCTGGATAAGGCCTTCAGACGTACAGTTTGTAAGTAAATACAATGTGGTAAATTGCAGTTTTGCCTTGGCTTGCTGTAGCCTGAAGCGTGCAGGGCCCATAACATATTGAGGTTAACTGGTGTGGTTAGTCCAGTCACCATTAGAGCGCTTAAATAAAGCTACAAATGCAGGAGTGTCACTTTACCAGGTTACTCAGCTTACAAAGCTACACAGAGCCACATTTAGAAGAGAAATACTTCTCTCTTTATTTGAGAAATACACTTTTGGATAAGAAAGAGAAGAGACTAATAGATTACAGACTTACTAGCTAAAGGATGGAGGCGGACGGCGAGAGGCCCATCTGCCTCAAGGTGCCAAGAGAGGACCGCATGTCCCTCTCTTGGCGCATGCAGGTAGAGAGCAAGTCTTCATTCAGAGTGAGAGGGAAGCAGGAAAGGGAAATTTGGTTTCTGAGACTACAATCTGCATATCAAAGAGGACAGTGGCAGAAGAGTAGAGAAAGAAAGGTCAGTGCACCTCTCTAGCTATCTAGCCTCTCTTGCCACTCAGTCTGGAGGACTGAGGCAGGGGACATCGCATCTGGAACTTCCAGCAAAAACCACCTCTCATTTTCCGGATAAGGCCTTCAGACGTAAGGCTTGTAAGTAAATACGATGTGGTAAATTGCAGTTTTGCCTTGGCTTGTTGTAGCCGGAAGCTCATTATCTGCTCCAAGTAAACCAGCAATCAAAGTGTCTTTTCGTTTTGAAAAGGCAACGCAGGAGAGATCTCATACAGACTCGCAGTAACAAAAGGTGTTCTGTAGGGACTCCTTGAACAAAATTAGGGGTGGCTACCAATGCTCCAGCGACCCATCGCTACTGCCTGGTGCAGGATGTTTTCCCTTCCTGCTCTAATCTCGCAGCGCTGACTGCTCGATGTCGACTGCACTGACAAATTGCCTTCAACCATCCAAGGCAAACGGACATGGAATGCATGCTGCCTGTTTCATAAACAATCCCTTAATAATTTAGCGCTGCTCAGAATGGCAGAGGCTTTCCTCGGCAGGAAGTCTAGGAGGAAGAAGGCAGGAAGCCCGTTATCACTTCCATCTGCTACAAGTGTCTGGTTGCAGTGCTTTCTGTGAACGGATCTCTGTTTGCATTGTGCCCATTCCTAAAAGATGATATTGTAGTGCACTAAGAGAGATTAGTACAGAGGGGCAGGATAGGCAGAAAGGCTGGCAGAACCTGGAGCTGTTTTGATATTGAAGCATTTCAAAGCTTAGGAGGAAGGGTTTAGGGAAAGGAAAGGTAGAGGCAGCAGGCCTGGAGAAGGGGTTCATAGGAAGAGAAGGTCGGACGAGTGAGTAGACCAGAGGAATGAGTGGAAAGAGGATCTTGTAAAAGAAATAAGAGAGAGAGAGAGAGAGAACATGGGGTGTGGGGGATGTCTAAATTGAACCTCCATGTTCAGAAGCAGGATATCTCTTCTGGAATCAGAATGGGAACCTAGATGGATTTTGGGTTTGACCCAGCAATGTTCTTGGCATGCATGCATACTCTACTGCTCCCCTACAAAAGGCTTCTGAAGGAGGAGGAGGAGGAGGAGAGATTGGATTCATACCTCACCCTTCACCTGGAGTCTCAGAGCTACTTACAATCTCCTTTCCTTTCCCCCTTCCCACAGCAGACACCCTGTGAGGTAGGTGGGGCTGAGAGAGCTCTTTCGAGGACTGCTGTTGAGAGAACAGCTCTAAGAGAACTGTGACTGATCCAAGGTCACACCAGCAGCTGCATGTGGAGGAGTGGGGAATCAAACCCTGATCTCCCAGATTAGAGTCCGCGCTCTTAACCATTATACCAAACTGGCATGGTGAAAAAAATGAATTTGTGATTTTTTTAAAAAAGTGTTCTTATCTGTGTGCATGGTAACACAATCTTGTGACTGGCTCAGACTTCAGTGGGAGATAGCCAACCTGACTCAACAAAATGATCCCAGGATCTCGTGAACCCAGATGTTCTTTGATCAGCCTGATGCCTTGTTTACAAAAGATTCCAAGAGGCATTTGGTTAGCTTCTGGGACGCTGGGCTAGACAGGCCTTGATCTGATACAGCTAAGCTGTTCTCATGTTCATGCTCAACTGCCCCTATGTTGGCAGGAAGATGAAAACAAACAGCTTTCCGTTTCACAACATAGCCATTTTTTGCTTTAGAATTGACAGGCATGCACCCTTTTGATTAACTGAACAAAGATTGAGTCCAGTGGCACCTTTAAGACCAACAAAGTTTTATTCAAGGTATAAGCTTACATTTTGTTGGTCTTAAAGGTGCCACTGGACTCAAACTTTCTTCTCCTGCTTCAGACCAACATGGCTACCCACCTGAATCTATCTTTGATTAACTTGAGGAAGACCACCATTCCCAGGATCAGTACTGACAACTACATGCATTGAAAGAGCAAGGTATACACAAGAGACTGTGGTGGAATACAGTCTTCTTATATCCCACTCCCCTTGAATGCTTATAGTGCATATGAAAGTATGGCAGATAGATGTTGGTGGGTAACTAATCCCTATGAAGATTTAAATTTACCCTGGGTGAAATTTAGGGCTATGGTTTAGCATCTCAGAAGAATGGTCCAAAATAAGGAAGAGGGAAAGGACTGAGGAGGTATAGGGCTGCCAGGTCCCATCTTCTCCTGGTGGGGGGATTTGGGGGGTGGTCCCTTTAGATGGTTGGGGGAAAGCAGGTGCTGTATTTGCCTGCCCTACAAGCTGTGAATCTGCAGCTTGTGGAGCAGACATGCACAGCGCCTGGTTTTTTCAAGCGGGGCTGCGGATGACTGTTGGGGGTGGAGTTGGCACCTGGGGAGCTCCCCAAATTGGGGGATCCCTGCCCCCTCCCTGGGGACTGGTATACCTAAGGAGGTACTTTCTGGGATGTGAAATATATATGAGCGGTATTTTTGTATTCTCATCCCCCCCCGCTTTATTTATCTCCAGTCACAGCTCTTTGCTTTGAGACCAGGAAACAGCTGCCATGGAAACCTTGCAAATGCCCTTTTCTTGCAGTTATTTCCTAAAAGATCATGGAAGAAAATCATCTCCTGGTAGTGTCGTAAGAAATATGACTTTGTCATTACCCCTCTCCTCAGTCAACATGGAATTCTTTTTGTGTATGTCTGAATCTAATGCGGCTGCAATATTAAGATAAAAAGCTTAGGAACATAGTCTGGAGAGGGTTTAGCCAAATATGGTCATGGACTTAAAAGACTCGCCTTGTCTAGGTCTCTAGACGGTCTGCTGAAATCCTTTAACACAAATGTCCTTAAACCTTGAGCTGCCGGAAGCTGGTTATAGCCTCCTTCTGGAAACCAGCCAACATTTTTGAAACATCTAAACGTAAAGATTGGGAGTTGCCCCAAAAGTCTTGTGCCTGACACCCTGAAATCCCTAGTCCTTGCCCTCCACTCCTTGACTCAAGTATGCCAGGGAAACCTCTATGGTTTTGATCTACCCAGGTTTTCCACTGGTAGAAAAGGAAGGAGGGATCCCTTTTCACCACCCAAAAAGGCTTATCTAAGAATCATGGGGCCTGCACACAAAAAAACACATGAGACATGGGCTACAGAAAGAAGGAGAATTGGGCAATGTTGAGCAAACAAACAAACAAACAAACAAACAAACAAAAACTTAGCTGGATCCAGCCTTAAATGGGTATGTGTCTTTATGTCCCGCTTGTAAATTTTATCAAGGCATAGGACTAATTTCTGTTGGAGACAAAGCATTGGATGACGTAGCAAGGCATTTCTAAGGTCCTTATATAATGACAAAATACACCACTATCTTTTGGTCTCACAAATGCAAACCAGCAACTTGCCACAATTTCTCCACCAATGGAACTGCTGTTCTCCTGCTATAAATGTAAACATTGCCAGTGGACCTCTGGAACCAAGCTGATAGAAATCAATAAGCACTGATAAATAGAAACCGCAACTTTTGTGCACATTTGAAGAAGGGTTCAGATTTTTGCAAACAATTGCTGCTCCGTTTCAGTGTGAGAATTATAAGAAATGAAGAGGTAGCTGTTACTGTTGCCGCTGAGAGGGTGACAACCAATATTGACTTCCTGACAAGGCCTAAAGGCCACAGGAGGAAGGCTGCAGGCCTACCGTATCTGGGGAATTATAGACGTTTATATGCAAATGCTACAAGTGTCTGAGGTAAAATGGGGGAGCTGGGATGCTTAGTGTCAGAGGAGAACATAGACATTGTGGGCTTTTCAGAAACTTGGTGGGATGAGGATAATCAGTGGGGTACAGTGATTCCTGGATATAAATGAAATTGGGAGGATATGGATGTAAGGGTTGGAGGTGGAGTGGCTCTGTATGTCAGAGAGGGTATACATTCCAGTAAATTTGAGAATCTAAAAGAAATAGATTCACTTACAGAAAAACTATGGGTTGTCATAGTGGGCCCAAAAGTAAGTTTAACTGGGAGTTTAATCGCCTACCAGATCAAAGGTTAGAGGATGATTTAAAAACAGCAACAGAATTAAGGAAAGCAGCTAGATGAAATAACTGTGTCATAATAGGTGATTTTAACTACCCACACGTTGATTGAGTCAATATATGTTCAAGTCAGGAGAGAGTTTGGGTTTCTCGATACTCCTGATGACTGTACCATTGGTCACAGAATCTACTGAGGAGAGGTGATCCTGGAGTTGATCCTAAGTAATGTTTAATATCTGTGGAAAGATGTAAACCTGATAGCACTGGTTGGGAACATTGATCATAATACTATTAAGTTTTGTCATTATTTCCAATAATTATATTATTCTTGTGCAATAATTTAATCTGACCCTAGTTAATCATCATTAATTTAACCACCACCCACCCCATAGTTGATTAGAAGGTGCTGTATTAGTTTAAGAATTAGGTCCTAGGATTAGCTAAATTAGGGAGCTAATTGAGACTCACTAATGTGTCTAAATATCACACCTGGGAAGTGGAGTGGGATGGAACTTAATTGGGGAAGCCATTACAGAGTCGGGGATCCCAGTGACTGGAAGACATGAGAGGTATGGCAGTGGGTCAAGGTATTATAAAGGAAGAAGGCGGAGATATGGGAATGCTCAGTCTCTTTCCAACCTTCATCCCATCCCGAGACATGTCAGTAGTGGGGCTAGAAAAATTAACCTTCCTCTGACACTGATGTCGTGTAATTCCAGATTCATCAATAACAAGACTGCAATGCTGCAAAATTATTTTGCAGCACAAAAGTTGGCATACATGACTGAGACTTGGGTGAGAGAAGGTGAGACAGTCACCTTAAAAGAACTAACTTCTCCGGGTGGTGAAGGATGGGGTGGTGGCAGCGATAGTCATTTAAGAGTCATTGTCCTTCAGGCTACTCCCCATCCCAAAGATCCCTGGCATTGACTGTGTAGGCCTAGTGTGGGACCCTGAAGAGAGTTTGGCTACCTGGCTGGTGTACTGACTGCCTAGCGCATCAGCAGATAGCCTGCTGAACCTGTTGGAGGTGGTGATGGGCTGGGAGTTCCCCAGACCATAGTTCTGGGAGACTTCAATGTCCATGCGGATGAGACTGCCTCTCTATAGGTTCTATAGGCTATGGACATAGTGTCATCCATGACTGCACTGGGGCTTTCCCAGACTGTATCAGGCCCCATGCAGCAGGTGGGCCACACTGTGGATTTGATCTTTGGGATAGGGATAGATGTGGTCCTTGATCCCCTCCAGAGGAGATCCAGGAAATTACAGGTCGGTCAGTCTAACGTCGATACCAGGTAAGTTGATGGAATCTGTTATTAAAAATAGAATTAGTCAGCACATTGATGAACAAAAGCTATTGAGGAAGAATTTGCATGGATTCTGTAAGAGAAGATTGTGTTTCACTAAACTTTTAGAGTTCTTTGAGGGGGTGAACAAACATGTGGACAAGGGTGACCCAATAGATGTTGTTTACCTAGACTTTCAGAAAGCTTGTGATAAAACTCCTCTTCAAAGGTACCTAAGTAAACTCAGCAGCCATGAGATAAGAGGGCACTTCCTCTTGTGGATTAAAAACTGGTTACTTAATAGGAAACCAAGAGTGAGTATAAATGGGCAGTTTTCACAGTGGAAAGTGGTAAGCAGTGGAGTACCACAGGGCTTGGTACAAGGTCCAGTGCTTTTTATCTTGTTCATTAATGATTTGGAGTTGGGAGTATGCAGTGAAGTGGCTACATCTGTGGATGACACTTAAATTGTTCAAGGCAGTGAGAACCAGGGAGGACTGTGAAGTGCTCAAGAGGGATCTGTTGAGGCTGGGTGAGTGGGCATCAATGTGGCAAATGAAGTTCAATGTAGCCAAGTGCAAAGTAATGCACATTGGAGCCAAAAATCCTAACTATAAATGGGAGTCCAAACTGTAACTGATCAAGAGAGAGAGATCTTGGGGTTTTCGGTTTCCGGCGTTGCGAATGGCGGCCACCTTTTGGGAAGCTCCCAGAGGTGGTTAGCCCACACGCAGTTTGGGGGGTCTTTGCAGGTTTGCAAGACCCTAGTGAGCCTTAGGTAAAGGCTCCAAACCGGGGCGCTTGGGGAGTAGCCTCTTTGCCGGCAGTCAGCCGGGAAATTGAGGCTTTCTCCCCGCCCCAATCGGCCCCGCTGCGGTGTGCCCGTAATGGGACTTAGCAACGCCACCGATTTCCAACAGGAGTGAGGAACAGCGATGATTTAAAGCAAAAGAAGAAACGGCAGGAACCGTGAGTTGGAGGTCTGAATTTGAAGCGAAACCCGAGCCCTTCCCCCGTAAGCGAATAAGCGGCTGGGAGGAGGGGGAATTCCCCCCACTGAGAAGCGGGACTTGCATAAGAAAGCTAAGGGGGATGAAAGGGAAGAAGGGTTGGTGAAATTACCTTTGGGGTGCCACTGAAGCGAATGAGTTAGCGGGACTCCTGAGCGACGCGTCACGAACTTTTATAAAGTAAACAAATACAAGAAATGTCTGCCATGAAAAAGGTCCCTTTGAAAATTGAGAAGAAGGGAGGCGGGACTTCCGGTCCGGGTAATCCCCTCCAGAGCCGACTGTCAGTCAACAGACAAGCGAGCTACTGCACCCTCTGCTGGTCAAAATACAGAAAATCAGCGAAACATTAACTAATATGGAAGGTGTTCTCAACAGTCAACAGAGGCAACTAACAGAGACGTCAAAGAAGATGGAGGAGATCGCACAGAAATGTTTGGTCTCGTCGGAAGACATCGGAAAAGTGAAGAAAAGGGTCAACAAGTTAGAAAAGCATCAGGATGTGCAAGAAAAAGAATTTTGATGTTGCAAATGGAAAAATCGAATCTGACTCTTCGATTTCAGGGCATTAAAGAAGAAGAGAAGGAAGATCTCAGATCTATACTTGCGAATGCCTTGGCACCCGTAACTGGCAGAGATCAGCGTGAGTTAAAAGAAGAAATGGATAAGGTCTATAGGGCCTACTCCACATTTACAAAAAAAAATAATCTGCCAGCAGAAGTGGTTGTCAAGTTTGTCAAGCAGAGTACCAGAGATCAAATCTTGCGTGCAGTTGCAGCGGTGCCCTTGAAAATTGGGGAGCAGACCATCAGAATATTGAAAGATGTGCCTTATGAAATCCGGATGAAAAGGAAAGCTTATAAAGGATTGACCACTTTTCTACAAAGAAGACAAGTCATATACAGATGGACCTATCCTGAAGGCCTTTTGTTTAAGTACAAGGATAAAAGAGAGAAGATTGACTCCATCTTCAATGCGCAGGAATTTCTGAAGAGACACGCCAGTCCAGAGGAAGAGGCAGCACTCGCAACGTGGACAGATTTGAGCAGTGAAGATGACAGCGGCCCAGAGGAGGGAGGTGCCGGAGCGGGAGAAGTGAAAATCAAAGGTGGCCCATCCTATAACTTGAGGGATACCAAAGGAAGACAACCTAAGAAATAACTGTTCGGGAAACGTCAAAAAGGAGATGACTAATAATTAACCCCAAAGGACATTACTAACCTCATTAACAGAGTTATTTAGAATTTTGGTTAGATGAAAAGAAGACTCTCAAATCACGGAGATTGCCAAAAACTGTATCTATATTGATCTAAACTAACCTTTATTAACAGAATACTCACTCCGCTCTTTTCTTTATCCCTCTATATACCCTACCTTTTTCTATTTATAAAAAGAATAAATTCCTCTCCTTTTTAGGAGGGTTTTGATTAAAAAAAGAGAGAGAGATCTTGGAGTCGTAGTAGGTAACTCACTGAAAATGTTGACTCAGTGTGTGACAGCAATGAAAAAAGGCAAATACTGTGCTGGGGATTGTTAGCAAGGGGATTGAAAACAAGTCAGCCAGTATCATAATGCCCCTGTACAAATCTATGATGCAGCCCCATTTGGAATACTGTGTACAGTTCTGGTCACTGCACCTCAAAAAAGATATACCATTGGAAAAAGTGCAGAAAATGGCAACTAAAACAATTAGGGGGATGGAACACCTTCCCTAGGAAGAAAGGTTAAATAGGTTAGGGCATTTTAGCTTGGAGAAACAACAATTGAGGGATGAAATGAGGTTTACACAGTTATGTATGGGACAGAGAAAACAGAGAGAAAGAAGTACTTCTCTCCCTTTCTCAAAATACAAGAACTTGTGGGCACTCAATGAACTTAATGAGCAACAGGCGTAGAGCAGATCAAAGGAACTACTTCTTCACACAAAGAGTAATTAACAAGTGGAATTCACTGTGGCAGGAAATGTTGGTGGCCAGAAGCACAGACAGCTTCAAGAGGTAACTGGATAACCATATGGAGCGGAGATCCATCAGTGGCTATTAGCCACAAGGTATAGATGGAACATTATGTCTGGGGCTGTGATGCTCTGTATCCTTGGTGTTTGGGGGGCCATGGTGGGAGGGCTTCTGAAGTTGTGGCCCTGATGGTGGACCTCCTCTTGGCACCTGGGTTTTGGCCACTATGTGACACAGAGTGTTGGCCTATATGGGCCATCGGACTGATCCAACATGGTTTCTCTTATGTTCTTATGATGTTTGTGATATTCTGTGGTCTTTCCAAAAACATCCATGCTTGATGTGTTTTGTTTACTGTGCAGTGTTGTGCTCAGCATATGATGACCAAATATTGAACATTACCATTTTCTTCTAATTGTCATGACAATTTTTTTTTCTATGGCAAAGCAATTCACGCATTCTGGGTGCATTCTCCCCATGCATCTTATTAGTCTCTTGTTGTGCCTGCCTAATCTGCCTTTAATCATTTCAAATTATCCACCATTCATCTGAGATGCTGTTTCTAAGTTCTAATTGCCCAACTCTTAACTATTTTTGGTTGTTTCTAAGTCCTTTGGCTGTCAATCACAGGCAGTCCCTTGTTGTAAGATAACTACGCTTAATTCATCAACAGTGGAGAAGAGACCTTTGCATGCTATTAGCATCTCATCACTGCAAAACAGAGATATGTACAGGGAAAAGGGATATGCAAACAGCCGTTGCAACAAATGTTTTTCATTTTCATGTACATCCCATGGGAGTCAAATAAATATGACACATAATTCAAGCCATGTCGTTGAGTGGGAAATCCATGCATGACCTTGCACATTAGAGAAAGCCTAAGGGGATGGGATAGCAAAAACAGTATGGTATGAACAAATGTTTTTCAAATTATTGAACCAACAAACCACAGGCAACTTTCAGTCTCCCACCTGCACCCAGTCTCAGGACTTTTTCTCTTTTCCTACTTTAAAATACAGCCAGGTTTGGCATATTTTGTTTTTATATGTGACTTCAGAACAACAGACAGCTTCCTGTCCCATGTTTTATCAAACCATTGTAAAACTCACTTCCATTTCAAAGTGGCTTGCTGAGCAGCATGGTGGATGGGGATGGGACTCGACATTTTTGAGAAATCTCTCTAAGGCGCTCATGTCTTTGGATTCTAAGCATTTAAGTCAAATTTGTTACCTAGTTAAAATAAGAAGAGAAGAGAAGAGAAGAGAAGAGAAGAGAAGAGAAGAGAAGAGAAGAGAAGAGAAGAGAAGAGAAGAGATTGGATTTATATCCTGCCCTTCATTACCTAAAGGAGTCTTAGAGCGGCTTACAAACTCCTTTCCCTTCCCCTCCCCACAACAGACACCCTGTGAGGTAGGTGGGGCTGAGAGAGCTCTGACAGAAACTGCTCTTTTTCCTGAACAGCTCTTATCAGAACTACGGCTTGCCCAAGGTCATCCAGCAGCTGCAAGTGGAGGTGTGGGGAATCCAACATGGTTCTCCCAGATTAGAGTCTGCATACTTAACCACTACACCAAACTGGGATGCTTGAATATCCACTGGTTCAAGTGCACGTTAACACCACCTTTATCATCCACAAACAGGTTGGGTCCCATCTAGATTTCCACAGGTGCGAGAGAGGGACAATATTTGCTAATTTTGTGTTTGGCCACAGTGTGACACGGAGTGCTGGACTGGATGGGCCATTGGCTTGATCCAACATGGCCTCTTTTATATTATTGTGACTGGGGTATCTGAAAGACTGTCTTCTCCTATATGTTCCTGCCCAGGAATCAAGAACACAGGGAGAGGCCCTCCTGCCTGTCCTGTCAATCAAAGAAGATTGTTTGGTAGATATGAAGGAGACAGCCTTTTCAGTGGCTGCCCCACAATTATGGAACAACTTCCACAGGGAGGTGCACCTAGCCCCCTCACGTTCGATCTTTAGGAGTTGAAGATGGTTTTATCTAGAGCCATATTTGGTTAAGTTTACTAGCAGTTCTGAATTGTGGTTTTAAATTTTCGTTTTTATGTATCTAATGCATTTTATTTTGTGTATTTTATCTATGTTGTAAGCTTCCTTCAGCTCCATATGGAAGAAAGGCAGATAACAAATGTTTTAAATAAACTCATACCCCCCTCCGATGTGGGAGACCTCCAGTTTTCTCCCTAGGCTATTCCTAGAGGTCACTCATCCCCCAGGAGCAGTATCTTGTGGCATATTCTGGGTTGCTGTGGGAGAGGGAAATCTAGCTGGGGTCCCACTCTTACTTTGACCCGGTATCTAAGTGCAATCATGGATGGAACAAGGTGAGGTTCTCTGGAGACCAAGTTCAATAACCTTGGTGCCAGTGTTGAAAAAGGCCCTAACTCTATGGTTCCCCAACTGGCTCCCAACAGAGATGAGCTACTGAGTATGTGTCATTGATAAGGCAGTAAGTAACACACACATCACAATACTGAATCGGACCATCAAACTGAATTAGAGCCTGCTTTGGCAGGGAGGGTGGGGTATGAATCGAATGAATGAAGGAAGGAAGGAAGGAAGGAAGGAAGGAAGGAAGGAAGGAAGGAAGGAAGGAAGGAAGGAAGGAAGGAAGGTCAGTATTGTCTACTCATCACCTACTGCCTGGTCCTCTTAACTGGAGTTGCCAGGGATTGAACCTGGGACCTTGTACATGCCAAGCAGGTGCTCTACCACTGAGCCATGGCCCCTTTGCCACAAAGTAGTCCTTTGACAGCTGTGTGGAACTTTGTTTTATTGAACAAGGTGGGCCCTTTTGTCTCCCCCCCTTGAGCTAACCGGGTTCAAATAACTTGTCCAGAAAACATATTAAATATACAGTAAAAATATATTACGCTAATTTGGGTTTAAAAATTTTTTTTGGGGGGGAAGATTTAGTGGATGAGAGCTAGACAAAATATCTACAATAAGTAGGTACAGGGGGAAAAGCTGTCATGATGGGCAGATTTTTCATCTCACAGGGAAGCCCCCGATTTCCCCCTTCTTCTAAAACCCCCTGCCGCTGAAGGCAGTCAAAAGAAATCTGACAGTCTGTCTTGTCAGCCCGAGGAGACTCAAGGAGCAAAACAGGAGAGGCTGCAAGGATGAAGAAAAACAGAACTCCTTGATTGAAAGATTACAGAGTTGGGGATGTTAGAAGGGTCAGACCTCCCTCCTGTTGGAGACTAAACCTTTGGAGACACTCAGAAGGTTCCAGAGGTAGAAAAGAGACAGAGAGGATAAAACAGAATAAACTCTAATGGATGACCTGCAGGCTGCTGCTCTTCTGTTCACGTTAAAGTACCATTTTAGGCATCAGTTCTAAACAGCCAAGGCTCAGACTATACTTTTTGTTTTCTTCCATAATTTTGAAAAAAAAAAAAAGGCTTTGCTTTCTGTTTCCAAATGCAGCCACTGAGGCTGCAAGATGACAATAGAAACCGACCGGGGGAGAAAAAAACACTGGAAGGAAAGATCAGTGACAGAAGTATTGATGAAGGTAATCTAGCCGTCCATAAAAAAAAATGAAAAAGATGTGATGATACTAACTGAATGCATTACAAATATGAATGCATTACAAATATTCAGTAAACACTGGCACAGATGACAATTGCAAATGCGGAACAACGAGGGTTGCCAGCCTCCAGGTGGGACCTGGGGACCTCCTTGAATTACAACTGATCTCCAGACGACAGAGAACTAGCCCCCTGGAGAAAAGGGGCCACTTTGGAAGGTGGACTGCATGGCATCATACCGTACTGAGGTCCCTGCCCTCCTGAGGGTCCAACTCCCAAATCTCCAGGAATCTCCCAGCCTGGAGCTGGCAATCCTAAACATATCATCTATTACCCAGGACACAGACACAGTGTTTGGAACCCAAGGAATAAAAATCTATCGTTGGAGATCCATACAGTCACATTTGCAGCTAAACTTCTGCAGAGATTATCCCTTCTCAGACTTTAGGATAATGTCTGCTTCTGATACGCAGAGTTGCCACATTGTCCAAAAGAGACAATGTGTAGATTTTCCATATGCATATAGCCTCTGTACGCATTAATCCAAACCCCTGGTTTTCAAGAATTTTGGTTCTTGTGCTCTATAGCTGAAATCCACTCACTGCCCTTTCAGACGACACAATAAATGTGCACATTAGGATTATGTACCTGTGGTGGGGATCCAAGCCATCCAGCAAACTCTGAATAGTATGTAGGAGGTGGGCTATTGCCTGTGTCGGCTCACATCACAACAAACCAAATCTGGATTAGGATTCAAGTACTGTCACCGGGTAAACCCATTAGTTACAGATTCCATGTACTGGGAAGTCACTATCAGAACTCTTAGCTTTGGTTTTGTTTCACTGAAGGCAAACCCCATTAAGGCTAGATTTGAGCCCAGTAGCAGCTGAGGAGGAGGAGGAGAAGAAGAAGAAGGAGGAGGAGGAAGAGGAGATTGGATTTATACCCCGCCTTTCACTACCCAAATGAATCTCAGAGTGGTTTACAATCCCTTTCCCTTCCCCACAACAGACACCCTGTGAGGTAGGTGGGGCTGAGAGAGCTCGCTTGAGAACTGCCCTTGAGGGAACAGCTCTGAGAGAATTTATGACTGACCCAAAGTCACACCAGCAGCTGCATGCGGAGGATTGGGAAATCAAACCTGATTCTCCAAGATTAGAGTCCACGCTCTTAACCACTAGACCAAACTGGTTCTTAGAGACCAACAAGATTGGGGGGTGGGGGTGGAAATAAACCCTTCATCAGATATGAGTTTTGATTCTCAAAAACTTATTACTCCCCCCCCCAAAATCTTGTTGGTCTCTAAGGCACGACAGGACTCGAATCTAGCTGTTCTGCTGCAGTCTAACACAGTTACCCTCTGAAACTAGCCCCATTAAGCCTGCAATCTGAGGCACCATTCCTTTTCTGTGTCTTTATGAGAGCACTTCATATGTTGTTTTAGAAACTCAATTGCCTTCCCTTCAGTGCCTTGGAACTCTGACGGAGTGTTCATGCTGACAGCCCTTAACTAGGTTTCACATACGGCTTGATACAGATGTCAGCAAGGTGCTTTTGAAGACCTCAAAGGTGTTATGTCTATAAAGATGGCACTTCTGTCAGCAAACCTGGGGATGAAAAGCATAAGCTTCTTCCTTTGGAGATCTTTTGCAGTAAATAGTGCGGGAAAGGCAGTTTTGTTAAGGGGGCTTTGAAATCCAAAGCTTTGTTCTATAGCACCACCGGAAGGGAACCAGAGCTCTTATTTTTAACACTGGAAAAAGATCTTCTCAGATACTGAGCTATTTGAAGCCAAAGCCAAATATTTTCTAAACTGCTGTTTAAAGAAGTCAGCCAAAAGCACTTTTAACTGATTTTTACTGGAGTGGGGAAGTGATATATCTTGAGTGTAATTTTCCCATTGTATTTTTATGAAGTGTGGGAGATATTGGTGGTAGGTATTGTGACTTGGAGCCAGGGAACTAAATCTGATTTTAATTCACATGCATACAGAGGGTTTTTCCTGAGTCTAGGGTTGCTAGCCTCCAGATGGGGCCTGGAATTAAAATTAATCTCCAGAATACAGAGATCAGAGATCTGGAGGGAATGGCAGCTCTGGAGAATGGTATCTGAATGTCTCCGGCAAATATATACATTCTTCTGAGAGCACAAAGAGCGCTGGACTATCATGATTCTCTTTCCCAAAGGAATCTAAGGAACTGTAACTTTGGGGAGGGAGCATGGATTTCTTACAGAAGATTCTTAGGACTTTCAACAAATTCTCAGGCTTTTGGAGAAAAGCCAAATGTTGTTTAAAATGGTACGCAAGCAATGTAAGATTGTAGTGTAGATATGCCCCAAGGCATCCTGCATGTGGACTATCCTTTTAAACTGTCAATATATGTATGTTGCGATGTACCATACAGATGCCCAATAGATGCTTCCAAAATAAACCCGTAACAGCTGGCTATTAATTTATTCCCAGCATATCTTTAGTGTAGAGATCTTGAGAACCAAAATAAACACAACCAAGGACAGATAATCTCAAAGGGTTGGATCCAAATGCACTCTTGCATGAAGGGAACATACTTCTGCTTGAACAAGGAAGAATCTGCATTTCTGTGGATTCCTCACTCAAGATGTAGCCTTCTGTCTGGCATTCCACATCGTTCCCATGGTTCCCTCATCCCTCAGAAGTTCGGAGGAATGCAGAAAACAAGGGGAGGAGGCAGGGCTGGATTAAGGCCAACTGATGCCCTAAAACACAGCCCAACAATGGTGCCCCTCGGCCCTTCCATTGCTCAACGGACAAGACATTAAGACTCAATAATTGCTGAAGGTGAAATAAGTAATTAAAAATTCAGTTTTCTTCCAGGCCAGACCCCACAACTATATTAAATATAAACTTTTAAGATTTGTTTTATTTATCTAACACTAAATTGCAGTAAGAAATTTAAGCAAAAATCCCCCTCTGTGGTGTCCCCCTTCCCTTGGTAACCTAAGCAGGTGCTTATTTTGCTTAATGGTTAATCCAGGGCTGGGAAGTGGGATGATCTATAGCTTGTATTCTCCATGGGAGATGGGGAGACAGGTGTTTGCTGAGCAGGGTGGTAGGATACAAGCAAATACCTCTAGCCTTCATATTGCTTTATACACCTGACAGCTCTTGTACAGCTGGCAGCTGGATGAGCCATTAACTGGGTACAGCAGAAGCTAAACCTGTTGACCTTCTTCTGGCAGTGGAACCCTTAAAAGAGCAGGAGACCTTTTCAAGCAAGGAGGACAAACAGTCTGCTAAGATGTGGCAGAGCTGGACTTCTGAAAGTCTGAGTCCTAAAGGAAAAATAAGGGCCAAGAGTTTTGATATGAAACATGTGTTGAGTTTTCCAAATATTAAAAAAAATAGTATCAGTGATACAGCATAATAAAAGATCAAGTCCCTAAATATATGGGTTTTTTGCCAAATAGAGTGAGGGACAGAAAGAGGGATATCTTTATGAAGGAACTCACAGGGTTGCAGAAAAATCTTTACTGTAAAAAGACCCAACAACAACAGAAAGCACTGGGGGATTAAAACTCCCTAAAATTACAGAAATGATGCCTGTAGCTTTAAGAAAAGAATGCCCATGGAACTTCTGGCAGCTCTTGGGGGTTGCTAGGCAAACACAACAATATTGTCAAGCCTTCCTAGTCTTGGTTTCTGTAAAGCAAAGTCATGGGCACGGGGAGAGCAGGAGTGGACTGGGAAGCCAAAACAGCCCTAGAAAAGGTCCCCCCCTGCCTCCACTGACATGTCCACTGATAAAGGCAGACTTGCCAGAGACAGGCCCAGCAGTGACTACTGGAAACTCACTACCCCCACCTCTTGGTCTGGCCCAGCATTAGCAGCCACCATGCAACTCAGCCCAGCCTGGCCTGGCCCAGAAATGCCCACCTCACGACTGGACCTAGTTACTGTGCAGATTGGCTGCCCACCAAGCAGCCTGGTACAAGACATAGCATATCGCGATACAGAGCAATAAACAATTAAAGCAGACAATATAGTAAACAGGCTCTCAAGGGTGGAGAAGGAGGGAAAGCTGAAGACATGGGGGCAGAGAAAGGGATGTTGGTTGGGTGGGTGGGAAGGAAAGAAGGAAGGAGGCCTGACAGTGGCAGCCCCTGGGCTCAGCCCAGCAGTGGCAGTGGCCACTGTGCCTGGCTCTGAAGTGCCAGCCACTGTGCAACTTGGTCAAACTGGGAGAGGCTGCCAGGGGTAGGGAAGGATAGAAAGCTGGAGTCAGAGAGTCAAATAAAGGTGGGCTGGCTGGTAACTAGTCAGGATAAAAGGAAACGGGAAAGGGGGTTTCGGTTTCGGCGTTGCGAATGGCGGCCGCGTCTCGGGACGCTCCCGGAGGCGGCTAGCCCACACGCAGTTAGGGGGGTCTCCGCATGTGCGGAAGACCCTAGTGAGCCTTAGGCAAAGGCTCCGAACTGGGGGCGCTTGGGGAGTAGCCTCTTTGCCGGCAGACAGCCGGGAAATTGAGGCTTTCTCCCCGCCCCAATCGGCCCCGCTGCGTCGTGCCCGTCATGGGACTTAGCAGCGCCACCGACTTCCAGGAGTGAAGACAGCGAGATGATTTAACTTTAAAAGAAGAAGTGGCATCGAATCGTGAGTGGAAGGCCTATTTTGAAGCGTGAATTTGAATCCCCCCGCAAGCGTTTAAGCGTATGGGAGGAGGGAGTAGTCCCCACCCCTTTTGAGAAGCAAGAACTACAAAGGGAGCGCGGAGGGGGGAAGAGAGAAAGAACTGTTGGTGAAAGTACCGTTGGGGTTGTATAAAAGAATACGACCGTATTAACTTCCTGGGGGGATGCAGCACGAACTTTTTAAAAGTAAATAATAAAACAAAATGTCGACTACGGGGAGAGTCCTGCAGAAACCGGAAAAGATGAGAGGTGGGACTTCCGGTCCGAGTAGCCCCCCCCCAGAGCTTGCTGTCAATCAACAGGAAAATGAGATTCTGCGCCCTCTGCTGGAGCAAATGCAGAAAATCAATGAAACTTTGCTCAAAGTGGAATGTGTCTTCATCAGTCGACAGGAATTGATATCGGAAACATCAAGGAAGATGGCGGAATTCGAACAGAAAGCATGGATTTTAAGTTCTCAGGGAGTAAAAGAGGAAGAGAAAGAGGATCTCGGATTTAGTTTGACGAATGTATTGGCACCCCTGACTGGCAGTGAAGCGAAAGATTTAAAAGAAGAGGTGGATATGGCTGTCAAAGCCAATTCTGCTTTTATAAAAGAAATTACTCTGCCAGTAGAAGGGGAGGTCGAGCAAAGCAAACAAGACATCGGAGATCTAATTTTTTGCGAAGTGGTTATGGCGCCCGGGAAATCTGAAGCTCAGAAAAGAAAGAAGAAAGATTACATCCTTGAAATGAAAAGGCATCTGAAGAGACACACCGGCATGAGGGAAGACGCAGCACTCCAAATCATGAGAAGCAGCGAGGAAAACAGCAGCCCAGGGGAAGGAGGTGAAGGAGAGGAAGCCATCAAGGTTAAAAAGGACTGGAAGAGATTTAAAAAGAAGACACCTTGAGAACTGTTTGTGTTGCATCTGTAAGGAGTTGTTTAACTACTAACCCCAATGGACTTTACTAACTGTATTAACAGAGTATTTCTGGACTTTGCAAAGTTAAAAAGAAGACCTTCCAACCATGATGGATGCCGAAAGATGGTGTTAATTACTAACTAAAACTAACCCATTTTAACAGAGAAAACTTCACTCCATCTTTTTTTCTTTCTCCATCTGTCTACCCTTCCCTTTTCTGATAAAAAGAATAAAATTCTCTCCTTTTTAGGAGAGTTTTACCAAAAAAAAAAAAAAGGAAACGGGAAAGGGGAAGAGGCTATAGGAGCTGCCAGGGAAGGGAAAGAGGAAATACTGAGGGAGTAGGATACGGGGGTGGGGGGGATGAGATGCCCCCTACAAGTCCCTGTGGTCCCCCACATTATTTCCTAATACTGAAGACTGGTTTGTACTATCAGTTGAAATGGACAGAGCTTCTCCTGCCCTGTATCACTTCGTGGTGCAGGTGAATGTCTGACCACAAGGAATTCTCCCTTCTTTCATAGAGCAAAATGCTAAGGTGATCCCTTTTTCACATGCTCATATGGAGCCTGATGTGATACAGTCCAGGAAGAACTGTACTGCTCCTCTCTGCTGACTATATAAGCAGGCCTTGGAGCTCAGCCCTTTAAAAACCAATGGCAATGATGGGGGTAAGGGATACAGAGCACAGGTCAGGAAGAAAGCAAGGTCACCATGTATACAAAACAGAAGTGTAGAATTAACAGCTCTATGGATTCCATCTTATGCTGGGTTGACCATGGTGAATTTGGAAGCCCGAATATCGCTGTGTGTTCCTGGTGCCTCTGTAGTGTTTGCTAACAAATCTGCTAAATAGCTGTTGAGAAGTTGCATGTGCGATGGCACTGCTTTTTGGAGGAGGGGAGGGGGCATAAGAAATGCTGCCGAATTGGGTTGTTTCAGAGGGATCTGTAATGGGAAGGATCACCCTATTTCTTTTCCCGACAGTGGAAAGTCTCTTCTGCATGGGGAATATCATTTGTTACTTGGGGGAGAAATGAAGAATGATTTCTTGGATGAATGAGTGCCTGAAGAGTCCAAGAATTGCCCTTTGCACCACGAGGAAAAACTTCCCCTGTAAGAATGCCTGCCTGCAGCCGGGCTCTGCCCATTAAAGATAATGAGCTCAGCTCCTCATTTTCCAAGAGACGCAGTTGTGGATTTCTGATTTCTCTCTCCATTTTTGCTAGACTGCAGCGGCTGCTGAGAGCATATGCAAGGCAACCCTCTCAGCTCAATGAAATTGCTCAGAACCGCCAGCATCTCCGGCGATTCCGTACTTATTTCCTGTTCTGCTCGCATGTGGGTGGCTGCAAAATGGATGTCCTTTCTTCAGGATGACAGAACCCGGGTGAACTCCAGCTTCCTGGAGAGCACGTGAGAGGATGAAAGCTGTGAATGCCTTTTCCCAGAACAGTCAGATGCCCTCGCCAAAGGCAGAAGGAGACAGAGATGGAAGGCACAAAGCCCCCATCTACAAATCAACAGAGGGAGAAGGGAGGGTGTGTGTAACTTGGCAATGTTGTTCCTGATACTAGCCTTCAGTGTCAGGTCAGGAGTCCTGGGAGCCGAGCCCAAGCTCTTTAACTGGGACAGCTGATAGGAACTGCAAGTCTTTTGAGCCAGCAGTCAGACTTCTCTAATCAATACTCTTCCAGGCAGGGAGTAAGGTCATCACGAAGAAGGCGCTACTGCTGATCAGTATGAGGAACTGGTCATCTAAGAAAATCACTTGGCTGATCCTCTGTGCTAGGCTGGATAGGGCAAGTCTAGCTGTCTCTCACAGCTGCTTAATTTAATTTCTGTCTTAATCTGCCTGCCATGAAGTGTCCATTATACACTATGGCACCAAAGGCATTCATTTATTTGGCCACTTTCCCCTGGATAGACACAAACGGTGGCTTACAGAAGTTTTCTAACTGACCAATTAATGCAGTGTAATTCAAACACAATGGACATCTCCTGGGTGGGTCCTGATTCTCTAGGCTGGCTATCGTGGGCCCCAGGCTAACAGCCAGGGGCCACAAGTTCAACTTTTACCTCTGTTCTAAATGCAGGCTAAGGGTCAATTTGTGATCAAAAATTAGCGGCAATTCTACCAACTCCCAGCACAAGCATTCTGAATGAAAGGTTGGAGTTGAATCGTTTCACATTTTCATATGGCTACAACTTTGCAGTGCGGGTGGACATAAGTCCTTCATGGATTCCCTAATTGGAGGTATCGGGGATTGATCCTGGAGCTTCAGGAATAACAAGTGTATGATTTACTACTGAGTCATGACCTTATCCAAGAAGCTTAGGATATTAATCCAGAGACAACTAGAATGCCATACCAAAACCATGTAATGACTTAAGGCAGAGATTCCCATCACTTACTCTAGTGTAGTCAAATAGGATTATGCTGCAACAGCGAGTCTACATCCTGTCAGCCATGACAGACAAGAACATGGCTGGAACCATCAGCAACAGCCTTTGTATGAATGCATGCTGTAGTTGTATCAAGGTATCCAACCGGTGCAGCATCTGAGGATGGTGCAAATGCATCAATTCATGTTCAGCTCCATTGCTCATGTTATTGGTAGACACAGAACATGGGTTATATACAATGATTCCCTTCTGCTGTTTGAGGGATCTTCCAATGGAAGATGGTCCTTGCACTGGAGGAAGATTCCAATAGAAGGAGTGTTCCTCCAGTGAAAGATCCATCTTCAGACGGGAAGGGACTCAGCCTCCCAGTGTGTATTTGTGTATGCATGTGGAGGGCAGAAGGTACAGGCAACACCAAGCACAATTCTATCTATATGATCCTATACACATGAACATGATCACAGACTCTCTTTGGACAGGCGCAACACTGTGGCCACAAAATACTAATTTCACTTTTGAAAACCGGTACAGACATTTCCAAAATGCATAGCCCAAATATACTGAAGGATGCCAATAAGGAATAGGGAACTACCCTTACAGTCCAATCCAAAACAGGTTTACTTGGAAGTAAGCTACACTGAATCCAGAAAGACTTACACAGGGAAAAGCACACTCAGTACTACACCCTAAACTGTGCTTGTTCAAATGCTAGTGTTCCAGTAACACTCTGGAAGTTGCCCATCGGATTGGGTACTAGTGACATGTCCTATTTCTAACCCTGTCTCCTGAAGGGCAGGTTGTTTTTCAATGCTCTTTTTTGTGTTCATCTCTACTACTTGCTGTGGTTATTTATAATTCCTTCTGGATTGCTGTGTCATTTTATTTGCATCAAGTCAGCCTGCTCTCTTAGTTACACCAGGGATTCTCACTGAGCACTTGAATAAATAATGAATACCAGATACGTTGTATAGTAATTAATCTGAAGGCAAATGCCCTAGTTGTCCAGGGCTGGGTATCTTTTCTTTTATCCTTCGAAAGAACTTCCAGAGTGAAGCAGAAATTCAGATTTTCTTTTTGTATAACACATGTGAAGTTCTGATTGTCAAATGCAAGGCAGCAGTTAGCAGACGAAGAGTGTTGTCTCTGGACCCCCTGGTAGCATCTGACTAGCTTGGAAACAGGATTTTTGATGAGATGGATCATTGGTCTGATCCAGCATGACTATTCTTAAGAATGCATGCAATGTATCTTTGGAATAATTTTGAAGAATAAAGCGAAATGCTCGAGAAAATATATCTTAAAAAACTAGAATTTTGTTCACATGTAAATTTATCACAGATAGTTATAATTTCAGTTATATAGAAGTGCTTTACAGATGCGCTCTTTGAAGCTTTGCTGTGTTTCAGTATCTTGAGAGTCATGCAAACAGTGATAAAGAAGCAGCATTTGCTAGTGGTGACAAAATTGGCTTTGGGCATGTATATTCAGGATGAGAATACTGTTATGGCGAAGGAGAACCGTGAGCACATGAAGACATACTCTACTGTTTACCCACAGCCCATGCTTTCCCAAGCAGTGTGCTAGAGAAAATTTTTGCAGCTGATGAAACTCTCATACAAATATAGGAGACCAGTCCTCCTGAACATCTGGCCATGTGATTCCCTGTATGAAGCTTACCAGGTGGCCTGGAACTAGTTACTATTTTTCCATCTGGGCCATCTTATACTGACCATTGCTCAGTGTCAATGTTGTTTACTCTTACAGGCAGTAGTTTTCCAGAGTCACCTGCTAACTGAGTCATTCCTGAAAAGGCCTAGAGATTGAACCTGGGATCTTCTGCATGCAAAGCAGATATTCTATCAAGGAGCCACAGCTCATCCGAGAGGAAGAAGAAGAAGAAGAAGAAGAAGAAGAAGAAGAAGAAGAAGAAGAAGAAGAAGAAGAAGAAGAAGAAGAAGAAGAAGAAGAAGAAGAAGAAGAAGAGACTGAATTTATACCCCACCTTTCCCACGGAGTCTCAGAGTGGCTTACGAACTCCTTTCCCTTCTCCTCCCCACAACAGACACCCTGTGAGGTAGGTGGAGCTGAGAGAGCTCTGAGAGAACTGCTCTTTCAAGGATAGCTCTCATAGAATTATGGCTTGTCCAAGGTCATCCAGCAGGTGCAAGTAGAGGAATGGGGAATCAAACCTGGTTCTCCCACATTAGAGTCCGCACACTTAACCACTACACCAAACCGGCTCTCAGTTGTTGAACATACTGTTGAACAAACTGTTGAACACACTGTTAAACTCAGCTGCTGAACACACAATGCAGCCTTGTACTGAGTCAGACCCTTGGTCTCTCAAGATCAGTATTGTCTGCTCTGACTGGCAGCAGCTCTCCAGGGTCTTGGGTAGAGATTTTTCACATCACTTCCTATCAGATTGCCAGCAATTGAAACTGCCTGTGTGAAGCAGCCCACTGTGTCAGCATGAACAAACTCTAGCACCATTGTCTCTTGACATGGTCTCCATTATAGAGAAAGCCAAACCATCAGAGGGTTTTTATAAAAATCCCAGGTACGCTTAAAGTGGTATAATGGAATGACCAAACTTTTATCAAAAACACAGTTGAATGAAATAGCAATGCAAAAAGAAGCTTTGATGTCAAGGAAGTTCAGGATAACACATATGCAAACAGGGGGGTCTCAGCTATCTCCCCCCCCCAGTCATTGGCAGCTCAGTAAGGAGGATGACTGTGAGTTCAGAGCTCATACAGTAGCCTGTTTGGCATTTCTGACTCTGCAGCTGCAAGCTCATAATGAAATGTTGCCTCCCTGCCTACAATCTTCCTGTCTGAGGTTGTCCCTTCAGCGACAGAAATATTAATTATAACAGTCTTCAGCAATGATTACAGGATTGTTAACAAGGCCTATTAATGGATTGTTGAGAACCACACAAGCTCAGGGAGGGAAAAGAATAGATCTATATGTGCTTTACTTACCAGGGACTGCGTAAGGGTGCATATGTTTAAAATGTTGTTAGCACGTACCTCTGCACTACCTTGCCTTCCTCTACCATGACACGCATACAACCCGTCCAGACAGTAAGAGTTGTTGAATGTGTCTGAGATACAGCTCTTTTAGAATAAATACAACCAGATTCACTATGAAATTAAATAGCCAATTGAAGTTATTTAAGTTTTAAGGAAAAGGCATTGTTATGATCACTTTACCAGTATGCACAGCTTCAAGAAGCCAGCACAGGGCAGCCTAATAATTTTCTGTTTATTTACTGCATTTATAATCTGCCTTTCTCCCCAGTGGGCACCCAAAGTGGATTCCATCATTCTGCTTCACTCTGTTTCACAACAACACTGTAGGTTAGACTGAGAGTGCGTGACTGGCCCAAAGTCACCCAGGAGTACAAAGGAGAATGCCGGTATGTCCCCCTTTTCTTTAATTCTTCCAAAATTCCACTCTGCCCTTTGTTCCACTCCTTCAGAGTTCCAGATTAACCAGGGGAATTTCTAAATTTCATTCTGGAGTCGATGAATGTATGGTTTGGTACAGTTTTCACTTCTGCATATGAGCAGACTGCCACTCAACAAGACATACAATGCACACAATTGCAGCCAGATTAGTTTTTTGGCAGTGTTTTGTCAATGTGCACGTGATGAACTGAAAAAGGCAGGGATGAATTGAAAAGGTAAGGCATGGATGAACTGGGGGGAAAAGTGAATGCTGTGGAAAACTGTACCTGTATAAAATTTGGAAATAAAACAATAGGAGAATGGAGGGTTCCTACTGCATCAACTCCTCTTTGGAGACCATATGGAGAAATCTGGGGAATATTTCCAGGGATAAATGTGCAAATATTTGGACAAAAGGGATTTCAGAAGTGCTCCAAAACACACCGAAGAGCCTTCAGTGCAATTAGTGGCAAGTGAGGGAGAAGATGCTGAGGCCATTAATTTTTGATGTGAGCACAAGGGCATCACAAGATCACATGTGTCCGTTTGTGACGTGTTGGAAGTCTGGATCTATAATATTATAGGGACAGGAAGCAGAAAAAAATATGCCTGCTTTTAGCCAACATTACATTTCATGTTTCTTATACAGAACAAAGAAAACACGTTTTGTGGGATGCTGGATCCATGATATTTAGGATCATCTGCAGCAGCACAGGGCGTGTTTCAATAAACCATAAACTTGTCATCTTCTGCCTGCCTCTCTTGTCTTATTTTCCTTTTCACGTTCTTTTAGGATTAAGAGATTAAAATGTCAAGGAATAAGTTACGATATGGAGCATGGTCAATAGAGTTCAACACAGTTGGAATTCTTCCAGGGGACTGGGCCATTTTCACAGCACAGTTATTCAGAATCCTACCAGTACCTCTTTGATGGGAATCCCACTGAAATGAGCAGAAGTTGCATAGCCTAGGATCTGACTGTTCTTAGGACATCCAGCACTAGGAGCCTACAGAGCACAGCTTAAAGGTTGATTCTTAAAACTGGCTCAACTAAAAGCATACTTTCCAACATTTTGTGCTGGCAGACAGGGAGATGCTTGTAACATCCCCGTACCCATAGCAAAGACCACCGTCCAAGGCCTGCCATCATTACACAGTGCTGAAATCTACGTTGCATTCATTTACTCTGTTCTGTAATAACAATCATGCAAAGGATACCTCATCAGCTGCACTACGAGAAATGACAGATTGTGAACTGCATAGTATGTTAGTGTTCGTGCACATACATTTACATATATGTGCACCAGTGTCAAGATGCAACCACTACACTGTACAGAGATCGAATGCTGCTAGGAAAGCTCTCAGTGCCTGAAGAACAACAACTGTAGTAACTATCAGTAATAAGATTTTCATAAGGCATTCCTTACAGACCAGAATAGGGGGAGAGATTTACAGTGAAAAGAGACTAGAAAATGGGGGCAACCTGTATACAGTGACCACTAAAGCTTATTTAAAAGTTGCAGTTCGGAGAACTGCAGAACATAATTAAGTCTCACTGAAATCAATGGAACTTAAAACGTGTTACCATGTAATTAGCACCATTTCATTTCAGTTTCTTCAATTCATTTCTGCTTCCAGACTATTTTTAAATCTAGTCTCTATGCTCAGTCAGGTGTGATTTTATCAGCATGCATGTGAATTAATTAGCACACACAACTGAGCCATGTTTAACTGGCTTCCTCTTATGCTTACACATGTTCTCACATTTCCCACTAATATTTCTACCACATTCCTGAGCCATAACCCAATTACTAATATCACAGCCATCAAAATAGGTATCTAACTCTAAACCTGGCACCAAAGTGTGGAATAAAAAATCAAAAAATCTGCACAATGGGTGCAAGTGCAAATGCAGGAGATATTTCTACAAATCTGGGGGAACTCTCAAGCCTTGCAGAAAAATCTTAATTCGAAATAAATTAAGCAAGGGATAAAATAAGTGAGATCTTACAAGAGTACTTTACAAGGTTTGGGGGATGTTGTAGGGATTTATATGTAGGATTCCAGTGCAGCACCCATAATGCTGGGTTTTGCTTGAAGGTATCCCTGCCTTTTAGATCTGTTAAATATCAGTTTCAAGGAGACATCTCTTTGTTTTCTCTTAATGGCCATAACCCTTTGGTCCATCCCTAGAGATCACATCTCCGTCAGCATTCACTTTGTAACATCATCTGAACAGATTTCTGTCAGTATTACTGTTTCTTTCTTTCTTGTAACTTCATCTATTAGACACCTGTGTCATTTCAACATCACTGCAGTGGCCTTTCAGTACCAACATTAGGTTGCATCTATTTAGTTTTGACATTCATGGCCTTGAAAAGCAAGGAGAAGTAAGATTTGCCATAGGATGGGGGGGGGGGGAGGAATCTCTCTATCATTCAACACAAAAATAGGCCAGGAGCAAAATCTTGTGAATACCCACAGGACGTCTAGTATCTTAATGTATAATTTTTTGGAGAAAGCTCTTTCCTCATCAGATAACTGCATTTTCACCTGAGATATGTGTTAAATGCTGTGGAGTTTCCTTCAGAGATCTATAACTCCTGCTTTTCATCATCACTTGAAGAATATAACTTTTTTAAAAAGTGAACACTTCACATTTATTGACCACATTTGTATCCAGCTTCTCCTCTAAGGTACTAAGGAACAACGATAGCTTTCATTAGATTAATACACTTTTATCTTCATAAGCAGACTTGTGAAGTAAGCTAGGCTGAACAGTAGGCCCAAGGCCTCCTCAATGAGCTATATGGCTAAACAAGGATTGAACCATAGGGCCTTGATCTATGCACAGTCCCGTTTGTTTACACTGGCTCTGTCTGCAGCCTGTAGGATAGTTTTGGATTACCATAGGGTGGATCCAGCCATGCCGCTCAGCAAAATTCCTGAAGCTTAAGGAGCCTTCTTTCGACTTAAATGGAGGCACTTGGTCTCAAATGCAAACTATGCATCATTCCAGCCCCTGAGACTGAGACCACTTGAGCTCCTTGATCCCTAACCCTAGCTTCCCGGAAGCTCTTGTAAAAGGAAGCTGGATAAGACTGATGACAATCTGGTCTGTGGCTCCTGTTGATAGTTCCAGGACTGCACTTTGAGACTGTACCTCAAACTCATTTCATTCTCCTGTTTCCAGCCCTGACCCTCTTGGAACCACAATGCACCCTAAATCCTACCATTACTTCCCTGCTTCTCTGTATTATTCCTGACATCATATGAACCATCTCCTACATGATCCCCCAGAATCAGCTCTATCATCAACGTTGGGGCTTGCCCCATGACAATTACTCAGCCTAAAGCGTTACAAAACCTTTCAGTCATCTTTGAAAGCTGTATAGAGGTATGCAGATGAGTCCAGCAACAAGATAACTGAGTTCTACTCAAGCCAAAGCACTGAGGTCAAGAGGCTGTAATTTCTCCTGGAAACAAAAGCACCAAAAGTTTCTGCAGGAAAGCAGCTTTCCTCTTGACTTAAGGACTTGCAAATGGTGGCAGAAGCCAGGAATTATTTCTTTTATAAAGGCCTTACTGTTGCTATACAGTGAGTTCGATAACAACTACAAATTCAGTGAGATGGAAAACTAAACAAAGCACCAGGCTGGAACTGATTCCACTATGCTGTTGTCAGGCTTCAGTGGTACTTTAACAATCAATAGGCTACTTGATGTTGGTCTTAAAACTTTACTTTTAGCATGGATTGTAGGGCTGGAGGTGGCCAAGGAACAGGGAAGTCTAGGTAGGGTTGCCAACCTTCAGGTGGTGAACAAAGAGAAATTAACTGCGTGGCGTCAATACCAATTTCAAAAATCAATCAATAATAATAATTAACAAATAATTTGTTTATAGACATTATGAAGGCATAGCCCACCTTGAAAATGATTTTGTGAACTGAATACACCGAGACTGCTTTTCAGTGATAACCTTCAGGTTACTGGTTCCAACGTGATAAAGCTATATTGGTGAAACGTGGAGCATACTGAGGCAGGCAGTCTTGTAGTTCTTCTTTTGGAACTGTCCCAGTCTTCCTCTTTTGGAACTGTTGGAGTAGATATCTTCTGGAAGCTCATTTTCCCCCTTTACACTGTGAAGCCCACTGCTTATTAGGAGGGACTGGGCACTTTGGAGTGTTTTGGACTTTGTGAGCCATATACAGGACTTATGTTAAATCATTTATGCCATGATTGTATGAATAAGTTGGCTTAGGATCTGGAAATTATTTAAATAGTTTATTTGTTTATGAATGAATTATGTGTTAATTATTATTATTTATTGTTTTCTGAAATTGGTATTGACACCTCACACAGTTAATTTCTTTGTGTTCATACAGATACTGTGTCTTTCACTATTATACTGAACCTACAGGTGGTGGCTGGAGATCTCCTGGGACAGAGGTCAGTTCACCTGGAGAAAATGGCCACTTTGGAAGGTGGACTCTATGGCGTCATATCCCACTGAAGTTCCTTCCCTCCCCACCCACCCCCTCCTTAGGTTCCACCCCCCCAAATCTCCAAATATTTCCCAGCCTGGAACTAGCAACCCTAATTCTAGGTGATGGACTAATGCTTGAATGTACACACTGTATAGAGAGAAACTCAGGCAGGTGAAAGGCCAGAGAAGATGCAACTGAAGGACCACCTCTCGTGGTCAGGATCAATGTGGCAGTTCCACACAGCGCAGCAATGTCTTTGGGGTCATTTAGGTCTTGCAAGGGTATGCTCTGCTGTTGCCCGCTTGTAGGCTTTGTCTGTGTCTCTTTCCACTGTTCTGGAATAGCCTTCTAGAGGAAATCAGAAGATCTATGTCTCTCTTGAATTTTTTTTTTTTTTGAGAGCCTGCAAAGCAGAACTCTTTAGAAGATTCTTTGGCTGCTCAAGAAGAGCTTTCTGGGTGCCTTGAATTTTAAACCCCCCCCCCCAGTAGTTGTTTAATTTTTCTTGTTTTTACAGTTATGACTTTTGTACTGTTTTTCTTGTTGTTAGTCACTGTCGGTGACCTGGGTGACCCCCCCCAGCTCCCCAACTTTGAGGGGTATTGGAGAGCCACCACCCTCAGCACCCATGCACCCAAACAGCAACACCTGCGGTGTCTTTTAGGCAAAACCTGCTGCTCCATTGCTTGACTGGAAATGGTCCTTTAAGAGCTTGGAGCCTGTCAATCAGCTGGAAGGCAGCCTTGAGCCAGGGGTGGCAAAACAAGGAAATGAGTGACTGCTGGGATGCATCTTCCCATAGGAATTGCTCAGACTCTATGGGAGTTCCAGAGGGGTGGAGCCTCCAAAGGTGCCGCCCTCAGGATGGGCTGGGACCATCACAGGGCAAAGGGAAATCAGACAGCTATTGCTGCCCAGGTTGAAAGGAGCAGGATTAGGAGGAAAGTGGAAAACAGGGATGAAGGAAACCCCTTTCCCTTTCACGCTCAGGCTTCTGGGAGGGTACACAGTGCCCCCTGCTGGCAATGATCTGCCAGATTGGGCAGGTCTTTGACAAACACTTTGGGTCCTAGTTTATATGAAACAAATGGGGGTGTAAAACTAAGGGATCAAGAGAGCTGCAGAATCCTGTTCCTCTCCCCCAGCTTCCCCAATGCAAACTCCCCCAGTGGCTATTGCTACAGTGAAAGGAGATGTCAGCACCAATACTCCCAGCTTTGTTACCAGAAACTAGCTTCAAATTCTTGCTTGAAATACAGGGCAGGCAGGAAACCTGGATACATGCTTAATTATGGATCTATTACTTAGCAATGGTTATGGAAGAGGGTGCAAATACTTCTGTAGGGGGGAGTGTGTGATCAGTGATCCGCTCTTGTTGGCTCTGTCACACCTGCATCAGCTTCTAGAGAGTAGTAATAGACACCCATACCGTTCCCTCACCCATATTAAGTTGCTTGTTGATGGAGCCATACCAGGGTTGAAATGCACACTCCCTCCCCCAAAGTTTTATGATGCAAATGGAAGGAATCTCTCTCAGAAGCATGCCTGTGGGTGAATAAGGCCTCCAGAGTCTGTCTGTCTGTCTGTCTCTCTCTCACGAGGGACTGCCTGAGGCTATGCCTCAGGACATCAACATGTTTGCAAAAAGGAATACAAGGAATTGAATTCTTCAAGGAAATATGTTAAATGGAAGCAATCCTTCCTATATATAATCTATATTACAGTCATGACGCCTCACTGCAAAGTTTACCTTAGCTGTGTGCCCTCCATGAGCAACCCATGGTCATTATAGTTCCTCCTCTTCCTGATTTATTTGTCAGAAATGCTGGGAGCTACATCCGTCTCCTTTTGGAGAGAGGAAAATGCCCCAGAGCAGAATGTTGTCTATCCATATGATTATAATAATAATTTGTTGCTGTTATTATTACAAGTGAGGATGGCATCTCATTTTCTCCTCTGTTTCCTCTTTCACTATTTCCTCTTTCTCTTCTCCTGGCAGCCCCCATATCCTCTCCCCTTTCCTGCTTCCTTGTCTCCTTCCCACCTGCCAGCCACAGGTGGGAAGGAGACAAGTTATCCACTATGACTCCAAGATCTCTCTCTTGGTCTGTCTCTGCCAGTTCAGACCGCATCAACGTGTATTTATATTTAGGATTTTTGGCTCCAATGTGCATCACTTTGCACTTGGCCACATTCAACCCCATTTGCCATGTTGACGCCCACTCACCCATCCTCAACAGATCCCTTTGGAGTGCCTCACACTCCTCCCTGGTTTTCACCACCCTGAACAACTTCGTATCATATGCAAATTTAGCCACTTCACTGCTTACTCCCAATTCCAAATCATTAATAAACAAGTTAAAAAGCATCGGACCGAGTACTGATCCCTGTGGTACCCCACTGCTTACCACCCTCCACTGAGAAAGTTTCCCATTTATACTCACTCTCTGTTTTCTATTTATAAGCCAGTTTTTGATCCACAAGAGGACTTGTCCTTTTATCCCAAGACTATTGAGCTTACTTAGGAGCCTTTGATGAGGAACTGTATCAAAAGCTTTCTGGAAGTCAAGGTAAATAATATCTATTGGGTCCCCCATGTCCACATGTTTGTTCACTCCCTCAAAAAACACTAACAGGTTAGTGAGACAAGATCCAGGTGAGTGTCCCGGCTGTGGCTGGTAGGGCGGCAGAGGGAAGGGGAAAATAGAGGGAGGTAAGCCATGTTTATTTCCTTCTACTTAGATGTAAGGCAGGGCTGTCTCAAGTCATTTTGCTGTCCCAAGTGGGTAGTATGGGAGGACAGCCTTATGGTAACAGGTATGGTTCCCTCCACCCCTGACATATGTTGATTTGGGGTTACGCAGCAGCAGCTAAGGTAGAAAAGCACCTCCTCCTATGCCATGTCTTCTGGGTTCTAAGGGTCTGGAAAGTGGTTCCATAGCCAGTTACAGGGTTGCCAACTCTGGGTTGGGAAATACCTAGAGATTTGAGGGGTACAGCCTGGGGAGGGCAGGGACCTCAGCAGAGTATAATGCTATAGAGTCCATTGCCCAAAGCAGCCATTTTCTCCAGGAGAACTGATCTTGGAGATCTCCAGGTGCTGCCTGGAGGCTGGCAATACTAAGGGGAGGGCCAGACCTGTAGATCTGAGGGGTAGACCTTGGGGAGGGCAGGGTTTGGGGTGTGGAGGGACTTCAGCAGGGTATAATGCCATAGAGTCCACTGCCCAAAGCAGCCAATGTAATAGCTGGGAAATTTTCTGTAGGGGAAATGATGTGCTGTGGCTGGGGAACACTGTGATTTCTGGGAGATCTCCAGGCCCCACAGGGAGAATGGCAATTCCAGTGACCGTTTAAGGGAAGATTGGGATATGTATTTCGGCAACTCCAGCGACCATTTAAGGGAAAATTGGGATATGTATCAGGACACATTCAGTGACTCCCAACAGCAACAACAAACTGTTTAGAATGTTAGAGGCAAAGGCCAATCAGGCCTTGTATGCAAATGACCTCTGTGTTCTGACTGGCTATGGGGGGGGGAGGAACAACAAACTGTTTAGAATACTGGAGGCAAGACTCAGGCAGTGCAGCCAGTGGATAGGGACAGCTTCTGAGTGACAGATCAGGGAGCCAACTGATTTGGGCGTGTGTGGAATGTTCATGAGAGTCCATGACCAAAACAGAATTATTATATACTAGGAATAAGGCCTGTTGTGGAAATAAATACAACAAGCTCTAGAAAGAGGCTCTGGGAGAGTGCCCCAGCCTTGGGCACTCAGTGTCAATTTGCTGTGGTGACCTCAGCAGGGTATAATGACACAGACTCCACCATTTTCTCCAGGGGAACTGATCTCTGCCATGTGAAGAACAGTTATAATTCTGAGTGATCTCCAGCCCCCACCTGGAGATTGGCAACAATGGTTCCCCATGAGGGAATGGCTGGTTTGGAGGGTGGAGTCTCTGGCATTGTACCTGTCTGAGGTCCCACCCCTCCTCAAACCTCACCCTTTACAGGCACCACCCCCCAAATCTCCAGGAAATCCCCAACCTGGAGTTGGCAACCCTATCTCCCTCCCAGCTAACTGTCAACCTACCGTGATCTGCCCCCTGGCTTCAGCTCTTCATCTCCTCCCCCTCCCTCCTAGAGAGCAGTTGTAATTCTGAGTGATCTCCAGCCCCCACCTGGAGACTGGCAACAATGGTTCCCCATAAGGGAATGGCTGGCTTGGAGGGTGGAGTCTATGGCATTGTAACCCCTCCTCAAACTTCACCCTCTACAGGCTCCACCCCTCAAGTCTCCAGGAATTTCCCACCTGGAGTTGGCAACCCTATCAGGACTGGCCCCAATGAGTTTTCTCCCAAAGGCCAAAATAGGTGTGGAAAAGGCCTTTTAGTGACAGAACTTGGTTGCCTAGCAACAGGCACTGAGGAGAAAGTACACTTGGCAGCTCTGATTAGGAAAATACCTGGAGATTTGGGGGGTGGATCCTGTGGAGGGCAGCATTGGGGGGGATGGAAGGACTCAGTAGGGCATAATGCAATAGGGCCTACCCTCCAAAGCAGCCATTTTCTCCAGGGGAACTGAACTCTGTCATCTGGAGATCAATTGTAACAGCAGGAGACCTCCATGTCCCGCCTGGAGACTGGCAACCATAGGGGAAAGTCAGCTGCACAGCAGGGGGTTGAAGAGAATGGTTTGATGGTCACTGGCCCACCTCATTAGCCAGCCAGCCATGGTGGAGCCAAAAAGAAGAGAGAGACGTTTTAAGTTTATTCTGACAGGAAAGTGGTGAAGCTGGCAGTGGGCAGGGGAGAGGGTTATGCTGAAAGTCCTTTTTTTTTTTTTACTGACAGAAGTTGGTTGCCTACCAACAGCCACTGAGGGGACAGTTAGTCACAGTTAGTCCCACACAGGAGCCAAGAGAAGTATCTTCCTCAGGAGAAAGTCTGGCTTTCCAGGAGCTGCAGCTCATTTCCTCTAGGCCAGACCCTCCATGGCACTGCCGCCGCTGCTGAAGGAAGGCGGAGAAGCCTTTGAAAGGCGCTGGGCAGCCTTCTCTGCAGTGCACCCCGCTGAGCTATCGCCCTGACAAAGCACTGGCCTTGCAGCTGAGGGAGAAGGGCCATGAGGGGCAGCGAAGGTGAGTGCTTCCCTGCCTGCTGCCGTTCGCTAGGTCTGCCTCTTTCTCCCCCATGGAGGGGTTGCTGCACCCATGGTGGAGCATCCATCCCCTTTGCCAGCTCCCTCCAGACTGAGAGTGAGATGCTGGCTGCCAGCTCTGTTGGTGGGGCCGAGCCAAATCAGTGAGGCAATGCAGTCAGAGGATTGGGAGTCTGTGAGAATGGCAACCGAGCAGGCCAAAGGCTGTGGAAGCATTTCCAGGAGTCACATCAAAACAGCTTTATTATATAGAAGAAATAGAGATATCATTTATACAACATTTTCCTTCCCTATGGGAAACAAAGTAGCTTACATTGTTCTTTTCCCTTCCATTTTATCCTCACTACAAGCCTGTGAGGTAGGTTAGGCTGAGACCATCTCATGTTCACCCAGAAAGCTTCCATGGTAGAGTGGGGATTTGAGCCTGGGTTTTCCAGATCCTAGTCTGAAACTCTAACCACTGAACAACACTGGCTTTTGTATGGTGGCTGTGGTTAAAGAGTAGCAAGTAGCTGGACCTTCCTATGATTGGCCTCATGAGTCCTCCCTCAAATGTCAAAATACTCTGGCAGAGTCCAGCCCCTGCCCTTTGCTGACAGAAACCAGCACTTGAAGGCTGGCCAGACTGTTGTAGTTACCTAGCAACCCCCATAATGGCCAATGCAGAATGCCTTCAATTCTTAAAGGTACAGGTAAAGTTTCTATTATTTAGAGGGAGCTTAATTTAACAGGCCTTCTTAACTACATTTTAAATAGGCATCAAGAATAAAAGAACACAGAATATGCAAGGTGAGACAAACGTCAGCATTGTATGAATACAATCAATACCAAGTGACCAGTTTGTTATCCAGAAAGAAGGAGAAGGAGGAGGAGGAGGAGATTGGATTACCCTGCCCTTTACTCGGAGTTTCAAGAGTGGCTTACAAACTCCTTTCCCTTCCTCTCTCCACAACAGACACCCTGTGAGGTAGGTGGGACTGAGAGAGCTCTTTCAAGAACTGCTCTTTCAAGGACAGCTCCGACAGAATGAAGAAGAGACCAGAACTGTCAAAGTCAGAGATTTCAAATTGTTTCCACAGCAACATTTTCCCCAGAAGCAATGTGTTTTGGAATCATGTTTGATGAAGGAAATTCCTCTGCTATGCAGATTCCCCAATCCCAAATTTCCATCTGTTTGTAAAATGTGTATGTGGGGGTGTTAAAGGGGCTTCTCTTTTAAAAAACAAAAATAGTAATGTTATCTTACTACAACAACTGCTGTCCCAGTTTGCCTCAATAGCTGGAATGTGCTTCTGGCTGTGCACTTACGCGGACAAAATGAAGTCAGCACGATGATCCACTATCTTTGATACATGATGTGGCAAGAAACCAATATCAGGTTATGGGAAGATGTGGTGGGCACATTTTAAAAAATTATACCAGTTTTAATACTATGCACAATCTTTGTAACAATACATAGAACAAAATGCAGTAATGCTGGTTCACTTTCTTCATGAGCTGGAGATGGGTGGCATCCAGTGAACAGTGTTCCCTCTAAGCTTAGTGTGGATTAACTAACAGTTTTTAGCCTCCAGCTTACAGTTTTTTGTCTTAGCTCAGGAACGATGGCTCCAGAGAAAACTAATTTATGCAGTAGCCAAATCGCTTGCTCACAACTTTAATGCCAGTAGCTCACAAAGTAGATTTTTTGCTCACAAGCCCCACAGCTTAGAGGGAGCACTGCCAGTGAACTGTAGAATTCTGCCCATAAAATAGAACTTTCCCACCTCTATCTCCTATGGGAGCCCAGTGTGACCCCCCCCCTCCAGTGCAGCTCTCAAGAGTTTGGGACCACTCAGGAACAGTGCCTGTTACAAGTGGGGTCCACTGTAGAAGAGGGAAGATCAGTGACAACTGCCTCCTTCCCCCATCAATGGAAGTATTCTTCTGTCAGCAGAAACTGTTGGAGCCTGCGATTCCTTCTATTTGATAAGGACGCTTCATTTAACAGAACCTAGATAACTGGATCTATATCAACTACTGCACTGAGACACTACAAATCTTGATTAGTTGTTTATGAACATGTGTGAAGCAGCGAGCAGTTCTAAGTATGTCTCTGGGGAAGTCCATATTATTGAATGGGGCTTACTCCTAGGAAAGTGTTCTTAGGATTGAGTGTCACTCTTGTGGTTCCCTCCTTCCCTTCCTTCACTTGCAGGTGAGAAATTAAAGACTTCTGGGCTTGGAACTGGTCATCACTATTTCTCATGGTTCCTGAAATGGGCAACACAACATACTGATTTGTTCTCCTGCCTACAAACTAGATTTAACGGGGCTCATCTCCTTTCATCTTAAATTTTTAAAGCTACCCACAAAGTTCTGCCACCTTTAAATGCATTAGTTCCAGAGAAACATAGCTAATAAGGATATACTTGGGAGAAAAAGCTACTTCTTTGTCCCAAATTGGGACAAAGCATTAACAGAAAGAAGACAGGCAGGTCTCCCCCATCTTTCCCAGACAGAGCAAATGCAGGTGTTTTAAAAGAAGAAGAAGAGTTTGGATTTATACCCCACCCTTCACTGCCCAAAGGCGTCTCAGAGCGGCTTACAAACTCCTTTCCCTTTCCCTCCTCACAACAGACACCCTGTAAGGTAGGTGGGGCTGAGAGAACTCTAACACAAACTGTCCTTGAGAGAACAGCTGTGCCAGAGCTTGTGACTGACCCAAGGTCACATCAGCAGGTGCAAGTGGAGGAGTGGGGAATCAAACCCGGTTCTCCCAGATAAGAGTCTGCGCACTTAACCACTACACCAAACTGGCTCTCGAGCTGGAGAATGAATGAATTTAAATCTGTATGAATCTAGTAGGAAGGTGACACTGAAACTCTCTGTCCTCCACAGGCATTGACCAGATACCTTTGCTTCAAGCTTGCCAAGCTGAGAGGCCCTTCGGTTCATGTCCCATGAGAGAAATCAGAAATCCAGGATGTGGGATTCTGTTGTCTTTCTAGCTGAAGCAGTCGGGTGGGGGGGAATGGCAGAATTATCAGGCACACAGCTGTACCCTTTAAGAGGCAAGCCCTGGTCCCTGGGAATCCTCTGCCTTCCCTCTCCATCAAACCTTATGGCCTTATGCTAACTTCAGGGGCTCTGTGCCATTTTGAATTAGCTAAGGATCTGCCCTGAGAAGACCAACAATCACACGGAGATGTAAAATGTCACCCTTTAACCTTACAGAAATGCTGACAAGAGTTAAAGTATCCAAATGCCGTATTTTATATAAATTGAGAGAGAGAGAGAGAGAGAGAGAGACAGAGAGAGAGAGACAGAGGTGCAAACATTCCCTCCGAGTGCTTTTCCAAGGGCTGCCTGGTGCTGTATTAGCCAAGTCTAAATGAAGAAACCATCTTATGACTCATACTTTCCAGGCTCTGTAATCCGTCAGCAGGTTTCAGGCTCTGCCGTTTTCTTTCCCCTGACTTCATTTTTTTGGCCATAATTTATGCACCTGCTTTTCAAAAGAAAAGAAAAGAAACTTGGGGGGGTGGGGAGAAGTCTGACAGCTGAGAATCAAAAAGAGCCATATTTGTATATTTTTGGGTGGAAGAAGTAAATGAAGTCAAAGAGACTTTGGGATGATGATCAAAGAAAGGGGGAGGCCCCCTCGTATTGTGGGTGGATAATCTCAACAGGGCTAATAAAATTAGTCAACCAAAATAAACCACTAGTAGATGCGACAGAAAAAGTCTTTTTTTTTTAAACCAGCCATTACATTAAAAGTAAAGCTGATGAACCTAATGAGGTAATGCCATGTTCTCAGTCTTTTATCAAAGGGCCTGGTTAAACAATGCACATACTCACACAATTTGCAGGAAGCCCTTCCTTGGCTTGAAGTTTTGTGTGGGGAGCATAATGTGTAAAAAGTTCCTAATCTATTGCGTTTGCTGCCCCAGTAGTGTATGCTCTTGATGGTAGCAGCACAGGAGTACAAAATGGTGAGGAGGTTTTAAACATGATGCTCCATGCACGCAGCAGGTTCAGCGTAAGAGACAGTCTGTAACCAGCACATGGCGTGTGCAACGTCTAAGCTGCCATATACTGAGTCAGACATTTTGTGCAGAGTCATGCATAAAAATCTAGGTTGTGATCCAAGCTGACCTGTGACTAAAATCCCTGGACAAATAAAGGGTCTTGTGCTTACACCTCTAGGTCCAAACCAAGAGTCAACACCTGGGTGTGTTAATCTTGGGATCACGATGTTGCAAGATCCACAAAAATGGGCATCACTTTTCTCTCTGCTTGGGCTTAAAGCAACATTTGGAGGGAGGGAGAGAATTAATTCCTCCTTCCCTAGCACCAGGACCTCAATCTACATCAGCTCCCTCCCCTAATGTTCTCTGCAGGTTAAATATACATCTGAAGCTATAATCACAGATCCCCATCTTATGGCTTGGTGCTATTCATGAACAAACAAAGTTGAGTTCAGTATGACTACTCCGTTACAGTACAGAGCACAGCTGTTGGACTTGAAGGGTCTAGGATCAAATCCTAGCTCACAAGGCTATTGAAAGGATCAAATTATATGCAATCATAATAAATTCAGGGCAGAGTCCACAAGCTGGAGGCCAAATACTCACGGGACAATCAGTAGGTGGAACGTCATTCGTAAAAAGGCAGTGTTTCCTCTTACTGCTGAATATAAAAGACCTTCTTGAACCAGACTGGTGGACTTTTGGCACCCTTGGCAAACTCCGCAGTCTTCTTGTCGTCCAACGACAGCTTCTGAATCATGCTGTACAATCTATTGAGCTGCAGTCCTTGTGCAATAATTCATACCATCAGCCTCTCAGTTTGGCCTAATGGTGACTTTAGCAAACTCCACACTGGGTATTCTAAATGGACTGTCTCCTCCTATATGACCCTGTGAGCCAACTGCAGTATTCCAGCAGCCATTTGTTGGCCATCCCACTACTTAGAGTGGCCCATCTGGTATCAACCAGAGCCCGGGGACTTTCCCATCATGGCTCCAGCTCTGAGGAATGGACTACCTGAAGGGGTAAGGGGGTGGATCTCCTTGGAGATCTTCAAAAGGCACTGAAAGGCCTGCTCATTTGCCAGGGTTTTTGATGGGGCTTACATGGCAAGTGTCTTTTAAAGAGGCGGTGGGGGGAGAAATGTGGGGGTTATTGCATTTTGGTTTTAAACTATTGTTGTAAGCTGCCTTGCACCATGAGGAAAGGTAGGGTATAAACATTTTAATTAAGTTGGGGACGCATGCATCATGATTGCCTCTCAGCTGATTCCGAGGTGTGTTGAAGATGCTTCCTTCCGCATGTGTTGCTTCTCCAGTGGAACAGATAAAAATCACAATGTCCTACAGCCTTGGGAGAAAGCAACAATCCTTTTCAGTACTGATGCTGGAGAGGCCAGTCTGGGCCCTGACGTGGATATCCCAGGCAAGCCCAGTCTCGGAAGCTAAGCGGGGTCGACTCTGGCAAGTATTTGGATGGGAGACCTCCAGAGAATACCAGGGTCAGGAGGCAGAGGCAGGTGATCAAGCCACTTCTCTGAATGTCCTCCATGCCCCAGGAGGAGTTGCCAGAGGTCACCATGACTTCCAGGCATGGACACACACATACACACAACGTGCAAAAATACCAAGAAAAGAAAAAGAGATGCCAGCCTGGTACGCAGTCTGCATGTTGGACTACAATCTCAGAAAGAGGTGTGGATCCCCATTCTGCTGTGGAGCAATCTGGGTGACCTGAAGCCAGTCTGCTATCTCAGCCTAAGTCACCTCACATGGTTGTCATAACAATAAAATGGGAAAGGGAGAGAACTATAGACCCCACCCTGAGCTCCTTGGTAGAAGTACAGGATGATAGGTCAGGCAGGATTCCAGATCTATCTTCGCTCAGCCCTACCTTTTGTTATTCTACTGCTAGGAACACATCTCTCCCCAAACAGAGTGGGAAGATCCACCAGAAGGATCCTGCAAGGCTGATCTGCCCTTCCTCCTGAGTGGCCTCACCAGTAAAAGTGTAGCATCACGGTTTGCGTCACTATGCTAGATCTGTGGCTAATATGGCCTACTCTAAATACCTACTCGCTAGCACAGCAAGTCCTAAAATTGGCACGTTCAATTACTTGGGATTACGTTTGCAGAAGCACATATGGGCATCATAACATAATACAATAGGGGCACGGCTTAAAGCAAATCAGTTTATCCATTCTATATTCTAACAGCCTTATTACCAAGCTCACGGCATATAAATAAGCATCAGTCTGTCAGCATGCATAACTATTTCAGGAACGTTAAAGCCAAGCGAGGACGTCATGTGACTTCTATGACCAATCCTCACCCTGGGATGATTATTATTTCTGCATAACCCGTTATTATTCCATCCTGCGGCCAGCTCTCCTACGGAAGGGCAGGCATTCTCATTAGGAAAAAAATCTCTACATCAAGAAAAAAACACTAGAATTTGGTGCCTAAAATAAACCAGTGAATTGCGCTGATGCACATGAGTCTGTTTTCCAAGAAACTTGTTCCTATTTAACCAAAAGGAAAACTATGTCTCCCTGCCCCACCTCGACATGTTCCATCAAGAAAAAGAGGGGCATTTCTTAAATCTGCTTACAAGTTACAGTGATGTCTATTCACAAAAAAAGTTTATAATCTTTTCTGGGGCGATGGTCTTATATTTGGGGTCATCTTCCTTGCAGTGAAATATAGTACTTGTTCAGTCTGAATTCATGATACAAGTCCTTAAAGAATGTTGCATTCCCCCCTGTTCCAGTGATAGGGAAACAGACCATGTGAGAACACAAATGGTAGACATGGATGGGTTTTGCCAGGGGCTCAAATGCCAGATAAAACAGAACTTTGGTGGAATCTTTAGACTCGCAACGTCAACGACATTTATTCCAGCATACTGTTAGTCATGAAGGAGTCACCACTAGGCTTTCTTTTCTTTTGCTACCATATAGACTAACACGGCTACCCCTCTGAAATTCAAATGCCAGGCAAGCTACATGGCAGAAAGATGCCATGAATTAGAGAACAGGTGGATTGCAGCTACAAACAGTTAATTCTTTTATCGCACATAGACATCCTTTGGGTCAACTGCAGCTGGAAAACTGCACATAGTATACCAACCACCCAGCTGATCCTTGAACTGAAGCTGTCTGCATGTACTTGCAAAATCCTGGACAAAAAGCACTGGCAGGCAGGTCAGAAAGAGAGGAATTCACATATGAAGCACTACAGAGCCATTCTGCATTTTTTCTTTTTGGCATTTTTGCATTGTGTGTGGTGGAAGTCATGGTGACCTCTGACAACTCCTACTGGGGCATGGAAGATGTTCAGAGAAGAGGCTTGAGAGCCTGCCTCTGCCTCCCGACCCTGGTATTCTTTGGAGGTCTCCCATCCAAATACTTGCCAGGGTCAGCCCTGCTTAGCTTCCAAGATCTGACAAGATCGGGCTTGCCTGGGCTATCCAGGTCAGGGCCATTCTATATTGTCAAACCTAGGGAGGCTGCCAGAAGGCAGTCCACAGGAAACAGCAAATAGCATTGGCTGTACAGGAAGTATAGCCATGATGAGCGTGACACCCTTTATGCTGGCAAACCTTAAAGTTTAGGTGATCCCCTAAAAAGGCATTGTATGAAGGAGCGATACAGATATGGCTGATTCTGTTTTCATGCTGGATCACCAAAGGGAGACAAATAACATCCATGCAGGGCTTAAATTCCTGCTTCAAACGATGGACAACTCTACAGAGAAACAAATGCTTTTGCTTTGTACAGAGACAGCCCACTTAGTATTGCCTATCTGGGATGTGCAGCAGCCACTCTTCGGCAACTCAGGTAGAGGAAGGGCTTTCTCATTCTCTGTTTCCTGAATTCCTGAAACTGAAGATCTCAGATACGGAACCTGAGGACCTTCAACATACAAAGCATGGGCTCAGCCACTCAGCGCCAGCCTCTGATCAGTGGGATGCTGCCAATACATCTGCAGTTAGCCCATGGACATGAGGACTAACAACACGGAAACATTCAGCATCCAAATTCTGTACCAGGTTTCAAACTCTATGTGCAGAATTTCAGAAGGCATACATATACTGAAACTCAGACAAGCAGTAGCTCTCCAGTGTTTCATGCAGAGGTCTTTCCAAAGACTGATGTCTGGTATTCTTTAACTTGGGGGATTTGAACCTGGGGTTTTCGACCACTTTGCTTCTGCCAATGAAGTGCTCACCCCTCTAGACAAATCCAGAAGTGGAGCAGATGTCTTTCTATAATAACGAAGAAAAGGGGATAGCTGCCATCACCTTCTTGCAAGGAGGGTGGTCCAGGACAAGCACCGCAGCCACGGTTCTTGCACCTGGGCCCCCATCTTCAGGAGGCAGAGGGTTCCAAGGTCACTGCAGTTACTGCTTTAGTGCCATCACGTCCTGGCAGGATGAAAGAATTGGACTGGAATTGGTGTCATGTGACATGGACAGGAAGTGACTGCCCCCCAGGATTAGCTCGATTTCCCAGTCTGCCCTCTGTGGAAGATCTATAGATGGCAGTCTACCACTGCTGGGACTGGACAATAAATTTGTCGGGTGGAAAAACTGGAAGCTGCTTCGAAGACCTAAATGATGGAAAGGCAAGACACAAATATTTGAAATGAACAAACTGTGGACTCTCCAAGTAAATCTCTGTACACAACAGCACTTTTTGTAAGGAAGACCCCTTGCTTCTTAAAAAAGTGAAGGAACTTCTGAGCAGCCTTTTCCCTGGCGTTGGATTTTAATGCTCTTGAAAAAAATACCGCAGAATGAAAAAGGAAGACAGCGTCAAGAAATAAATGAATAATGTACCAACGTGTGCAGGTTGCCAAAAGGGATAGACTGACAAGAGGGCAGATGTTCGACATCCGAAGGGTATCTGGTAATCAGAACCTGTCTTGGAACATCCCCGTGTTATCAGTGACCTTGGCACTTTCTGCTGCCTGCTAGTGCAAGACAGTGCTTCTTCCTCGGTAGCCACAAAATATGAAAAAGTATTTCAGGATTCCACCCCCCTCCATTCTTACAGCTGGGTGATTCTGCCTGAGCTTGAAAACATCAATTATAACACAGATGCCAGTTCTATAATTAGAACAAGTGGGTCATTTTTAA